>OY992854.1:12302500-14802500 GCA_963921415.1 Pyrausta despicata
GCGTTTCTGTTTAAAAAATTAAAATAAAGTTACGATTAATAGCCATGGAAGAGCTTCTGGTGAGCCTCAACTAGATCCTAATATGTAACGGACCCCTGTGCTAATTGCTACCTCTAATGTGCGACAGTAGTTTTAAACTGTATAGAAAGTAGCTTTCCTTTTATGAAAATATATTTTTAATGGTGATTCAAAACGCGACGAGATTATTTTATTACGTTTCTTTGTTCTTTAGTGTTTCAAAGGAAGATTAGAAAGATAGTCTTCAAGTTGTTAATATCATAGTTACATTAGGGCGGAAACTACAGATGGCTGTGACGAAACAAAAACAGACTCAAACAGCATGAATGAGCCCGTGTTGTGCTTTTACTCTGATGTCCGGCGAGTGCTTAGTGATGCGAGTACCAAGTTCCAGAGAGTTCCGTTTTTGTAAAATAACGGAACTCGCCGAATACACAGTCAAATAAATTGAGGTTATAGTGATTTAAAAAAAAAAAACTAACCAACTCACAAACGTTCCTTCTACGAGTAAGTAATTCACCATTAACCTTGGGTGAATTCAACCTAATCGATAAACTTGAAGTTTATTTAGCTAGGTTCTAAGAATATTACAAATATTTTTACGTGTTATATTAATTCAAAAAGTCATGTCTAGTAAGTAGGTATCTAAGTTGAGATTAAGTGTGTTACCAGAAGCTCATTTACAGATATTCATAAATTCTTGGAACATTTTAAAATAATTTTAATTACGTCGACCTAGTTTTACGAACTTTTAATGTCAATTACTTAAATTACGAAGCTAAGTTATAATAACAACACCTCAATTATAATAATTGCCTAGCGATATAAATGCATTTAATGAGACTTCATTCGTTTCATATTTGTTTGTTGTTATTGTTAGTTATTTTCTAACACCTACCTTTTAAGTTTTTAGTTTTTATTACAATTTGCTGAGCAACTATAACTCTGTGTGCAAACCTTAGTAATCATTAGCAGTATTAATAACTTGGTACCTATTGTATTTGTGTGTTTTAAATGATAATAAATGAAAAAGAAAGTAAACTTTCAAGCTTCTTTTACTGTGCACGCAATGGGTTTTCCGATTGTGTTTATATTTTCTCGATCGGAATCTGCCAAGGCACATCACTAGCGGTTTGTTTTTTTACTGCACCACCGCCTGCGTTTACTTTACTTGTTTTCGCGACTGTCGGATGTGAATTTTTGAATTATTCAACTAAGCGAGCGTTCTGGCGTACATCGGTTGAGGAGTTATTGTGCTGTACTTTGAATACGGCTGTTTCTTTGTAGTTTTGTTTGAAAGCGGCCGTTTGAGCGATTCCGATTAAGTTTGAATTTCGTATTTTTAATATTATTTATAACGTTGACTGTGTGTATTTACTTTTATGTATTGATATTATGATATTATATCTATATATTAAGTTAATTTATTTTTGCGTTATTAAACACTTTACCTTTCTCATTTAACTTTCACTGCACCCATTGCCTTCTTTCTGCATGACCTTGAGGTTGACTGGCAGAAAATGCTTTTAGCATTAAGTCGACCCTTTGTACATTTCTTGTGCAATAAAGTTTTGAATAAATAAATAAATAATAGATCACCTGGGAAAATGGCAAGTGATGATGAATTACATTCGTTGATCAGTTTAAGTCGTTTACATGTTGTTGCTGCTACAACTATTGAGTGGTCTGAACTAATGCTGAAGACCTTTAAGGCTGGGTTTACAGCTATCCGTAAGCTAAGACCTGTACGGCTTGTCCGTGCGCGCGAGATCCGTACGGGTTACGTCCGCACTGTGGGGTGAGCACGAATAACTAATGTAACGTAATCTAACCGTTTACCTATCGTTAACATGTGTATAGGGAAACTGTCAATTTCTGACATTTGGACGACACGAATACGTTACGATAATGTTCGTGCTCACCCCACAGTACGCTTAGTGTTTAGTGCTCTACCCGGAGCAGGATGCATGCGCGCCAATCCGCGTCGCAGTGACACTATTTTCTAGTGTCTCATATGTGCTCCCGCTCCGGGCGCCCGGACGGATAGACCGTATGGGTCTCCCGGATAGCTGTGAACCCAGCCTTAGTATAGTACGAGCATATTATTGATATAGAGCATATATAGGGACTGCCGAAGCAAGTACTGATGACTTTTGAACTCTCTTTAATTGATTTACCTATCATTAATGACGGTTTAGGTAGATTGACGATATTGTAATGCAGTTAAACAATACGAGTAAAATATGTGGTAATCAATAAAGGCAATCGTTAGTCGTGCTTTGAATACTTACTGTTAACTACTTTTGAACTTTATCTCTCAGACTGTAAGGCCAGAATTAGCAAGCTGATTTAGCAGTCGGTGTACTCGAAAAGTTTAGCTTAGACCGATGTCACAGTACGAAGACAAAGTTGCAAGGCAGATCTTCTTAAAGAAATTCGGAAGGAGCACTTAAAGAAATTCGGACCGCTGAGCAAGTGTCACGGTAGCTCAATTGGGAGAGCAACCGCCCGGCTTCCGAGAGGTACGGGTTCGAGTCCCGCCTGTGGCAGTCCATTTTTCTTAAAGTGTGTTTTAATTTCAACTTTATTATTCCAGATAATTAATATTAAGTTTCAAATGAATATTTTGTCGATGTGTTTGTAACCGGATCTTAATGGCTGCATTATAGATTTTGCAACCCAGTCACAACCCGGTTTATAAAAATTGAGCCCGATTGACATACTCATAAATCATACAAACTCATAAAATTTCAAACGTGAGATAGAAAGCTGATGAGCTTCAAAGACTTAACGGATTTTTACCAGCCATAGGCGAAAACCACCTAAAATTATTATCACTTCGAGAGTTATGAAGCCACAGACACAAAGCAACACACAAATAGAATAGGTGTCAAACTTATAACACCGACTTTTTTCATCGGTGGTTAAAAAGAAAACAATGCGTTTGATACGCCTTCATTTTTATAGCATAGCACTTGTATTATAGTCTCAGATTAACTCCCGGTACTCGAACTTGATAACTCGATGTGTTCGGGATAGCTTAGGACTTGGTAACGTTATTGAACTGACGAGGCAGGCTCGGAACTTGGCGTACAGCTTACGAAAAGACTTAGAGGAATTGCCTTAGGATAACTTGATACAATAGATCTTTATTCATGACCTAAGCTTACACTAGACGGTGTAAGCCGTTTATTACAAAGTTCGTGACAAAGTGTAATACCAAGACTACAAAATGTAAATTGCAGAGCTGGCTGCGAAATAAAAATGGTTTCGGTCTAATTAATACGTTTAAGCGTCTAGCTAGACACTTGAGCGAAAAAAACATTTTGCCTTACCAGTATTTCCGTAGTCTGTAGAGGCTTTTACAACTTTAAATCCCGAAAATAAGAGTTTCAAAAATATAAAAATGTAATGTACTCAGTAGTTATTAAGTGTTGCAACACTACTTACTAACATGTTGGTTTATTGCAAGAAGAATAAATGGTACGAAAAACACGCTTAACTAACATGCTTAGGGCAAAATAATTTTCCGCGTATCTCACTATTTCCCATATAATATGATTGCAGTGTCACAGACAATAGAAATTATACGTCAAGCTCACATCGCGGACATGCTAGTGTTGACTTGACCTGTGATCTTTTGTGAGAGCATGTGAGGGATAAGAGTAAGCGTTAATAGTTTCCCTGGTTCCCTGGTTGCAATTATCGTGTCAATTTTCCACTGATACAAAGCGCTTCTCATCTCGTTTCAAAATGCGCTTGCTATCTGTGTCAATGTTACCCTGCAGCAACGATTTGAAAAAATTCAAACCTAAAGTTTACTCGACAAGCACTCTGCCTTGTGTTTTAGAAAATCCGAAAATCACATACGCAAGCAAGGTTTCGCCAGACAGTCTCCTGGGAAGAGGACACCCGGTGGACCTGGAACATCGTGGTGGGGCTCAGCGGACAAGGAGGCTGTTTCCACTGGGCTTGGCTGGAGGTTGTTACCCAGGGTATATTTAAGTAGAGGATTCTTTATACGTAACGAGGCTCTTAGTCATGAAACAAGCTTAATATAAAAATGTTCAACCAACACATGAAAATATTAAACAAATCGCGAATCACTCATGTCAGAGTACCATCTGGCTCCACATATCGCGCGATATCATAACGTCACAATTATCGCGCTGTCACCCCCTGACCCTCATCACGCACAGTGTGGGATTAATCAAGGATTAACGTAATCTCAACTGGACAAATCTGCTTTGTACGGAACCACTCGTGACGATTTTATTTCACGAACGGGTTTTTGGATGCGCGATTGACTGTCGCGTATCGGTTGCGTGATTTAGCGGGTGTCAATAATTTCAAATGGGTGAAATTGGGTGGTAGACATTTTTAAAAAAAAATTTGGACAGTGTATTGAATCCGTACTTCTAAGGTTAAAAAGTGTATGTGGTTTTGTGAGTTTACATTATTTGACGATTTTGTGAATATTCTTTGAAAATAGAAAGTTTCGATATCCCTGAGCCTTGGAGTGACCTAGATTAATATATTTTTGCATGGTGGAATCGGAGCTGAAAATTTCTACAAGAATCTATTAATCACTACTTTTCTTGGTTTTTCCATCCAATTATTTAAAAAAAAGTTCCAGTTTAAAAGTTGACAAGGTATTACAAAAAAGCTTAATATTTTTTTACATTTTATTAATCTCGAAATATGAGTGGGTGGGTGTTTATCGTAATTTAATTTTTCTGAAAGCGATTAATGTGCTTTTACATTAAGATTAATGATTTTGATGGATGGAATGGAATTTTCACGCCGAAGCGTAATATAAAACTGTTGCTAGAAAAAAATCTTTTGCTTGCTATTTTTATTGTGAAATAACTCGCAATCATTTTTAATTAGGGCTTGGCGTAACGTTTTTAGAAACAAAGGTTTTCAGATCTTTATTCTCACAAAGATTTACAGGAACTCGCTTAGGTACAATGAGAACGTAATACTATCGTTAGTAAATAATTTTTGCATCTAAGAGCATAAATTATAAACAGTAATATTTTATCAACATATAAAATAAATATCGTACGGCGCTCCTGGTATAGATGGCATTCACGATTAACTAGAATACGGTCACGGATATAGATTCGGACTACTCTCGCGGTGATTCAAGAAGTGACTTAGATTTAGTGTCATTATTATGATTTTGGTATGTTTTTTAAAGAATTTCAGTTTTATGTACGGTGGCCCGTCACGTCACAGTAAACACTGCGTTACTTATGCGCTTGTCATAAGGGCGATTTTCCACAATAAATGGGTGATGTGCTGACCACTGTTCAAGATAGTTTTAAATGAAATTCGTTTTTAGATTTTAATGCTTGTATTTTGTTGTTAAACATCGCTTAGAAACTGAAATTAAAAATGCGGCGTGCAAAAAATGCACTCAAAACCAAACTAAACGTTCTCACTACGGATGTTCCGCATTCAGTGTGCAAAACAATTCAACATTACACATGAACCGCTACAAAAGGCTGTTGGGGGAGCGCGCATTCTGAAGTCAATGCGCGCATTAAAGAGAAGTAACCACGCTGAATATTTCCGGGTCTCGACGGACAGACAGCCGCTCGGACGGACAGTGGGACGGTGTGTGGTAGCAGTCGCAGCGATTTTAAATAGAACAGCAATTAAAATGTTGTCATAGTATAGCGCGGTAGGGGAAAAGAGCCCACGCTGTACCCACAATTTAAGTAAATTAATTATGTTACAATGTGGAAGAATTGGCGTCTGTCACATAGTTTCTTTATAAACTTGTATAGACGTCAATAATCCCCATCTTAAAATTAAGTCCTTTAAATATAGTTATGTACCCATATTTGTTAAGATAACTTGTATACTGTTAAGAACAAATAAAACTCAATAGTCTTTTACATAACAAAACAAAATTCTCAAAAGAACAACTGGGGAAAAAAAAAAGTTATTATTATTATTATGCGCTCTCCCGTGATTCGTTTCGTATGCCGTAAGGCAGGTAGACCATGGGTTCGTGGACAACAGCAATTAGAGGGCATAATTAGAACAGCATTTATAAGAAGATAAGAGAAAAACTAACACTAATTGATATAATGGCATGGTATCTACCAGACGACAAGCACATGACATGGTTTCAAAATGTCAGCCGAAACTGTGAATCTGTCGGGTTTGAATATTGTAAGCGTGTTAACGGTATTTTCTTGGATTGAGATAACTAATCTTAAATAATTTATGACTGGACTTAAGACGAGCGCATGGGTCTAATGCATAAGGCAAAGACGGTTATTTGCGAAGAAAAAGACTATGCTATTCTACCTAGCAGCACAAAAATATTAAATCCTCTAATCGTTTTCCTGTGCCCGCTGCTTTCGCCACCGCACTAATTTTAGCAGGGCTCGACCTCGCGTCCGCAGTAGCCGCTTTTTAGAACACTTTTTATTTTATTCCTGCACTTTTTTCGACAAAAGCTTTTAACTTTTCGAGGTGCTCATACAGCATTTTCGCGGTGAATTTCATGCACCATTGTACAGGACGAGCGCTTTCTGTGCTGTCATGTTGGCGTCAGACTACGTTTACGGGATTTACCGCGCAATTGGGGGTCCGCAGTCAAGTCAGTTCTATGAATTGACGAATTTGTACTACTTTGAACGGGATGTATTTTTATGCTACGAAACTTTTCTATGAATTGGCCAAACATTTGGTAGCCTTGTTGCTGCAACAATAACAATGATACAAGTATATCCTGAAAGGTTTTGTGGCTGAGTGAATTATATATCGACATTTTGCAAATGTTCTTAAATGAAATTTGACTGTTTTCTTATCCGTGTAATACATTGACAATTTGACCGTGCCGCAGCGCGATCACTTCGGCGTATAATAAACCCCACGTCATTTTGAAGCGGCTGTGTGAGAACGACTTTATTAGACTCACATTTAGGACATCAGTGCTCTCTTAGATAAAAATAGCGGTTATTTCATAATAATTTTACAGTTACTTTAAATTTAGTTAATTATTGTTTAGTTTATTTAAAATACCATTGTTGATTCTGATATCTGTAACACAAGCTTTAGCTACTTACCACGGAGTCAGATCAATGTGTGTGATGTTGTTGTATATTTAATTAAATTTATCTGTTCTTCCTCAGAACTTAAGTATCCTTCTTGAGGTTTGTTTTCATTATAAGATCTTTCGCCTTAACTAGCTCGTTGAATATCCCATATCAGCCAACTCTGTTCGAAACGAAACCCGAATATATATAGTCCTCATGCAAACAAGGAGGGTTCTATTTGTTGACTGGAATAGGGTTATGGAGTGCCCTTCGCAAATTGGACCTCAAACATGACTGTATTAGCAGAGGGCGAGCTATTTTCCTACGCTACGAAAACTGATAAAGTGTTCATTCGGCAAAGAAGAGCAAACGTTTTCAGGCTAGAATGTTTATAAGTACTCTTGAGGGAAATTGCTGACATATTCAAAAAAACTAGATTTGATTATAGTTATTAGTAGCAGCATATGTTATGTTCCTTGGAATGCATATTGCAATAAAAATAATCAACTGTCTGAGATGGAAATCGATGCCGCGTCCTTTGCTAATCGGACGATGTTTAACGGCTAAGCAAAAAACCACGCCGCCACTTTAGCCTGTTGGTTTATTTATTGCTTTTTCTACGTACACCACCTAGGCTGAAGATTAAGCAAAGGGAATTATGTTTGTTTGTACTAGATTGTTGGTCAAGGTGGACCGACGATCTTGTACAAGGTAGACTGACGATCTAGTACAAGGTAGACTGAGGATCTAGTACAAGGTGGAACGACGATCTAGTACAAGGTAGACTGACGATCTAGTACAAGGTGGAACGACGATCTAGTACAAGGTAGACTGACGATCTAGTACAAGATGGAACGACGATCTAGTACAAGGTAGACTGACGATCTAGTACAAGGTGGAACGACGATCTTGTACAAGGTAGACTGACGATCTAGTACAAGGTGGAACGACGATCTTGTACAAGGTAGACTGAAGATCTAGTACAAAGTGGACCGACGATTTAGTACAAAGAAGACCAACGATTTAGTACAAGGTGGACCAACGATCTAGTACAAGGTGAACCAACGATCTAGTACAAGGAAGATCAACGATCTAGTACAAGGTGGACCGACGATCTAATACAAGGAAGACCGACGAACTAGTACTAGGTGGACCGACGATCTAGTACAAGGAAGACCGACGAACTAGTACAAGGTAGACCGACAGTCTAGTACAAGTTGGACCGACGATCTAGTACAAGGAAGACCGACGATTTAGTACAAGGTGGACCAACGATCTAGTACAAGGTGAACCAACGATCTAGTACAAGGAAGATCAACGATCTAGTACAAGGTGGACCGACGATCTAATACAAGGAAGACCGACGAACTAGTACTAGGTGGACCGACGATCTAGTACAAGGAAGACCGACGAACTAGTACAAGGTAGACTGAAGATCTAGTACAAAGTGGACCGACGATCTAGTACAAAGAAGACCAACGATTTAGTACAAGGTGGACCAACGATCTAGTACAAGGTGAACCAACGATCTAGTACAAGGAAGATCAACGATCTAGTACAAGGTGGACCGACGATCTAATACAAGGAAGACCGACGAACTAGTACTAGGTGGACCGACGATCTAGTACAAGGAAGACCGACGAACTAGTACAAGGTAGACCGACAGTCTAGTACAAGTTGGACCGACGATCTAGTACAAGGAAGACCGACGATTTAGTACAAGGAAGACCAACGATCTAGTACAAGGTGGACCGACAGTCTAGTACAAGTTGGACCGACGATCTAGTATGAATGAGATAAGACTATTACTAAATGATGAACTCATGGTTTAATAATACTTTTCGCACAATTGTTAAACAAAAAACATTAATTTGAATTGATCAATAAATAAATATACAACAATATCACATACTGTGATCTGACTCCGTGGTAAGTAGTTGAAGCACTTGTGTTACAGTTACAGATATCAGAAACAACAGTTGTATTACAAATAAACATAAATAAATACATATGTATAACACCCAGACCAGTACAAACAGGCATGTTCATGCTCACAAATGTTTGTACAGTGCGGGGATAGAAGCCGCAACCTCTTGGTTAATAGTCAACTTCTTGATGAATTACACCAAAGCCGTCGTCAAATTGAATCCACACAAGAAGAGATAAAAGTCCGGTTTGGTCTATTGGAGTAGAATCCATTTAGTTCAACGATGTCGTTCATTATGGCTGCTGTTTTAAATTGTGCGTAAACATAATGACGATTGTATTATTGTGGCCACAAAATAAGAGAATCGTATCCACAAAATTGTTACTACAAAAAAAATTGTTGTTACTGTAAAAGCTATGAGGTAATCAGAAACTCAACTTTTTTAAGTTCAAAGTGAAATAACAATTCTTTTTGTTGTACGTACTTACCTTAAAATAAACGATATTGAAGATAAAACATTAAACAGCAGTAGTAGTTTCTTAATATATACATATTTTTGCATAGAGAGTATCAATCATCAACATCATCATAATCATATATAAGCAGTTCCTCGCCCACTGTTGAGCAAAGGCCTCCCCCAAAGATCTTAACCGCGATCGAGCCTGCGCTACCCGCATCCAGCGGTCACCCGCGACCTTCACCAGATCTTCGGTCCACCTCACTCACCTGCCCAGTGTTCGTCGTCTAGCACGCGGTCACCATTCGAGAATAGGCTAGGTGACACCACCACTCGTTGTCATACTTTTTATTATCTGTCAAAACGGTCTGCCTCCATAGATTCTGTATGGGAATATAAGAACGTGACTTCACGGTCATGTATCAAAAATCGGAGTCAATTGACCGAATGTTTATTGAGTTTTGTGTGTTTAAAAATTGATTTCTACAGCTTTTTGGAAATATACTGGTTGTATTAACTTCATAGGGGCTATGTTTTATAAACGCCATGGTCTTGAAAATATTTAAGATAGGTGTCGTCATGCCTATTAAAGAATTTGATCTCAATCGTATTTCTGTTTGATCTGTGCCGAAATTTTCTGCCTACAATACATATTACAATATAATTTAATACAATATTAGTATCCTTCACGAACTCCGCTGCTTGTAATGCAAAGCAAATTCAGTGGCCCCAACTTATCTACGACCTGTGGCGAGTGTACATTTAATTCAGCCATTTCCCTAGGGTTTTTCTGTTGAGAACCACATTATGGCTGGACGTTTTTATTCGTTCCGCTTATTGGTACACGAGTTACTGTTATTCTAAACTCATTTGTGGAACAAGTGAACTTATTGCATTAGGGGGTAGTCTCGTTAACGTATTTGATTGTGAGAGTGAAGAAAGAAAAAAAACTAAGATTTAATATAATAAAAAAAAAACTATTCAAATTAATTACTCGATAATACTTCTTAAAGGTTAACTCAAACTCTTATCAAAGTTAAAAAAAAGGTCGATGCAGACATTTAAAAGCAGCTTTCGGTAGGTATGTACTTGCGTTGAAAAGGTAGATACTCAAGGTCATATTGTTATAAAACGTTAGTCTTGTTATCGCGATAATCGATCGATAATGTGTTAGCAAAAAATATTTATTTCTAAGAGAAATATAAAATAATGAATTTTCAGCCAGCTGTTTGTATTTATTACCGAGCTCACTCACGAAATAAATGTCACGTCCGTTAAAAAATAAGAAACAATTTCCTAATTTTGGCACCGAAAACGGCAACCTAATAACGTTCCCGTTTTAATATTAAATCCAGTGTTGCTTAAATCTTAACAGGGCTGTTATAAAATCCGTGATATTACTTATCTCCCGCCGCTGCCCGCGGGAGCGCTAAATCAAAGCTTGCCAAGACATAGCCACAGAAAAATATCAGCAGTACGGAAGATCCTAGATCATTTGATCTTAGCTTGCGTCCTCGTGTGTGTATCATTTCGAGCAAATGCTCGATGACATTTATTTATTTAAGCTTTATTGCACAACAAAACTTTGTACAAAAGGTGGTCTTAACGCCGTAGGGCATTCTCTACCAGTCATACCTTTGGGCTAAGCAGAAATGATTAGTGATGAAATGATACACTCTCCGATACAGATCTACGTTGTTACCCGGCTCTAAACTTGTAATCGGATTTCCAATGTACTCCTATGTACCGATATCTTGGAGGCTTTTTTGACGTGCACCTTGGCCCTAATTCCGTCAACATACAAGTATCCCAATCGTAATCGGTTTGATTTTGACATTATGTCCTTCCTTCAAATGTCAGAATCAGACCATTCAATAACGCAAGTTTGTTAAGTTTGTTATTTCTAGCATTTGTTACTGCTTTGGGTTATATTTATTCTGTAACATCGCTTTCAGCTTTTGAACTAGGGTCTGGAAGTATCATACGTAAGAGAAACATCTGTGAGATAAAATGTTTGAGAGTGAATGAGTAATCTAAATTGGTTGTCTTTTGTGCAAATGTTTGTATACTACATCGTACGTCTGATTTATATACTGATTGTAGATTTTATTTATATAAAACAAAGATTTCCAAATTGGACCAATTTAAAAGGTACCTACATATTTTGAAAGACAAAGGCAAACGTAACTTATCAACTTAGTCCGCGCTTGAATGTGAACATACTGGAATTCACATTTTATGTTAGGTACACGTCTTACTTAAGCTTAATTTTCACATCCTAAACAATGACTTAAAACTTAAATAAAAACTTTAATAAAGCTTAAATTAAAACTTAAATAAGGCAAAGTAACAAGAGAGGTGTTCTAATGAAACTAACCTAAATTACTTCCCCAGTTATTTAATCTTCCATTATAATACTTCCCTGAAAAATGAAACCAAATTAACAGCCTACTTAAACAGCGTCTATCGATCTTTACATAATCGCGTTAGTACATAAAATAAAGCGAAGATAAATCCACCGTTCAAATACTAATACAGAAACCGTTATAAAAATCCTTGGGTAGCGTTATTACTTATCTCGGTTTCCCGGGAGAGCGCTAAATCAAAACTCGCCCAGACCTCAAACATAAGTGCAATCTAAGAGCTCGATATCTGCTGTTTGGAAAGCGCCTTTACGCTGAAATATGTTTGTAGGGACTTTTCAGTTTGGTGATATGTCGTTAACCGGCTGTAAAAATATGACATATAGTTTCTTCATTCGTTTTAAGGATGTGTGTACGGTGATATGCAACATGCATTAGGATTATCAAAGGTTTTTTGTTCAGACCGATTTACAATTACTTGAACTTTCAAAAGAAAAACGATCGTGTGTACTAAGCATAGTATATTTACCTTCATGGCAATACTGTGCCTTCTAGTAGTCAAGTAATAAGGGCGACTTTGCACCGTAGATCAGTATATCCATCTGGACAGCACATCTGTGCTGTATGCTAATGTTTAAATTTACAATATGTAATTTGGTGTCTCGACAAGTTAAGTTTCCCTCAAACTAACGTATAAATCAGCCCTAATAATCTGTATTTTTCAACAAAATCAATACCACCGTTTAGATAAAATAACAAGTCAACAAAGTAAGGCATGAAAGGACGTTTCCGTGGATCAAATAGCGTGTCCGAAGTCCAAAAGTCGACTCACCCAGTCCCGTCACGCGTCTCACCACTTACCGGGAGTTTCTCCCTAAAATAAAATAAATTGCCCGCCGAAGTCTCTGGATGCTTAGCCATTAGGTCCGTAATCGTCTATTGATTACCACTGTCAATTTTTCGTCCACAATCTCGGAATATGACATTTCGTACACAATGGATTCATCAGTAGCATTGTGAATTGTCTGGTGGTTCGCATTTGAAGGCGTTCATGAAATAGCGTGTGGCTTTTCCAGCCGCAATCCCATGAACATATTGAGGCCATTAGATGATCAGAACTAGAAAATCGTTATCATAACAAAATAACTATCAATTTAACTCATTTTTTTTAACCATGCAAGTATGTTTAAGTATTTAAGTAACAAACATACAGTACGAATACTTATGAAAGCTTGTCAAAGGAAGGTAATTAATGCAAACGATTTAACCACTACCTCCTACGAGTATGTTTTAATAAACTAGTGAAATCAATATCAATTCTATATAATATAAGCTTTCTCATCAAACAGTTCTATAGTAATTAGTTGGTACGCCCTCGCAAAACCTTGAGGCGTCCTGCACAAATAACAATTACGAAAGTCAATAACTTTTTTCTGTGTTTTCGAACCGTGATCAAAAAAACTCGATGAAAAAATCGATGGTCGTTTTATAAATGAAGGGCTAAAAGCCTGTGACATACAATTTTCCTAGTATAGGTGTCAACCCGCCATAATCATTTGTGACAATCTTATTATAAGACTTATTCTTTTGTTGTACTAGACTTAGACTTGTTGCTGGTTTGAATAGCGTAAAGTTTTAAATTCAATGTCAGACGCTGCAGGGTTGGGTTAAGTGAACATATGTTACTATCCACTTTTTCGTGAAACTAGATATAAAAGGGTTTTTATGTAATAAAACCTTACCTAATAAAAGGTAATGTAGCCGGACAGATGTTTCGTGGCAGTAATGATAAATGACGGAGATCCCTTTTTCTTTGAGATAGGTGGATCTTCGTTTGACAGTTTTGGGCACTAAACATTCTTGCTTGTGGACTAATAGTATGGCACCCAAACTATAGGTACGGTGACGGTCCACGCCGCGTGAACATTTTCTAACAAAAATTGTTTGGATGCACTTCGACGCACGCGGAGTAATTAGCAAGCGATATTGCGCGCGATGTGCAAATGATTTTCGCTTTAAAGGTGTTTATGCCGTGTGGACCGCAATAGTTCAACAACTACAAGAACTACAAGAAGCCTAGGACACTTTTTCAGATTTGAAACTCACAAATTTTGTCTTAGAAATATGTTTAGTTTGATAAAACTAAAAGGTGTTTACTATAGGATTTAACATAAAAGGAACTCTTCGAGTGAAGTCAGTTTCTGTTTTTTTTTAAACAATGTTTGATGCATTGTCTCAAAGCTCTCGTTATGGCAATATACCGAAATCCTTTCAAGGCACTTGAGAAAAATCGTATAATAAACTGAAAAATTAATAATTCGTTGCGCCAAAATATGAAAACATTATGGATTTACCTTTATTAAATTAAAAATCATTACATTAATCCAAAAAATGATTACCAGATTATTATATTTTTTTATTAGACATTTCACAAAAATTGCGAAATGACAAAACAGTAAGGGCAGAAACCGTGGAAACATAAGCGAGCCTGAATAATTTGAAACATTTCCTTGTTTCACCAGGTGTTTAATTCGTCCCAATATTTGCCGGCTTGCCAAAGTGGCGACTCAAAGAATGCGAGTGGGTGCGCCATCTATATTCATACTTTTTTAGGGTTCTGTAGCCTAAAACTTGAATTTAAAATAATGAGATACGAAAACAGCTGGTGAGCTTCAAAGGCTGGACGGATTTTGTCCAACTATAGCTAAGAATCACCGTGATTAAATTATTTTTCGAATAAAAAACTGCACTGAAATCGGTCCATCCGTCCGGGAGATACGATGCCAGAGACAGGCACATAAAAACACAAAGATACTCACACGAACAGAATAGAGGTTAAACTTATAACTCCCCTCTTTTTCGTCGGGTGTTAAAAATAACTAACAACAGGACCCTGTTGTTAACCTGCACAGTTAAGTCTTTTTTCTTAGGTCTGTCCTTAGGTCTTCTAAATATTTATAATATTTATTACAAAACTGACGCTCATCTAAGTTTGATTTAATTACTTTCAATTTAAAATATACATACTATATAATACACATACTATATAATATACATACGAATGACTCTACAACGACTAGAAAGCAAATGCTGTTTTTAGGACGTTCTCACACTGCCATTGCGAAATTTTAGTAGCGTGACTGCGTGAGAAGAGAAGATGTCATCCCGCTACCATAGCATAACACCGAGTTTAGTTTGATGACAATTCACACATATTATTATAACTACGCCAAAAAACGTAAAGCTCCGTCGGCCGGCGCTTTGAATGGCTTCATAGTCTTCATTGTCGTTTATAGTAATAGTGGTACAGACGGAACCCTTATTCTCGGTCTCTAATTTGTGCTTGGCCGGTTTTTTATTAATTTGTCTCTTTCGTGCCCTCGCATATTGAGCGACTCAAAGCAATTAGCGGGGAATGCCCGCGAATATCTCGCGTCCCTTTCGATGAGCGCGAAATGGAGTGCTATCTAGGAATCGCTAGCCGGGATGAGTTGGAACTCTATTAAATACATCAAAAAATCCCCGAACGAGCTAGAAAATGAGGTGGTGAGCTTTGACGGCCAGACGGATTTTACCAGCTGTAGCTAAGAAGATCATACATGAATCAGATAAAAGAAAAATTAGGTGTCGTGTCATATCAGGAAGTCAAAGAAATGGCATTGAATAGACCAAAATGGAAAAAAATTCCACCGACAAGAGCATAGCTCTTAAATTTGATGATGATGAGCTAAGAAGCACCGTGATTATTTTTTTAACTTTCGAATAAAAGGAGTCGCTTTGAAATCGGTCCATACAATCGGGAGCTCCGATGCCATAGATAGACACACACACAAAAACATGGACACATATACACACACAAACAGATAAAGGAGTGAAACTTATACCTCTTCTTTGTCGGAGATTAAAAATTACACGTACTTATTGAGACTGTAGAGTACTAAACTATACACGAGACGACGTATAAACATCACACAATTTCCAAACAGCGAAAGATGTATCGCGGTTGTGACGTTGAGAGAGATTTCTGAGATTTTTTTCAAACTAGATCTGTCAAAAACAGTCGATTCCTATGCGATGTTGTTACGATTGATTAGCGGAATTAGACACCCCGGGTGCACCCCCGCGCGCCGAATTGCGCCGGTACTGGCTACTTGTGGAAGTTAACCCCAAATTGAGGTTCAATTCAATATCACTATTCTACTGACACCAGAATTGAACCCCGCTCGTGAATGGCGCTAGCGATGCGTCACCCAGGTGATTCTCGCATCGCTTAACCCACCATAATGAATATGAATATTATCCGAAATGCGCCCGCCGTGTCGCGCGAATGCGGTCATCATTGCAAACGCGTAAGCCGTAATTTAGCTGGATTATTTATTGGTGCGGAATCAATATGCAGGGAAAATATAATACTTAAATCACGCATTTTGGTGAAGAAGATGCATCAACCCGCGTACTGCTGCTAGTAAATAATGCAATCGTTTTTAATTGACACCCTTGTATAATTGGAATCAGAACATCACAAGGTTAGTTCGTTTGATTATTAATTATATATTAATTGGTTGTATGCTACAGCTATAACTTCATGGTGCCAATTCTTGTGACGATATAGAAAATGTTTCCTACAAGAATATAAAGATCTATCTATGAGTCGGTCAGCGTTTTTTGGGGCAAAAAAATCATTTTTGCTTAGCAAAAAATTAAGCGTGCATAAACTTCGAGACAGACCGAAAACTTGACTTATTAAAGACTTATTAGAGTACATTTATTCTAGAAAGTTTATACAAATGTGGACGCATTATTATTTAACTTTTAGCCTAAGAATTAGCTACAAAATTCTTGCTGTGCTGAAATTAGCACAGATAATTTGATCTGTTTTTTATTACAGACCTTTAAAACACGCCCACTCATGTAAAGTATATTCTGATCTAATTTTAATTGCTTTCCAATAAGGTCAACCCAAGGAATATTATATTTCTGTCTCGGAGTTTCAAAAGGGGTTGGAGTAGGTAGGGAAACCTGGCGTACTTAGGCCAGTTACAAACAATTTGCATACAACTACAACTTACCAACGGAAAGTCTGTCGTAGTTTTTACTGACTTTAGTTACTTACTATTTTTGTGACTCCTGTGGGGCAATCAACGGAACCGTACTTTTAAGCCTCTACTGTGCACTAGTTATGGTGTATTTCATATCTTTGTAATTTTAACTTCCGTTCTTTACAAAATTTAAGATGTAGATATAACCATACCCACCTACGCGCATACATTCACTCACACACACACAACCTAAGTAGTACAAACTTACCTTTACAAGTATTTATATAATTCCTTCGTTATTGTTGTTCTTGTTACAAATTTTTATTTAAAGTTCCTTACTTTTAAATGTATTTGGCATTATTACTCACAATTTAAATTAATTAATTATGTTAAGAATTGGCGTCTGTCATACAGTTTCTTCGTAAACTAGTATAGACGTCAATCTTCTGTGCCCATATTTGTTAAGATGACTTGTAACTGTTAAGAAAAAATAAATAAAGTTATTATTATTATATATAAGAACAAGGAAAACCGGAAATCCTGATCCAAATGAGTTACTTTTTTTTATATTTATTTTGGGATTATAAACAAACATGTTACATTAGATGACTTAAATATAAACTTATGTAATATAAATAGTAACATATCCTACCACATAATCCACATGAGCACTGTTATGTCACAGAATCTCCATGCGCCACTTAGACTTCCGATTGCTTAGTATTTTAAGTTGGCAAACTGAACCTCTCCGCTGACATTACAGAGGAAGCCAATCAGCGAAGGCTTTGGAATTCAAACGATACTATTTTTGCCGAGGCGCTGCTAATGAGAGTAGTAGTTAATTACAGACGGTTCGCGATCGCGGCGCATCTCGTTACAGTTACAAAGACAAGCGGGGCCTGTTGTTTTGAGGAGGGGGGGGGGGGGAGGATTCAGTATTAAATAAAAAAAAAAATATTATCTCAACGAACACCAATTACCTAGCCCCAAACTAAGCGTTAGCTTGTGCTATGGCGGCTAGAATAACGGATAGAAATATTTAAATACATTTATAAAACATTTGCCCCTAGCAGGATTCGAACCCGCGACAGCCGGTTTTGTAGTCTGGACCTCAGACCACTAGACCAAAGCTGTCGTCACAGTATTGTAGTCGTCAGTATTGGATAAAATTGGAATCAACCACTTTACACACAAAAAAATATTAAACAAATGTTCCTTACAAGAAAAAAATGTGGTCAAATTTATACCATCACCTTTTAGTGAAGTCGGTTAAAATAACCGCTGCTTCACGTAAGACTGGAAGCTCTAACGTTAATCTCTTTAAAAGCTTCTGGCCGGTTAGAAAACAAAATTAGGTAGGTATTATACTTCGGGCATTTTTTGTAATACTTGGATTTTGGATTGTTAAATATAAGCTGACCAAATTTAAGATGACATTCGGCTTGACCTTCTACATAATCAAGTTTGACAATCAGCCATCTTAGAATTCTTTTGTTAACGCTATTTGTCTATTGAAATATTCACATAATAAAAAAATTCTAATGAAGGCTTGTAGTGATATTGTTTTTATGGAAAAGTTCATTTATCCGCGATACGGATATCAAGGCAAAAAGTAAAACACAGGCTCATCAACATAAAACTGTTAAATCTCCACTTGAGAGGTAATCAGCAAACTCCAAATGTTAATCCATCAGAGTACACTTGATTGTATTTTTATGGTGATTGTTTCTCCAGATTTACAACCTTCATTTAACATCCAGATTCTTTTTACTGTAATTTACCTTATTTTATTTGCCGTTCAACAATGTTCAACCACAAATTGTTACGCGAGTAACGATAAGTAGTACTTTTAAATCGAATTTAAATTGTTTTGCAGTTTTTGAAATGTTGTTAGATTTGTTTTGTTGGAGTAGTTACAAATAAAGGTTTACCGAAAATGACAGAGTACAGTTTACGATTGGTGCGCTCGCCCTAAAATAACAGTCTCTTTGATTCATAAGAGTCGAACTCGAAGGCTTTAATTAAATATTCCAGACGAGCCGGTGGGTCAGCATCGTTCGGGTAAAGGGATGGGAAGCGCAACTACTTTGCTAAAAGCATTTGTATCGTTAGTAAATAAATCAATCAAAGATTTTACAATTGTAGAGAGACGATAGGTATACACTTTACGTAAAAGTTTTTGGGATTTTACAAAATTGATGTCGTAATGATATCTGCTACAAAGGTTTGTTACGTATATCGTTTGAATATCTGTATTGTATCGAGCTGATTCATTAGATTCATGTTTTCATTTATCGCAAGTATTAAAAAAAGACTTAGAACTAGGGTTAAGTTCCAAGACTTTTTTGTGACACCCAACAAGGGAGTTTTGTTTTACAAAATCTAAGAAGTGATTTTTATTATTGCTTCTACTAAGAAAGTATACGAGTACCTCAAATCACCGGAAAAATCACAAGGAGTTTGTGTAATGTGGTCTAAGGCCCAGTCAGACACAAAACCGGCTGTCACGGGTTCGAATCCTGCTAGGGGCAAATGTTTGTGTGATTAGCACGATAATTTGTACCTTTGGGTATGTATAAATGTATTTAAGAGTTTCCATCCGTTATTCTAGCCACCACAGCACAAACTAACGCTTAGTTTGGGGCTAGGTTATAGGTGTGTTCGTTGAAACAAATTTAGTATTATAATCCAAATAAATAATAAAGAACCTATGGCAATGGTACGACTCTACTTCATTTGGAGTGTGTTCCGTCTACTTAGCGGTTTTGATCAACTGAGCAAGTTTGTTCTCCTTACTTTGTTGCATTGATGGTTCGATTGCGTAATATCATTGATTTAATAAGTTTCGCTAGTTCATTGAACTGAACAGTTAGACCAACTTACGTTGAAACAAGACTTGTGTAAAGTAAAACGTTCAAAATGCAAACAATGTACCTAATTGTACTCGTTCTTTTAAAAACTTCATTTGCTTTTAAAATATTGTTCATACAATGCGATGCGTCTTGCCTTGTTTTGTCTATGAAAACAATGTTGTCTTTTTGTTGAGCTTAACTATAGCTCAGATATTTTTATATCTTATCTATCGCATACACGAGTATATATGTTCCTTGAACTCGTATATTTACTTTATCTTCAAAGACCGCTAATGCTTATTTATATGCAACAAATGCACTTAAGCGATCGGATCACAAAACTTGAAAAACGTAAGGGACTGTCCACTAATTGGCAAACTAATTCCACGTGTCAAGTCTGTTGTTAAATACTACATTTCCTAAATTGTACTAGCATAGGAGATAAGATATTGTTACTAACAATCTGGATCGTGTTGTCTGAAATATAAATGTTTATATTTTATTTATTTATTATAAGTACAAGTTTTTAATGTCTTTCTTATCCAGTAACTTTTCTGACCAAGCAGTCAGTCAAGGAGTCCGTTAGAGTTAAGCCTTCGGGCAGTGTAAGCCAAGGATTATTTCACCTGGAGTAGTCGATTGCCAATATTTCATAAGATTCCGAATTGTGGTCTATTTATTGAACCGTTTTGACAGTGGCTTTGTGAAAAGGCAAGTCTTCAGTTTAAGAACTATTTTTACTAAAAGTACTTACCAACCTACTTAGCCGATCGTTTGATGTACTCTGTTTTAGATAATGCTTACTTATTTATGGTTTGTTATCAAAAAATAAGGTAAATAAAGGTTTAAACAAAACAATAGCATAACAATTATATATTATTTACTGGTAAATATATACTGGTATGTATATACTGGTATAAAATGACTGATGGTGTAATATCTATTACATTTTTAAATACGTGTCTTTCGCAAAACGGGTTGGTCACGTCTTCACAACACAACCTGTGCGTTAAAGTGAGCAAGTCATAGCAAACTGAGTACTCTATGACTTGCTCAGTTTAACGGTCGTAGACTCGTAGCTTACTTTAGCATGCGAAAACGAACATGGCATTTTTTAATTTTTTTTATTCTTTATACATTTTTGGGGCTGTTATTCACATGGATACGCCAGTCCCATTGTATCTTCGCTATTACAGATTTAGTTGGAACAAACAAATAAATTTAAAAGGGTAAGTAAAATAAAAAGTAAATGCTTACTTTGTGAATGCTAATTAGCTTAGGTTTCAACGAGAGGGAATCACTGTTCGGTCAGTTTTATTAATTTACGTAATATTTTAGCTATTTCTGATTTTGGTTCTGCTAGAATGTTTTGTACTAATCCGACATCTCGATAACATGTATAACTTATTTTATCGGCCTTACTTTACTTCCGCACATTGTGACCATTTAAATTTACCTACCCAGTGCCCAGCGCGGTGCGGCGTGGGCGTACTGCGGCAAACGGGACGTCCACGACCCGCGCCCAAATAAATCATCCGAGACGCAGCCGACCCGTTGCTTGAATATTTCACCTCCCCTTTAATAAATCTCAACACCTTATAATAAACTAGCACACTGCTGCGGCTTCGTCTGAGTAAATGTTGTTACAAACTTTCATTACGTTAATCATTTTTTTCGTATGATGACTTTTGTTATCGTGCAAGGACGTGTCGTCGAAGTCAAGATATTTTCTCCATCACTATCAAATCTTTCAAAATTCGACAACATTTAAAATCATCAGTTTTACGCTAACCCGCCTATAAAGCGTAAAATTAATGTGTTTACAATGTGAAATTAAACTTACATTTAAAGAAAAATGGACTGCCACAGGCGGGACAAGAACCAGCACTTCTCGCAAGCCGGGCGATTGCTTTCCCAATGACATCAACCGTGACACTTACTCAGCCAGCCGGATTCATCAATGTTGCGGTAAGAAGATACCTACAACATCCAAAAGAAACACTTACAGCTGTTTAATCAACATACATAACAATCGGTTAAGATGAACCAGCTTATTTATTAAGGTACTTTATTTTTTAGCAATAACAATACATTCTTCTTTCATTATTTCATTTCTGTACAATGTGAAATTAAAACACACTTAAAGAAAAATAGACTTTCGGTCCTACTAACTATCAGCAAAGATAATCAGTGACCGAATATCAGACATAATGAGTTAGAACCCCTCGATGAAAAGTAACTAGACAGAGAATACTTCGTAATAGAGTCCCGTTTACCGCCCCTTAAAATATTTATCAAATGGACATAATGTCTATACGATTACATTATTAGTCAGAATTTGGACAAAATGTGAAATGTAGCATAGCAATTCGGACGAATTATGTTCGGGTAAATGTTACTGTTTTGCGAGCGTCGGCCACTGTATCTCGATCAACATCCATCTTTGTCACGGTTTATTTTGTGGAAATGATAAATAAATATTTTATTTTATGCGTTTGCGTTATGAGCGCCGTGTTCGTGCGTTCGTAAATTGTTGCTTAAAATAAACATTGCTTTTTTGAACCTATAGGTATATGTTCCACTGCTGGGCACAGTTCTTAACTCAACTGTGATGTGGTGTGCGCTATACTCCACTACGCGGGATCAGTCTGGATTGAGTGTTAGTAAAGATAGTGACCTACCTTACTGTCAGATGTTCTCAATCTGAATTAAGCTTAACGATCAAAATGACTCAGTTTCTCAAAAATCTATCAAATCGTAACGATTTTTTAATTTTATGATGTACAAATAATCATGAATTAAAAAGCTTCCGATACGAGTAGTTCAATCAACACAAAATCTCTGTTCATATAAACACCAAACATCATTATGTACTTACTGATAACTCTATTTGTTTGTCATATTACAGAACGTTCAAATCCCAATTGATTTGATCAATTTGTATTAATTGAGCCTCCTAATTGTTTTGCAAAGTCTTGACTATTTATGTTTGTCACATAGGCTTGCCTTTTCAACGTTTGCACCACAATGGATTGAGTTTTTGAGTCATAGTATCATATATTTTTTGGTGAGTGGATTCTGAAGCTTAAATTTACATACTTTTATAACCATTTAAATTTGTAACGCTTTTTTTAACTAACCAATTTCGTTAACTTATTTATGATTGAGGCTACTATTTTCAGTATAGTTTCAGTTGAGTTACTTTCAAATACTTCGTAGCAACTGGCTCCTAAAATCGAATCTTGGAGCACCGTTCACACAACAGCACAACAATGTAAACATTGCGGCATCTTATTCACTTGTAAAAAGGGCGATTTTGCTACAAAATGGGAAGTGTAATGTGCTGTAGTCTATACTAACATAGACACCAATTCGAGTCCACACGAAGAAAGTTAAGCCCAAATCGGAGTCGTCAGGTATCCGACGAAAACACTACGGTTCAACACGTGCCGAAAATAGGTGTACCTACCTTATATCGATAGTTTGGGGATTGGTACACATCGCTTTCTGAAGTTACGGTTACGGTTGGTTCGACATTTGAATTTTCAAATCTGCCATTAGGCTGAATCTTATCATATCTCCGCTAAGCTAATATATAATACACAGAGAGATTGTGAATATTAAATAATAATAAGTAAATGCTAGAAGTAGGTCGCTTCTCCGATAATTCATTACTGAAAATAAAGTAAAATGCTAAAGCTAATGTCATCGTTGCATGTTGTAACTGTATAAAATTGTTGTTGCCATTTAAAGCTTAAGAGAATTATCAGGTTTAGTGTTTTGAAGCCAAATAATTTGTGTTTCAGGCGGAAATTTATGAAGATGGTCTGAAATCCTCGGATTGGGCCAAGACGAATCGGCTGGCATTGACGAGACTCTCGCAACAATTTGCATAAGCCTTCCGAGTAAACGACGGAGGCTGTAATCCGGTTAATGTTAAAATTCGGCATTAATTCGAAACTAAACAAATCGCTCCGGCAACAGCTGCCTTTTACACGAGCAATAAACAATGACACCAAAAATATGTACGACAAAAGGAAGCCAAGTTGTACATTGCCAAATTTTGGCCGCTAAAAATAAAACCTTTTTCGTTAATTTCGTAATGTGAAATTAAAGGGTTTCTCAAGTACAAAAAAAGTAAACAATACCAAAAGTAAAACAAAACCTATCCTTTCCCTTAAAAAAAAACCCTTGTCAAACTTTTCATTAATGAGCAAACAAATTGCGCTACGTAACAAACTCTACAAAGGCTTAGGTACACTTAGATTTTTGACAAGTCCTTGAATTTATCAATCTATAATAAATACATCAAGACATGCTAGCGAATACGCTGAGTATTAAATAGATAACTCACGAAATTTGGCCTACAACACAACCGTGCGGCATCCAATCAATATTATCCGGCTGTAATTTGTTAATATGTCACCGTTCGGGACTGAATTTCGGTGACGTTTTCATTGTGTTCGAACATCAAAGAGCTGATTTGCTTCTGTTTGCTCTCCTGTGTCAATTAATGGCGGGCAATTACCGGTAGAAACTATGTATAGCATTGGAATAGATCTGGTAAAGGGGCTTGTGTAGTTTCATTAAGTATGCTCTAGACGTAGGTATCTAACTTGAACAACCTTGTCACATATAAATAAAGAGATAAATTGTTTAGAGATATACCTAGGTGTCGTAAGCTAATGGTGACTTTTGATTGTTAAGATATCATTAAAACAGGCATAAACAATGATAACTTTTAAAGGATTTCCTAAAGCTGAAAAAAAATAATGCTTTGAATTTCCACTAAACGACGCCGGCGCTGGACCCCAAATATATGAAACAGTGACCTCTTAAAAAACTAGAGCTGGAAGTCGCAGGATTTACAATACAACTCACAACGTGACACGGAAAATGCACCAGGAAACAAAATTGTCACACTTTTTCATCTTTTTTCATGGATTTCCGCAAAGTAACGCCTGATTCCATTAAGTATTCCGTAGTAATGCGTGTGCTGATAGTTCCATTAAAGAAAACAAACAATTAAACGTAAAGAAAATTCAAGCACATTTGGAAGAAGCTATACTTTTTCTGGACACAGACCCACAGTTTAAAATAAAAAAATAAAGTGATGTCAATGTTACCATTAAAACGATCTGCTTAAGGTGTAAGGACTTACCTTACGTCAGAATAAATACAATTAAAAACCTTAGAGGTGCTTGTGGTGCAGTGGTTGCAGCGCTTTGGTAGTGATACCCAAAGTTAAGCAACCTACGGCGCGGTCATGTTTGGGATGGGTGACCATTCTGACCATTTAAGTGACGTCTATTTACAAGCATCTCCGTGCTTCGGAAGGCACGTTAAGCTGTTGGTCCCGGTTAATATCGACAGATATTAGTCGTTAAGCCTGGTCAGAGGCCCTCGGACGGCTTAATAACATCTGACAGTAAGGTTGGTCACTTACCTTACAGACACCCCTTCACCAATCCGCACTGAGCCCGCGTGGTGGAGTATGGCTTGGACCACCTCTTAATTGAGGTGAGGCCTGCGCCCAGCAGTGGGACGTATATAGGCTGATGAGAAAAACCTTAAAGCTGTTCATAGGTAACACTGTAAGCATGTTTAAAGAAGTAAAGTTATTAAGTTTTAGCTTCATACCAGCATTTTGATAACGATGTCGTGACCTTTTAAGTGTCTAGCGCTAATCTAGCAACAGCCTTATGAATTTAAGTATCATGTAGTAAGTTTTGTTTGCTTTTAGATGGTACCATTTCATGTCTCGGAAACATTTACAGCCAAATTGTGATGACAAAGTTGTCCTCCTCATGATATATTGTGAAAGAATAGCAGAAGAAAACTCGTTATTGCTAGATTTTTTTCGTCCAAATCCCCATATCCTATATGCTTGTACGAGTATTATTATTCTTCCCACAATATTTACGTATGTCCCTTCGCTTTGTTTTCTTAGCCGGGAACTAAAGGATTACCCGGGATTAGATGACACAGTCTTCCTCGTGTTTTGATAACCTTGCCCGAAAAAAATGTTTGTTGGATGTGTGCTATATAAATATACACAGTAGTGTCGAGCAATGTAATGAGGAAAATTATGTAACATACAAGAGAGCTATGGAATTACGTCTACGCGGTTTTGGTGAAAAAGTAATAAACACAAAGTTGCATAAGTATTACTAATAATCTTACTGTATACGTCTTAGTACTGTCGTATTTTTTTTAATTTTGTCTATGGTCTGCTAGTGCCAGTGCTGGTTACATTTTGTTTATAGAAATGAAATCGGCAAGAATGCATTGTCTTGCAAGATTTTTGCAGTATACGTCTGTCATCCAAAACGTCGATTACACTGCAAAAAACGTACCTTATACCGATTATACGTGTATATAGATCTATGTACATTGTATTGTCACTATTTTTACGTTAGACCCTTGTCTGTCAAGGTTGCCGCCAGGCGGATGATAGTAAATTTCTAGCATCAAAAAAATGGCGTTATGCATGCTACAGCAAAAAAACGTGCAGAACAAATGCCGTGCTAGCGGAGCCTTACTGTGTCACAATGTGTAGCGAAGTCTTACGTTTAGGAATAAGTCGAAACCACTGCATTCACAGTCACTGTGCAGAAGTCTGTTCGATCTATAAAACTTTGACATATTGCTCCACTTTCTGCGATCGCGTTAGTTCCGATCTGCTCTTGCTTCCAACCTCGTCTGCGTTTCGCCCTTGAACTTATCAATTTGCTATTGGATATTGGAAACGAGATAAAAGGGTCGATAAAGATATCTCTCAGGAAATTCAGGGTTTTTATTATAGCAGATTTTTACGAAAACACAAATAACATGTTTGTGTACCTTCATTTATGAAACGAAAAAAATTTCTTTAAAGTGGCGCAGTTCATTAAAGTAATTGGTAACATAATCCTTTGGTACGTTATTTTGAAAGAGGTTGCATGAATTTGGATAATCTGTGCCCTGCACGAATTCCATGCTAAGTAATTTATTGTTTTAAAACTTCTACAGTTAGCGGATGATACATTAATGCATACAAGATGTTTTATTTGCTGGGAAAGATCTAAGATTCTTGTTATCGTCAAGCGGATATTGGTTAGGATTTGTCGTCAGTTCTCTTAAGGTTAAACAATCCACCATCCACTAAGTATGGATTCGGACATATTTATGAGTTACACGTCGAGTATTCTTTTTTTTTCTATATTAAAACGTGAAGTGATTTTCGATTAACTCGTAAACCTTTTTGGTCGAATCGATTCTAAGACAACTATCCTTATCTAAAAATGTGAATCGTAAATGTTTAAACCACTACCCAGTACACACCGCCTGAACCACAAAAAGACTGATTCGCCACTTTGTACCGAGTGAGGTTAATTAGAACATTTAAAACCGCTGCTGAATGGCTGATGAGCGGTCGCGACATTTCCATACAAAATCATGTCTGCGGTTGAGATTGTCCGCAGATAGTGAGTAGTGCTGAAAATTGTTCTAGACCTAATTAGGCATTGACGTATTTCTAAATGTATTTCGAATGAAAATTTTAATCAAAGTCTATACTTTACTCTATTAGTTTTGTCTACGAGTATACTAACAATGTTAAGTGAAAAAGCTTTTCATCTCCCACACAAATTAGGTGAAGTTTTTGGCATGCAAATTGAAAACAAAAAAATAAAACTTAATAATAGTAGTTATATTTTTTGTCGTATTTTTCAGTCCCAGATTATAAGCGATATAAAGTTATGTCGAGTTAGGTAATACAGATACAAAATCATATAAGTACACGATAAGCCAATTCAAACTATGTATAACTAGCTACGCGCCAGCGGTTTCGCCCGCGTGGAATTCGGTTCCCTAATATATTATGCAAAATATATAGCATATGTTCATCAGGAATTATGTAGGATTCTAATGTTTTTTTTAATGGTTTCAGTAGTTTCGGAGCCTACTCAATACAAACTAACAATCACATCTTTCCTCTTTATAGACAAACCAAGAAAAAAAAAATTCTGAGATTTTCTGTCATGAATTTCTCAAAAACAGCTCGAAAAGTTGGCTGTGTAACACCCCCGTGCCTCGGAAAGCACGTTAAGCGCCTGATCTCTCTCCAGTCATGTCGGATTGCTGTCTCACCGAACTTTGAGAGTGATGGAACTGTGATTGCGTCTGTGTATTGCGCTCACACTTGTGAACTATAATATCACCTGCGTAGTTGGCTGATCTCTGTTGAGATTGGCCGCCGTGGTCGAAATCGGCCAGGAGGACTATTAGACAAACCGTACCTAGATATTTTACAATCACTGATGGAACTGTGTAATCAAATGGGAATACAGTTCAAGATGAGTGTGCTCTAAGAAAATCTTTTTCTATTGCCCTGAGTTACCGTATAGGATGATTGGGTAAACGTTTGCACTGCAGTCGCCTGAGCTGAGTGAAGTTAGCACTCATTCATTCCTCTAACTTTCAAATAAGAACTACTTTTACGATTATATGTTACTTACTCTATCGATTGAAGATCAATTAAGACACTTAGTATTTAGTTTAGGCCTATGAGAATGATTTTCACGATAATACGCACTTCCTGGCAACATAAGAAGGTCTAAGGAGGTAATCTAAGGAGGTCTAGGTAGGGTGAAAGAGTTTAAGTACCTCGGCCATGTGGTTACCGAGGATTTAAAAGACGATGGTGACATCGAAAGGGAAAGGAGGGCAATGGCGGTCCGCTGTAATATGTTGGCCCGTAGATTTGCGCGGTGTAGCATAGAAGTAAAGATAACTCTCTTTAAAGCTTTTTGCCAAACCTTGTATACGTGCAGTTTGTGGGTCAACTACACGCAGCGGGCAATCAATGCGCTACGAGTGCAATATAATAATGCATTCAGGGTGTTGGTGGGGCTTCCGCGTCACTGTAGTGCATCGGCGATGTTTGCGCACGCGCACGTGGACGGCTTCCACACCGTGTTGCGGCGCCGCATAGCCTCGCTGATGTTCCGCGCGCGCGGGAGTCCTAACACTATCCTGGGTGTCCTGAGCGACAAGCTGAACTGCCCCGTTCTGCGGCACTGGGTGCAAACACAAGTAAGTGTACCCGGTGCCCCAGAGCGTGGCAGATATCTTAATTAATACAAATTTTATTATTTAACATTAATTTCATGTCCATTTTTTTGTAGTGTTGTAATTATCTTAATTTAATTTATCTCATGTATTTTAATTTAATTATAATCTATTGTAATTGGAATTTGTATAAAATGTATTTGTGATTATTGATCTATGGACTTTGTCTGAAATAAAAGTATTTTATTTTATTTTTATTTATTTTTTAAGGATAGTTTTAGCTACTAAAGTACGATGGGATACAATACTTTGTGAAACCTAAATTTAGGCCAGTCGTACTAAATACAACTACAACTATGAAGCTTGGGAAGAAATCAGTGTTAATTGAAGTTATTTTATAACTCAATACGTACTAAAGTTTCTGAACTAAAGATATCAAATTACATAAAGGTAGTAACTAAATTAGCTTTTCATACGTCATCATCACCGACAGCGAGCTCACGAATTTTCAACAAAGGCTATATTTAGATTCAAGACATGTTGCCACAACAATTTGCTAAGTAAACACGTAATATTTCATCATAGAACTACTGATAACAATGGAAATTAAAGCAAAACAACAACTCTATGGCTGCACAAACTCAGCAAAACACACAGTGACCTTATATAGCCGCATTGTACAGCCTAAAGCTGAGAGGGTGAGTCGTAGGCGCAATGTCTTTGTCTAATTACCGTCACGCTTTTTTTTCTCAATACAAGATTATGCATTTGCAGTATCACAATAGCACAAATGTCCTTTCTAGTTTTGGATTTATGAAGTGATAACATTTTTACGTGAAATTGGAAATTAGTTATCCAGATCTCACAATCTCACCTGAAGTAAGTGACGATTTGGCCGAAGATGGATCATGTCTGTCTAGTAAATTAGCACAAAAGTACCAAATAACTGGTTCAACTACGTTCAAGGTATGTTTTGGCAATAGACATGTTCATAAATATTTTAATTTTTGGGTGATGAAGCGGCAAGTTTACAAATAAAGCTAGAATAGCTAGAATAATAAAGCTTCTCAGAGAACAGTTCAATACATAACCAAGAGTGATATTTTAGAAGTAAAATTTGCTAACAAGCCTTCAGTTTCAGGAGTTGATTGTTATAATCATGAGTGAAAGTACGAGTAAGTAGAATAGCGTGTGCAAACATAATGTTGTTGTTAGTCAATCCTGCTCGTTTATGAAATCGTCTGAAAATATCATTTCAGTAACCGAATACGTAAGTTTGTCGTGTTCCCCGCGTATGGTGAACTGTGTCAAAAGTGACAAGGTTACCCAGTGTATGACATTTGCCTGCCACAAAGCGTTATCTATCTCGTGTTAAATTTCAAGGAACAATTACTTACTCGTGTATCATTGTAATTGTAGAACTTGTGCAAAGTTTGATTCCATAAAAGCGGTGAAATAATTGTGTTTCGGCTCTAAAATTACCTACACAGGTTCACTTTATAAGTTAAGTACTTTTTTCGTAAGTTTGAATAAGGTCCTTACATTCATAGACATAGATGCATGCAGTAATCAAGGATATTCGCGTAATAGATGAAGTTTTTACTAAACTTACGGCAAATGGAGTTAGAAAACTAAACAAAACGTACTGCACCGTTTCTTCAAACATTCAAATTGGCAAAAGAAATACGTAAATTACGCGAAGCAAATGACTAACTGAGCGCTCATCGAGCAACGTGAAACGTCAATTTTCCACTGGGATTCGATTCCAAAACAGCGATAAGTGAAAGCTTACCCATTCGAGTGGCAATGGACGTGACTTAGCGGGGGTCGCGAGGAATAATAGCGACTCCCAAATTAGATTGCATTGCAGACTTGGAATCCCTTTCAGGGTACGCCAAGTATTTGCCTTTTATTTTGTCACGTATTCTGTTGCTAGCCAGCGTAATATTTTGCACATATTTTTAAAATTAAAACCGCGTTCTGTGTAATAGCTCACCGCTGCGAGGCTAAATGAAAACTGTGCTCGTCATGTTTGATGTCATCAAACAGGATGGATGCTGCATATTGGCAAAAAAATTGATGGCGAACAGAAAGAGAGGGTGTTGGGCTGTGTCGGAAAAGGAATATTTAAATAATATATTGCTTCATAGTTGTGAAACTGAGCGGCCAACGTGCTCGCGGCAATTCTTTTATTAGAATTGTGGAACGAGTTTTCTAAGTTCTGAAAGTTCATACGGATTATCACGGAACTCGAATTGCTTGCGAACAGGATAACTGTTGAAACACTTTTTTTACGGATCATTTCGCGATTTATTTACATGTTATTTTAACCTGACGTTTCGGCCCCTTTTCAGCGTCCGTGGTCACAGGTAGACTAAAGTGTTAGTTGTCATTACATAATTTTAAAAAAAATTAAAACTACGAACCCAAAAATAACAATGAGGTGTGAGCGTATGGTGAGTATTTTTCTAATAGAGTAAGCACGCTAAGGATACGTATCACTACTGTATTAAACTAATCCTCAGTCTAAAAAAATGATTTAAAATTTAAAGGACACAGTCAAAATTAGCGAATCATTCTCTAACTGCCACACAGTCATATGCTTAAACCGCAATTTATTTCTCTTGATTCGCTTATCGTCAGGAGCGATCTAGCCTAATGCCCCAAAAGCAGTACAGCATTCATACGGGATCCAGAAGTTAAGTAGCACGTGATTGGCATTACCATCAATCTCTTAGACACCCAACAAAACCCAACCTTGTATCTGCAGTCATAAGGTCCATTACCATCGGCCACAATGCCTAGATACTTTTACTACAAAACAGTTGCTGGGTGGTACTAATCAGTTTAATTGAATTTTCTGTAGCTAGTCCGCCGTGCCGCGAATTCAGCTAATTCTATTAGCCATTTTAGTTTCTGTCTAACGCCTTTATTTCCCCATGAGTGTAATTGCTGGCTGGACGCGCGTGATTTGACCACGTTCAGCTAATAGTACCTACACATTCTTGGTTTGCTTTACGTGGAATAAAAAACGGTATTTTTAAGTTGTAAAGTAGATGAAGTCAGCTTGTAGATGAAGTCATAACTTATGCTAGAGATACCATAATACTGTTAAACAAACTACTCGTAGACATGCGATTTATGAATCTTCGATGTTTTCATTAAGGGGTCCAGTTATTTTGATGATGGTGATTTAAGTTAACATACCTAAAATTTTAAATTTTAATTCCCTTGTCATTATAACCAATACCTTAGGATTTAGGTTTGAGTTAACTTAATATTAAACCATGAGTCGTGCTGTCGATTCCCTTCTATTAGGAAGGAAAAAAAGGTCAAGTAAGCAAGAGCTTATAAATAAAGTCATAACTTATGCTTAATTATAGATATCTACTTGTACCTACATACTTTTAAACAAATTAAGTCCTCCTATCCGATTTCGACCACGGCGGCAAATCGCAACAGATATCAGCCAACTACGCAGAAGATATTATAGTACACAAGTGTGAGCGCAATACACAGGTGCACGCAATGTTCCACCACTCTCAAAGTTCGGTGAGACGGCAATCCGACATGCCCGGAGAGAGATCAGGCGCAGGACCAACGACTTAACGTGCTTTCCGAGGCACGGGGGTGTAACACCGCCAACTTCCCGACTCCGAGCTGTTTTTGAGAAATTCATGACAGAAAATCTCAGAAACAATTTTGGCTCGACCTGGGATTCGAACCCAGGACCTCTCGGATGTAAGGCAAAAACTTTGCTACAACACCAACGAGGCAGTCAACAAATTTAAACAAATTATGCATACATCCTCGGTGTTTTCATTGTGAGTCCAGTTTGACAGATCGCTCGTAGTGATGTCCACTTTTCATCGATCAAATTGGTAGAACTGTATCGATTCAAATTACTACTCACTTCATTTTATCCTCTTATAAAGTTTAAGTTTACTAAATTTTTTACATGAACTGTGCTGTAGACTTCCTTCGATTACCAAGATCGGAAACAAAACTGTACCTATATTTATGGCGAATCTGTCTTACCAAGAATTCTTAAAATAAACAAAACTTGTATCGTCTCTTCTTACTTACTTTCCACAAATAAATCACAAACACCGAAAACAATCTCGGCGAGTGGTTTCATCGGATTGAGAATTACGTAAAAAGTTTGAATAATTTTCATGGTTCATTAATTCGCGGTGGACACCAGTGAACGTTCTGGATGAGAGCCGAGACTAAAGCATTCATCTTACTGCTATAACTGACAACGACAAGTATACATCCTGCTATCTTGTCTGTGAAGTACGAAGTCTGCTCTGTGGAAGGTGCTAGTTTTATTTTACTTATTAATTATTTATTTATTAAGAAACCACACAGCGTTGCAGATTTGTACATAATAATTAAACAAATATAATTCGTATAACCAATTATAAGGTTTCCTTAATCATACTGTCAGTACTTATAGCAAGTTGACAAAATCAAATCAGATAAGAACTGCTCCTTAAAAGTTGGATTACATTGAGCTTTTAAATTGCTTATGAACTTCATCATTCACTTAGTGATGACAAGCGACGTTTTTTTTTTTAATTTCACCTGTCGCTGTGATTGTTTGTTTGTAATTAAATCTTACAAGACGCATTTCACCCACTTTCTAATGTCCGATGGAGCTGAAGTACTTATGTAACGTTTAGTTTTGGGTGAAACTGCACAATCTGAGTATACAGCTTGGTCGGAATATTTTTTTTTCTTGTTTTACAAACAAATGGGTAAATAAACTACTTTCTCCTTTTGGCTGTTTCGGGTTGAAGTTGATAACCTACTTCCTCCCTTTGACGCTTTTGGTTAATAAAGCGTTAAGATTCACGAAATGATTTAAGAAAATTAAATATTAACAAGTCGTTGCATTTTTTTTTTGTATTTCTATAGCTACAGTATCGAATTAAATTTTAAAAGCGTTTAATCTTTGATCATGTTCAACTAAACAATAACCCTGTAACGATTATTTATTATCTTTCAAATCCATTTTTCTTAGAAACGAGCTAATCGTACTTTGTACGTAATAGAAACTTAATATTTGTTCAGTTTAATATTTACAATATTTGGAGAAAAAAGTATTAATCGCCCATTTCGCTCTGTTCTAGAAAATAGTCTAGTTCTCTTTAGTCATTTTTCAGCATACGGTTTGTTACTATATTAATAATAAATTTTTTGTCCGAAGGGACGAGAGTCGCTTACAGTCGCAAGTTGCTGGCTCTTCAACGACCTTAAACAATGTACGTAGAGAATGCCACATCCGATCCAGCACCCACATATTCCCGATTCCGTGCGGTGGAACATCTATAAATCCGGCAACGACGGAGTAAGACATCCAATTTTCTCTAAAGCTAGAGTCCACTGGAGATCTTTGTCGTGATGAATAGAACGCTCAAGAAACAAATCTCTTTTGTGACTTATTCTGCACTCAGACCGACTTAAAGATAGTTTGATGATTCTTATCCAAGTTACTTAGCGGGGTACGAGATAACAAAGGCTTCATTATTTTTAGTTACTTATTTTGACGTCCGAAACAAGGGACTCTTTGTATTTTTATTTTATTTTTAAATATATACGATCAATATATTGTAAGCAACAGATTGCTTTTGGTTGTAGGTACGAAAATATGTTCCTTAAAGCTATGCACGTGTGAAAGTAAATTAATCATATCGTTAATAATTCCTTAAAAATGTAGGTAGTCCGTTAATATTCTTAAACCATACAAAAAAAAACACGGGTTGCACTCCGGGAGTGCCGGCAGAAGTGAAAACTTGATTACCAACGCAACGCAAGAAATCAATCATGGTAAAAAAGTAAAATGTAAAAAAAATTTCAAAATTTCATTTTATAATTCTTTTCAATTTTTTTTCATACTTTAATTTTTTTTTAACCCATTTTTAATTAATCGAAACCCTTACAATCGATTAAAAATATCGATAATCGAAAAAAACTAATCGATTGTTCTATTAATCGATTTCGATGGTACAACACTACTCTCCAACAGTCTTACGGTTTTTCGATCAGCATCACGTGACCTGACGCGAGTTTCACAGTTTCTACCCATGCCACAAAAGTGCTCAACGCCGCTAAAGAAGTTTTCACTTCAAAAGTTTTCACTTCAAAATATCGATAATCGAAAAAAACTAATCGATTGTTCTATTAATCGATTTCGATGGTACAACACTACTCTCCAACAGTCTTACGGTTTTTCGATCAGCATCACGTGACCTGACGCGAGTTTCACAGTTTCTGCCGCTAAAGAAGTTTTCACTTCAAAAATTATAATTTAGTAAAGACTTCATGTTCAATTTTTCAACCACACAGGCGAAAGAGAGCACACATATAGGTATTACTTATTACAGTAGATATAAGCGAATTAACAATAACTTAAAAATACTTAAAACGCCTTTAAAAAAAAGGATTTACTGTATAATCTCATAAGGTAACTTACAAAATACATTTTTACAGTGATAACAGCATTTTAATAATTATCTATACCAAATACCTACTAAAGACAAGAAATAAATATACCACGCTTTTATAATCCAACTTTGTATTGTCATCGAAGCTAAACGTTTATACAACATTTTGCTTGAAAGTTTTTATTACAGTCAAACAAACACCGGGACAGATCAAACTAAATTAAACAAAATAAAGCGAAATAAAAACATACATAAAAAGAATTTGTATTTACAAAAAAAAAGTCTCTTTCGTCAAAAGTTTCTTTTGTAAAAGAAAACAGGTCATTTCGGCTTTGCATATTTTAATGCAGTTGGCAATCCATGTCCAACTTCACACGGAACTTTTGGTTATAGGTATTCTCTTCGACAAGGAATTCAAAAAGTCGATGATTCTTACTATGAACGGTGACCACCACAATATCTATACACTTAAGTTCCATGACTGTGAATGTCAAATCGTTTATCCAGATTTCTACGGGTAAAAAATATTAAGAGTTAGGTACAGACTACAGTAATAATAGTAATAGTCCTCCTGGCCGATTTCGACCACGGCGGCCAATCTCAACAGACTACCAACTACGCAGGAGATATTATAGTGCACAAGTGTGAGCACAGGTGCACTCACTGTTCCATCACCCTCAAAGTTCGGTGAGACGGCAATCCGACATGACCGGAGAGAGATCAGGCGCAGGACCAACGGCTTAACGTGCTTTCCCAGGCACGGGGGTGTCACACCGCCAATTTCCCGACTCCGAGCAGTTTTTGAGAAATTCATGACAGAAAATCTCAGCAAAATTTTTTTTTGCTCGACCTGGGATTCGAACCCAGGACCTCTCGGATGTAAGGCAGAAACTTTGCCACTACACCAACGAGGCAGTCACAGACTACAGTAACTGTGCTGTAAAAAGTGTAAGATTTCAATAAACAAAATTAATTTCAAGTTAGTAAGTAACTTTTGAAGACGAGAAGCAACATTTATTTTTGAGTTTAATGTAGGATTGTATTTATGTAGATGCTTTTTCATTCTTAAATATTAACAAAAAAACTTAGGCGACTCCATCATTTTTCATGTGATGGTTGGATTTGTGTTGAATAATACAAAAACAAAATTTAGCTAATTACATAGCTTGGTCTAAAAACCATTAAATATCACTCAATCATTAATTTATGTATAAAAATTGTAGATAGTCGAAAAGTACACGATTGGAGCTTTTGATAAAAAGTACCTATTAATTCAATCATGTATTGAAAATGTTATGTCGCCAACTGAAAAACATCATAATATCTGTAATTTTTAAGAGATAATTTGGGAAGCAAAATGCGTTTAGGCAAAATGCTTAAATCGTGTTTCTGCAACTTGACAATTGGAGCTAAAAGTATAAAGAAACACTAAATAATAATTTCAGATCCATTAGATCGTTCAGTTACCCATAAACCTCAAACCTGCACAGGCTATTGAAACGAAGTAGCCCCTTCATTATCAGTAAATGAAGGCGCTGGAAGGCTACAATGACATAACTTCCCCATTTTTCCAAGTGAGAGTGACGTCACACTCGACAGTTTTGTACAACGTATCTAATGACGTGTGCGTGATTCAATCAACCAATGCGCGATGTTCGCTCGCACGTAAACAAAAACAAAAGACAATCTGTGTGTGACTTCGGGACTGGCCACTTCGGATGTCACTGTGCTAATAAAAAAGTTACTTTGGCGTGAATTAGGTTGATATTCGTAGTTCCATTCGATACTTCTGTAGGTTAAGTGATTCTGCTAAAAGTTTTTATTTTCCACCTCGAGAAAAAATCGAAGTTACAAAACATGAAGTTAGAGATATCGACCCCTCTGGGATGAAATGTCGTAAAAGTCATTTTGGCCAAAATCAGTTTTCAACGGTTTCTTGCTCAGAATCTCGCGCTCGATCGATCGTATATTTTAAAATGGTACGAGCCATACTCCACTACGCGGCCTCAGCGCAGGGGTGTGTATAAGGTAAGTGATCAACCTTTCTGTCAGATGTTGTTAAACCGCCTTTGGCCTCTCACCAGGCTTTACGACGCTTATCTATCGATATTAACCGGGACCAATGCTTAACGCCTTTTGAACGCCGGCTGCCTTCCGAAGCACGGAGATGCTTGTAAATAGACGTCACTTGTATGGTCAGAATGGTCACCCATCCCAAACATGACCCCGCATTAGGTTGCTTAAATTCTGGTATCACTACCAAATACTGAATTGTATCTCGTAGTTTCTTATACAAAAGAATTGAATATTTTACGCATATATGTATATTCGAGACTAACCCCGTTTTTCAAACTTAATTGGTGGGGTTCATTTTATACTTTATTCATTACCGTTAAATGATTGGAAACGTCAAATAAAATAGATTATTTTAGTAATGTGTGCAGAATTCACTACATTAACTTACAGTTAAATCAAATAACACTCGTCATTTAATTCACAAATATTTTTTTAAAACTAGTTGTCAAGACTTTTACCACATAATTAAAAATAGTTGACATTTTACAAGTAGAAAAGATGCCATTTCAAAATAATTTTTATTAAGTAAAAGCTTTACTATTTTGAGAACTAGTGAATGTAAGAGCTCTAATACGTAAGCTAAATGATCTATGGTCGTTTATTTTAGATTAAGTATATCTAACTTTTTATACGAAAATGGCTATGAAATTTTAGGTTTTTGGTCGTACTGAAAAATTGTATTTAGGCTTATACAACGTTTCAACTCAAAGGGTGTCGATATAACTACTAAAAAAATGTAGACTCAGTAGTCATGGCCACTGGAGGTTATTATTTTTCTTGCCAATGACTATTATTTGTTATGACTATGCATTATTGATATTCGAAGCTCTCACTCTGTGATTAGATAATATTATTTACCGCCAGCGCACATAAGGTAAGCCGAGATAGATGCCCCAGGGGTATAGATGACCCGATTTTAATTACCTTGTTTCGCAGATAAATTCGATTACTTTTTTTCACATCTATCAAAAGTTTCTCTAACTCTATCTTAATTGACTCAGTTGTATTTCTCGTTCGACAGCGTGTAATGGCAAAATGAATTCAAAGATTTTGGAGGATAAGTTCCCATTTTTCCGGTCAGTCATCTATTCCAAACGCAATTTATATGGGTTGTGCATCTATGGGATAGATGTCACAAAATTAAGAGGTCTGTAAAAGTAAAGTAAAGTCCCTAAAACTTTGAATATATCGAATTTGTTGATAAAATTACTAAGATTAAATTTGTTTTTCATAAACAAATTCTTTTGATTTTTATTATTATTATTATTTTGTTTTTTTTTTAATTGAAGAGCGATTTCTAAAAGTGGGGCATCTATCCCGGTTTTACCCTATGCGGCAAACTCATCGCGACGACAGAGTGTGAGCGCGAGTCACGGCGACAATATTCGCAGGTGTGGCTAGAGCCTTAACCATGGTAATTTAGATAATTGGGTAGAAAAAAAACGATAACCACTAACAAGGCTAAGATATCCTAGAAAATTCAATTTTAATAAACCAACGTAGTTTGTTACGTTCGTAACAAAATAAGGCGTCACAAATCACGCCGTACAAAATCCGCACAGAATACATTAAGTGGTCGTATAAATAGATCGGCTGTCTCGGCACGTAAGGAATGCTCGCTACGGAATGCCCGCTAAATCACCATACGCTGTTTTTCGACGCGGACGTCTTGAGACAAAATTAAAGCCGAAATAGCTCTATATTTTGTGTAGGGAAATTCCGAAAGAGACAATGCAAAGGAATTTAAGGCTGTGTTGCACTCAATTGTCCGAGTAAAAGTTTTTATTATTTACTTGTATAGAAAAGATGATATTAAAATACATTTCTGGTGTCCAGGAATTCAATATTTTAGCATGCAAAAATGATGTAAGCTTCTTAAGGAATACCAATACTTTTCTTTATGAAAAAAAAACTTATTGAAAATATGAATTCTGTAAGCATCTTACTTTGTCTACAGTATTTTAATAAATATCGTGTACACAAACCGTAAAAGTAGTTCAAAGTGAAAATGAACAAGCTTTGAACTGCACGGAGTTTCTGCTTTCAACTTTCTTATTAAAAATTCGGTTTGAAAACTTTCCTCGGTTAATGGAATTTTAACCACCGCAATGATTAAGTTGCCGGACTGCCTTATTCGTTCTGCCGTAGTTTGGGAACTTTTCAAAACCTCAAAACTGAAATAATGAATCCTGACGTTTTTAGAAAGTAAATGACGGAAACGTTCGAAATATTGTGTTGTTGAAATGTGAACACGTTTTATGAAATAATAAATATACAACATCGTCACATACATCACGGTATTACAAATAAACTTAACAAAATACCTATAAGTGCAAACAAATGTTTGTACAGTGCGGGGATCGAACCCGCGACCTCTTGGTTAATGTCAACTTCTTAAACATTACACGAAAGTGGTCGTCAGGTTTTATCGATAAAGGAGACAAAATACAAAAGGATAGGACTAAATAAGTACAATTTCAAAAATTGCTCACTCCCTTCGTACTTTGTACCCCTTTTATTACTGAACTCGAAAGTCAGAAACACATTTCTTATGCACATTAAAAAAAATGTGAGAGACAAAAACGAATAACTATCTACAAAAATCAATCTAACCAAAAATGCTAACGATGTATCAGGTATCCTAAACCTTCACCCCGCGAGTGTAAAATAAAGTGTACAAAGTTTAAACCCGCACCTAGCACGCTAAGTATGCAAAGTGAATATTTAAGAAAGGTTGCAGCCCCCGCTGCAGCTGTAGCCGCGATAAAACTCCAGCAGATGCCCGTAATTCTAACACTTAAGTGCTCCAACTCTTGAATAAGGATAGCTGGTTTGTAAAAGAGAGGGATACAGAAGACTTTTACTTGTGCAGTCAACTACGGTGGTACTAAAGCCGAGCACCAACACACAGCGTGTACACTCGGTCACACGTCAAGTTAATCATTGCGGCATCTTATCCTAACGGAATAAAAGTGATTTGGCAACGAAAATAAAAAGCCTGATGTGGTGTGTTGTGTACATAATAATAAGGTAGCACGGTAGCATACGAAGGTAACGTGGAGGAGCCGCCAAATCCTCTTTTTATGTGATGTAAATACTTTGATAACAGCGACCGCTTAAGAAGATTGTTGTAACAGCTGTCATTGTACATTTTTCATTTGTCTTTTTCTATATATTCCATAATTTGTGTACAATAATTTACTCGATTGCCATTTCTATAATCTTCTTCGCACCTTTGCTTTTGTAAATATATGCCACATTGTAAATAAACTGTACCGATCTTTTGTACATATCCTGACGCAGTTTTTCTCCTTACGTCACCTGCAACGTGCCCATAGTAAACATTTCGACACCTCTTGTGATAGACAGATTTTGTCATAAAAACTGAAGTACCGTCACACAGATACTAAACAAATCTCTCTCATCATTCTTTTACAGCGTCACTAAAAAGGATCAGTCATAGGAGAGATGGTTTAATAGTGCAATTTTAGTACAAAAGCTTTTGTATGGGATTCCAATTAGGGGCCTCTTTTTTATTGACCGATGAGGCAGTAAAAATCAGTTACTTAAAACAAGACTTTAGTGCGACCCTGCTCCATCTTACTGTACTTTAGCAATTTTCTGAAGGTCCTAGAGATAAGCGCTTGATCCTTGAAAGTTTGTTTTGTCAACACAAGATCAATTTGGATAAGATCTTCTACTTATGACAAAATACGTTTTATTACAGCAAAATTTTGGTAAATAAATAAATCACGAGATACGGTGGTTGGTGTATCTACTTGCTATAATTACGAAGGTTACATTCGCTGAACGAGCGAAAAAAATACCTGGTAACATTGTTTACTTATCACAATGGAATGGAATTATTTTGTAGATGTAGTGCCGTAATTTATACAGTGCTAGAATAAGATGGATCTTTATCAGGTAACAGATTCAGTATACAGTTTGAGTGCTTAAATAAGTTTTGGCATATAAAGTCGACTCAGCAGTTAGATTTTATTTTCACTAGTTGTAAAGTTTAAACTTATATATGCCAAAAGACACAGGTATTACTGAAGTAACAAATTGCATATCGATGATTTATGGGTGAAAACCAAAACATCGGTTGCTTTTCTGCAATAATTGTTGTAGTCAACGGAGCTAGGACAATTAATTATGTCGGCAGATGAGAGTGGATTCAGAGACGTGGACAGTGTTTTTGCTACAGTTCACTAAAGTATTTTAGAGCTTTATATTTTGCTGTGCTTGGGGCGATACCGTTTTCGAATAGGCTTGTTTCCACTATGAAAGAAATATTCAAAAAGTATTAAATAACTAGCGGACCCGCAGACGTTGTTCTGCCCGTTGTTTTTTTTTTAATTTTCTTAACTTTTAAACTTTCCTTGGTCTGCCACGAATACTTTGAGACTAAAATGATTCAAATCCGTTCACCCGTTTCCGAGTTTTAGCGAGACTAACGAACAGCAATTCATTTTTATATATAAGATTCATAATTTCAAATCAAAAATATACAATTTTTCTACAGTTCATAAAATTAGATTTTTAATTGAAATTCAATCTATAAATAGTCACTCAGTCGGCATAGCACGCGATGATCTCAAAGTGTGTTATCCCCATACAAACTCTATGGAGAAAAGCGTTTTGACAATTGATAAAAAGTACATCAACGATTGGTGGTGTCAACCACCCTATTGTAAATAAATGACATCAGAGACCATACGCTATAATAGATTGAATCATGTTAGATCTTCCAAAGCGTAGCACGATTGAGAACGATTTAAATAAATATTTACCATATTGCTTACAATATGGTAAATATCAATGGCAAATGTCTGGATAGCTTCTAATAAAATAAAATCGGTTGTATTAGATTAATATAGTTTACAGGATTTATACCATGTACCTTTTTGTTTTCGAGATCCCGATATTTCGGCCCTGTTACAAGTGCCATGATATTATGATCATGGGGTAGCTGAAGATCTTGCGGGTATGTTGTTACGAGTAGATATATCGGTCTACACTCCTTGACAGTCTTTTCCTAAAAGGTGCGGGTAATTAATCTCGTATATCATAAATATTATAGTGTAAGTTACCATGTTAGTTTACTTCCAATTTATTGCCACGTGTTGGAGGCTACAGAAAATAATGTACTTAACAAATAAAATAAAATACACCACTCCAATTGTAAAAGTAGTGTAGTTAGTTAGAAGTCAGACAACATTTAATGTAGTTAATAGAGACATACTTAAAAAGTAGCTTCAGCATTTAATTATATTTGTATTTCTTAATGAAAACATCTTTTCATACTTATTTTGCGCTACATTTCACCCTAAATACTGTTGCTCTGGCTTCTGAGGCGGCTCCATTGCTTTATCAAACTTGCTTATATCCTGACAACATTATTTTAAGCCGGGGCTGCGTCCCAGGGCCCTTCGGAACAATGATTTATCGACTTCTTGGGACGTATTTACCAAGTGCTTTATAAACTTTGACTTGGATCCGCGGGAAAACACTACCACTTAACATCATGTTACACCCTACTTGAAAGTTTATTTATCATAAATCATTTCATCTCGCAAAGATGGTATTAAATTCGAGCTTAATTATACCTCTTTTTTCTGCAGTCATGTTAAATCATCATTACATGAGATGAAGAGTTTTCTGTATAAGAAAAATATTAATGCCGAGTCCTAATTAAGGTCGCACTAAATATTCTTTAAGTCAGAGACCAAGGACGTCTCGGTCATTCTCGACCACGTAGGTGTTTTCAGAAAATTCTATCTTAGAAGTAAGTGCCGTGTTGTGGTGAAAAACCTACCCTGTTGTGTCCAAACATGAGCTACTATTCCTTGCTCAATATAGATAACAGCTAGAAACGACTTCTCAAGATGTGTAAGTACCTTAATAATTTGCTAGATTACATCGTACAATAAAAAAGCGAAAATTATCGTCCCACAAGTGGTGTGTTTGAAAGAAAAAGTGCTACATCATGCTCTGAATTTTGCCTCTATTTGCTCACGAGGCGTTAAAGTGAAATATTTTCATGAAATATTACAAAGCATCTAAGATACAAAATGTTTTCTGCGCCTACATGTCCGCCCGAGACCCGGGTATGATATATTGGGACCTTGGAATACATTAGAGAGCTAAAACTTTCGAAACTTACGTAGGTAAGTAGATAAACATATATTTATTCGTATATGCTTGTTCGAGATATGAAAACGTTTACACATGAGGCACGATCGCGACATATACGAATAACCAAACTATTATATTATTATTATTATTTTCTCCCTAAAGCTTAGTGATTCATTGAACAATACTTTTACATGGACATAAGTATGATGCATGCAATAAAAAAGTATGATACAACAACCGCAACACTTTTAAATAAACAAATCTGGAATAACTCGTTCAGAACATGAAAACAAATTGAAAATGGAATAGACTGAACATTTCCAAAGTACAAAAACGGGGCTCTCAAACACTTCAAATGCCACATCTACGAATGACATTCGAAAATAACTGAGCTTTGTGGAAAATTCGAATAATCACGGCGAGTTTTATACAAAAAGCTTTTAACCAACAGCACTGATTGAACCCGAACGAACGGTATTGTTTTTACTTTCTTGCATTTAAATTTAAACAAATAAATTTAAATTTACGCAACCCGCTTTCCGATTCGGTCCATTAATAAAATAATAACTTGAACTATATAAATAGTCGTACTTACCTGTTGACAAAGACAAAAATGTTTCAGCTGCTGGTTGCCAGATTTGCGTTGCATATTAGATTTGAGTACGAGAAGCTTATATTTTTAAAATATTTATGTCAATAATAGATTATGTAGCCAGTCATCACATCCCTCTACTGCGTAAAAGATGTACGTTTGGGATTTCTTGACCAATCAGCTACACAGTCTGTGGCACTATACATTTACTTTGCAGTAACGTTTTCAATTCACAGTAACCATTAAATAAATATATATTTCACAAAAATCACACCAATTCTCTAGTCCCAAATTAAGCTACGAGGCTTGTGTTATGGGCACTGCCTACACAAAGGAAACATACTTAAATATTTTTTTTGTAAATAAATACATATTATACATAGAAAACACCCAGAACGAAGTTAGAGAGTGATGGAACAGTGAGTGGACATATATGTATTGCGCTCACACTTGTGCACTGTAATATCTCCTGCGTAGTTCGCTGATCTTTGCTGAGATTGGCCGCCGTGGTTGAAATCGACCAGGAGGACTATTATTTTTAATGGTTCATCGATCATCTATTAGAAAAAAACGACAGAATCGTCCATTATAGGAAATCTAAAGGTGATAACAGCAGAACTAGACCACCGATTCGGTATACCAAGTTATCGTAAAAACATTACTTAATCGGAGTGTGGGTCCACACTGCGAGCCCAGTGCGGTTGCAACGACTGGTGCGAAAATGAAAATAAACACTAGAAACGTGCCTTCGCGTCTACATTGTAGTTAGTGACTTTGGCGGAAGCCTAATGCGATGTGATTTAATTCTAGTCACCACGCATTCAGTGTGCACGCAACATACGATTGAACCAAATTGTTGCTTTTTTCCAACGAAATTAGAATGGGCAGGTTTCAGCTTAAGGGTTTGACAATTAGGCCGCAAGACGGAAGCGAGACACACTGGGTACCCAGTGTGTCTCGCTTCGTGAGTGCGTGTTTATTCTATGAAAATTATCTATAGTGTCTCAACACGTCGTACGCTGCTCCACCTCTATACGACAAAACCTTTTGTCGTCTGCAAATACTTTTTTCGTCTTTTTCCAACACATCCGTCAACAAGAGACATCAAGCAATAAGACTGCCAAAATTGTACAACGTCAGTTAAACTAATTTTATTTTCTAATCTTTTGTTTTGTTTGTTAGAAGAATATTATTAGTTCCCGACTCTTCAATCACTGGAGAAATACTTAAACAACTTTTGGCATGGCGTTTTAGAACTAGCTTTTCTAATAGGTCCTCACAATGTGGCGTGATGAACTTAACCAATTGGCGGCTCGCCAGAGCAGGGACCACTTCTAATCGGATATTAGTCGCGGCTCTGGCGGAATGCAATTAATATTATTGTGACGTGTTTGACTGATTGCATAAGTTTCACCTAGTTTAGTTACTCTAGCGCATGAACTAAGTTATACGTAGGCTAAGTATTTAGACTAAGAGCTGGTAGCGTGAGGGTTTTGTCACGGGAGGCCGCGCAATGGAAACGCGCCGGGTTTTAACATTTAAATTTCCATAAAAAAATACGCTACTAAAAGTACGCAACCTCATCACAATACTTGAAGTACCACAAAAAGCATTTTTAATAACATATTTATTCAATAAATTAAAACTGGATTAGGAATGTTTCTGAATTCGTAAAACTTAATTCTGATTATGCGTATTACGAGTATTCACACGTATAAATATGTACCTTCGAATCGAATTGACGTGAGCTTTGATGCAATACTAAAAGTACCTCAGTTAACGACCTAGCAAACCTAACATGATACATTCTAAAGTTTACCTTACCTCTACTTACGCTCTTCTACTCGTTATCCATATTACAGCCAAAAGCCGTATTACAGATCGCTAAGCAGCCAGCTCCTAAACAGGAATCCCATAAATCATTGTTTTGCTTCGCCAGCTCCACCTTTTTGCCGGGCAGAGTGCCAGGTTTTAAGCCAGCACTTTTAATCTGAGTCCTCCAGCCCTTCAACTTGGATTAACACTATTTAACATACTAGCTACAGTTGGTGGCTTTGGGTCTTAAAAGCTATTTATTTAGCGACTAGTTTCCCGTACAGCGGCTTTATCCACGTGGATTTCTGATCTCTAATATATTAAGCAAAATGTAGCCTATGTTCATCAGGGATGATTTTAAAGATTTTATCGTCCTGTCCAGTAGTACATCAAATCTTTCCTTTTTAAAATATCAGTGTAGATATTTATAACGTATTTTACAAACGATAGACAACTGTAGATTCGGAATGCTGGTATGGTGACAAAATCGTAACAAGAGATGCACTTAAAAGTGAAAATTTAAGTTATTTCTGTACATTATTGCTGTAAGATTAATCCTATTATCTTAGCTTGCATCGGGATGCTTAGGCCTGAAAATAATGGTTCACGTACGATTGGAAAGGTGTCGACGAGTAGACGTTTTAGTGAAATTCACAAATTTGTTCAAACTTGAACAGTTAAAATTCAATTGTTCTAATCCCATGCAGTCGAAGCCGCTGGCAGGAAGCTAATTTCATTTTTTGGTGGTTGCAACTTTTCTTTTTGAAACAAGAAACCTTCACATTATTTATTTATTGATTACTTATCACACTAATATTATAAATGTAAAGGTTTCTTTGTTGGGATGTTTGGATATTTGAATGTTTGTCTGTCAATCACGCGGAAAATACTAAACGGATTTTGATGAAATTTGGTATACAGACATGGTACGAGCTGACTTGGGTAATACTTTTAATTCCGATTATTCGAGCCGCGGGTAATACCCGCCGCTTTTACTGGTTCCTGAAGTGGCACTCATTGCCAACAGTTATCAATGCTTCATGCATTGCAGATTTCATGTTTTAAATACACAACATTACTATTAAAATATACACCTTCGGGTTAGCTTTACTTAGGGTTGAAAACTCTTTAAGTGTCAAACAGTGACGTTGCGTTATTTCATCTTTGGGTCATGCAAACCCAGTCTGGCCAAACCCAGTGAAGTAAGGTAGCCCATCGAATAATTTGATTCTCGTGTTACTAAAGTTTCTAATTACGAAACTACACACAAAATACGTTTACCTACTTAATAAAATTAGTCAGAAAACAGCAACGGACTAAAAAACAAGCCGTTTTCACCTTTCAAAGGCGTTTTTTCTGATCGCCAACGGTGTCGGATGACAAACGACCGGGGCGGCTGCCAGCCCCCCTACTCTCTGAGCCATTGTACGCAGTTTCAGATGTAGCCATCCCTGTCACTCTTACAAGCTTGGCCGTGCGAGCGAAAGCGCTGGGTAGATCCGAAAATACGAATAAAACAGAAGGTACGTCCTCAGTACGTCCGCAGGGCGGGCGCCGGGATTTTTAATCCGACATCAAGAATTTGGAGTAAACCTGAGTCCGGCTCGTGTTCAGATACACAGCGATCAGCAATGACTGATAACGTCATCATCATTCATCATCATTATCAGCCGTCCACTGCTGAACATAGGTTTTCCCCACAGTTTTCCACATCGACCGATCACAAGCGGTCCGCATCCAGTGTGATGCTGCGATCTTTACAGGGTCGTCTGTCTATCTTGTCGGTGGACGTCCTACGCTGCGCTTTTGATCGAAGGGTTCAAACTTTTCTGCCCCAACGGCCATCAGTTCTTCGCGCTATGTGCCCTGCCCATTGCCACTTGAGCTTACTGATTCTCAAGGCTATGTCCGTTACCTTAGTTCTTCTATGTATCTCCTCATTTCTGATAACGTACTGACTGATAACGTACTTGAACTAAATCGTTGTCGGGTGAAAACGTAAGCGTAAGACAATTTATACCATAGCGATGATGAGATGATAGCTGCATTGCACATTCGAAAATGGTTATGGTATAATTTTAAAGTGGTCCAGACAAATTAAGATGTCTTTTTTATTTATAGTAAATATGTCATTAATTAAATGAGAAATTAATTTAACGAGCAAAACATGATTAGTATACGGATAGACAGCGCACGGCTCTAAAAACTTACTACGGGCGACCTAACTAGTATTGATGACTGATGAACAAATGCCTGTCATTAAGTATTCAATGAACAGCGCTACCACAAATCCTGCAGACCACTGTGTGATATATTTATGCTATGGCTAACTCCCTTGCGAAATTTCAAAGAACAATTAGGTGGAATAACTGCTGGTTTAATTAAGGAGGGCGAAGTTTCTCTCAACTTACATTACCCGATTTCATGTCTGATGCAACGACTTGGGTTCAAAATGGCTGATCTAATTTGATTCTGCGTATTCATGGCATCCGAGGGAATCTACAGTAACATGTAGGTGTGTGCTTCTATTTAGTTGTGATTAAAATTAAAAATAGCTAGTGAAAGGAATGGTTTATTCTAAGTGCTGATTTTTCAAAAGTTCGATAAATTGTTATCAAACTGTTAAATATGAACCGGTCAAAGATGACATTCTTTTTCTTCTATTCGTATGGTGAATCTGGGTTGCCTCATTCGCAAGTGTCAACTGTGTTAACTTGTAGGGAAGAAAAAAATTTAAGCTGATTACTCACTCTGATTACGCACCCTGTTCTCACGAAGCGGGCACTCGGCCGAGTGCACCGTCTCGCTCATCCACTCGGCGCGTGTGATAAAGGCATAATGGCCGGTTTAAATATCATACGTTGACTCAAAGTAAAATCACAGTAATTTTCATAGAAAAAGTAAAAACCTCAGATAGCTTTTAGTATAAAATTGTCAATTATTTACCTTTCAGTCTGCGGTAGATAGGATATTGAGCTGGCCATAAGACTATATTTTTTACTTATCTTACGTATTTGTACCGTCATTGCTAAAAAGGTTTTTTTTGTTTCATAAAAGAAAACTACTTCTTTAAGATCGTAAATAAATATTTTGTTTATTTAGAGCACCTAGATTATATTAAGCTTACCGAACCTTCAGACAACCTTGGGTTGGGCAATTTTTCATATAAATATTTACCTTTTTTTAATGTCTCAGCAGGCCGAAACTCGATTATGTCGGCCAATTTCATCAGACTTAGCCAAAGTAGTCAATTATGCAGGCTCTGTCAACTACGTAGCGCTAGTGCCCACGTAGAGCGATGCATTCTTGGCGTATTTTTTTACATTCTAAGACAAAGTTAAAACACGCTGGCCCCCGACGGCAGTCACGGCCTGTTTTGTGAAAATAGGCTAGATGACACCACCGATCGTTGACATACTCTTTATCATCTGTCAAAACGATCTGCCTCCATAGATTTTGTATGGGAATACCAAAAATTGACGTCATAATATAGTATCAGAAATCGAAGTCGAATTGACTGAATATTCATTTAATTCTATGTAAGTAAAATTTGGTTACTACAGCTTTTAAAAAAAAATGGTTTTACTAACTTCATTAAGTTTTTAAAACACCACTGTCTTGAAAACATTTACGATAGGTCATCATTCTTTTTTTAAAGCCAAACCGTGTCACGCCGTCTAAGCCTTTATTCTCTAAAAGCAGTACATTTTTCATTTAATTAAATAGTTCCTGTACTCGTATTGTTCTTTTTACACAAATAAATATACCCTCTAAACACTTAACAGTGTTATCATTCGTATGACGTAAGTATAAATCAATTTGGCATTTGTCAGGTGAAGACATAAAAGCCCGTCTTCGCAGGACAAATTCCATAACTTAGGGCCCTTGGGAGGCTAAAACCATTTTTTGTAACGGCCAAACTGCGCAAATATTATATTTTGGCGCAAAACCAAACAAATGACAGTTGTGTTGGGTTGACTTTCATTTATTGTTGAAACCAACTTAGTTTTTCCATACAACATGGCAGTTATGTTGATTTATTTCTTACGAACTAAGCGATTTTAGCGCCGCTCTTTAGCGCCCTTTCTCGATACTTAGATATTAAAAAAAAAACTAAAAATACTGTTTTTTTTTGTCTGTTAGTTCAAACGATTGTGGATAGCAAACTTCATTTGCCAAACTTGTAAAGTTGAACATTTTGGAACTTTGGATATACCCAGGGCACATATATGACCGTCGCCGCGATTCGCACAGCGTGTCAACGGCTGCGGTTAAATCACGAGTCGCGGCGACAGAATGCCACATGTGTGCCCTGAGCTTTACTTTTGTTGTATTAAGTTTACGATGCGCAGCTTTAATGATATTTCTTACTTTGAGAAGTCACATACCCACATGTTGACCCAACTCTCATACATTAAAGAATATTTAGATCCACCCTACATTATGATACTTTTTACATTCACAGTTTGTCATCATTATGTCACTTTATGCCTTTAGGCTGTGTCCCTCGTCTAGGCTTTAAGTTTTACTGCTACTTTGCGTACATAGATGTTAATATCTCTCTTGAGAGATTTTATGTGCGTTAAAGTAGCTATCTCCAGTAACATTTGCCTTCGAATGTTACAGTTACTAATAAAAAGACAGTAAGCCGACAAACAATTACAGATGAAACTGAAAATAATAATCTAGTTTTTGTTGTTATTTTGGGCAACTTTACTGTACTTTTCTACCCTTTAAACGGTAATATGTAAGGTTAAATAAACTTGTTAGAATAATATTCTAATAATTTGATCCCACAACAATTTACAAAACACAACGTAGACAAAAAGGGCTCGCCCAAATTGTTTCTCGGTCGGGAAATCACGAATTACGTTACGAGGGATTCACCGTCCACGGCGCGGCGGTTTTCAGAACTTTTCAAATGTTGCTTTGTGGTTCGCCGTTTTCAGTTCTCCGTATTACTTTTCAGTTTCAGTTTCACCACCACAAAAGGAGGGGGGCATAAAATTCACGCGACCACAACGCAGCGTAAACTTGAGTTATGAATTTGATAAAACGTCGGGCGGTTTCCCAAAGTCCAATGAGGATCGAAAGTAAAATAGCAATAATAGCGGCAACCCCCGATCCGTGGTCTAAATTAATGAAATTTAAACCTTTGTTGAACACCCAAACTTTTTCCGCAGACATTTTGATTTGAAATGTTTGACTATAAAAGTCGGTTGATCCTATTAAAAGTGCGTGCCCGATGTTGTAATTAAAATTTATGCAAAATTTAATCATATACCATTTTTGGATCGCAATTCGATGTTTCTGCTCAATCTTTTGATGAATTATTGGAGCCGTTGGTTGCCTAAAAATAAATCGTTGGAAAATGCTTGCTAATACATTTGTCTATTTCCTCACATGCTAACTTACGGCAATCGACTTATTTTCAGATAGAATATAAATTCCGTATTAGTATTTTGTGTGAAACGTGCAGAAAATAATTTTATTGCAATTCATCTACCTGGTGATGGGTGTGCCATCAGGTGTGAAATAAGCCATCTTGATATTTTATCGGAGATTAGGTTTAAATACATTTATTCTCATAAAGACATACACAAATAACACTTCCATGAGAGTTTAAGTGAACAGAAGTAAACAAACTGGTTGTCATACATTGCATAGATACTTACAGTGTTTCGTAAGTGATGTATCGATAGCATTATCGATACATCACTTACTAAACAAACCAATAGTGGATACAGATCCGAAAATGCATTTCAAATGTTGCGTAGGTATTAATAAGTTATTATTCAAAATGTAATTTGTAAGCCGTATTTTAAATAAATTGATCGACAATATGAAGATTAAGGTAGCGTTAGTTGACAACTAAAGATCATCCCTTAAGGTACTCCCGTCTACAACGGTCCTAAGTAAACAGCCAAAGGCAGGTCTAGCGGTCATCTTGTAGATGGTTGCTTATATGCACTAAGCAACTTAATCGCCGGCCCAATCAATCGATCTGTGTAAACCCACATTATGGTTGACCCCCGCCGCAGACTGGACGATGTGGTCGGAGATTGACGCTACACTTGTCTCTAACACTGAGACGAGCCTCCTTAAGGCCATGAGTTATCGACTGATGTAACCAATCTATACGTACTCTAAGTTGACGCATGCTTGAATTGATCCTAATTTGCATACGGGCTGTACTGAAATTAGGTTAATTTACAATACCTACGTGTTTTAAGATTTCATATCTGTAAAGTTTTGCCACATAGCGAGTGCGACGGCATCGGCAGCACGACGCGTTTTGACAGAAACGCGTCAGGATTACCGTTGCACTTTAACTGGAGACATTCTAACCATATTGTTTCAAGATCCAATTGCGTTTAAAGTAAATGTCAAAAGCACGATATGTGAAAAAAACGGTTCAGTTTTTTAAACAAAATAAATAAAATAAAACACGTTTTATTTGTATTCACATCGAAAAAACTAGACTGTTTGATATCATTTTTCACTATTAGCTAGTGAAGAGTTTCAAGTTTCAGCTACAAGTACTATTTGCATTTCAGACCAATCAAAACCTGAATCAGAAGCTGTTAAAACCCAATCGTTTATTAACGCTTGTGTAATTGCCCAAATTCTCAAGTTTCGTGTTAAAAGACCATCGTATTTAGAATTCATTCAATACGATTTGAATAAGCTCACTGAAGGTCTACTTTAACTTTGCCGAAGTATAATGAAAACAAATCTTTAAGTAGATTTATCGTTCGAAACTCCATTTGGGTTCTTGAATGATACATAGAGCCACTCAATTGCACCAATAAAGCTCAGAGGAGCCGGTGAATTTGTTTCATTCCGAATTATAGTGCAAGTGAAATAAATCGAAGCTTCAAGAAGAAAACGGGAACGGTTCACAGAATGTAAAAGGCGCAGTTGCATTTTTAAAATTCGAATTTCCGTTTTAGTGAGTTGAGTTTTTACGAGTAACTTATTGCGGCACCTGTAAATCGGTATGAAATATTGATGAATGGTCACTACATAATATCATGCAAAGTCGCTTTCCGCTTTGTCAGTTTGTATGTATGTTTAGATCTTTAAATCTAACCGACTTACTTGAATGCAGTTTTTTAATTATAGATTCAATGGGCCTTCCCATTGAATCCCTCTATTTATAATTAAAAAACTCAGGTATGTCGCAACGTCGGGGTTTTGGACTCGAGCGTTCGGACATCGTGTGGGCTGTTTTGGGATATTGTGCAATGAGACAAAGTCACTTACTTCACTTTAGCACTTGAATTTTATTCACTTTGTAACAGACTCAAACTTAAAATTCTAGAAATATTATAGGCACTAGACGAAACGGGACAGTTGTGCACGTCTTTACTCGACGGCTACTCGATGCGAAGTGAGCTCCGTCGGTCCCGCCGGTAACGGCACTACTCTGTCACGTGCGCGAAATCGTAGTGACGCGAACTGCCGCTAGGTGGCTTTTGGCGCTTTCGTTCCGATCAGTGTCCGTATTCATGACCGGATGCGACATTTATAACACATCAGGCAGGACAACCTCTGCTGGGTTCTCTAGTTTAATATAAAACGTGATTTGTGAACGTGAACCTAGTTTACTAGTAATCGGGTAGTTACAACTTTTAAATGAACTTTGCGTGATAAGCTGCTGTTACCCTGAAACCCAGATACTTTTAGTTTTATTTTCAGGAATTTGAAATTTTCTCTCTCGCCTAAGTCCTAAAACAAAATTGCCCTAACGCAACGATAAACTGAGATAGGTCTAGAAGATAAGGATTTCGTTAAAATATTTGGGTTACAGAACTTTAAAAGGCGTTTTCTAAAAACGTTGTATTTTCGTACACCAAAAGGTGTTATCTTCTCATTTCATTACTCCATCCTACCAAGGAAATTGTGCCAAAAACACGGGTTGATGAAATGAAATCGGCCATCCACTTTGTATAATGCCTTGGTACGAGCGGTTTCGGGGAAGCCTCCTATCGGCTAAACAGAATTGTCATTAAGTTCCAACTTAAGAGTACTCCAGTACTCTTATCTCAGTAAGTGCTCAAGGGCTTAGTATATCCGCTAATGACTTGATTTTCTGCCTCGTAAAAGTTGTATCACTTCGACGTAGCAGTCTATCTGTGAATTACTTTGAATTTATACGTTCCTCCCCTTACGGGAGAATTGTCATTACCGTCCGTAATGGTTTGAATTGGAACCGGATACGTTTTTCGTTGTTTGTTATTTCGGGTAACTGTTAAAAGGGTGCGATTGAGACATCCTTTTTGTTTTTATCAATAAAAACAATATTGAGTTCAACATTTGAGTGTTTTAAAAAGCACTCTTTTTACTTCTACATTAACAATATTATCGATTAATAATAGTACAAATAGCCGTGTAAATCCGTTGTCCGTGCCTTTGTAGGTAATATTTAAATGAAAATAGTTTAATTTTTTGTGAAAGGGTATATCAGTTAAAAGCAACCAACCCTGGCATTACTGTAGATTGCCTTAATAACTATAACCCGAACATTAAGAACTATTGCACCTTGCAATCATTTAAAAAAAACTACTATCTTACACAGCAGATTTCCTTGAAGAGTAGTCTCTTGATGATGTCCTTTGATGATAATGACTTACCCAATCATAATAATACCAATTTCTGTAAGACCGACTCGTGGCAGAGGGCACGCCTGTCGTGCGAACACTTTCTTTTTAATTCGATGATAACTTCTTCAAAATGAGTATTAGACAGACTTACTCTAGACAAAACTGTTACTTTTTTTTTCACGTAAATCAAGCTTATAGACTTCGTTTCTGGATATTGTATGATTTCAAAAAAAATAAAAGTGCCTAACCTTCCTAACCTTAAGTTCCTTATGTAGTATCTTATACTCATTACCTTAGTTGAAAATGTTAAACACACCTGTACTAAAAAGTAATGTTAAAAAAATACACTTTATTTTACGACTTCTAATCACTCAAAACGGCGTCCCTGGTCGTGTACGTTATATATTTTATGCAAACTAAAAGTATTCAAGCTTATACCATGTAAAACATTTTCAAAATACTTTTTTTTTCTCCGCATGGCTGAAAACGCATCAGGCGTGTTTTCTTATCGCATGTCGTTGAGCACACCAGGTATGTTAGTTAAACATAGTTAGAAGTTTGCAAAGCCAGACACCGCAACGAATCAGTTAATTTAAGACATCATAAATTCATTCGTATTTGGAAGCAAATAACCTAACATGTACATACAACTATAGCGAGGCAATCTCCAGTCACTTTCTCAGCATTTTTTGCTCGTTAGACCTTGTTTATTCCTCCGCATGATTGTTTCGTATAAAAATAAAGAGAAACGAGCTCTTCCATTCTTGTTCCTTGCATATTACAGTTAATAACGCTTGCGCTAAAGGAAAAAGTATTCAAATCGTGGCGTAAAGTTCAAGTCGCATTAGATTTGGTGAAATAGCTACGGGTGTAACTATTTATAGCAAAGATAAGGGGGGACATCTCTTGTTTATAGTGCAGGGGAAGTGTTTAGCGAGGAACGGCGGGGAGCGGGGTTGGCCGGCGAATTACGTCGTTATGTGACGCTTTAGCATGAGCTACACACGGGGTTAGCGGTAAAAGAGTTCTGTTCCACCTTAAATTATACTCAGGATGAGTGTAGCGTCGCTCAAAGTTAGGTCGTGGTTGAATTCGTCGAAATGATTTATTATAACCCAAATTATCACTCTTACTGTCACACACAATTTACAATTAATTCACAAGATATTCGTCGCGTCAATATCTCTTTTGTCTATCTTAATCTCGCGTCCTAGAAGTCTTTGTTTGTCAGTAGGTAAGTAATTAATGATTTCGTGCTTTTCCCCCGCCGAGTCTTTGGGTCATCATCATCTTTATTTAACATGCTAGAACTCTAAAATTCAAATAATTAGAATCGGGTTTGTTGTTATAAGTAAAGCTTAAATTTTGTTTTTTAAAGTTACTCATACAAAAAGTACACAAACAAGTTTTTAGCATCTGAATACAGACATAAAATCGTTCGCCAGCCTCGTCAACCATGTGTATTCGAACAAAAGCAGTTGACGGTCGAAGGAAGTGGCCTGATAGAGCTCCTTGCCACTTGATAACGTTGTCGACTAACATGTTACTTAGCACGTTATCACTCTATGCAGAATGGACTTCATTAGCGATGTATCGGGCGCGAGTTGAGTTTAATGTTGCAATATGACAGTTAACGGGTTCCTGTGTGGGACAGACCATGAGTGTGGAAAATTTGCCGTAGACAAAGTGTACATTGCATAATCTATGGCAAAGCAAAATGTCATAAAATTAATAAAAAGACAGTCCTAAGGCATTGAATGAAACGTCAGTGCAAACAAAGGTAACGTAAATACCTACAAAGTTATTTTGTAAATGTGGAGGATGTGTAAAATTGAAAGAATGTTTCCAAGCCAAAATCTGCTTCAAACCAATTCTAATTTATTGTCACTCAGATTTATAAGTATCTGAATCGACACATGAAAATCATTATTTTGTTCAGAAACCTTTCTTTCCATGTGTATTCGAACAAAACCAGTTGACGGTCGAAGGAAGGTGGCCTGATAGAGCTCCTTGCCACTTGATAACGTTGTCGACTAACATGTTACTTAGCACGTTATCACTCTATGCAGAATGGACTTCATTAGCGATGTATCGGGCGCGATGGCACCGTTGAGTTTAATGTTGCAATATGACAGTTAACGGGTTCCTGTGTGGGACGGACCATGAGTTTGGATGGACGGAGTTTGGAAATTTTCAGGGATAAAACCAATTGGCCGTAGACTGAGTTTACATTGCATAATTGATGAAGCGAAATGGCAAAAATGTTATGAAAATTAATGTTCACAATGGGAACTTATTTATGGTTTATGTTAATGTCGCTAGGCAGCTGGCTAGCTTAATATGTCTAACTGTACTATGTGTAACTGTCAACTGTACTACTGGTAACTATGTGTAACTGTCTGTTAAAATTGACTCTGTATGTAAGGGAGTCTATTTTTTTTTAGGAACCGTCAATCAATATAAACAAAACATACCTAAGTAGGTATCATAGACTTAGTATTTTCTAAATCTATGGAAGGTACTATATTATTTTATGAATATTGAGTTTGTGTTAACTCGAAAGAACGCTTTCAAGCCTATTTCTGCTAATGCTTTTTAATCATAAATATTTGGATAATTTAATACATTTACTAGGTTTAATTAAGTTAAAAATTAATTATGCATGATTGGGATTTACACTTTATAGAAGCACGTGGGCCCGACAGACGCTTTCCATCTGCCCGCTGCTTTCGTTTTTTTTTTCAAATTTTATACAAATAAACCTTTCTCTTGAGTTAAAAAACATACAAATACATACATACATACAAACATAGGGACAAACACGGGAAGCGACTTTCCTTAACATATTATTATACTATGTAGTGATTGAAATTAAAGGCCACGAAATCCGGCTCCGATAGCATCCGAAACTATTTTTGTAAACTCATAACATCGCAACACAAAATGTCACTGTGTGACAAATTAAATGCGAAATGTACGCCACACAAAAATACGTCAAAGCAAACACCACGATGATATCTTATGCTGTTGTAATAAAGCCGGTTTTGCAATAAAAGTGACGTGCTGTCTCTACGCTACACGAAAATACGTTGGCGCATTTCGCAAAACGAGGACATGCTTAAATCATTACGAAGTTTTTCTAGACTAAGGCAAAGGCATGGTTTCGGTTGGGACCAACATTATGCCAACACTTTGTTCGGTTGGCGTATTTACAACTTTGCTATCAGATAAATAGATACCAATGATATTTCGAGCGTACAAGACAAAAGCATTTCCACCCTAGTCTACGATTAAATTTATTTTCTCAATTTTGCCGTGTTCCTATTGCCGACAAAGGACAAGTATTGTTTGTTTCATTAATAGGATATTGCACAAAGTCAATTGCAGTTGTCCTTACTTTATATTATTGGAATAATATTCGATTAAATTATCGGTATCGATTAGTGGCCAGTCAGGCCGTTAAATGACAGTTGAATAATATGATATGTGCTGCCGCCGACTAGTGTTGTTGTAAAGTGTAGTTATGAAAGTGAATGTAAGTGGGGTCTCTGTAAGGCACCGGCTGACTACACATGAAAATTATACTATAAGAGATAGAGTTAGAGTTTCCTATTCAAACCCTATAAGCCTAAGAGTCCCTAGGTCCCTTAGTCCCTAAGTCCCTAAAGCCCTAACCTACAGTATAAATGTGTAATAAATAAATATATAGATAAGTACAGGAAGTCTGCACCATGAGACCTAAGGTGGAAGACGGAAGGTGGTGAGGAACAAGGTGAAGGGTTGGATTTCACACTGCCAGTCCGGCAGACTCACTAGACTGATCAAGAGTGATGGCTAAAGGTGTCTTGGCCACATTGAGGGGAAATACGAAACCAGGTAGGAATGATAAATCAGTGCTGTCAGAGTCAAAAAGCCATTTATTACAAATTTACATTCTGTTTATACAGTTTTTACCTAACACACACATTGATAGTCCTTAACTAGTGTTTCGTCGCGAGAAGCACAACAATGCACTTTCTTGCATTTGCTTCATGTAACTTCGCTGACGAAGAGTTCAATGTTTATCTGAACATGATACTTATAGCTATCTGAAGTTTAAGCAGTTTAGGATAACCGGCCATAGGTCAACCTCATAAATACTTACTAAATGACAGCTTCCGTCCACTGCTTTTGACATATGTCATATTGTCTTTGATGCGCTTTCCCGGTGCAATAAATCTTAAAGTTGGAAAGGTTCAAATGATCGCGGATCAACTATACCTACCTCCTGGTCCAGGGATACTGAGAGTGTACCTCTTTGTAGTAGATTAAATATACTTAATCTTATTGTGCTTACATAAACATAGGTACCTTGTGAATAACGGTAATTAATAAGCTGTTCACTACTATACTAACCTAATACGTATCTAATAAGTAGTAACCTATTTATAATTAATTAATAACTTAATAAGTTGTAAATAAGCACACTAACTGTCCCACGTCAATTGGCTGGTGTGCGTGACAGCCGTGTCATACTCTCGCAACACGTAAATCATTTTGACTTAGTGTGAGATAATAGGGATAACAACTTCAAACGATTTACCAATTTTAGTGGGGAAATAACATGTGGTTTTGGCATAAAAAATAAAACAAAAACAATTATGTTATACTTTTTGTTACATATTTAATTTTATTTGTTAAGTATTTTTTGCGTTCACAACCCTATTTTTTAATTTTAAAAAGACAACACTTAAAAAAATTTTTCGGCTCCGGTTATCGGGAAGGATTCGAACCCCCGACCTTTGGAAGTCCGGTCCAATGCTCTGACCATATTTAATACTTAAAACAACATTTTTTTTGCATTATTATACTTATTTACTAAACACTATAATAAATTAAAGTAGGTAATATAGAACTTGTTAGAACAAGCATGTGAAAAGGATTGACAACAACGTCAAGATACAAACATAAACCATAGTAGCTTTTACAACGAGAGCATAAAGCAAGTCATTTTTATCCGAGATCGTTATATGCCCGAGCCCGCAGGGCGAGGGCAGATGATGAAGTCGAGGATAAAAATGATTTGTGCACGAGTTGTAAACTCTGCTTTTCACTTCGATTGCGAGAAAATAAAACAATAATTTGAGAAAATTCAATACGAAAAGTTCACGGCTTCTTTCCCACTACTTTACTTTTTTTAATTTTCCTTCATAATTTTCGGGCAAAGAAAAAAAATATACAGCCTATTCTTAAATTATTTTGGAATAATGTTTTTTTTTGTGGTAAACACGTTTTGATATTTAGTTTCTTTTTCGTATTATCTTATTATAAATCAAAAATGCAAATAGGGAAGGAAATATTATAAATTAGCAAGTTTTATCCATGTACAATTAATTGTTTTTGGCTGTATGGGCTAAATGGTCACTGCCTTAGTGTAGACACATTTAAAAAGCTACTTTTATGCACAAGTGCATAAAATTCAACTTTATGTCGCCTAGATCCTGCATAAAGTAGTACTTTTTCGAGCATGAGAAGTGAAATAGTAGATTTTACAACGAGTGCATAAAGCAAGTCATTTTTATCCGAGATTGCGGGCTCGGGCAGATGATGAAGTCGAGGATAAAAATGATTTGTGCACGAGTTGTAAACTCTGCTTTTCACTTCGATTGCGAGAAAACAAAACAATAATTTGAGAAAATTCAATACGAAAAGTTCACGGCTTCTTTCCCGCTACTTTACTTTTTTAATTTTCCTGCATAATTTTCGGGCAAAGAAAAAAAATATACAGCCTATTCTTAAATTATTTTGGAATAATGTTTTTTTTTTGTGGTAAACACGTTTTGATATTTAGTTTCTTTTTCGTATTATCTTATTATAAATCAAAAATGCAAATAGGGAAGGAAATATTATAAATTGGCAAGTTTTATCCATGTACAATTAATTGTTTTTGGCTGTATGGGCTAAATGGTCACTGCCTTAGTGTAGACACATTTAAAAAGCTACTTTTATGCACAAGTGCATAAAATTCAACTTTATGTCGCCTAGATCCTGCATAAAGTAGTACATTTTCGAGCATGAGAAGTGAAAAAAATATTTTACATCAATCATCATCTTTACACCCTTTTTTCACTCGTCTATATATTTTGTTCGTGAAATATATATTTCTCTGATGACAAGGCACCTTGAGCATACTTTATTATTCTTTAATGGGTCCGAATGCCGAATCCGAAAAAGTCGTGGAGAGGACCTCCACGACTTTTTCGGATTGTTTGTACCAGTTTATATCTGAGCACTAGATCACTTGGTATTCTGGATAATAAAAAACCCACCTCTTAAATCGGTCGTTTTTTATGTAACTTGTTTTCTTCTATTGTTAGTGACTTCAGTAGGCACGATAGTAGTCACCGTATTCGTTTAAATAAAAAATTCCTGTTTTCACAACAAACAGGGAACTGTTTATTCCGAAGTTGGTATCACCAACGAAAATGGCAAAACAAACTAATATGGCATGATGTGAAATTGTGAATAGTGTGAAATTATTATTTACTTACCTGTGGAAAGGGATATTTGGACTTACATTTGACATTTTCACATGATTTCGGCACACTTTTTTGTGAAGTTGTTTCGTAGCGATGCGTATGTTCCGATCTATAGGCAAAAGAACACTGATAAACGTCAACCTGTATTAAATGGATCCATTCATTCAAATGTTGGTACCACTATTCGGTAAGACAAGGTACTATCTAGAGTTTATGTAATCATAGGCTCTACAACAGCAAAAGGAAACAGCGCAAGTTTTACGCGATCAAATATTTAGACTGCGAGTAATATATTAGCGTTATAACAACTTTACGAGCTTAAACTGAGCTGCATTAAGATAAATAATAAATCCCAAAGCTAAGCACGTACAAGGTGCTTAAAAACACCCGCGCGACCTGTCTTACAACTAGGTGCTTGCAACTTTATGCATACAGAATGAATTTGCGCTGAAAATATGACTCTTGAGTGTACCGCTTCAGATAATTGTTGTTAAACTCGTCGCCTAATGAGTTAGCCCGAGAACGGAGATTAGGCAAATTTGGGGAGTTGAGCCACGGACCGTGTGGCAGGGAACTTTCGGGTAGAGCTATTTGGATAAAAGTGTGTCCAAAATGCTGATAAGAGATGGCGCTAACTGTAGAATACGTTGCGTCTATGAGAAATGAAAGTGTACAAATAAAGGTTGATACATGGAGTTACTAACCTGAAACTCAATTAAGCTTTCACTTTATCATAAAATTAGCGGACGAATTATTTTTTAAATTTAATTGCGCAGAATCTGTACACAAATAAGAATTAAAATGTACTGTGTCACTACCTTGCATTTTATTTCTCCTACGTACCTTTTATTGTATTCACCAGATATATACCAGACTTTAATGAATCACGTTTGTTTATCCAACATGCGCCTTTTAAACTTTCTTTTAAGTAGACACTTTCTGAATAACAGGCATATAATGGCTGTTAAATCTCATAATGAGGAGAGCCGTAAACAGTGTGGCTCTGCGTAAATTAGGAGTTAAGACTTATGGTCTGCAAAGTAGATTGGTCAAATGCAGCGCACTTAGTGCTAGACATAAATAATGGAAGCTTTATGGCTCTGAAAATAGCTGCATGGAAATTCAGCGGTATAAAAACATGCATTCGTAAGTTATTTGAATCGTAAACGTCTTTTTTGCTATAGCTATGGAACGGGTAACGAGCGAACGAGTCAAAAAGGATTGAGAAATATTATTATTTAGGTATATACTCGTAGATAAATTATAATTTCAGATATCTTTATGTTGGTTAGGTTACTTTTATGTAGGTTTATTTAGTTTATACAAGGTTAAATTTTAGTCGATGTTTTTCCGCTGCGGAACGAGTTACTTTCTGTAATAATATCGAATCATGGTAGTTCTTTTTATTTTTAAATAGGTTCTTTTTTTTGTTCTCCATACTGCAAGCGCTCCATGAAACGCGCCCGCCCATACACATAATGTTGAAAAATTTTGTTGATTTTATTTAAAAATAACTTAAACAATCGATTTATCTACTGATATAGAATCAATTCACTGCGGGAAAACAACCACTAAAATTTCACCCTGTATAATAATATTTGTATGCATGTTTATGTGAAATTATTTTATATATTTTTGGATAACTTTTTTTGTTGCTAATGTTCATCAGCTTATAGTAATATTAATACAACTTTGGTACTAAACTGCTTCTTGTAAATAACAATATGCTTTACCCGAAGGTTGTCTGAAAGACATCGCATTTAGCGATAAGACCACCTAAATTGTGCATCTTTCTTTGTATGTTGATTTTGTATTATTTTTTGTGGTGTACAATAAAGTGTTCTCTATCTCTATCTAAATCTGTTTGCCGGCGGTCGATCAATTTTGATTTTTAAGTAAATCGTAGAATGATTGACTTAAATGTTATCATCATAATCAGCCTCTAGGTTTCAAATGATGAACATAAAGATACTACCCAGAACATGTAATAACGGCAGTCACAAGTTTTGACACTGAAATTTTCATAGAGACATCAAGCAAAGACATGTCAGAAGGTCGATACCCGGCCTGTGTAGCAAAGTTTTCAATTCTGATTTATGTTAAAGTTGCTTTCTGCTAGTGTGCGTTAAAGTCTAGTTTTTCTCTTCATATCACAAAACTTTTGACGACCGCTTGGTGCAGTGGTTTACATGTCGGACTTCTAAAACCAAGGGTCGCGGGTTCGATCCCCGCACAGTACAAGCATATGTGTGCATGAACATGTGTGTTTGTACTGGTCTAGGTTTTTTCTACGTAAAATATGTATTTATTTACAAAAAAAAGTATTTAAGTATGTTTATCCGTTGTCTAGTACCCACAACACAAGCCTCGTAGCTTAATTTGGGACTAGAGAATTGGTGTGATTGTTGTGAAATATTTATTATTATTATTATTATAACACGGTATAAGTAGAAACAGATACACACCTCACCGTAACAATTTACAATCCCTGAACAACGCTCCAGGGTGAATGTTTAAATTTTACTTCGCAACTGCCAAAGTTTATTCAACAAACTACCTCGGATAATGGAACTACGGCGCGTATTGTTGCGTCTTTTGTAAATAGAAACAAAACATGTTGGCACATGTTTAGCTTGTAAATGAATACGCTAAATTATTTAGCAGTGTGCTGCTATTACTTCACTGGAAGGCATAATTAAGTCAGTTGAACTCAAGGGGACTAAGTCGAGAATCTTGAGCTTCTTTAGGTATGTGCTGTTTTAAGGAGCGCTTTGTAGGTTATTCACACTAACTTCATTACGTTTGAAATTAAAAAGATGTCAAGTATTTCGTTTAGGCTTTAGATAAGACATTCTATGGTTGTGTTAGGAAAGTTTTAGAAGGTAAAAACACATGATTGGAATATTTTCGCGTGGAAATTAAATATAAGTATTGACACGCGGTAGAATTTTCAGAATAATAGCAGCCATTTTTGCGATTGAAGCACTGTACCTATAGGTATTTATTTTTATGCGGAATCGAGCCATTTGCAATTTTGGTCAACAATCGATTATAACGCACAATCAAGGTAAAATATTTATCGACAAATCAAAAAGCAATATCAACGGATGCCCGCAGTATCAAGAAGTTTCTAATAGTTGAGGTAAGGTATAAAATTAACATACCTACCGATCCGGAATAATTTGTCGTCCGTGTTTGAGTTGGTTATTGTTTCTGACCAACAGAACTATTCATGTGATTTGGTAAAGCTTAACAATATCCGACTGAAGGGAGACTGATTTGATTACAAGGTACGATACGTTAGCCAAAACTAAGTTAGTTCAGAGATAAGACGAGTTAGTACTTAAACGTTATTGGTTGACGGGGTTTTGATTCCACTTAACATATTATGTGGTAAGATTTTTGTTTCAATTCAAATTTAGCGTGTTTATAATAATGTCCAAAATAATGGTTAACGATTGTTTTAAATACCCGTCACATCGTTTCAATGGAACCTTTATAAATGGTGAAAAATGTGTGTGTTTCAAGATGGCTGATTTGAAAAGTAATCACTGCTAATGTACATAGAAAGTCAAAACTAAAGACATTTTAATTTAGGCCGGCTCAAATTGAACAGTCTGAGATCGAAAACTGTTTAACTGATTATTGAAAAATCAGCTCTAAAACAAATGTTTAAGCCAGCTACTGTGCCATAAACAGAATTTACATTTACCGCGAAGTTCAGATAACTTTTAAGTGACCTCCCTAATAAAATAATTTTCCCTGCCATAAACATTATTAACTTTCTTCAAAACTTGTCAGTCCTCAAGCAACGACATTGTAAAGAGTACCTTGCGAGAGTCCTGAATAATTAATCATTTAAAGTGCCCATCGACATCACAGATACCTTCAGTCAGTTTTAAAAAGTTGTTATCAGAAAATAACGGCCAGGTTTTTCTCATTATGAAAAGGAAACCAAATCAAAGTGTTGCTATTTTGATTTCGACCTGGATTTTTTGCTGGTCGAGTAGTTCTTGAGTTACATGCCCAAACTTAACCTTTAAGAGTAGCTTCCAACAAAAATTAAATTAAACCAATCAATTTCGAATTTGTAAGACTTTCAAAACTTTATAGGTTATAACTTATTTTCTAGACTAGGGCCCTGAAGCTAATACTCTTTTAGGTGTTTTTAGTTAGTTAGTTTCTTATTTAATTTTGTTATTCATTTATTCTTTCTTTGAGACTCTGTTCATAATTTTAAATATTATAAGATGACTCGGAGATATCTGTGAATTTGATACATTGTGACGAAAATGTTTATCCGCGGTTCGTACATGATCAAATTAAAAAGATTTGTACTTACACGGTGACATAAAATACATAATGCATATTACACTCGTACATGATGTAATCAATGTATTATAATACTGAAATTTTATTTGACTATGATCAAAATCGACATTTCAATAAATAAATATTGTAAAATCATAATTTATAGTTTGAAAATGGCATGCAGTTCGGCACGGCTAGATAGGTTTAAGCACTAATTATGAAAGCGACAGCCGGAGGATGTAAAAATAACCGAAATTTAAATTTAAAACTATTTATTAAAATAAAATTACAATTTATGGACTTATGCTACAACCGAAGTTAGGTTTTTTAATGAATTGATTTGCGTTCATCGGTGCGTAGTGATGAAATGTAAAGTGCAGCGCTTGCAGTTTTACGCCAGCTGACAAGATCGAGGTCACACGCGCGTATCAAAGGTTCATCTTGGTACTCGGAGGCGCCGTATGTAACACCTCCACCCGTAGACACGCAACTATTTCAGTACGTTTAGTGTGAAATTTGCGGGATGCTGGGTTTGCTCTTCAGATGATCCTGATGTGGGTGTTGCAGCTTGATGATCATGAGAGGCATCTGGTTGATTATGGCTGCGATTTCTACAGCGTCGTATCCACACGATGATGAGAATCGTAAATGAGCCAAGTATGATACCATAAATGGGGATGGTTGTATGGTACAGTGGCTGCAATTGCCCCGATTCTGGGATTATCTGTTCTTGCAGTTCTACTCTGTGCTGCAGAGTATGTAATTCGTTCAAATTCACAGAACGTATTCTTAGTGGTGCTAAGGATGTTTTGTTCGGTGTCATCTCGAATGAGGTTTGGATGATTTTTAATGGTCTTCCTTTTATCTTGTCGTTGGCGTTGATAATAGTGAACTCCTTGGTGCGCAGTAAGCAGTTTTGTGGAATCGTAACAAGGTAGGTGCCATTAAGGGTGCTGTAGTCATCTTGTTCACAGGTAAAATGGATCTTGATCGGACGAGGAAGTACTATGACGTAATGACGATCGTCTAACTTTTCCATAGCTTCTGTGGTGAATGATAGTGTGGTCATCTGGCAGGATCGGTCGTAAGTTTGCTCGTTAATCAGCTTTAGGATGCAGTCCGGTTCGCTTCGTATTTGATGGTTCAACTTCTCCTCGCAGAGATACCGGTTATTTAACTTCGGGCATTCTGCCTCTATGTACACATGAATATTCTCATAGGTTGCTATATAGGGGTATGGAGGAATAAGGACCTGATTGTTTTTGTTCGGGGTGATTGCTAGTTTATAAAAGTTATATGTGTGGGAAGATATTATAGGAAATTTAAAGACTATAACAATTCGCTTGCCTACATAGTACGATCCGCTTTGTATTATATTATAATATTCCCTGTAATCTAACTCTATTACTTGATCTAATCCATAAATGGATTTCAATTTATCTAACATATTTTTTAACGTATCGAATTCTAACAAAGAGTGGTGCGTTCCCGATGTACGCGTATAAGCTAAAGTATCTTCTATTCTACGCAACTCATCAGACAATTCATCGATATTTTCGCTAACAATCGTTAGTAGCTGTCCGAATTTAATTAAATTCATAAAGGCGTCGTCATTAGCTACGGTTTTCATAAGAATCTGTAATGTATCGTTGATCTTCGATTGATTTTCAGCTAAGTGTGTTAAGACTTTACTGTATCGAGTCATCCAATCCTTACTGAGGCTAATGTGATTATTAAATTCGGAGACTAAGTTATCTTGATTCATCTTAAAAACTGATAATGCGTCGTCATATTTCTTTGCATCCGTATAATCTAGATTACCGCTGATACTTTTGATTACAGAACCTAGACCGTCTATAAGACCTCGTTTAACACGGCTGGGCTCGAGACTCCTAAGTTCGTATTGAGCTCTCTCTAATCTACTACTAAGATAATCTAACTGATGTTTGTAAAAAATATATGTTTCGTTGTCCAACTTTAACTTAATTTGAGAGAGTTGAGAAAAAACTGACTGAATCTTATCATCGATATTATCTAAATCCATGAATTGCAAAAACGTATGATAGTGGGTGGTTAAGGACATAGGACCTTATTTGAATGGTATGATTCCTGGTCCGTTATCCAGGCTCTCAAGTCTTATCTCTTGAGCATGCAGAGGGTAGAGCATGGTGATCAGCGTTAATCTGTAACAAATTGGACTTCTTAGGGATACGTTTTAACCACGACTTTGCAATGGGGCCGCGTTTTTTCGAAGTATATATGTGTATGGGAAGGTTAGCTAATACCTTATCTTGCGTGAAGCGTGGGGCTAACTTTTGCCTATTGGCTAGAGGGTTTCTAACAAATATTTGCTGTCCCGGTTCATAATCAATCTCAGGCTCACGGTTTTTATTGCGTTGGTTAATCAAGTTGGTGCGATTAACGAGAGACTCTTCGTTAATCATGTCATAAACAGTTTTCATCTGAGATTTATGCGATTGCATATATTGTTGAAGTAAAATCTCATTTATGTCCACATCGAGTGGATCTCGTGGATCAAAGTGTCCTAATATTAAATCATAAGGCCGACATTTCGTAAAAGAATGAACCGAACTATTATAAGCTAAGAGGGCATAGGGCATTAGATTAACCGCGGGTTCATTCTTTTTTTGTAACCGTAATATACGTAAATGCTCCAAAAGGGTGGAATGAAACCGTTCGATTATACCATTATCGTTGGGAGAGTGAGCTAAAGTTTTATGATGTATTATCTTATGAAATTTAGTAAATTCTGAAAACATTTGGTTTGTGAATTCCGTGCCCTGATCCGTTACAATAGTTAATGGCAATCCATGATGAGTAGCAAAGATCAATAGTGCTTGTATGATGCTAAGAGCGGTGCCATCACGTAACTGGTATGCCTGTGCATACTTTGAGAATACATCAACGAATGTTAGGTATTTCTCATTGTCTGTGGTGAATAAATCCATGTGCACAACTTCTAAAGGTTTAGTAGCTGGCGGTATGATATTAAATTGTTGTTTTATGGGTTGACGGTCATATTTCGCCTGGCCACAAATAGTGCAGTCGCTTATAAATTTTGTTATTTGCTCTTTCATTTTAGGCCAGTAATATCTACGAGACAATGATAAATAACACTCGTTAATACCACGATGGTTTGTTTTACCTTCGTGATATATACGGATTATATCTTGTTGGCGTAGATATTCCTTAATATTTTCAACTTCTGTTTTTGCCAGTACTAAATGCATCGCGGAACTACGGAACTTATCTTGTAATATAGGTACAATAGTGTATAATGCAAGTGGTGGGGTAATAAGTAGTGCTGTTTTTACCTTAGGGTTAACGTATTCTTTAATCGCAGACACAAGATCATTTTCTAAATTAGATTCGGATAATTGTATGGAAATCCGGGTATGCGTGTGAAATGGTTTGGAAACTATTGGTCGTCTTTTAATATCGCCTACTATGTTCAAACGGATCTGTCGATGAAATTTATTTAGGGGTTCATCGGTAATGGGTATTTCTAATATCGGATTTTCTAAACTAGTATGTGCTGTAGCTGTAGAAGAACCTGCCAACGAAGGTTCTTTGTTAGTGGGATTATCCGCCATTGAGCTAATTTCCTCATTATTAATCTCAACGCGTGACAGAGCATCGGCGTTACTATTAAGTTTGCCTTTTTTATATATGACGGTAAAGTCGTACTCGGATAATTTAAGGCGCCATCTAGTGAGTCTAGCATTTGGTTCTTTTAAACTCATTACCCATTGTAAGGGTCTATGGTCTGTAAAGATTTTAAATTTACGACCGAACAAGTATGGCCGAAAATATTTTGTGGCCCAAACGATTGCGAGTAATTCTTTCTCGATCGTACTGTAATTTAATTCGCTTTCATTTAAGGTACGTGAAGCATAAGATATGGGCTTATCAGAACCTGCGGTGCCTTGGGAAAGTACGGCTCCAATGGCTACGTTGGAGGCGTCGGTGGTCAAAATAAATTCTCTATTGAAGTCAGGGTATTGCAATATGGGGTCGTTTGTTAAGAGTGATTTGCAGAGTTCGAAACATTTTGTGTATTCTAAATCGAAAATTATTTTCCTGCCTTTCTTTAAACACTGAGTCATAGGTTTAGTGATCCTGGCAAAATCAGGGATAAACTTTCTGTAGTACCCGACGAGTCCTAGGAATTGTTTTATTTCTTTAGGAGTTTTCGGCATGGGATAATTTTGAATGGCTTTGATCTTGTCTGGATTTGGCTTAACACCTTCGTTACTGATAATATGGCCTAGGTAAGCTGTTTCCAGTTTAAGGAACTCTGCCTTATCCATCTGGATTTTGAAGTTTGATTCCCTTAATCTCTGGAACACCTTTTCAAGGTTGATAATATGTTCTTGTAAGGATGTACTAAATACGACTATATCGTCTAAATAAACTAAACAAATGCTGTTCTGAAGACCTCTCAAGACATTGTCCATCACCCTTTGAAAGGTAGACGGAGAATTCTTTAAGCCCATCGGCATCCTAAGAAATTCAAAGTGTCCATGTTCTACACTAAATGCGGTTTTCGGAATACTTGAATCATCAGGGTTCATTTCGACTTGGTAAAATCCTGAAGCTAAGTCCAAGGTGGTAAAATACTGACATTTTCCTAACTTATCCAGGACGTCAGCAATATTGGGAATAGGGTACTTGTCGCTGATTGTCTTTTCGTTAAGTTTACGGAAGTCAACTACGATTCTCCATTTCTGTTTACCCGAAGCGTCTACTTTCTTTGGAACGACCCATATGGGCGAGCTCCATGCGGAGTCAGAAGGACGAATGATTCCTTGTTCCAACATTTTTGAAATCTGGTCAGCAACTTCCTGACGGTGAATAAAGGGGTATCGATAGCTCTTAGTATAAATAGGGATCTCGTCGGTAGTTTTGATCGAGTGTTTTATTTTGTTGGTAAAAGTTAGAGGTTCGCCTTCTACATGAAATACGTCAGCGTATTGAGAACAAAGTGACGTTATATTTGCCTTTTCTTCTTCATTAAGATGATCTACGCGCAACCGTGATAAGACTTCTTTTACACGATCGGGATTTGGTTGGTTACATTGGTTCAGTTCAGTACGTGTGCACTCAACATTAAAAACACAAGCCTGCGCGGGTTGGTCTAAAGACAGAATAATGTCATTGCACGTTGGATTTTCGATCTCTACGAATCCACGATTATCGGTAACTGTAGTCAGACAGTCATGAATAATGCAATTACATATCATTTGCTCGTGAACTAAAACCTCACCGTCCATGGAGTTAATTGGAAGTCTAACTAATTTTGACGAGTTAGCCAGTATGATATCTTCGTAAAAATTTACATTTCTAGAGTTAAACAACTGGATCGGACAGTTACAGATAAGTTAGTATTCAAAGTCATATTTTTAAGATCAATGTTTGACTCCCATTTCGTCAGCAAATCTAATCCTAATAGACCGTCAAAATGATTATGAAATTTATAAATGAATAACTTAATGTTATCCGGCTGGTTAAATTCAGGAAAACATGGCAAGGTGATAGAATAGTCGTTTCTACTCGTAGTGTGAACGTTTGTGACCTCGAACGGCTCGTAGTCTAAGCTAACGTGTGGATAATATTTCTCAACAGCGCTTGGGCTGATAAAAGATTGGTTTGCGCCAGTATCTATTAATAGTTTTAATGGGGGGTTTGCTATACGAATATAAGCTAATTGTCTTTGGGTTTGGAGGTTGACTTCTATCCTAACTTTTTTGACGTCATGGCCTTGCAAAAATCCTCGCTATTATCTATTGATTGAGAAGGCTGCGGCTGTTCCTCTGAATTATTTTCGTAAGACATATTATTTGGATCGTCGTAGCAGTGCGAGTAATTCGCGGTATCGCTCATCGTGACGTAATCCGCGTAGTGCCCGTAGTCTATCTCGTAGTAGGGCTCGTAGCAGTTGCTATAAATAGCATTGTAATAATCGTCGTACGTGACGCAATCATTTACATTGACGTCTCTGGTTTTAAAGTAATTCGACGGCGGCGGATTCCCGAATTTTGTCCAATCTTGTCCTGAAGGAGGCAATGGTTTTGTAGCAAAATGACTAACGCCACTCATAGGACGTGGGCTGGTATTATTAGACGTACTAGGAATACTACTTCGCTGGGGTAATTGGAACGCATTTCTATTCGCATTATAATTTGGTGGTAAAGCGCGAAACATCTGTTGGGTGCGCGATGGCATGCGGAACTGATTTTGATACGGTTGAGGCATCGGCCTCGGTTGAACGGGGTAATACATTGGTCTTTGCCAATTGTATCCAGGTGGTACGGTAGGTAGTGGCATAGTAAATGACCTATTTGACGCGTTAATATTAGCATGCATAGGTGGCATATGCATCTTATGCGATGACGTAGAAGGTGTGTTATGTGATTTTGATGACCCCTCGTTTCTTTGTTGGAGGTACATGATATTTAATTCCTCCTGGACGAATTCTAAAGCCTTTTCAATTGTGTCTGGACGCATGCACCTGATTCTAGACCCTAGTGGTTCCTTGAGTCCCCTTACGAAAGCCTGCATAGCTAACTTTTTATAAAGACTACGTTTTGCCTCTATGGTCGTTGGTACGGTTTCGTGTAATGAAATATGCGTCATAAGTGTACTAAAAAGAGTCTGGCACCTATCGTAAAATTCCTGAGGCGAGCCTGAGCCCTGTGTTTGTAGCGCAAGGTCATTATAGAGGGCCGTTTCGTCCCTTTGATCAGAAAAGTTGTTAACTATGACAGTTCGAATACCAAGCCAGTTTTCGGGTATGCCGTTTGAGTTAATTGTTCGAGCGGCATTACCCGTGATCTTATTTAAAATCCCATTTATAATTGACAAGTTATTTAGCTCAGCTTCAGGCCCTGTCTTAACATATGTGGCTACTATTTGGTCGCATAAATGTATAAACCTAGTAAGAGTGTTAGGGTTTCCGTCGAATTCGGGAACCAATCTCAAGGCCTTGAATATTAGGTCGGGATCGAACGACATAGTGCTAGTACTAGGTATTTCAAGCGAACTGTTTAAATCTAAATTGTCTCTAAGCGAATCTACTATTTGGTGGCGAGACTGCTGAGATGCAGACCCGCTTTTTACGTTTTGCCTTGGGTGAAAAATTGTGCTAGTTAACTACGATCTATTAATATTTATATATTATATACTTAATATAAAATTAATATCTAACTTTTCTTTTGATACGAATAAAATATAGAGAATAAAGGGACAAAGTAAATTAGGGAATTAAAAGAAGGAAGCAACACTAGAAAAATTCAGTGTACTTACAGTATCATTCCGGTCATTCTCCGCGTATCGATTTCGGGATACTCCCCGGCTGCCCTTCAGGTTCTGGATCTTCGATTAGGCTAGATAGCTTAACCAGCTCAACGCGACGATGATATGTATTCGCGACGGGATCGATATGAGAATTCCCTAACTGATTTCGAAGATCCTACCGACTGCGCCAATTATGAAAGCGACAGCCGGAGGATGTAAAAATAACCGAAATTTAAATTTAAAACTATTTATTAAAATAAAATTACAATTTATGGACTTATGCTACAACCGAAGTTAGGTTTTTTAATGAATTGATTTGCGTTCATCGGTGCGTAGTGATGAAATGTAAAGTGCAGCGCTTGCAGTTTTACGCCAGCTGACAAGATCGAGGTCACACGCGCGTATCAAAGGTTCATCTTGGTACTCGGAGGCGCCGTATGTAACACACTATTGCATTGTATTTATTTCTATTTCTATTTAAACAGTCTCAAACCACAATTTATTTACTAATTAAACTCTAATAAGTATTTCAACGATAACTCGATTTTCCTTAAAGTCACCGTCTGAGCCCGCGGTCGGTTTGTTTGAATATGTATGATACGTCCCACTAATTACTATAAATAAACGCTGATAAATATATGGTTCTAGAGAAGTTTTCTGAAGGCAGAAAAACTTCTAGCATATGTTAAATGCAATCGTATTTCCAATATTTAAAGACTTATCTAATAGATTCGTTACTTCGTACTACCTACCTCACTTGAGGCAAAAGTTTAACCGAAAATAAATTTTAAGATTTATGAACTTCAACCTAAAATAAATCCTTTAATCTAGCGTAGGTACTCCACCGCAACCACGTAACAAATATTTTGAACTATTCTGTTCTATTTATGAAATACAATTACAATAGGGTATTTTAAACTAATCAAAATAAATTTGATTACACGTAACAAATATTTTGAAATACCTTAAACTATTCTGTTCTACGAGTAGGTACTCATATTTCTGAAAAACCATTACAATTGGGTATTCCACACTAATCAAAATAAATTTGATTTTACGTAATTAAACACCGTAATTGAGATATCACTTCTTGGTATTCGCAATATTTGATTTTTAAGTGATCAAAAATTCACATAAAGTACACCGATTGACGACAAGCTAGTATTGCCCTACACAATCTATAGGAGAATGGCGTTTTGATAGTTTATAAAAAGTACACCAACGTTTGGGGGTGTCAAATGCCCTATAACGTTTGAAATCACAGATAAGTATAGGTAACTCGTACTTACTTTAACTAATAGACTCAAAAATTAAATTTTATTCCACGCGCAAAATGAAATAGCTGCAAATAAAATTAAGTATTTTAAGTTAAACTTTTGTAAAAGCATCACATGCAAAAGTTCTGCAATAAAAACTGATCACAAATTAATAACTGTTATCCCCTTAAGCAATGTTAAAAAAAAAAAACGCTCTCTGCCTTGTAAATATTTTCCGCGACGGTGCGATCCAAATGAATGCTTACGACAGCCTAACTGTATGGGAAAGGTCAAATCCATAACAACAGCTTGCCAAAACGATTCCTTTGTGTTATTTAAAAGTCCTGAAAAGGTCGCACAGAGATGAAACTATAATTTGTTATTATTTGGATAGCCTTTGCTTTTAGTCTGCGCCGCCAATCAAAAAAAAAGTATTGAATGGATTGAATTCTCTCTCCTCGAAGCAATATGAAATTTAAGCATTATGATATGGTCATATGACGATCAGATATCGAATGAATTCATCATTTTATCTTTAGTCACATCCATTTTAGAACGCTGTTCTACGTAAGGAACCGACGTCCGACGATACAAAAATATTTGATACTTTGTAGATTTTCAACTATCTGCAAGAATACAAAGTATCAATCTCATAAAAAAAACCATTAAAAAGTGTATCAATTCCATGTGTGTTGTTCGCGTAAACAGAAAACAACAATATATAGACCTCATTATTTAATGGCCTTTGATAAAACGGCTTGCTTTTAAGATTACAACGCAAAATGTGTTGCGAACCTAAACTGGATACAAAGTCATTGTGTCATAAAATCACCGTTTAGATCATACGTTAGATTATTCGAATATTAGGCATTAGTTACGAGGGGAATGGAGTACGTGACATTTGACAACGGCTGAGGCAGTCAAATTATGCCAAAGACGATCGCTCCACGCTCACGAGTTATGGCCTGCTAGGATGATAAAAGCCTACGAAAATATATGAAAACGGTCCAGTAATAAAAAAATTGAAGCCTGCTCGCGAGATGATATTATGATTCATGAAAAATTTGGGTTATCAAGCATGCTCTAAGCCTTCTAGGTAACCCTACTTCTTTGCTATAAATCGTTGCTCTCTATGAATTTAATTCAGATTTGTTAAAGCTACATTGCTACATACTGTTTGCAAAATAAATAAACATTTTAATAGTCAAATGCAAAACAGAAATTAAAGTACCGAGAGTGGATCGTTCTACAAAAGGGTAGGTGCTATGAAAAAAAAAAGGGTGAAATTTTCTTTTTTATTTATTTATCGTGTCAAATCAAAATCGTTAAACAAGCATTATTAATGTGTTAGAAAATAACAGTGTAGCTTAAACTTATTAATCTAACAAAATAACGGCATTTTTTCTGTCAATCAGTAAGACAGCAGAAGTGATCCTCAAGATAACAGATGTGACACTTTGCACTTTGCAGGACAGTCATTTGGTACATACTTAAAACACCCGTCTTTTGCGGCAGGTATTAAAAATATCGTTTAACACAGTGTTTAAGTCATTTCTCATAGGTTTTGTTGAGAGTTAAGACGTAATAACAGGTAAATAAAATACCTAAAATGATTATTATGTTATTTTTGAATAGAAACTTTAAGTCGACAGATGTGACGAAAGATTTGTAACGCTCGTGTAATCATCTGTATGTCCTAATTTTCGAGTTGAAAATAATTGATGTTGAACAGAAGTACTCTTGTGGATGTATGATTTAGTAATCACGACTACGATAGTATGTTATAACAATGAACAGTATTTTTTTCACAAGTATGCAAATATCAAAAATCGTCTTCATAACAATCGACAGAACGTTACATATTTAATACGAGTTAAGGCATATACCTACCTAAAGAATTATGACTATTTATGCTTAAAGCGTTATCAACTAAACGAGGACCCCTTATTTAAAGATTAATTTCACTTGAACAAAAAAATTGCCGCATCGTAGAATGACCCATTTCCGTACCGCTCCGCTTCACTGTAAATTTTTGTTTTATTCATCAAAACACTGTGTGTTGTCAACTAAACAGCATAATGGGAAAGAAATAAATTAATGTCGACATAAACTGCATTATTCGGTGATTTTGGCTACGTGGGCCATTGCCCAAAAATGACGATAGCCTCTGGCCACATAGTGCGGGACCTATTCTGGTGCCGTTACATTTTACGACCTAATGTAACGTTAAGAACGCTATCGTGATAATATCTGATCTCTTCGGGGGCTTTTATGGAAAAGGTGTTTAATATTTCGCTAGCATTTACTTTACGGAAAATAATAATTATTTTGGCACGAACAAAATCACACTAAATCAATTGAAAGTTAAAACTGTTTCATCCTGTTGAGTTGTTTTCAATAACTTACAACAGCTATTACAACTTTATAGTTGACCAACAGAACAGTGAAATCTTTAGATCGTTACAGATTCTAATGTACAAAACGTGTATTAAAACACATAGTTTATAAAAATCACACCGTATGTTTAATATTTTTCCTGCCTTATGATTCCAAAAGACACAGCGAGCGACATAAGATTCGTGCCTACATGGCATGAAAGATTGCGTTTGCGTACGGTGACAGAATAAGAGCGAGCGCATTCATGCGAAACCAACTGCTGACAAAATGTGTGCCCCGCAAAATATTGCTTGTGCAACTTATTCAGATCAACCCGTACGGTCGACGCCAAAAATAAATTTGGATTATAGTAGCTCTACTGTTATAAAGATTGTTCCGACCAAGGAAAATAAATTTTAAAATGCAGGTACTTTTCTATTGCTTAATACGGTTGATGAGTTGATAATTTATAAAAATAATAAAAAAGGGTTCTGCCATGGGAATAGCGCACAAATACTTGATGTTTTATTAGTAGTTGAGGCATGTGCACCGGATGAAGCCCTACCTTTGCCGCGGTTGTCCTGTTAGGCGAAGTAGCGAACGCAAAAAGAGACGTGCAAAGCGGGATATGCAAGCCTTCACAATCAAACAGGAGGGCTGGGAGAAGCTTGCTGATTCCAGGAATGAAGGAAGGATAGACGTTAAATCCACGACGATGCCTGGTTCAATATGCTGGCTGACAGGTGGGAAAGAAGGCATCAAAGCGGCGATGGTCCACCTTCCGCTGCCTTCCTTTGCCTTAAATGCGGAAAAGTTGGTCGCTTCCGGATTGGCTTATTCAGCCATAATAAAAAGTGCCTTGCAGCAGACACTGCTTAAATCGTCTGTAATAGACGGATAAGGCCTATGATGATAAGTACTTAGTAATGCTCATGTACCCTGTTGGTGTCCTATCGATAAAATAGTGGACTGTAAATGATTGACTGTTGATGATGAATGATGACTGATTAAAAGATTCTGTAATTCGCCCTGAAATATACAGATAATATCTTGGATCAAACTTAGACGCGACTAAGGTGTAAGAGGTCCAAATGCTTGTAGGCAAATGTGCGAACATTTGGCTCGGCTGCGAGCTGGTCGGGCGCGATCGTGCAGGCTCGGGTGACCTCGGTGTTTGCCAACAGTGGTGAAGTCCCAACATTGTGCTTGAGAAATCTACGCACTCTCTTGTTTACAGATGGTAGTAAGTAATGTGTTTTGTGGTTCCTCAAAAATTTTCAAGGCTGCTTGGAGGGTTATAGGCTTCGCCCCCGGCGAGCTCATCTGCTACTTCATTACTTTATATATTTGAATGTCCAGGTACCCATGTAAGTTTAACTTATTGGAATTCGTTGCACGTGTGAACCAATTTTGAATTATGTTCAAACGTTTTGAGAGCCAGCTGTGCGGCTTGTGCTGTCTGAATTGAGGTAAATGTTTTGGTTACGGAGCTTTCTTTCCAGGCTTATCTCAGGCGTATTTATTGATAGCAAAGATCTCCGAATGGAAGATTGAGACTTCAGTTCCCATGTTAATACTAACTTTGAACTTTGGCTTCCCTGCGTTTACTCCACATTCCATATCACATAGTTTTTTTAGATTCGTCTGTATACCTGACGTGGCTGCCTCCTTTAAATCCCATTTGGCCCTCAAGCCATTTGTCTCTAAGAGTTTGACTTCATTTTGCATGTCGTCACTTGGTTTAGCAGTTTTTGAACACTGATTTCTTTAACTAATATTGTGCTTAATTTAAAAAGATTTCCTTTTCTAGGAGCATGAAAAAAAAACAGTTTCGAGTTGCGCAAAGAGGAATGGAGAGGGTAATGCTCGGAATCAGTCTCCGAGACCGGAAGCGCAAAGAGTGGATACGCCAGAAAACTAAGTTAAGAGATATAGTTGCAACAATAGCGAAGAAGAAATGGGCTTGGGCTGGACATATAGCCCGAATGGCAAACGACCGTTGGCCAAAAAGAGTCCTGGAATGGAGACCTCGTAACAACACGAGAGGAAAAGGACGACCGCCCCAGAGATGGTCTGATGATATCCGACGACACGCAGGACATGGCTGGATGACACGGGCACAAGACCGCCAGTCATGGCAGAAAATGGAGGAGGCCTACGTCCAAGACTGGACAAAATTGGGCTGATGATGATGATGATTATGAAAAAAAACAAATACTATTCTGAAAGACCAGGGTCTAATTCTTAAAGAAGTCAACTCAAGTGGTCAACTATTGCTTCATTCAACATTATTTGGTATATATAGAGGTACCTACCACTTACAGAAAAGAAAAAAGTTAGCCAACTAAACCTTGTTTTGTGTATACCAAAAATAAGATTCGCAAAGAAACAAGGTATTTTTGCCCATTCATTGTGTCCAAAAACTCGTATCTATCTATATATCTAAGGTTGTCACACATAAATGTTTATTTATACTGTTGAAAAGATGGAATTATGACTCTTCTGTTTGTTTAAACTACTATTCAGATTCCTTCGATAATGCATCTTAAGGTTTCTGACACGTCTATTTCTGAGAGAACTAGACCAAGGTTACCATTAAAGCATAGACACTAACACCCTCCCCCGTAACTTGACTAACTTTATTTATTTTTTATTTAAAACTTTATTGCACAAGAAATGTACAAAGGGTGGACTTAATGCTAAAAGAATTTTCTGCCAGTCAACCTCAAGGACATGCAGAAAGAAGGCAATGGGAAAGGAACTAACTTTCACTTCAAAATAATTAAAAAAAACTGAGCATTATTATTCTTTGTGATAATGTGAAATTGAAACACACTTAAAGAAAAATGAACTGCCACAGGCTTGCGAGAGGAGTATTCGAGTCCCGCTTGTGGCAGTCCATTTTTCTTTAAGTGTTCTTTAATTTCACATTGTAAAAAATTTGCATTATTAATGCTAAAAAATAAAGTAACTTTTCGTTACATTGGAAATACCTACCATATTTTTTGATGTTACAAATTTAATACGAAAATAATTAGTTTCATTACATCAGCTGCAAAATTTTAATTAATCCCAACAAACAGCTCCAGTTAACGATAAAAACGTCATCATTTAATTTTATTACAAATCATTGTTTATAGAACGAGGGCCGTATCTCTCTCACGCTTGGTCGCCTCGACTCCGTCCGAACGCGAAATGAGCCGAACCAAAATGGAAAATGCAGATAAATATCCGATATTGTTCTGATACTCGTGATTAATTCCTTTCCAATACTAACTGTACGGCTGTTGTTAGTGAAAATATAAATCTTTCGGAAAAAAAGTTACAGGTTTTAAAACACTGGAAATATAAGTTATGGAGGGAGAGCGATGAAAAATTATTACAACGATAAGAGAGAGAGATAATAGACATTTTGTGTGCTTTTTATCGTACTTAAAGAACTAAGAATTCATCACTCTTTGTCGAAAATTATGTTAAGAAATTTGTAACAATAATATTTGTTTAAAGAATAAACACATGGATTTTTTTTCACCGCAAAAATAAAATCTTAAGTTTGCAACGTGATTGCTTGTCACGAAAAATCATAAAACAACAGTATTTGTGATTTTAACATTAACTTTGCACATTAAAAAAGCATGTAATATGTTTCATAATGTTATTTTATGATTGAAACAATTAAAATCAATGCAAGCTATCATAGGTATCGATAGCTCAATGTAGGTTTTTTAAATATGTATAATATAGAGACTTAGCAAGAACAATTTTCATACACTTAACTTAGCGAGACTTATAAATTAAACGAGCCTGTAATAAAAACAGCGATGCACCCCGCCCCTAATGTATACTGTTAATCAAGTTATTTTCCCATCGCTCTTGAAGCGAGAAAATTAATTGCATCGTCAACGAATTATCGTCCTTCTCTACTATTTTTTGACAAGGGTCGCAAAATATTTCAGGGACAATTGGATTCGCGCGGGCCTTCCTTCAAAAAGTCGCCAGCCATTTTGGTCTCTTGACACATTTGCGTGCAGGCTAAGATATTGGATATGAAACCTTTTTCCGCCTAAACAGATCTATTATATGATAGGTGTGCCGGTTATTTAAAAAGACATCGCTAATTACAGTTATTTTAAGTAATGGCGCCTGCAACTTTTTGAGTGACATAATCATATTTTTGAAATGCTCAAGTTAATGGCCGCTTATAACCGCTCAACCTTAATGTCAATGAGGGAGTATTTTTGTTCTGCAGTAGAAGTTTTAATCCTCATTTTGATTGATGAAAGACTTTTCTAGCTTTAACAAAATTCTTAATATTGTCAAGAATTAGAATAACTTTTTGTAATTGTGTATCATTTGACAACATTTGTGTTAATAACAGAGAATAAAGTAACGTTTAAAACTACATAAAGGCCTTGAGAATCCCTTTGACTCTCAAAAACTACTAATTTCAGTTATCGCTCAGTTAAGAGGACTTTTGACAATTATAAACTTTTGTAATTACTTACTGACTCTTATGTACATTTTCTTATTAAATCCAAAACTCTTACCAATTACTAACTTTTCAGTGTTCTGAAGCTTGCCAGTAAATTAGGACCTTTTTAAGTTCATGTATTAATACAACTAGTTCATTCTGTTTGTAATACAAAGTAAGTTATTAATAATACGACAAACCCAATATTAAACAATACGTAAATTGACACCTTACTACTTGACACGTATTATATAAAAATGAATCGCAAAATGTGTTGGTAAGCGCATAACCAAAGAACGCCTGAACCAATTTGGCCGATTCTTTTTTCATGATATTCCTTAAAGTACGGGGATGGTTTTTACTCAGAAAAAAATAAAACAACGAGCAGTAGAACGTCTGCGGGGTCCGCTAGTTCATTATATACGAGTACTTGTACATTCCTCACATTTATTTGACCGGACTTCTTATCTTCCTAGCTCATTAACTACAATAGATATATATATTATTTATATATCATTAACTACTATGTATAAATCTACACTAATATTATAAAGCTGAAGAGTTTGTTTGTTTGTTTGTTTGAACGCGCTAATCTCAGGAACTGCTGGTTCGAATTAAAAAAATATTTTTGTGTTGAATAGACCATTTATCGAGGAAGGCTATAGGCTATATAACATCATCCTGGAACTATTAGGAGCGAAGAAATCATGGAAAATGTGAAAAAACGGGGAAAATTATTCATCCTTGAGGGCTTCCAAGATACCAAAAATATTTGTATGAACGAATTATTCCTCCTTAAATGATATAAAAAAATGTCTGCGACAGTATATGTCTATCTTTTAAGATCAAGTCACTAGAACCGTTTTTGTGGCAATCAAATTTGGCCGAAATTAATGCATTATTTGTTAAGAGTTGTATCAACGTAATAATATTAATCTTTATCCAAATAAATGAGTTTTTGATTAAGAGTATTTAATTGTGAACAAAATTGTCTTTGACATCACTTAATTTCAAATAATATCTTAGAAGATATTACAATTTTGTTGTCATCAATCATGTTGTCAAAAAATGTAGCAAGCTAAAGTGGCATTGGGCTGGCCATGTCTGTCGCAGAACCGACGATGTCCAGCAGTGGACTGTAACAGGCTGATACGATGAATGACCAGGTGACCGCGTATAGTAATCTGGGACGAATGTTCCATGATCCATAGCGCTCATGTAGAGGGTCTAGATAGGACTCTTAGGGATATAAGAAGCTGTGATAAAATCATCATCATAAAATTACTGTTATGTTTGCGGGGGACTTTCGACAAACTATACCAGTAATAGTAAGGGGAACAAGGGCAGACATTGTAAAGTCTTGCCTTAAAAATACCCCAATAGTGAAGGTTGTGAACATCTTAAAATTAACTAAAAATATGACAGCACATTTGAGGGGAGGTAGAAATAGTCCTCCAGGACGATTTCGACCACGGCGGCAAATCTCAACAGAGATCAGCCAACTACGCAGGAGATATTATAGTGCACAAGTGTGAGCACAATAAACAAGTGCACTCTCAAACTGCACTGTTCCATCCCTCTCAAAGTTCGGTGAGACGGCAATCCGACATGACCGGAGAGAGATCAGGCGCATGACCAACGGCTTAACGTGCTTTCCGAGGCACGGGGGTGTAAAACCGCCAACTTCTCCATTCCGAGCTGTTTTTGAGAGATTCATGACAGAAAATCTCAGAAACAATTTTAGCTCGACCTGGGATTCGAACCCAGGACCTCTTGGATCTTAGGCAGAAACTTTGCCACTACACCAACGAGGCAGTGGTAGGGAGGTAATATAACTTTTCCTTCAAAGTTACTTTTAATAGGAGTCGGGAAAGTACCTCACTTTGAAAATAAAATTGCAATTGAACGAGATTATGGATTAAGAGTGAGTTACATTGAGGACTTTATATCGAAAGTTCACCCTGAAATAAGCGAAATAGAAAAAAAAGAAGATCATTAATGAATGTGTCAAAGTGCAATATTGGGAGTAAGAAACTGTAGCGTAGACGAAATTAATAAAATAATTATTTAACCACAAGTGGCCTTTCCCCATATTCCCTCAAGTTAAAAATAGGTGCCCCAATAATTTTCCTTAGAAATCTTAAACCACCGGGACCCGACTTCAAATCTAATTTCTACGCAATATGTAACGTGATGGTTGCAATAGTTTAGACTGGTTTAGCAGTTGGTCAAACAGTGCTTATACCTCACACCTCAATGATTTCAAATTGTTTACCTTTTAATTTTAAAAGAATTCAATTTCCTGTTAAGCTATTTTTCACCGTTACAATTAATAAATCACACGGGCAAACATTTAAACACATAGGAATTAATTAACGTCAAAACTGCTTTTCACACATGTCTCTCGTTGTCAAAATCAGACTTACAAACGCGTTGCGGACAAAACTAATATGTTCTTCTGACACAAGAAAATAAAACTAGAAAATAATTAACGCAGAAGTACTTTAAGCCAATTATGTTCTTTTAAAACTTAAAAAATAAATTGTCTAAAATAATAACAAAAAATAAATCTGCAAAAATAAAATGATGCCCAAAATAAATATTCCACGCGGACGAAGTCGCGGGCACAGTTAGTAGTAGTTAATGAGCTAGGAAGATAAGTGGTTCGGTACATATTCGGTTAGGTTCGTTTTTTTTAAATACCAAGACAAACAAATAAACGGAGTATAAATAATGACATAGCTGTCGTCTCAAGATTAGTTCATAATTAATTTCGAACTCAAACTGTTTAATTACGCGTTTAATTTGGATTCAGGGAATGCAGTTCGTTTACTCAGTCAATACCTAGTGTTAATGACCAGACTGTTTTTTGTGAAACATTATTGTTTTGAACATTTTAACTTCTTTTGTTTCTTTTTCATGACCTCTGTAGCATATTATTAAATATTTTAATTTGAGCTTTTCAAAAAACAGCAGTTTGATAAATTCGCTTAAATGAAAACTTTAGTATGATGTCAAAATGACGCTTTGACGGTTTTTTCAGCAATCTTTTATTCCGACTACAAAAAAAGGGTAATTAAACTGTTTTCTTCTTACTTTGACATGGATATGTAGAGTTTGTCTGTTTCTGCGTAGTGGTTTATCTGCTTTGCTCGTACCATTAGAAAAAACAATAAAACTTTTGAATATCTACACAAATATACAATCTGATTTAAAAAGGGGTAGGTCTTCTTACATCTATGCAAAGCGGGCGCTATATGAAAATGTGTAATCACCATAACATAAGGACGTCAGCTCAGCATGACTGATTACTCGGGCATCCTAGAGCTTAATTGAATCGCAGACCTGTAATCAAAGTAATTGCCCGAAATAATGTAGCGGCAAACTATAATTAAATGCCTTAACAAGCTGTAATTATAGTTTTCAGTGCACGCTTTATTAATAAAATTACGTTATCTTTTCAATGCGACGAAGTTCTGCTTAAAAGTGCGTTAGCACCTACTTAGAGCCGCAGAAATACAATACTCCTTCATCACATTATCATATCAGGTCTATTTAACCTAATGCTTTGTTTGGACTATGTTTTGACCTAAAAGTAATTGTTTTCTATTCTAAATAACTCAATCTATTTCTCCTTATAACATATTTAATCTAAGGCAATACGTGCAAACTCTTCTAAAGCACATGCAAATATGTCAGCTGAACAATCTGAAAATGTCGGGAGATATTGTAACATGTTACCGTGTGTTTAAAGAAAATAAAGAAAACAGTGGTATTTACTTCACTGTAATTGGATATCCAGGCATTGCTGTTCAATAACTGAACTTACAAATACTTTTGACCATTTCAGTTACCAAATCATTGAAAATATTGACGACTTGTGGTCGCCCGCGATATCTTTCGCATGGAAATAAATTGTGAAGATAAAGGTATCTTTACAAATCTTTATGAATTATATTCTATATAAGTTATTTTGATGTACAAGCTATATTTTTGTATTATAAAAATCCATACAGTACTCCTACTTACAAACTTTTGTGTTTTTAATATCAGCAGGAAGAAGGATGCTAATGATATACTTAGAACCATCAACAAAAAAAAAACGTATCGCTCCATAATACATGTGTCAAGGAGCAGTGAGGTTTTCATATAGCAATTATGGTATGCATAACGAGGCATAAAATTGGGCGGGTGAAGATTCAAGATTGGGAGAAACTAATCGTAGTTTGGCCAAACATTTGTTGGAGTTCAGGAAATGTTGTTTGAATTCCGCGATATCTCGATGCGTCTGTTTTTAGAGAGATAACAAATCTTCAAAGTTAATGAAAAATAAGTCATATGTATTTTTTATTAAGTAATTGATTTGTATGTCGAGACAGAACAAGATATTCAGTGGACGTCACCGGCTTTTTATAACAGAAAATGATTTTTATTTATTTATTTACTCATTACCTAGCACTATCTAGATAGTCACATGCCGACCATTCATGCCATGAAAGGTAGATACCGGTATGTTAAGATTACTGGTTATTAAGGTGACTGTACTAACATTTTTAGCAATGAAAATGTGAGGGTGGATTTGGAAACTGCGGCCGCCTCGAGCAGACGACGCCGCACGCCACCAGTAGAGTACCTAATACTCATTAAATATATCGTGTTTAGACCCGATAACCAGTAATTAGTGTTAAAATGCAACGCGAAAGTTTAAAATTATACATATCAAGATTCTTAAAAATCCAATCATATTCATTCTACATTAAAGCAAAACATTGTTTACTTACTTGTGTTGTCCCATATAAGTAGAGCAATATTGCCACCTTCTCGAACGTTTAACGAATTTATGAGTCGAGAGCAATTCTAAAATAAAGGATGGAGGATGGAGGTAAGAATTTTATTGCTCAACGCTCATTCGGCTCTTGAAATCTGAGAACTTTACTACGGGAACTAAAAGTTTATGAACTTTTTTACTTGTAAGTCATAATTTAAGTATTACGAGCTTTAGTGTAGGTAAATGTGAAATTTTGAGAATTGTGAAGTACGACTTTAATCAAAGAAAAAATGGTAAAATAATTTTGAGATTTTTACGTATGAGTTTTACGTATTTTATTAACTAACGAACCCGGCAGACGTTGACCTTCCTGTTGTGTTATTGTAGCATTAAAACTTCCTCTTAAATCATTCCATCTATATAAAAAATGCACCTAAAGCTGTAGCACTTAAAGTTTTAAAAAACTAAGCACATGTACATACATAAATATAGGAACTTTAAAGACACACGTGGAACCTAAGTCTACAAAAGATGGTACAATACCTTTAGATGTTGTGGTGGTATTCAGTTGTCACTAGGTATTGCAACTATTGCAAGCTAAACATCTCTTCTTAAACCGAAATTTAGAAAATACTTAAAAAATTGAATGTATAATTAGTCATCAAACGAGCATATGAATGTCCGTTACAGATATGCATTGTGTATTTTTCGGTTGATTTAATCTCAAACACGTGCATGAGTTGAAGGTTTCAAACCACCAAATGAATATTGACGGCTGTCAAACCCTTTTTAAGAGGCATGACAGTCAAGCCTACTTCCAAAACTCCCGGCAAATCATTAATTAGTAAGTTCTCTTTGAGGTTTGTGGACATTTTAATCTGGGAAGAGAATAACACTTACTGTTGTGTATTTAAAGTTATCTGCTAGTGAATTTTGATGTCCAATAGTAAATATTCGAGGAAAGAAATACCTTACAGTGTGAAGTAAACATTTGAATGAGTCGCTTTACATCTGCCGTGATTGGACAATTTACGATCGCAAAAATATACCGTACTACTACTTAAGAACAAGGCAGTTTCCCTTGTTTAACTATAAGCTAGCCATTTCAAAGTGAATGATAGTGAAAATGTCATAACCTCATGGAGGCATACTTTTCAAGTTGGATATTATGCTATATATTTTATCCTATGATAAAAGGAGTAAATACCGCCTATTTCTTTTGCAGCAGACTGGGGACTTGTTTAGCAGCTCAACATAGGTAGAGAAGCAGGGAGTTCCTTTTGAACAGGGACAGCGTTGAACATTTGAGTTTACTAAGCAATTTTGAACGTATTTTTGTGCTGATATTTTTGGGTAGTGGCAACACCTACCTGCACAACTAGCACTTTTCACTACTGACATTTGACAGCTTGTCGTACACGTAAGAAAATTTTTCATTTTATTTGTTAAGTATTTTTCGCGTTTACAACGCTATTTTTTATTTTCGAAAAGGTAACACTTAAAAAAATATTTTCGGCTCCGGTCATCGGGGAGCAATCATTGATGAAACATACGCTGGTTCAAAGCGATAAAAAGCACTTACAAAATTCAACGACTCCATTAAGGTTCTCGGTAGCTCAGTGGTCAGAGCATTGGACCGGACTTCCAAAGGTCGGGGGTTTGTTTCCTCCCCGATGACCGGAGCCGAAAACAATTTTTCTTAATTTCAGTTTTGCTACCCATGTCAAAAATAACCGTTTTAACGAATTTCGTGCTTATTTTCATTCAAGCTGCAGCTGTTGATCCAACAAAGTAGGAAAGCGGTAACGTTTCAAGTTGTACTTTAATAACTTTGTCTATGTGTAATAATGTTGCGCAGATTTTTGCTAAGTGAGTTAACGACTGGCAATAAAAGCAACCAACGGCACGAACACGGATGAGATATTGTGTTGCAGCAACCAAACTTTGTATCACGATTGCTACAGTCAAATTGTTAACAGTAACTGAGATTCAAAATGATTTTTTTTTTAAATAGTGAAAAAAAAGTCAAGTGCTTGAGGTAGGAATCTGCAACTATCAGAAATACGCTTAATGTGTGGCCTTTCAGCCACCCAGATATTGGCAATGGCTGTTGAAATATCCTACTTCTTACTTAACACGTAGGCTCCGTTCTTGCTTCATAACGTTGATTTTAACATGCTTCTTACGATAAACAAAAGATTGTCCTTCTTCTGATCTGAAGATATACTCCAGCTGCTTGAAAGTACAAAGATGTGCCAAATACAAAAATCATTTTCTTCATGTTCAAGGAGCGTCCCTTTAATGATCCTTTGGGACCGTACTTTAGGTTTGGGAAAATGAGTCCTACGGTACTTCATTCAATATCAATTTAAAACGACTCAAACTGCAGAGTAAAACAACCTACTGGATTTACTTATTTTCTCTGTGACAAAAGATACACCAAACGTTCGTTTTCGCATTATATGAAGCACACAGCGTTCAAGCGATCTTCTTACTCAGCTGTTTAAGAATTGTTTAAATCTATACAAAAACACATTGTTAGTGAGCTTGCAGTTTTGAGAGTTGATTCGTTTTAAATTGCCTTATGATATAGTTTAAATTTTATGACAAACAATCAGGTCCTCAGAATGATTTGAAATATATTTCCGTGGATTAGAAATTGTTGTAAGTTCTTGTTTAAACTTCTCGTCAACTTTTAAGAACGTTGCATTGTGCGTTTGGATTTAGAATTTTAAGATAATGACAGAATTTTCATGTCGAGAAAACCGCGACACAAAAATTAAAAAGATCTTTGTTAATTGTTATGAATAATTAAAATACTTATAAAATTATAAAATAATTAACTGAGAGCCTAATAAAGCATCCAAATTGTCTAATTTGGATGCTTTATTAGGCTCTCGAAATTCCTTTTTCCATTAAAGTTTAAAAACGACAAGATGTTTTGTTTTCGACTAAATAAATTGCGTTAAACTTAATTAAGATAATTCATTTACTCCTAGTAAAAATGGTTGTGCGCGCAAAGAGAGAAAGAGAAGCGAGGCTTCTTAAAGGTACTTTTGGTATAATAGAAGACAGAATTAGACTAAATAACTATAAATATTCCTCACCTATTTGCCACCTAGGTATTCCACGCATTGTTCAGTGCGACTAACAATAATACCCAACGTGTAAAGCCTATGACAATTGCGACACCAGGTTGAATTCATATTGAAACCAGCTCGGGATAATCTTGATCGATGTTGGTTGGTGATACGATAGTTTCAAAATTATTTGGAATAGGTAATACAGATATAAGCCGGCATTCACTCGACTGTTTTCAACTTGTGAATAATTCAATATGAGCTTGTCAGCTCATTTTGGGATGATTGATATAAATTAATATAAATAATTTGACTGAATGATCACCACAATCACAATTCCCAGAAACTGAGCGTGTGCTTTTGTTCATAAATACATAGATAAAGTGATAAACCTTTATGATAAAATTAAACGTTATTACTTATTGTTACATTTCTGAAAATAAGCTTTCAAAAGAATCTCAGTGGGTTTTAATGTACTACTAATTACCATTTTATATACCCTTTTATCATGGTTAAGTTCTACACTCGAAGGTTCAGAAATTAAACGATGTCAATTAGAGTAAATTATATACTTACTTTATTATGGCCTTCAATCGTAAGAAAATAACGTAAAAATGTAATAATGTGAGTTTTCAGAGGGTTAAACAACGTCGTTGAAGAAACTAATCCTTTTGTAAGTTGAAGATTATTAGAATTATTTATAATTGGCTAGACGACACCACCAATCATTGACATACTTTTTATTATCTGTCAAAACGGTCTGCCTCCATAGATTTCGTATGGTAATAAAAGATTGTGACGTCACGGTCATGTGTCAGAAATCGGAGTCAATTGACCGAATATTTATTGCGTTTTGTGTGTTTAAAAATTGGTTTCTACAGCTTTTTTGAAATATATTGGTTGTATTAACTTCATAGGGGCTACTCTTTTAAACACAATGTTCTTGACAATATTTAAGATGGTCATCATCCCAATTGTTTCATTTCATGATTTGATCTAGGCACGTAAAACAACATATCGATTCTCTTAACGTAAGAGAACAGTTTTCGACTGACGAACAAGTGTGAGATTCATAGCCACGAATGGGTTTGTTTTTGGTATTGATATTGATGACGAACAAGAATACTGTATTGTTTCTTAGTTTTTATGGCGTTATTCAAATATTCAACCATGCTTAACGTCCTCTACAGAAATGGTAAACATTTATTTTTCTTCATTCGTTCTAAAAGGCCATGCTTAATTTGAAGGTTAAGATCATTCGCGTACCTCGTAAAACGAGGTTATTGGTACGATAAACGGAGAAGTTCACGAACAATCCGTTTAAACGTTCAATATTAACGGGCAAAACTTAAGTGTAACGATGGGGACGATGACTTGAGTGATCAGAATTCTTAAGAAGCATACCGAAGTACTGAAAATGTTTACTGATTTGCCCAGGAATTTTCTATTTTTGGGATAAGAATTAAATAAAGATCTAGTAAAGATTATGTCAGTTTAATTTTAAAGTGAAGTCAAATTAAAAAAAAATTGTGAAAATTTTAGAATTTTCAAAAAGTCATAAAATCATTCTTCACACACAGATTACTAATTTTATACAAATTAAAAGTATTTTTATGTTGGTAACTTAAAAATACTAGTAGTTAACTTAAAAATATATAGGTACGTATTCAACGTACCTACTCGTATATAGGTATTTTTAAGTTGACATGTAACAGAGAAAACGGTCACTCATCTACTCACTCATCGAGACTCAAGACATTAAAATTAAAAGTAAAAAAAAATGTTTTAAAACTTTTAGTGTTCGAGTTCGGCTGCACTTGATTGATTTGTTTTTTTTTTTCATCATAACTTTGTTTGAATGTTCGAATTTCTTCTTAACGAGGACTTGATTATCATGCATTTTTTGGTGACTAGTAAAAGTTTAACATATTTTTATGTAATAAGACACGACACAAAAATGCTTTATTGCAACGTCACCAGTATCGTCTTGTTGGTTTTCAAGGGCTTAAATTAAATTATTAACGTATTTGAATTACTAGTACCTATTTGTTTTCATGGTTACTGAAAACCAGCGTAGTACATAAATAAATACAAAAAAATAAAAAGTTTTTATTACGGACAACAGCGATCTAGAGTTTTAGTGTAATGGTATGACTTAATGGCTATGTTAGTAATTAATTTTGTAAATAGAGCAAGTTGTTTTGATCATGTGACCGATCAGTGGACAATCCCCACTATCGGCCATCTCCTTCAGGACGCTGTGGCTGCTGCCGCGTATTCTGTGCAGTAATGACGCGGTCTTTTTGCGCATGATAGCTTCAAAGCTATCACCATTTACACCAAAACGTGCTGCAATTCAATACGAGCACCAAACAACGCAGTATCCTTGTTTTCCTATATTCAGAGACGAACAATATCGGTATTATAACGCATCGACGTTCACTGCAGTATATATTTGGCGACCACCGAAAATAGCTTACTTCACCGGAAGATAACAAGATCCGCAAGTTTATAAATTTCCTAGGAAATTTATACGTAAGATTATAAACTGTTTGTACTGGTCTGGGTGTTATATGTATTTATTTAAGTTTATTTGTAATACCACTGTTGTTACCGATTTCTGTAACACAAGAGCTTAAGCTACTTTCCACAGAGTCAGATCAATGTATGTGATGTTGTAATATATTATTATATATTATTTTTATTTGAGAGTGGTATCTTTGCACCAACCTACCAACCTTGTATAGTTATTGAAACGGCTGAAAATCCTTGTTCATACAAATTGTCAGTAAAGGAAACTTTTGTTTTACAAAACAATAAGTACGGATATTGGATTGTATCATGGATATTGGTACCTACTACTTATTCAATATCAGGACATTAACCCCGAAAAATCCCTAAAAATTACACCCCTCACAATTTGTGAATAACGAATTTGTCTGTATTTGTGGAAAAGGTTTCAACTGAATGCTTACAAGTTTTTCTACTTTGTTTGACGTCTGAAATAGTGCAAACTGAGTTTTTAGCGGACCTTTCGTTTTCAAATGCAGACATGAATGCCTTAAAAACATTAAATATCAATTTAGTTTTTGTAGAGAAAATCTTAATTACTTAGTAGCGAAGGAAGGCTTAAATAAAGAAGCAATTTGATTTTTAGAGACCCCACTCTTTATTGCACACTACATAAAAACATAAACCTGTCTATTGTGACAGAGCCAGATTTGGCTGAACGGGGCTCTATTGTTTATAGCAATTTTGCCAATGTAAAATGTTGCAGGAGACTTTCAGTAGCGGCATTGAGCCCTGGGTAACCCCCACAGAAAAACCTGAAAAACACTTGTTCCCGGTTCTGACTTTATGAACACCTGGATTTTGTAAAATTGGTCCGGGTTACGATGCCCTACTATCAGGTTATAATGTAAGTAATGAAAAGTCATAAAGTTACTCGAAAACACTACGAAAAGAACACTAACTACTGGTATCGGGTCTACACGCGATCTATTTTAATGGGTATTATGTAGCTCGACGTTTCGGCTGGATTGGACACAGCCGTGGTCACAATCTGACTGTGCAATCCAGCCGAAACGTCTAGCAGTGCATAACTAAAACTCAATAAAATAGATCGTGTTAGACCCGATAACCAGTGGTTAGTGTTAAAATGCAACGCGAAAGTTTAAAATCATATACCTAATACGAAAAGAAGTATTAATTTTTCCTTTGATACTTATATCATATAGAAATTTCAGTTTGATACCTGCACGCATTCCTGAGAAAAACGGTCTTGACAGACGGACGGACGGACAACAAAGTGATCTTATAAGGGTTCCGTTTTTTCTTTTGAGGTACGGAACCCTAAAAACAACAAAAAAGCAATTTCTACTTTGGAAAAAATATAGCTATAAGCCTCGAAAAGAAACACTATACTTTAAGCGTAAATCGTGAAGGTGTAGGAGATAAGATTTCAAATCGTTCGTTCCTCTTTTTTCACACATAGCAATAAATTGTAAGAAATCGGTGTAATATATCGTGCGGTTTGCTTACTACGTGGTGTTAGCTTAAGTTCAACGCAGACTGTAGGTGAATGGAACGAACATACAGCCTCGGCTGAAACATTCACGCTTCAACAAACAGGCAGTGTCTATGCCTCGTTTAAATATTATCCAACCAACTTGAAACGTATTCTTCCTTTAGGTTATGTCTTTTGCGCCGTCCGCGTCATTCAGTTTAAATTGGCCGGGTTAAATATAAACAAGGGATGATGACTGCCTAGTTATTTTGTATTAGAGGGGTCGGGATTGTCGAATTCGTCAGTTTGTATGGAATGCATACAAATGAATAAACGTCGACTGCTGTGAGGTGAACACGAAGTTTATCGTAACGTATTCGTGTCGTCCAAACGTCAGAAACTGACAGTTTCCTCATACGAATTGACAAGTTAGCGTTGTTCATGCTCACCCCGCTGCTGTCTTGCACAAATTTAATTCTTGTTCTTGTTGTTTTGATACTGTGAGACACTATTTGAGTGTGAACGTTTATCATATTTTAATTTACTTCATTCAAGAATTTTAACATATTATGAAGTTTACCGATTCACTGAAGACACTTCGGTAAATCGGAAAAAAATATTTTAAACTCCCTCTGTCATAGAAGGAATTTCTACGTTTTGTTAATTCTTGAGCAATATCAGCTTGCCTAACTTTCTAAAAGTAGTCGTCAGCGATGAGCCTTAGATGTGTAAAGTAAATTCACCCTTATGGCGTATGCGCGAAAAATGGCAACCAGAATGGTACGGAATTCTCTTCTGGTACGTAAAAGTGTTTGAGTTGTAAATGGAGTCCACTTATTTCAATCTTATTGGGTACACACTTATATAGGATACTGTGCATAGTTTATCACGCATATTGTTTTATCGAAAATGATTTTACAACAGTTTTTTTTTCGTTCATGCTAAAAATGGTTCTGAAACTCAGAGATGTCAGAGATAATTAGTTAGTTTGGGACTAGGTAATTGGTGTGTTCGTTGAAAATTTTTTTTTTTTTATAATAGAAAAATGATAATGCGTTAAGTTACTTTATTTTTAAGCATTATAATAATATTTTTATTATTTTTTTTTAATAATAAATATTTTATTGTCACTTCACAAAATGGCCACTTACTATCTAATGTGAAAACATAAAATAAAAAATTAAAAACATGATGCAAGATGAAGATGCACGGACACCAGCCCACACCATCATGGCTGCCTGCAGCCTAAAGAGCACTAAAAGAAAGTCGGACCGATGAGTAAGTGTCACGGTAGCTCAATTGGGAGAGCAATCGCCCGGCTTGCGAGAGGTGCGGGTTCGTGTCCCGCAATATCATTACTGTGCGCCAAAATGGTCCCCGCTTTGTATATAAGTCGTGGCAGTAGATGGATAGCAAATTACGACACTGATTTTCGACAATAAAGCACAAACATCACACGATCACACATATCATAACATAATCGCCATTTCTACTTTTAATACAACTTTTACCAATCACAAGAACCTTGCATGTATGGTCTTGTTGACAGCACGTCAGATTACCCAAGTCAACTGCGAAAATAGTTTCTATTGCGAAGAGGATACAGGCGGTCTCAAGGTCAAAGTGGGGTAACCTGATTTGCTATTGTTTGTACGCGTGACGTTACTCCTTCGTGTTGGACGAAGGAGGAACGTCACGCGTTTGGGTATTTGGGCTTTGCATAATGGAACTGTACTCTTAGCTATAAACGCCATGTTGTTTCAGCAATAAAGCTGTAGACAGACGAATCATTAAATATTACGTCAGAGGTCAAAAGAGGACAGATATAATTCTACCGAGCTAAGAGGTTAAAAGGTTTACCTGAACTCAAACTAATCCAAGGTCAAGACAAATTGAAAACTAGCTTTGTGAATTAAATTTCGACTACTGTTTCGATCAATTTTCAGTAATTGAAAGTTTATGTAGTTTGATAGGTAGAGAATATTAAAATGAATTCGTCACGTGTTTGGGAAAATGACGATGAGAAATTTTGATAGCAGAATAAGTTTTAGGCGATTTTTATATGGATTGGAGTCTTCTTAAGGGCCTTATGACACACCTAGCGCAACGGCTAGCGCGATTCTTTCTTAGCAAAGTTTTTCTATGGCAATGACAATGTTAAACCAGGGACCAAAACCGGTATGATCAATACCGATATTTTTCGGTTACAACCTTTGTTTTTTTACAGGTATATATTAAAGAATTAAGGTAACCTTTAAACATTTTTTAAAGGTTACCTTAATTCTTTAATATTGAATACAACCTGCATTAATACCGGTTACCGAAATAAAAATTACCTTTATTTTACACGTATCGTCGCCGCGTCGGCGTGTCAAAGCGCGCACTAAAGAAACGTAAACAGTAGGTACTGGTACAGTCACCACGGCGATCTCCCTGGTAATGTATTTTCTAATACCAAAAAAAATATTGTGGGCATTGCGATATTCAATCTTTTTCTCGTAATCAATGTCATTTTTAGGTAACCGGTATAAAAATGGTAACTTAAATAAAGGTAACATGTTTCTTCTGATTGGGTTACTCAGATTGCGGGCAGTGTGGACCTTAACCGAAGAGGTAACCAAAATTTTTCGATACCTGTACCGTAATTTATAAAGGTTTTCGGTTTCTGGTTAAAACACGTCAAACTGTCGGGGCCGAAGCTCTTTGACGTTCTCCTTGTAATAGAAGCTTTCGTCCGTTGACAGGCACCTGTCACCTGCCGCGGTGCGAGGCCCTGGAGCCGATAAACTCCTCCCTCATCAGTGGACAATTCTATTGGTTCATAACTGTCCAGACAGGCACCCTTGACGTATCCTATGGGTGCGTCTATACTAAATGGATGGTGACTCGGGGGCCTAGGAGGGCGAGTAAAATCGGTTGGAGTTAAGATAGCCTTGGCACTATAGTGAGTACGCAAAGGCGTGTTTCATGTATATCTATCTTCTTATATATAAAAATGAATTGCTGTTCGTTAGTCTCGCTTAAACTCGAGAATGGCTGAACCAATTTGGCTAATTTTAGTCTCGAAATATTCGTTGAAGTTCTGGAAATGGTTAAAAGACCAGAAAACTTTATAAAAAGCAACGGGTAGGACAACATCTACAGGTCCGCTAGTCTCCTTTATATATCATATCTTCATATCTAAACTAGTATTATAAAGCTGAAGAGTTTGTTTGTTTGTTTGTTTGTTTGAACGCGCTAATCTCAGGAATTGAAAAAATCTTTTTGTGTTGAATAGTCCATTTATCGAGGAAGGCTTTAGGCTATATAACATCACGCTGCAACTATTAGGAGCGAAGAAATAATGGAAAATGTGAAAAAGCGGGGAAAATTATTCATCGTTGAGGGCTTCCGTTGCATACGCTGCTAAAACGGTTCAAGATACCAAAAATATATGTATGAAATAATTATTCCTCTTGAAACGATCTAAAAAAAATGTCTGCGACAGTAAGATTAAGTTACTAGAACCGTTTTTATGCTAATCAAATTTGGTCAAAATTTATGCATCATTTGTTAAGAAGTGTATCAAGGTAATAATATTAATCTTTATCCAAATAAATGTTTTGTTGATTAAGAGTATTTAGTTGTGAACGAAATTGTCTGTGACGTCACTTTATTTCAATGAATATCTTAGAAGATATAATAATTTTAAAATAACACCGATAAAAAATTCACCCACGCCGCATGATCTGCAAAACATGAGCTGCAAGGAAGAAAGGCGTTGCTAGCGAGCGACGCGGAGAGGGGGGTGTAGCCCTACAAGGTAGCATGATGAACCAAATTTAGATTTAATTAATGACCAGGTGCGTCATATCTTCACGTCGACCATGCCGCAGTGACTAAAAAGCTGGGTGTTTGACCAATGCGTCTTACCAGTCTTACCCTACGGAGCCGAAAAGTGGAATATGACGGTCAAGCTGGCTCACCGTCTACACGTCAATCAGCATGCTATGGAAAGATCTATGTTGGGGATCTTATTAAGGGATAAGATCCGGAACGAGGTTATGCGACATAAGACTAAGGTTACTAGTGTTGTCCAAAAATGTAGCAAGTTAAAGTGGCAGTAGGCTGGCCATGTCTGTCCCAGAACCGACGAGAGGTCGAGGACGAAGGTTCTTGAATTGTAACCACGCTTATGTAAACGTAGTGTGGGACGCCCCCCGGCTAGATGGACAGACGACCTGAAGAAGGCAGCTGGTAGTGACTGGATGCAAAGGGCGGGAGATCATGCGCTGTGGCGCTCCTTGGGAGGCCTATGTCCAGCTGTGGACTGTAACAGGCTGATACGATGAATAACCAGGTGACCGCGTATAATAATCTGGGACGAACGTTCCATGATCCATAGAGCTCATGTAGAGGCTCTAGATAGGAGTATTGGAGATATTAGAAGCTGTGATTAAACCATCATCATAAAATTACTGTTACGTTTGCGGGGGACTTTCGACAAACTATGCCAGTAAGAGTAAGGGGAACTAGGGCACACATTGTAAAGTCTTTCCTTATAAATACCCCATTATGGAAGTTTGTGAACATCTTAAAATTAACTACAATACAATTTCTTCTGGCCGATTTCGACCACGGCGGCCAATCTCAACAGAGATCAGCTAACTACGCAGGAGATATTATAGTGCACAAGTGTGAGCACAATACACGAGTGCAGTCAATGTTCCATCACTCTCAAAGTTCGGTGAGACGGCAATCCGACATGACCAACGGCTTAAAGTGCGAACTCCGAGCTGTTTTTGACAGATTCATCGTGACAGAAAATCTCAGAAACCATTTCGGCTCGACCTAGGAATTGAACCCAGGACCTCCTGCATGTTAGGCAGAAACTTTGCCACTACACCAACGAGGCAGTGGTGGGGAGGTAGTATAACTTTTCCTTCAAAGTTACTTCTAATAGGAGACGGGATAGTACCTTATTTTGAACGAGATTAAGTATTATGAGTTTATATCGAAAGTTCACCCTGAAATAAGCGAAATAGAAAATAAAGATCATCAATGGATGTGTCAAAGTGCAATATTGGGAGTGAGAAACTGTAACGTAGACGAAATTAATAAAAATATATATTTGAACACAAGTGGCCTTCCCCCATATTCCCTCAAGTTAAAAATAGGTGCCCCAATTATACTTAGAAATCTTAAACCACCAATTATATGTAACGGGACCCGACTTCAAATCAAATAACTTCGCAATAACGTGATGGTTGCAATAGTTTAGACTGGTCCAGCAGTTCGTCAAACAGTGCTTATACCTCGCACTCCAATGATTCCAAATGCTTTGATTTTTAATTTTAAAAGAATTTAATTTCCTGTTAAGCTTTCTTTCGCCGTTACAATTAACAAATCACAGGGGCAAATATTTAAACGCATAGGAATTAATTAACGTCAAGACTGTTTTTCACACATTTGTCGCGTGTCAAGATCATGTTGCAGAGAAAACCAATATGTTTTCCTGACACAAGAAAATAAAACCAGAAATATAATTAACGCAGAAGTACTTTAAAATAATAATATTCATTTAACAACTTAAAAAAAATATTGTCTAAAATAATAATAACAGAAAAAAAATTGCAATAATAAATGATGCCCAAAATAACTATTCCACGCGGACACGCGACTTTGTCCGCGTGGAATAGTTATTTTGCACAGCTAGTTCTTATATATAAAAATGAAATGCTGTTCGTTAGTTTCGCTAAATCTTGAGAACGGCGGAACCGATTTGAATAGTTTTAGTCTTGAAAGTCTAGGGAAGGTTTGAACGATAAGAAAATAGGAAAAAAAAGTGAAACCAGCGGGCGGAACAGCGTCTGCCGTGTCCACCAGTATATGTGTATAAAAATTAATTGCTGTTCGAAGTCTCGCTAGAACTCGAGAACAGCTAAACCAACTTGACCGATTTTAGTCTCGAAACATTTGCGGAAGTCCAGGGAAGGTCCAACGGTAAGAAAGTCTTTTAAAAAATTGCGAAAACAACGATCAGGACGACGTCTGCTGGGTCCGCTAGTTATTGATATTTCCACTACCACCGTTGCCTACGCTCACTCGCAGTGGGGTTACACTATGACAATCCACCGTCGGCATCTCTTACCGAAAGTATCGATCCTTTAACGCACATGGGGAATCCAATATTGAACAATAAATCTATCCCACCTTCCCTTTCATACTCCGAGTAGGCGTCTCGTCTTCTTCACAAATGAATTCACTCCGCGACAAGGCGGTTATAGGGAAAAGAGACGAAACAGCCCATTATTAAATGACAAAAAGTGCAGAGCCTCTAATAATAATAGTCCTCCTGGCCGCTTTTGACCACTGCGGCCAATCCCAACAGAGAACAGCCAACTACGCGGGAGATATTATAGTGCACAAGTGTGAGCGTAATACATAGGTGCACTCACTGTTCCTTCACTCTCAAAGTTTTGGTGAGTCGGCAATCTGACATGACCGGAGAGAGATCAGACGCAGGACCAACGGCTTAACTGCTTTCCGAGGCACGGGGGTGTAACACCGCCAACATCCCGACTCCGAGCTGTTTTTGAGAGATTCCATGACATAAAAACTCAGAAACAAATTTGGCTCAACCTGGGATTCGAACCCAGGACTTTTTGGATGTAAGGTAGAAACTTTGCCACTACACCAACGAGGCAGTCAAGGCAGAATCTCTAAACTACGCTTAAAAAGGTGAATTCGTAATAACAACAAACTGTTTTTTCTTGTCAATTCGAAATGCAAGGCTATGAGAAACTCAAAAGGTTTAAACCCCACTAAGATGCACAAATTAAGGCGCATTGTTAGGAAGGAGATAAAGGAATAATTCTTTTTGTATCAGCTTTGCCTATGCCTGGGTGAAGGAGTGGTTAAACAACACGAGCCAGGTTTCTTTTTTTAAATTTATTGTTTTTCCAAAATATACAGAAATTATACTTTGTTTTCACATCTGCTAAACTGCACAGCAGTTTGTCGGCAGTAACGGTCGGCAGTAACAGTCGGGATTTCCAAAGACGCAGGCTCGATTCCTGCCTCAGGTGATTTTTTCTGTTAGAAAAGTATTATCTAACAAATATTGTTGTTTATATTAATGTTTAGCATTCATTGCTTTATTGTAAAACATGATGTATTTGTATGCCAAAATAATGTCTGTGGCTGTTCTATGTTGTTTATGGGGTACGGTGCCCTTGAAGGGTCGCTCCCGTGGATTTACAACGCGTTACCTATGCATTGCTATGGGAATAGAACAACAAATAGCTATAGTATACCCGCGTAGAAAACTGTCGTCGGATCGTCGTTGCGTAAAGAAAATGGTGTATTGAAGTATTTATATGGAAAAGACACTAACGTATTTACTGCTTTTGGAGATTCAATTCCTCCAGCAAAATACAATACGTCACCTCTTATTGTATTACAATGACTTGACTGCGCATCACGTGAAAATGGCTGAACGGATAAGATATTTATCCCTGAGGTACCGGTTCGGTTTCTAGACTACACAAGATAAAAAATTGCCTTTCTATGTTGTCGTAAACGGTCTAGCTAGGCTTTAGTGGTACCTTACCTGATTGTGCTTGGAAGCCAATTATTATTTCACGGACTTAAATTTACTTCAAACAAAAGGATACTTGAGGTATATTTAGTTGTAATTTAATTGGGTCAGTCTGGTAACTCAAAATTTATTTAGTTCGAGCCTGTTAATCATAATAATTTAATAATATCGCAGACATTTCTACGTTTAAGAGTTATTAATATTAAGAGTTGTAATTTATTATTCATCAGTCCCGAAAAGTTTGTTCGAATAAATTTAATGCACATAATTTTTTTGAGGGTAGTTCGTTTTCTATATTGAACGCAAATTAACCACTAAAGCAACGAGAGATTGATATCTCTCTGAATTAGGCTAGTCTTTCAGTTATGAGTTTATTCATTTAAATCTGCCGATAGGGACTAATAATTGGCAGACTTAATGCTAAAAGGTATTCTCTACCAGTCAACCGCGTGGGAATGCAAATAGATAATTGGTGGCGAAAACGAAAAAAGGAAAAATGGAAATCAATAACCACTTTGGTGTAATGGTCAAAAAGTTGACTATTAACCAAGAGGTCGCGGTTCAATCCCCGCACTGTACAAACATTTGTGTGCATAAACATGTTTAAGTTTATTTGTAATGCCACTGTTGATTCTGATTTCTGTAACACAAGTACTCAAGCTACTTAACTTACCACGATGTCAGATCAATGTATGTAATGTTGTTGTATTTTTTTTATTTTTTTTAAAGTTACTTGACAACAGCAATAAGGTTGTTTCTATAGTATTTTTTGTATACCAACTCGATTGTTTGCAAGTTGCAAGGATCACTCTAATATGACAAAGGCTGTCAAAGGGCCCAGCGTGGGACGGGAAACACAAACAGTCATTCCACGGCTCAAGATCAAAGGTTTAATAATATCTCAGACGTCATTTGTGCAAATTTGTATTTTATGCTTGTAGTTGTTTCCTTTATCAGAGGTTATGTACTTAAGTATATACGAGTAGTACATCTTCTTTTTTGGGATCTTAGTTTAGTTTCACATCGATAAAATATACTGTTATAAGTCAAACTTACTTAAGCTGCAATGTTCTATATTGCAGCTAAAATATCTGCCCAGAAAAGTAATTTGATTTGACATATTTTATTTTACAGAACATCCTAATAATGTTTTCACAAGCTTTTGGTTGGAAATCGTTAGCTTCCCCAATGGCTGGTCTTTAATCCATCGCTGAATAGAAGCCAAGACTTACATAGATGATGGAACGTTCTTGCAGCAATCTCGGGGGACCAGATCGGAGCCCCACTGATATTGAATCGAGTTCTGAAAGCATGGAAAATGTGGAGATGGAACATTCTGAGAGTCTATAACAAAATGTCATCGAGTATGTTTTGTTGTGCTATATTGTTCAGGTTTCGGGTCGGCAGCTGATAAATTAAATATGACTCTGCATTTAATTTTAACGTTCTATTTTATATTCCTTGCACCACTTTAAATTTCGCGACACAAAGATGTGAAAAATGCGGACTTTATGCATTTAAGCATTTAATGTCCGTCAGCATTTCGGTCATTCAGAAGGTGCAATGGAATATTTGACGACCACTTTGGTGTAATGGTCAAGAAGTTGACTATTAATCAAGAGGTCGCGGGTTCGATCCCCGCACTGTACAAACATTTGTGTGCATGAACATGTCTGTCTGTACTGGTCTGGTCGTACTTATACTGGTTATATGGTATTTTTTAAAGTTTATTCGTAATACCACTGTTGGTTCTGATTTCTGTAATACAAGTGCGTAAGCTACTTATCACGGAGTCAGATCAATGTATGTGATGTCGTTTCCATATTTACAAAAAATATATCTACAAGCGTTCCGTGAAACGAGGAAGAATGATTATCTACTAATATATCTTGTAATTACAGTAAATCATCGCGAATGGATTGCACTCCTTATGGCGTTTAATATGTGCAAAACGATTGATCTTATTTATTATTACAGTGAGTGAATTTAAGATCTAGTCTTAAATAAAGCATTGTTACTCGTAAAACTCAATCTGTGAAAGTGTAGACAAATATAACAACGATAAAAACATTTGTTAGAATCACAAGTATGCTTTTTGTGATCCGGTGATAGTGTCAACTAGCAAAATGTGGATAGCAAATAAAACTGTGGAAACCTGCGCAACTATAATTTATGTTTGCGAAATTGTTACTTTGCTACAACGTAATTGGGTCACCTACATAAACTTTATTGGGAGGGCGATATGCGAAAAACAATGGCTGGACTGATGGCGACCCAATGAATTTCTGTTCGAATAGATAAGGTGCATCGTATTAGGTTTTGTCGTCGAGGACATGCGGATAGTACTCGTTCTAAAAGTTTATATTTACGAGTAATTTAAGATTTTATAATTTCGCGTTGCATTCTAACAATGTTTTTTTTTTAAATTAACTCTACTCACTGCAGTCACTTTTCGACGTTTCGACTGGATTGCACACAGCCGTGGTCACAAGCCGACTGGTGGCACGCGGCGTCGTCTGCTCGGGGCGACCGCTGTTTTCAGGTCCACCCTCAGATTATTAGTATTTTTCTCCAATTCGACTGCGACACTTTAAAAAAAACAACTCTAGGTCCAAAAACTGCATAGGTAAATAATGTCATGAGATGGGCCTATAACACTATTTGCTTGTGTCATTTTGTGTATATCAGTTAATAAGTTCAGGATTTCCATTTTATTTTCAGCTTCATTCCAAGAGCTAAAGATTTTTTCGCAAAACCTAAACGCAGCTTTCATACTTTCTCCAGTTCTTAATAATATTTATCTCTGTAGTTTAAGTAAATACAAAGTTATATTAACTACGGTGCGGTAAAGTACGTTTAACCACGGTGCGGTAACATCTACTGATTACGTTTAGCTATTATACCTCTATAAATTGGTAATGCAAGAAGAATTTTCAAGTCCACCCCCCAGTGGTACTGCTAATAACTCGAAATTAAAACCCTTCTCAAAGGCTGACTTTGGTGTCAAATACAGGGTGTACTCGCAATCGTATGAGCCGTGTGTAATCTACCGCTAATTCAGCCTTCGTTATAACGACGGACGGACGTGCCGACCTAATAGGCCTGTGATCGCCAATTTAATCATAATCAGTGGCAGGTTGTTTTTTTTCTTAACTTTTAACACAAAAGTCTGTAAAAAACATCTCACGGAAATGAAGAGTCAGAAAACTTTGTGCTAGTCTACTGTGTAACTTTTCCTTCAGTAATCTCGTTCGATCTAAAAACCTCTGTTTTTAGTTTTTATAATAGTGTATCCATTTTAAATGTTTGAATCCCCCGTTCTATTTGTCAAAGTGACTTTATTAAGCCGCCTGAGCCTTACTCTTAGTAACTTCTGACAGTTTTAACACTAACCATTTTGTCAGAATAGTCTAGATTTGCTGAAACCTTTCTTGATCTGGTTGATTCGATCTTCAAAGCACCTATTACTACCCAATATAATAACCGATAAACCAGTACAAATTACATTAAAATCAAGTAAATAGGGTTGCTTAATGCTACCAGGTAAGGCAAAGGTCTAGTCGATATAACTTGATTGGGTGTCAAATGGTTTGCTGTTAACGTAACAACAACGTTTGTCAGTAGGTTCATGAAAATGAAGAAAACAATGGCAGCTTCCTAGAACAATATTTAGAACAAAGCAACGGTAAGCAAAATGTTAGCAAATAAGTTCATGTCAGAAAGTTGATACGGGTGAATTGGGATTCCAGTAACGTAGTCAAGTTTATTACAGGAGGATCCAATGAAATGGTTTTCTAGGAATGTCTAGTGATCAATTGTACACGTGTATTACAAAGGTGTAGAATAGAGCTAACTATAATTTGACTCGACTTGGAATTAAAGTCGAATTGAGAACTGTCGCGATTGATGAATTTTTAATGATAATTTTTTTAGCTTCAATAGTGCTAAACTACATATTATGATGTAGTTTTATTAATGTAAATTTCTCACGATAAAAGTTAAAAAAATTGGAAAATCTACGATTAAAGCCAGGATAACACCTTCAAAGGTTGGACGTATTTTAAAAAATTAAATTATCTTACGAATAAAAAAACTGGCCCATCCATTCGGGAGCTACGATGTCACAGACAAACACACAAACAGAATAGGGATCAAACTTATAATGCCCATTTTTTCGTCGTGGGTTAAAACTATGAAATTGACATTACAGACTTTACACAAGTACTGTGAACGTAAACACGTTCGACAGACTCTAGTTCAAAAAATTTACCTCGCATCGTAATAGTTTACATACCGTTTCGGTTAATCTAGAAATGTTGAACTCACACCCAATTTAAATTAAACCCCCCTAAATGACTGCAAAGTCATTTCATGATACGTGTATCAAATAATACAAGTAAATAAGAAAGGCAATATCAAAATTGAAGTTCAAAACTTGAACACTTACAAGTCGTACCTTGCCACTCTATCCATTATCAAATAATCTCTAATCAGCAAACTGATATTAGGTAAAACTTTCCTTCACAATGGCACAGGTACAAACGCTTGCACGTCGACCGCACGCAAAATGGTACCTTTCGAACAAAATGAAATTGAGTTTAATTGTGTTGGGGTGTAAAAGTGAAAATTGATTGAGGAAAATAAATATTTTGATCAAGTTGATGTGCTTAACCGTACGACGCAAGACTGCCATTCGTTTTGAAATACAATCGACGAAGTTCACGCCATTTAAACTTGGCAAAATAGCTTACTAGATAATCGCTGTCATTTAGGGGAGCACCTTCACAGAAGACCCGCTGATGACATTTTAGCGAAGTTCTTTAAAACCACACTTTGTCTTTAAATAGTTCTACTCATCATAACTGAAGCTTCGCTATTAAGGTATATACTAGGAATGAATGGATCAGTAAGTGCTTTGCTAACTCATTTAATTTATTTAGGTATTTTCATAATACTTGCTATCGCTTTGTTATAAATTTTGGTTGACTTTGATAACAAAATAAATCTTCTTTATTACGTGCAATTGCAATGCTACCATTTTGAAAGATTTCTTTAAGATATTATTGTTGTACAGATAACAACTTATCAGGTTATCCCATTTGGACCTTGAGACCGGCTCTAATCATTTCGTAATAATAACTATTTTCATAGATGACTTGGGTAATCGGACGTGTTGCCGTCCGACTTAATAAATAAAACCTTAACTCACGTAAATCGTGACGTGAACGTGATGGCTAGGTATTCTATTTCAGATTTTGAAACACTTAATTTTTATAACTCTGTTCTTATTATTCTGGTGTAAAACTAAAACATAAGCGTACTTGTATATACCAAATGCCAATTACCGCTAGGCAGCTTACGAACTCTAAATTTTTCAACACTAAGTTTTTTCAAGCTTCATCTGTACCGTGTCTATTTGTAATCAAACCCCCTGAAAGCTAAATTTAGTCACTTCCCAGAGTTCGATTGAGCTGAAATTCTGTATACACGTTTAGTTTAAAAAACAATGGATATTTTGATTGAACTTAGTGGAAAATATTTTTAGTACTTGTTAAAATTGCTAGTCATTGCATGCTCAAAACAGACGCAGATGTTGCGCCGTAACGTCATCACGTGCGTTCACGTTACATTTGAGTCGTCTCACTACAAGGGCTCTTTTCCTGTAATTGTAATTTTTTTATTGCTTAAAAACAATACAATACATAGGTACATAGTCTGTCTGTAAGATTGAACTGTAAGACAACTGTAGACACTAGACTAGACTAGACTGGTTAGAACTGTAAGACATTTCGGCAGTAGTTCTCGTGGACTACAAGTACACGGGTTGTAAGTACTTTTAAGTATTAAGCTAGGTTATACAACTGCTTCTTGCAAGTTGATTCTAGTTTACTTAATTTAAGCTAATTTGCACTGAGCCCGTGCGGTGGAGTATGGCTCGGACCACCTCGAAGTTGAAGTGAGGCCTGTACTCAGCAGTGGGATGTATATAAGCTGATGATAATGAAGCTAATTACACTAAGTACTGTACATTGCCATGTGTATTTGTAGTCAGCTCATCAGCCTTTTTATGTCCTACAGCTGGGAAAAGGTGGTAGGAGCTATACTCAAACACGTGAGCTCAGTGCGGATTGGTCGAGTATTGGCATTTGTAGTAGATTGAAATATTATGTTGTTTAATTGTGAAATTGCTGTCCTCTCAATTGATAGAGCGATCGCCCGGCTTGCAAGAGGTGCGGGTTCAAGTCCCGCCCGTAGCAGTCCGTTTTTTCTTTAAATGTGTTTTCATTTCTCATTATAAAGAAATTTGCATTGTTCATGCAAAAAAAGGAAATTTAATATATTTTTGATAAATAAAAAAACGGTTTGGATTCGGTCTATCAGGTCAGGAAATACGAAGTCGCATACAGACACACACAAAGACACGGAAATACAAAACACATATATATTACACACAAACATTATAATTACTTACTTACTTCGCTGGATCATCGTACCGAAGTGGATCTTGGCCTCCGACGTTAAAGTGCGCCATTCTTCCCTATTCTGTGCCAGATTTGACCAGTCGAACACTTTTAGTTCTTTCAGGTCTTTGGCGACTTCGTCCTTCCAGCGATAATACATTATATTATACACATATACATTATAATACCCCTGTTTGTGTCAGGGGTTAAAAAAGAAGACATCAGCATCAGAATCGGCTCCTGTAATTCAGTACAATTCGACCTTTTTGTCCCGACAATACTCAGCAGCTCCTTTGTTTTCCTTCTGACAAAAGACGCACCTTCGGAAAGGAAAACCAGCGAGCGCGTTATGTAAATTAGAAACAGAACATACTTGTCTGAGAACGCGGTTTGGTAAGTTATTGCCTAATCGTATTAATTTGACCGCGTTAAGCCAGTGCTGCTTACCTGAAGGCCTACTACGAAAAACGAAGTCGGTGCGAAAGTCGAACGATAACGTTCACGTGGCCAATTAAAAATTCTTTTGCTGCACTTATAATATCTCAAACGATAATTCAAAGCATGTACCTACTACAAAACATTTTTCATTTTTCTACATCTTACATACATACATAAATGGTTTCCTAATGTCAACATACGCACTTGTGTCTGATATCTGATCAAATGTGTTTCATTGTAAGCTAAACGGAATGACGATTTATCGTACACTGTGCTTATTTGCCTATTTGCTTAAGGTGCTTGTGGCGTGATAGTGATATGATAGTGAAACCAAAATTAAGCAATTAATGGCGTGGTCATATTGGCGTGGTCGTTAAGGTGCTTGTGGCGTGACAGTGATTTGATAGTGATACCAAAATTAAGCAATATAATGGCGTGGTCATATTGGCGTGGCCGTTTAGGTGCTTGTGGCGTGATAGTGATACCAAAATTAAGCAATTTATGGCGTGGTCATATTTGAGATCGATTACCATTCTGACCATATAAGTGACGTCTATTTCTTCGTGCTGCGGAAGGCACGCAAAGCTGATGGTCCCGGTTAAAATCGATAGATTTTATTCGTTAAGCCTGGCCAGAAGCCCTAACGCTGTTTAATAAAATCTGATCTGAAGTGAACTTACCTTACAAGCGACCTTTCACCAATCTGCACTGTCTGAGCCCGCGGGTGGAGTATAGCTTGTATTACCTTATAGGTTAGGTAACGCCTGTGCCCAGCTTTGGGACGTATATAATAAGATGAGATGACATTTATTTTCCGACATGCTCTTACATACATAAACACCAGCATAATTTATTTTCATCTAATAAGTCAAAGGCAAATCTCATTTCAGACAGCATCTTACTCAAAAACATCCCATGTGTGCATAACAAAGTATTTGGTTTTATTGCTATAATATACGGAGCTCTCAATCTCGACTGCCATATCCAGAAGGCTTAATGAAATTTTTTGATTAAATACCTATTTACACAGAGACACGACGCCAAATAAAACTCCCTATGGAATCTCGAGTTAAATCAAAACCGCTTTGGGCTTCCGTGTGTTTCTTTAAATGCGATTTGAGATTATTTTGAAGTACGAACGTGATTTTGTTTTTTAAGTTGTAGTTTTTGTCGGTATCTTTGGTGATATTCTTATTTTTAAATCATTAACGTAGGTAGAGTAAGCACAACGCAAGAGCACACCTGCAGCATTTTGCCGCTGCGACGTACTCGCGGTTAAAAAATATATCCATGTCATTATTTCCGTTTCCACAATACATTTTTTTTATTTTAATTAAACGGCTTGAGTAGCATATAGGATTGCAAAACTAAGAATGCGAATTTTTACTCGTAAATTTACAGTCCACAATCATTTCCACAACACAATGTAAGTGCTAAGCAGTAATTAACGTCAGATGCTTGATAACTACCTCAAATCTAAATCATAACACCCGCGCTCACTCCCATTGTTCAGTGGTCGTTTTATCAGACAATAACTTGGCACTATCGCGAAACGTTGAATATATTATAAAATATAGCAAAGATAAAGTCAAAGCGGCTTACCACTAATGCTCCACGTAACCCTCTTCACCCCTCTTTCAGATCATAAATACCCTGGGATCCTGATAAGCTGTACTAAAAGAAAAAAAACAAGTTTGCACCCAAAACGTGGAAAGGAAAGTTGTAAAGGTTTTACAAACCACAGTGGAAAAGGCATGTAGAAAGTTTAGTACCGGCCAGAGAGCTGAAGCTATGTGCAATTTAATTTTTTTTTAAAGTCAATGAAATTTCGCTAAAAAGAGAAAAGAGTACGTAAACCTTAATCTTACTATCTGATAAAAGTACCTTTAAGTATGAAATAAGTTCGAGATGTAACTACTAAAATTACTAATCAAAGTTTTTTTTACACATGCGCAAGCGCAACGTAAGAAGTAGCAACGCTATCTTTTGTTTAAAGTTAGAACTAAAAGTTTATATTACATTTATTACAATCTGTAATTTGTTTCTTTTTTCATCGCTATTTATTATTTGTGTAAGAGCATTCCTTTCTCACCAGCCTGTGTTGCGGTACTAGGGCCTGAAAATATGATTGATGTACGGAGAAATATGATTGATATGATGAGGACTGGGCCAGTACTCTCACATCTGTTCGAACTTACGCGGATGAAGTCGCGGGCCGCCGCTAGATTTACATGGTAAGCTCAAATAGTTCGCACTTCGAGTAACAGGCGTTTTCTGGGTAGACTCTCCAAATTGGACCGATGATCTGGTTAAGGTCAGCGGGCGGCACAGGTCCGATCGCGGTGGAGGGAGGTCAATGCTCAGCAGCGCGCATTGTACGGTTGGTAGGTATGATGAGTGAGCCCAAATTGTCAATTATTTGTTTATTTACTTCTTTACATTACACTATTATTACGGGTAGTCTTAACCTAATTCAATAGTGTAAAACTAATCTATACTTATTCTATTTACTTATAACTTATAATATAAAATGCCGTTCTTGCGAACTCACTCAGAGAACACGAAAATATGTCGAGTTGTTCGGCTACCACGTTCATAGTGCGTAAGGCTCGAGTGAGCGGCGCCCTGGCCATCAGGTTGGTGCGCACGTGCGGCAGCGCCAGAAGCGCCGGCGCGCGCAGACGCCACACGTACCTGTCAGGCACGTCGAGCTGGATATGTCGGTATGTCATGTCGTCCCGGCACAGTAATAGTCCTCCTGGCCGATTTCGACCACGGCGGCCAATCTCAACAGATATCAGCCATCTACGCAGTGAGATATAATAGTGCACGTGTGAGCGCAATACACAGGTGCACTCACTGTTCCATTACTCTTAAAGTTCGATGAGACGGCAATCCAACATGACCGGAGAGAGATCGGCATAGTATATGCTACTTGGGTACAAGAATTTTGCTTAAGCCCCGCATTGTCCTGTATGGTTTTTGCAGTATACGTTTTAAAGCCACTGTCATCGTCACGTCGCATTCAAACGTTTACAGGGACGTTAAGACGTATACTGCATAAAAACGTGCAGGACAATTCCGTGTGGATGGGGCGCCTTGCTGTTATAGCCTTCCTGTCGGAATTTGATCCTTGTCTTTGTTCTAAAGTTGATCGGTCTAATTTTGTGCCAAAGCTAAACAAGTGAACAGTGAGTCTATCACTCAAGTTTTTGTCACACGGACTTTGGCTGAGATGTGGTTGGGAAGTTTTCCATTGTGTTTGTTTCTTAACAACCCGAAGCTGATTTAACGTCTAATAGGCTCAGTTACAGGTATATCTAAAAGATATAGTAAGTAAGAGATAATGATAGAGAAATCTGACTAAAAATGCGTCGTGCTACTGTCGCGCTATCGTCATTAAAATAAAAAAGTTTTACTATGTGACATTCGATAGCATAAGTGTTTTTTTTTTGCAAAAGCCAAAAGCCATGGCTAAATAAAAACCAGCCTGGAGTATCACCATCATTTTTCTTGAATTTTCCTCATGAAATACTAATTTAGATTTTTAGCACACTTTTCTTGGACGAATCGGTTCAACCTATACGAAAATTAGCAATTTCCTTCTGCACAATGGAACCTCAGAGCTTTTATTCGGAATTACAAAACACTTTTTCTGTACTAACAACTTATTCCTTTTATGTTGTGAATGAATGGAAAAATTCTTTTGGAAAGGATTCTTTATTCGATTAGTGTTTAAGATAAAAATATGAATTTATTACAAGCGTGTCATGTTTATAGAAATGTGTCCTAAAATAATTTTTCTCACCTAAAGTAGTTTTATTTTTATGATGTTTTTAAATGGGTCCATACGAGTAATGTTAAACAATTCTTTAACAGATAATTGTAAACAAAGATCGGTCTGGCTGTCAATTTTTATTTATGTGAACTATGTGACATTCGATAGCATAAGTGTTTTTTTTTAAATTTCATCTACAAAAGCGACCGATTAAAGAAGAATTCTGATATTGTCTATGTGAAGGTTCAAAGAAGTGATGGAAAAAGGAAAATTCAATTTGTGCATCGATCTGTCCATTACAATACTTTTTCGTAATTCCTACTTCATAGCGGCATCCGAATTTCGATTTATCTTTTGAAATCCAAGTTTTTAGCAAAAAACTGCTAAGCATTCAATAACATTTTGTAGTATGCCTAATATTTTTCAAGTATTCAGATATTTTTGATGGCATCTGTACCTACGATACCGATTTCCTTTGAGTCGTAAAACCGACAAAACAATAGTGTTACCAAAAGAAAGTCGTAGGTACAGAATGGAAACATCAAACAGGTTGCGTGCCGAAACGTGCAGACAAAAGCACATCAGGTTACTCATTTTCATTGCAAAAACGCCCTTATCACAAGCGCATAAGATCATAAGATACCGCAGTGTTCACCTTGACGTGCTGTCGTACGTACGTGACACAAATGAAACGAATATTTTCGAAAGTGGACATTATTTTGGCTGTTATGTGGAATAGAGAATATTCATGTTTTTCTTTATTGTCTTAAATTAATAGTTTACTATTTTATAACATAGAAAAAAATATTAATGGGCTTCAAAATCTTCTAGATATTTTTAAAAATGAAATTTAAAACTTTTAAAAAATTTAAGCAGTTCAAACGCCGCCATTTTGCGCGCGCTTTGCGTGACGTCACATGACACGTCCAGTGGGTGTTTACCTTAGTGTTTACTGTGGACTTTTCAGTTACTTCGTAATTTTTACAATACAATGTCGTGTCAGATGACGTCACATTTCGTTCGACCTATGGTGGCGCGTTTTGGAAGTTTGAATTTCGCTCCCTTATTTTGCACTTTTTGAGGGGTTTAAATCATAAGTAAATAAAAAAAAATCTTTTTATTATAATATTACAATAATAAGTATTCGAGAAAAAAAAATTTTAGACCATTTCATATTTTATGCATATTCCCTATTGGGAACATACAGAAAGGTTGCGTTAGTCAAACGTGATTCGGTAAGACATTTTTACTTACATGAATGTTTTTAACAGTCAGCTTGAATGTTCGTTTAACCGAACGAACGTTCAAGCTACTAATAGATTACTTATTACACACTTAAAGCAAACTCCATACCAAACTGGTTCTAAAAATAAAAATTGACAGCCAGACCGATCTTTGTTTACAATTATCTGTTAAAGAATTGTTTAACATTACTCGTATGGACCCATTTAAAAACATCATAAAAATAAAACTACTTTAGGTGAGAAAAATTATTTTAGGACACATTTCTATAAACATGACACGCTTGTAATAAATTCATATTTTTATCTTAAACACTAATCGAATAAAGAATCCTTTCCAAAAGAATTTTTCCATTCATTCACAACATAAAAGGAATAAGTTGTTAGTACAGAAAAAGTGTTTTGTAATTCCGAATAAAAGCTCTGAGGTTCCATTGTGCAGAAGGAAATTGCTAATTTTCGTATAGGTTGAACCGATTCGTCCAAGAAAAGTGTGCTAAAAATCTAAATTAGTATTTCATGAGGAAAATTCAAGAAAAATGATGGTGATACTCCAGGCTGGTTTTTATTTAGCCATGGCTTTTGGCTTTTGCAAAAAAAAACACTTATGCTATCGAATGTCACATAGTAAAACTTTTTTATTTTAATGACGATAGCGCGACAGTAGCACGACGCATTTTTAGTCAGATTTCTCTATCATTATCTCTTACTTACTATATCTTTTAGATATACCTGTAACTGAGCCTATTAGACGTTAAATCAGCTTCGGGTTGTTAAGAAACAAACACAATGGAAAACTTCCCAACCACATCTCAGCCAAAGTCCGTGTGACAAAAACTTGAGTGATAGACTCACTGTTCACTTGTTTAGCTTTGGCACAAAATTAGACCGATCAACTTTAGAGCAAAGACAAGGATCAAATTCCGACAGGAAGGCTATAACAGCAAGGCCCCATCCACACGGAATTGTCCTGCACGTTTTTATGCAGTATACGTCTTAACGTCCCTGTAAACGTTTGAATGCGACGTGACGATGACAGTGGCTTTAAAACGTATACTGCAAAAACCATACAGGACAATGCGGGGCTTAAGCAAAATTCTTGTACCCAAGTAGCATATACTATGCCGATCTCTCTCCGGTCATGTTGGATTGCCGTCTCATCGAACTTTAAGAGTAATGGAACAGTGAGTGCACCTGTGTATTGCGCTCACACGTGCACTATTATATCTCACTGCGTAGATGGCTGATATCTGTTGAGATTGGCCGCCGTGGTCGAAATCGGCCAGGAGGACTATTACTGTGCCGGGACGACATGACATACCGACATATCCAGCTCGACGTGCCTGACAGGTACGTGTGGCGTCTGCGCGCGCCGGCGCTGCTGGCGCTGCCGCTGCCTGATGGCCAGGGCGCCGCTCACTCGAGCCTTACGCACTATGAACGTGGTAGCCGAACAACTCGACATATTTTCGTGTTCTCTGAGTGAGTTCGCAAGAACGGCATTTTATATTATAAGTTATAAGTAAATAGAATAAATTATCTTTAGAAAAAAAAAAAACCGGTCAAGTGCGAGTTGGACTCGCGCACCGAGGGTTCCGTACAAACCTGTAGATAAGGAGTAGTAACTTTGAAATTTTCAAAATTGACAAAAATTTTTTTCAAATTTTTTTTTTATATGATGAAACTGAAAATTTACGGTTTTCGTAATTTTTCCTATATCTGTACTATAAGACGTGACTCCGTACTAAATTTCAAGATTCTAAGTTTACGGGAAGCACCGTGTAGGTTTTGATTCCCGTGCGAGTTTCGAAAATTTGCGGAAATTTGCGGCCTAAATGGCTGTATCTTTTGATTGCGTTGGCTTAGAAGGTTGATTTTTCTACAGCTTCCAGGGACAGTAGACCTAAGTATCATATAGAAATTTCAGTTTGATACCTCCACGCGTTCCTGAGAAAAACGGTCTTGACAGACGGACGGACGGACGGACAGACGGACAACAAAGTGATCTTATAAGGGTTCCGTTTTTTTCTTTTGAGGTACGGAACCCTAATTATCTTTAGAATCAGGCACAATTGATAATTTTACAAAAAAGTTTTATTCTGAAGAATCAAACAATTTCAAGTAAATAAGTACTTATAACTTTTTTAAAATGCACAAAAAAATGCTCTCCTTTTAAAATTGTGTTGTATTTTATATATATTAACTAAACCAGCACCGAACAAAAATTCCAAAAACTCATAATACCTATCTGTAAAATTTTCAGAAACCTATTTTTGATCAATAATCCGTTTTCCGAGAAGAGGTGCCTTCAAAATTCATTGGAGCATTTTATAGGTGTCGTATCTCTTTCTGGTATCCCTTTGAAGGATAATTGAATTTCAAAAAAGGCTAGGCGAGAAAAAAATTGACAAAAAAAATATACCTACATTGACTATACACAAAGATAAGTACAGTTACGAGATTTAATATGTGTACAGGCGTATTCGGATTTACAAATCTTCAAAACTTTTTAATGTATTAGTGGAGCAATGTCCATGTCCATGTCAAGCATCTCCGTGCTTCGGAAGGCACGTTAAGCGGTTGGTCCCGGGTTATATCGATAGATATTAGTCGTTAAACCTAGTCAGAGGCCCTCGGGCGGCTTAATAACATCTGACAGTAAGGTTGGTCACTTACCTTACAAACAACCCCTCCACCAATCCGCACTGAGCCCGCGTGGTGGAGTATGGCTCGCACCACCTCAAAGTTGAGGTGAGGCCTGTGCCCAGCAGTGGGACTTATATAGGCTGATGAGAGTGGAGCAATGTAATAATGTAAGCTAAAAGGTAGTATAGATTAATAGTTTACCAGCGGTTTTGTTTGTGACTTCAAAACTGAGTTGCACGCTACAGCTTCATAAAAAAAATCTCAAGATTTTTTTTTTCATTTATGTTAAAAACAATGGGACACTTGCAACATTAAAATGGTGTTACCTATGTTTTATTTTCAAAAACTTTGAGCCACCTACCACCTTCTTCCTGTGTATTGTTTCGGACTTTTCTAAATATCTGGGGTAGCAGATCTCTAGAGCATCGTTTAAAGTAACCGAATACCTGTAAGTAAGCTGTGGCAACAGTAAGAGTTTAATTTTTTTCACAAATTACCCACACCAACCACCAAATTCACTATTCAATTCCGTTCAAAAGTTACCAATGCTTGTGTTAAAATATTTTTTTTAATTTGTTTCTTCGGTTAGCGCGAACAGAAGACATAAGAATGATGAACTTTTATTCCGAAGGAACAGAAGATAAGGGTCCTAAAATTCAGGGTAAAATAAAATGTAAAATAAATCGCGAAATTATCCGTAAAAAAGTATATTATTCTAATGTCATTTATCTCAAGTTCTCAATACAAAAAAAAAATACAAAAAACAGCTCGAAGACTTGTGACGTTACTCAAACTAAAAAAAGGATTCTTGTTGTCCTTACTTACAGTGTTTTACTTGGTGTACTTATTACCAGAAAATAAAGCTCAAAGTCACATAACGACCGAGCTCACTCACCACAGAAGCGAAGTATTGTTTATTCAAGAGACCTTGCGAGAACTTATAAAAGGATTGAATCAATTTTTCACAGCTGAAACATGATCGTTTTCAAAGGATTAATAACTTGGAGTTTTAATTGCTTGTCTAATAAGCTGACTTTGGTAGTAGTTTGAAGGTCCACTAATAACTAATTCAGTTGTAAACTATACTCGTATTACCTTTCAAAGGAAAGTTTTCTTATTTGATAGAACAAAAGACACAACAAGTAAAGGAAAAAACAATACAACAAGCTTTTATAATCAAACTGTATAATATATTGTCATCGAATCAATATTATACGTGTGTACAAAATTTTAGCTAATTTGGACTCCGGGAAGTGGGTATTTAGGTTTCATGATTTCATTACAGACACGGAACAGGTGAAACTAAATAAAATCTTGTAAATGAAAGATTAATACAAAAATTATAACCGTATTTGTAGTATTTGTACACTTAGTGTTTTTCCCAAAAATTAAAGATATTTGAAGCATTAAGTAATTTAGCCAAAAACACACAAGCATTAAAAACCAGTGACTATCTAACAAATTCACAGAATCCTTTTAACCATCACCGAAATTTCTTGTAAATTTTTCACGTACTAAAGATAAGTAGGTACTAGGTAACGGGAGAGGCTTTTACGCTGTGGAATTAGAGCATTCATAAAATAAGTTAGACGGACATGTAAAATGTATAGGAGAGTTCTGTGAGAGCTTAAAGGTAAGTGATCTTTGAAGTTAGTAAGGAAGACGACCACTTTGGTGTAATGGTCAAGAAGTTGACTGTTAACCAAAAGGTCGCGGGTTCGATCTCCGCACTGTACAAACATGTGTGTGCATGAAAATTACTGTTTGTAACGGTCTGGGTGTTATATGTATTTATTTAAGTTTATTTGTAATACTACTGTTGATTCTGATATCTGTAACACAAGTGCTTAAGCTACTTGCCACGGAGTCAGAACAATGTATGTGGTGTTGTTGTATATTTATGAAATTTATTAAGAGCAGGGTTTTTTAAACTACCAGCTGTAATCTATTTTAAACCAATCTCTTATTAACTGATTGTGTGCATTTCGTTTGTAATTTTATGTAAGTATTTTATGAAATGTTATTTCAGAAAAGACTAAGGCTAGGACACACTTCTGACTTTATGTCGCCGTGACTCGCTTCTGATAGCTGGTCAGCTAATTGCCGCGCCTTGCTGTCAGTTGCAAACCGCAGTGACAGTAAATTGCAGGTGTGTTCTGAGCCTTAAGAAAAAAAATGTATCTAAAGATTATTCTAAGAAACAATGGGTAATGTACGATATATCAAGTAGTAATGATGGTGCAATATAAGAAAACAACCGCCTGATACTGAAATCTGAAGTGTTGGTGCAAACCTTTGTTAAACTAACAAGGTAATATGATACTGTCAAATGGACAGACATTGTCACTTGTATACAATGTATTGATCTTTCGTATTACGCGTTTTATTAAATCCTGTTATTCTATTTCAATCGTAATCTTTTTCTGCCTATAACCTAACATGAAGTAAGCTTTTCGGGCCGTGCGTAGTCTCGTCGCCATCTAAATATTGTCATTGGACAAATCTTCTTGTTTAATCCAACGAACCTAGGCTCAGACAGTATTTTTTTTAGCAAATGCCTAACAATGAAATGAATGTTTATGATTTTGTTTAACTGGTGCCGTCTTTACTCTTATATTTTATGGGTATAAATGACTCTATTTAGAACCAATAGCGATATTGCCTGCATGCAATGTAAGTAAGTGGTACGCAATTAATCATAAACAATGCAAGCAAATCGGTTATCATCGTAATTTGTGGTGTAGTTTATTTAATTAGTGGCCTGATGGTATTGTGGCTTGCACAATTAGACTTATGTAAACATGGTAACCGCTGGCTGATGCTAATGTACGTATAGTGGGACGTGGGAGAGATTAACTGTGTGCATGGTACACATTATTGATTCTACTGTAGAAACTTACTAGTTTTATACCAGTACAGTAAAAACAACATCATAAAAATATAGTAATATTTGTGAGAAGTGAGACAACCAACTGAAACTGAATCTGACCAAAATTATAAGCTTGTTTTTTTTTTTGGGTATCATCGATATGTTTAGAAGCGCTTGAATTACATTATGTAGTCTATATTGAGTGAGATCACTCGACTACGGACGACATATTTGCGACCACATCTTGCGCTTAATTTAAGCTAGTATATCCTCGGCCTTAAACACGAGCACAGAGCTCAAAAATGTAAGATGATACCCAATTCAGCGTAGCGGCATAGTAAAGCGTTTCATAACTGTCAACAGTTATGAATATGTCGCAAGGCATCGGTCCATTTTTCAAGCTGAAAAAACCTCTTATCAAAAGTAAGCTACTGAGTCGAATCCTCGGTTCTTTCATTCGAAGTGCAGAAGCCACTTTACTTATATCTTCGCTTCGCTGAAGGTTTGCGTTGCCAAGTCGCGGTCACCACTCAGAAAACTTGGCTGTCGAGCGGTTGGGAAAGCCTGAAGCCTGCTCCCTAAGCAAATATCCAAACTTTCGGACGTAGCCATCCCTGTCGCTCTTCAAGCTCGACCGTGCGAGTGAACGCGATGGATAGACCCGATATAAGGAAAAACGTTACGGAGTACGCCCACAGAACCGTTAACGCTACTTTCGTTTTCATTTGTTCCATTTTGGCTATGAAGAAAAATGTGTACCAAGGAAATGGATAGTAAGAATACCTTCTTTTATTGAATTTCTCAAGACTACAAAAGTTGCACCTTTTAAGAACTGCTGACTTTAGATTCACTTGTTTATAGACACCATAGTTTTTCACATTGAGGCAAACAATGACAAGTGTTCATATCCCGGATTGAATACCATCCCTCAACCGTCAAAGGATATTACATATTAAAAAATCATTAAAAAACCACAAGTCATTGAAAGATAAACTCGAACTATTGCTCCTTAAATTTATGATTGCATAGGTCCTGTGTATACTATATATTATTGTGTTGAAACATTTAGGCCAATCACATAAGGGTAAAAAAAATAAGTGGAATATTTTGGTGCATTTTATTCTGTATCAGGACATGAATCGCTGGAAGTATATTATAATGAAATGTAATTAGGTTAGCTCGCACAACGAACGCTACAATTACGTTGGTACGGTACTCTCGGACTTTTAAATTGGATTTATGTACCTCATACTTCGTTTGCTGCAAATACCTATGAATACACACGAAACTTATGACTTTAGAATAAAAAGACTTCAGATATATGGGACACAACTTGTCTTAAACATTTTCATTTTAACAAATGCAACAGGCATTGTTGTGGTACCCAGTTAAGTAGGTACTCCCTAATTTCAGTGGTATGCAATAATATTGGTTAAGAATAATAGTCCTCCTGGCTGATTTTCGACTACGGCGACCAATCTCAACAGAGATCAGCCAATTATGCTGGAGATATTATAGTGCACAAGTGTAAGCGCAATACACAGGTGCTGAGTGCACCTGTGTATTGCGCTATTCCATCACTCTCAACGTTCGGTGAGACGGCAATCCGACATGACCGGAGAGAGATCAGGCGCAGGACCAACGGCTTAACGTGCTTTCCGAGTGCTTTCCACGGGGGTGTAACACCGCCAACTTCCCGACTCCGATCTGTTATTGAGAAATTCATGACAGAAAATCTCAGAAACTATTTGGCTTGATCTGGAATTCGAACCCAGGACATCTCGGATGTGAGGCAAAAACTTTGCCACTACACCAACGAGACAGTCAATTGGTAAATAGAGTCCAGGTGAATCTATTACTTTCATAAATCTGTAAAGCCAATCCAAAAATTTAATGCTCAGACGGTGTTATGTAATGGTTTAAGAAATAAAGTCCAAGAAAATACTGTCTGTTCTTAACAAAGAGATAATATAATATGTAATAATTAGGTAGGTATTTTATACCAACAAACCCATCATTCCACGAATAAACATGTTGAGTATCCCATCAAACTGTTTCAAGTTAATATGCGGTGTATAATACACGTTCTGAAGTAAGATCTACGTTATGAAGCATGTTAAATTTTAGTACGATAAACCCGTCGTAATTAACTAGCAAATAATGCAATGTAGTATGTACATACTTCATTAAGTGAAGATAAACTTGAGCATTTTGTCTCTAATTTAGTATCGCGTGGTGAGTTAGAAGGACATTTCCAACTAGATTTCAGAGCCATATATCTAGGCTAGAATACGGATTGCAATGCTTTGAGAATATTCACAGAATTTCATTGGTTATTTGGAGAGCCTTTTCCGTGTAGTTGTAATCATATAATAATTAAATATTCAAGTATTTCTATCCGTTATCCCAGTCACCATAGCACGAGCTAACGATTGAAAGCTTGGTGTGTTCGTTGAAACAATTTATTTATATTTATTTATTTATTAAATTATTGATGAAATCATTAGGTTTTTTTTCCTTGGGCCTAAGAAAAATGATTAAACATAGAATACAGAGTGTCCGAGAAAGTCGTATCAAGTGGAAGTCCAGAGATGAATTAGAGGGTACAAAAATCATCCATTTGTGGTTAAACATTGTTTTCATGTTTTATTTAAACAAAACTAACCTATTAAATACCTATACATGCATTCTTAACCACTCAACCACAAAATAGGAGAAAAGAACAAAACGCGTCTGTTTCCTTAATTACCACGAGTGGGGAGCGTCCATGAATAATTCAGTTGACAAATTAAAATAATTACATTTCACTTCAGCAGTGAATATAAAAGAAAGTGACGTTTTCGTACGGGACAAACCTTGACAGCGGTTAGGGACATAATGTTACATAATTAGGTATTATATAAGATGGGTTTTTGTTGTTAGGACAGGTGCCTTCAATGAAGCTAATGTAATCTGATGCTGGTTGCCCCCACGTTCAACAGCCGCGACCTACGACCAGCTGTGGGGGTGAGCACGAATATTGACAAACTGACAGTTTTCTCATACAAATTGACAAGATAATGAATATTAACGTTAACGCTACGAATACTTACGTTACGATATTTTATTTTATTTTACTGTATTGGCATACACAACAAGTAACAATCAACAGTATATCAAGCATGTAACTAACTTATGTAGCGAACTAGATTGCAACCTAAAAACGTGTATACACAGCATTAACAGGCAATACGTAAACAAAAGCCTTCGACCAAAAGCGCAGCGTAGGACGTCCACCGACAAGATGGACAGACGACCTTGTGAAGATCGCAGGATCACACTGGATGCAGACCACTTGTGTTCGGTCGAGGTGGAAAGCTGTGGGGAAGGCCTATGTTCTGTGACCTTTGGCTGATAATGACGATGATGATGATGATGTAAACAAAACACTACATAGCAATTAACACTAACTATTGGTTATCGGGTCTAAACGGGTTTGTCGTGGTGACTAACATTTTTAATACTGAAAATGTGAGGGTGGATCTGGAAACTGCGGCCGCCCCGAGCAGACGACGCCGCGCGCCACCAGTCAGTTCGTGACCAAGGCTGTGTGCAATCCATCCGAAACGTCGAGCAGTGAGTACCTAAATACTCATCAAAATAGTTGGCGTTTAGACCCGATAACCAATAGATAGTGTTAAAATGCAACGCGAAAGTTTAAAATCATATACATAGCAATTAGTTTACAAATACAAAATGCTAATAAAACGAAAGTTGTTAGTGCTCACCCCAAGGCACGCGCCGCATCTAGTTTTTTAACCCCTCATGGAAAGAGGGGTGTTATAAGTTTGACCCCCTAAGTCTGTCTGTGTGAGTACATGTGTTTGTTTCTTATGTTGGTGTGATTTTGTGTGAGTCTCTTTGTTGCATCGTAGGTCCTAAACGGACGGAGAAGTTTCTTTTATTTATTTAAGCTCAAAATTTATGACGAGGATGAAGGGATAAACATTGTTAGGTATACAAGTAGAGGTTTGGCCCAAGGGGCCCCTATATCACCTATAATTTTTAACATAGTTACATACAATATTTGCCGTGTAATTACGAATGTAGTAGTCAGTCAATATGCTGATGACTTTGTACTTTACATCAGCCACAAAGACTTATTACACTGTAAAGATAACATTCAGTATGCTATAAATGTAATGATAGAATTGTTAGAAAAACTCGGGTTAGAACTATCAGCTAACAAATCAAAGCTATGTCTATTTAGCAAAGGGTTTAGGGGACAAGAAATTGAACTACAAATTCAGGAACATCCCATATCGACATCCGACTGTATAAAATATTTAGGCATATGGCTTGATAGATCTCTACTATGGAGGAGACATATTAATGAGGTTTATTTAAACACGCAAAAGCATCTTAATATTCTGAAAATACTGGCAGGCTCCGGCTGGGGTGTTCACCCTAAATTTTTAAGAACACTATATATAGCTATTATCCGTAGTAGAATCGATTATGGATGTTTTATCTATGACAATAGTGCTAAAAGTCATGTTTCAAAGCTAGACAAAGTACAAAATAGGGCACTCAGGATTATTGGAGGTTTTATAAAAAGTACTCCCATACACGTAATGGAAAGCGAACTTTCGATCCCACCCTTAAATGTAAGAAGACAATTCTTAGCATTCAAATATTGCCTGAAAGCACAGTCATGGTCAAATAATATTACAATAGAACTACTAAATAAACTACATGAAATGTCTTCATATAGATATTGGCGAAACAAGAAAAAACCTTTGCTTCCTCAGTGTGGTAGTGTTACTAAAGAGATTGTTGTACATTCCACAAGCCCTCTTGAATCTTTTGCTTTGGACGTTTGGCTATCCTATATAGACATAGAAGATGTCATTAAATTAAAATTTGATAATATTAAGGGTCCTAAAAATACTCAAGATTCTACCAGTCTAAAAAATAACATATTAAGTGAAATAAATGAAAATTATTGTGATTGGCACAAAATCTACACGGATGGCTCTAAATCAAAAAATGGGAGAGGAGCTGCCTACTATAGTCCAAAACATCGAGAAAGCGGTTGTTTCAAAATTTCTGCACATATTTCAATAATGTCTATAGAATTAATAGCAATTTATGAAGCCATTCTCTTTGCTAGAAATAAAGGGATTAAAAAGTTGGTAATCCTCTCTGACAGCCAATGTGCTTTGCAACATATAGCTCGATGCGCCTCTGGAGCCAGAGGTGTATCGATAGCTTATAAAATTCTTGCAAATATAAATGATTTCAATAACAATGGTGATTGCCTGCGACTTCAGTGGATTCCATCACACATAGGCTTAAGTGGAAACGAAGAGGCCGATCGTCTGTCTAAATTAGCAACTACACAAGGAATAGAGTACAGTGTAAACCCATTTTGCCTTGAAATTTTAAGTAAATATAAAGAATTATGCTATAGTAACTGGAAAGAATACTTTGACGAACGATCGAGAGACAAAGGTATCTGGTATAAATGCATACAGAGTCAGCCTCTTCGTAGCCCTTGGTTTGGTTTTAGTAAGGTTAAAAGGATGTATATTGTTTTAATTCATAGGCTTAGATCTGGTCACTATCCGTCAAACAAATTTGGTTTTCTAATGAAAAAAGTTGAATCGCCTGATTGTGATACATGTAATAAAGTAGAAGACGTACAACATCTGTTAACTGAATGTTTCAAGAATGAGAGACAGCGACAGATAATGATCGGTACTCTCAAACTAAATCCACTAGATGTAGGCTGTCTTCAAAGCCTTCTATCCGAACCATTGTCAGACGCGGCTAGAATGATTTGTGATTTGGTACAATTTACAAGATTAGGTTGAGATTATTTATAAAGTAATGTAAGTACTATGTTTAGGCTACTATAGGACTGACATGTTTGTTAAAACAAAAGTCCTGTAAATAAAATAGATTAAAAAAAAAAAAATCTAGTTTTTTAACCCCTCATGGAAAGAGGGGTGTTATAAGTTTGACCCCCTAAGTCTGTCTGTGTGAGTACATGTGTTTGTTTCTTATGTTGGTGTGATTTTGTGTGAGTCTCTTTGTTGCATCGTAGGTCCTAAACGGACGGAGAAGTTTCTTTTATTAGAAAAATTATTAAATCATGGTGGTTCTTAGCTATGGCTGGTCGAAATCCGTCCAGACAACAGCTTCGGTCTAGTGGTCTGAGGTCCAGACTACGAAACCTGCTAGGGGCAAATGTTTGTGTGATGAGCACGAGCATTTTTCCTGAGCCATGGGTGTTTATACATGTATTTAAGTCTTACTATCCGTTATCCTAGCCACCACAGCACAAGCTAACGCTTAGTTTGGGGCTAGGTAGTTGGTGTGTTCGTTGAAAAAAACAAAAAAAAAATTTTCCCGGCTCATTCGTTTTGCTTTCAAAACAAATAACAGAGCTTTCAAATACTAAAGTTGCGGCACGGTCGAGGCGCAGTCGGGGCGAGTGCAAGAGATGTGCTCATTGGCCCGCCCTCGACGCATTTCTGCGTCGACTTACGTGAGCGAAGCGCCTTATACCATAAATAATAGAACTAACAATAAAGAGTGAAGAGGTAAGGTTAATGTAAACTACAGCCGGTATAGTTCCTAAAAGTTTGATAATTGTAAGAGAGTCCTGTAATAAAAGCAGTTTATTATGACTGATAATGTACTAAAACTTGCATTGAAAACACTGATGCAGCTCATATGATAAGGAGACCTGACATACATGAGGTACAGAAACTGTTTTATGCAAAAACAATGCATTGCAACAGATTGGCCTTCTGCGTAATGCATTAATCGATCAAAAGCAACATCATAAACATGTTCGTACCGAACCGAACGACAATACGTCAAACCTCAAACAAGATAATCGGTATTTCGAGCCCATAAAAAACATTTAGCCGCCGTAGCTCAATATTCTGGCCAATTCGTTCTATTGACTATCTGCCAAAACAATTTTAAAAGAAGATAAGTGGAACATCGTGCAACAAAATATAGTACGGACGAAGTTTGGTGGCGTAAACATTGAGGGAATGAGGATTTTCCCAGGGCTGTTTACATTCCCTCGTCCAGCGTCTTCTAATTAGTTTCAATGTTTACATTTTGTTATACCTACAGCTTGTAAGACACGGTAAAATTGCGTATATAAAGCGCCACCTCGTCATTTCGCTTTAACGGAGTTTAATTTTGTGTCCACGACCTGTTTAAATAGGCTTGTTTGATCGCCTTAATTTAAATCTCTTAGTTGGGATAGTTAAAAACCTAATGGTTTGCAAGACCATAAAGATTTAAATCAGATGGATTTTTTTTCGTCGATCGCTCAAACGGTTTTTGTACGTTATGTTTATTTTAAACGATGAAAGCAAACACAAATACAATTAAAGTTTGTTTACAACTATCTTGATCGGAGTTTACCTAAACAAACACATATTCAATTAATCCTTCTTAGTTTGTGTTTAGGCTTGAACAATTAATTTAAATAAACTACGAAAGGCATGTTGCACAAATGATTGTCGAAAAAAATGGAAACATGTGGCATGTGGGTGACAAATTGACGCAATAAATTGTATATTGGCCTGAGGTTCAGCGATGAATTTAGGAAATATTACTCCATGACAACGTACGACACTTCCCAGGTATAAAAGTTCGTTCGTTTTATTTATTTACTACGCCCATTTATTTGCACTTGAATATTGCTGCCGTACGTCTAGATTGATCCCGTAAAACGGTTAATCCAAGTTTCATTTCATTTCAAAAGTTCTTTATTATCATAAATGTTAAAATTGCAGTGCACAACTAATAAATATACAATCATACAGTAAACCTTTGAAAGTTAAATTACAATATATATCGTTCCAATCAATAATACATCGTTAGATCCAAGTGTAATATGCTAAAAAATTTGTACAGAAGACATAGTGAGCTGCATAGTTTTTAAACTTTGTACCTATGTGAGATGTGACCTCCTTCTACTACACAACTACAGAAACTGCATCGAACTGACTAAGTGAATTGTCTCCAAACAAGGCCAGCCAATAATGCAAATGGCTTATAAAACGAAGCCATTTGAATAAACCCATCAGGCGTGATTAGATTATATCTTCTACAAACCTCTCAAGTCCACAATTAGCCGATACCTAAGTAAGATTGATACAAGTGAACAGAGCCGAGTTAGTCGAACGCAATTATGTATGTATGAGGGTGAAGATCGATACTTTTTCTTTCGGGTGAAACTTCGGTATAAATCCAGGGATCGGCGTAGACAAGTTTTAATTTAAAACGACTTACCGCTCCATTGCCGGTCCGTGGTGAGGATTAAAGTTGTGCAGACGGGCTACCTGGATGCTGGAGATCAAAGAAAGGTAAATAGATGGGTTCGACAACTTTTGCCATGTCACCTTTTATTAATCGGGGATGTAACGTTGCTTTAATTTCCGCTTCACACGGCCTCTCGAGATTCTTTGTTTGTCCAGGAAAGTACTCGCTTTCTTTTACTTTGTTGGCGTCAACTTTTCGATTTGTATTGGCTACGCAGAGTTGGTGGAACAAAAAGTTACAATTACTTACTTATTCATTGGTTTACAGTCCAAAAAGCTTTCCAGCCTCCTTAGGCTGTGTGTCCTTACACTCAGCAGTTTTCTGAAATCTTTAATCACCTACAAATTGATAAATTTGTCATTGAAACATACACATAGATTACATACATTTAGATCATACAGATTACTACATTTCGATTTACATCATATTTGCACCAAACTTGGTGCAACTATTTTAAGAAGTTAAATCAATAAAGTAACGTTGAAACTGATTTTAATATTCGGATTCGAATTCGGATGAAATATTTAAAAAAATCGTATGAGACTAAAGATCTTAAAACCTAAAGGAATGAAAAAACAAACAAGCGATAACTATACAATGTCCGAACAAACCGATTGTAAAATCTGACCTCATCGTCGGCCATTGAGTTCGCTAACTCTGAATTTTGACGACCACCACTTCGAGTTTGGCGCTGGGACCATCTGCTGACTATTGGAGGGTGCAAATAAATTAAAATTGATTACGGTGTCCTAGTTTTCAGTCGACTCTGAGACAGTACTCTATAAGTTGATGTCCGATATTTCGACGACTGTCCCAGTCAATCATGTCGGATTGATGGAGTGAGCCAACGAGATGGCTACATTAGTTCATGAGGTCAGAATAGGATCTTTGAAAAAGCAATCTATCTCGAGAATTGTTTTTAAATAGGAAAATTGAAAGATTTCGTTTTCCTTTAACTTTACACATACTTCAAGTTCGGTTTATTTGACCAAAACCTATTAATCATAAAGTTATGTTAAGTAAATGAATAAGACGCTTTCATAAACCAGTTAAGCGTATAAGTATCGTTTCATTTAAATCTGTAAGTTTTGATAGAAAATAGACAACAACAGGACTACATGCATAGCATAAAAAATCTTAAAAGACCATAAGTAATTAATTAGGCTTTTGCAGTATTCAAAGATTTTCTGTACATAATTTAATGCTTTCAAAATTGAATACCGTAGCCGTAGTCTCACGTTCAAGTTTTAATCTGTAGTACGACGGAGACCGACTATAAGCCTTTCTAAATTAAAAACTGACTGCAACGCGTCCTGAAACTAGATTTGCCGAGATGTAGGAAAACAATCTAACTGTGGGTAAACAAAGAAACAATAGTGTAGCTGCTAGTTCGCAAGCCAAGTCGTTTTATGTTTCTTCAGTATAGTTTTATACGATTGATTTCTGAAGACAAAAGATCATGACTTAACATATATGCACTGTCTCCACCCACCAACAGACATCAAATTGATATCTATGTGATTGTTAGTATATGATTTCTTGACTTAAAGTTTTTTTTAAATCGTTGGGGTAATTCAGAATAATAGAAAAGTTTTTTTTTTTATTATCTCCATACAAAATTAGTTCCACTATAGACGATTACAACATTTTTCACAAGGAAAAATTTTTTTTTCTGGTAATTACACGAAATTCAGTCCTAAAAAGTTAACACAATAGTCGATTATTCATCAAAAAGGTTTAAATGCGGATTTGATATGAGCGTCGCACCGCGTCGCGGCGCGATCCCAAGGCCCAAGCGTAGTGAATCAGTCAATTTTATAGGCACAATGCCTGAACAAAACATGATCAATGTCAATCATGGAAATCCCATCGATTTGCTCGATGTAACACTACTATAAAATTATTTACTGAGATCATTTAAATACCATTTTATATTTGTTGGTTCGTGGGGACGAAAACGGTCATGCTTCCTTACAAAGTTCTAAAATTTAGCGGTTTTTAGGCCTATTTTCTAAACAGTGGACTCACAAACATTCACGTTAAGCTTTGTATCCCGCCGCCATCGAGTATATCTTTATTTCGAAACGTAAAAGCGTTGGCGAACAATTAAGGAGGTAACATAGCCTGCATTAACTAAAGGTAACGTGTTTATCTGTAAGAAAACAAACGATAGTACAGAAATACTTTTTTGGAGAACTAACAAATTAATCATTTTGTAATTGCAATTTCATTTCTTGACCAATAGTGATTAATTTGTTGTCGAATAGCAAATGTTTGAAAAAAATATGATAATTTTGTAATTTATCACTTGCATCGAAAAGTACATCATTATTATAGGTGATACAAAATTGGCCAAAATAGGGTGCAGAAAACTATACTGTTAATATTAAACAAAACAAAATGGTCATGAAAACTTGGACCATTTTTAACATCATTTTAGTGGAATTGATACAGCGGTGTGTCTAGACATCTCATTTAGAATCGTGACTCTTATTTGTTTGTTTAATATTTTCATTTTTACATGACTGTCTTTACGCGTTTTTCATGCAAGATGGATTCTGTCTCCGACCCTAACTCAGTTTTATGTAACAAGTTTTTTCAAAATGAATACAAATCGTGCTTGTATCGCTCAAAAGATCACTCATCAAACAAAAATAAGGTAGATTTAACATCAAAATTACATTAACATAAAGCCATTCAAGTCCAATGAAAACAGTTTCAAAAGGTAGTAATGCGATTGGATTTTCTCAAATATACCGTAACCCTCCGGAAGCTTTTTTTACAAAATTTACTTTTTTTACGCTTATTAAAAACTTATTCACATGTTTAGACTTCGAGAGACTTTTTATTCATAGGTTGTGAAGACATAAGTGTATCTAAGTCATTAATTTTCAGTAAATTCAAATTGTAACATCCGCTTCCCCGTAACCTGCTATGTCCAAACACCACTTATCGCCCTTTATTAAGCTTTATAAACATTCTGTAATTATACTATGCAGTGAAATTATTATACTTTTCACATTAGCACAATATATATATATTTCCTGAAGCCTAAATCATCTCTGCTTGGACCCATGGTTGACTGGTAGAGAATGCCTTCGGAATTAAGTCTACCATTTTACACATGTTTGTGCAAAACTTGAACAAATAAATTTGGAGTTTGTTACGGGCATGCAGATCCACTTATGTAGCGGTTGGGAGCTCTTTCCTGAAAGTTGTCTAAGTTTATCTAGGAATTTTAATTTAAATTGGGGCTCAGATGACGAATCTACGTTGTCCATGGCATCTACTCGCCCTCATTATGATAGTACTCAACGTCTAAAGGTAACATCCAGTGTGTGTTACAAGAGATGAACTATGGCTCTTTAACATGGGTTTTATCCATGGATGTAATAGGACAGCTTATAGATAGGAGAAACTCTTCGAATCAGTAAGATAAAAAGCAAAAAGCAAGAAAAATCAGAAAACTTGGTACAATTTCTCATCAACCTGTACCAAACCTGTTTAACCTGTGCAACAGATTTTTTGAAAGCCTGTATTTATCATCTCATCTCATCTCATCAGCCTTTATAAGTCCCACTGCTGGGCACAGGCCTCACCTCAACTATGAGGTGGTCCGAGCTATACTCCACCACGCGGGCTCAGTGCGGATTGGTGGAGGTGTAAGGTAAGTGACCAACCTTACTGTCAGATGTTATTAAGCCGAGTTAGAGGGCCTCTGACTAGGCTTAACTAATACCTATCGATATTAACCGGGACCAACGGCTTAACGTGCCTTCCGAAGCACGGAGATGCTTGTAAATAGACGCCACTTAATTGGTCAGACTGGTCACCCATCCCAAACATAACCGCGCCTTAGGTTGCTTAACTTTCCGTATCACTACCAAAGTGCTGCAATCACTGCGCCACAAGCACCTCTATTTACCATATCTGTGGGTAAATTAGATTCCCGTTATTAAACAACATACAAAAAATATACACTTAGTCGATTTACATTCACATAATGACACATGGAATACTTTGGTAAAATCGACTTAGACTTAAATTAAGCGGTGCCACATTTTTGAAAAGCAGAAAATTACTGTTTTTCTTCTGCACTTTACAAGAATTCTCATTTTCTTGTACTATAAAATATGTTGTCACATTAACGTAGCATTCGTGAGCAGACCATTGCAACCGTTGCATCTTGCAAGCAACAACGACCGCAACACAACAAATATTAAAGTTTAATTTGAGATACAGCTGATTTGCGAGCGTTGTCAAGCACGTTTTTACACTCTACATGTAATAATATGGTTATATCACAGAAAAAGGATAAACCTAGAAATAGCATGATCGCTGATTTTTAGGTGAACCAGCGTAACCAAAGTCACACATGTACGTTAAGTTAATCTATCTATCGTAGTAGTAGTCAATCGTAGCGGTTACAAAAGAGCGTAAGCATAAACACAGTCATGCAAACTTAACCTTATTACGTTAAGAATCTAAACGAGGATGTTTTTAATTTTTGACAAATATGTCACTACCCTCTCAGAGTGTCAATATTTCCATACTTTTCTGTCACGCTCCAAACGCACACACGCTCAACCGCAATCAAGTGCGTCTTCGAGAGCGCAGTTAGTTATACTCGCGCCCCGCCCACTCACGCCTTCTATTCTTACGCGGTAAGTAGTTTCCTTGTTCTGTGGGCTATCTACAACGTAGTAAAACCGGCGGTCCTGCCTCCAGTATTACATTTACATAATGTACTTAGTGAGAAGAGCCGCACACAAAGGCTCTTCGCAGAAAGTGATGAGCACGGTATCGCGTCAAAGAAAAATGAATTCTTTCATGGTAGCACTTACACAGATATTCCCTTGGGGGCAAATGTTTTGCTAGTATTAAATTATAACGCGGCATTTTACTTGAGACTCAGTGGAGCTTTCGTTTGTTTTAAAACGCGTGGGGTGCCTTCAAACAATAATTACTAGGTAGTAACTGTGTAAAAAAATATATATTTCAATCATACAATCATGTGGTTTGGCTTTGTTGTAATAACATAATTTTATTGGACTTACGCTTTGCATACGTACATACATGCAATACATCTAAATTTTATTTCCATTCGAAAGAATTTAAAAAATCTAATGACGGCATTGAACCGTTAATTGCAAATCAGCGGGATTTCCGACATAAAATACCAGCCAAATAAAATATTGATTTAGTGTATATTATTGTATTTATAAATATATATTCTTATATAAGTTATTGTGTATTTGAAACTTAATCTCATGTGTCTTATTGGTATTATTATTTTTGTGTTGTTTTTTATTTATTGTTTTCGCACCGCCCACTAATCACATCTTTTTAGCTCAAAGGTATGACTGGTAGAGAATGTCCTACGGCATTAAGTCCGCCTTTTATACATAGTTTTGTTTTGCCATAAAGCTTAAATAAATAAATAAATGGATGCAAACTCTCTATCCACCACGAAAGTTTACTTCAAAATTACCAGCTTCCTAAATTGAATCATTCTTCGTAAATCGAATGCATTAAACCATCCCAGTAAACAGTCTTATTGATCAGTGCAGGAACAGCAGACATCTTTTAGTAGTTCCAGTGGCTGTAACCCCGAGAGCACCAAATTGAATAATGCTTAAAGCGTCGGAATCATTTCTATAGCTTCGTTCCTCGTATCACACAGGCGAGCAGCATTTTAAAAAGACGAAATCTTTACATTGCTAGGTATTTCAGTAACAAAGTTGCAACAAAGGCCTTGACACACTGAGCATGACCGTATAGTGAAACAATTGGCTTGTATTTTTAATGAATAAATTAGGATTTCAAAAAGCAATCGAAATTATTTAATATCGAAGTGACGACAGCGTTGTTTTAGTGGTCTGAGGTACATATTGCTGTTGTAGGTTCGAATCCTGCTAGGGGAAAATGTTTGTGTGATGAGCACGAGCATTTGTAACCAAGTCATGTGTGTTTATTATTCAAGTATTTTTATCTGTTATCCAAGTCACCATAGCACAAGCTTACACTTAGTTTAGGGCTAGGTAATCGGTGTCTTTGTTATAAAGAATAAAACTTTGCCCGCGACGAACGAACTCACGCACGACACGACTATGACGTTTTTATCAAAAAATTATCTAAAGTTAAGCGCTTATAATGTAAAATTGATTAAGACATATGACACGCACAATCAAAACTAATGTTAAATGTACATGTTAAACAAGTTTTTTTTTTAGTTTATTAACACATCTTCCGTTGTGAACCTTTTGCTAATTGTAAAAACTAGAACTAAAAGATTTCAGAACTTGATAATATTTCAAAGTTCCACCACGGATTCTCATAGTAAGAATTGCAGAATTAGCCTCCATAATCTCCATTAGCGTTAATTTTATAGTCCATAAATTTAAATGCCGTTATATTAACATAAAACTGTTCGCTGCGGTATGAACGAAACTATTATGCAGTCTGGATAGCCGGGCTTAAGTTTCATTGTATGGTTGAGCTTGTTTTAGAGTGACGGTAAATCTTCAGTGATTTTATGGTTCGGGTCTGTGCTTACTGACACTTGGCGTAAACCTATTCCGCTGCTTCTTAGCTTGGTAAATATAGAGGGAAATTGCTACTCTAGGTGCTATTCGGAATGAATGAATGAATGAATGAAATATTTATTTGCACAAAACATGGTAAAAATAATGACATCACAAATAGGTATAAGCTCAGCATGTTTTGTCTTGTCAGACATGCAAATATATGTGGTTTACAATTATATAAGTTTTCGGTACATTACAATTTATATTTAAACAATTAAATTCAATAAAATTTTAATCTCAAACTAATTACAATTAATAATAAATTCAGTAGTTTAAAAATAATGTCAAACAAATTACAAACTAACAAATTCATTAATTGAATAAAAGCATTTATCTACAAGCCATTGGTACATTTTTTTCTTAAATTGATTTAAAGGTAGATCTGTTATCAAAGTTGGTAAATTATTATAAATTCTTATGGCCATAGGGGTAACAATTCTTTCTAAACAATTCCGTTTTCATAATCGGAAATTTAATTATTTCAGGATATCGTCTACTGTATAACTGATTGTCTTTAAACTTTGTGAAGAAATGAGGATTTTTTTTAACAAACAATGAAACTTCGTAAATATATAGGCATGGTAGTGTCAATAAATTCAATTTAACAAACAGTGGTTTACATGAGTCTAAAGGGTGTGCGTTGCACATGGCTCTGATGCATTTCTTTTGTATTTTAAACAAAGCCTCAATATCGCTCGAGTTCCCCCAGATTACTATTCCGTATCTTAGAATAGACGCGACGTAGCCATGATACGCAAGAAGAGAAAGTTTTAAATTATTCGTCTTTTGAATTCGATACAATACAAACACAAAACGGTTAAGCTTATTACATAAATTATTGATTTGTAATTTCCACTAAAACATTGAATAGTTGCACAGGTAAGCAACGGTATTACTTATTCAAACAGATCCAAGTGATGTTAGGTAACTTGTGCTTATGTAAGGACATCCATACTAGCAAACTATCGCGTTTTTAATATTAGTACAATTAATTAAGGATCAACAAAACGTATCGTTTTCCTAAAGCACAATGCACAAAGTACTAGTTAACTAACATCGCTTGGACCTGTTTAAATAATACTATCGCTTCTCGGCCTTTTGGCTAAGATCAAAGTTTATTGTTTAAATAATACCTACTGTAGCCTACCTGTCCATACATTATAGATGTTTGTAAAAAAAAATCCATGAAATTTTACCAAAATAGCGCTTATACACCAGAATAACTTATTTGATACAAATTTTAAAGAATTGTGATGGCAAATGGTTTCCACGCGTCGCGGAGCCACTAAAATTACCCAAGGCTTGGAAACTCCAACCTCCAAGGGTAGTTTTGTAAATGTTGACAAACATTAACGCAAAAACGTACACTTTTACTTATCACAAGGTATGCTACGATAATACCCGGAAATGTATGATCTCATGTAGATGTATGAAAAGTACCCACTTATTAAAAGCAGGAAAGAAATGACAAGATAAATAAATACAATTTCTAAAGGTTTACTCACATAAACAGTCTCGACATACATATCATACGAATGAATAAAACCAGCGTACACAAATAAACGTTTCACCGGCACTCAAAAGCTTCTCGCGTCTGAGGTCTTACTCCAAAACTCTTCATTCTTATTTTCGATCTAAACCATTCCTTTCGCTCGCACAGTAAAAACTAACCGTGACATGATCTCATACCATAATTTCAGTTCCATGTCAGAGACGCACACAGTGATGCACAGTCACACGAATCTTTTTTATTAAAACTTAATTGCAGAAGAAACGTGTAAAGGTTGGATTTAATGCTAGAAGCATTAAGCCTGTCTACCAGTAACCTTTAAGTTTTGCCAGTCAAACTCAAGATCATGCAGAAAGAAGTCAAAGGGTGCAGTGCAAATTAAACGAGAAATAAAGCTTCGATTCTAGAAATATGTGGGTTGCATGGTAGGCCACTTAAGCCCGGTCAAGTGTCAGTGCATTACGCGCGTCTGTAATTGCCTCGCTATAATGAACTTGTGCGATACCAGCCCAGGGCCGTACTCAGGGTTCGCATTGCCCAGATCAATGCGAGAAACCTATTACGAGGTGAATTTTACGTTCAAGTTCAGATTTATCTTCTGCTTTCTTGCGCTTCTCGCCGCTGTTGACCGTAAAACATAATTGCACAAGGCCTCCTAGATAGACTGTTGTTGTTATCATCAACACCATCACATCAGCCCAACGATGCCACTGCTGAATAGGCTACACCCTTTGACTTCTTTCTGCATGATCTTGAGGTTGACCTCCCAAAGATCTCCTCCGCGATGCTGAGCTACCCGTATTCGGCGGCTTCCTGCGACCTGAGCCAGAACGTCGCGGTCCATTTTAGGGGGGCCTGCCCACGGAACGTCACCCGGTACGCCACGACCCATTCAAAAACTCTCCTGCCTAATGCCACTTCAGCTGAGCAATCAAGCAATGTTACTTATTTAGTTCTCCTATGTATCTCATCATTGCTGATGCTGTTTCCGTTTTTGTAATTATATCGTTGCAATACAGTAACAAAGTGGTTTATTTGTATCCCAAGTCCATCCCTACAAGCCGGTAGGAAATTATAGGCGAAATTAACTTTTGCTGCAGGTGTTTCTGTCACTGCTTGTTAGTTCTCTGTTACGTTGAACAAACATTTTATAGGAAATTCCCGCGGAGTACATGATAAATGTCTTTCTTGTGAAGTTTTTAATGCTTCGACGCGCAATAAAGTATTCTGAAGTGAAATTTTGCGAGAAATAATGATTTGTGCTACAGTTTTAAGTATATTTTACTCTATATGGCTGTATTCGTGAATTTACATTTTTGATCATCTTATTATAACTACACTATTACCACTAGTACTGACTTTAAATTAACTTATACGCTTGGCTTCACGAGGGTGGACACGTTTATTTGTTTAAACTGTTTTTTAGCAAAATAAAGCTTTTATTTGGGAAAACAATTTTCCGAATCGGTGTCATAATTTGTTGAGTTCATTTTCACATTTTAAATTCTAGAATGAATACATCTATAAGATTAAATCAAGGACAAACAAAGTTTTGATTTGATAAAGCGATTAACTATTAATACTACTTATTCGGAGAGTTGTTGTTTTCTTGGACCAACCGATAACTTAGTTTAAGTTGTAAGTTTCATAAGTAAAAGACTTGGGAATAGGATTTGTATGAATTTTCCAATGAAGACTTTAGACTAACGTCCAAAATTCATCTCCACAATTTTATCAACAACAGGTTGGTCGTACTCCAAATTCATTAAGCAATGGAATGCGATAAACTCGGTTGCGAGCGATAAATCGATTTGCAGTTCCGCCATCGCTCGCTCGCTCAGCTCATAGCTGGGAGCTGTTAATTTCCGCCGGCTTGTATCGGCAAGCGGAGCGGCGGCTGTATTATTGCGCCTTGCCAGCAGTTTGCGACCTGTTACATAACATTTGCTGGGTGCGAGCGTAGAGCAAGCGGGGCGGGTAGCGGAGTGAGTAGCGGAGCGGGTAGCGGGGCGAGTAGCGAAGCCAGTAGCGGAGTTTATAACGCAGCGGGTAGCGATGCGTGTGACAAAGCGGGTAGCCGAGTGGATAAGAGACCGTTGGAGACATCGGCTTAAAAAGACCTAAGAGCTGTTAATGTCGTGTATCGGCAAGGGGAGCGGCGGCGGTATTATTGCGCCTTGCCAGCAGTTTGCGACCTGTTACATAACATTTGCTGGGTGCGAGCATACAGCAAGCGGGATGGGTAGAGGCGCGAATAGCGGGGCGAGTAGCAGAGTTTATAACGCAGCGGGTAGCGATGCGAGTGACAAAGCGGGTAGGCGAGCGGATTAGAGACCGGTGGAGACATCGGCTTGCAAAGACCTAAGAGCTGTTAATGGCTTGTATCGGCAAGCGGAGCGGCGGCGGTGTTATTGCGCCTTGCCAGCAGTTTGCGACCTGTTACATAACATTTGCTGGGTGCGAGCATAGAGCAAGCGGGGCGGGCAGCGGCGCGAATAGCGGGGCGAGTAGTGGAGTTTATAATGCAGCGGGTAGAGTTGCGTGTGGCAAAGCGGGTAGCCGAGCGGATGAGAGCATGCGGTAGAGGCCGGTGACGACATCGGCTTACAAAGATCGTAGAGCTGTTAATGGCCTGTATCGTCAAGCGGAGCGGCGGCACTGTTACATTATATTTGCTGGCGTAGAGTAAGCGAAACGGGTTGTAGTAGAACCATTATTAATTTCATAAAAATAAAAAATAAAGTTTGTAACATGGCAAAGTAGCTGGCGAAGCACAAAATCTTGATTACAATAATTAAAAAAAATCAAGAGACAAACTGACTTACAAACATCATACAGGATAAGACGTACTGAAAATAGCACACAGATAGCGATGTGCTGTTTACTCAAATCTCTTGTTGACTGTATGACTGCTTTTATTTAATTTATTGATGCTCGTCAAATTTAGCCTTGTCATTGGTAGTCAGTCAGTAACGACTAAAAATGATCATTGTATTAGGTTTTTAAGGTTATTATTTGAGGTTGTAAAGTAAGGCTGTGTGTTATTAGTTATTAAATGACAAAAAAGGTGTTACATTTATTTAACTTTGCAACACGCTCCGCATAAGAACTACATGTTCACCCTTATATGACGTTCATAGGCCGCACTGGTTGGATATTGAGGAAATGACACCGCTGTTTCGGATCACATGTAATTCAAAGTAGGTATTTCAGCATCTATCTAACATCTACCTATGTATATGCCTTTACCACGTAAAATGCTTTAATTTTTTTCTAACTGATGATGCTAGGAAGCACAGTCCTTTACTTTTTTCAATTTACTGTCAACTGAAATTGTACGATTAATGTAATACTCAGTAAACAAAAATAAGAATGTAAAGGTTGTGCTACACGTATCTTTAGTGGCGTTGGGTAAAGTCCAACAACATGACGTTGTCCGATATCGCACGACATGTCTAACAGCGAAAGTAAGTTATTATTCATTTGACACACACAGTAATGCACCATAGACTTATACAAAAAATTAAATTAAACAAAAAGTGTACTAGAAATGTGTGCTTCTGCTATAAGACGTTCTCATTCTCATCTGATTTTGTGTGGAATCCGTCTCTTCCAAAACTCGATGTCAAATAACTTGTCTTAATATTTTGTAGACTACACCTTTATCTCTACCTAAGAACAGAACTTTGGAAGAATGTTTAATCTCAAATGCCTGTACTGTTTCTCAATCTAAAGCTAAGAATTTCTAGATAAAGCACAGAAATCCGATCAAACTCATTCTTCAATGCAATAAAGGTAAAATTGGATGATTGGAAGTTGACACAAAGTGCAGCTCGATCAATCCAGGTGGATCGCAAAATGAATCTCATAAACAAGGCTTCTTTATGTTAATATAATATGTGAGGGGTGTATTAAGGATTTTGTAAAATACTCGAAGTTACTTCTGTTCATAACGGAACGAAAATAGTTATTTGTTATACAAGAGTGCAAAGATGCTTTTTAACCGCGTGATCAATTTTGATAACCGAGCAAGCGAAGGATTCTAAAATTAGGATTAGAATCCTGAGCGTTAGCGAGGGAATCAAAAGAGCACGAGGTGAAAAATCTTTGCACTCGACTGCAACACGTAACTTTTCATTCCACCTTAGCAAGAAAATGACTAAATGCAAAAAGAACCGTTGACAATCACAAGATACTTTTATTTCAGTTTAGGTATTAACTACTACATTATGACAGGTAAGTATTACAGAATAATTTTTAAATTATAACAAGATAATACTTAGGTATAATTAATAAAAATTTAAAGTAACGTTGCTACAGTTATTTAAATTGAGTGTAATATTTTTGTTGGGTACTGTAATATTGGTGTTAGTCACTTGTGTACTGTTTTTCGAGTGCTTGCTTTCTTCTTGTTCTCGGATAATTCTATAAAATATGGCAGCAAAACATTTTCTGAGAAAGTTTTGGCTCCTTTTGCTAGTCGCCACGTGTTGAACATAACGTACTGTTTTAAATACTTCTCGCGTGATTGTTGAGGGAGAAAGATCATTTGCGCATTATTAACAGTTTCAGTCAATTCTGTTGGCGTCAAACAAACTTCCTCGTCGCTAGAATCACTCATTTTAGTTTATTCACTTGTTTTCAAGTTTCTTGTTTTGACGTGACGACGTCTTATAAATTGGTTTGCTGGGTGACACCTCAAGAAACTGCGTTACGCTGCTCCGCTCACGTTTCGCGCGAGAGAGACAGAGCGAGAGAGAGAGAGAGAGAGAGATAGGCATACACACCGGTTCATGTTATACGAATGAATATTCACATTAAAATTATTTTACCACTCAGAGTCATTGTCACGTAAAACTTTCGCGCGTATACCGACTTTACAGGCAACCAATTTTTTTAATTTAAGGTTTAACAATGACATGAATAAATGCCGCGTATAGAACCGCCAACAAAGCAAATTGAAACAAGAACACCAAGAAGGTTCCGAGTTTGAGTTTCTAACAAATTAAAAAAAATATATATGATATATTTGGCACCATAGAGGTAGCAACAAATAGGTTTAATGATTTTTTTAATTCACAAACTTATTGCACACGATGTTCTAAATTCAAATTCACTTTATCGTCTAGTAGTATAAAAACGGCGTTTGCACTCAAATAGTGAAGAGCAAAAAGACTCTTTCCGAGATGGTGGGATGAAAAATAATGTACCTATTTGCTGAAAAACAAGAAGTAGTTTTATTCTTTCTCTACAAAATTAGTTTCAGTACAGATGATGAACACATTAATTACATGTTAAACTATTTTTATTTATATAAATTTACACCCACTGCTGAGCACAGGCCTTCCCCAAAGATCTCCACCGTGATCGGTCCTGAGCTTTCGGCGACCTTCACCAGTACTGTATTATACGCAAAATGTATGCACTAAACACTGAATAGACATCGGGAAAAAACCATTGGTTTGCCCTATGTTGCCACACTATAACATGATCTACTCGTTGAGATGATTTGAATACCGTTTGATTTTTGTTTGGGGGTGAGGACGAAAACTTTCATAGTCGTTTGTAACGTTTTCGAAATTCTTTCGGTTAAATTGATTCGTAGTTATAAAAAAAATTAAAAAAACAACATCAAAAACATTGATCTGACTCCGTAGTAAGTAGCTTAAGCACTGGTGTTACAGATATCAGAATCAACAGTGGTATTACAAATAAACTTAAACACCCGGACCAGTACAAACAGACATGTTCATGCACACAAATGTTTGTACAGTGCGGGGATTGAACCCGTGACCTCTTGGTTAATAGTCAACTTCTACACCAAAGTGGTCGTCAAATCATAATTGCATCGTATCAAAAAACCTAACATAATAAAGATTCAGTAACTCTCACGGGCAATGACGAGCGAAAGCTGTGACAACCAGCGCGCGCAAATATGAAAATTCATCTGCGTTTTAGGCGTTATGCGAAAAATTCCAGCCGTCCCCTGTTGTACAGACAGCAGCGCAAATACGTGTGCAGTATGTTTTGACACACGCTGGCAGTAAACCCAACGTAATGAGGTGAGTGATGCGTCGGATATTCGCGACACTAAGAGCGCATTCACACGGGACACGACGGATGAACGTTCACATTGTATACGGAATTGTGTTTTTTTAATGATTTCAACAGTGGCCAGACCCTTCCAAACCCGTCAGAAAACCGTCATGATTCGTGATTTTTTACGATTGGTTATAAAAAGTCGATACGTGATTTAACACATAACCGTCTTTTGTCACGATTCGTTAAGCGTGTAAAAATTGGTATTCAAAAAAAAAACGTAACGTTAAAAAAACGATACGCGCAAAAACACGATTAGTCTTCGCGTGAATGCGCCCTGACTGTACTGTGTGATATTGACATACGTAGGCCGAAGGATGAAATATTAAATAGCAGGGAGGAAACACTCGCGATGTTTCAGAGCTCAGCTATTTGAATACTCCTGAGCGAACATATGCCTTGATTTTGTTTGTTTTAGTATCAAGGTTTCAGAAGTATTTGTAATCTAGTTTTTTTCTGGCTTCTCTGTAAGGCTAGTACTAAAAATATATGTACACAACCTCCTACGCCAATACCCTGAGTATTAGTCTAAAACTGTTTTTTATAAACATTCTATCATTTCAATTTCGCTGAAATAATTACCTGACCCAAATTAATTTTGACTTCACTAGAAATTAATTTATAATTATGTTTTTTAAAACAATGATTCAAGCCTGAGTAAGCGATGCCAAACTAATTAATGCGAGTGCTAATTTCACAATTTGATTTTAACAAATGCAACAAAAGGTTTTGCAATGCTTTATAAATCATGATTATCATTTCAAATTAAATTTTCACTTGGTGAAAACAATCCTGATTATGTTTTTGGGGTGAAGTAACTTCATGAGTAAAGAACCTTTTTCTGTAAAGGTCTTTTGGACCCGTGACTTATATCATGAAACTATTGGCCCGGGCTGACCTTAACCTGCCCGCTGTTTTCGTAATTTTTCGATATTTTCTCATCATTTAAACCTTCCCTGAACTTCCACAAGTTAGCAAAATTGATACAGCCGTTCTTAAATTTAGCGAGACTAACAAACAACAATTCATTTTTATATATATATATATATATAGAATAGAACAAGTTTAAGCCTTTTTTTTAAATTAAATTATAATACTCGTATCATGTAGATACTCGCGCACTATTTTGCATTTACTCACTTATTACAACACATTTATTCTCACCGAATATCTTTGAAATTATATTATATACCTCTATTTATATAATATACGTTTTCTTTGTTATTGCATTCTAGTTTTGTGAATGTTGCCTGTATTGCCCAGATTATATCATGTTTCTTTAGAGATCTGTTTCCGCCCAACCTTCAGGGACCTGACTTGACTGAAGTGGTGCAATTTACAGACGCCTAGAGTATATTTTAAGTAAATTGAAAACTGAAGTTAATTTTTGTTTTGATAGTCAAATATTGGAATTACCTCTTACATAAAAAATAGAAGCAGATTTAGGGCAAAATAATTGTTACGGAAACCCAATCACTTTTGTTTGTTGACGTATTTATATGTATTAATGTGTAATGTTTATTTTTGGTGTAAATTAGAATTATATTTTTAGCTTAAGATTTTTATGATTTGCAATAAAGATGATTTGCTGTTAGAGCCCTAGATGTTAATTGATAGTAAATTAGCGCAGGGCTAGTTTTATTAAATAAAGTTAGAAATCCTGTTTCCCATTTGCAATGTAGGTAGATAAGGTAACTAGAGAATAATATTAAATTAAATGTATGTAGTTTGGTACAAGGGTGAAAGAGTTCCTGTTACTAGGTCGTCCTACTCTAAAATAGATGGACCGGTAAGGTCTGCAGCTATACCTCTCCCTCATGTCGCAATTTCTGAGGGTGGGTAAGAAACCCATAGTGATTAAAAATTGCGAGTGAAAAATATCCTCCGGTTTGTAGGTACGTGAATAAATCCGTAGAGGGAGATAGAAACAATAACAAACGGTTATATCTCTTGGAATGGTATGTAATGAGGTTAGCCGGTAAAATAGTCAGAGCATATGTAATGTTTTGTGTCGGTTAAGAATATGTTTGTATCGTAAACTAAGTTTGTGATGTGCTCTAGTCACTTAGCAAGACGGCAATATTGTAATACAAGTGCCTGGAGCCGCAAAATTTTTTACACGCTCCACGGTCGTCCGCAAGCTCTCCGATAAAGAAGAGTGAAAAGAAAACAAGAAACGTTTTTTTTAAAGAAATACAGTTTATCGAGGGAACAATCGTCTAAAATATTGTCTTGAGGGCGACATTGTCCTTGGTGTGTTAATAATAACGTTGATGACAAACAAAGGCAATAATATATCAATCGTTAAAGAGGTTTAAGCCCCACCTGTAGCTTCCCGAATTTTTCCGTAAGTTTTAATTGAGAAGTAGAGTCAAAAAGCTATAATGATTCTTTTTTTTAGGTATGTTTTGTTATTTAGTTACTCACGTAATAACAATAGCTCATAGAGTACGATTCCTAGTAATGGTAGGTATCTACTGTAATCATTTTAAGTTATGATCAAAAAACCATAAAAAGATAAAACTACTGTAGAAAGACTTTTAACTACAACTACTCGAATCGGTAAATCGTTATATCGATAATATGCGTTCTGCCACTAATTATTTTGACGTCAATAGGTAAACGCTGCCACTCGATTGAGTAATTAATATTCATTTAAAATGGAACCGATGAACTCGTATATTGAAAGCAGACCCGGTTTCATAATTATTGTCTACGCCGATTATAACATTACTTTATTCAGTTCAAGGTCTAATTTCTGCGTTTTAGTTAATATTCAACAGAACTAGCTTCCGATTACAAACATTCGTTTTAGAAACTACGCCTTTGGTAATTGATTGAATCAGAAAAGTTAGCTATCAGTCACCCTTCCTCGCGTCTTAAATTGGAAAAAAACCCCCAATTATTTTTATTTTAGTTTATTTTTGCAGCTTAATCAAACATTAGGTGAGGCGGGGCCCACAATGTAGCGTTTTCTTTTCTTACGCAGGAAGTAGTTTCCTTGTTCTATTGTTACCATTTTGGTTACCTTGTTCTGTGGTTGGTTGTAAAAACCATCACACACCCACGCGTCAGAAATAGGCCTTTGTTTAGGAGTAAAGTGTTTAAGTTTCCACCGATGTACTTATTTACTTTTTTTAAATGTATTCATAAATTACGCTCCGCGAAATCCCAATACATTTGCACCAAACGGCACAAAATGTTGCGATCAAGAAGTTTAAAATCCCTTTGTGGAAACATCAATCTTGCTTTAAATTCCGCTTAGGGCATAAACACTGGCGAATTCGTCTTATTCGGGACAATGACAAGTGGTTTGTTTTCGCCAATGCAATTAACTCGACAACGGCTGCTGATTTAATTAGGGCTATGTTTGGGTAACTGCCCTGATATAACGACCTTTTTAGGGCTCGCACTACATCCGAATCGTGAATCAAAAGCTATGTTACACGGAGAGCGGGAAATTTTAGTGCGGCTTAACGTTTTCTTAGTGTCTGTTCACATAGGAACGCGCGGGCGCGAGCTCGCTTATTAGACCGCAAGTGCGTTTTGTACGTGAGCACTTGGATATCACTTCATATGTTTGATGTTCCGTGACCGCAACCGCCACCGCGCCTGCGAGTCAACGTGAACAAGCACTTATTATGACAAAGTATGCAGTACACCACGCTAATGCTAATATCACGCCTAAGTAGGAGAGTTTGAATGCTCACATAGATATCTGCGCGCTATGAAACGCTCACGCGCTACAATACGCTGTTTGATAATACCTTTACAGCCCGGGGTAAGTGAAAAGTAACCTCTGCTCTCATTTACAACTTGAAAACTAGAAATTATGACTTCGTTTTATAATCGAATCGTAAAAGTTTTATAAATCTAATTATATAACTTATAAACATATGACGTAATCTACGAGTAACTGCACAGTATAAAAATCTACCTAAAACTAGCAGTCAAACTATTTTAGTGGTGCTTTTTGTTTATTTTATTCTGCCTGAACCTTTTAAAAGTTATCAACAAAGTTCCTTTTGTAGTCGGACGTAACGTTACGTTACACACCGGCTATTGTCAAAAATAGAAACAAATTAATCAAACAAGCCTCTATGCCAACTTGTTTTACAATCTGTGTTGCTGACCTATTTTCGTGGCTATAAGGTGGAAAATCGATTGGTGTTAGGTCGCGTTGTATGGAAACGTCGATAGAGGTGTGTAAAAGAATTTTTACAGGCACTGCTGATCCGTCCGAGAGATTGCACACTTTTCGTGTAAACGTGCGCTTCCTTAATTTAATCAGGGCATCCTTCATATTATAAGAAAGACGAAAGCTTCAGTAGTTCATGCTATTTTCTTTCAAAAATATACCAATATATTATGCAAATACCGATAAATATTAGTCGTTAAGCCTGTCAGTCCCTTAGGCGGCTTTATAACATCTAGAAATATTAGAAATAAATTTATTGACAACTAAAAACATACATGTATTTCATATAAATTATAATATAAAGAAAAAGCCATAAAATCTCAGAGTTACCAGAGGCTCTCAAACTAGGCTATGCCTGTATCTTGAGAGACCAATTATGTTTTATTATCTGGGGTATCTGACACTTTTATGATGAGAGTTTGTGTGGTGAGTTTATATGTGATGTATGTGTAAGCGTGGTGTATGTGTGTGTGTGTTTGCGCGTGTGTGTGTGCATGTGTGTATGTGTGATAGAGATAATGAATAAGTAAGTTTAGCTATTGCAAATCAGAGACTTAGTTTGTGTGTAATCGAGAGAGCAGAGTAACTGTACTACGCGTCTTTTTACTTCAATTACAGAGCAGTTCTTTAGACTGCATATAGTTGTTACGTTGTTGTAGGTTGCAACCTGGCAGTATCTGGAAAATCGCTTCGCAAATCTGACGGAAAGGTTGGTCACTTTCCTTACAAACCACCCCTCCGCGAATCCACACTGAGCCCGCGTGTTGGAGTATGGCTTGTTTTCCCTATACATGAGGTGAGGCCTGTTGCCAGCAGTGGGACGTAAATAGGCTGATGGATAATAAGATGAGCATTTTTTGCTTGATTAAATTATTGGACCTTTGGCAGTGAGAGTGAATATTATAATTTCATTCAAATTCAGATATGAATGAGTCCTCTAGTTAAGAGATAAAATACGATTACCTCAAGATTATTGCTATTGGTCCATAAAACAGACCAACGTTGACATAATAAAATGACGTTTTTAAAACTCTTAATTGTGTCATTCAAACAGAATTAAGTAAGTATCTCAAATACGAGTACTTTAGCAATAAACGCTCTGGAGCTATTGATAAGTCGAAATTTGGAAGAAAAACATAAACTAAACAAAACACAAACTTAAAGCTACGTACGATCTACACCACAGATGCTATGCTACGCCGTAGCACCGTAGCACTAATGACTCATAGCGTATCGTAGCATCACTGTAAAGAAGTCAGACTCTTAAGTAAACAAAACTGACATACTCGTAAAACATTTTTTATTACTTATCTTAAGCTGTAGTTTCCTGTTCCAATCCTGTATTATTTTAAGCATAAGTTCAAGCTTTATACAAGAAGACTATAAACAATTTTACACACGCTATCTCGTGGCTTTATCCCGCGTTTGTCTTCAGGGCCATATTAACACGTACTGCGTATAAGACCTCGCCGGGCCTTTATGTGTCCGTAATTAGATAACGAGCAACTGAACAAAAAAATTGTAAGGTATTTTTCAGTTTCAAGATTACTTTTTAGAACCTTTCTTCACTTTAATAGTAAGTCCACAGCCTGAAGCTGTTTGTTATTTATTGTAACGACCATAGACTCTTTCAAAATGAATTCAAATTATATTGTTTGTTAAAATTACCATTTAGTGGTACAATGCAGTGTAGGTTAGATGTAGTGGTACCATGTGAACATTGCCGCTTTAATAACGAGACTTTTTACCATATTTATCACATAAAAATACGAGTTTATCACTTAGCACAGGTATTTACTGTAGATGTGGGAACTTTAAACTAGTAAAGTCATAATTTCGTAACCGTTTATAATAAAATAGTGCTCCATAGTTTGTCAGCTCATGTTACACAGTTGGTAAAAAAAAGAAATAAAAAGTATTGCACTTCTCCATGGTAAAAAATTGTACAGGTCTTAAGCTGTGCATTTTGTTTGAAGCATTAAACTCACTTGAATCTACATCATGATCATCATCATTATCAGCCAAAGTACGTCCACTGCTGAACATAGGCCTTCCCCACAGTTTTCCACATCGACCGATCACAAGCGGTCTGCATCCAGCGTGATCCTGCGATCTTCACAAGATCGTCTGTCCATCTTGTTGGTGGACGTCCTACGCTGCGCTTTTGGTCAAAGGGTCTCCAATCCAGAACTTTTCTGTCCCAACATCTACATAAGTAATTACATTTAATTAATAGGCCTTCCACGTGCAAGCAAGTGCAACCGACTTAGATTTTCTGTCGCCCTCACTCAACATCCTAATTTAACCATTCACCCTTAACCCTGCTTCGTAACGTTTCATCCGTATTTTCGAGTTTAGCCAGTGCGTTTACTCTTACGGTCAAGCTGGTAAGAGTGACAGGGATGGCAACATCCAAAACTACAGACTAAGGTTGAGAGAGTAGGAGGGCTGTATTTTTACACCCACAACAAGGATCGCAAGAGCTTACGATGTTGGCGATTTAATTCGCCCCTTGTCTTTGGGGTTTCATTCACACACGCTGGATATAAAATGCGAAAGGAACAGTAATCACATTAGGCCCATTGGGGACAAATTGTGGGATTTTGGTTCGTCTGCTTTTGTAATTTATATTCACTTTCGAATCATGATTACGTCTAAAAAAGTCGAAATATATTGTTGTTTATCGTGATAAGCATTCACGCTGTGTCATTTATATTCTGCCTCATACAGGTTTTTTTTCTGCAATAAAATTATCGTAGAAATATAAAATCTAGTCGCTTTTGGGCTTTTACAATTTTCGTCAGTATTTTGCTACAGTTACAGCTTACATTGAACAGACATCACTGACACTGCCGCGTCGGGCTTTCTAGGTCAACTGTTCCTAAATAGAAATGGTTTTGTTATTAGTGTAAAATATCTTACACTAACTACCCGTCAGCGAGGTTTCGTCATAATTTTAGAATATATAAGTAGAATAACATCATGAATCATTAAGCAGTACGTTTAACTCTATTTTATTGAACGCGCTCGTGTTTTATTTTATCCGACTATTAATTAACTTAGTGACATCAAACTCTCGAGAACGGCTGAACCGATTTCAATAATTATAGCCTTCAAATATTTCTGGATGTTCAGGGGAGGTTAAAACAATGAGAAAATATTGATAAATTGTTCAAGTTCGAAAAATAAGTTATAGATTCTGTAAAAAGTTTTCTCTCTCGCATGCTGTTTTTCGTATCAATATTACATTTCGATGCAAACACTAACACTGCTATAAAGTGCCAGATAGGTAGATAAATACTGTTTCAACAAACAATACACGCGATTGTCCGTTAATTAGAAAATCCGAAACCCGTACAATAGTGTTTAATCTAACAAACGAATCGGATAACACCTATATCATAAGGTTTCGCGCGAATTGGAATATTAGCTACGCCCAAACAAATATACTGTGGCTAGTAGAAGCTTTGTTGTAAATTAATTAAGGATTTGATGTCACTAAGTTAATTAGTAGTCGGATAAAGTGAAACACGAGCGGTTTCAATTTGTTTTTGAAACGAATGCCGGTCAAACTATGTGGGTATATATATATTTAGGGTTAAATTAAACGAAATTAAGATTTCAATTTTAATGTTAAGGAACTTATGAAAATAAATTAGGTAATCAAATAAACAGAGTCAGATCAATGTATATGATATTGTTGTATATAACATGTATTATATTATTATAATTATATTGTTTATAGGCTTTTCGTGCTCTATCGATTATAATGTTGGTTCGGTTAAATGTATATTTTATTTACAGTTATAACTGTCTATATTGACGACTTTGTCTCACATCTACTGTGACGGAGCGTTCCGTTTCCTGTAATGTGCGCACACATACTTTATTTGAAGAAATAATTATATCTAGTTTCACAAAAGACGTAGCGAAAATACTGCGTTTCACAATTATGTAGCATTTTTAAATTACTGTGATTTGAATTTAATAATCATGCTGCAGCTACACTCGTTCTAATTACAATATTTCAACAATGCTTTAATTAACACTTTCAACTATGACAAATGATGGGGAAAGTAAGAAATAAATGGAGTTCTGTTAACGAAAGCCTTCAATTACGCTCGCTGTGTAATATTTCTTTTTAAAAGAAATTGTAAAAACTTTTAAATATTTTAGTTTCAGTTCCTTATGACGTCCTTTGTTTGGAGTCCATCTGCATGGAGATTAGTGCAGTGATGTTTAGTTAGATTTTGTATCATAACTATCAGGATGACCACCCCATGATGACAATCACCCCTCTTATTTAGTTAAAAGATGAGAACTAAAAGATGCGATGCGATGTCAGAGGGAAAGAACTGCTACGTGCTAACGTGCCTTCCGAAGCACGAAGATGGTTATGGTGTCACAAATATGCTGAACAAGTGAAAAGAACGCCAGTCTTTTATCTGCATAGACTGCTGCTGACCTTACATGAAACGCCGTGGTGCTAAATCCGTTCAAATTATAATTTCCTATAATCGACGCAAACGCCAGCCTGCGGTCGCTCACACGCGCGGAAGAACCATTCAATGGTGTTTTACTTTACAACACTGGTTGATACATTATTGAAGCAAAATCACTCCTATCACCGTCACATACATTGCTACACTATGAGACTTGACGCGCTACTGTATGTACACTGAATGTTTCCATCCATTCAAGAATGTGTTCTAGCGGATAATATTACGCAATATGTTGCAATTTAATCTTGTTTAGTACCTGATATAGAAAGGCATCACTGAGCACATGAGAAGATTTCTCAGCACTACTTGTAAATATACAAAAAAAATCGTATGCCCTTTTCTAATCGCTCAGTTTAATCCGTATTTTGCATTTCTTTGCCGGCCGCTGGGCACTGAGCGCATCCCGCTTATCAGTGACGCGTAGGTGGTAGGGTTAATTTATATGTTGGGACGTGTAAAAGTGCTAGTTGTTAGCATACTTACAGAAATAAATGGATTTTATTGGATTTTGATACGTGCATTACGCTTACCCGCATTATTATTGGATTTTTATACGTGCATTACGCTTACCCGCATTATTTGTTGTTTTGTTCTCGATGTGATGATTTCTATAAATTACTCGGTTTTGTATAAGAATAAGTGCCTAGTTACCTAGATTGTTAATGCTCCTGTACGCAAATTACTTTAATTTTCTATTATTATTCAGTCACATAAGTGAATTTTTTTTGTAATTCTTGCGATAAATAAATATCGTAAACCATAATCGCCTTTACACGCCCGATCATCGAGAACACAACAATCTTACGATTACTTTTCGTGACAAAAACAGTGAGGTACCTTTTGATTTTTGAAATCTTTAAAGCAAAGGGCCTGTTAGTGAAAAGTTTCATTGCTAGTAAACTAAACTAGTTAATTTTCAATACGTTTTGTGATAAATTGGTCCAACAAACATAGAGTTAACATAGGTTAGTACATACACGTCTTTCATTTCGGAGTTCAGGCAAGCTCTGTCAGGCACATCTCTGTCCATTCCCAAGTACTTCTGCCGATACCGCAATTTCTAACACGGCCATGGCGTAAAATCTTAACAAAACTAACCAACAAATATCTTATTACGTAAAAATACAAATGATATTGAGACATCAAATGTTTTGGATTCCAGTAATGATTTCTAAAATTTTTCTTTAAACCAAAGTACTAATCCCCATGTAACATTCTTGAAACCTCTACATAACAGTTACATTAACAAATTGGATGGTCAAACTAAAAAATCGAAAAGACTCCGACTCGCATTTCATTCATTTTAACACGGTAAGCAAATAGGTCAACTCGAATACCTTAGAATCGAGACCGAGCCGAGGGCAGTGTTAAACCGATTTCGAAAATAGATCTTTCAGCAAAGAAACGGTTGGATGAGCTTCCTTAAGGCGAGCAGAGGTTACCATGTGGCTGGAAATCTATTGTTCGGGCCTCTCAGGTGAATATTATCTGTTCCTTTTGATAGAATTGGCTTGGGGATTATTTTCACTATTCTTAAGCTAAGGGGTTCGATTTAAGAGTGTGTTAGATTTTTCTGGGGCAGCGATTTGCTGAAACTTACAAGAAAGACTCGTATAGAGGTTTTAACGGTACCTTGTTATGATATTTATCGCAATTCGGACTCACTTTACGGACTTTTTTACGAAACTGGACAGCTTGCATCCAATCAATTGATATCAGTGACGATTTTTGTACTTAAAATGTTACTAACCGTCTGGTTGCAAAATGGTTGCTTAAATTACTTTGGTGGATTGAGCTCTTGTTAACTTGAGTTTTTGTTAAAACGAATGTGGGTGGCACGAGTACCTAATAAGATACACACGATCTTTGCTAAATTGGAAGTATTCAGTTATTACAAATCGACTCCTTAAATATTATTTATTAGTTAGCTACAAAAATTTAAGTAGCTATATACGTTAGAAATAGATAGAAATCTATATTTGTGTTTGGTTAAGGTACACTGAAGATGGTCATAGTTATTAATCAGCAATTTTATACCCGCTTAATCAACCATTATAAATGGCGTGCAAATTTTAAAGTTATATTAGGATAATAAATTTAAATAGTAAAATGTCTATCAAAACAATCATAAAATGTCAACAAGTCATCATGAAATAGATAAAAAAATATTAGTTATCATTACAATTTTTGGAATCTCGCGCTCTTGGGAATTATAACGGAAACTAACCTATTTCTGTTTCTGGTACCTCGTTTGTAGACGTCTTTGGCTTGAGTAAAATAATTCATGTTATTTTTCACAAATTTTGCCGCTTCAAATATATGAAAGCTACAAGGAAGTGTCAAAATATTCAAAGATTTAAATAATGGCTTACACGGTTCGTCAGGAACAGTACCACAAATCGCTATTACACACTTTTTGTGCAACGAACGCCTTTTCTATATCTGTGCTATTGCCCCATATTACATACTAGCTGTGCCCGCGACTTCGTCCGCGTGGAATATTTATTTTGAGCATCATTTTATTTTTGTAAATTTATTTTTTTGTTATTATTTTAGACAATTTATTTTTTACGTTTTTTAAATCACATAATTAGCTTAAAGTACTTAAGTGTTAATTATTTTTCTTGTTTTATTTTCTTGTGTCAGAAGAACATATTAGTTTCGTCCGCAACGCGTTTGTAGCGATCTTGACAACGCGACATATGTGTGAAAAGCAGTCTTGACGTTAATTCATTCCTATGTGTTTAAATGTTTGCCCCTGTGATTTATTAATTGTAACGATGAAAGATAGCATAAAAGGAAATAGAATTCTTTTAAGGTTAAAAGGTAAATAATTTGGAATCATTGTTGTTTGGAACTGTTTGACCAACTGCTAAACCAGTCTAAACTATTGCAACCATCACGTTACATATTGCGAAGAAGTTAGATTTGAAGTCGGGTCCCGGTGGTTTAAGATTTCTAAGAAAAATTATTGGGGCACCTATTTTTATCTTGAGGGATATGGGGAAAGGCCACTTGTGTTCAAATAATTATTTTATTAATTTCGTCTACGCTACAGTTTCTCACTCCCAATAGTCCCATTGATGATCTTTTTTTTCTTTTTTGCTTATTTCAGGGTGAACTTTCGATATAAAGTCCTCAACGTTACTCACTCTTAATCCTTAATCTCGTTCAATTGCTATTTAATTTTCAAAGTGAGGTTTCGCGTGAGACTTTCCCGTCTCCTATTAAAAGTAACTTTGAAGGTAAAGTTATACCTACTACCTTCCTACCACTGCCTCGTTGGTGTAGTTGCAAAGTTTCTGCCTAACATCCAAGAGGTCCTAGGTTCGGATCCCAGGTCGAGCAAAAATTGTTTCTGAGATTTTCTGTCATGAATCTCTCAAAAACAGCTCGGAGTCGAGAAGTTGGCGGTGTTACACCCGCGTGCCTTGGTTCGCACGTTAAGCCGTTGGTCATGCGCCTGATCTCTCTCCGGTCATGTCGGATTGCCGTCTCACCGAACTTTGAGAGTGATGGAACAGTGCAGTTTGAGAGTGCACTTGTGTATTGTGCTCACACTTGTGAAACTTCCATATTGAGTTTTTTTTAGGCAAGACTTTACAATGTCTGCCTTTGTTCCCCTTACTATTACTGGTACAGTTTGTCGAAAGTCCCCCGCAAACATAACAGTAATTTTATGATGATGATTTTATCACAGCTTCTTATATCTCTAAGAGTCCTATCTAGACCCTCTACATGAGCTCTATGGATCATGGAACATTCGTCCCAGATTGTTATACGTAGTCACCTGGTCATTCATCGTATCAGTCTGTTACAGTCCACTGCTGGACATAGGCCTTCCCCAAGGACCGCCACAGCGCACGATCTCCCGCTCTTTGCATCCAGTCACTACCAGCTGCCTTCTTCAGGTCGTCTGTCCATCTAGCCGGGGGGCGTCCCACACTACGTTTACCTAAGAGTGGTCTCCATTCAAGAACCTTTCTGCTCCACCTCTGGTCTTATGTCGTATGACCACGTTCCGGATCTTATCCCTTAATGAGATCCCCAACATAGACCTTTCCATAGCACGCTGAGTGACGTGTAGTCGGTGAGCCAGCTTGACTGTCATGTTCCACGTTTCGGCTCCGTAGGTTAAGACTGGTAGGACGCATTGGTTAAACAACCGGCTTTTTAGGCACTGCGGCAGGGTTGACGTGAACCCCCCTGTAGGATCTCCACCTTGTCGTGGTGGGGGGGCTCAGTAACCGTGGCTTTGCCACCCACGGTGAAGCTAAGCGGGATCCAGGGAGGGGACGCTCCACGTGGGCTTGGGGAGGCCTGCGCAGGATGCGTCCAAGGGTGCGGGCGTGGGAGACAGTTTTGTCTGTCTCTCGCAGTCGGGTGCGGTCGCGGGAGGAGAGACGTCCCGGTGTTTCGTTGCCGTGCGGCCTATCTCCCGCGACCAAACGGGGGCGCACCGTTGGATGGCGCTGCGGTGGGGCCGCAGAGGAAGAGGAGATGCGGTGTGTCGTTGCCGTCCTCCCTATCCTCTGCGGCCGGGTGGTGGCGGAGCCCAACACCTTGCTCCGCCGCCAAGGAGTTTGTGGCCCTCGGGCTATCCGCCGGGGTGCCGTGGTGAATGCTCACGCGACCCCATGGCACCCCCCACAATGGCGGAGTGGTGAAATGCGCTGTGGTTTTAGTGGGTATTACGGCCTTACACACCAGCCGTTGAGTCCCACATACCCCCCTGCAGATGTGTGGGGGGCATGCGTAAAAGCATTTCCACAGCGAAAAAAAAAAAAAAAAAAAAAAAAAGGGTTGACGTGAAGATATGACGCAACTGGTCATTAATTAAATCTAATTTTGGTTCATCATGGTAACTCGTAAAGCTACGCCCCCCTCTCCGCGTCGCTCGCAAGTAACGCGTCTCTTCCTTGCAGCGTCATGTTTTGCACTTCATGCGGAGCGGGTGAATTTTATATTGGTGTTATTTTAAAATTGTAATATTTTTTAAGATATTATTTGAAATTAAGTGATGTCAAGGACAATTTTGTTCAGAATTAAATACTCTTAATCAACAACACATTTATTTGGATAAAGATTAATATTTTTACCTTGATACAACTCTTAACAAATAATGCATTAATTTCGGCCAAATTTGATTACCACAAAAACGGTTCTAGTGCAAGTCACTAGATCCGTTTTTGTGGTAAAAAATCCTTGATTTTAAAAGATAGATACATACTATCGCAAACATTTTTTTAGATCATTTTAAGAGAAATAATTCTTTCATACAAATATTTTTGGTATCTTGAACCGTTTTCGCAGCGTACGCAACGGAAGCCCTCAAGGATGAATAATTTTCCCTGTTTTTTTCACATTTTCCATGATTTCTTCGCTCCTAATAGTTGCAGCGTGATGTTATATTGCCTATAGCCTTCCTCGATAAATGGTCTATTCAACACAAAAAGATTTTTTCAATTCGAACCAGCAGTTCCTGAGATTAGCGCGTTCAATCAAACAAACAAACAAACTCTTCAGCTTTATAATATTAGTGTAGATGAGTGCATATCGCAGGACTGATTTAACGAAAGCAAAGTACGGCGTAAGACCTGTACTCCTTCCTGCTATTTTTTTTAGTTTATAAATTGCAAACGAGAAACAATTTATTTAAACACACACTTTTTGGTCTCTTTGTTTCCAGTCTAATATATATACAATTTCTATGCCTAAGAATATGATTGTTATTGTATTTTTTAATATTTTTACTTCAATATTTGTATTCAATGTCAGATTTGGTATATTATTAAATTTAATTATTGTTTCATTGATGTCATTTTTGTGGTCATTTAATGCCAATTTGTTATCAGTTGTCCCTAAAACAGATATATCATCGGCAAATAGGATCACTCGATGCTTATTCACATTTGGGAGATTATTAATAAAAAATTGTTGCGTATGTATGAGTCAAAATGCGGTGTTATTTTTTTTATAGATAAAATAAAATATGTGTGCAAAGCTCCAACTAAAAACGGCCAGAACATACGATGCCAGCAATAATAAATAATCGTTTCTATGAAAAAACAAGTCACAAAACCAACGAATTTATTAATGAAAAGTTAAGCTGTTGAAATGCTATGTTCGGATTCGAAAATTCGATAAGTATTTTATCTATAAAATTATTGAGGACACATAAGAAGCAACAGTTAAAAATCATAAAAAGGAGTACAATGAGGTTTTCAATCTGAAACTTATTTACTGAGTGTCGTCGCTCATATAGTTCTGTGGCGAGCTTTACCATTCGCCATCACAAGCGCATGCCTACCGGTGGCAAGCACGACAGCGAGCATTGATACGGCTCCATAGGCTAGATGGCGCTATTTGCCGAGTACCCCGCACATAAGCCGCGGCATATAAGATTAAGATCCAGAATATAGATAGACAAATCAAGATGATGTCTATCGGACCTTGGTCCCCGACTAGAACACCCGGTCGGTAGGAAGCGCTTCCTTGTAGCTTCCTAACTCTTAAACTGTTGCGCCAAAGTACAATACTGTTAACCAAATTATGTAGGTACAGTCTTTAAATTTAAAAATAAGGTAAGTCCCTTATTGTTACAATTTAAAACCCAAATGGCAAGCCAATGTCTAATATTGTGAATAGTTTATTATTTGCCCGCAACAAACAGTGCTCCCAAGAATTTTCTCAATAACTTGTAATGGAGAGGAAAAATGTTATGATATGAAACACAAGCATTTCTTCTTGGTTACTGTGAGTAAAATAACTACGTAAAATATTTTTCTACAGTAATGAAATAGTTAAAAGGATATCACTCTTTTAAAAATGATATGTTCAAAGTAGCAGTTGGTTATAGATCATGAATGGTAACTATTAAAATTAGCTTGTAATATTGACGACCGTTTGGTGCAGTGGTCTACATGTCGGACTTCTAAAACCAAGGGTCGCGGGTTCGATCCCCGTACAGTACAAGCATATGTGTGCATAAACATGTGTGTTTGTACTGGTCTGGGTGTTTTCTATGTATAATATGTATTTATTTACAAAAAAAAGTATTTAAGTATGTTTATCCGTTGTCCATAACACAAGCCTCGTACCTAGCTTAATTTGGGACTAGAGAATTGGTGTGATAGTTGTGAAATATTTATTTATTTAGGTATTATTTATTATTATTATTCATAAATTTATGAAAATTTGTGGCACCCACAACATGACACACCAAATATATCATAAGGTTGATACCTTCATCATTGGTCATCTACCAGTCATCCACTAAAAGCTTAAAAGTTTTATTTCACAAAAGATTTAAACTTCCATCAACGAACTCCCTGACCTATCAAATGCCTTCAAGCTCGAACGCTCCAACCTACATAATAAACGGCAAAATAAATCGTCAGCCCCAGTCGCTCTATTAGTTTTCCTCACTCCAAACACCCGTCGTTGATAGAAAAACAAAACTGCACCGTTATTTTCACCCGATAGGGAAACTGCGCCCAATCAAGCAAATACCGACAATCCATCGGCGTTGAACTGCGAAACTTCGTCAAAAGAGTCGTTGTACGTCTTTGAGGCATCCGTATCTAACTAACTTGCCTTGCAGGCATCTAGATCCGTTTTTTCCTCCACTTTCTGTCCTTACAGCGCATACTTTATTTCTATTTGGCAGTACCGCGAGGTGAGCGGGGCGCGGGGAGGGGGTAGGGACACGCGCGTTGGCGTCGCCCCAGCCAGTTGAGGCTGCGGCGAGCGTGCGGGCGCTTGTCAGGGCCACGGAGCCCTAAATTAAGAACTGGTGACCAACCATAGTGTGAGTGACGTGATCGAGTGCCCCCAATCGCACATGCGTGCAATGGAATGACCTGGAGTGACGAATCGTGACTTGTGATGTCATAGTGCTTGCGTGCGACTAAGTGAGTTCGTATCGAGTATCACTATCGTAGTTGCGGTGCAATCGCAGCGCTGCCGGTAAGTCGCGGTGTTTTTCTGCGATAAAATTAGCATAGTAACAGGGTCCCGTGGCAATTTGTTCGAGTGAGCGGATGAGGGTCTGGATGAGGCTCACGCGGTATGGTTAATTAATCATATCTCACGCGCGGCACTCAAACGTTTGCTCGCTGTCATTTAAACAACCAGTGATTACTTTGCAGGTTATTGCAGATGGTAAGAACACCCTTTTATTGTTTTCCATTAACTTGAAATTACAGAACAATAAAGTACGTCATTTAATTACAGTGGTTATAAACAATTGTTATTTTTTTGTCAATGCGCAAGAAATGTGACTAATTAAAAACATCTTTAACAATTCTAATAAAATCTAATGTGATAATCAAAACTTACTTATCTCAACTTTACTAGGATAACGCTGCACCAAATTATTTGACCATAGCTAAAAATAATGGTTCACCCTTAGTTTTTGTAGATTACGTCTACTTAAACTTTATTAAGAAGGTACAACCCAACCCCTAAGCAAATTCAAGTTGGCCATCTTAAACAAATGAGTATTATGCGTGAAGATCAAGATATTATGCAAAAGCGTGTCGCATCGGAAAGGCGGTGTTTTTCAGGAATGTTCAGCTGAAGACATTTACATTCAACGCGGTCCGCGTCATAAAGAATGGGATGCCAGGTTTTTGCATGACATCATCAAAAAGTATTCATGGTTTATCTAATGGAAGTGAATATTTCTGTTAATTTTTTTTCAGGTTTTTAAGAGGAGCAAGTACATTTTATGATCGAAAATATGGAAAAGCTACAAAATCATTGTTAACGAGTAACGATTTCCACAAAGGAATTATGACATTAAACAGGCTTAAAATTTGTCTAAAGGATATCTATTAAGTTATGTCACCATTTCTTTTAATCACTTTGAATTGTCGGTCGTTTATTTAGAAAATGTTTAGACGCTGTCGATTTTTTTTGTGGTAATGTTGCCAATTCTCAATTCTTTAGGGTTATTGAAAATTAAACTGCTCTTGCTAATAACAGCAATTAGTTTCAAATATAGAAGCACAGTTTCAAAATTTAAAAGTTTTTTTATATATTTGTGGATGAGTTCATGTTCCTCATTATACTAACGTTTATTTCTAGATCCATCAAAGCAATTCATTTGTGATTAAGGGGCGTAACTTTAGTGTCACTACGCAAAATTTACTGCCATTTAACACGAAAACTAAATAACTTGCTGAATAAAAATTGAATTTATCAATGTGTGGTTGTTAAATAGGTTAAAATAAATTTTGTTGTTATTTTGGGACATGCTTATAAAAGCTTTAGTTGCCAATTACTCGTAGTAATTATAAAATTATGCCCATCATTTTGATCAATAGTGATTTCAATTATTTATACAACCTCAAACTTTTTGATGAACTATCTTTGGTTATACCCAAAAAACCGGTCAAGTGCGAGATGGACTCGTGCACCGAGGCGAGGGTTCCGTACAAACCTGTACGTATATAAGTAAAAGTTCATCACGGGTATTATAGACTTAAGTATTTAATATAAATTTTAATTTAATATCTCAACGCGTTCATGAGATAAGGAGTAGTAACTTTGAAATTTTTAAAATTGTCAAAAATATTTTTTTTATATTCATCATATAAATAAAATATTTAGGAATATATTTAATATAGGAAAAATTACGAAAACCGTAAATTTTCAGTTTCAACTGAAAATTTACGGTTTTCGTAATTTTTCCTATATCTGTACTATAAGACGTGATTTCGTACTAAATTTCAAGATTCTAAGTTTACGGGAAGTACCCTGTAGGTTTTGATTCCCGTGCGAGTTTCGAAAATTTGCGGAAATTTGCGGCCTAAATGGCTGTATCTTTTGATTGCGTTGGCTAAGAAGGTTGATTTTTCTACAGCTTCCAGGGCCAGTAGACTTAAGTATCATATAGAAATTTCAGTTTGATACCTCCACGCATTCCTGAAAAAAACGGTCTTGACAGACAACGACAACAAAGTGATCTTATAAGGGTTCCGTTTTTTTCTTTTGAGGTACGAAACCCTAAAAAAGTTCCTAGATATATTAATACACATACTAATCAACAAATATAGTCCTAAGGACTGTTATTTAAAAAAAATATTTAGCGTGCTCTTTCATTTCGAGATGCTTGATGCAAAACGTCATCACTGCAAATGTGTCATTATGTATATCATCTAACATTCGGTTAAAAATGTTTATTCCGATGTTTTAAAAGAACAGCGTTTGACATACGATAAGCAATATAGCCAAAAAATAAAGAGCTTTCATTGTGAGATCAGGTCAAACTACAGTATTATTAATGACACTGCTTCACTTTACACGTTTCTCGTAGCAACTTCATCGTAGCTTGTAGGAGTAGCAACTACAGTGTAGCAAATTCATTTATGTAGGATAAAATCAAGGATTCCGCTACACGTGGAGATTCTGGATTCAATTAAATTTTATAGAGATTTTTTTTGCAAGTAGTTTCTTCTTTTAATACGTAGTATCCTTGCAACTTTTTTTATAAATAGTCCGCAAGCTACGATGATATGAGGATAAACTTGATACTGTTTTCGCTCTTATCACATATGATAATTTTAGGTAATAATTAGGTCTTATTCCTATGTGATGCACATCCATCAAATTTTATCGCTATAGTCATTTATAAATGAGTGTGTTTGTTATGCGGGAAGTAGCACACATGGTTACTTTGTTACTTAATCAAATGGATTGTAAAACCATTTGCAAATGGTTACGACCTTCGCGCTGTTTCCCTTGTACTTTTCTTAAGTACAAGGTAAAGGTTCAGCAATGACATTAGCAATGAAACTATACTTATGTCCGACGTCTGTATTCTGACTGGAGCAACAAAAAATGTATTGTATGCCATGTAGAATTCAGATTATCGAGGTTGTGGCTTCTTAAATAATAATAAAATGATCCATCAAACTCGTGAGGTCTTATTCCGTTTACTTTGACCAACACATCTTATATTAAGAACGACGAGCAACAACAAGCAATGCGCCCAAAATGATCTACGGCTATTTAAAAGCGTATTGTTTGGTCATGAAATAGTAGATTGTATCATGAGGAAGCAAAATAATATTTTTACGGCGAGGGCGCTTTTTTGAATCCTGAACGAAGCGAGGGATTCAAAGTACGTCGCCCGAGCCAAAAATATATTTGCGTCCAAAAGATACACTCTACGTTTCATCACCCTCTATGAGAAAATAAAAAGCGGCTCCATCACATTTTTTGCGTCGGTTCTTATATTTTCAGGAGTTAATTCCATATCACTGTCACTTGACGAACTCATTTTTATATAATTTATCAAAACCAAGAACTTGAATGTGAAAATTTATGAAAACGCGGGCCGTAGTTCGCGCGTTTTTTTTTTTTACTCAGTTGCCAGCGGCGGCGGCGGGGCGATGGTCGACGGACGTGCCGTCTAACCAGCCAGTCTCTTGCCTTCGGCGGGAAACTCTAAGATGTTCCAAATTCAATAAGTGCGAGCAAAATTATTTTTGGTCGCACTTATTTCAATAAAGAGGACCAAAATCTCATTTCTGCCCGCTGGACAGTCTATGGCAAAGAGTAGAGTAATAGTACCTATGTCGCTTAGAAGCATCACCTTTGGGCGCAATAAAGGCGACCAAAATCGTCTTTTTCGAATAGATGGGATGAAAAGCAGTTTGGTCAGTCATTTAAACTTTTTCTACTAAGATTAATACGACCACTGTTCGCCGTCAGTCAAAATGACATTGCCAAAGCAGATTTTTATCATTCTTTTTATTGACTCAAAAGCTTCTCTATAATAATAGTCCTCCTATCCGATTTCGACCACGACGAACAATCTCAACAAAGATCAGCCAACTATGCAGGAGATATTATAGTGCACAAGTGTGAGCGCACAGGTGCAGAGAGATCAGGCCCAGGACCAACAGCTTAACGGGCTTTCCGAAGCATGGAGGTGTAACACCGCCAACTTCCCGACTCCGATCTGTTTTTGAGAAATTCATGACAATATCTCAGAAACTATTTTGGCTCGGCTTCTCTATACTAAAGTCCCAGCGCACATCTGCAGCTCATAGACCTGACACCTCGACTCGCAATTGTCAACGATTAGGCCGCGATAATCGGTTGACGTGCTTTCTCTCTCGCGGCGGCGGTGGGCTACCTCCACAGGTTTGCGCTAGCGGAAATCTTTCAAAATATTCGTTGCAACAACAATGGGTTTCTCGACTCGAACACAATTAGCGCTAATCAAGCTTCCGAGCTGTTGGAAGCCGCAGCTTGTCGGTGCAGATTTTAGTGATCTAGGTTTCATTAAGACTGAATGCAACTTAGAGAAGCAACGGAATACAAAGCAACCGAAACAGTTTATGTTATAAGTAGTTAAGTTGGAAACTAATCTAGGCTAAGGATCTTTCTCTGCAGACAAAATCTTAGACTAGAGAACCTCTTTTTTTGACCAAAAATATCTAATTCTGCTATCAATATCTTGTTATCAACCTTGATTACAGTGTGTACTATACACATTCACCTCACGAATTCGTGATCTACAACCATGTTTTATTTTCCTAATATCGAAGTACACACGACTGCACATCGAGTTAGTCGGAATTTTGTTATGCACTTAAAAAGAGGAAATTTCGGAATAAAAATGGGTAACCAGATTTTATATTGTCTGTGAAATGATTTAGGTTTAAAAAGAACAGCAGTGCTTAAAGAAACTATGATGTTTTTATCACGTTACGGGAGTGTAGCCCTATGTTTTTTGCCATTTCAACTCCTTATGCACATCGCGAATGAAAAAGATCAAATACGTAAGTTTATCGGAACTTGTATCACTCTTTAAACTATTACGTGCAAAGTTTGATCGCTTTGAAGTTGCGACACTTAAAGTTACAGTTTCAGCATCAAACTTGAATCCATAACATACTAGCTTCTCGCCAGCGGCTTCAACCGCGTGGAATTCGGTTCTCTAATGTATTTGGCCTTCTTTTTCAATCACTTTATCTTGAACAAACTGCATAAAAATACAATGCATTTTTTTTTTAAGAATAACATACACACGCTATGCTACGCAAGAACATTTTTTTTTAATGTGTGAGTCTTCTTATTTACTGATGCTTGGATGCTATTAGGATCCGAATCCGGAAATAATTGACGAGTAGTAAATGACCAATCAACATATAATAAAAAATATCTTGATTTCTTTGGCTAAAACAGTCACAAATCTTTTACTGGCACTATTACTTCACAAGCTTCAAAAATTAAACTCATTCCAGCAAAGTTTCCGAAATTAATTTACGATTGAAAATGCCAGTACAAGCTCGGAATTCTCTCAAGAGCCATTGCATGGTACCAGTAGGAATAAATAAGATTCTCAGTCTTCAGTACTTAAAACTAATCGGAAGCGGGGCTTGTGGTGGTGGCAAACTTTCTTTTGTCTTCTCGGTTTGGCTTTAAGCAAGAAAGGCTGTCGCATTTCTTCACTTCAAAACTTTACTGTGCTCGGGGATTAACTGATGTCTTTGCAGTAATATTGTGACTTTTTACTTCTTTTGGTACGTTTTTTATATGTAAATATGTGTTTTGCGACTAGTTCTTATTTTGGATATCGTTTTCTTAGGCTCCGTGCCATCCCACTGTAACTTCTAACCAAACATCTTATCATTGAAGCACGAAGAATTACAAAAAAAAATATCTTTTCTTATAACACTGCCTATATTTTCAAACATTTTGAGTAAAACTGCTCTGTTTGTATTTTTTGGTGTACAAATAAAGAGGTATCTAATGTAATGCCTGTTTATGTCACGTAAAAAGCCAAATGAAGCAACGTTACAATACACAATAATACCTTAGACATTTGGCAAGAAATATTATATAACCTTATCCTAAAAGTATTACCCCGTATCTAATAGCGAACCTTTACGTTATTCAGTGACAAATTGCAGAGTAAACTTCCGTTTGCCGGTCAAACAAAAATTGATCACAAAACTATCTAATTGGACCAAAATGAGATTTATTACAGCCATCTGTTGAAATGGGAACGATAAATAAAGTTCCCCGCTACCACTGGGCTTTGATATTTAATAAAACAACCACAATAGAATACTGAGCAGACAACATCCTGCTTGGTTTGCTGTTTGCCCGGCTCAAGCGGAAAGCTAAATATATACCTAATTTAACTAGCGACTAGCTACTGGGTTACCGGAATGAAAATGTTAATAGTAAAGTAGTGGAATACTGACTTTTGCCGTTGCAGTAATAAAAGTAAAGTAGGTATAAATGTAATGAACTAATAAAATTTCATCAGCTATTATGGTTAATTTTATACCTAAGTTTATTTCGTTCACATTTTGTTAAGCCTTAAAAACTATAACTTTGGAACCTCCATTGAAAATATGTAAGTTAATTTAGTAAAATCACTTTAACAGCACTGTCACTAAACATCTAAAATAGAACCTTAAAAATGTGAAAATTCCACAGTTTTAAGCACAATTTGTACCTTTTTCTAGGAATTTAATTCTGTGCTTATAAATGCATATTTATAGCCCACACCCTAATGTGCATCCAACAGTATAAAATTCAATCGGGCGTTGAGAACTCTTTCAAATTTTTGCTTTTAATGTGAGATCATCAAAATTGTTGTTAGCAAAAAAGATAATTATTTTTAATGCTGGTTAGGTGATAACATTGACCAGTGTTCAAACAGTCTTAAATTATCATAATTTTCCGCGCTTGAAATCAAAACATCACTTTTGTAATAATTTCCATTTCCCAGATTTATTCAACGCTATTTACTATGTCTAATTATAAAGTCCGAGTCCTGAAAAAATAATGAGAGCATACAGTCGGCATGCGATAGATCCATTTTGAACTTTGGAAATTTGAATAATTTATTCAGGAAACTGTTTGGACTGCGGCTCGGAAGGATTTCGTTAATTTTTATTATTGATTTTGTTAATGCCATTAAAAGTTGTGAAAATGTTTTTCTTTTCTGCTTAATTATGATGAAACCGAAATGACATTTTGTTATAACATACCATTATGACAATATATGGACAATACCCATGGTACTCAGTTATGTTAATAGGTAGGTGATATCAAAGAGTTTGTCATGTGAGGCATGCCATTCGGATTTATTAGTCGGTTTTTTAAATATGTTTTTAAGATGACTTAAGGATTGACATTACTCATATGCAGTTATTTCTGTTCAAATTAGCCCTCTTGGAATTTTATTTGACTGTTAGCGCTAATTGACTATTGACAAATCAGGGCTAAGTTGATAACGGGTTTCATTTAAAAGTTGTAACATTTAAAGGACTACTTGTCATTCAGAAACAGTATTGGGATGTATTTTTTGTCGATTATTTTTTTTAACGCGCCTTTTCAGAGTAGAGTTTTCGCGACGTCAGCGTGTATCTTATCAATTATTTTTGAAAAGGCTTTTTAGAATGATTAAAATGAAATCCGTATTTTTTTCAAATGAGTTCTATACATTTTTCAACAAGGCAATTTAAACTGTTGGCGAACAAAAAGGAATGCCATTAGCCATTTTAATTTTACTGAAATTTAAACGTAATATTTGCATAATGTTCGTGTTAATGACTTGTACATTCACACCGCTATCTTCAAGCTAATAAATATGGTTGCGTGGGTCACTTTACGATGTAAAGTATACTAACATTTAACGATGTTTTGGGCTGTATCATTTCCAATGTTAAAAGGGTACTCAATAAGTCAGATTTCTTGAACGATTTTTTTACAAGCAATAATTCTGATGAATCAGTGCTCTCGATGGCATCTATAGAGAAAATAATAAGAAACATTATTTCAACGAGTCGAGTTCAAAGAATGTGCTTTAGGATTTCGGATAATACCTTGTCTATATTTATTGCAATACAAAATATAGCTTGCAAAATTCTGATGAAATCAAAACACACGAATGTTTTTGTATAATATGAACCGTTGTTGCTGGTTTCTGCGAAGGAACATACTCAAAATTATTTTTCGGATTTATTTGTTCTCGGGAATAAGGCGCAAAGTAATTTTGTTTCATAATTCCACATGTTTTCAGAATTACTAAAAAATTGCTTAGCAACAGATTAAGAGAATTTAGGTGTAAAAATCAGGTTTAAATTAAATTTACGTCTGAACTGCTTTACCAAATTTATAATAATATTGGTTTGAGTTGAAAGTCTAAAATCACCTATCTACCTCTAGCCGATAATGCTAGTGTTGCCTCTCAGCCCAGTTTAGATGACACACACGGCACCATTTAGTTGTCGGCAAGCCATCAATTGCCTTTTTTTTTCAGCTCGAGGCTACTATTATAAGGTGTACTATTAATACTTATTTGTACTATTCTATAAACGAGGGTAAATATTATCCAGGCAGGTGACCCGTAGTCCATCCAATGACCTTATCTTAGCTCTTAAACCCATAATCTAGTATTATTAGTGAAATAAACCCTGTATTAGTTCTACCCTAACCGAGGGATGTCCTTGGATGCACTTTAATAGTTCATCGCCTCAACGGTCCTCTACGTGATGGTTTCGGCCCCACGTACACCCTACAAAGATCTAGATCCCCATGGTCCCAAGATGGTAAGCAAACCTTTATAATACTAACCAACGTCTATGGTGTTTCGATTTATACTCGTAACTTTATTTTCCAGAACTAGGGGATCCAAATGTTGTCTTACCATAAACATTCCGTTGCATGTCTACTTGTATGAAACTGGAAAAAACATAAACAGCCCTGTTCCGTATCTCATAAAACTTGAATATCCCGGCGTTCATGTTTTATTAGTGAAGCGAAAGGGTTGAATCAATAACGCCGCGCCGTGAGCAACGGTTAAACATTGCCTTTGTGACATTCGGACCTCAGCTTAGTTGGTCTGTATCGTGCGCAAACAAGCACATGAAGGGTTAAAAGCTCTGTGTAAACACAGTGTGAAAGAATTGTGACGTAAATATTAACCATTTCAACAGACAAGTTAACGAATGGCCAGCCAGTGGTTGACACACTGAAATTCCTGTTCTGGCATTTTTTTATTTTACAAGCATCTTGATTTTTTGGAAGGCATGTTAAGCATTTGGTCTGGGTTAGTATCGATAGATTAGTCGTTAACCTTGGTCAATGGTCCTCGCGGCTTCATAACACCTTATAGTATGTAAGTGTTGGCTAGTTTAATAAAAAGGTCTGTACCTTTTTATTACATCTTTTTTAAGAATTTTGTATTTTATTTTAAATTTAGAAGATTATTTTTGACACTTTTTTGATGGACAGTTGTTATTATACTCAAGTCCAGGCTGTATGGATAAAATCCTTTGCCTTTTCCAGAACGGAAAGAAAAACCCACAAAAGGACAGTTGTTACTTTGGTGTGATTTATGAGAAAGTGGTGTTAGAACTTAGTTAGAGTTGTGGTTTAATTATATGACTTGTGAGTTGCCTGCCTCCTTATTAGCGGATCGTTGCCATGATCTGCTTATCTACTTTCTGTAGTTAACAGTAAGGTTAGTCACTAACCTTGCAAAAAACCCCTCCACTCCACCAACCCGCCCTGGGCCCGCGGGGATGGAATACGAGTATGTCTTGTACCGCCCCAAGGCGGTAAAGAAAGACCGGTGCACAGCAGTAGGACTTATAAATTGGCAGATGAGATGGGATTTTAAATTCGTTTATGTCAGTTGATAAGATGTAATGGCTGATATGCCATTACATCTTACCTATAAGTACCTATATGCAAAATACTTTGTTGTTTCTTTATTCCTTCGTCATTGAAAATACTTCTTAAAAGAAAAAGTCAAATAACTATTTCGCAAGCATCTTGTTTTTTTATACCGCCGCAAATCACATTTTATCGTTTCATCGACAAGTTATCCAACATTTTGTATCGTAGTTTAGATCCCGAGGGCGGCAAAGGGAATCAATAACAAAAAGCCTTGTCAGCGTCGGGCCAGCCCCGTAAATATCGGTTTCCTGACAGTTCAGACCTCAGTTTGTAGGGAGGCCTGCGAAATTTGCCTCCGCTCTGTATTGCTGGGAAACATTCTATAACTTTGTAGGTGTTATTTTGAATTTGCACAAAGAAGATGTGTGATTTTGTTATCACTTTCCGTATTGTTAAACTCAGTTTGTTTTTTAAGTTCGCTAAATACTTAGTACCTACAATCTGATAGTACTAAATTGTGATTTGATCAGTTGACAAGTCAGATTACCTAGCGTCAGCGTTTACTGTAACAATAGAACTCGTAAGCTATAATAGTTTGATTTGTAACACGTTAATTAGTTTGTATTTGACACTGGTTACTCAGTTAAGATGTTAATTTAAATGTTAATTTTGAGAAAATATGGGGTTGGGAATTTATTTTGATTGGTGTCCAATAACCAATCAGAAACCAATATGAGTATTAAAAACTAGTATCTTCTTGCTTAGTGTCGTTGGTATCTAATACTTTTGAATAAGACTCGATCATAGTTTCTACAATCTACCCGATCAAACACACTTTTGAAGATTGATATTAAATTCAGTCATCTAGTTAGATGACTGAATTTAATCAAACGGCTTACAAAAAAACACTCTACTAACCAAACGATCAATGTCAAGGAACCTCGGGCTTTAGATTCCGCGCTCACGCACAGTGTCCAATGAAAAGCAACTTCAGCATTGTACAAGATTTATTAGAGCGACCGCGGCTCTGAATTAAAAGAAAATACGAACAAAAAACAAATGCGAAATTGCTGTCGGTGACTCCGGACAAACCGACCCATTCGATCCCGACACGCTGAGAATTCTAATATGGGAGCAAATTGGAATTGTAACAGGTATTGGAGCTAGTATCGTGGTGCAGCGTGTGGCTGTGACAAAACCGTACTATTAGCATGTGGCGTGAACAAAAATATACCCACGTTTGTGTGGGCTGTGAATTATTTAGTGACGGTTGAAAACTCGTAACGTAAGTTTTACAGTACACGTATATGTTTATAAAAATGCCATACTTACTTTAAACTACAGTGTTATCGTTACTCCAAAAATAGCTCTGAAATGATTAAATTAGGGTGAGTAATAATTTCCATTGTATGTGTTTGATTACAAATGTCTACTTTTGCAACGTCTGTAGTGGGAAACATCTGGTACATCTGTATTTTATTGTCATACTCGTATATTACCATTTAAAATTGACATAATATCATTAATAAGCAAGTTCATGCTTTTTAACTCACGAATTCTCGGAAGTTGCAATATCAAATCCATTATGACCGTACAGCTAAACTTCACTAATTGAGTACATGACACCACCAATTGTTGACGTACGTTTTATTAATTGTAAAAACGCTTGTCTCCATAGATTTTGTATGGCGATACTAGCTTGTGACGTCATTATCATTCAAACTCGTCGATGTTTTTTGAATGTTGACGTGACAACGTCTTAAATTAGGTTGTGGCTCGGAGTCACTCATGAAAAAGTGTAACGCCCGCTCACGTCTGTTACGATGAGTCACCGAACGAGAGAGAGGCCCGCCGGACCGGCGAATGCCTTGCGTCTCTCTCCCACTCAAACATGATCGGTGTCACGTAAAATCTTCGCCCGTAAAACCGACTTTATTTGATCTATAAAATGTCAAATATTGCGTATTAATAAATAAAAAATTACCCTACATTATGGTGTTAAATTACGTGTTAATTTTGACTAATTGGCATTATAGAATTTATTTTGAATGGTGTCAAATTTCCAATTTTATTACGATTCAGCCTTACGTTATTGGAAGTCATTCATAAAGCAGTTGATTCTTAAAGTTTGTAGACTCAACTTTGTTATGTCATAAGGTTGCTAAGCTCATTACATTTGCCTCTATTTCATAATCCCGTGGGCCTGTTCTAGAGATTAGGGCTCCACTTTACCACTGAATTAATGCAGTGTGCCATAAAACCTTTAGTGATATATTTTATTCATGGTAAGGTTACCCCTACTTGTAAGACGTGATTGTATATTATCACAGCTAAGTGTCTATGTATGCGTAGAGTTTTAAATTTATTATTATTCTGATTTTATTATTTACGAAATAGTATATAAAACTAGAGGACCCAGGAGGAGCAGTCGTTGTCAAATAAAGCCTTTTGACATGCGAACCTTGTCCTGACAATATTTAACACGTAACACATATACGCGCACATACATTTAGATGATTCATTTTTATTGAAATAGATAAAATGAATATTAGATTTATCGAAACAATCATTACGAAATATTGGTCAGTCACGAATTTTGGTAGACTTCATGCACTTCCATTAAGTCAGTAGTTAATGCAAATGGTGTGGATTGGATACTTAAATCAGAATTCCTTTGCACGCATCGGAACCCTGATCTCATATTGCACCAATTATCAGATAATGTCAGTAACTATTTCTGCAATTTATATTGTTAAGTAAACAATTTCTGTCAGTTTTTGGCAATAACTCGTCTTTGAAGAATTAGTTGTTTTCGCATAAGGCTTAACTAGTTTATCCAGTGGATTTACGCTTAGTCAAAGCACATCAGTCAACTGTGCGGGTTATTTAGTCGTCCCACGTGCGAAGGGAGATAGCTACAAATTATGCTAACTATGCGCCAACTATCTATATTATAGGCACCCAGACGAAATACTCTAAGCATTCCATAGATTACCAACTTCGAGATATATACATGACAAAGCTTAATAACGTCTACTTACTTGTATACAGATGTAGGGCTTTTGCCTAATTGATGGTACGTCATTTGTGGTTTTGTCACCCGAGTCGTTTTCATTGAAAACAGAACTATGCGAAAAACAAGTTCTTTAATAAAATATTATAAAAAATGATACTTTCAAAAACGACAGTAGTTAGCGACGAGAAGAAGTACCTACTTATTTTTCATGGTTCAAGTAACTTGGTGCAATGCGGTCTCATTTTTATATTTACGAGTATACTAAAAGAAGAAAGCAAGCATGACCATTTTAACCAAGCAAAACCTTATTTTAAAGTGAATACATTCTTATAGTCATATAGAACGGGTACCAGGTCGGCAGAAATATTTGATAGTAAACAGATGTACTACTTTTTACCCGACTACGGCGAAGCAAAAGGAGGGTTATGATTTTGACCTGTATGTATGTATGTATGTATGTGGGTATGGATGTTCATCTGTTCCCTCGTAACTTCTAAACTACTTATCAGAATTCGACAAATGACATATCATTAGAAGCGTCTTAATTGTCCGCTGGTTATAGGCTATATGGGATTTCACAAAATCTAATGTGGCGCCCTCTGGCGGACAAAACATACGAAGTAAAAAAATAAAGTTAAGATAAATATGCCGTGTTTGGTATCATTTGAAAGCGCTTTACTTGTACATTTTGAATATATATATATATTACTAGCATTTGCTTGTGACTTTACCTGTATTCATGGGCTGATTGTATATAATTCACATCTTTTTTACCCGACTATATATGTGGCTCTTAGCAGAGTAAGATCCATAGATGGATTATGGATTAGATCACTGGAATCTAGCAAATTACTAAAGAATCCACATGACCAAAGATCGTTCGAGGAGTTGGAAAGATTGAGAAATCAATGAACCCAAGATTAACCTATTTAGAACTCCAAAATAGGATAAAGCCGTGGTCGTATGCCATAAGAATAATAAATTAAAAAAAGTGGTATACGACCACGGCTTTATCCTTAAAACATTTCTCTATCAATATTATAAATTGAAAATATATTAAAATATTATAATATGTGTAAGTTAGTTTATTTAATAACGGTAAATATTTAATAGTTTGTACATACTAAGTAATTTCATTGGAGAGTGTTTTCTTGTTTCGTACTTTTTAGAGCGTGTTTTTAAGTAGTCGGGTGTTAGTTTTTAAACTTTATTTTTATTCATGATTCAAATATCTTGGTGCAATGCTGTCTCTCATTTTTATTCATACTAAAAGATAGAAATTACCCCGTTCACTATCTTAATCCTGATTTTAAAGTTGCTTGTACAAAAATTGTGCGGTTCGTAAAGTCCATAACTACCAGGGCAGAAATATATAGGAAGTTGTATACATGGTTTTATTTGAAGGCGGTTAAGAGAGATATAACGGCGGCCCGGGTCGTCCTTTGACCGGCCATTGCAGATAATGGTACTTGTATCACCAGCAGGAAACACACTTGCTAATAGCTGTTAAATCAAATAAACGTCTTCATTTTTAACACGCTTTTATTAGATCGGGGTGTATGTATTATGTACGAGTATGTATGTTTGAATGTATGAAACGAAATTTTTTGAGCTCAATTTTCACCAACTTCCAGAAATCGGATTAATTTGAAACTTTGCACACGAATTAAGTACCGATGACAATGCAATAATTTGACAAGAGTTATCCATTATCCTTATTAACTAAAAAAATAAAAATAAATAATAGTTTAAAAAACTAAAAAACACGCTTTTATTGCTAACTAAGAAAGAGAAAATAATTTCTGAGTACACGGAATTTATGTAAAAAGCGTGGGGTGCTTGGTTTAGTAGCACATATATGAAAATCATCCTATTATTGGCAAGTATAAAAAGAGAAGTATGAAAACGTCATAAGGTGCACCCCACGCTTTTTACTCTACTGTAATATAAATTCCGTGTACTCAGAAATTATTTTCTCTTTTTAGTTAGCAATAAAAGCGTGTTTTTTTAGTTTTTTAAATTATATTGTTATTAAAAGATAACAAGCACCACCCCTTCTACCAAAAAAGAAAATATTGTGTTACTTGAATAAAATCTTGCGGTCATGTAAATTGAGTACCAGGGCCGCAGAAACATGTAGGAAGTTGTAAATATGTTTTCATTTGAAGTGCGGTAAGGACAGATGTAACGGCGCCCCGGGTCCTCCTTTGTAGCCGGCCATTGCAGATAGTGGCAAAGCTACTTTAATGGGTTTCTTTTGATCCCGCTGCAGTGAGATAAGAAAAATATTGCATTTGATGTTTTCCAGTCGGATGCCGCTTGTTGGCTCCTTTTTTAACGTACTTTGTTTCATACAAGGTAAAAAGTTTTAAATTATAAAAAATACAAAATGTGAGTTGCGTCAGTAAAAAGTCAGTTTAACCGACTGTTAAGTTTGATATGAATTTGAGTATGGAAATTGACTTTGACTCTGATAAAAAACGCCTGATTGAGTGTTAACCGGACATTTTAAATTTGGCGTTAAATTCCATTCAATGATTCCCGTGACCTAACGACAGTTTGGTTACAAGACACAATAACCATAAAGAATTGGCTACACTTGTGCACACAGAAGATTCTAGACAATTAAGACTTTTTTTAGGGTTCCGTACCTCAAAAGAAAAAAACGGAACCCTTATAAGATCACTTTGTTGTCCGTCTGTCCGTCCGTCCGTCCGTCTGTCAAGACCGTTTTTCTCAGGAACGCGTGGAGGTATCAAACTGAAATTTCTATATGATACTTAGGTCTACTGTCCTTGGAAGCTGTAGAAAAATCAACCTTCTAAGCCAACGCAATCAAAAGATACAGCCATTTAGGCCACAAATTTCCGCAAATTCTCGAAACTCGCACTTAGAATCTTGAAATTTAGTACGGAGTCATGTCTTATAGTACAGATATAGGAAAAATTACGAAAGCCGTTAATTTTCAGTTTCATCATATAAAAAAAATTTTTTTTGAAAAATATTTTTGTCAATTTTGAAAATTTCAAAGTTACTACTCCTTATCTACAGGTTTGTACGGAACCCTCGGTGCGCGAGTCCAACTCGCACTTGACCGGTTTTTTATGTTCAGTCTTTATTATGTATACCTGACTATTTAATATTAAGACAAGTCTTAAGCACTTACCTATTATTCGTTTACTACGAATAATACCGTCTTTATTATGTATACGTAATAAAAATAATGTATGTTTATGATTATTTTTATTTATTTCATTAGTTTGTATATTTATAAATTTATCTAAGTACCTACGTAAATAACTTAAGTTCAATTGTTTGTTTTTCCTTTTTACTTAATGTGCACCGCCTGAATTTCTCTGCTTGGACCTATAGTTGACTGGTAGAGAACGCCTTCGGCATTAAGTCCACCATTATGCACATGTTTGTACACATGTTGTAAGGGTAAAATAACGCGTAGCAAAAGTTGCCAAAAAAACGAATTCATAGAATAACATGAAAAAGGTGCGGTTTGCATAGTCACTACTCACCAATTAATAAACGTTATACGATCTTGATTGCATGTGGATAATTAATGTTAGTGATATTTTCTGTTTTGTAATATACTTAACCACGTGTATTTGTTTAGCTTTCGTCTACTTATTGTCATACATTTTCATGTAGATACAGGATAGTAATATATTACAAGCCAAAGTCAGTTAAAGATATTGTATCAAACAAATCTTGCTGACAAGTTCTGTAAATTAAAATAAAAACAAAAATTTAGGAACACTAAGCGGATACTTCATTCTAAATCAGACATTTTATATTCTGTGCTATAGCCTTAGATAAAAAAAAAAAGAAAATCGACACTTATTTTTTCTTAGGAGGCTTTAATGTTTCATCCAAAGTATCTTCTTCTTCTCCTTCCTAGTGATCCTCTTGTCTGGTGACGGGGTCTGTTTTCCGGCTGTTCTTATGCTTATTGGTATGCTCCCTATCTTCGACGTATTTCTCGGTCAACTTACAGCTGTCTAGGTCTGTCTTTCTTCTTCGTCTTCAGAATGGAAACAATATTTATATTCCATACCTTAGCGATTCAACAGACTTCCACTTTGCCCTATCTTGGACGTTTTCCTCAGCTGTCTAGGTCTTTCTTGATGACACTCAACCATCGCAGTTTAGGCCGTCCTCCTCGCCTTTGACCGGGAAGGATTAGATTGTGTGGCGACCTCTACCGTTCGCCATCACAAGCGCATGCCTAACGGTAGCAAGCACGGCAACAAGCGTTGACACGGCTACATAGGCTAGACGGCGCTAGTTAACCTACTACCGCACGTGAACCGCGGTATTTGAGTAAAGCATTTAAGTATGTTTATCTGTTGGCTAGTACCCATAACACAAGCCTCGTAGCTTAATTTGGGACTAGAGAATTGGTGTGATTGTTGTGAAGTATGTATTTATTATTAATTATTATTATTTTGTGAGATTAAGACCCAAAATAATATAGTTATAATTTAGATACAAATCAAGACGACGTCTATCGGACCTTGGTCCCCGACCATTACACCGGTTGGTAGGAAGCGCTTTCCTTTTGCTTTCTAACTTTAAATCTGTTGAGCCAAAAGAGTCACATTGCCGATGTAGTCAGATAGCTTCCTTCTCACGTGTCCCAACCATCTCAGTCGGTTTTCGATATGCTTATCAGCGACGTCTCGTCGTCTTAAGACCTCTTCTAAATCATGCCACATGCTACAAAAGATTGCCACATTATCCGCTAAAAGTCCATGCAGCTTTCTATTGGGCATCTGCAATTAGTAAGTCCAGTACCAGACTAAAGAGGTATGGACTCAGAACTGATCCTTGATGGACCCGTTCTGTGACTGGGATGGACTTAGTCATTGAAAGTATAATCTTTAAACTTTCAACAGTAATTTTTAATCTAAAGTATAAATATGGAAATCCAGTAAAGAATAAGATTAGTGCTGTGGCACTTGTATGGACAGTTAGTACCTACCTTAAAAGTTGTATCACATACTTGCTCCGGTACCTGCTCACAATCTTTTCAACGCATACAAAATCAGTGTCGTGACATGCTAGCAAACTGCAGTTACGGCGTATACTGAGCTTTTTGGCACATTTTCTGCTTGTTTTTTTTTGTGTATGCATTCATGTTATAACTTTGTGTGTCAAAGAAATAATTTACTTACATAAGTACTTGTTTCATATTATCTCGACCTCATCACGAAACCGGATCACACATGTACCTAATAACTATTAATGTGAATTTCTGCAACCGATTCGTGTTACATTCCTAAATTTCTATTAAAGCCGTGTAATAGCGACGTCATGTTACATATTACCGCGCCGCGACATCCAAGATAACCATCTTCATTGAATAAATTAGTTTGCCTCGTACACACGCCGAAGAGTACAGCTTGTACATTCAGTAAATATGAATTTGTGCGCTCCATACACGTCCGTAAATATGTGTATCCGACAAGTCTCCGCAGAGCAAAACAGACCTGATTTCTGCTTGACAGGGTCAACGTGATCAAACAAGTTGTAGAATATCGGTACAGGATCTGTTCCAATAGCGCAACTACATACAGCGCCATCTGTTGGTGGCGTACAGAACTTAAATAATATGGGATGATCACAACTCCAAACACGAGTCTTTATATACCTTTTAGCCATAAGACGCTGACTTATTCCCTTAATCAAGCGATGCCACCATTTAAGCGGATATTACAGGAAAGATTTAGAAGAATACTTTTTTCAGACTTTAAAAGAGAGATAGGGAATGCCACAAGGTGTTGAGTCCGCCAATTTCACACTTTAAAATAGATAGGAACAACAACAAATTTGTTGAAAACCATAAGTTTTCAATGAATAACCAATTAGTCGAGCTGGCTGTTCCACTTGGTCGGTGCAGGTGTGCCTACTCGTTTCAGCCGAGTCATTTCCGCGAAATACTGTTCCGAGTATTCGGAGATTACAAGCACGCTGTCGTTTGAACTTGTTTTATATAGTTATACTAAAGTTAAATCTTGAAATAGTCGTTACGTTTCAGTAATTTTATATTTATTTTTATTTGACATTATTTTTAAACTACTGAATTTATTATTATTGTAATTAGTTTGAGATTGAAATTTTATTGAATTTAATTGAATTTTAAATATAAATTGTAATGTACAGAAAACTTATATAATTGTATACCACATATATTTGCATGTCTGACAAGACAAAACATGCTGAGCTTATACCTATTTGTGATGTCATTATTGTTACCATGTTTTGTGCAAATAAATATTTCATTCATTCATTCATTCATAAATAAGTTATAAAAGTGCCATATCTGTATCTTGTGTAGTCGTATCTATCTGCCTCCCTCAGCAGGGGCCTACTGAAAACCAGCATCAGGGCCCACATGGGGGGGAGGGAGGTCCTCTTGGTTTGGACATCATAGACACACGAAAAGGCGGGCTGGCTGACTTACACTGCAAAATTACTTTTTAAAAATTTCAAATTATTTGCTTTATTTTGTCCCTTTTTTTCGTTTTGCCCTTGATTGTTTTTTTTAATCTGTAGATTTTATATATACTTTTCATTTCGTTCTGTGTCTGTGATGTCTTAAATCAATAAATGCTTTTCTTTCTTACTCGTACATTTTTGCCTTAAAAGAAAACTAAATCTGCGTTGCACAAAGTTTACTATCACAAATCACTTTTAACATTTGTTGTCATGGTCAATTTCTTGAACGCTCACCCGATCCAACTTACTACGACCCAAAGAGCTAAAGCATCTAAAATACTCAACAATAACAACTGTCACAAAACTCAAGTCAATTCTCATTTTAAATTACACAACACAAACTGAAATCCAGTACAGAACGCCGATGTTTCCGCCCCCATCTTTTAAGTCGTCGAACGAAAATTGGCAAAAGTTCTCGAACCTGTTTATACGGTACAGGCGACTGCACATCAGGCTTTCCATTTTTGTTGCAAAATCATCCTTTTCACAAGCGCACAAGAAGCCGCAATGTTTACTTTCATGAGCTGTCGTGTGTACAATCAGGGAATCAGGGTTAAAGCCAGCTGGAAAGTATTGCACCCGCTCGGGACTCGGGTAATCAGTGTGAATAAACCATTGCCTTCTTTTTACTTGATTGAAGCGTGGGAAAAGTGAGCTCAGTTAAGAGTTCAATGATCCCGATTTCAGAGTTTGGATCCTAGAATCAATTTTCGTGTAGATATTAAACATGCGTATAGTGTTGTTGCAAAGAAAAAAAATTGTAGCGCTTAGTTTAACCGTTTCGGTCTTAATTATAACTTTAATAATTATATTTTATAAGTGACTATAAGTCTTACTTATGACTTTGCGTGGAAACCCTTTATATTCACTTTTCTTTATGATTTTACAAAATAAAGCTTACACACCAGAATAACACATACTTAGTATTTTGGTGTGTAAGCTATATTTTTGTAAAATTTAGTATTTTTTACGTGAAAGAGTCATCTCTTAGACATCTATCCATACTAACAAACTTTCGCATTTATAACATAAGTAGGAAGTAGGGTTTCAGCGATATGTAAAGAGGTTGAATTAACGGAGACTAAATCACATATTATTTTGAAACAGTAATGCTCTTTATGCTCTAATTTGCACGCCAAATATTGGTCAGACATGTTGACACTTTTAGCTATTAATATCAAGAATTTACTGTATGAAATGTTATATTCTTACACATGTTTCTGCAAATAAAATATCTTTATCATTATCTTTATCTTTATCTTTTTAAGTTTACAATGTAAATGACTAATACTAAAAAGAATATATTCGTAAAACATTATCAAGTACTTTTTTTGCTTAGCCACGGACCGAGTAATGTTTCCAGTATCTATTTTTTCTTTTGGAGTCTCAAGGACTAAATTAAAACAAAAACCTCATTTATTTAAGCATCTTTTTTTCTCTTCAGCTTCATCTTTATGTAATTGGAGATGTACGAGTGCAATTAACATAAATTAACTTTTTCGCATCAAGTAGGCTTTGGCCAAGCGAAATTGAGGACTCGTTTTGTCCTTAAGTCTTATTGCGTAATGCTCCATTCTTATTTTCGAATCTAGCTATTCCGTTCGCTCGCTCGGTTTAACTTAAATGAGTGACAAGGACGGCTTTATTAGATACTAGCGGCCCGCCCGCGACCTCGTCCGCGCAAACGTGTGTAATCCAAGGGAGCATTTAATCGGGATAAAAAGTATCTTATACGATAAGTCATATCATACCCTGTCCGTATACCAAATTTCATCAAAATCCGTTCTGTCGTTCTAGCGTGATAAACGGACAAACATCCAAACGTCCAAATATTCGAACAATGAAACTTTCACATTCATAATATACTAGCTGACCCGGCAAACGTTGTTTTGCTATATAAATTATTTTTCTCAAACCTAAGAGGTATGAAAAATAGATGTTGGCCGATTCTCAGACCTACTCAATATGCTAACATAATTTCATGAGAATCGGTCAAGCCGTTCCGGAGGAGTACGGGAACGAACATTGTGACACGTCAATTTTATGTTAGATATTGTGACTATGGACTTCGACTTACAGAGTAAAGCCTTTGATTTCATTTTGATTCTACGAATCTTCCATTTGTGAGAGCTAACGTCGCATTAGAATTCACACAAAAATGTATTTAATTACCATCGTCTCTTCAATTTCAAATTAAAGAACTCTATTTTTATAAAGCCTTGAGCTGGAGCGAAATGTTGTTTAAGTTATATCAATGGCTTTCTTGGAAAGCGTGAGTGTAATGCATCTAATAGCTACCTTATGACGTAGGTTCTATTTATTTTTAGAAAGTGAATGACGAATAGTGATGAATTGAACTTAAATGAAAATCAATTTAATTAAATAGTTTTATGAGAAAATAGACTGATTGAGGCGGGGATCGAACCCGCGATCATGGGATTGCGCCTTGTGCCTAAACTACTCGGCCAACCAGACATTGACAAATCCTGTTGAAATTCGCTACTGCTTTATTATCGCGTAGGCCGTTTCTACTTTAAAACTTTTAACTGAATTCAATTGAATTTCGTTAAAATTAAAGTGTAACATATAACATTTTCAATCTTATCAAACATAGATTATATGTTACGAAGCTGTTTTTCGGAATCCAATAAAGATTGTTCAGTTCGAGTTATCTGTCATGCATAACGAGAACCAGTGAGTGCAAAAAGTACCTACGTAATTTTGTATCTGTTTAAGAAATGCAAGTCCACCAGAAAGAAATCATTTACTGATAGAAAAAGCTGAGAAATAATCAAAAGCAAAAAAAAAAAATTGTTTCCTTTTTTTGTTTATCTGTTTCTATACCTTTACTAGGCTAGTTGTATTAAAATATTTTAAAGTTTTCGCATAAATTAGTTATTTATTAATAGTGCTATGATGTACATCTCTCATCAGCCTATATACGTCCCACTGCTGGGCACAGGCCTCACCACAACTATAAGGTGGTCCGAGCCATACTCCACCACGCGGGCTCAGTGCGGATTGGTGGAGGGGTGTTTGTAAGGTAAGTGACCAACCTTACTGTCAGATGTTATTAAGCCGCCCGAGGGCCTCCGACCAGGCGTAACGACTAATATCTATCGATATTAACCGGGACCAACAGCTTAACGTGCCTTCCGAAGCACGGAGATGCTTGTAAATAGACATCACTTAAATGGACAGAATGGTCACCCATCCCAAACATGACCGCGCCTTAGGTTGCTTAACTTTAGGTATCACTACCAAAGCGCTGCAACCATAGCGCCACAAGCACCTCTACATCAATGATATCAAAAGCATATTTACGTCACAGCTAAAAATATTATTAATTGACATTGACACAACTTAGATACTTGGAAATACTAATCGGCACGGCAAAGTAACAGGCGTGATTAAAATAAAACAGAAGCGACAAAGCCTACGTGAAAAAAACACGAATCCCTCTCTGGCCCTTTCTGATCACTTGTGAAAAAGAAAAAATATCTGAGAAACTTAACGGTGTAGTAACCTTCAAACAGCACGTCATCGCCATCGATTCGGGGGTTATTCGGACTCGATTCCAACCTTTGTAGTAATCGATGCGTTAGTTTTTACCCATTCTCGATCGGCTGTGATGACGAAGCATTCCCTAGTGTCCTACTTTGGTAGCCCTGTGGGCTCAAATCGAGCCGTCTCTCTTATTAAATAAATAAATAAATATTTAACAACATCGTAGGTGGAAAGTAGCGGAAGCACTTGTGTTACAGATATCAGAACCAACAGTGGTATTACAAATAAACTTAAATAAATACATACAGGGTGTAAAAAAAACCTTAACGAAGCCGTCAACCACGCGTTCAGTACATCAAACCAAATCGTATATAAAAGAAATTTTGGCTGGGAAACAACTTTTATTTTTTGACATCAAAAAAAAAATTCTAACCCGCAATGTACAGCGCGCCCGCGGAAAAGTCGCCGCGGGGCGTGTTGCTTTACGCCGCCGCGACGCGGTTCGGTTCGAGTGTGCGCTGTTCATTGCAGATTGTGCCATTAAGAGGCTTTTTATGAAAGAACTAGAAAAATTTTGTATCATGTTTCTTTGGAAAAAAAGTTCAGTTATAACGGACAGAAGAAGTTTCTGTAAAAATCATCAATTTTTTTTTCAAACTTTTACCATCAATATCTCAGTAACCATTAACTTCCCAGGTATGGTTTAAAGGAAAAAAATGATCGTAATAATTGGTAGAATATGTGGTATTCGGCTTCGTTAAGGTTTTTTTTACACCCTGTATAACACCCAGACCAGTACACACAGACATGTTCATGCACACAAATGTTTGTACAGTGCGGGGATCGAACACGCAACCTCTTGGTAAATAGTCAAAATCTTGACCATTACACCAAAGTGGTCGTCAAAAAACTCTCATTGAAATAACTTTAGTCCAAAATAGGATGAAAGTATGGAAAAGGGCTAGAGTAGACCTCCGCATCAAAGCTTGCCGACTCATTGCCATTATTTTCATGACCAAACTTTCTCGATCTGAATCTCCTCACATTCGTAACGATTCAGCACACTCTCGTGCGTTTGGTTAGCAACAGAATTTGCTTATCTCTATATACATAAAATTCTCGTGTCACAATGTTCATTCCCGTACTCCTCCAAAACGGCTTTACTGATTGTTATGAAATTTTGTGAGCATATTGTCTGCGAATCGGCCAACATCAATTTTTCATATCCCTTAGTGATAAGGGTTGTCCACAATATTTTTTATGGAAAAACAACGTTTGCCGGGTCAGCTAGTAGATGATAAAATAATACTCAAGTTAATAAGATGACGACCTCTGTGGTGTAGTGGCGTGTGCACCGGTGCTGTCATTTCTGACGTCCCGGGTTCGATTCCGGAGAAAGTGAAACCAATTTTCTATCTTGTCATTGGGCTGTGTTCTTGTGGTACCTACCTTCGTTGTTCTTGCTTCCCAGACACACATTGCAAGGTACTTAAAAACGATAAAACAATGTTCATTAGGTATGTTGTAAATAAAGAAACACTTAATATTTAACAGTTATCAAAGTTATTTAGCCGATCACTAAAAACAATTTCGATAATTGCTCCTATACAAAGTAAATTACTACGCGTATTTAAAATTCAAATTGGGGCATTTGTACAGAAACTCCAGACGACTGAATTATGTATCGTGAAGTCCTTATGTGTTGAAATGGAAGAACCTGCCAACATTTTGTCGGATATACGCTTTTGCTGCCAATGTACAGGCGACAGCTCGCAAAGTTAGATCAACTTATAGAGTTGTGATAGGGTTCATTTTGAATATGAAATTAGTAGTTGATCGTGTTCGAGACTGTATTCGTGTCAGGAAGCAAAGTGCAAAAGGTTTTTTTTACGAGAATCAGTATTTATGCTTCTGCTTGTTATGCTGTAAAGTGCCTGGAGCGTTGGCTGGTGTGTGTAGCGAAAATTCGTGCGTATTTACGAGTGAAGATTTTATTTGGATGGATTTTGACGCTCTGCATAGATAAAGTGCTCGGTTTTGTCTGTGTGTAAATCTTTTTGTTGATGATATGAGGTACTTAATGAATGATTAATGTTACCGTTGTAAATCAATTTTAGAATGCATTACAGGTATTTTTTGTTATATCCAAAGAGCATAAAAAACACAGTGGCACTCTCTGATAGAGACATAGTTACATGCCCCTCTTTTTGCAGTCGGGTAAAAATAACGTTTCGCTGATTCACAATAGAACCCACAAAAGTGTTAACGGCGCTTAACTAAGGTGTGCGTGTAAGGCTTCTTTATTTGTTGCAAGTTTCTTAGGAAATACTTTCCCCTTTCTTTTGTTTAAGAAAGCTGGGTTTACACATCAAAGTTTTGATGTAAGATTGACTGACAATTAGAATAAAGTAAAGGGTTCTTACCTAGTTTGAGGCAAGATATAATGCTGGTTTTAGGTAATTACAATACCTACTAACCAGTACTTAGCTCTATATCGGCTAAAATAATTATTTATCGAATTTATGCTGTTCAAGGTAAGATAGCCAGTAGTGGTTGAGGCTGCGCTCCCATCTTCATCCTGATTAACACTTAATTTTAGTGGGCCAATTACCTTCGCCAATCAATCGTAATCGTTACTTTCAAAAACAGGTAATTCAATTACGATTTTATTACGTTTGACAAGCAAAACTAGGCCCCAGGTTTGATTAGTGTAAAAAAACACAGTTCAGCTTGTGAATATATTTTGTCAACTATAAAAGAAAGACAGAAAACGGCGACGCTTAATTTTGAAAAAATAATTCAGTATGACATTGCTTCAATAACGATTTTGATACGATTGATAAGCAGAATTAGGCCCAAGGTTTAATTAGGGTAAAAAAAAACAAAGTTCATCTAGTGAAGAGATTTTTGACAATTATAAAAGTAAGCAAAAAAAGCGCCCACGCTTTTATTTTGAAAAAATAATTCAGTATGACATTGTTTCAATTACGATTTTGTTACGATTGATAATCAGAATTAGGCCCAAGATTTGATTAGGGTAAAAAAAAACATCTTGTGAAGAGATTTTTGTCAATAGAAGTAAAAAAACCCCGACGCTTTAATCTCTAAAAAAAATACTTAGTATGGCATTGTTTAATTTAACACAGCAGCTCTCTGTTACTACGGTACAATGGCCTTGTAATTTCACCTAAGTGACAATGTTTGTTTACTCGAACACCACATCACACAACATTACCGACGAATGAAATGAGAACGTGTTTAATGTAAATGCATGTACATTAGGCCTGGGGATCCGACACTCATTTGTTCAAAGGTTACTTTACTTTATTTGATTGGACGCCTCAAGATTGATTGCTCTCCGTCAAAACGTAATGAGCGTGAAGTATTCATGCTATGGTTGTGTCATTAGAGGCTAAAAAGGTTGGACGTGTAATTGTTTCAATAATTGTATGACAGAAGCAACTGTGTCATGATCAAGGACTCATTGTCGATTAATCATAGAAAGTGGAATATCTAGATAATCTAGATACTTGTTTATTATTATTAGATAGAACGTCTAGACTTTATATGTAATTATGATGAACGAGTAGACCCGGCAGACGCTGTCTTGCTCGCTGTTTTCGAAACTTGTCTAGAATCACTCTTATCTATAAAAAAAACTGCGTCAAAATCAGTTGAGTAGTTTTAAAGATCTAAGCATACATACATACAGACATAGGGACAGACACGGGAGGCGGCTTTGCTTATACTATGTAATGATAATGATACATGTATACACTTTCGGAAAATTTTGATCCAAGGTACTTTGTTCGATGTTAAAATGCTATTACACTTTTTATTTTAAATCAATATTTGTACTTCAATATTATTAGAATTTTAATATTCTTCCTCAGCCTGAGATAAGAAAATATTTTACCATTTACGTACCGTGCGAATACTTCATATCAGCCTGTTGCAGTCCACTGCTGGACATAGGCCTCCCCCAAGGAGCGCCACAGCGCACGATCTCCCGCCCTTTGCATCCAGTCACTACCAGCTGCCTTCTTCAGGTCGTCTGTCCATCTAGCCGGGGGGCGTCTCACACTACGTTTACCTAAGCGTGGTCTCCATTCAAGAACCTTCCTGCTCCACCTCTCGTCGGTTCTGCGACAGACATGGCCAGCCCACTGCCACTTCATCTTGCTACATTTTTGGACAACATCATTTACCTTAGTCTTATGTCGTATGACCTCGTTCCGGATCTTATCCCTTAATGAGATCCCCAACATAGACCTTTCCATAGCACGCTGAGTGACGTGTAGTCGGTGAGCCAGCTTAACTGTCATGTTCCACGTTTCGGCTCCGTAGGTTAAGACTGGTAAGACGCATTGGTTAAACACCCATTTTAATATTCTTCCTCAGCCTGAGATAAGAACATATTTTACCATTTACGTACCTTGCGAATACGTCTTACCAGAATTAAATAAACGAAACATGTTTACAAATTCCCAGCCGCATAACTCACTTCTTCCCCACTAGACAATCTACATCCGTGTTTCCCCTAATGCTCCACCATGATTAAGCATTAAATACAGGGTGTCTACTGTGTCGAAATCATTTCAATTATGTTACGGTTCATCGCCTAAGGAAAAGGCGGAGATGGAAAGTATGGATATTGAATGTGTGAAGCGGAGTAGACCCCCAAAGCACGCGATTCTAACGCTTGAATGCGCGGTGAAAATATTGATTGCCGTATTAGAGGGAAATATACGCCTCAAGACAGCTATTTGTTTTGAAGTTCTAAGGGGGTGAAATACATTTTACGTGTACAAGTACAATTATAATATTAGTGTTTGAAGTACTACCTTGCTATATCCAGTATTATTTCTGTCAGAGGGCTTTTGATCACATTTTTGAAAGGCTTTGCTCTATCTGTAAGATCCGAGCACAAGGGAAGAACGGGTGGGTATCCGGTACAGGGTTAACCAAATGAGACGCGAGTAGTTAAGTTGACGATTTATTCCCGAATGTTGGAACCTACGCACATCTTCTACTACCTTTCAATAATTAATATTAATGTGTGAGTGGCTACCTATATCACACTATCCTTTTTTATTGCCGATGAACGCTTGGTGCAGTGGTCCACAGGTCGGACTTCTAAAACCAAGGGTCGCGGGTTCGATCCCCACACAGTACAAGCATAAGTGTGCATGAACATGTGTATTTGTACTGGTCTGGGTATTTTCTATATATATAAAATATATATTTATTTACAAAAAAAAGTATTTAAGTATGTTTATCCGTTGTCTAGTACCCATAACACTAGCCTCGTAGCTTACTTTGGGACTAGGTAATTGGTGTGATTGTTGTGAAATATTTATTTATTTAATAAGTTACTATCTTCTTGAGAGTTTTTTTATAATGTTTAACATCATGCGAATTAAAAACTCGTCGTCAAACCTTGTCTAGAAACAAATGAATGTTATCGAATCAGTCTAAAAGACCCCGACTATCAACCGTTTCACATGATATACAATGTTAATTAGTTTATTCCGAATCCGCCCTAACCGTTTCGGCATGATTAAGCATTTAACACAACGGAGAACACGCGACGACGCGACGGCTCAGTGCGCCCCGATGGCGACATTGATTGTTCGGTTACAGGCGAGCCGGGTTACAATTCAGGCCGCTTATTCACAGGTAAAGAATGACAAAATCAATCACACAATTACATCAATAACACAGAATCACAAAATTTTGACAGCTTAGAACTGTTTATTTTTGCCGTAAACTTGGATTTCAAACGATGAATCGAAAATCGGAGATTACTTATAATGTATGTTATTATTAAATTCATACTTAGTAGCGCTTTCCGATTTTCGAAGGAAACTTTGAAATCAAAGTTTTTAGTAAAAAACTGTTTAACTGTCAAATTGTTCGGATATGACTTAAGTTAAAGTTGGTTTTAAAGCTCCGGATACGTATGTTGAAAGTGTTGTTAAATCTCAGCCCATGGTTGTATTTTGAACTTCATAAGCGTTTCCGTCGCAGCCTGGTCACTAGACTAGGTGCCATCAAATTATGGGCTCAATAACTTGTTCTTAATTTTTTTATTTATGCTTAGGTTGACACGAGAAGAAGAAGATTCTTAGATTTGATATAGAAGAGTGCTTGATTAAGTTTGATATCACGTAACTTACTGTGTGCCGGAATATACTGGATTCAACTGCTTTTGTCTTCGAAAAACTGCCTTCGTAATAAAAGATGGGTTTTTGTTCGTCACAATTTGTGTTTTAAATCATAATAGATAACGGTTTTTTAATACCTCTTATTTCTACGTTGATTGTGTACGCAGGGACTTACTGCGAAACATCAATAATATACATGTAAGACATCCAGTATTGTAAGAGCTATAGGGAGACTACATAACTTGCTGAAAGGAATAAAATTTATAAACAATTCTTTTTGATAGGAATCGTTATTTTAATCCCGAAAGCTATTTATTTTTAAATACACGGCTTATTATCATTGATCTAAAACTGATGTTAATTATCAGTTTTTTTAATATTATTATCTCTACTTTTGTTAGATAGACGATGAAAGTTCACTGAAGTGACTACTTTAAGTTACCTTGAATTTAGTATTAAAGAGTAATTTTCAACTAGGCTTAACTCGAGAGACGTGAAAGCTCTAGATAATGCTAAATGTAGGTCACCCAAATGAACGGTTTACTTCAAGAATATTAGAAATATACTTACAATAATACATTTTTTTTAATAAATTGATATATTTTGGTTATAATACGAGCTCACGGAATCAGACAATTATTGATGCTATGTGAATATGTTTTAAAACAACGTGTCTTGACATTGTTTTACACAATATTACTGCACAATGAATCTCGTGTTTTCACTCTTTTTTATATAACTTAAATAAATAAATAAATAAAAATTGAGTTTATTACTTCCAACAAACAAATGATGCAACACTTAATAATAATTACAATAAAAATAAAAACATGGAAGCAATTGGATGCGGCTCAGCTATTGCTGACATATGACAGCGCTGATTTTCAGCCGCACCCACTCCTCTGAGGTCTATTGTGAGGGTGTGGTAACGAGGGCTTTGACAATACGTTTAATAAAATCACACTGCATAACTCTCTCTCTCTGTGTGTGTGTGTGTGTGTGTGTGTGTGTGTGTGTGTGTGTGTGTGTGTGTGTGTGTGTGTGTGTGTGTGTGTGTGTGTGTGTGTGAGTGAGTGAGTGAGTGTGTGTGTGAGTGAGTGAGTGTGTGTGTGTGTGAGAGAAGTGTGTGTGTGTGTGTGAGAGAGAGAGTGTGTGTGTGTGTGTGTGTTCGTTTTCAATATCCGTACACATAATTTTAAAAGTAGGTATTTAGGGGCAGGGATCTCCAATATCTACGTCTAATATTTTCTAATGCTAATTGTTTCCTCAATAAAGCTGCTTTGTATTTTGCTTTGAAACATTCTATGCTCATTTTTGATCTTAAAGGGGGAGGCAGAACGTTCCAAATGCTTGCAGCGCGGAACTTGAAGGATCCTCGGTACCTCGCGGACTTATGCTTAGGTATTTTCAGCAAATTTTGAAACGCCGACCGCATTTTCTCAGAGTTATATCCCTAATCCAAGTAAGCTTTTCATAAAGGTACTCAGGTTTTTTGTTCCAGATTATTCTGTGAACAGTGCAGGCGTATTGGAGTTCACTTCTTGCTTTCATATTTAGGATGCCTTTCTTGTTTAGGTATGGAGTAATAGACTCTCTCCTTGGAACATTATAGCAAAAACGAATACAAGCATTTTGTACGCGTTGTATGGATCTTTCGGAGTGAGCTCTCAATTTTGGGCTGAAGATAGAATTACAGTAGTTAAATGGGGAAAGAACAAGCGAGTCTATTAAAAGTAGTCGTATTTCTTCTTTTAGGTGTGGTCTAATTTTGTATAGCATTTTTAGTTTAAAAAAGGCATTCGTAACTTTACTATTGACATGATCTTCATACTTTTGTTGCGCATCTAGAATCAATCCTAAATTACGGGCTGATTCAACTCTTTCTAAAACCACATTATTAATAGAAATTTGCTCATTATAATCTGCCACTCGTTTAATTTGGTGTTTAGTTCCTAGTATCAAAACCTTAGATTTTATGGGATTTAAGTTAAGTGAATTAATTTCCGACCAGTTGTATATGCTTTGCAAATCAGCATTGATATTTCTAATCGCTTCTTGTGTGTTTTTAGCATCAAAGGAATGATATAATTGAGTATCATCTGCATATAAATGGTACTTACACGTCTTAATACAATCGGGTAGGTCTGCTGTGAAAATTGAAAATAAAATCGGACTTAAAATGGACCCTTGTGGTACGCCCCGCTCAACTTTTTTTGGCGAAGAACACATTTTAGTACCGTCATTTGTGTAAGTCACTACTGTTTGTTCTCTGTTCATTAAGTACATATCAAACCATTTACATGTGTTTGCTAAAAAACCTTAGTGTTTTAACTTGGCGAGCAAAACTTGTGGGTGTAAGCAATCAAATGCTCTTGTGTAATCAAGTAACACTAAAATACTGCTCAGACCCATATCTGATGCTTCCGACAGATCGTCAGTAACATGTAGCAGAGCTGTCTCTGTGCCATGTCCTCGCCGGAACCCAGACTGGAATCGTGGAATAATATTATTTCTATCCAAATAATCAGTCATTTGGTTAAGAACGACCTTTTCCAAAACTTTCGACAGTATTGGTAAGATAGAAATAGGACGCAAGACTTTAAGGTCCTCTATTAAGTCCTTTTTGGGTATAGGCCTAACTAGTGCTTTTTTCCACAGAGTAGGGAAGGTTTGAGTTTCAATAGACTTGTTTATAATTTTTGTAATGGTAGGGAGTGTTGTTGGTAACGTCAACTTAATCATTTCAATGTTTATGCCATCATAACCTGAGGAGTTAGTAGAGATATTATGAATTATTTTATGAACTTCTGTATCGGTTGTTGGTTTTAGATCAAAGGTTTTATTGAGCTTAAAATTGATTTGTTTCATCAACTTTTTTTAAAAATATCGAAATTCTGTGATAAAATTCGATCGGACTCCTGAAATATGAAAATCTGTTACAAATAAAACTATAACCACATTAGTTTCATTTTCTTCGTACACTCACTGATGTATCAAAAATTCAATTTCCAGAAAAAAAAAAATGGTCCAGAAAATCAGGTGGTAAGCTTCAACGGCTTGACATACTTTAACCAGCCATTAGCTAAGAAACACCGTGAACTATCTTTCGAATAACAAAACAAACAGACATAGGGGTCAAACTTATAATAACCTTCTTTTACATGGGGGGTTAAGAACTTGCCAAGTCTACATAAACACTGGGTTTTCCCCACCGTAATGCACGATTATGTCTTCAATTATTCAAATAAGATCAACATCTCGGAAGCATCAAATTGTGCCATTAAGAATACCATATTACAAAGTAAAATATGACTTCCTAAGCTATGAAATATTCAAATAAACGTAACAGCCTGCAAATATAATTTCGCAAATGACGCATTTGCTTAAGTAGAAGTCATGACGCCATGTTCGTTTGCCGCATTCACTTTGAATCGTGCGAATAAAGAATACAACAACAAAACTTGCTGGAATAAGATATTAGAATAATAATGGTAACCGAAATTTGCGCCAAGTTTGGAATAACTTATATTTCAAATTTACGGCCGCAGGAAGTGTATAAACAAGGTGAAGTTAATCTTTTGCATGAAGTTTAGTTATTAGGCTAGGGCAAGATAGCTTTTATTTTATTTAAGCGTTTTTGCACGAGAAGTGGAATTATCGCAATGAGGCATTCCCTACGAGTCATGAATTTGGGCTCGCAAAATGTTGGCAGTGCGATGAAGGTACCTTAACCCACAACCAGTTGGTAGCTAAAAAAGCCAACAAGGTATGTCGAGCATACAAAATGGCAATAACCAAAATATTTTTTGATTTACACATATAATAATAATATAATTATTATTATTCAGTTCCAATGAAAAAAAGTTAATACAATAGAGCTTCAAATTACACCGAGATATAAAACTTTATTTGCCTGAATTAACTTATCATTAATAAGTGTTCTTAACATCACTTCTAGCTATCATTCAACTCATAGCTATTGAAATAATAAAAAAATCCATTGCCCAGTAATGAATCTACGTCATTTTAACTACACTGATATTGACATTCGTATCAGTTAACGTGTTGTATTTCATTATACGTGTTTCACACTGGCTACAAATACAGTGGCTGAAAAGGGCAATATATGAGACATTTTACGGAAATGAGGTAATAAGTGTACTTAGACCAAAAAAAAAAGACAGTTTTCAGAAAATTGGTATCTTATTAAGTTACGTAATTTTTTGCATTAACAATGCAAATTCCTTTACTATGTGAAATTTAAACACACGTAAAGAAAAATGGACTGCCACTGGCGCTACTCGAATCCGCACCTCTCGCAAGCCGGGCGATTGCTCTCCCAATAGGGAATATGCATAAAATTTGAAATGGCCTAAAATATTTTTTTCTCGAATACTTATGATCGTAATATTTCAATGAAAAGATTTTTTTTATTTACTTATTATTTAGAACCCTAAAATAATATTCAATAAATAATAGTTTAAAAAACTAAAAAAACACGCTTTTATTGCTAACTAAAAAAGAGAAAATAATTTCTGAGTGCACGGAATTTATATTACAGTAGAGTAAAAAGCGTGGGGTGCACTTTATGACGTTTTCATACTTTTATACGTGCCAATAATAGGATGATTTTCACATACTACTATACGAAGCACCCCACGCTTTTTACTCTACTGTAATATAAATTCTGTACGTGTACTCAGAAATTATTTTCTCTTTTTTAGTTAGCAATAAAAAAAAGCGTGTTTTTTTAGTTTTTTAAACTATTTTTTTTTTTTTTTTATTAAATCTCCAAATTATTGCATTGTCATTGGTACTTAATCACAGATTACTAAATAGTTACTACACTTAATGTGTTAGTTAATAGTGGGATCTATTGGCAAAATACAGAGCTTCTAGTGCAAATCAATTGCATCAGTTAAAACTGCATAGCATTAGCAGCGACATCTAATGATTGCTATCGAAACTAACTAGCTAAGCGAACGCTACTAGATACTTTCGTAATATTTGTGAAAGAGATGGCGCCGTGCGGAAAATGTAAGAAGGCGATTTCAGCAATATTAAAATTAATTTTATTTTTTTAGTTAATAAGGATAATCGAAAACTCTTATAAAATTATTGCATTGCCATCGGTCCTTGACCCCTGTGCAAATTTCCATGTTAATCAGACTCCTAGAAGTAGGTGAAAATGAAGTGCAAAGATTCCGTTACATACATACATAGTTACATACAGGTCAAGCTAATAAAAGCGTGTTAAAAAGTGCAAAATAAGGGAGCGAAATTCAAACTTCCAAAACGCGCCACCATAGGTCGATCGAAATGTGACGTCATCTGACACGGCATTGTATTGTAAAAATTACTAAGTAACTGAAAAGTCCACAGTAAACACTAAGGTAAACACCCACTGGACGTGTCATGTGACGTCACGCAAAGCGCGCACAAAATGGCGGCGTTTGAACTGCTTAATTTTTTTTAAAGTTTTAAATTTCATTTTAAAAAATATCTAGAGTATTTTGAATCCCATTAATATTTTTTTCTATGTTATAAAATAGTAAACTATTAATTTAAGATAAAAAAGAAAAACATGAATATTCCCTATTGTTGTAGGTATCTTACCACAACATTGATGAATAATGGCTAGCTACAGCCTAAAAAGCACTTAAAAAAATCGGACCGATGAGTAAGTGTCACGGTAGCTAAATAGGGAGAGCAATCGCCCGACTTGCGAGAGTGCGGGTTCGAGTCCCGCTTGTGGCAGTCCACCTTTCTTTAAGTGTGTATTAATATCAAATTGGTATATTTTTTTTTTCGTACATGTAGAGCTATTTTCTAGCCCTTTTTTAGTTTAATGTGTAGCAATTTTCAGTTTTTTTTCCCGTGGCAACCAAACAATATATACACAGACCTGAATTCAACAAAGAAAATTCTCGTGTGTGCTAAGCCTTACGTCGTAAAGTGATTAACACGTGACAGTACTAACAGTACGTAAAACGCCATCCGGGGGACCCATTAACTCTGATTAATAATCGGTTAATGGAAACATTCAGCCGGGTGACGCAACACAAAAAAATGCAAAAACAAAAATGTACTGTTAAAATGCTCATGTGTGATTGTCAAGGTCATGAAAATGCAAAAAAAATGCCAATAGGGTAAAGCCGAGATAGATTTCCCGAGTGGTATAGATGACCCGATTTTTATTACATTAGAGCTTTTTTTTAGCTTGTGCTATGGTGACTAGAATAATGGATATAAATACTTAAATACGTTTATAAACACCCATGGTACAAATGCTCGTGCTCATCACACAAACATTTGCCCCTAGCAGGATACGAACCCGCGACAGCCGGTTCATTAAAAATCAGTTCAGTGGTTTTAGCATAATTGACGGACAAATATCCAAAAATAAACTTTCACACTAATAATATAGAGGTAAGTGTGAGTGTGATGGCCAGAGCCTTATTTTAAGTATGAAAATACTTGTGCCAGTGAATACTGTACTGTAGTACTAGTGAATTAACAAGCCGTCAGTGAAACCCTACGATGTCGTTCCTTCCTCCTAAGCTCCATGGCTTTTAAACTTGGACATTGTAGCTGGAATGGTCAAGTTTAGTTCCAGTAAATAATCAAATGTAGACGTTTAGTTGAAGTTTATTTACTTCATACACATAATGTTATATTTAAACCTGCTTACATTACTCGTAACTTACGAAAATAATTATCTGAGATGAAATACAATGATTACATCCGTTAGAAGGATGCACAATTGCAAACTTTAATAGCTGTACAAAAATGTATTACTCAAATAATATATATTTTTAAGAACTAAAATTGCGAAATAAGATATTCATGCATTTGGTTGTAATTTTATACTTTTCACAGCTAGGTATTATTTTCTCGTCATCCTTGCTGAGCCGTACCATTTGCTTAATATAAACATATTGCTCTAACACTAACCATGAAGAAGCATAACTATGTCATTTATAGTGCCATTACGAAAGCACCACTATAAAATAGCAAATAACTAAATGAAGTTAAGTCATAAACACCAACTTTAGTACATAACTTAAGGCTGTGCATTTCCATTGTAAGCTGAACTTTATTTGTAAGAGCTTTCCCTTATAAATAAGGTCAGCTTTTGTTAGCTGTACAACCTTCGTGTTACGGTTTATGATGCGTTTGACCATTACATAATTTTACTGAAAGCATACAGTGACCTTTAAATACATTTGTTACGTTTGTCCGACAATAATCAAAGATATAGTTGATGGAGTCTAGCCTTACTTTGCGGGAATCTATGACTAAAGCTAAAAAAATAATGAAATTGGATTACGAGCGACAGATTAAGTCGCTCTTAATCTGTCGAAGCGACAACTTCTCCTGAGGATGCCATGTCAGTGTTGTGTTTTCAGGTGCATCTTCTGTGCCACATTGTGAGTTGTATTGTAAGTCCTGCGACTTCCAGCTCTAGTTTTTTCAAGTGGTCACAGTTGGATGTATTTAGGTTCCTGCGCTGGCGTCGTTTAGTGGAAATTTAAAGCAAAATAATTCTCTTTTTCAGCTTTAATAAACAAAGATTCAATATTCTTAAGAAACTGTTTAGTGGGTAACATTTTTATCGCGTGCTAATTAAGATATCTACAGGTTAATAGAAGCTAATATATTAAATCAAAACTGACAAAATAATAACTCTAACTAAGACCAATCTAAAAGAGGTTCGATTATGTAAGCTGATATTCGCAATTTCAAAACAAGCGGTTTCCAATGCCTAAGGTACTTCGATTCTTGTCATTAATATTGCTCGCTAGCACGGTGAAGCTGACATGGCTGGCTACCTAAATTTGGAACAACGGACTTCGGCTTACAGAATTATGCCTTTGAGGCGTTATGTAAGAAATTAAGGAACATTTCTTAATTTGGAATATCACAAACGCAGAACAACATCAAAATGTCATCTTAACTTCGTAAGCAACTTGGTTGACTCCAGGCAAAATTGCGGCGGAAGCTTTAAATTAAATGACATAAACCCGTGTTTATGTACATAAGGCATACAATCCACTTTAATAAAATCCCGTAGCAAGATCAGCCATGGTTCGCTAAGTCCCACTCCAAGTTAACTAAGTTACAAATAAGAGGGACGGACTGGCAAGCTTACTTAAGGCTGTCAGTCTGAAAAGGGTATTAACAAACATTTGCTTAACGCGAAGAAAGCGCGATAAAAATCACTGGAATCTTTGAATTTCATCTTAAATGTCCAAAGGCTTAAGTGGGGATTTAAGTACAAACGTACAAATAATCTTCTCGGATAAAACTTAAATTTCGGTTTTGTTTGGTGTTTTCGCTGGGATGGACAAAACCTTGCCTTGAAACTCATCAGGACACTGTTGCACCATCTTAACTTAGAGGGATCATTATTGAGATAGAAAGCGTCTGTCTTTATTTTTAATAATAATCAACTGCTTATTTGATATGCATGCCAAATTATTCCGTATTTTAGTGACATTAATAACTTTTCACCTAACATGTCGTTTGAGCCGATTCATTATTCATATGCGGACATATACCGAATGGGCATAAATTGCATTATAACCTGTTTAGCATCGTTAGTTTCAGACCGCTCATAAAACGGGTTTACCTAAACGACAACGCGATTTAAATTAGAGAGTTAATAAAATACGACTTTGCAAAGTATACCGACGGCACTTATTAAGAAACTTTTTGCCTCGGAACGGACAACTGGCTGGGATTTCAAGTCACTGACGTTATAGTAGACTTGAAGGAGAGAAGACAAAGACCTATTCTTATACTTTTGAGGATAAATTGACCGCACCTATTTGAGCTTACTTTAGGAGTCGTTTCCAATCAAAAATACCCGTCAAACAAATTTTCAACGCTAAAGACTCGGGGTACGTCAAAGCGTATCAACCAATCGCCGCGCTTGCATCGCTTACTTACACAGTCTCGGCGACAGTGTTGGCCAGGCATGAGTCGTAGTCTACCGCAGGTGTGCCTTGAACTTTAGTCCCAAAACGATCTTACATAGAGTGGCTATCAACAAAACCAATAAAAATCTTTTTTTTTTTAAATCCTTTGTATTTCGGGACAGACGTTTTAATCTTTTAAAGATCGAGATTAAACCTACGATTCCATTGCGCTTTTCTATTCTACTCCTCGCTTACTTTTGATCTTTCTTGCATCAATCTGTTCAAAACTTTGAACTCTGAAAACTTGAATAGTCTGGACTAGGCAGTTCAACAAAATCATGAATATCGGACGTGGAAAACTTTGTAATAGTTTTTGGTATACTACATTGAGGATATAGCGGGATGAACCAAAATGATTCTAAAATGCAGTTTCTTATCAAAAAACTCATTTACAACTGTTACCTAGGTGAGCACGAACAACAATTGTAACGTATTCGGTAACTTATCAATTTGCATAAAAAATGTCAGTGTTTCTAAATTTTCGATGATATCACTGATGTTGCAACGGTAATGTACTTGTAGCTACGTGTATCTAAACGAAATATCCAAACCTTGTTTTACAAAAATGATAATTCAAATAAGCTAAAGATGCAATTCGGGTAGTATCCGCATGCACTCTATATCAAAGGTACTACAGTACACAAAGTTTTCACGGAGCATTTGATCCAGTACCGATCAAAGTTCAATAGAAAAAGAATATGTATTTGAATGAAGTTCTCGAAAGAGTACGTCACGAGTGGATCTGCTTTGAAAGGGTTAAACCCTTACAGGCTATTCTAGGGCGCGTCCTTACACGGCCGAGTAGGTACATATTTGTTGGGAGATGAGTTGACATAGTGGGCCCGGTAGGGATAGCAAATACGCGACCGTCAATCTTAACGGAAAAAATATTGCGTATTTTCATTTATGTTGTCCGTTCGAGATAACATTGATATTGGCTGAGGTTTGCGTAACGAGAGTACGAAAAATATTACTGTTATGCAAATATTTGATGTAATTTTTTTTTAATTTAAAATCACATTTATACGATTTAAGAAAAAATATCCCAATTTTAATAAAACACTTAAATCGAATTTAGATCTCATATTCCATAAATCCCATAAACAGAATCCCAAATTAGAATGAACAAATCATAAAATTACTAAATTATTTTGATTGAATACTAAATTCATCTCATTTACGTCGTATTTAAGATATTTATTTCTCGAAAACCCATTATCTCAATCCTTACTAATCCATCACGTTATTTTCTAAATCAGATATTCAATAACCGTTATTACGTCTGGGTTGCTTTTGAAACACCTTCAAAGTAACCGACATTTTGTGAGTCTTGCGAAACAAAGCCGTGTTCGCCACATCAAAGCGCCAGCGAATCAGCGTTATACTATACATCGGAACGGTTAGAATAGCGCCTGGGAGATGTGTAACATGCCACATTTTCCTGTGTGCTGTAACTGTGCCATGGAGTTAGAATAACGAGCCAGTCTTTTGCCGACCGTACTGACATAAATGGGTCACCAGTCATCCTGTCCATAGTTACCTGGACGGTAGTGTCGTGCCGTTTTCATTGGGCTGTTTCGCCTGTATGACGCGAGGCATAACCATACGTCTTGCGTAAACGGATTGACGCAATTTCCTATGTGGTGAAATATCTGGTAACATTGTTGCTTGAGGGATGGAGGGATTGGTTTTCGTTTGGAGATACATGCAAAAATATGTTCAGCCATTATCGATAAATGAGGGAGTTAGTTCCGGCGCTTCTCGTGACTTTCTAAATCGTTTGGTTTTTTTCTCAAAGCGCTAGCAAGGTACAAAATTAAGGAGACAAGTTCCAATATACCTAGGTATTGCAATTCTGAGTTTATATTTCATTGATATAAATGAGTTATTAGGGAAAAAGCTTAAACAACAATCTTTTTGCAGGGTTTTCTCCAGTGCCTTAATGTTAAGAAAGCGAATCAAGTTTCCTGTTAAATTAAAAAGAAAAAATGTAATGAAAAGTTCCCTTCAAATGCTAGATTACTTTTTCCTTTGGGATATTTTCATAATCGGTTGTTTTCGTTAGCTAAAAGTTACTAAGCGTTTTGTCCCAACTTGCTATTCACGGAGTGTTTTAATCTTCGCGATTTATGACGCCTAATCTAGCTGGAGATTTAGATATGATGGCAAAAGTTAGATTCCATATTTCGGTTGGATCTAAATCTTCCGTTGGCTCCAAGCCGAGTAGTATTGCGCTGTTAGGTCATCAGGTCAGTGAACTTTTTATTTGAATAACATGAGCACTGTTTCCTGCCTATTGGTGACATTTGCTCGACTTTATTGAGCTTTATATCATTAGAATATTTGACTTATAAATTTATTGCAATTAATACAATTTAAAACTAATTACTAATATTAGATTTTGTCGCAACATACCGTTAATATTATTTATCGCTGAAAATACATAATGTGGCACTATTCCAAAACCAGTTAACACATTTAATTTATGTAATTAATAGTCTAGAAACAACCTCAGATTTATTTAAACATTAACCACAATAAATAACGAAAATTAACGTCGAACTACGTTAGGCCAAGCTTAATCATTATGATGAAGCCTTTATACATTGCAAGGGAAATAACTATAATTAAACATCCCAAAGGGATTGTAAATCTAAGTAATTTATATTAATAGGCTAAAATTTAGGTTAGTTTCGCTACACAATGCCATTCTGAGGCCGATTTTGTTGTTAATAGACAATAGTTAATCATAACAAATTGAGCATTGGATTTGTGTTCGTCGTGAACTTAGAAAACCTTATTAAATAACTGCCTAAAACAAACAACATTACTAGCCTACATAAAATTCAAAGAACTTTACCAGTTTCATTAGGAACCTAGATTCTTGTCCCTTTACTACAAAAGAATTAGGCAGTATTTATCTGTTGTTTAAAAAATGTCCAAACAGCTTAAAAAGTATGCTTCCTTTACGTTATAACATTTTCGCTGGCATTCACTATGAATTGGCTCGCTTACATTTAAACATCACTGCACTTCCTGAGTTTTTTTGTTGTGGTTTTTTAAGAATAAAATTCATAACATCAAAAAAACCGTTAAACTCAAATAAAAAATAGTCATCACTGTTGATTAATATGTATGTGAGTACATGATAAATTCTCGTCCCTACTTACTTTGATGAAAAATGGTGCAACGCTAATATCCACTAATAAATGAAATATGAAAGCATTGCCGGTAACTTTTTCCATTTTTTCCTGTGGAGTGGATTACTTAATACGAGTTATTAATGAGACAGCCAGCCCTGCTCATAGACAGCTTCCTCCGAGATGGTTTTATTTTCTTGTCGTCCGCAATTTCGTGTTATCTCTTTTACTATCTCTTTGACACCATCTCTTTAATTAACAAGGTTATTTGACTGGCTTAGTGAGCGTTTACGTAGCTCGGCGTTATCCGGGTAATTTTTTTTATATAAAGGCCTATACAGACGATATTCACGGACGCTATCACACTCATTGTTGAGGTCCTTTCGATAATAAATAAAACTAGCGGACTGTAATTAAAAAGTGCTGTGATTCGCCCTCTTCTTCTTTTCGTCGTCGTCACACTCTTGGCTGAGTGGTCGTGGTCGCCTTTTCACGATTGGTGCAATGACTCTTGGATTGATAAACGTTCGACCTCTAATTTATAGATAATAATTATCTTGAATGCGACAATACTGTAAGAGTGCTTGAAGGCGAATGCGTCCCGAAAGTTCGACTCGGCCGCGAGCTGGTCGGACGTGATCATGCGGGCTCAAGTCCTCAGTGTTCGCATCTCGCAAAGTCCCCAACACTCATTCCGAAAACGCGCGGACGCTGCACGTTTTCAGCGTTGCAGATTCTGATAGATCCGTTTAAAACTTGCAATAGGTACGCATAATGCTTATAAAAAGCACGTTTGTATCAATATAAGTTGGCGTGGTTACAAAGAGCTGTAAATGCACGTTTACAGAGTGTTTACGCTTAATAGACGCGCTTTTCTCGAGTCGCCACCTGTGCTAACGTTTCAAGACAGCGATAAAATCTTGTTCCAATAGCGTACATACCAAAGTGTAAATCGCGCGTCGTACTTCTCGTTCATAATACGCCATGTGCCAAGGCCCTTAGTCTAAAGTAAAATGTAGCGAAAAAATAACAGCTTTGATTAATCACCGCCGTTTTGTTAGCTCCTGGCCCTCGTAATCTTGAAGTTATTGCGTTAATATTAACGCGCGGAATAAACATTGGGGTGTTTTATCATTATGAACGACTTCGTGACGAGTAATATCTGTGACGAAATTACCCCGTTTCGTCACAGTGACACCTAATTTCTTACTGGGTCAATGATATTTTGTGCCATTGTCAGATGAAATGGAAATGCTGAGTGGCTCTTGTAATGCTGAGTGTTCAATTGGTATGATGGCGCCGGGTATCAAGTGCCATACATATCTCATTACATCAATGAACACTCAAGTCATAATGTGGTTAATACCGCCACTGAATGTGGAAATTAAGGTACAAGTTGGAAGCCCGCTACAAAAGGCAACAGCAGACGACATATAATCGCGACACTTCTTGTCACAATATGTTAGAATGAATGACGTCACTGACTTCGTGACGGGAGGGAATTTCATACAAACATATAGAAATCAGAAGTGTCGCGACGACATGTCGCGTGCTGCTGCGTCATGTACCGGGCTTCCAACAAGAACCTTAACATTGAATAAGAAACTGCAAATGGAATAAAAACCTGCTTAACATAAGTCCGCTTAAGCTATTCACTCGGATATTCATTTCCAGTACTATTTGTTAATACTTCATCAAAGAAGCTGTTGATGTTGCAATCTTTCGTAAAAGTCGCGAAGTTTGTATCAACGCCGAAATAAATATTAACATTTAACTCATTATAACTTTGCCTATACGCAAACACGGGTCGGGGCGTGTACACCGTATACTTCACGACTCGTGAGGAATGGCTTGCTGTCTTTGTTACTTACTTTGGAATTTTGTTGCTTTAACGGAGCACATTCTTAAATTCTGAAGAGTGACGGTTACTGTTTTTCAGGTTCTTTAAAGAAACACTTTAAACTTTGTAGAACTAAATAAAAAAGCATGTCATTTTTTTATACATTCTGTGTAACGGTTTTTGCGTCATGAATTTTTTTTAAACTTGTCAGAAAATTCAAAAGCTTTGTTTAAGAAAGATATGGCCCAAAATGGTCTACAATTGCTTCTTTCGATAACTTTTCATCTATGATCAATCTTCTAAACACCCTAGCCTATTAGTCACACTGAGAAATAATGAAGGGCGAAAATGTTAAGTGTACAGTTTGAATTCACTTGGAAATCACAATGGACACTTCTGGTCACTATGCGTTTGAATGAATCAACTAACGTCACTAACTTCGTGACGGGAGGATATTTCATACAAACATATAGAAATCAGATGTCGCGACGACATATCGTCTGCTGCTGTTCCATGTAGCGGGCTTCCAACTAGAACCACAACATTGAATAAGACACTGCAAATGGAATAAAACCAGCTTAACATAAGTCCGCTTAAGCTATTCACGGAATCACGGAGCCTACTTTACGTAACATTTTTGGCACTGGTCCAGTTGGTAGGTAAAAATAGGGAAAGCCTAGCCAAAACATGCCGTTGATTAGTCACACAAACATTGCGTGTAACTCAGAGCTGAGGCCGTACTGCCTGACATTTCGTTTGTATTTTCGGGTCTAGCCAGCCTTTTCACTCGCACGATCAAGCTTGTAAGAGTGACAGGGATGGTTTCGTCCGAAACGTAGTTTTCGGACCTTACAGAGTACCGGAGTTGAACTTTGGGATATACTCTTAAGATATGTCTTCCCATATCAAGTCATCCGAGATGACATGACGTAAATGGTACTACGAGTATAACGTGATTCTCTGTTGGATTTTCGTGGTCGGTTGTCTGGTCTCGAATGGTGCAAAAATATATCTCTTAGACGTTTGAATTAGGTACAAATAACTTAGTGCAATGCAGTTTCGGACATAAGTAGAATTTGAAAAGTCGTTGTTATTCTATTAATGTTATTAAAGTACCCATATTTAGTATCCAAAACCTGATTTATCGACATATTTTATGACATTTCTAGTACTCTCAAGACATTCAAGTGTGTTTTAATTTCAAAAATGTAAATTACATATCTACCAAATATACATAATGACCACTGACGAAAGGGTGACAACAGATGATAAAAATAACTACTCGTATATAGAAAAAAACTTTGATTCAATTCCCAAAAATATTTCGCAGACTTACTATGTAGTTAAATATTCGATGCATACCAACGTAGAATCTCAATTTTACAGGTTTGTTGGGAGCGGATGTCATTTGATATTCTATGTAAGTTTGCGTCCTGATTCCCAGATAAAGATTGCCTTGTCACGTCTTCCTCTGCACCAGGCACGTTTTGACTTATTTCCTGTTCAATTTTGTTTTATAGAAATATTTTGTTTTTAAATAAATATTTGTTGGGAGAACACATAGAAGATCAATCAAGATTAAAATTATTCGTACTGTACACTCACCATTTTCGCCCTTTATCATTCCTTAGTGTGACTAATAGGGTAGAGTACTTAGAAGATTGATCAAAGATAAAAAGTTGTCAAAAGAAGCTAGCGTAGACCATTTGGGTCATATTTTTCTTAAACCAAAGCCTGATAAATGCCTTTGAATTTTTTTAACTAGTATTAAAAATATGACAAATAATTTGAATAATACAGAATGTGTAAAAAAATCTTTGACATGCTTTTTGATTCAATTGTACAAAGTTTAAAGTGTTACTTTAAAGAAACTGAAATTCAAAATAACCGTCACTATTCAGAATTTAAGAATGTGCTCCGTTAAAACAACAAAAGTTCCCAAGTAAGTAACAAAGACACCAAGCCATTCCTTACGAGTTGTGAAATTTACGGTGTACACTCTCCGACCCGTGTTTGCGTATAGGCAAAGTTATAATGAGTTAAATGTTAATATTTATTTCTGCGTTGATACAAACTTCGCGACTTTTACGAAAGATTGCAACATCAACAACATCTATGATGAAGTATTAACAAATAGTCCAGTACTAATGAATATCCAAGTTCCGGTGATATGGATATATTTTTCTTCAAAATAGGTGTAAAGTAACCTTATTAAAAAAATGTTGTATTTACTGAAATATAAAGGAGCTTTGTTTATAGTATGCCAAACACATACATTACAAGATATAAAACCGTGTTTATTTTTTTATTTCAGGAATAAAACACTCGCACTGTTATTTAACTCCATGATATAAATAATGTCGTCAAACATTATTCAACCATTTATGCCGCGCAGTATGCACAATGATGACATAGTGCGCAAATATACTGTTTACAATGTAAGACCGCAGAGTATAAAATCCGGTGGGAAAATCCACAACCATAACTGCATTTAACTCAAAGATATTGCCCACCATAAATTCACTTAGTTGCCTCGAGATCGTAAAGTTTTTACATCAGCTCGAGTTACAGTGTTATAATGCAAATGAGTTCTGTAACTCTGTGGGCTGTCCCTCTAAATCTTCAACACTTCCAGGCTACGTGACAGCTTTAATCTTTGTGATTCGTGATGGCGAATAAAGGGGAGACCCCAGTCATCAATTAAACCATTATTCGGTTGGACTAAAAAGAACTAGGTTAATCTATTGCCATTTGGTCGCGAACGCCGAAATTGCGCTTCTAAGGAAGTAAGTGATTTGAGCCTCCCTTACTTAAATTTTGAGAGGTTTTTGCCGAAAACTTGGAATTTAAAAGAAAAAATCGGAGGCCGCTACATTGTAGGAATTTCATTATTACATGAGTAATCTACTCGTATTGCGTAAAAACATTGTCAATGTATAGGAAAATGCACCAAACAGTTTTTTTCTTTTCTTTTGGCGCATCGTTTCGTGCATCAACATATACATCCTTTGAAATCCAAGTTTTTAGCCAAAAAATAGCTTAGCTGTCAAAATTTTGTTTTATGACTTTATGGTACTAGTGTGTAACATTGGTGATTACCGCCGAGGCGATATCGAGGACGGTAATCATCAATACACACGTGTATCATACGACGTTTTTCAACACACTTGTAAATAAAATAACAATAAAAACTCATTTTATTTAGTAGATAAAAAGTTTATTTAGAGAAACAATTAGTAAATGTGCAGTTAGTAAAATTATAATTAACTGCTTTTGATGGCATAGCGGTCTCATCAGATAGATTATTTATTGAAATACTTTCATGTACCATTGTAATTTGAGATGGCTCATTATACGTGTAGATAGGTGAAATCCAATCATTTGATGTACTTGGTGTTTCGTCAGTAGGAAGCGCCTTAGAATCAAGTTTAATTCTTTATTTTCCGCGCATAGGGGTTGCGCCTATTCCGCCACGTACAAAATGGGGATTTTAAAAAGAAAACTTGAAAAAGTCATAGTTTGATTATTGGTGTCATTATTAGTCTAATTGTAGTGAAATTACAACCACTTTATGAGCAAGTGTGTTGAAAATAACTTTAACCGTGGTATGTCTATTGCATACCTAAGTTTATAAAGAACGTCGAAGAGTCGTAAGAAATATCAAATCCCACCAAAAACATTTTCATGTAAAATGTTGCCAAGACGAGCCCATATGACTCGCACTGTCAAAAAGTTATCAGATCTCATGTAGACTACACGCCCTAACTCTACAAGGCCTAACTTCACAAACTCTACACCTTAGTCAAAATATGTGGCTTGGCCATTTCGCTACATTCACATCGGCGTAAGGTGAAAAATCAATTCACTGTTCATTACTTTTGTGTTATACAATAGTTCTTGTAGTAACGAACGGCCAAGCCACATATTTTGACTAAGGTGTAGAGTTTGTGAAGTTAGGCCTTGTAGAGTTAGGGCGTGTAGTGTTAGAAGCTTGGCTCTACATGAGATCTGATAACTTTTTGACAGTGCGAGTCATATGGGCTCGTCTTGGCAACATTTTACATGAAAATGTTTTTGGTGGGATTTCATTTCTTTTTGTAAGTTGTTTGTAATAATTTTTTTTTAATTTTTTTCTTCTTTTTTTTTGGGGTGTATTTCTTGCACATCAGAGACGCCTTTTTTATAGCCCACTCTCTATCTTTGCCTTTTTTGTTTTTAAATTGATACTTTGTCTCAGCCCCCTGGTCTCATACAAACTCCCATCCCCTAGTTTAAGGGGTTGGGGGATGAAAGTTACAAGTTTTATAATTTTTTTGTTGTTTGTGTGCTAATACTAGCTTACATACAAAATTTCAGCTTTCAAGGACATTAGGAAATACCTTAATAATTTTGATGATCATCAGTGAGTCAGTGACGAAATCAGCGTTTTTTAGATATAAATAAAATCTGAAGTATAAAAGCTAATGTAATTAAAACTTAATATGTTCAATAAGTCCGCTATTGACAATATATCCCGAAAATTTAGTTGATCTAGCATAATCCAAACCCAAGTTATGAGGGTTCAAAAAAACGACGAAGCGCTTCGAGAAAAGGTAGGTAGTGCCAGTGCGCTTCGCTTGGCTCGTCTTGGCGGGGGCACTACCGTGCCCCCAGATCATCTGACATTTATAAATCGTTTTACAAGAAAAAATAAAAACAGTCACATTCAATATCTACTAAACCTCCAAGTTACAACGAAGCTAGCTTTACGACGTCGAACCGCTCTCGTATTTGTACAATTTGCGGAAGCTATCAACATTTCAATCAGATTACAGACATTTTCTCTGATAGTGTGTCAGACACACGGCTTTCCGTTCTTGTGTGTCTAAACCTGGCACGAGACACATGGGATATATTATTTAAGCCGCTATTTTTAACGTCGAGTAAAATATATTGAATTTTTAAACGAACAGACCTACTCGTAGTGTAGAAGTGTAAGATGACATAAGTTATGATAACTCTTTATTAACGCAGTTGCAGTTGTTTTTTTTTAATCAGCCATCTTATTTGTCTAATTAACCGCAATAAAGAACAAGGCTTTTCCCGCTAATTTGATGTTACGAAAATCGACATTTCGTCCAATTTAAAACCGTCAATTTTAGCCAATATAATCAACAAATTTATTCAATTCAATGACGATTTTGTTACTAATTGAATTAACAGAATCAGGGCCCTGTAAACTTGCGTTTTTAAATCCACCTTTTTTCAGAAGTGTAGAGATATATTGTGGTTTTTTGTTAAGCTTTTATTAATACCATCAAGGTGGAGAAGCGATGATTGCCTATAAATCTTAGTTTGGCATCAGAGGCTATGTGTATGTTAATTAGTTTTTCAAAATTATTAGTATTCTAAGCATATGTACACAGTATCTATGTATCTGATCTTTTCTGGCAAATAAATTTATTATTTTTAATTACCACCTATGCCTTTAATGAATTGTCCTACTTCATTTCACATGAGATCTGTACTTTTCGTTTGTCAAGAACCATTTGCCGGGATGTCATAAAATCTTTTTTTATAGTTAATACAAAACTTACTTTTATGGTCTGTTTATATGTCGCGGCAAGGAATAGATGGCTCATATTGACGGATGTTGACTATCAACGATTTATTGGTGGGAGATGCAAAGGAATACTGAACAGTGTTTAGGGAAAGGTTTTATATTTGACAATATTTTACAAGATTGGATAAGTTACTTGCTGCTACACGCATCGTTAAGTTTGTATTTTGTTCATGTTGCGCTGCTTCTGTAAAAAAGATTTAGGAAATAAAGCGTTGCAGGTTAATTAAATATTACAAAAAGTTTTGAACCTGATATATCGGCCAAGTACGAAAATCCTTCTCTACTAATCTGTTCGACAATACCATATAGTAAGGGAGAGGGGGGCACGTTTGAACACTTTCTGTCATAACTTCAGATTCTCTAGTTCTGAACCTTTATACTTTTACAATGCTATGTCTAACTATTAGGCTATAAAATCTCAATACATCATATTATGATGAATAAAATGCAAATAACATCCGCAAAATGCATTTAAGAAGAAGAAGTCAAATGTTCAAAGCTGTCCTACCCCTGGGGAAGCTTTGAACACGCATGGTGCAGTTTTGAAATACAAAAAAAAAGACAAAATTATAATGTTTCCCAAACTTTTAAGTTACACCATTAGAAAACTCCTCATAACTCAACGACAGGCTGTCAAACGTCAGTAGTTACAAATTACAGTTATGCAGGTTTGTGTTGCTACTATCAAATACAAATAACCACAAAATTAGCTTCTGAAATAGCTCCGTAAAAATGTTCAAAGCTGCCCCTGTTTAAGGGTGCCTCCTTCTCCCCTATATAAGGCAAATATAAATAATTTTACGTACCTACTGTGCAAATATAGGGCTGGTATTTTTATCAGATTATGTTATCATTGTTTGTCCTTATTTTTTTACATAAACAATAACATGCTATTCAACATTCTGTCGTCAGATTATTTGCTTGGAGCTCCTGAGGCGGGGCAAATCTGATTTCCTCTGCATTAACGTTAAGACAAATTGAAAAAGAGATTGCAAAGAGAAATGATAGGACTCTTCCGTCTCTTTGAGTAATCAGGAGCTTCGTTTTTATTGCGTCTATTTCTTTGTGTAAATAAACGGTTGAAATAATGTATTATTCAAATACGAGGCGTAACGATTTAAGTGCAAAGGAGGACAACAAATCTGAGTTCCAAGAAACAACAACGTTCTTATTTTCGGATCTAGCCAGCGCTTTCGCTCACTTGGTAAAGCTCGTAAGAGTGACAGGAATGGCTTTATCCAAAACTACGGACAACGGCTGAGAGAGTAAGGGGGCTAGGTTATGGAATGCAAATGACTAAATCACATCAGGTTGCGCATTTTTGTTGCGGAATCACCTTTAACACGAGTGCATGAGACTGGGGGCCAATTCCGCAAATCAATAGTAACAAAATTAAAATTGAATCGCCTGCTTTTGCCAGTTCTAATATGGACTAAATGTCATAAACGGGCAATTCAATGACGATTGATTGATTGAATACCCTTATTGACATCCATAATCAATGTAAAGTCGTCTCAAATGTAATTAAATACGCAGTAAATGCTTTGTAATTATCAGTTCCATCAAAAAAAAAAAACAACACATACATTGATCTGACTCCGTTGTAAGTAGCTAAAGCACTTGTGTTATACTAGATATCAGAATCAACAGAGGAGATTACGAATAAAATAAATACATTCATAAAACACCCAGACCAGTACTAACAGACATGTTCGTGCACACAAATTTTTGTACAGTGCGTGAAACGAACCCGCGACTCGACTCGTTAATAGCCAACTTTTCGACCATTACACCAAACCAATATAAATAAGATTTACCGCCATAAAACGCACCATTGTCCTTTACTGGAACATTAAACTAACGTTTTCATTACATTGCCTGTGGAAACAAGGAAAAACACTTACAAAATAGATGACAACAAAGAACATAGGTGGCGGTTAACAGAAGTGTCAGTAGGCATAAAGCGACTGAGCACAATACGGCTCTGCGTCGGACGCGTTTCTACAATGGCCATTCTCCTTTGGTGCCCAGTAACGTGTTCAACAAATAATTATGTCGAGGTATTGTGTGAAAAAACATTTGTTCTGCGAAGGAGTATTGGAACGAGGATTTATTTATGTTTATGACAAAAAAAGTTACTCAGCTACTTGTTCCTTTGACCTTTATCTTTGTTAATGTAATTGAGGAATAGTAGAGACAGCGAATTCTAAAGAAAGGGATCTTTCCAAGTGATATTCAAGTATTTTTGGTTGCAAAAATTTTGCAACCAAAGTCTGCAGTGTGTGAACACGCGTTAGATAAACCCAACCACTTCATAAGCTTTGACCAACCAAAAGTCCTCGCAAAAGAACGCCGTTTTCTTCCTCGTATGCTCCCTGAGTCTATTGAAATTAGAATACACCCTCATTTTAATAGAGAAGATGGTTCAAAAATTCCACCAGCTTGGGATCCTGTTTTGGCCAAAACTCAAGCTCGACCCCGCACTGCACGATACTGTTAGCTCATTTTGTGTGGATAGGAACGTAACTTAATATTTTTGAGTGATGGTACTTAAAAAAAAATTCAAACTATGTAATGACAACTAACACCTTAGTCTACCTGTGACCACGGACGCTGAAAAGGGTCCGAAACGTCAGGTTAAAACAAAATGTAAATAAATCGCGAAGTAATCCGTAAAAAGTGTATCATTTCAATGTCTACTGTTCGCGTGAACCGAAGAAACAAATATATTTTTTTTTGTTTACACATGGATATAGAAATGTGTTGTGCAAAATAAATATAAATAAATTATTTGTAACAATACATTAAATTTAATAAAGTAAAATAAAATTAGTGAGATAAAAGAATAGGATAACTTTATGCGATGGCAACCTATTCTGCGTAGTACCACTATACGAGTATTTATAAAAATGGAAAAGGGAGATGTTCGTTAAAATCTCTGTTACCTTAGATGGTACAACTATTTTTTTTAAAACATGAACTAATACCCTAATTCTCTTCTTTACAGATGTGAAACCATCGCGCTGATTAGTGTTTTCACCATCAGCGGGGACAATGTCTTTCCCTGTGACGCTTCGCATTCGAAGGACGATACTAATGGCAAATTCATGGTGATTGCTCAAAGTGGAATAGAAAAGATGTCGGTAAAAGCCAGTGTGGGTTGAAAAAAGCGAAAAATGGGCAACAAAATACTAGGGGGTGAACTGATCGGCGTTTTACTGGCTGTTGTTTTTTGCATCTTTTGCCCGAAATATGGTGAGTTTTTTTTTAATAATTAGTACATTTTAAAGATTTTACATTTTTTCATTTATTAAAGGTCCTCTCTACCAGCGCCAAGCTATTGTTCGAAGGGGAAAACCGTGGAATGAAGGAAGGGAGTTGTGTACTGTGTTTATCCACCAATGCGGAGCGGGACAACGGAACGGAGTGAGCAGAGGTCCTGGCTGTATTTTTAAGTATGCGGAACTACGCCGCGGCTTTTGACGACTCATTTCGAGCTCCGCTACTGCTCAGCTGCTCCGCTCCGCTTACCGGTTTCATACATAAATATTTAAACAAGTATGCTACATCTTGTGCACTAAAGAGGAGCGGAGATTTTTCGCAATCCTATTGGTTAATATTTCTCCGTTTCCTTACTCCGCGGCCTCGCTCTCTTCCGGCAGTGGACAGGCACTCTAAAGCAAATACAGTTTAGATATGAATGGAATTATACCAGCAAATCTTCTGAGATTAGTGAATTTTTCAGCTCTGGTAACGGTTACCTTTCTAGTTAATATGCAGTAATTATGTACTTAGTTTCATAACATAAATTATACTTAAACCGTTCGTAACGTAGTATTTTATATCACCCTCTTATTTAGAAAATTCTGTGTCAGACTTGTAAACGTTGTTGTTATTTCTGTCGCAATAATTTAACACGAAAACTTACTATTTACTTACACGATATATAACCTTTTAAAACTGTTTCCAGAATTCACATGCAAAACATCAGTCTTAATGATAGCAGATTAAACACTTTATAATGCCTTCTTTTAATTGAAATAGTTGTAAATTCAGCTAAAGGGAATCATAACAGAGGATCTCCGTCAAAACTTTAGCGAGCACACCGATGTAAAATTAGCTATTTTGTTGAGTTCAAACAATATAACAAAGGAACGTTCAGCTACACGTCATCGTGTAAAACGAAACGCCTCCAGCCATTCGCTTTTCATCCCAAAGTTTTTGAGCAAAATAATACTTACGTACTTTGTACATCCACTAGACCCGAAACGGAAAGTTTTTGCAATTGGTAGTGAACTCTATAGTGGGTGATATAGAGACAAATATTGGTTTAATTCCATAGTTGTATGTATATATTTATGTCGGATTAGGCTTTGTTGTGGAATTCATAGAATCATAGGCAGTTTCAACATTTGTGATAAAGTTATGCTGACCATTTGAATTATAAAACTCCGTTTTCCATAACTAGTTTCTAAACTTAATACTTAAAGAAACCTTTGTAACACAAAATAAGTTCCAAAACTAAAACCCGACTACTCAAATGTATGAAACATGATTCATATTAATGTTCTTATGATAACCGTGGTCGTATGCCACTACTGCTAAAACAAACTTTAGCACTAATGTCGAAAGGGAAAGTGGCTTACAGCACAATTAAAAAATTAAACATTGTTACAATTAATATGTCCCCAAAACTATTTAAATAAAAAATAAGTTTCAAAACTAAAATTCAACTACTCAAAAACATGAAACAAGCTAAATTTGATGTTCAGATGATATCCGTGGTCGTATGCCACTTTCCCTTTTGACATTAGTGCTACAGTTTGTTCTAACAGTAGTGGCATACGATATGCCAAGGAAACGTCTTTGGCCTCAGTAATTTGGTTACTACACGAGAGGTGGTTCTCATCTCATCTCATCAGCCTTTATACGTCCCACTGCTGGGCGCAGGCCTCACCTCAATTATGAGGTGGTGCGAGCCATATTTCAGCACGCGGGCTCAGTGGTGGTGTGTGGTAAGGTAAGGCCTCTGACTAGGCTTAACGACTAATATCTATCGATATTAACCGAAACCAACAGCTTAACGTGCCTTCCGAAGCACGGAGTTGGCGTGTGGCACAGTGTTGGCAAACCTGTGGTAGAGATACCAAAAGTTAAGCAACCTAAAGCGCGGTCATGTTTGGGTGACCATTCTGACCATAAGAGAGGTGGGGTTTAGAAAAAAATTATAAAACAAGAATAAATAATTGACTGCACACCTTTATGTACGAGTAGGACTCAATTAACAATCTCTCGATGATAATGAGTATCTTCGGTTCCTATCCCAACACCCGTTTAGTGAGTCTACTAAGTGTTCTTTGTAAAGTGTAAACAGTGCTTGAACAATAAACACATAAACACATTTCCCAGCTTATCCGCAAGAGGGCCACAAAGGAAACCCTTCAAAGAAAAATCACATTCTTGTAGTTAACGCCGGAGAAATTGCGTCACGCCTGTTGTCACGGAACGACGGACAAAGGTTTAGATGTATGGATTTTGGTGTTCTCTATCTATCTATCTATAGGTGTGTTTAGTCTTTGTTGTATCAAACACAGAAGCCTGAAAAACGGCGATTTTTGACGACAAATAAAATAGAAATAATTTTACAATAAAATATGTATTCAAATTGTGGTCGTGGACAAAGAAAGAGTCTATCTCTTTCGAATGGGTGGGAGATGAGAAAGATCGAGCAAGACACAGCTCGCAGTCGGTTTGCTTAGGTAGGCACACGGTCACACAATTTGATTCGACCCATTTTCAAGCGCCAATGTCATCCTATTTTATTTTAGGCCTGATTTTTCACTAATCGGATAAATACTCGTAGTTGTAGGACTGTTAAATATGAATCGGCCGAACTTACTTAGAAGATGACTTTAATTTTGACATATGTAGTGCTGACTTTTCAAAACAGCCATCTTGGAATTTTATCTGACTGTTAGTAGCGCAAACTGATGCTTGTGGCGCAGTGGTTGCAGCGCTTTGGTAGTGATACCCAAAGTTAAGCAACCTACGGCGCGGTCAAGTTTGGGATGGGTGACCATTCTGACCATTTAAGTGACGTCTATTTACAAGCATCTCCGTGCTTCGGAAGGCACGTTAAGCTGTTGGTCCCGGTTAATATCGACAGATATTAGTCGTTAAGCCTGGTCAGAGGCCCTCGGGCGGCTTAATAACATCTGACAGTAAGGTTGGTCACTTACCTTACAGACACCCCTTCACCAATCCGCACTGAGCCCGCGTGGTGGAGCATAGCTTGGACCACCTCTTAATTGAGGTGAGGCCTGTGCCCAGCAGTGGGACGTATATAGGCTGATGAGTTAGCGCAAACTGAGTAATGGCTTAATCAAAAATTGTCGCGGCGATTATTCATGTTTACAGATTATTTTTAGATAGAAATCTAGATTCCCTGTTGCTAGGTAGTGCCTATGGAATGGTGAGGGAATGTAGACTTTGTGATTGCATATACTAAAGCTAGGTATAAAATCTTAGCTCGGTTAACGGGTCAATTAATGCATTGACATATTAAGAAATGAAAAAACGTGTGTCATTATATTAAAATCTCTAAATTTGTCTTTTGCACAATTCAAGAGTGCAATATATGTTTTAGTTATAATAATTAAGTAAATATCTTCATAATAGTACCTCTGAAATTGAGTAAGGTATATTACTCCTTGATTTCTAACCCTACCGATGAAATTCCTTGGCATATTTGCTTGCGTTGAATTTATGAACTCGAGTGTACTTTAAAAAGTTCCCGAGACTCGCTTATTACTTTTCGGTTCGAACCCGACCTTGGATACCGAAACGTGTTTCAGCAAATTAAGCCGTAAAGTTTTGTCTAATTTCTATAGACTCGCTGCGGTATTCAGAACTTACGCTAATTCCATTAATAGATCACGCTATATTATTATCGTTTGATGAGATCCGAGATAATAATTTGTATAAGTGCTAAATTGTGTGGCTGGTTCGTTTGCCAAAGTAACGCTTAGGCCACACCTGGGGCATACTGTCACTGATTCAGACAGTCTGTCAACCAATCGTCATGCTTCAATCGTTGACAGTAACGAGTCACGGCCACAGAAAGTCGCAGGCGTATTTGGTAGTAGAGGTTACACCGTAGACTTTAACGAATAAATTATTCCGTTTTATGCTTTGTCTACTGAATTATCCTGATCTATAATTCTATTTCTAGTGATTACACGTATCGGTCGTAGCCTAATTTTTGGGTAGACGTAATATTTATGAACAAAAAAAATATACAATTGTAAGTAAATAAAATATTGTTAACAAACGTGATTGAATAGTAATTTTGCAAACAAGCATTATTGTTTCTTTAAAATACTAGCTCATGCAAAATATATATTATATTGAGAACAATATTTGTAGAAATCATCAAAAATCTTTAATACAAAAATGAATCGAATGAGATGGTAAGCGCATACCTCAAGAACGCCTGGACCAATTTGGCCAATTCTTTTTTAATGATATTCCTTAAAGTACAAGTTAGTTCTTACAAATATTTAAAAAAAGCACGTCTACGGGGTCCGCTAGTTGATTATGAAAATTTGGTATAACATAAAACAAAGGAATCTCATGCATTTGTTGCATTGCATTTTTCACTGATGTTAATTGGTCCGCTGAGTTGGTTCTGTATTGGCGCGTATAAGTTGCAATATCGGATTAAAAGTCAATTTGAACATAAAATATTCGAATCATCCGTTTGGTTAAGCCTTTGAAAGGCAGCGCTGAAACCTTTTGATTAACAGCTAATTGCGTAGTGCAGTGACTACGAACGAAACACGACACATAAAGGAATAAAATTAATAAAGAATGAACCGTGCATATGTGTCACTTTATTCATACATATGTGTCGTCAAGACTCTCAATCAATTGGCATGATGACACCTACCGTAAATATTTTCATGGTGTTTTCAAAAACATAACCTATAAGAATCTAGTAAAACCAAAATATTTCCAAAAAGCTGTAGAAACCAATTTTTATTTACGTAGGATTATATAAATATTTAGTCAATCGACTTCGATTTCTGATACTATATTATGACGTCAAATTATAGTACTTCCATACAAAATCGTTTGACAGATGATAAAGAGTATGTCAACGATTGGTGGGATCATCTAGCCAACTGCGTGGCAAACCAAGGAGCATAATATATTGACGACCACTTTGGTGTAATGGTCAAGAAGTTGACTATTAATTTCTTTCCAAAACTGCTATATTAAAAAATTGGTTGCCTGTAAAGTCGGTATACGGGCGAAAGTTTTACGTGACAACGACTTTGAGTGGTAAAATAATTTTAATGTGAATATTCATTCGTATAACATGAACCGGTGTGTATGCCTATCTCTCTCACTCTCTCTCTCTCGCTCTGTCTCTCTCGCTCTTAGGCGGGTTAACTGTGCTCGAGTGGAAGGGACGCGTGCCTTTCACTTTTTATGTCTGTCTCACTCGCTCTTAGGCGGGCTAACCATGCCCGAGTCGAAGGGACGCGTGCCTCTCACTCGCTCTCAGTGTGAGCGCGGAACGTGAGCGGAGCAGCGTAACGCAGTTTCTTGAAGTGTCACCCGGCAAACCAATTTATAAGACGTTGTCACGTCAAAAAAGAACCTGCCATTAGCCAGAAAAATAGCTGGTATGGCTAAGAACCACCGTGACTGTTCATTGATTACAATAAAAAAATGTTATTAGAATAAAAAAAACCGCTTTGAAATCGGTTCATCCGTTTGGGAACTACGATGCCACAGACAGACACACACGCACTCAAACAGACATAAGGGAAAAACTTATAACACCCCTTTCTTTCGTTGGGGGTTAAAAACATAGGTATTACATTGTAACCGGCCGGCCAGGAATAGTTCCGTGCCTATGCAGTTGCGTGCTCTCATGTCGGCTAAACTCATTTCAGCCACGCGGTTGCACGCGCGGCCCCCAATTGCAAGCGTGCTATTATAGCACAGGGTACCTATTCTGTTGTTGCATTTCGTGCAATAGCATCACTGATTTATAAAGATTGGTTATATTTGATTACATTAGACGCGCTTCTGCTGAGCGTATAGCAACATCGCATAAGGGCCTCAGGCTGCAAGGTTAAGTTTTGAGGGATTTATATATTCCTCCTTAAAATTTATGATTTTATTAAGTTTGTGAGCTTGTTGGAAGAGATAATAACCAGGATCAAAGTGATCCAAACGCGTCATCATTATAATCTAGGTACAGTAAGACAGTGATTTAGTGTGCGCAAAAGTTTTGCTCGGACAATGACTCACATAACTACTACCATACTAACATTAAAAGCCGAATCGCCGAATCTGTAATAACTGTAGCCTAAATACGAAAAACCAAATAAACCGCTGACACCGCTCAATCCGTAAACGCTTGACAATAAACTGGCAAATATTGGTACCGCTCCACGGACTAACCTATTCGGGCAAATTGTTCCTAAACCCAATTACCCGCGGTCCGGCCCAAAATTTTGCGAGGGCACACCACTGGGCTCCTTTCAAACTTCAACTAACAAATTTTACCTTTATGAAACTAGTTTTGCACAGTGGGCGAATTTTGACGGGACGACCCAACTGTCAATTAGGAGAATCTGTAATTGGGAATGTTGAGTTATTTGATTTTGTATTGAATCGAGGAACCTTTAATATTGCCGTAAAAAACTAATAAATTTAAAAAGAGTTCTTAAAATTATCTTGAAATACCATGAAAACACTTAAATTCACAAAAAGTTACAAACTTTATTTATACGAAACGTATTTAAAACTTAAAGTAATCAAGTAAATCTCCTATGCAACATTAATTCTCAGAAAAGTGCCTATTTAACAACGGTTCTTACGAGAACGGACAATACAAATATTTCTTTGTTATCTAAGCTCTCGCTTCGCTAAATGTCTATTAAGAAACCAATATCAGGATCTAAATGTCAAGTGTATCTAAAAATGGTCTCATAAAGCAACTATAATAATGGTACAAAAATGCTAAGCTATTGTTGTTGTAATTTCGACTGCCTAATACAAATGCAAATTCAACTGTTAAGGTATATTTTGGCAGCGGGCTACATAAAGCAGCAGCAGACGACATATCGTCAATAATAAATAAAATTAATTTATTTATGTAAATAGACTCACAAGGAGCACTTTTACACATGGGACGTGTAAAAGTGTAGTGACATATAAATTAACTCTAACACCGCTTCGGAACAATTTAGGCCAGTTGTGGTAAGAAGAAGCGGCGCTGGAAACTCAGTCACTATTGTCATTGCGTCTTTTCAAATTTTATTAACAATAAATTGTAATTGTTTACATTCAAACATTTCCAAATGTGTTTGTTATTTATATAATATCCTTTCGACATTATTACATCTTTTAAAAATGTTTTAAAATTATCATAAGGCAATGAAATTAAATGTTCAGGTTATTTATTAAAAAATGATATACCTCTATACCAAAAATGAGTGACCAACTGTATGAAGCTTAAAATGTGGAACCTAAGCTAATATGTTTTTTCTTTGTTTAGAGAAGTTATGCAAATCGCTTTTTTCGTGAAACAACTGTAAATTTTTTCGGACGTATATTAGGTTTCAAAAATTTGTTGCGAGTAGACTGTAAGTATTTAACTTCTTTAAATTCTTCGTCGCGACACCTATAGTTTCTATATGTATGTCACGTCGCTTACTTCGTGTCGCTGGCTGCGTAGGGTATCTCATAGACTGCCTCGTTGGTTTAGTGGCAAAGTTTCTGCCTTACATCCGAGAGGTCCTGGGATTCGAACCCCAGGTCGAGCCATAATTGTTTCTGAGATTTTCTGTCATAAATTTCTCGAAAACAGCTCGGAGTCGGGAAGTTGGCGGTGTTACACCCCCGTGCCTCGGAAAGCACGTTAAGTCGTTGGTCCTGCGCCTGATCTCTCTCTGGTCACGTCGGATTGCCGTCTCACCGAACTTTGAGAGTGATGGAACAGTGAGTGCACCTGTGTATTGCGCTCACACTTGTTCGCTATATCTCCTGTGTAGTTGGCTGATCTCTGTTGAGGTAGGCCGCCGCGGTCGAAATCGGCCAGGAGGACTATTCTAATTATGAAACAAGATTCATTTTATGTTTAGTTGATCGCCGTGGTCGAAATCTGCCAGGAGAACTATCATTATTATTATTATCATTTCATAGAAGTGCCACAATGGCAATTCCTCCACAGCGCCGCCATGTAGTCCGCTACCAACTTGTACCTTTATTCACGAATGCATTCAAGCGATACAAATATATACTTAATAAATTAAATATTCTTTACAGTTCAGTCACGCGCGTTCCCGAAGGAACTTCATAACTGGAGACCCAAAACGTTGTTTGCGCAAAGAAAATATTATGCCTTTCCATCGGAAATAAGAATTCTTACCGCGACCCCATAAGGGTTATGTTTGCTTGACCCAGATCGAGTAGCCATTTGCTATGCGATAGGAGTAGTTCGAAAACAACAATTAAACTCTGCGTGATAAATATTTGTATGAAACGTTGTCAACAATAACAGTTTCAGCATTTGTACTGTGTCGTAAAGTTTGGCCTGCTCTGTTTTACTTTATCACTGTGCGCTTGATATAAACCTTACCACTAAGGCGTTGTAATACGTAAGCGACGCAAAGCGACAAGTGCGACGCGACGTGGTGCGGTCATTATTGTGTCAAATACTTACAATGCAACGCCTTGTGTCAGTGTCAGTCGCGCCTCGTCCCTTTGTAGCGTTTGCGTTCACGTAGAACAACGGGTAAACTTTCATCTCTTTTTTGTCTTCTACTCCCAAAATCTTCAATATCTCATACAAATACACTACAAAATATACAAAATATTTATTTTATTTTTCAAAGATCAACTTAAACAAGACGTGACCAGTATCTCCTTTTAAGCTTGATGAAGCCTGTATTTCTACTCGAACCGGCGTCCAGTGGCATACGACCACGGCTATCATCTGAACATCAATATGAATTTTATTTTATACTTTTTGAGCTCATTTTGTTTGATGTAGGGTATCGTTTTAAATGGTGTATATCTTAGAAATAAATGCAGTGAAATAAAATTTTGTAGGTATATGTGACAACTTTGTATAACAAAATATATTTCTGTTTTCAAACGTAATACATTAAGGTGAGCGCTTCTTCAGAGGGATGTGTATGACAGCCTTAACGAGACGACTACGAGTATAACTTACTTTCGATTCTCTCTACCTTTTGTGCAAAAGACACATGTTTATAACGTGCGATTTATCTACAGTTTTGTTCGTGACTTAAATATTTTATATATTTGTATATAATGTCAGCGCCGCATCTCTTTTCTCATCGCAGACCTTTAAGGCGAAAATCATTTGCACATCGCGCGCAATCTCATTTGCTACTTGCTCCGCGTGTGTCAAAGTGCATGCAAACAATTTTCGTTTGTGTTTACGCGGCGCTGACCGCCACCGCCACCTAATAGCACGGTTGTATATGAAAAAAAACTTTTTATCAGCCCTTAATAACATTTTATCATCCCAGGATTTTATGTGAACTAAATTATCTCTATCTAAAACTGTACTGATGATGAACAGTCAAATCGTTTTTGATACTGAAAAAAACAGTTATACACTCCATGAATGTTATTATGTACATACATAAAGTAAGTTGTTTTTCTTATAGTGATTTGCGGAAAATAAATAAATAAATATACAAAAACACCACATACATGATCTGACTCCGTGGTAAGTAGCTTAAGCACAAGAATGAATTAATCGATTTAGAATAGAGTAAATTGGTCACAATTGGTCATCCTAACCAGATATACAAAAACATTGATCATGCTATCATTCTTGTATAAGATTTCCTTATTTCATCTTTGGCATCCTACGCAAAATATACACAAATAAGAGGACACATGCTGGAATCGCGTCCCCATGAAAATATGATGAGCGGCACATTTTTAACAAAAGGGAAAAGTAGAAGTTTTTGTGTCCTTACATTGGACGCGTCCCGTGTCGCTCGTATTGACGGCACAGAATACGCCTCTGAATAATATATCACTCTATTTAGACTCCGCAGAAGGGTTGATGGTTTTTTTTAACTAAGCACAGAGTAGTTTGTAGAGTCGCGTCGGGATTGATCATGCGTGACGCCTGAAAGAGTGTAGTTTCAACGAGGTGCTTCAAAACGTGATCTGTGAGATATGGTGCCAACATCCGTAATGCAAATTCTATTTCTCTTTTACTACTCTCAATTATTGCGGCGACCGTATCATAAATCGTATTTACATTTTATTTGACGACCACTTTGGTGTAGTGGTCAAGAAGTTGACTAGTAACCAAGAGGTTGCGGGTTCGATCCCCGCACTGTACAAACATTTTTGCATGAACATGTCTGTTTGTACTGGTCTGGGTGTATATGTTTTTGTTTAAGTTTATTTGTAATACCACTGTTGATTCTTATATCTGTAACACAAGTGCTGTAGCTACTTACCACGGAGTCAGATCAATGTACGAGTATGTATGTGATAAAAAATATATATAAAACATTAATAAAAAATCATAAAGTCTACCCTTAGGTATGTAACGACTACTCAGTATTTACACAAAGATACCAATCAAGGTATGTATAATCTTTTTAACGAAAACAACGCTACAGCCTCAAATAAAAACTAAAGAAAACGTCCTGAGACGCCCAGGTGGAAAAAAGTATGTTTGATAGAAAACTTCGATAACATCTGATTTGTATTCGGTCGAAAATGGAGTTTTAGTCTTGACGTAAGCACAACCGAATCGCGGGGGTTATTATTGTATAAAATTATGTGGCACATAAAAAGAAGGCATAAAGGGTAATTTGTTCCGCTATCTATTGTACGAACGATCCCTGGGGCGGAACGGATCGGGGTATTATCTTGAATGGACTCAACATTTTTAATAACTAAAAGGGATTGTTGTGTTCCACTAAGGTTTTTGCAAGGCTTGTAACAGTTTTATCGCGGATAAAATATCAGCATTTTTTTATGTTGCTAAGTTATACGATCAAGTTGTGGCACTAAATTATTGGCTTTTCTTTTGTGAAGCTAATGACGCTGTTGTGAATGAACAGCGTTTAAAATACAAAAGCGTTAAAAACACTTAAATAAACGTTTTATACACAGCTGTTCATTGATTGATTATGTTTCAGTGGCTAGACATACCTATAGGTGTGAACCATCCTAGACAGTTTTGTCGCATTACGGAAATTACAATTGGCCAAGTATATTTTTGATGGGCCAATCTATTGCTCTAAAAAAAACACTACCATCACATCCTAACTATCATTTAATGACTGTCTCGTTGGTGTAGTGGCAAAGTTTCTGCCTTACATCCGAGAGGTCCTGGGTTAGAATCCCAGGTCGAGCCAAAATTGTTTCTAAGATTTTCTGTCATGAATTTCTCAAAAACAGCTTGGAGTCGGGAAGTTGGCGGTGTTACACCCCCTTGCCTCGGAAAGCACGTTAAGCCGTTGGTCTTGCGCCTGATCTCTGTCCGGTCATGTCGGATTGCCGTCTCACCGAACTTTGAGAGTGATGGAACAGTGAGTGCACTATAATATCTCCTGCATAGTTGGCTGATCTCTGTTGAGATTGGCCGCCGTGGTCGAAATTGGCCAGGAAGACTATTATTATTATTATAACATTTAATCATTCGAGCCTAGCCATCTCTCAAAATCCACTCCACAGCATCGGCCCATAAAAAGCGGTACAACTCCACTGTATAAACCTTAAACCTCCCCATTACAACGATCTCTACAGGATTACCCAGACGAGCGCGTGTGACGCGATCGGGATCCCGGGATCAACTCGAATCTTTCTCGAGAAATTAAAAGAAAACGAACAGAAAAATGTTTTTCCTGTCTATCGATTCGAAATAAATTAGCAGACCACATCCTTGATTTTGTTGATGATAAAACCTCAATCGTTATCGATGTGTCTTTGTCACGGCCATAATATCATAAATAAGTGTATTATAGCGTGACCTTTTATTAAATAAAAAGTGACAAAAGATCATTTCCAGTCAAATAAGTACAAAATAGAATAGAACTAACCCTTTTTATGCAATCACACTAGAAGTAGCTAATATTACCATCGATTTCACATTAAGTGGTCAAATGCTAGTACTGTACTAGGAATTCGAATAGGTTCCGCCGACTAAGCACTTATCCAAGCCATTAATTTGAAATTTCTCATGACACAGATTTTTTAATTTCTTCTTACTACGGCACTGGCACAGTTGGTGGGATGGTAAAAAGAAAAAAAAACGGAAATTTTTAGCACATCTTACTTACAACTTAACGTTATACGCAGTACCTAATTGTGCCGGGACACAAATATATTAGGTCCTTACCTATGAAATTGGCGTTTTGTATGGGAGGAACAAAAAGTCGAAATTTTTTTATATAGCATATTTATTTAATCAAAGTATGAGCCATTGTAATCTATGCACTTTTGCCATCTCATAGGTAGTTCATTGATCCCTTTACTAAAAAAACCATTCGAACGGGAATCAATAAAATCTTTGAAGGCGACTTGGACTGCCCCATCTGAGTTGAACTTTTTCCCTTGCAAGAAGTTATCCAAATTTCGAAAAAAATGGTAATCTGTTGGAGCAAGGTCCGGGGAGTACGGTGTATGCCTTAGAGATTCCAATTGAAGTTCTTCTAATTTGCTAGCCGTCTGTTGTGCAGTGTGTGGTCTAGCGTTGTCGTGAAGCAGCAGTGGCGTAGAGCGATTGACCAGCCTTGGTTGTTTAGCAACTAGCTTTTCCATCATGGTTTGCAATTGCTGACAATAGATATCTGCCGTAATCGTCTGGCCAGATTTGAGAAAACTGTAATGAACGACACCGGCGCTAGCCCACCAAACGCTTACAAGTAACTTTTTATTGGTCAATTTTCGCTTGGAGCAGGCTTTGGCTGGCTTGCCAGGGTCCAGCCATTGCGATGAGCGCTTCCGATTATCGTAGAGAATCCACTTTTCATCACAGGTAATGATTCGATTTAAAATCCCTTCGTTATTGTGCCGGTCAAGTAATGTAACGCAGCAGTTGACGCGCGTTTGCCGGTTTGCTTCACTCAATTCGTGAGGAACCCACCTTTCAAGTTTTTTAATCTTCCCAATTTGCTTCAAGTGGATTAAAACAGTTTTATCACTAACGCCAAAGCCTGCAGCTAACTCGGACGTGGTTTGCGATGGATCCGCTTCCACAATAGCCTTCAATTCTTCATTATCAACTTGGGTCTCCGGCCGTCTACGGGGCTTGTTTTGCAGGTCGAAATTTCCAGAACGAAAACGTTGGAACCAAAAACGCACTGTGTTTTCTTTTGCGACACAACCGCCATACACATCATTAACCCTTCGAGCCGTTTCCGCAGCACTGGTGCCACGGTGGAACTCGTACTCGTAAATAACGCGATATTTCAAATTTTCCATTTTGTAAATTGAGCGATGCAAACAGAAAAAAGATAAGTAAAAAAACAAATGAATGACGGTTTACGAAACACAACTACATGTGGAAATAGCTGTATAAATTTGAATTTCGAATTCCTAACCAAATAGGAAAAATTTGTGATCAAAGTGGCCAGTACGACAAAACGCCAATTTCATATGTAAGGACCTAATATTTAGGTAAAATAGGTAAAAAAAATATAAAATTGTAGATAAAATTATAATAATTATAAATCATTTATTCAGTTTCAATGAACAAAAGTTGTATACATATGACTGATATATATTGTATATATGACTATACGTATATGTGACTTATAATAGGTACTGGAAACTGTCATTGAAAACTTTTATTTAGTCTATAAAAAAGTTAAATGTTTCGCTTAAGAAACCTTTCATTACATTTTATTAACATTCAATTCTCTGATCAAATGGCTCTAACAATTCCATATTTAATAAGCAAGAACTTTTCAAATTACAGAACAATAATTTAAAATTATTGTTCCGGTCGGCATAAAACTTTAATGAATTAAAATTAATTGCCGCAGCATGGCATTTGGGGTAACAAAAATGACTTCGAATTAATAATGCTTAAACTAGGTAGCCATGCGGTGTATAACATGGAAAAACTCAGTAGGATTTCTTTAATAATATATTTTCTTTTTTGAAGGTTGAAAGAGATTTACTTATTTTCGTTATTTGTTCCCAACACCACCAAAAGAAGGGAAGTTTTAGACCTGGATTAAAATTTCTTTAGTCATGAAAACTGAATCGGTTCATATAAGCAATATTTATTTATTTTAAGAATAGCACACATAGACTGAAATTTCATTTGAATACCGTTGTAAGCTGCTGAAGCTTAGTTATTATTTAATATACAATACAATAAAATATACATAATAATAAGTATTCAATACTACAACATCACATACATTGATCTGACTTCGTGATAAGTAGCTTAAGCACTTGTGTTACAGAAATCAGAATCAACAGCGGTATTCCAAATAAACTTAAATATTTACATATAACACTCAACCAGTACAAACAGACATGTTCATGCATAGAAATGTTTGTACAGTGCGGGGATCGAAGCCGCGTCCTCTTAGTTAATAGTCAACTTCTTGACTATTACACCAAAGTGGTCGTCAAATAACTACACAAATTTGTGCGGGATAAGCGTCTTCGTTCAACGATGCCGATGGTCAACGGTTCTTAGTGGATTGCAAGTTTTTAGTAGGTAGTGTTTTCAGTAGTCAATAGAGACGTAATGCTGTAACGTATAGATTCGAGTTACTTCCGCTCGCAAAAACTATATCTTACATAAAAATACTTACTGTGTAGTTCTATACACAGCGGGGTTATTGCGATACTCGTAAAGAAAGGGCCAGCCCACCCTATAAATATAATAAGGACTCTGGATACAGCCCTGTGTGGCCTCACGCAACCGGGCGATTATATGTCTGTGAGTTACTACGCTATAAGTGTGGGCGATTTTATTGTGATTATGGTGCACTAGTTTACATTTTACTTATCATCACAAATACGATTAATGTTCGAGTATAACAGACAGTTATAAAATATAAAACAGAAATCCAACGAACTCACTAATAAGGCACACATTCCTATGTCTAGGATCACGGATATACTCGTAAATGTAAGAAGAATTGATTTCACGAAACAATAATCTGTGTGACGGAAATAAAATCCAGGCAAAGTATAAATTTCAGAAATAAAGTTAATTTTTATGAAATAAATATCTATAAAATAATATAAAATTAATAAATAAATTATAGTAATAACAATAGCGCAGGGCAGTTTGTGGCAAGCTGTTGGGCAGTAGCGACCCCACGCACCTGATTGCTCCGAGGAACCCCTGTTTTCTCATCTCTGGCTTGCTTTCAATGGCCGGCTAGAGTGAACACTGACGAGAAACAGGATCTCCCATCTGTTGCTTGCCTTTAGTGGCTAGTTTGAGAGAGCTTTCGCTAGGGCAGAAATGCTCGGAGGTAGAATATAGTCCAGTAAGATGCTTGTAGGGATCTTGACCGACCTACGCTATTGTACAGCGCCTCGAACTATGTTGCCCCCTCTGTTGCTACGTGACTTTGTGCTAGCCACCGTTTCGGGGGACCCATTTATTGAGTGCGCTAGTCACCCCCTGCCGTTGTATCTGTGTGAAAAACATAAGTCACTAGGGCCACAGTCCTCCCATAGTCCTAATTACCCAGTATATCCAACATCCAAATCCATAATCCATCCTCTTCTTTTCAACCATATCCTGCAATAGTCCTACACTAACCGGGGGTTGTCCTGGGTGCACTCTCATAGTGCATACAGAGATAATCGCCGGTTAGTGTAACATTTCCTTTAGATTAAAGTGTCTAACGGGCCTCTGCGTTTTGGCTTTGGCCCTATGTATGCCTTCCAAAAGTCCAGGTCCCAGTATTTCCGAGAATGGAGAAGACATACATAATAATAATAACGTTTATTTCACGCAATAAATTCAAATAATGAATTAAAAAAAAATCAGTAACAATGATGTAGCACGGTATTCGAGAAATCGTAGTTTTGAACCTTTGCTTGTTAACTGAATATAATAATGGTTTTGACTTAACTCTGTCGTGCACAAACCTTACTCATGCAACGTCAAACCTTGGATAGTTAACACTGTATATCGAGCTCTGTGGATTGACCATTACGTTTGCGTTCCATGAGAGCCTTACATCATTGTCTTTAGATCGTATTTTGTGCAAAAAGACGATAGTTAACCTGTTATAATTAGGCCAGAGCCCCCTTAGCTGATAATAAACAAGAAAGTAGGTTAGATAAACTCCATTAGAATAGCAGTACAGGACGTAAATTGTGTGGAGCTAAAACGACGAGGTGTTGACTAAGTAAACTCTTATATTGGCTGCTAAGTACACAATCGGCTTGAACCGTTAGTGGCGGATTGCTATATTTAACACAACCTACGCCTAGTTTTAATAATACTAGGTACTCTGTTTTGATTCATTATAAACACGAATATATTTTGAGACTCTAAAACCGGACACCGCTTTGAAAAAAACAAAATTATTTGTTCCTTCGGTTTACGCGAACACGTGAACGTAGATTTTTACCGATTATTTCGCAATAATCAGTAAAAAAGTATATCTTTTCAATAAAACAAGATTCTTATTAATGTTCAGATGAGCCGCGATATCAACATTCATACCGGTCAAACTCATAACCCTACATTTTACTTCGCCGTAGTCTGATAAAAACACTCAAAAAGAGGTCAGACATTCTGGTCTAAAAGAATGAAATTATTTGGTCAGAGTACGTTGCCGAACGCTAGCTTGTATTTAGGATCTAGACGAATAATAATATCCTATGCGACTAAACTGTGTGTTCCGTGTGGTTATTAACTAATGAAAAATATGAAACACAATCCTAAAACTACTGAAAAAGTGGTGGTTACAGGTAAAGTATGTTTAATTTCAGTGAGTCAATGTTAACTAGCGACTGCATTAAGTCCTAAGTATAGGCACCGTTATATATTTTCACAATGGGTTTTTATTTATTTTCTAATTGTGAAATTATTTGGAAATTTTGTTTGTTTTATGGTCATATACCAGGAACTATGTTCTGAGAGTGAGTATGTACCTACTTATACTTGCTTACTACCACATGAGTTTGATAAAACCGCTTGAGTTCCCCTTATTTTTCTTGATGCATGCCAAACTCATAACACTTGCGGATACTGAATAGAAATGAAATTTAGTATGCCAAAAATTTCATAAGCCGCCTCCCGCCGTGATATTAAATGACACAGGTGCGCAGTTATGGAAAATCATATTAAATTACCTACGTTTTTCAGTGAAATATTAAAAGGTTATTTAGTTTCAGAAAACATAACCTACTTGAATTTTGTAAATAGGAACCTAACTAGGATTTATATGAGACAATTTAACTTATGTATTTTTTTAACTAAGTAAAAACTTTCAATTTGAAATGAATGTTCTAACGACGAAACGTCTAATAGTTCTATAATTTGCCTCTTCTGATATAATAATCGAAATAATCTCTGTTTGTGATGTGAGCTATCACGCCTATACCACTGAATGAACAGATTCTTGTGTAAAAAACTACCTCTTTACAATATGCCTATTGTCATAGTTTCATTTATAGAGAAGGCAAGTAGCTATTCCAAGTTCAAGTGGTGATTTAATCAGAGCGCCCATGTTTTACATCCGCAAGCGTAGTTGTGAAGGATTGAATTTGCTCTGGCGTATAGGCTGCCTCTTGTAGCGTAGAGGGAGCAGTGCTAGTATTCGGTGTTCATCGTACAAATGGTACAACACAATCAGAATAAGATGACCTAGTTTATCAAGATTGAGATCAAAAGTTATTGTTAATGGCTCATTCATAAGCAAGTATTAATAGCCAATTTGCGTAAATTAGGGCTACATTGAAAACAAAATCAACATGATTCATATTAAATGAACTGACAGTCACTTAAACAGCCTACAAAAAATTAAAAAGATGGGTTTAGAATCTAAATTTAAGCCAGTTAAATTAAAATATCTACACCAGTGACTTCACATTTCAAATTGACACGAGTAAAATAATACCTATTACCCAACTACGTCAAGTTTTGACCGATGCCACATTTATTTGTGGCAACAATGCCAAAAGCCTCATGATTATGACTATGCAAGTGCGAAAAATGTTGATACACGAAGACTTTTACAAATGGAACGTATTATGAACGTAATATTCCGTAATTCCGTAACTCACATGTTATTTTGCCAAGACAAAGTGTTGGTACTTACGAATGCCTTCGCGTCAGAGTAGATCATGAGTCGTACGAAAATGAAACGGCGAAGCATAGTACTGAAATTCTTAGCAGACCGCAGGCGGTATTTGCGAGTTTCGTGTAAACTTATTTTTGCGGTTCGGTACTATGTCTAGTGTTGTTCCGACTACTGATAGGTAGGGGATAGGGTAGTGGGGTTAATTTATATGTTGGTACGTGTAAAAGTGCTACTTGTTAGTCTATTTACAAAAAATAAATTGATTTTATTGATTGATTTTTGATTTTATTGATAGTAAAAACAAATATTTACCTAATGTATAATATGGACAATATATCACATGACCTAAAATATCTGCGGTATCTGTAAGTTTTATGTAAACAGCGTAAATATTGTGATTCAAAATCATAATTCACGTGTATAAGTATTTTCTATATTTAAACAATTGTCAAATATATTTTTTAATAACACTTTATAGGAGCTTAGGTTTCATAGGCGACTAAAAAGTAAAATATTCAGTTACATAATGATATTGAATCCCTGATTACTATGACGAATGAACATAAACGAATCCCTTATTAATCTGAGGTATTAACACATAAGCGATTCGACAAAATATGTGTACGTACGTATTTCGTTAAGATGAAATTTAATTTTGATTTCAAAATTTTTGCCGATATTTTTTATAAGCTTTTTACCTACCTACTTTCTTGATATTTGTCCCATCACTACGCAGAAAATACGGCGGTTCCTTAGTTATTAGTGACACGAACCAAACTAGGTCGTGTACTTTGCAGTGAACACCCAATTTCATTCTAATGAGCTTAACATTTTTTATTATTATTACCAGCAATTGCTAACTTTTGTAATATTGGCCTACAGTTTTTGCTGCAATTGTTGCGTGACTACTATCGTAGATTTTGTTTTTATCTGGTTTCTGTATACTTTATTGTTGTGTACAGTGCGCGTAATACTAAAACCAAAATATATTGAACCCTCCGAGATTAAAATAAGACGAGATCCTACGACAACTGCATAATGAACAATTTTTTTAACACGCTATTATTAGCTCGGGCTGTATGTATGTAACGGAATCTTCGAGCTCAATTTTCACCAACTTCCAGATATCGGATTAATTTGAAACTTTGCACACGTATAAAGAACTGATGACAATGCAATAATTTCATAAGAGTTTTACATTATTCTTATTAACTAAAAAATATAAACGTTTTTTACTCTACTGTAATATAAAATCCTTTGTACTCAAAAATTATTTCATCTTTTTAGTAAGCATAAAAATCGTGTTTTTTTTAGATTTTTCAACTCTTATTTATTTAGTAATCATTATATTTGAGACCAAAAACATTGTGAAAAAATATTAAAACATGAATTGTAAACTGAAATTCACCCGTAGAATGGATTAAAGATAACAGAGGAAAAAAAGTTTACGTAAATTCATATTATTCACGACCCAAAACCCAATACAAGCTTAAAGACTGAAATAATTTACACCTCCAGCAATTATGAACTTTGCAATTACCTAGGTTGTACAGTGAGCTGCAAAACGATTGTATTATTGTATTGTAGTTTCTTAATTATATGTCATATAAAAATACCAGTAAGTATATGTGAAAATCATCGTGTTGCTGATTTTTCGTAAAAAGCTTTTCCTTGAAAAAAAAATCTAGTAGTTCATTACACAAAAGAATAAGATATTTCAATGAAATAATATAACTTAGTAAACGTACAATGTCAGTTTCACTTGTGCGATCAACGACAATTCAACGAAACGACAAACGATTCAACGAAACCTTTTAAAGTATCAATTTAATTTGATTTACAACTATAGCAATGTTGAAAACGTTTTCTAGTACAAATCTTGTAAATTTTCACGCCGACATTTGTTTGAACTAGTCAAGTATTGAACAGACTCGGTCTTTTTAGTTCTTGGTAGCTCTCTCAAAAGAAAAAGGGCCATTCAATTGATTCACTCCAAGCCATGCATTAGATCGTATATCTAAGTCCTTTTCTTTTTTATAATGTGGACTTAAAAAGATAACTTTAAGCTCATGCTCAAACGACACAAGGTATGTACTTAAGTACTGTCTTAAAGAAATACTTACGTCTGTTCCTAAAACTATATAATCGGTTCCATCGTGTTATGCTGTTATATTATTGACAATATCAGTGGGGTAAGCACGAACAACTATCATATCGGAAAAACTGACAGCATTTCGCGTAGGACAACGCCGTATATTTTTTTTACGTAAAATATGCCAATGCATCTGTAACCTACTGAGACCTGTTTGCCATGTTGCTTTTTCCTCGATATCAGCGTATTTTCTTCAAAAGGATAGAAAAAACAATTATGCTTAAAATATGTTCGTTCGTGTATGTAACTAACACTAACACAAATAAACGCTTTTCTTTCTTTCTAAAAATATGACCGACTGTGCCTTAGAGTTTGCGCAGAGTTACGCAGTGGAGTCGATTAAGGAAATTGTACGGAATGGTTCGGCACTGCGGCGGCCGCTTAGCCCTTATTACTGTAACTTAACACGCACTGTGTACTAACGTAGTAGCAAGTTCGTAAGTTTCGTTTTGTGTGTGTCCTGAATAATGTATCTGTTATATTAATAGTCTAGAAAGGTTTACTAAGTTTTAGTGAGCTCTTACGTATAGTATAAGTATTAAGTAGGCAGAAGTAAATAATGTGAAATTAAAACACACTTAAAGAAAAAACGGACTGCCACAGGCGGGACTAGAACCAGCACCTCTCGCAAGCCGAGCGACTGCTCTACCAATACGGTAGTTGACACCACCAATCGTTGACGTACTTTTTATCAACTGTCAAAACGCTTTTCTTCATAGAGCTTGTATGGGAATAACACACTTTGACGTCATCGCGTGCAATGCCGACTGAGTGACTAATAATCATTTGAATTCCAATTAAAAATCAAATAATACGAACTGCAGAAAAATATTAGTGTAAAGGCATCTGAAATTATGAATTATTTTAGAGAAAATCAGTTTTTGAATATTTCTTTCATAGTGGAAACAAGCCTATTGAGCTACCGCGACACTTACTCATCGGTACGAATTTCTTTAAAGAACTTTGCATGGTTTATGCTAAAAATATATAAACTTAATACGAGTAAATAATAGAAAGCCATTCAAAATAAAAGAAGGCACGTGTACTAGTGCGTTTTTTAAGAGGAAACAGTGTTTAGCGACATAATCGAGTCAATAATACAACATAAGGATTTATTCATACATAAAACATTCATTTAGTAATTATTGTAAGAATTTTTTAAGTGTTGTCTTTTCGAAATTAAAAAATCGCGTTGTGAACGCCAAAAATACTTAACAAATAAAATCAATCTAGCCGTTGACAACGGATTATTTTCAATTGTGGTGTAAGCAGATTTGCCGATTCAATGTAAAATTGCATTCCCCGCTAAGCTAGGATTTCACCCGTAAAATATTTCAGCAATGATTAATTATACGCGAATTAATTTGTTCCACTAATTACATAACATCTGTGATAATTGAAATCACAATGAAAAGGCTTATGTCACGCTTTTGACGCCAAAGGTATGAAAAGTTAAATCAACCTTAAAAAGATTTTGATTTTCATTTACAATCTAATCATAGCCATACTTTTAAGTTAATATATTTTGTTGTATTTTTATATAATGTACTTTACACATTTATAAACATTTACAATATAAATTTTGCTTAACCATTCAGTTAAAATGTCTTGGTACGTTTGGATAAATAGAATAAAAATCAATCCCTAAGATAAATCGAATATCATTACTATTTCTGTAAAAAAACGAATTTGTTGTTTGGCAGAAATGTCTTCAACTCTACGAGTTATCTTGAAAAATATCCATCGAACAAAAATAGGACGCCGGATCAGAGACACATGCCAATGCAAAACACAATATGCAGATTTGATTTCTGAGGGCGATGATACCATTCTCATGTTTACATACAATTGGGATGATGACACCTATCTTAAATATTGTCAAGAACATGGTGTTTAAAAGAACATAGCCCCTATGAAGTTAATACAACCAATATATTTCAAAAAAGCTGTAAAAACTAATTTTTAAACACACAAAAGGCAATAAATATTCGGTCAATTGACTCCGATTTCTGATACATGACCGTGACGTCACGATCATTTATTCCCATACGAAATCTATGGAGGCAGACCGTTTTGACAGATAATAAAAAGTATGTCAACGATTCGTGGTGTCGTCTAGCCATGAGCTTTATTCATATCTTGAGAGATAAAAATAATTCGATGAGAAGGGATTGTTCCTCTGTGCTTGCGTGGCTTCCAAAAAGGAGTGTTATATTTTTTAAGTAGGAAGGTTGTAATCTAGCGTATACCTTTTACTTGTTTCATCATTTTGAATTACCTAACCTGTTTTTAATTGTTTTCTCTCCGTAAGTTGTCTAAAGCTACTCGTAAATTCAATATTTTGGTTTGTCTGCAAATGAAAACAGCAAAAAATTGCCTAGGTTTCGTTACCCTAAGAAATCTTATCACAACTGAATATTTTCTGGGTAAAAACTTTACATTCACTCAAATCGCTTTTTTTCAACACGAACTAAGCCTAATGAACGTCTAGGCTACATTGACATCATTTCTTCATCTCAAGTTTTGTGCCCAATTCCCAAAAAAAAGAATACAAAACGAATATTATTTTCATCAAAAAAGTGATTTAAGAAAACGTCCGAAAGTATTCCTTTCGACTCCATGATTCCGAATTAATTTCGTAATTAATCACAAAACTCATTGTCTCAGAACGTCAGAAGGTCATGTTTAAGTGGGCGAACAAAATGTGCTCATTGTAGTTTCCTTGTTCATGAGCGAATTAATTTGTTCCGAGTAATTGTGTTAGCCTGTTGTTCAAGATTTGGGAATCTTTACGAGAGTATATCTGAGACAGAAAGTTTTGCAATACGCATTTTCTTCGAGTGCCTTAGTAAAAGATTTGTTTCGATGTTAAGTAACTATTTGATTATGTGCTTTTGCGTAAAAAATTGTAACACAAGCAAGGGGTGCATTTCTATTTAGGTGTAAGTAAAACAGCATTCCTTTTCCACTAGCCTGTGTCGCGGTGCTAGGGTCTAAACATATGATTGAGGTACGGTTTAAAGATCTAAGTGAGTAAGTAGACTGGGCCAAAATTTTAACATTTGTTCGAACTTTAATGTGGCCGAAGTCGCGGATGGCTGCTAGTTAAATAGGTATATATTACCTACTATTTAATATTTAGATATTAATAAATTAAGGGCTTGAAAATCGGGTAGAGGACATTGCACGATTACGATGGTAGTACTTCTTATATATCTTTAACCCCCGACGAATATAAAATAAGTGATGTTATAAGTTTGACACCTATTATTTTTTTGTGTCTGCTGTGGCATCGTAGCTCCCAAAATGATGGACCGATTTCAGTGCTGTTTTTAATATTCGAAAGATAATAAGTTAATCATGGTGGTTCTGAGCTGTATTGGTTAAAATCCGTTTAGCTGTTTCCTGACTGTTGTCGTGGGTTTTTAAAATTTAATCATTCTTGTAAATAAATAAACAAATATTTCACAACAATCACACCAATTCTCTAGTCCCAAATTAAGCTACGAGGCTTGTGTCATGGGTACAACTAGACAACGGATAAACATACTTAAATACTTTCTTTTTGTAAATAAATACATATTATACATAGAAAACACCCAGACCAGTACAAACACACATGTTCATGCACACTTATGCTTGTACTGTGCGGGGATCGAACCCGCGACCCTTGGTTTAGAAGTCCGACCTGTGGACCACTGCACCAAGCGGTCGTAAACACCACCAATTTGCATCAAAATCCGTAGTTTTAAAGATCGAAGCATACATAAATGTATCTGTGCCTTTTTTATACTACTACGTACTTATATATAATAGCAGTAGTATTATAATAGTAGTATGTAATGTTTAGCGCATTGGTACATTGTACCGACGTGCATACTCACTCGGTATACTGTTGATAATTTGTTCCTGGTTTGGGTTTCCAGTCATTTTCATTCTCACAATATATGCATTTTGCGTGTATTATTATTCTTTTCCGTGGAATCTTTTTTTGTTCACTTTTTACTGAAAAATAAGGAATTTCTAATTACGTGTTCATAAACGTCAAAGTTTGTATCACCTATAAATGTGATATTCCGCTGTAAAATAGGGAAAAAGGGTTATAACTAACATTTTAATGGTTTTTCTCTCCTTCTCAGCATAATTATTTCTTATTGTGAACACGATTTATTAGTATTTTTCCGAATTTTGTACTTTTTGACACTATGTTTGACATTTTGAGTGACGGGAGTCTTATTATTTTTTTCTGAAAATTGACAACTTTTAGCAAAGTTTCAATACAATTTCCATTACAAACTCTGCAAAGCACGAGTTTTATCGCGTTTTATCCACGCTCTAAATTTGAACGGCCGGCCCTATATAAGCCCATACCATCCATATCTGACTCATTCTACTGCAGGCTTCGATTCTATAACAGTAAACTCTTTACTATACGACACTTCAAGAAGTACTTCAGGAAGACCAGTACCTCTCCACCTCCGGAAGGCCCTCACCCACTGCAACACTGAGGACTGACCCCTCCTTGCCTGAGGAGGGACTGTAAGGGACTGACTCCTCCTACCCTGTGGAGGAACTGCGAGGGACTGAACCCTCCTATTCTGAAGAGGGCCTGCGAGGGACTGACTTCTCCTAGCCTGAGGAGGAACTGCGAGGGACTGAACCCTCCTATTCTGAGGAGGGCCTGCGAGGGACTGACCTCTTCTATCCTGAGGAGGGTCAGTGAGGGGCTATCCTCTCCTAGCCCAAGAGACTGCGAGGACTTGTCCCTCCTTACTCTGAGGAGGGACTATTCTTCTTTACCCCGAGGAGGGAGCATTGCCTCCTCCTAAATTTATCTATATCGGATACATCAACTGCTTGCCTTTGCTGACAGAGCCATCGCGGCTACCTCTGCTGATCACCAGTGTCTTCACGGTCTCCGGCACAGCTGCGCTCCAGCTTCTACACCGCTGCGCATCAACGGACTACTCCAAGAACGCTTCGCTTCACTTCGGCGCCCCCGGACCCGCTTAATCTTGTGAAGACACCTACCCACGCCCACTCCACTCACTACACTCACTCATTTTCACTCATTCATTCCTCTCACTCCTCTAGGTTTCTTTTTATTTTCTTCTGTTTAACTTTTAATATAATTTGTTTGTTATTTCTCAATTCTTTTCGTTTCCCTTTTCCCTTCTTTGTCGTTTCACGACAAATTGGCGCCCAACGTTTAAGTCTTCAGTCTCTCTTTCTTTTCTCTCTTTCTCTTATTTAGTATATTGCTTTTCATTCCTCATTCATTTCACTCTCTATCTTCTTCTAAATTCTAAAACAACACTTCTTCTAGTGTTCTTCACCTAATCATCCTTATTTGGCTTTTTCTTTTAACAAATCTTAACCCCTTCATTGTCATCCTAAATCTTAACCCCTACTCTGTCATCTCGAATCTTCATATACAATACATCTTCACTCTACAATCTAGAAGAAAACGAGGTACTTCATTTTTTTTTTTTTTTAATTTGTTTGAGCTTTATTGAATCTTGACTTTCTTTCTAATTAACATCTTTACAATGTCTCGATTAATTAAATTTGACTATCTTAACAAAGCCGAACTTATATACGAGGTAAAGATTAGATTAGAGGAACCAACTAACACGGTTATAGACCTTAGAAAACAAATCCATCGACTTTCTTCGATAACTTCATCAGAGGAAATATTAATTTCTCCTCTCTCTATTGATGAGGATCTTGCTGAAATTGATACAACCCTTAATTACCTGGAAGGAAAAATAACTAGATTAATACAGGGTGATTCTAAATTTACTCGCTTAATTGAATCTTATCTCAACCATCTATTTTATAGAATTGAACGTATTGATATTGACCTAAGTCCTGAGTTCTTATCAACTTTTAATGATCTTAAAAATAAATTTGATGGCCTTTCTAACAAATTCGAGTCTTTTACCTTTCACCCAGCTGAGGATATCGTTAGACCTATGGATATCTCGGCCGTAGTTGGCCCTAACCCTTCAGACCCTCAATCCTCTACACAATCCTTTACTCCCTCTCCTACTCGACCTCTACTTAATCTGGACATTTTTAAGGATATTAAACGTCATTCTTTTAATGGAAAATCCTGTCCTAGATCTTTTCTACAAAAATTAGATGAATTCTGTATTTCTAGGCACATAGATAAAAACCTCCTTATTAATCAAGCTTATGAATTTTTTTCTGATAACGCACTCCACTGGTTTAGATTCCAAATTAAACGAAACCCTAATTTATCTTGGTCTGAAGTTTCCCATCTTTTAATTAAAGATTTTGGTCAGTTTGATTTCGATAACAAACTCCTTGAGGCCATTAAAAATCGTACCCAAGGTTTAAATGAACCCATAGCCATCTATATTTCTATTATGTCGGGAATGTTCGATCGCCTTTCTGAAAAACTACCTGAGAATAAGATGATTGACATTCTTCTTAGAAACATTAGACCTTGCTACTCAGTGTTTGTAGCTCTTAAAGATTGTAACAGTATTGATTCTTTATTGGCTACCTGCCAGAATTATGAAAAATTCCTCGATAGGGACAAAAATTTCAAGGAACCAGTAGAAAATTCCTTAATTCCCGAATTTAACTTTAAACCTCAAACTTCTTCTTTCCCTAAACCTCAGTTCTTTAAAAAAGCTTTTCCCATTAACACCGTTCAAGAAGATGTTAACGTAATTCGTAATGATACTTTCTGTGTTCGATGTCGTAAACATGGGCACGGACTTAGAACTTGTACTCAACCTCACTTTTTAATCTGTTTTAAATGTGGTTTAAAGGGATTTAAAACGCCCGACTGTCCTAAATGTAGTCCTAAACCTAGCACTAGCTCAAAAAACGAATAATTGACTTGAATAGCACTTCTAAATTCGACATTAACGAATGGGACAAATGGATTTTAACCCTTAAAAATTTCTTTTCTTGTTACAAAATTTCTTCTACATTCTTTTCTAATGAAATAGACTTCAAGCGTCCTTTCATTAAGGTGCAAATTAACAACCTAAATATTTCTGGTTTACTGGATTCTGGTAGTTCAGTAACTATATTTGGCAATAATTCTCATTTAGAAATTCTTAAATTGGGTTTCAAGCTATTCAAGTCGGACTGTATTACTATTTCAACTGCTAGTAATCAAAAAATAAAATCACTAGGTTATTTTGAATTACCAATGTCTTTTAATAAACAAATACACTTAATTAAAGCTTACGTCTTTCCGGAATTATTTCCTTCTCTCATTCTCGGTATTGATTTTTGGAAGAAATTTAATTTACTCCCCTCTATACTGACTTCATCTGGTCTTTCCGTTTTCAAATGTTCGTCTATTCAAGAAGCTGACAAAAAAGTACTTCCTTATGATCACCTTACTGAAGATCAGAAGAACATCGCGGATACTATTATTGGACGTTTCAAGCAAATATCTTTTGAAGAAAAAGGTGTACTAGGACGTACCCATCTTATTACGCACAAGATCGACACTGGCGATTCTCTTCCAATTAAACAGAGATGTTACCGACTTTCTCCTGAAAAGCAGAAGGCATTAATAAAGGAAGTGGATAAGATGCTAGAATGGGACGTCATCGAACCATGTGAAAGCCCGTGGCTATCTCCAGTCCTCATCACTCCCAAGAAAAATGGAGAATGGCGTTTTTGCGTGGACAGCAGAAAACTAAACTCCGTCACTCGCCGCGACGCTTATAATCTTCCTCTTATAAGCGAGATTTTGGATAATCTTAAAAATGCCAAATACTTATCAAGCATTGACATCGCTAAAGCGTTTTGGGAAACGCCGCTAAATCCTGCTGATAAAGACAAGACTGCATTCTATGTTCCTGGAAGAGGCATGTACAGATTTAAGGTCATGCCCTTCGGTTTAACTAATTCTCCAGCTACTCAACAGAGACTTATGGACATGTTGTTTACTCCAGACTTTGACAACAAGGTCTTCTGTTACCTGGATGACATCATAATCATAAGTGAAACCTTCGAGCAGCACATTGCTCTTCTATTAAAAGTTCATGAAAAACTCTCCTTCGCGAACTTAACCATAAACCTTGAAAAATCTCAGTTCTTTAGAAAGGAACTCAAATATCTTGGTTTTGTTGTAGATGAATATGGTCTTCGAGCTGATCCTGACAAAATTAAGTCCATTTTGGAATACCCTACTCCATCTTCCAGAAAAGAAGTTCGAAGATTCATTGGTACATGCAGCTGGTTCCGAAGATTCATTCCGAATTTCAGCACAATTGCCGCTCCTCTGAACAAGCTTACGTGTACAGGGAAAAATGCTCCGAAATTCACCTGGAATCCAGAAGCTGAATCTGCTCTTCAAAGGCTAAAGGAAGCCCTGGTTACCACTCCGGTACTTGCCTGTCCAGATTTTAGCCTTCCTTTTGCAGTACATTGCGACGCGTCTAACTACGGCGTTGGAGCAATGCTTACACAAGTCCAGGACGATAAAGAAGTGGTCATCGCTTACATGAGTAAAGCTTTAAATAAAAATCAACAGAATTACTCAACTACAGAAAGAGAAACTCTGGCTGTTTTAACCGCTTTGGAACATTGGCGTTGTTACTTAGACAATGGCATGCAGTTTACTATTTATACAGATCATGCAGCGCTGAAGTGGTTCCTTAATTTATCTAATCCTTCTGGAAGACTTGCTCGCTGGACTCTACGTCTATCTTCCTTCAACTTCATTCTGAAACACAAAAAAGGTAAAGACAATATTGTACCAGATTTGCTTTCAAGATCTAAACCTTTAGACCTTGTGGACTCTTCACATCATGGTGTTCTTCCTATTTCAACCGAAGAATCGCCTCCTAACCGAGATTTGGATCAATATAACAAGATTCTACTTGGCTGTAGAAGTAATCCGGATTCTTATCCAAACTATATGGAAAAGGATAACAAACTATACCGACATATATTCTCACCTCATAGCCTCAATGAAGACTTCACTTGGAAAGAAGTTCCTCTACCTCAAGTAAGACAAACACTTATTGCATCCAATCATGGCTCTGAAAGTGAACCTCACTTAGGAATTTTTAAAACGTACAAAAAAGTCTCTTTTCGCTATTACTGGTCTGGAATGTTTAAAGACATTGCCAACTTCATTTCTAAATGCGATAAATGCTTAGCTTATAAACACCCTAATCATTCACCTTATGGACCTATGGGAAAACCCAAAATTTGCTCTAGGCCCTTCCAAACCATATCGCTTGACCTTATGGGTCCTTTACCTATGACGAGAAATCGTAATCAATATATTTTAGTAATTAATTGCTGCTTTACTAAATATACTTTAATTTTTCCTCTTAAACGTGCCACCACGCCTAATATTATCTCTTTTCTAGAGGAGTCTGTTTTTCTTACACATGGTGTCCCTCAAACAGTCATCATGGATAACGGACCTCAATTTCAATCTCGTGAATTTATTTCTTTCCTAAAAAAATATAAAGTTTCTTTTATTTCCCATTCTCCATTCTACTGTCCCCAAGTCAATCCCACTGAAAGATATAATAGAACGATAATTACTGCATTGGCTTCTTTAGTAGGTGACGATCATAGAAAGTGGGATAACTATCTCCCTAAAATTCAACAAGCCATTAACAGCTGCGTTAGTTCCATAACTGGTTTTACCCCTAACTTTTTAGTCTTTGGTCGCGAAACCGTGTCCTGCGGTTCGTTGTATACCTCATCTCGAAGTATCGAAGAAGTTGTATTTTTACCTCGCGATATTTATGCCGAAAATATTGGTTTCCTCACCTCTTATTTTGATAAAGTTCAAACAGCCTTATATTTAGCTCATGCCAAAAATAGTGTACGATACGACCTACGTCGTTCTTTTAAAGAATTTAATGTCGGTGATACAGTTTGGCGTAAGAATTATGTGCAGAGTAATGCAGGTTCTTATTTCAGTGCCAAACTTGCCCCTAAATTTGTAAAATGCAAAGTACGTGAAAAGATTTCACCATTGGTTTACATTCTAGAAGATGTTAATGGTACTAAAACCAAATGGCATATTAAAGATATTAAATTCTAAATCTTCATTACATTTTGTCAACTATACACCAATCATTCATTATTCACCAATCATCCCTCAAAACACATTTTCTTTTCCTTTTGTGTTATTGTTGTCCTAGCTCTTCAGCTTGATCAACGAGTAAAAATGTGTTTTTTTTTTTTTTTTTTTTTATGTGTGGAACACTTAGCTGTTCTATTTATTTATTATTATTTTTTCTTTAAATCCCTCTCTTTATTTATTTTAATTTCTCTTTTAATTGGGAATTCTAACCTTTTATATTAATCTTTTAAGGGACTCTTAACCCCTTGTCTTAAAATGAGGGACTCTAAACTCCTCTTTTTAAGTCTAAACCCCTTATCTCTTTAGGGACTCTAAACCCCTTAACTTGAGGATCTTTACTTGATCTCTTTAGGGACTCTAAACCCCTTAACTTGAGGATCTTTACTTGGTCTTCTTAGTACTAACTAGTACTTTCTTTTGAGCGGTTGACTACTCGTTAAATAAGCCATCAATCCGAGCGGATGACTACTCGTTAAACAAGCCTTCAGTTCGAGCGTTTGACTACTCGTAACGAAGGCCTAAGTCGTATTTTTTTTTCTCCATATATGGAGCGGTTGACAACTCCCTAAATAAGCCTGTCGTCGTTGAGGAACTCCCTTCTAGAGTGGCAGTCATTGAATGTGAACTCCACCCTAACAGTTTGAAGATGATGGTATGTTAGAAGATGAATAAACATTTGTATGAAAGGTTGTATGCTTGGTGAAGTAGGATTCCTAGGATTTCTTTAGGCTTTTCTTTCATAAATTTTCTCTGAGTCGAAAATTTTCTGGGGTCGTGGGGGAAATGTACCGACGTGCATACTCACTCGGTATACTGTTGATAATTTGTTCCTGGTTTGGGTTTCCAGTCATTTTCATTCTCACAATATATGCATTTTGCGTGTATTATTATTCTTTTCCGTGGAATCTTTTTTTGTTCACTTTTTACTGAAAAATAAGGAATTTCTAATTACGTGTTCATAAACGTCAAAGTTTGTATCACCTATAAATGTGATATTCCGCTGTAAAATAGGGAAAAAGGGTTATAACTAACATTTTAATGGTTTTTCTCTCCTTCTCAGCATAATTATTTCTTATTGTGAACACGATTTATTAGTATTTTTCCGAATTTTGTACTTTTTGACACTATGTTTGACATTTTGAGTGACGGGAGTCTTATTATTTTTTTCTGAAAATTGACAACTTTTAGCAAAGTTTCAATACAATTTCCATTACAAACTCTGCAAAGCACGAGTTTTATCGCGTTTTATCCACGCTCTAAATTTGAACGGCCGGCCCTATATAAGCCCATACCATCCATATCTGACTCATTCTACTGCAGGCTTCGATTCTATAACAGTAAACTCTTTACTATACGACACTTCAAGAAGTACTTCAGGAAGACCAGTACCTCTCTACCTCCGGAAGGCCCTCACCCACTGCAACACTGAGGACTGACCCCTCCTTGCCTGAGGAGGGACTGTAAGGGACTGACTCCTCCTACCCTGTGGAGGAACTGCGAGGGACTGAACCCTCCTATTCTGAGGAGGGCCTGCGAGGGACTGACTTCTCCTAGCCTGAGGAGGAACTGCGAGGGACTGAACCCTCCTATTCTGAGGAGGGCCTGCGAGGGACTGACCTCTTCTATCCTGAGGAGGGTCAGTGAGGGGCTATCCTCTCCTAGCCCAAGAGACTGCGAGGACTTGTCCCTCCTTACTCTGAGGAGGGACTATTCTTCTTTACCCCGAGGAGGGAGCATTGCCTCCTCCTAAATTTATCTATATCGGATACATCAACTGCTTGCCTTTGCTGACAGAGCCATCGCGGCTACCTCTGCTGATCACCAGTGTCTTCACGGTCTCCGGCACAGCTGCGCTCCAGCTTCTACACCGCTGCGCATCAACGGACTACTCCAAGAACGCTTCGCTTCACTTCGGCGCCCCCGGACCCGCTTAATCTTGTGAAGACACCTACCCACGCCCACTCCACTCACTACACTCACTCATTTTCACTCATTCATTCCTCTCACTCCTCTAGGTTTCTTTTTATTTTCTTCTGTTTAACTTTTAATATAATTTGTTTGTTATTTCTCAATTCTTTTCGTTTCCCTTTTCCCTTCTTTGTCGTTTCACGACAACATTGACTTACTATCTTCACCTTTAATACACTTCATGGTCCAAAATAAATGCATTCTGTTCCAACAGGCACTTCACTTATTAATCCTATATTATGTTACACTTCAGTAATAACCTAACACCATCAAAGATATTGATTCAGCCAGCTCGGCTCAAGGCTTCCCAGAAACGCCCCGTTTGACCTACATGAAAACCAATTGAGTAATAAAAATACAATTGCTTGCTTGCTTGTGTATGGTATAAAGTTCACAAATGAGAGAGAAGTGGGTTAACTGATGCTTAAAGTATGAATGTGAGTTGGTGCGTTGGTAAAAAGAGAGCTAAAAGGGACAGAGATACCTACATTTCGTATATGGAAGCTTCCATTCTCATTTTAAAACAAATTTCAGATATCTACTAATATTAAAATTTATAACATATAAAGTTTTGTTTAAATAATAAGGCAATCAGTTGGATAAAGTATGATACAACAACGGTGGCATGAATTCCTGTAACGAAGCCTTAACATGATTTTTGTAACACTTTTAAAATTATATCCATTATTTAAAAAAATCTAAGCGCTTCCTTCTTTGTTGAAAATTTAAAAAGCAATTAACAGACAAAGTAGCAGTTACTAATGTTATTTTTTATTATTATGAAGAAGGTAATTATTTATTAACAAGTTTATTACTCAGACTCAAACGCCGCCTTGCAGCCAATAACATACCGCAAGCAAGATTAATTCACGCACGATCAATGAAACGCACGCGACATGATTAATTAATTTAAATTTCCACATAATTAGACCAAAACGTGTTGCTCAATAAATCTTTCCTTGAATGCCAAAGCAAATTGACGTTAAAAGTAGGGCTTTAATATAAATAAATAAATATACAACAACATCACAAACATTGTTTTGACTCCGTGGTAAGTAGCTAAAGCACTTGTGTTACAGATATCAGAATCAACAGTGGTATTACAAATAAACTTAAATAAATACATATAACACCAGTACAAACAGACATGTTCATGCACACAAATGCACATGTACTGTGCGGGGATCGGACCCGCGACCTTTTGGTTGATAGTCAACTTCTTGACCATTACACCAGAGTAGTCTTCGGCTTTGAAAGCACATCCAGCTCGACACGGCATCTGGTGCGAATGAAGTAACTTCAATTTTGCGGTGAAAAATGTCTTATAGTGATGCAGTACATACTGTACTAAACACTATGTCAAAAAAGGCAACTACATGAAGGCATTTGGGTCAAAAAGGACAGGAGGCAGTTGTTTTCTTTATTGCTGAAACAAATAATTTTTGAGTCGCGGAAAACGATCAAACATTTTAGTTTACCTACATAAAGTCGCCAACAGAAAGTGGTTACCCCCTAAAGATCACAATTACTCGCATACATTTTATTCACAAGATCTATATGTCTATCCCATAATAATTTGATTGAACACAATTTTTTTATTTTTTAACGAGAATCAATCATTCCTTTATGAGTTTGATTGACACCGACTGTTTTATTCTCGATGAGTCAAATTTGTTTAAGCATTTTGGACTTTAGCGATAAATAAGGATATACCTCTAGAATCTAATTAAATACTGGTTAGCACTATCACACCGCTACCATACTTCAGAATTAAAACGAAATAACAATTTATTAACGTTTTAATCAAAAATTTAAATTAAATTAAGTACAGTTTCTAATAATAAAAGCAAGAGACTAAAGAATTCCAGTAGCCTAGGCTATGGAGCCTAGACAACTGAAATGACTATGGAGTCATTCCACAGTAAAATCAATGCCGCAGCTATTTCTGGAATGTCCGTGAATGTTTAATATTGCTAAAAGCCTGTGCTCCGTAGTCGTATATGGTACACCTCATGACTGGAGTTTGATTATTAAATACAAAATTATTTTAGCCATTTCAATGACAGGCAAGAAGGCACTTAATGCTGAATGTGTCATGTATACTTTAAGAACAAAACAAAACCGCTTAAGTTTTATACATGATGAACATTAACAATAAACAGGCATTGGTCTCTTATCGCCCATAGATTTTTATAGACATTATTCAATTATCCACAATAAACTAAATAAGATGACGTTGTCTTTCTGTATTTTTATGCTTTTGTCAAAATGCCGATTGAAATAAAATTGTAGCGTTCGAAAAACAGTTGTTTGGTCTCTAAAAAAGTCTTTGCAACTAATTTAAACTAGAAAAGGAACACGACTTTCCGCTGCAAACTGTGTCGTCATCATCATCAGATCAGACTTTCGACACGCACTGCTGAGCATAGACCTTCATCAAGGATCCTACGATTCGGTTTAGCGGTCCACGCATCTAGCGGCTTCCCGCGACCTTCACTAGATCGTCGGTCCACCTTGTACGAGGCCTGCCCACAGAGTGTCATCCAGCACGCGGTCTCCATTCGAGAACCTATCGGCCCAACCGCCAAGTCAATATACCTATTGGAAATCCCACAAGTCGCGAGGGAGTGCTAGCATAATTCGGAATAAGATATTTATAACTTTCATTCATTTCCGTGGAATTGGTTTATTCATATAGCTTTATGTGCGTTTGAATTTCCGAATCAAAAGGTCATGATCTCATCCGACAGCCCACGCGATTGTGCATCATTTATAAGTTAAATTTTGACCTTTAAGAGGGAGTTATCGCACGTAGTAGCACACAAATCCCCATACAAATGCGATTTGGGGTGGAATATACGTTCATATTTTGCTTTGGTATTATAAAGGTAGTATTAGGCGTATTATTGTATGTTTTATTGTAAAAAATCACTCAAGTTTACAACAAAAGAAACATTTTAGCATTTCGTCATTTTGCTTCGGTTTTTCCTCAAAATTTCGTATTTTCGACGACTTACCGTATTTCAGTGACCTAACATTGAGGAATATCGGGGGCCTCGACTCAATCTTGCACCGGTATCATGTACAGAGAGTAGCCTTATCTTCACAAAAAAATGTGAAGATAAGGCTAGATTTTATACCTTTGCGCCGTATGACTGCGGTTTTGGCTTTTTTACACTAGTTTTTCCAGTTTTGTTTTTTCACTGGGTTTGTGCTATGGAAAGATATAAATCGATTACGAAGTTTGAACCCCGTTGAGGCTTTTGGAATACTTACTTATCTGTTACTATTTCTTCTAATAAAGGTTTAAGTACCTACTCGTAGTGCAAGGCAGCTCAATTCCTTCATGTAAATAAAAAAACAAATATCCAAAGATATTACATAATCTCAGTACTTAGGTACTTAATAATATAGCTTTTGTAAAAGCTTTTGTACGTCAGTGCTTATTCGCATTGTCCATTATCTGGATGAATGCTATAGTTACTCTACAAACAATATACACATATGCTGTTATGTTTCGTTATTCTGCCTTTCCTTCCCCACATTTCGGCTATCGCTGCGACGGCGTCCTCCGTGAGATTTATAACTACGGCTGCTTCTCTAATATTGTTTACTTCGGTAATGGTCAGCTTTATTGCTACTATCCATCCGTTTTTATTTTATTTGGGGTCATGGATTATCGGCGGTTTAATATTGCGACGCTAAATTGAGCTATACCCATAAATGAGGTATTAAAGCACATTATGATTCCATCAAAAGCAATTCACAGAATAGATTGTTTGTTATTTATGAGAAATTATTTGAAGTATGTTTGAAGAAGGAGATAATATTGTTTTTATTGTAATAAAACCAATATTTATTATCAATATCGAGCATTAATATTGTTCTTATTTATTCACCTTACTTCGACAGAAATAACATTGCTTTCTTTTGACGAATTATATGAGGCTTATTACACACTCAGTGATCAAGAAACTAAAGACACTTAAAGCACCGTTCATAAACTCTGCAATTTCTATATTTTTATTAGTTTCGCCGGCGTACAGTTGGGATATTTTCGCTTAGAGCGCGCTGGTTGTAAAAATGTGTTAGGGTTTCGGCTATAAAATTTCTCGTGCCAACCCTTCCTTGTTTGTCGGTGTTTCGTTTCATTCGATCCCTCCGTGTGGACCCCATTTTGTGATATTCAATACTTACTGACAATAACAACGCCCTGCGGTCCTCTACTTTATTATCGTGTATGTTATTAGCAAAGGAATAGTGGTTGTACGTACGCAGCCCTTTCTCCGAGAAAAATGATTTTTCTTTTGTATAGCTTTATGCGGGTCGGTACTGGTGGATTATAAATAATTTTTGATATTTCATTTTTATTATTTCGGTAATTGTTAAGTTTCTTGGATTGAACTTAATTCCCAGAATTGAATTTGCTGTATGTTAAATTAAAACGTAAATCGAAATACGATATTTTAATTTTAATATATTACATTTACTTTACGTAATTATTGCGAGTATCTTTCTTTATTTAGCACTTTTTTTACATAACCTTGTTAACACGAATTATACTTAGTTTCATAACTAAGTATTAGTGGTTTGAGCCACTCTCGACCGACTTAGTTGGCGGTGCGGTCAGTCTGCGGTCGGCGGTCAATCGCACGACCGTTGTGGATTCACACGTTAGCAACATAAGCGTAAACCTATACTCACATTTTACCTGCTGGTGTCTGACCCATAGTCATATTAACTTAGTAGTATTAACATATTAGCTTGGCTTTTGATTTTTTTACGGAGAGGATCTCGGTTACTCATCTAATGAAGGCAGTAAAAGATGACATTATTATAGTCAACTCATTAAGATATGACAGGGAGTTCTCAACATGACTGGGTGATTCATTTTGGTCCCACTTTTATATGATCGACATTCGAATCCTAAAGGCCTCATTACAGCGAGTTTAGGTGAGTTTTCCCTATCATTAAGTCAAATGAATATAAATCGAAAACTTTTACAAATGCCGGAGGTACTCGGCCCTTTTAATCTATGTATAAATAAGGGTTTATCAACCACCTGTCGTGATTTAGATCATAAAACCGATCTATAGAAAGAAGTAGTAAAATCACTTTCTATTTTTTTTTAAACGAAAATATTCCCAACGCTTGTGAAACTCTAACAAGTCTTTTTCCGTAACTGCATCTGATATTTATATTCCTAGGAATTTCTAGGTATCTTTTAAACGTTAAAAGTTGATTCAGTAATAGGAATAGTTAATATAAAATCGTTCCAGGAATATATTCCAGAAACTAGTAGAGTTATGCCGAGAATTCTAGCGGAAATGGAAACAGTTTTCATTTTACTACATTCCAGTTAAGTTTAAATGGCATAAAATAGTTAGTTGACTATTCTATTAGTACTGATTTTATTATACAGCTAGTAGCTTCGTAGTTGCCAGAATTCTTTGTTGCTTTTACCGCATCACTTAAAAAATATCGCACCATTATTATTAGGCTTTGCTCACTAAGAATAATATTGTTTAATTTATGTTCTCATGCAAGTGAAAAATATGTTTTCTTATGAGAATAAATAATATTTAAACATAAAAAGATGCTTGTGAGTGATTTAATTATTGGTTGATTAATTTAGTTTAATTTATTAACAAGAATTATCGTGTTCTCACGACCCACGACCACGAAACGGTTACAAAAATACAATTCTAAGCTTAATGCTCCACAGTCAATAAGCCCACAAAGACATTAGTTACTAAAACATTTATTTTTCATGCGTTGAAATAGCGGAGAAATCCTCCTTCATAAATATTGGATTTAGACAAAAAGGACGAAAAACAAAACAAGAAAACCTTGAGACAGTGCTCATGTATCGGTGTTTCAAATTACAGTCATATGTATTCAGCCTATTCTGAGAAGGAAGGCGAGGGAAATACGCCGTATTTTTCAGAATAAAAATGCTCATTACTCCAACGGGTCTCTTGGTTATATTTGGCCTAACTCAATTTTTTTGCGGTTATATTAAAGCAGGAAAATATTTTTAACATTGGACTCTATCGATCACATTTTTTGACATCTTATACTTACCTACAAGTCAGATTAGATATATTCCTTACCCATTGTCCTACATGAACGCGACACGTGAGACGCGACGCGACAATATAAAATGTTACTTAATAATATACATTTACGTTTGTGTTAGTTTCGTACATGAATAAGCGAGATTGATATTGATAAACTGGTCGCATAGCATCGCGTCGTGTTGCTCACGTACTACGACAACGCCGACAAGATAGTGTGATCTATATATATTTCTACGAGATGGGGTTTTGAGTAACAAGCAGAGTCATGTTAAAATGCTTTAATTTTTTATCCTGGATCCCTTACAAAGAAGACTGCAATACCTAATAAGGTATAGCTCACTTAACCGATATACTTGCAACACAGCTACTTCCGATACTGAAAATCGATGTAGCTGGAGATATAAAATTTTACGCTAAAGCTATTCTGATATCCCGTATCCGTTTTACGCCCGCCATGACGTCACGGTCATGAACTTTAGTTCACTTACACGTGATTGCTTCCGTGAAGCTTGAAACCAGACACTGCACGTTGTCCGTAGTTTCGGATTAAGCCATCCCTCTTGCTAGTAATTTTTGACGAGCAACTTGTGACGGTCAACATGTACGGCAACGTTGTACAATAGCAACATATTGCATCGCTTGTCGTTTTGCAAAAAGTTTCGCGATCACTTCCATAATTCCACCGGCATTTGTTGTTCCTTCTTTTACCATTGGAACGCCAAACGTACCGCGGGATACCATCCGTACCGTGTCTATGTTCCACTGATACGAACCAAGCGCTTCTCATCTACATTCCTGATGCTCACTGCAAAAGAGTGGAACTCACTACCTGCGGTGTTTTCCTGCAATTACAACCTAGAAATCTTCAAAGCTAGAGTGAACAGCATCTTCTAGGTGAGCTCGCTCAATCGTAGACTCAGTCTTTGCCTCGTTCGGGCTTAGTCTTGGGTCAAGAGCAAACCTTACCCAAATAAAAGAAAAAAAAATAACACAAAACATCGCGCGCCAATGTTTTGCTTAGTGGAATCGCGGCTTGGCTGTGCAAGAAAATGAAATAAGTAAAGTGGAAAAAACGGACAAAGCTAATGCCATGAATCGCTGGCTAAGAAGAAGTGTATAGGTGCACAGATAATTAGGTTAGTGGTACTAATCCTTGGGTCACTAGCGGGTTATATTTTAGGGGCGACTATAGACAATTTGAGTTAGGTTTGACATGTCTCGACAGCTCTTGAAGACGCAATTGGCCTCGTTTTGTGAAGATACTAAATCGCGTGCTGAAGTGGTGTCTGAAGATTACTTATCAATTGAAGTTAGTACTTATTGAGTCATTCGTACAACTTCTTCGAGCTGTCGATAATTTGATTAAATTCTGTACCTACCTACCCAAACGTTTTGATTGGAAGAAAATAGTATTTATGATCAACATCTACGTAATAATGATAATATTATGAGCTTTTATGTTCTTATAGGTATCAAATGTTAAACTTAATTGGGTCCAAGTAAAAGTTGTTGATGAACGAAAAGCCCATACGCTTTCCCCATACAAATTGACAAGTTGACATCTTGTCGACCGCTTGGTGCAGTGGTCCACATATCGGACTTCTAAAACCAAGGGTCGCGGGTTCGATCCCCGCACAGTACAAGCATAAGTGTGCATGAACATGTGTGTTTGTACTGGTCTGGGTGTTTTTCTATGTATAATATGTATTTATTTACAAAAAAAAAGTATTTAAGTATGTTTATCCGTTGTCTAGTACCCATAATACAAGCCTCGTAGCTTAGTTTGGGACTAGAGAATTGGTGTGATTGTTGTGAAATATTTATTTATTATTATTTATTTATTTATAGGTAAACTCTACGAATCCGTTACGATAGTAGTTCGTGCTCACCCCACTGAGGTCCAGAATACAAAACCAACGACTGTTGCAGGTTCGAATCTTGCCAGATGCAAATGTTTGTGTGATGAGCACGAGCATTTGTAATTGAATCATATATTATTTAATTGATTGTTATGTATTTCCATCCGTTATCCTAGTCACCAAAGCACGAGCTTACGCTTAGTTAGGGGAAAGGTAATTATGAATATGAATAATATGAATATGAATATACAACATTATCACATACATTGATCTGACTCCGTGGTAAGTAGCTTAAGCACTTGTGTTACAGATATCAGAATCAACAGTGGTATTACAAATAAACTTAAATAGATACATATAACACCCAGACCAGTACAAACAGTCATATTCATGCACACAAATGTTTGTACAGTGCGGGGATCGAACCCGCGACCTCTTGGTTAATAGTCAACTTCTTGACCACTACACCAAAGTAGTCGTCGAATTGATGTATTAGTAAAAAAAACTAATTCTCTCCTTTTTCCTCAGTGTTATCAGCCCAACGAGAGCTTGGCAAGGGGAGCCCGACGAACGCGTCGGCGACCGCGGCCCCGGCCGGGTCGGTCGAGAACGCAATTCGGCCCGCGCCGGATGGCCCCCGGCCCACGCCCCGGACCGGGCCGTACTTCGATCTGATGGCGTCCAAGAACGTCACAGCACTGCTTGGAAAGACGGCGTACTTGAACTGCCGAGTGAAGAATTTAGGGAATAAAACGGTGAGTTATCTATGAATTCTAAAAGACCGTGTTGCACTATCTTCTTTGCTTCCCAAAGTCTCATAATGAATTCAATTACAGGAAATCTGTAAATTGTACAGATCAATGTGCTAAACTGAATGTTCCTTTCGAGACATCGATCTGAACATTGATAATGTTTTTACGCAATAGATTACGTAATTTCAACTTCGTAGCTGCCTCCGTTCTCAATTTAGTAAAAGCAAAAAATTCAATTCTGTGTTATGCCTCATAAGTGAATTGGAACTGTACATTGTGGTTTATTTTCCAATTCTGTACCATACACTTATTGTAATTTTATTTGTGGTTCTTTTAATAAATTAAAAAAAGGGCCTAGCTGATAGAGAGATAATTTGTCAGTTTTGAGCAAAAACTGGAGACAGACGATAGTTATAGAGAGGAAGTACCTACATGTTTTAGATGTTCGAGGGTGAGAGGTGATACAGGCGAGTAGGGGAACGTGTGCCTCTCATCGTTTCTAAAACTTATCATGAGCACACCCTAGGATCATTTGAAGCAGGCCAATTTTACATTTGAAGCCATGATCTCCTATCCTAAGCCCATTCCCGTTTGTCGGTAGAAATAAACCTTTCTTCTTACTACAGAAGAAATAATCACATCACCGCACGCTAATTATCCACTGACTCAATTTTTTTACCACAGAAGCTTGTTTAGTACTTAACACCCTGTTTTGAGCACTGTCCAAGTTAGACAAGCTAGACTTCTTTTTTTTTCTCGCTGTGGTAATGCTTTTACGCATGCCACCCCACACATCTGCAGGGGGGTATGTGAGACTCAACGGCTGGTGTGCAAGGCCGTAATACCCACTAAAACCACAGCGTATTCCACCACTCCGCCATTGTGGGGGGTGCCATGGGGTCGCGTGAGCATTCACCACGGCACCCCGGCGGATAGCCCGAGGGCCACAAACTCCTTGGCGGCGGAGCAAAGTGTTGGGCTCCGCCACCACCCGGCCGCAGAGGATAGGGAGGACGGCAACGACACACCGCATCTCCTCTTCCTCTGCGGCCCCACCGCAGCGCCATCCAACGGTGCGCCCCCGTTTGGTCGCGGGAGATAGGCCGCACGGCAACGACACACCGAGACGTCTCTCCTCCCGCGACCGCACCCGACTGCGAGAGACAGACAAAACTGTCCCCCACACTCGCACCCTTGGACGCATCCTGCGCAGGCCACCCCAAGCCCACGTGGAGCGTCCCCTCCCTGGATCCCGCTTAGCTTCACCGTGGGTGGCAAAGCCACGGTTACTGAGCCCCCCCACCACGACAAGGTGGAGATTCCACAGGGGGGAGACAAGCTAGACTTCTAGTTTATGTCAAGTTTAACATCAGAAAGTACCTATACAGATTTGTCAGTTTACGCTAACCTAGCGCTTTAGTAATGATAAGTGTAATATTTATGTATCTGTTTACATATGAACGACTTTACACAGATTTATCACTTTAATATGCTGAAAAAGTATAATTTAATTCTTAACAATTATCATATTTTCATATCCGCCATTTTTAACTTTAACGTCAATGTCAACCTAGTTTGAATCGATTTTTTTTCCGAGATTTAAAAACATGCTACCTGCTTAGAACGATTTTTTTCTGGAATTGAATGAATGATTGGAGTTCGATCGTGATTAACTGTCAAAAAATCCTTCTGTAATACGAGATGCTAAATCCTGGTCCAGGGCCTGCCTAATATTTTAGACAGTTATAATGTAATCACGGTATGGACCATTGTTTTTCCGTTTTTTTTTGTAGTAGCGCTGATTGTGTACATACAAGTATATACAAGTCATAGTTTCCGATTCTGGCAGCTTTCATTGCACCATTTTTTGAACAAACATTTTGTGTCAAACGTAATAGAGTAACAATTTTTTAAGGCATAGCAAAATTGCATAAAGAAAAAAAAATCTGTGAAGTTGATGTTAATTACCAAATATTTGAAACGCTTATCGAAGAGCATTCGCAAATAAAATATTTTTTCAATAAGAAGTATTTGCGAATGAGGCTCGTTAGTTGGAGAAAAAAATTGTTCGATATATTCTTAATTGCTGCTTGACTAAGCAGAAAATAAAAATGCAATAGCAAGATCTAGTGATTAATTGATAAAGCGTCTAAATGATCATTATTAATTATTATAAGAGCCATTGTGATATTTTTACTAAAGAAAAGAATAATTTTCTATTCAAGCCATTTAAGACAATGCTTTCATTTTCTAAAGTGGATTTTAAATCAACATTTTTGTTCATTGCTTTAGGTAGATATTTTTGAGTCTATTTATCAACCCTTAATTTAAAGAGAACGATAAACCTAGCTCTTTTATTTTCATTACTAAACCGTGTTTCACTTTGATCTTTTATTTATTCGGTATCTAATTTAATTGCGGCTTTTAGAGCAATTTTACTCTAACGTTACAATATCCGTCATTCAAATGCAAACGAAATTGCAGAGCCCACTTCGAATTTGATGGTCTACTAAAACGAACCAAATATAAAACGCGTTCTAACATCGGAATTGCCGGCATAAATGTCTTAACAGGCGGGAACGCTCCGCGAACGGCGAAAAATCTTCCACTCAACAAAATTACTTAAAGAGTAACACCCGTGCGAGTCAAGAGTCAAATTAATTCTGAGCTGTGTAGTACCCAGCTCAGAACGTAAGCACTTTCGTTATGCAGATATGCGAGTAAAGCCACGTACACAACGGCTAACGAGTGCCCCTTACCGTAACAGTCGTTGTCCAATTTACATAGCGGTGTGCGTCGGGCCACAGCTCTACGCTTAAAATGAAACTTAACAATGGGACAATGCAACTTTAAAGTCGCCATTGTGTGCTCAACTTTATAAATAAAAGTCTCATTAGGCCGCGATGCCACATCTCCACATAAATAACAAGGCTGGCTAACGAGATGTCTCTGTCCTTTTCGCACGAGTGCTTGGAGAATGGGACAGGTGGAGACTCAGCTTAAAATGTTTCGGACCGTAAATGGGCCGGGAGATTATTTCGTCATAATGGGATTAGTAACTATTGGAGTAGGCTACATTTTTGTGGATCGACTTAAACTTTCCTCGCAACTGCTATTGTTCCTATTGTTGGAGATAATATTGGATGTCTGTACAAGAGTTTATTTGTAAAGTGATCTTAATCCATAGGATTCGAATCACGCCGTGGACATTTCAGCTAGAACTATGAAACAAATTTGCATGAACTGTAGTCGAAATAGGGCGACCAATTTTTTGACAAAACGAACAGCGACGACAAGGTTTGCTCATGCATATAAGATTGGATAATTAAGATTTTTCAAGATCAAATAAGTAAACTAAAACTAAACTTTCGATCATAGAAATCTAACGGGTCTCTTGTGTTTGTGTTTCTATGATTTGAAAAAGGTGACAAAACTGTTATTTTTAATTAATTCGTAGAGGAAGTTAGTAATTTCACACCTTTAATAATGAAGTTCTTTTTGAAGCCCACTTTCCGTATTCATCGTCATTATCTATTTCCTCATATAATTGCCATCGAAATTTCAAATGACAAGATCCACTTTAAAATTAGAAGAAAAATTGGTTGTGGAACGCGAGATATATTGGATCGTTACAGTAATAGCAGCGTTTTCATTAATTAATTATGAGGCAAATGGTTGGATACAAATACCGCAAGACTCGATGTGATGGCGCAATACGTATAAATAGTTTCAATTTGGAGTACTTGTAGGCATTATTCATTTAGGGGCAAGTAAGTGTAGCCACTGATTAAATCAAAATGATGTTATTTAAAGTGCCTAATTTTATAAGCGGAATTAGAGGAAACCCTTTCTGAGTTTTACCGATGGTATTACCAAGGTACCTAACTAGTGTTGCAGTTAGAAATTTAATTCAGTTCTGGTGTCCTAGTTTTAACCTTGGAAACTAGTTAATAGAAATAGAAAAAAAAACATAAAATTCTTACTACAATTAGTGAGTACATGTAATTTTAGTGAAACACATTTTATGAATGGGTATCAGCAAATGCCACCGAATCGAGGATCCGTTGGCGCTGGTCTTTCGTGGATGCCTGAAAGGGAAACGAGAGAGTGCCGTCCGATGACAACAAACATACATATCTAATAATAAAATATAACAAAAACAGAAAGAAAACGTAACAAAAACTGAAATCTAATGCTATCGTATATTTTTAGGTCCTTCTTTTTTTTCATTTGGCACTTATAACAAATTAAAATCAATAATTAACAAAATATCACTATAGTTAACGGAATCAGACGTTACTTTGCGGAAGTCCATGACTGAAGCTGCAAAAGGTGCTTTAAATTTCCACTAAACGACGCCGGGGTAGGAACCCAAATACATGCAACTGTAACCACTTGAAAAACTAGAGCTGGAAGTGGCAGGACTTACAATAAAATACAAGATGTACCTGGAAACACAACACTGACACTATCAAAACACTCGACGCGTTTCGCCACTACACGTGGCTTCCTCAGGAGATGTTGTCGCTTCGGCTGATTACGAGCAATATAAAAATTTTAAGAATGTCAGTATCAAATTACATAGTCTTCTTAATAAATTTCTGCTGGTTAAACATTCAAAAGTATATAATACAAAACCTGACACATTAGCATTTTAGTCATAAAAAGGTACTATGCTTATCAACACATTTTCTAATACTAGATAGGTATACTACTGTGTGTATATCGCAAACAAGAAACTAAACAACGGTAATGTACAAACGAACGACAAAGCTTTGAAACGGCTAATATTGGAGTACACAACAGAGCCACCATTAGGGATTCCGATTTGCTAGCGGTTGTCAAACTGTTATTTTATGAGCCCCAACTGTAACTCACTTTTAATGTAGATATTTTTTAGTCTGTGGGAAAATACAACTTTAAAGCAGCACTCATTTTACCCTTTCCTTCTTTTTGACTTACCGATCTAAACATAAGTATGGTGTATGTTATATTTAATAAGGTTAATTTAAAAATACAGCTGCCTAGTTGTAGGAGGCAAGAAGAAAGTACAGCGTATTTCATGTCGATAGCGTTTCGAAATGACTATCTGAGACAAGATTGTGAACAATTTGCTGTCGCAAGCGTCTACGACGAAAAATTTTCGTTGTAAAAGAATATTGATATAAAGTTAAAAAAGATAATTATTTTGCATTAAATTTGAACCCAAATACATCCTTGTCGCTAGTGGTCTGTCGAAGTGACAACATTTCCTGGAGATGCCACGTGTAGTGGCAAAACGCGTCGAGTGTTTGGTTGGTGTCAGTGTTGTGTTTCCAGGTGCATTTTCTGTGTCACGTTGTGAGTTGCATTGAAAGTCCTGCGAGTCCTCTAGTTTTTAAATGGTTACGGTTGGATATATTCGGGTTCCTGCGGTGACGACGCCACCGCATCGTATAGCATCCCCGAATAGTGGGAATTGAAAGCAAAATTATTCTCTTTTTCAGCTTTAGTCATGAATTTCCGCAAAGTAACGCCTGATTCCATCAACTATATGAATATTGACGTATCGCCCAGTCTATTTGTCTTTACCATGTTGACCAGTTACGAATCTTTTCTAAACTTTGGGAACCGCTTGGAGTCGTACGGGGCTAACCACTAGTTCTAATGCTTCACTAATGAACCAGTACTGTTATTACACCGTATTCCTTGGATATTGGTTATATTAAGCCACATTATCGAACTCCTTTTGAGTCCAGCTGTAATGTTGAGTTCTTTTTGATGAAAAAATGTGGTGTTTGATGAGCACACGATTGGGCAGTAATGTAACAAGGGTTTTGCCCAGTGTTATATACTCATCGTAAATAAAATTTAAGCAGATTTGGATGCCATAAAATAAAGTTATAAAATTATTCCATGAGAAAAAAAATATTTCATATTAATAAAAAGCTATGTCTAATGGATAATCAACAAATGTATTAGAAAAAGCTTTTATTTGAAAATTACTTGCTTGTTTTTTGACATGAAAGTGATAATTTAGTTAAATAACACGTTTATAATATGTACTTTTTAATATGAGGAGATTTAAGTTAATCCTTAATTCCAAAGGTAATAATATTTCAATTTATGAAACCAAGTGTTAAATAAATTTATTGAATTTGTTTTGAATCTCCGAATGAATCGAATCATGAAAATTCACCTTAAAATGTAATTACGAAAATGTAGCTAATCCTGAATTTCTGTTTAGCGGTTTCAGCGAAATAAAGCCGCAATAAATCTTCAAAATTTACGTTTTGAAATGATAATCTGAGAAAGTTTTGATTGAATCCCAAGCAATTGTTGTTAAAATTTTGTTCAGTGTATTTTTGTTTGGAAGGTTATCAATTTGGGGACTTTCCCAAATTGGTTACCGTGAATACCTATTTACTCTAGACAGGAGTGATTCTGCAGAGGTTTAGGCCGACTAATTACTGAGCGTATCTACAGAGCCATAATGTTTTCACCTTGCTAATTTATTGCCTAATTCAATTATGAGTATACCAAATTCACGCGCAACTGTCCTCCGGGTGAAAGATGTAGGCGGAGTCAAGGTATCCTAGAAGTAAGCGAGGGAATGGCAGTATTAGTGTAGATCCACAGTGAGAGCCTTGTGCGATGGCGATGTAGGGCACCTTAGTGGCTATATCTGGGTGTCCACGGAAAACCAGCGTGGTGGCATTCCTGAGATGACGACAAATGCTGAGTGGCCCACCTTTTCAGTATCTTGTTTATGTGCATTTGACTATGTGTTTTTCTATTTTGTAAAGTATGTGATACTGAATAAACATGTTTTCTTTCTTTCTTTATTTCTTTCATATTGAATGCGCGGTAGCGAGATGCGGAATTTCATTTAGTTTTGATAATACTTAGATCTATAAGAAGCACTTGTATACGTCCCACTAAGCCACCATACTTTTTGACGCGCCTGCCTGTCACGCCCGCCTAGGCTGTTGCCACCGAGTATTCAGTATAGACCCACGCTAACGGGGATGAGCATTATCTTCTTCGCGTAGTTTTCTGTCACATTTGTTTTATTTAATTACTTAAGCTTTATTGCACAACAAAACTTTGTACAAAAGGTGGACTTAACGACGTAGGGCATTCTCTACCAGTCATACCTGGCTAAGCAGAAATGTCATTCCGTTTTGTAAATTGTCACACGAACTGTCGGACATTAAAAATCTTGCAACAAATGTTATTTTCTTTTGTCACAGATAAACATGCAAGTGTCTTGGGTGAGGCACCGAGACATCCATTTACTGACAGTTGGCCGGTACACCTACACGAGTGACCAGCGCTTCAGAGCGATACACCTGCCTCATTCAGAGGACTGGACTTTACAGGTAAATAACATTAGGTTTCCATATATGTAGGGTGAATAAAAATTGCTTACATTACTGAGTACTTAGTTTAAAGGAAAGTCCCTTTTCTTCATCTGTCTCTATGACTGTACTAAGTAAGTATGTAAGTATGCTTAGAATTATATACCTACTCGATGGAAGAGAAAAGTTTCTATGTGATTCTGAAAACAACGGATAGGACAGCGTTTGTCTGTTTCACTAGACCCTTAATAAATATAATATACAACAACATCACATATATTGATCTGACTCCGTGGTAAATAGCTAAAGCACTTGTGTTACAGATATGAGAATCAACAGTGGTATTACAAATATGTAAATACATATTACACCTAGACCAGTACAAACATACATGTTTACAAAAATATTTGTACAGTGCGGGGATCGAACCCGCGACCTCTTGGTTAATAGTCAACTTCTTGACCATTACACCAAAGTGGTCGTCCTTAATAAACATGTGAAGCCATAGGCAATTTTCACGGTATGCAAACGATTCCCGTTTAATGGAAGTCACTATGACGGAGGCCGCGATCCGATTGTGTGTTGCCTTTATCATACAACTAGCGTGATGGCGTGACATTCCCTTAGCAAGCGAGAATGTATGGGACCGGAAAACCTTTGCAAGGTGCGATCCCAGAGGTGGGAGAGTGGCTTGTTTTGCCAACTTACTATACATAATTATGCTATCAACAAATGTCACTCCCGGTTACAACGTTTCGGCAGAGAAAATGACATTTCTAAATGAATTCAAATTCATTCACAGGAACTCCATGATGCGCCATAAAATACATTTCAAATTTCCATGTAAGTTTAAACAAAATTCACATGTCAAAGAAAAGCTTAGAGTCATTATTAATACCTTTAATTGTTATTCATGAATTAGAATTAAAAATTCATTCTCCCTCTTTCATGAGTATTATATAATGCTATAAAGTTTCATAATAACCACGTCCAGCACTTTATGTCGCGCTCCTTGTTTTAAGCAAACAAATGAAGGACTCTAGTTGTAAACTAGAAGGTAAATTAAATTCAACTTCGAGACGTGAAACTGCGGACAAGTTCTTAGTTAAAGCATAACATAGAACTCAGAATGCTAGCATTAAATGGGATTTAATTACGTATATTTAAAGACATGGCATAGTGTAAATAGGGACAGAAAGTTTACTTTATAAAATACCTTCTTAAGAATGAAAGTGTGATTGTAGTTTAAAAAAAAACACTTTCGACAGACAGCGATAATAATATCGTTTCATGACACATCAAAGTAAATGAACGATCTGAAAAAGCTATTGATGACATTATTATAATTTTGTGAATATTTAACTCTACCGTGTATATTTTGATTATGATAATGGTTTTAGTAGCGGTGTTATCTTAAGGTTCAAGGTAAATATCTCAGCTTTATCTTGACGCCGGTTAGACTAATTGTTCAAATGAATGTCAATGATGATAGGTATTATATGTAGTAAACTAGTCAGAAATGGTTGTTATGGAAGTGCTCGTCAAGTGATAAAAATTATCTCGTAAATTGATTTAAGGTGGTCTAACAGACCGTATGACACGCATGAAAGGCAAATTTAAGGTGGTCTAACAGACCGTATGACACGCATGAAAGGCAAATCAAATACTCTTAGTATTAAAAAGAATGCTTAAAATAACGTCCCTTGTTTGCTTGATTTAAAAAGGGCATATTATTAAAGAGATTGATTTCTTCAAAATTAAGAGTTAGATACCACACGAACACCTGGTATCAAAATAATTTTCGTTGCTATCTTCATAAAATTGAAAACGTGATTTATTTATTTATTATATAAAAGTTTATTGCACAAGAAAACTTTATTACAAAAGGTGGTCTTAATGCTAAAAGCATTTTCTGCCAACCAACCTCAAGGTCATACAGAAAAAAGGCAATGGGAGCAGTGAAAATTAAATAAGAAAGAAAAAAAATGAACATAATATATAGATATAATATTATAATATCAAGAAACCAAAGTGCCTAAATATTAAATTATGTTATAATATACAGAAAAATTCATCAATGAATTTATATGGATAATAAAAATATATAAATATAATATACATGCTTCACGATCATGGTGATCACATTTTCTACCTCCCAGCACTAAGATTTAGCTTGTGCAGTCTCTGGTTTTACCGATAATCGATTACGTGCGATTTGTGTGCTGCTCAAATATCTCCCAGGATCTTCTCAACAAGTTGGATCGGCTTCTTAACAACTGCCTTCGATTTGTTTTCGGTCTCCACAAATATGACCACATCTCCCAGTTTCGTACCCAGCTCGGCTGGCTTCCAATCCGGCAGCGTCGAAATGTTCGTACTTTAGGCCAATTATTTTCCATTCTTTTCGATCCTAACACTCCTTCGTATCTTAAAGAAAAATTTTCATACCTCCATACTTCTCATGACAGATCCCTTCGCTCCAGTAACACCCTTCAACTCTCCATCCCCCGTCACACTTTTGGCTTTGTCTAATTCTTTCACTCTCACTGCTACTCGACTTTGGAACGGACTCCCTAAGGAAATCCAGCGGTCGACGTCGAAATTGTCCTTCAAAAAGTCACTGCAGTCCCACTACAGGAATTAACTGTCTCTCCTGTCTCAGTGACACTGTGTTCTTACCATGTGTACCATCCTTATTATATATATGTAATGATGTATGTCTATGATTATTTATGTATTTTTATTTCATTTTATGTAACTAATTAGTTTGTATGTTTATAAATTTATTTTGTACTTAAATAACTTCAGTTAAGTTGATTGTTTTTACCTTTTAGGTTATGTGCACCGCCTGAATGTTCTCTTCTTTGTCCCTATGGTTAACTGGTAGAGAATGTGAATTGTACACATGTTTGTGCAGAACTTAAATAAATAAAAATAAATAAATAAATCACGTATAAAGCTTTAGCTTAAACTTATGAAAAAGCATGCAAAAATGCAAGAAGTACATAGGTACTTGAAACAGAAATCGGATCAAACTTAAAATAAAAAAAGCGAGCGCACACTACATGTGGACAGGGAATAGCATTTTATCTTCATTTTAACTTTTATTTTTGTTTATGACTTTCAACTTTTTCTAAAACGTAGTTTGACCACGCTTCGACCTATTACAAAAAAAGTTAAGAGGGTTAAGCAGCTTGCATCGTGAAAATTTTATTCAACTTGTAGAAAATTTTAAACAAGTTTCAACATTTTACCCTTTTTTTCTCATTCACCCATGTCTACAACGAGTCAGACTAATGATTATGGTAGTATAAAGGCTTTGTTAGATCACACCCAGAATGCGTCACCCACAAGCTGCCATCGAATTACATGTGTGACAAAGACTTTAGTGGTGTCGTTGCAAGATTATGTATAAAATGACGCACTGGCGATTAAACTATGAAAACTAGAATTTTCATTTTTGAAATCCCCCGAAATGAGCCAGACAGCTGGTGAGCTTCAACGGCTATAAGCACTTTGACCAGCCAAAGCTAAGAACCAGCGTGATTGAATTATCTTTCCCAATGAAGTAATCCTCATTGAAATCGGTCCATCAGTTCGGAATCTACGATGCCACAGAAACGCAAACATACATACAAACAGAAAAGGCGTTAAACTTATAACAACCCTCTTTTTTGTCGGGGGTTTATAATAAGTCAAATGCGTCAGTTGAAATAAAAAGTGAAATTATCCAAAATTACTGGGACTCCATCTACAAGTCTATTGACATTAATTATTATGTGCATAATACTCTTACATATTAGATGAAGACGAGTGAACTACTTGAGAATTCGATGAATATATTTTTTCTTATAACTAGCAGACTGGAAAATTGTCATTGAATTAAGTCGACTACTTTATAATAATGAAAATGTTGACATTATTTTTTGTTTCAGATAAAATACCCACAGCATAGGGACTCGGGAATCTACGAGTGTCAAATCTCAACGACTCCACACATGAGTCACTTTATTCATTTGAATGTTGTTGGTAAGTATCTTTTTCCATCTTTGTATATATAACAATGAATTGCTGTTCGTTACTCTCGCTAAAACTCGAGAACGCCTGAACCGATTTCAAGAAATTTAGTCTTGAAATATTTGCGAAAGTCCAGGGAAGGACTCAAAGACTCAAAGATAAGAAAATTAAAAAATAAGTCCGCTAGTTTTAAATATTTTTCGACCTTATGGTTATTTACAAGAATCTCTGTGCTTTGAAAGGCATGTTAAGCTGTTAGTCGTTGTTTGTGTGAGATATTCGCCGCTCTTACGTAATTTTGCAATGATCGAGTTAGGTCACTTCTTCAAAAGCTGCAACCTCGAAAGTTCTAATGTTGGTAGGAAAGGGTTAGAAAATATACTGCTGACCGGTAGAATAACAAAATTTGCTTTATTTTCTATGTAAATAACTAAGTTATATTATACTCAAATATTGATGCGTAGTATTGAGTTATAGGTAGTGGATATTTTTTACTGATTCATTCAATTTATTTTGTGTTTACACCTTTAATTTCAACAAATAAGCAATCTGTGCTTATTTGTTGAAATTGCGGTAGAACGTTCGTAAAATTTGAGGGTACCACCGCTAATTTGCCATATGTTTTTTTCTCTCAGTCAAAGGGTTCCATTCATAAGTTCTGTCTTTCTTTCTTGACATTTAACATCTCAATAGTTTCACGCTCAGTCGGCTGTGTTTGGCGTTAACCAAAGGACGTTTTCGAAATAATTGTCACCAAAAATCCAACCAAAAAACCAAACAAAACAGAAACCCCATTTTGCCTAACATAATACCTACATTTGGAAATTCACTTACGCCTTATAGGAGTTGTTGTTCAGAGAGAAAAATTGCAATTCATATGGGATATAACGGAAAGGTGTGGACACGACTATTCTCTAGATACAACGTTTGGACTAAGCTGAACATTGTTATTCTTCGAAAATATTGCTAACTCCGCTTTCGACATTTTGCTGTCGACTTGGTTAATCACATTACTATGATCTTCTTTACTTTTTATTTACTCATGCGTTCTTTTTTATACAAATATCAAAACAACAACGTTCTAAATAATTGATGCAGAACAGTTGTGGTCAGTGCATTTTTTGGTTTTATTATGATAAGAATTCACGTTAAAAACTAAAGAGAACATTGTTGTAATAAAAAAAATACATCACGACAAGTTCATGCACCCCTGGTAGCCCTAAATAACATCAATCACTCATGGAATAGAATGTTATCAATCACTTAAGTAGAGACACAATAATACGTTTTTAATTCGTACAGTTCATGAGGCACAGTTGAAAAGATGGCTTTGATTTAATATGTCATTTAGACATATACGAGTATCTACTCGTATATGTCTAAATGTTTTATTAAACCACAGACGTTTGTTTTTTAAATTAAAAACAATACAAAGGCATCTTAAGTTGTGTAACGGTTTATATCGTAGGTAGAACAAATCAACTACTTTTGAATGTCAAAGATATGACATTTTTAATTTTTAATCTACCTATCCTGTCCAAACGGGTCGTTCTGCAGGGATGTTGTATCAAGACATGCTTTTTATTTAAAACCAAAAGTAAAAAATACTTACTAATGAATATAACCATAATTGTAATAAAATGTATTATCTGCTTATGAATAAGATACTCTGAAGATGACTTATTTTTAGGACGTTATGCTTAGCCGTTAATAACAGCATGCAAATTTAAAAAAAAATGGATTTTATTGACAAGTGTCAAAATTTCAAGATGTCATAATCGATTCAAAAGAAAACTATAATAAAATCGTTCCGCTTACAAACTTTTGCATATTAAGGCTCCACATGTATCGTCAACTTCAACATAACGAAACAAGTGGTAGACAACGAAACAATCACAATTACTGTCGGACTCCGATCCGGCGTTATTTTGGCGCTCGTTTGCGTTTACGTTCCAACTTTTAATTTAACGTATGACACCGTGTTTACGTTCGCGGGCTTACTGTGATTATTCCTTTTTTTCTGAGCAGTACGCTTTATATACGGACTTTTGCCAGATGTTCCTCTTAAGATAAAAAAAAAATGCCGTAAATCAGACGCTGTCACCGGACTAACTAAGTTTATTTTAGGCTTACGTTTCTTGCAGTGTTTTTCTGGGTTTAGTTTAAATGTATTTTTTTAATTTGGTGATTAAGAAGGATGGAACGATTCATGATAACGGATGCTTACAGAGTAAAACTTTGAGAACATCATTATTTGAGTGCTTCTCAGATATGAGAGAGAAGTAAAAAATAAAAATAAAATGTTTAAGTTTTACTATTCGCTAACGTTCGTTAAATAAAACCCTTCAATGTCTGACTCAATACTAGGCATTTACTCAAAGTTGACCACTGTCAAGTTAATATGACAGCGAGACGGTATGAAAATACAGCGACTTTATGCATTTTATGGCCGCTGACTAGCTGATAAAAAGGCTGTATCTGGATGTAATAATATAGTAATTTATTTCGTTTTAAATTGACTGAAAAAGTAAATTAATATAAGCTTAAAATAATATGTTTAGACCGAAGACTTTAGGTTACAAACCTGTGTCTCAGGCTAAAGAGAGGACAAATATTTTCTTAAGGTATTAAAAATTAACACTATCTTGAAACTACTACTTGTTTAACACATAGTATTTATCTAAGGTATGTAGTATTATTACTATTTAACTAGGATATAACTAGATCCTTGACTCAGTCACATCCGCCGCATACTGACGCGAGTCGCTACCGTCAGCGATTCGGCCGCGGTTCTTGTTTGACACACTGTCAGTCTGCTCAAGTCAACTTTAAAAAAATAATTACCCTGTTATAAAAGTCCTCCCGGCCGATTTCAACCACGGCGGGAGATATTATAGTGTACAAGTGTGAGCGCAATACACAGGTGCACTCACTGTTCCATCACTCTCAAAGTTCAGTGAGACGGCAATCCGACATGACCGGGGAGAGATCAGGCGCAGGACCAACGGCTTAATGTGCTTTCCGAGGCACGTGGGTGTAACACCGCCAACTTGGGAAGTTGGCGGTGTTAAGCTGTTTTTGAGAAATTCATGACAGAAAATCTAAGAATCAATTTTGGCTCGACCTGGGATCCGAACCCAGGAACTCTCGAATGTAAGGCAGAAACTTTGCCACTACACCAACGAGGCAGTTTGTAACCTGTCATTACCCTGTACATACAAAGGCGTATAACAAACGAAGGCATACCAAATGGTTTTTAAGTTACTAAAACGACTTAGAAACTTAATGGTACTATACTTTTAGCATTAACAATGCAAATTTCTTTACAATGTAAAATGAAAACACACTTAAAGAAAAAATTCGGTCCCGGCTGTGGCAGTTCGAATTTTTCTTTAAGTTTACATTGACTTAGTGACTTCTTTAGAACACGTAAAGCAAACAGTTTTTGTTTCTCTTTTGAGCTCATAACCGTCGTGCGTGCTTCTAATACGGCTCACTTAATTAGCAGACGTGTTTAAACATGACGAACGCAAACATAGCTAAGTTAACGAACTTTCTGACGCTGGCTAGGGTTGGCTGAACTTAGCTCCAGAATTTTCGATGCGAGAGTTTACTTTTATTTCCATTTGCATTGTGTTTTCAAAGGAAAACATTTGAACACAACTTGGAGGTTTGTCAGACTGTTTGAGTAACAAGTAATTAAATTGTAGGTGCATTTACTGGTTACAGTCGCCTAGCAAAGTACGTCTATCATCTACACTAAATTTACACAAAATTTTATCGTTGTCGGGATAGCAAGAAGAACTTTAGTAACCACAATCTCAAGAGCATTTTTCTAATATTTTCTTTTACAAAATCACTTCCTCGTTAGCGAGAGGTTTTATTGCTGGTAAATGAAACTAGGATTCCTCAAATTAGTTGTGTAATTAGTTCATCAAACATAGCGTATTATATTCTAGTCCTCCTGGCTGATTTCGACTACGGCGGCCAATCTCAACAGAGATCAACCAACTACGCAGGAGATATTATAGTGCACAAGTGTGAGCGCAATACACAGGTGCACTCACTGTTCCTTCACTCTCAAAGTCCGGTGAGATGGCAATACGACATGACCGGAGAGAGATCAGGCGCAGGACCAACGGCTTAACGTGCTTTCCGAGGCACGGGGGTGTAACACCGCCAACTTCCCGACTCTGAGCTGTTTTTGAGAAATTCATGACAGAAAATCTCAGATTTTTTTTTCTCGACCTTAGATTCGAACCCATACACATAGCGTATTACATCGAAGCACACACGGTTTCCGCACAAGGAGTCCCGGAAAGATCTTTCCGTACTGCCTAAACTTTTGTTTGTATTTTCGGGTATAGCCAGTGCATTTGCTCGCACGGTAGCTTTTCAAAGTGACAGGGATAGCTATATCTAGTACTATGGAAAGCGGCTAAGGGCGCGTTGCACATAACGTCCGTTTTATAGGTCCGTTAAAACGTGTATGTTATTAGCGTGTGTTGTTGAATGAGCGAGTTCACACAATACAGTATTCCAGCCTGCAGCATGCCTTTAGTGTGTAAGCTCGTATAATGAGAATAAGTTTGCCTGCTGTAACTGTACCCTAATAAATAAATAAAATAAAATAAATCTGTGAACGAGCCCTAAGAGTGACGGGGCACAGGACGACTCTGTCCACACGCTAGTAGTTCCAGAAATTTATCTGAACATTTCCTTTGCAGAACCAACGACAGAAATCATCGGTGGACCCGACCTCTACATTGACCGCGGGAGCACCATCAATTTGACGTGTGTGGTTCTGTACTCACCAGAGCCCCCTGCGTACATATTTTGGAATCACAATGATGCAGTAAGTAAAACCTGTGAAAATTTGCTTGAAGTTCGGTTAAAGCCATTTCTAGATCGTCTAAAACGAAAAAAAATTAGGCTGAATAACAAACGTTATAGGTATTATCACGAACCCGTCAGTTGGAAATCAGTACGTATTATGTACATACTGTTTCCGGTTAATATGATACAATGAAACGTCAAATCAAATATCAAATCTACTGCCAAAAGTTTTTAAAACACTTATTTGCATTCAACATCACCTTGAACAATTGAAATCAAAAGTTCGTTGTATACACGTGTTTTGTAAAATTTGACTGCATCAATTGAATGAATACAATAAGATGAATAGGTTCATTTTTAGGTTTTGAGGAATTGTGATAAGTTGTATATTTTTGTAAATGTTAAATCTACTCAAAAAAAATTAATTCGCGTTTTCCACTTACCAAAAACTAAGTAAATATCAAGGGAGAAACGACTAATATCCTAGTCTACTGAACTTAAAACGACCGATTAAGACTGTACCACCTTTTAGTGTCAATTTCCATTCCAAAAATGTCACGTTTATGGTAGGTTTAATATTTTTAAGACCATGGTGATTAAAAAATATAACCTCTATGAAGTTAATGAAACTAATTTATTGCCAAAAAGCTTTAGAAACTTTTTTTCAGTTTAACAAAATTCAATAAATATTTATTTAATTGGCTCTGATTTTTGTTACTCTAACGTGACGTCACTTAGAGTGTTCCCATATAAATTTATGGAGGCAGATTGTTTTGACAGGCGATATAAAGTATGTTATCGATTGGTGGTATCATCTAGCCTATAGGTATGTTATGAAATCAGTGAACTCTGCACTTTGTGGCTAACAGTTTTTTAATTTGTTTTGTTAAGGCCAAAATGTTGCTCCTAACTTCTCATTCTCCCTAACAGATAATAAGCTACGACTCCCCCCGAGGGGGCGTGTCGGTGGTGACAGAGAAGGGGGAGACGACCACCTCGTTCCTGCTCATCCAGCAGGCCAGGCCCTCAGACTCGGGCACGTACCAGTGCAACCCGAGCAACGCGCAGTCTAAGAGCGTGGTCGTGCACGTTTTAAATGGTGAGTTTTGCTTCTACTTCTTCTTCTTCGCCGTTTCACTCATAATAGAGTGGTCGTGGTCGTCATGCTGGAGGTGGGCGACAGTATACGCCTCACGATGTCCCGCCATTTTACCCTGCTAGAGTTCATCATCGCCTTTCTCCCTGCTAGAGGTCATCTTGCTCATTCAGTGAACCGCCAACTGCGGGTTTGCTTCTAGATTTTTTTAAATTAGTTAGAAAACTAGGTAGGTACACCCCATTTAAGTGTAATTTTTAAGGTAGTAATTTTTATTCCAGAAAACTATTAAATTCAACAATATTACATTAAATACAGACATAATCAAGGGTTTCATAAAATAGCTAGCTCAGTTAAAAAATTTAAGATTTTTACTTTCATGCGTGAGGACATAATGATTTCAAAGCTAACTTATCTCAAACTTTTTATTGCAAATACACTATGTTTTTTGCCTAAACTCGGCAAAAACGTAAACAATGACGATATTATGACAAAAGCTATAAAGAAAAGTGTGCTCAAAGAAAAAGATAAAACATATTATATATTTCTACGAATATAAGAATCTTAAGTAATTATAGTAAAAATACAAAATAAAGTCCCGTCCAAAATTCCACCTAAAAGACTGCACTATAACTAAAATTTAGAGAAGGGTACAAAACAGAACGAAGAAAGCAATTTGACCGGAAACCAGACTGAGCTTGGATTAATACCATTAAATTTAACTTTAAAAGTATTTTCGTTTAATTAGCGCTTCCTTTGTATCCCAGAATATTTTGTTTCCTCACGGTCATTAACTGGTACAAAAAATTCCCTTAAGGGTGGAATATTCTACCAAATCTGCAATTTCTAAATCACTCGACGCCGTTTTCCGGTAAAGGCTTTCCAAATCTGCCTGATAAATGACTTTAGTGAGATAGCGGAAAGAAAATACATTTTTTAAAATCCCAGACTAGAATAAAACTCAGGATAAAAGCCATTATCATTAAAACAACGATAGCCATAAATCAGGGAAATGAAACGCTTGCTGTAAATGTTCGCGTTAATATTTTTTATTAGCCACAACCATATAATAAGGTGAATAAGTCGCAGAGGGAATGTCATAAAAGTTTTATGTTGATGAGATTACGCATTTGTATTCCTTTTTCTAAATTTTTTTTGAAATATTAACTTTTCCACTTATTCTCATTCAAACTAAGATGACGCAGGATCTTTTAAATCATTATCAAACATTTTACCTGCTTCTTTTAAGACATATCAAAATCTTTTCTACAAAACGTCTTAACTTAAGTTATCCAACTTTGGTCATAGCTAGAATCGATAGTGCTATTGTCGAAAGCAGTTTTAATTTTGCCAAAGAAGCAAACTCGATTTTTCCTTTATCAGGTGAATACCCCGCGGCCATGCAGCGCGGCGGACAAGCATTCGCCCCGACTTCACCTGCACACTGCCTCGTCCTGCTCGCCTGTCTGTTCATCACGCTATCCTGACAGATACCAAGAATCATCAACCTGTAAATACAAGATTTTATCACTAGCCGCTTATAATGGCAGTTGTGACAAACACACACTTCTTCAAAATCACTTATTTCGAAACACAAACGCCACTGTAAGCAGCTACAGAATGCTCGCTATTTTATAGTATGGGTTGTGTTATGTAAAATATAAATAAATATAAATCCCAGAGCAAGTAGATGGTATGCTTGTTACGTATAGAATTTGTATATAGTGTACTATAAAAAGACTATGTGTGTTTATTGTATTGTAATATTGTTTTATCGGAATAACACTAGGATTGTCACTTTCGTTCTATAGCTCCCGGATTTCAAAGTCCTTTGAAAGATCCCTTTTGTAAGTAGTAAGTGAAATAGAATCCGAGATTGACATTGCAAATTACTTTTCCGCGTAAAATGTGATTAGATCTTTAAATTATTTTGCAATGGATAAAAACATCCAATATTCTTAATGTTATAGGAAATGTATTAGACACCAAAAATGAAGAGTATTTAAACCTTTTGAGAGAAATAAAGATAGAGACACAGGAATGTATAAGCAGCTGACAATACTACGATAAAACACAAAATGTTTAGAAAAAGGACTGTATATACATAATTTAACTAAAATAATGATATACGAACATTCTGCCTAGCTTTACTGTATCTGTTTTAAGATAAGTGTAAATTGTAAGTAAGCATATAGTTTAAACTCGTGGACTTAAGTAACATTGTAAATAATTTGGAAAAAGGACTTGGTTACACAGGTTCAACGAAAAATCATGAAAGAAAATGTCACCGGATGTTTTGTATTGTAGCGCGAAGTAATTTATATAAAAATACTGAAATACTAAATTTATATTAGAGTATTTTTATCTCTAAATTACACGAACGTATTGAAAAGTATAACCTGTTAATGAGGTCCTTCCTGTAATTAAATCTTATATACAAAATAGGTAAAATTAAATAAGCATTTTAATAGTAATGAATGAAGAATATAAATTTTGCAGGTTAGTTAGAAAAGAATTCTGATTTGAAACTACCTACGTGTAAATGTTCTTCCCATGTTGCATGATGTCTCCAGTTAAATATTATAACATTTAAAAAAATATGTACTTTATTTGTCCCTAGATATTATAAACTTAACGGAGTCTATCAACTTCCTTTTGCCACAACAAACAGTTTATGATTTCACAATCACTTTAAAATTAATCTGTCATTCTTAGAATATCCAGAGTAACCAACGATTGATTTTCCATGTTTAGTATGAAATTTAATCAATATTGAAAAATTTCCAGGCAAAAAAAGGTTGATTGACCAAACTGTCTTATTTTTGTAAATTAATTTCGATAAACAACCTCACAGTAAACTTAAATAGAGATTTATTCCCCGTCCCTTTACATTTTACTCTCAATTTGTCTCATATAAACAATGTTTGAGATGATCAAAGTGCTTTCTAGACAGATGCTGTCGTTAAAACAAAATTAAATTATTTTAGTAGATGTACATAAGACGTGCTGTCCACAAATATTCCGCAAAATCGATGTAAAATACTATCAGACGAAACTATTTCACTGATATGTTTCTCTATTAAGATATTAAATGACAGATCTCGATTAATATAACCAGTTATTATTATGTCAAAAGTTTATTATTGTATACAAGTAACAATAGTATTAAAACTTGTTGTATGTATCACGATACCAGAGAAGCGGGACGCCGTGAGATATAAATTACGTGTATTAAACATTATAAAGAAACAATAAAGTTTTAAAAAAAGCAATTGCGTTTCTTTGCCAAATGAATAATGGTAAATAGAACAAACCTGATGTACGGATAGCATCATTAAATATTTACTGGGCTCGAAATCGGAGTTGAGAATTTTGGATTCATTTTCAAAACTTTTTGTTTACATACAAAAGTAATACGTTTTCGAGGGAGTGTGAAAAATGAGGGTAGGAGTTTCGGCCCTCGCTGCGTCTTATGAATATCTAATCGCACTGAAAAGAGATGAAAGATGTCTTCCTTAATTTGTGACGACTTATTTATGTGCTACATCGGCCGTGGCTTGAGAGGCGAAGCCTTGGGGAGGGAGTTGAGGCCCCACTCAATGCGCTGAAATGCTTTGCTTAGTCAATGATATTAAATATTATTAAACTAGGAGTACGAAATTATATTCCGTTGTATTTTGCTGAGAAATCCAGTGCTTCAAATTTACTTATATCAAAAGCAGGTTTATTTGTAGGTACATAGGTTGAATGGATAATGTTTTTGAGAGTATGTTGTTCTATGAATGTACATTTTTTATGCCAAAAAAGTGGACTTAAAGTGAGACACTTTTTACAGATTATTTCGCGATTTATTTACTTTTTGCCACGTGTGTAGGATGCATCCCGACAGTTGGGCCCGAATCGTTACACAGTGGGTGCCTTCGGACGGCTTTCGCCGAAGGGGAAGGCCTAGAAAGAGATGGTGCGACGATTTGGCAAAATATTTACCGGATTGGCAAACTCTGGCCCTGGACAGGGATCGGTGGACAGGTTTGGGGGAGGCCTTTGCCCAGCAGTGGGCTAACAAAAAAAATGTAAATAAATCGCGAATTAACCTGTAAAAAGTGTCTCATTTTAATATCTACTGTTCGCATAAACCGAAAAAACAAATAAGTGGACTCAAACTATAATCACTACAATCCAATGTTAAAGAAAGCTTTCTTAACTCACAAATCTTAACAACCAGTTCTGAACTTATTAATTACGGCTGAAGAACGAATCGCTGTTAATTGCTGTTTATGACAGATATGTCGTTACATCTGGCTTACGTCGTCAGTAAATATCATTTTGGTCATATTGAATTCCTTTGGAAAATGCAGACAACCCAGTTAAAGCAAGGCAACCGCTGTAGAACCGAATTGTAATAAAATAAGCGACCAATTCAGCCCTCCTACTTTTCAGTCTAGATTAATTCCACCACTAACACGACGACCCAACACAAACAACATTTATTTTATACGTTGCGTTTAATCCGAATATCCAAGCCGGTGGGCCAACAAAGCCGTTAATGTTCCAAGTTTACGTAAGACCGGCCTTACTTAAACTTGTATATTTTATCATTATCGGATCTAATATTTTCGGCACGCACACATAATGTGAGCACCTAAATTACCAAACAGCACACGATGTGGAGGGGCGAGGAAGGCGTCCATCAAGAGCTAGGGTTGACGAACAACCGACACGAACTGAACGGTAGGAATAAGTAGGTAAGGCGTTGTCCTACGCGAGAGAAGCATCGGGACGAGTGCGACGCGACGCGATGCAACGTAATGCGACCAATACTTGTGCCAATGTTAGTCGCGTTTCGTCTCCTAGGATACTATCATAAACGTACATACATTGACGACCACTTTGATGTAATGGTCAAGAAGTTGACTACTAGCCAAGAGGTCGCAGGTTCGATACCCGCACTGTACAAACATTTGTGTGCATGAACATGTCTGTTTGTTCTGGTCTGGGTGTTATATGTAATACAAGTGCTTAAGCTACTTACCACGAAGTCAGATTAATGTATGTGATGTTGTTGTATATTTATTCATTTATACTTATTTATTTATATTTGATATTTTCGCGACGTGTCGCGTCGCATCGCGCCACACCGCTTTGTCACGTTTGTCTCTGTCGTAGGACAACGGGTAAGTTAGTGCTTCATGTATTTGTTACAAACAATGCGCAAAATAGACATACGACAAAAAATTGTGCAGAAAAGGACGCCCCGTAGTACTCGTATACGTGGTGACAACATAAAGTTAGCACATCACGTTGATTTTGGTGTGAATTCGAAAGTATCGAAGGCTCAAAGGTAAGTGGAAAAAGCGTTTTACTATATATACGAGATATCCCTCGACCGTCCTTCTTTACCACTGTGCACGATTTTGTGCAGTGTTTGCGTCCATTTGGGCTTCTTTTAGGTCTTTTCCAACAATCGTTAGCCAAGTGGAGGGCGGTCTACCGCGTCCGCGTTTCATCACTGGCAGGTTTAGGGCGAGCTTGACCACATGGAAAAAGCGTTTTACTACAAGTGTTTTTTTTTCTGCAGTGACAACCCTAAAAATTTAGAGTGAACAGGCATCTTCCAGGTTAACTCGTTCGATCGGAGACTTGGATTCGCCTAGTTAAGCTAAGCCCTGCTTTAGGAGGTACCTGCTCTAAATGCGGAAGTGAGACGTTTTTCTTTGGCTTACGTGGTTATTTAATTATATTTTACAGAGTAAATACCGACAATATCAAGAATGCTTAATGCCTACTGCCAACCCTAGCAATGCAATCAACCTTGTTAACCAGCATGATTGCAAAATCTGCGTAATTCGTAGCAATACGGCTACGATAGATCTCAACGAGTTGGTTTTGTATACTATAGCGACATGGAGCAAATCAATGGGGTTTTCGTGATATTCAACATTTCATGTTGTTAATTAGGATCGCGCCGCGACGGTGTGCCGCACGGTCATGTCAAATACCACTTAAAAACCTACTATTGTGAATAATTCACTATTGTGATAGCTTTGTAAGACCAAATATCTTGTATTTACCTGAATAAAAAAAAATCTTTGTAAATATTGTGTTATAGCTTGTACTGGAACTAAGTTCGTATGGAAAGACCAAAAGATAGTAATACCATTACAATACTTTTCGATTTTTCTAAATTACTATATTGATTTATCCGAAAAAAATATTTAAGTCAAGTAATGGGATACTAAGGATCACAATTTGATGTCTATTGGTGGATGGGGACGGTTTGAAAATAGTCCTTTAAAAAGTACATTATTTGCCTTTGGATTTAGAAATGATAAAAGCTATGCTAAACTAAATAATAAATAATAATAATAAATATTTCACAACAATCACACCAATTCTCTAGTCCCAAATTAAGCTACGAGGCTTGTGTTATGGGTACCAGACAACGGATAAACATACTTAAATACTTTTTTTTGTAAATAAATACATATTATACATAGAAAACACCCAGACCAGTACAAACACACATGTTCATGTACACTTATGCTTGTACTGTGCGGGGATCGAACCCGCGACCCTTGGTTTAGAAGTCCGACCTGTGAACCACTGCACCAAGCGGTCGTCAAACTTAAATGATGGATGCCAATCAACCCTGTAAATAAAGTTAGATACCTACCCGAAGTGTTGTCTTATCACGCGATCTCCGTCGTAAAACAAGAAATGCAATAGGAAAAGTTTATTGGGAAACAAATGAATCAGATAAACGTGATGTTATTTTAACAACAAGTGAACCGCTTCCGAAACAACACATATTTGATTGATGTATCCGATATTTTATTGCTCTTAGCGGAAAATTTTGGTATGTTGGTGAATTATTATTATTGCAAAATAATGTAGGAACTACGAGAATGGATGGGATGATTGATACTTGAAGATCATATCCTAAATCATTATCGAAATGAGTTTGTGTTAATTAACAAAGCGTTTTTTTTATTTATTTACGTTACGTTTCAAACAAATCATGCTACAAATTCGCATTCTAAAACCAATGAGGTTTGTAACGACGCGACCTTAGTAGATGGGATTATTAAAAAACATATCTTGTATTTAGTCAACCGTGTTCTAAATATAGTTGAAAAATAAGTTATCTCATTGAATTTGGGATTTATATAAAAAAAATAAGACATTAAATAATAGTTTCTCGTACCTATTATAACTTAAAATATTTTATTCCAGCTGGCATTCCTAACAAAGGTAAATATTTTTTTTAATTTATTATCGGACCCAGAATCTTTGTATTACATCTAACTTTGGGACTAGATATTTGTTTTTAAATGTGTTGTTTAGTCTAGCTCTTAGACGCCCCTAATGGTCTAGAAAATTCGGGGTCATTTGCTTGAGGCTACGTAATACAAGGGATTGTCTTGCAAAAACATTTTATTTTTTCGTAACAAGAGTTTGGAAACTATTAGAATAAGAATTCGTTTTTAAATATTACCTCCCAAGCCCTGGATACATTATAATGTACATATTGTAAGATACGCCGGAAAGACCAGAAAAAAATGACATGAGAAAAACTAAACGCCCATTGTACATTCTCATGTACAACATAATACATGTGCTGCAGGCCCAGGCAACCAAAAAAATATTCTTTCTAGAAAAATGCAACCAAAATTGTTTCTAGTATTTTTTTGATTAATCTATGGTCAAAAGAGTAGCGCGGGGCAAATTTTAATGCGTTATATTATGTTCATTTTAAGGCACAATGGGCGTTAGTGTAAAAAGCCTAAACAGGCGCCCATCAAAACCAAAATCTAATATGAATTAAATCATTTATTTAGTGTTGTGATAAGATACCTACAACATTCGAAAGAAACATCCTTACGGCTGTTTAACAATCGGTTAAGATGAATCAGCTAACTTATCAAGATACTAAATTTTTGTACGTATCTTACCACAGCGTTGATGAATCATCTCTAGCTGCTGCCTAAAGAGCGTCTAAATAAATTTAAACCGATGAGTAAATGTCACGGTAACTCAATTGGGAGAGCAATCGCCGGCTTGCGAGAGGTTCGGGTTCGAGTCCCGCTAGTGGCAGTCTATTTTTCGTTAAGTGATTTTTAATTTATTTATTTTTAATATTATATTTTTAATTAAGTAAAAATGAAGTATCTATAAAACGATAAATAAAATGTGATTCTTTTTACATCACACGGTTTATAACAAAGAATCTAGACAGTATTACATTCTCGTCTATCAAAATCGGTTATTTCTCAAACGTCCAGCGAAGACCCTTACATAATGACCTCATCCACAACTGCCCCAGACCTATTTCCGGACACCCATGAGCATTTCACCAAATTGGCCCCGTGACTTGCTATATTGGTTGTAAGCGCTTGGCCACACAGAGAGCGAGATCGCAAGTTATAATTATAGTTATAGTTATAATGCCCGGCATTGCTGGATTGAAAATACAGATACCTCTAAAGCAAAAAATGCTCATTTTGATAGAGAGTGATAACAACGCGTCGCGCTCGCTGTGTGATAAAGCCTGCAGGTAATACTTAATCTCATAGAAGCACTAAGGGTAATGAAAGTATTTAGATTATATTTACAGAGAGTAAGCTTGCGATCGAGCCGATTCCTTCGGCGTTTATCTTCTAGTCTGCACAGATAAACAGCGTGCAGCGAAGACTGTTTCGATTTTTTGAATCAAACTAGCGCAGCATGACATAAGATGATGAGCGTCAAACAGCTTCATCACGAACTGGTCAAAGAAAAAGAATAAAGCATGTTTATTTGCTATTTTTATGCATATTGGCGAACACTTTGATGTAATGGTCAAAAAGTTGACTATTAACCAAGAGGTCGCGGGTTCGATCCCCTTACTGTACAAACATTTGTGTGCACGAACATGTCTGTTTGTACTGGTCTGGGTGTTATATGTATTTATTTAAGTTTATTTGTAATATCACTGTTGATTCTGATATCTGTAACACAAGTGTTTAAGCTACTTTCCACGAAGTCAGATCAATGTATGTGATGATGTTGTATATTTATTTATAACTAGTGGCCCCCCGCGACTTCGTCCGCATAGAATCCCTTTGTTTTCGAAATTACGGTCGAACGGGATACACAGTATCCTATGTCCGTTTCCTGGTTCTAAGCTACCTCTCCACCAATTTTCAGCCAAATCTGACTAACACTACTTTCTTTTATATAATATATAGAGTATTGCTTTCAAAAGTAAATATTGATTCATTCTACAGTGTACCCACCCTTACATCCGACTGGAGGTCAAAGTAATATTATTACACAAACCCCTAGCAAAGTGTACCCTTTACTATGCATATATTCTTAGTTTTTAAATGAGCCGATCGGCCTACGCTAGCTCGGAGCCATATCTTCATATTTTTATGATGTTTCACATTGTAGCCGAGCTCATTTTGCTAACGATACGACGGAATATAGTATTATTTATTTTAAGTTGGTTCAGGAAGGTCTGAATTGTAAGAGACAAAAATGGAACTAGTGTTGAAAACTGTACGGTCTTTGGATTCAGAAGAGGTGATGTTTATCAATACACAAGATGATGTTAAGATGGTAGTGATACCAAAAGTTATGCAAACTACGGCGCAGTCATGTTTGGGATGGGTGACCATTCTGACCATATAAGTGACGTCTATTTACAAGCATATCCGTGTTTCGGAAGGCACGTTAAGCTGTGTGGTCCCGGTTAATATCGATAGGTATTAGTCGTTAAGCCTGGTCGGAGGCCCTCAGGCGGCTTAATAACATCTGACAGCAAGGTTGGTCACTTACCTTACATACACCCCTTCACCAATCCGCACTGAGCCAGCGTGGATGAGTATGGCTCGCACCACCTCATAGTTGAGGTGAGGCCTATGTCCCGCAGTGGGTAGGCTGATGATTAAATTAATTATAAATTAAAATTCATTTATTTCAGGTTACTAAGACCCATAACAGTGACCATACAAAATAATGTTCATAATTAAATTAAATAAATAAATAACAGTGATTAATTAAAAAAAAACAAGGAAAATTAACTTTACAAATTACATTAAATTAAATTGAATGAAATTTACTAAGAAATTAAAATCATTTACAATAAAAAGTCAAATAATAATAATAATAATATACATATTACACAAAATAATGATACAATACAAAAAATTAGAAACTCCGCACAAAAGGTTGCACGGGATCATGCCTACCACCACAGTGCCCTATGTAGGGGCAGTCGAGCCTACTGGCGATCATCGCCAGGACTGCGTTGGGGCTGGCCCGCACTCTGCGCACCAGGGAGGCACTGCGCTTGGGCATAGTAGTATTAAAGCAAGCGGTGCGCGCCTCCGCGAACATGCCCGAGGCACTGCAGAAACGGGGCAACCCCACAACAATCCTGAAGGCATTGTTGTATAAAATACGAAGGTCATTGTAGCTTTTCTGTGTATAATGCGCCCAAAGGCTGCAGGTATAAAGCGATGTACAGTAGGCTTTGAACAGTGTAATTTTAACTTTTTTAGAGCATCTCGCGAACCTGCGTGCTAACATATTGGCTCTTATCGACAATGACCTCCGTTCCCTACCCATGTCCTCATGGTCTCTGAGGTCGGCCGTGAGAACATGTCCCAGATACTTGAAATTTTCAACCCTAGTAAGAGGAACTCCATTCAAGCATATCGGAGGGACCGCGCGGGTACCCACTGAACCAGCCCCAAAGACCATGAACTGACTCTTCTGATGATGATGATGATAATGATGTTAAGTTAGTTGAATAATTTGAACGGAGAAGATCTCATGCAAATTACAACAGGATTAAGAAATTTTGTTGTAAGAGAGTTTACATGCAAAGTTTAATGTAATGTTTTTATTATTATTGTCAAACAAGCAGTAATTGAATCCGTCAAACTTTGAAATGAAATGAAGTTACCGTAATCCTTCCAAATAACAATGTTAATCTAATAATATCCTCCCAAACGGAATTATTGGTCCTCGTAAATTACGCTTTGTACTCTGCTGTGCGAATATCAAAAAATACTAGTTGGGGGGGACGAAAGGGTTTTCAGAACTAGAAATACATATGTTACTGCAAAAACCAGACCTACGGCAAACCCTATGACTTTCTAGTAAAAACTACCAACTAGTGATTTAATTAACCATCTCTAACGGTAAAAGTCCGAAAAGATCCGTGATCATTATTCATTTCGAACTATTACCAACATTAAATTGGCAAATCTTAGGATGTACGGTGGCGGTCAGCGCCGCGTGAACAACTTCTAACGAAAATCGTTTGCATGCAATTCGACACACGCGGAGCAATTAGTAAGCGGGATTGCGCGCGATGTGCAAATGATTTTCGCCTTAAAAGTGTTCATGCGACGCAGACCGCGATAGTACCTTAATGATACGGTAAATGTTACAAAATACATCCCATCAAAAACATTCTGTATAAAAAGTAGCCAAGTATCCAATGGAGCTGCTTGTTTCTCGACTGAAAGTTATGAGATCTCCAAGCAAAACTAGCCTGTCTAACACTCTTTACTGCGATTCATAACTATTACTAGATAGTATAGAGCAAAGTCGCTTCTCGCGTCTGTCCCTATGTTTGTAATATGTATGTATGGTTAGATCTTTAAAAATAATCAACGGATTTTGATGTAGCTGTTTTAAATAGATAGAGTGATTCAAGAGGAAGGTTTATATCGTTAAGATTTTAATATATTAGAGTATCAAATTCCACGTGGGCGAAACCGCTGGCGAAGAACTAGTTATTCATATATTTTGATTAAATCCTTACATTTACCAACTCAGGTGCCGTCAAAGTCGTCAAAAGAATTCAGTACTTAAAGCTCGGGCACATAATATATACATAGATAATAAGAGATATAATTATTAACGCGGACTCAATGTTCCTTAAACTAGATAAACTTATGCCAAATATCTACAATAATGCAGGTGTTTTTTTTATCGCGCTGCAGCGATAAAAAAAATGATTTAATTTTCCGCTGTAAATACAAACTATTTGTTTTTACGTAATAATATGGCTGGCTGTCACCTGAACTAGGAGGATTCCTGTATCTAAATGATTTACTAATACCACGAAGCATAAACTAGTTTGCTATTATCGTTTGAATTTACCACGATAATTTCTTATATCGCGATTTAAACCGCTATTTAAATTCCGAAATAAAGCGGCAGATAAACTCTCACCCCAATTAGGGGAATGGCAGAACAAAAATGAGGGTACATAATTAAAAGGCTTGAAACTGTTATCGTCACGCTGGCAGTTAAGCTTTAATTGTTGACAACCAACTTACAATTCTGTTTGCACAATATAATTTTAGTCATTTAATATATACGATATCTCTATATCTCTAATCTATACGACTCTTTTAATCGGATTTTTATTATTATTTATAATGTTTTTTTCTTATTCAACCATACCGTATCCTTATCATTACTTATTCTACGCTCAGAAAAAATTCAAAAAATTAAAAGTAATCGGCTTCATTAAATACGTACAAATTAGATGTGTGTTTTTTTTATTTTTTTTATTTGGGATAGGTTTGCTCTTGACCCAAAACTAAGCCCAAAGAGGCAAAGACTGAGTCTACGGTGGAGCGAGCTCATCTTGAAGATGCCTGTTCACTCTAGCTTTGAAGATTCTTAGGTTGTAATTGCAGGGAAACACTGACACATGTAGTGAGTTCACCTCTTTTGCAGTGCGCATCAGGAATGTAGACTAGAAGCGCTTGGTTCGTATCAGTGGAAAATCGACATGGTACGGTTGGTCTCTTAAGTATGTTCTGTGGTGTTTTGATTTAAATAGGCCCTAGGCACATATGCAGCATTCTGTCTCCACGTCTTACGAGTGTACTTGATTGGGCCGCGGCGATTGGTGTCGGTCTCGAGTTGCGGCGACACAAAGTCGCTTTTCGCCCGCAGTAAAATTGAGAAACAATCTTCTTCTTTCGTGTCGGCAAGAACACGGGCTTAATCTTACTTGCCCAGAAAGCGGCTACCGTGGTAGCCCTTTGGTTATTGACTAGTAAGTCCTCACGCGAGCAGGTGGTCGGGCACGCGGGACAGTTCATGAGGTGGACCATAGTTTGCAGGGGTTCTCCACATTCACAGCTGACGTCTGCGCTGCTGAAGTACCCCCACCGACACAACACCGAGAAACAATAATAATATTTTCAGTGTAATAATTTCGATTATAGAAATTAATCAAAACAAATTTCAAGTCAGCAGTTGCGGTGTTAATAAAATCCGAGTAATAAATAAATTTACCAAACGGGCAGAATAACAAAGAAAGCAAAAGCAAAAGCGAATTTTCGATAACAAAACCGCCGTTAGCGGTCGAGTCACGTGCTAAGAGTTTTAAAAGTAAATTAATTTCAATGTGATATGCATACCCAATGCCGCGATTGTGCCAGGTGTTGTTACGACTTTTGAACTTTGTACTCCATAGATGTAAAAGTTTTGTATGAAAATGAACGTAAGAGGTGTACTGTTACATTGACTTGATTTATTCATTTCGGGAAACACATATCGGCTGAGTCATCTATATGAACGAGTGTCTCGTACTTATTGTACTGTTAAAATGATGATGTTTACAGTGAAAAATTCCCCCGAACTTAAAGCGTTTCGAAACGCTACAAAAATGGTTCCTATCATGTTAAAAAAAATAGGAAGGTGGAGCGCAGCTTTTTATACTACGGTTGTTGTTGGAGTCCTATGGCACCCCCGTGGTGCAAAGGGCCTTCGTGCGTTGTCGTCATCTCCCCCTGTCCTGCGCTTGATATCACGGTACCACCATTCATTTACTAAAAGACGATGGTATTTACTAAAAGAGAATGTAGTGTACTTATTCACGCACTCAGAGAATTCTCTCCGGTTGCATACTTAATACAGTGATTAATTATACGATACGGAACGCAATCAGTAAACCGATAAATTATTTATTCGGCTCGTGGCGATCGCAACAAAATTTATTTGCAATAAAAAAAGTTACAACTTGCCGCAAATTTCGTCCAATGTTTTTTAATTGAAGCAACGGTTTTAACGTATCACGGTTGAAATTAAAGTAAAATGATAATGAGGAGAATCACGCAAAGCTAGTGCGTGTCAATTTGATTGATTGTACTTTGGGGTTGAATTTTAATTCAGAGTCATAGTACCGATGTTTTAATAGACATAGCGTAAACAGAAAAAGAAAACTACTACTTAGATATCGGCCGAAACATTCTAAGATGGCTGAATTCAAAAGTCAAACTGCATTTCACAGAAATTCAAAACAAATGTCATCTTACATAAAAGATGTTTATTTGACTATTATTAAAATCAGCCCAATAGTTAATTAAAAAAACACGATAATTTATTCCAAAAAATTGATCTACCTATAAACGATTTTTTTAGCCATCTAATACGTAGTGACGAATAAATATTTCACAACAATCACACCAATTCTCTAGTCCGACATTAAGCTACGAGACTTGTATTATGAGTACTAGCCAACGGATAAACAAACTAAAATACTTTTTTGTGTAAAAAAAATACATTATATACATAGAAAACACTATGTGCGAAAATTTCACAGACCTCACTAGTTGCATTGTGTTGTCGAATGTAGTTAAAATTGTGCGTAGGTCAACACTTAACATTAAAGGCAATCTGAACAATGACACCTCCACTTAACCAGCTCGGAACTTCAGACAATCAATGAAGTTGTAAGCCCATTCGAGATTGGCCCTGAAAGTTTCTGTAATCCCACGTACATCGAACGTTGCAACACAAGCAATTATTACCTGGAGCCCTTATTGCGTTGATATAGAGTGCATTACCGAACGCACAGTTGCTGTGTACGTGAGGGCCGATTCAAAGGGTCCGTGCAATTTGGTTAATCACTGGTAAACGTGTTAGTGCTATTCAACCAATTGCTTGTGTTGCTTTACCGTTTGCAATAAATTCAAGCCAATTTTGACAAGCTTGATGATAATCTGATAAAGTAATTAACTTATGAAAAAAATAAACTAAAAGAGTTTTCGAAACTAGCTTACTTAATTACAATGTTAATATTTAGTGTCCAGGCTGCATCCCTTTAAAAAAATTGTTTTAATTTAAGCCAGCTCAGTTGCTGAATAAAATTTTAATTAAGCTTAAACGAGATGCAATTCCATTAATCTAGGACTAAAACTCGTTAGTAAAATGCTTTGGCACCTTTACAAATAATATTTTAACAAACCCATTTTCAATGAAAGTTTGTTTAAATGTCAACAAAATCAACGTTTCTAATGTTCAACTTATTTTACTTATTATCGTAATAGCGAACTTGTCCACAGAAGTACTTAATACGCCTTTTCCATAGTTTTTCAGATTGACCTATTGCAAATAATCATCATCGATAATTCGATTATGATTGCAAATATTGTAAGTGATGTCAATATTTTTTTAAATGTTAAACATCTTAAAGTCAAAACATCTGTCAGAAACCGGTTGCTATGCTGTTAATCAAATGTTCTACTACAGAAAATTTTTCAACCAAATGGAAATTAGCTAACTGAAGACCAGTCAAAAAAACCCTTACAGCCATCAGATCTTCGTGCTAACATATGCTCGCTATTTGTGCTTGATTATCCACAGTAGAGTATTTAAAAAAAAATCATTCATCATTGTGATAAAACCACCTTAGTTGTACCTCTTGCTTTGTTAAACCTGTCTATATTTTTTTTGTCGTGTGCAATAAAGAGTTATCTATCATCGTATTAGGAGTGTACCTATTCAGGCACAGCAAGAAGTTGCAATTTAAGTCACACAAGGTGAAAAGTATTATCATTCACAATAAAGAATACAAGATGAAAACCCACAGAGAATGTCTTTGGAAGTCTTAATGCACATCTGACACTCCATGACATTCCTTTGCATCTTGTAACTTTGTCGGAATGTTTCATAAGGGAGCAATTTTAATAAAGCATAGCTCACATTTGTAATATCTCCCCTCGGTGCACGTCAACTATTTTTCCTTTATTATAGACTTTTCCCTCCGATGGTGTTGTTTAAACCATAATCTTTCCCTCCTTTTAGTTCGGTAGCTTCCCTTAAATAGTTAACAGAGATTCCGTGGGTGTAACGATTGAGCATTTTTCTTTTTTTTGACATTTATATCTTCATAGAATGGAGGGTGCGTTTAGGGATCCACATTTTTTTCTTCAAAAATGGTATCATCAATACCATTGGAAATATAGCATGGGAAAATTCCATTAAAACTTAATGCAATATAAATCCGAGTACAAATAAATATGGTAGAATTTTAACATTTTTACCCAAAAATAATAATATAATAATAAATATTTCACAACAATCACACCAATTTTCTAGCCCCAAATTAAGCTACGAGGCTTGTGTTATGGGTACTAGACAACGGATAAACAAACGGATATTAGTTCGATATTTTCAAAATCTAAAATTTGGAAATCTTTGCTTGGACTTACGGTTGACTGGTAGAGAATGCCTTCGCCATTAAGTCAACCATTGTACACATGTTTGTGCAGAACTTAAATAAAATAAAATGTAAAAAAAACTGATATTTTATCTGCAGCCTGGTGTATTTTTTAAGAATACAAATTATAGTGTTTAAAAACTTCTATTGTATACGGAACGTTTAGAGATTGCTGCCTAAAAATACGGTTTAACTTACCCTAATATTATAGTTGTGAGTAAATTGGAAGCGCTGTTCGGGTATCGTAAAATAATTTGAGCACACCATACAAATCATGTTAGAAGTTTTAATGCGAAACATTGTTTATTGGGGATGTTACGGTAATTGGGAGAATATTATAAGGGTTGGAAATGATGGATATTTTATTTCAGAGGGTCTGCGATTCATCAAAGAACAACACTGGGTTTTTACCCTATCAGTTTGAAAACCTATACTAATAATAAATCTGTAGAGAGGTCAAATTTATTTATTATTTAGTATGGGGTGATTAGAGTTTGATACTGATGCCAAAAATGCAATCAGTAAATTTTTTGTCTGTCTTTCTGTATAATCGTTATAGAAACAAAAACTACTTAACGGGTTTTAACGAAACTTGGAGGAATTACTTTTTCATCCCATCTATTCGAAAAAGACGATTTTGGTCGCCTTTAAGTGCGCCCAAAGGTGATGCTTCTAAGCGACATAGGTACTATTACTCTACTCTTTGCCACAGACTGTCCAGCGGGCAGAAATGAGATTTTGGTCCTCTTTATTGAAATAAGTGCGACCAAAAATTCTTTTGCTCGCACTCATTGAATTTGGAACATCTTAGAGTTTCCCGCCGAACGCAAGAGACTGGCTGGTTAGACGGCACGTCCGTCGACCATCGCCCCGCCGCCGCCGCTGGCAACTGCGTAAAAAAAAAACGCGCGTTTCATAAATTTTCACATTCAAGTTCTTGGTTTTGATAAATTATATAAATATTATTATTCAATAATTAAATTTTATTAAAACTGAGCCGCTTTTTATTTTCTCATAGAGGGTGATGAAAAGTAGAGTGTATCATTTGGACGCAAATATATTTTTGGCTCGGGCGACGTACTTTGAATCCCTCGCTTCGTTCAGGATTCAAAAAAGCGCCCTCGCCGTAAAAATATTATTTTGCTTCCTCATGATACAATCTACTATTCATACTCCTGAGCTGGTTAAAGTATACTTTTCATTACGGTACAATCCATAAGAGTAGAGCAGTGAAGGGGAATGTTGGGATAAGTTACTCAATTTTTCAAGCTTCCGTGATATGTGCAACTTAAATGGTTAAAGCTACACATAAATTATATATAACGAAAAAATTATCCTTTAAATTATTTAAAAAAATCCCATTACAGTATGGTTGACTCACAATAATACGTGTAACTACCGATAGCTCAGCAGTTCGAAGCTGTCTGATTATACAAGGTGTAACAAAAAACCCCGTTATAACTGAAGGGTGTTGTTGTGCCCGTAAACCTGAACAACTTTCGCTAAGAATCCTAGGTCGAAATTTCAAAAATTTTTTGGCTCTCCCATAGTAAATCGATCAGCTGATTGGCAATTTTGTGTGGGAGGTCCGATTTTTTTTTTAGATTTTGACCAAGGTATCATTGGGAATTTTGTGCAGTTTTCCGGGCACAACAACACCCTTCAGTTATAACGGGGTTTTTTTGTTACACCTTGTATTTGTCTTCTTTCCTACGCTTATAACACTCTCATTCATCTATATACAGCGTGTAAAAAAAACCTTAACGAAGCCGTCAACCACGCGTTCAGTACATCAAACCAAATCGTATAAAAAAGAAATTTAGGCTGGGAAACAACTTTTATTTTTTCACATCAAAAAAAAAATAATTTAATTCTAACCCGCAATGTACAGCGCGCACGCGGAAAAGTCACCGCGGGGCGTGTTGCTTTACGCCGCCGCGACGCGGTTCGGTTCGAGTGTGCGCTGTTCATTGCGGAGTGTGCCATTTAGAGGCTTTTAATGAAAGAACTAGTGAAAATTTGAATCATGTTTCTTAGGAAAAAAGTTCAGTTTTAACGGACAGAAGTCATTTCTGTAAAAATCATCAATTTTTTTTCAAACTTTAATCATCAATATCTCAGTAACCGTTAACTTCCCAGGTATGGTGTAAAGGAAAAAAAATGATAGTAACAATTGGTAGAATATGTGGTATTCGGCTTCGTTAAGGTTTTTTTTACACCCTGTATATGACTGACTGACATACTGATCTATCAACGCACAGCCCAAAGCACTCGACGAATTGGGCTGAAATTTGAGATGTAGGTAGATGTTATGACGTAGAAAAATAGAGGGCAAAAAAGTCCACGGGGACGAACTCGCGAGCCGCCGCTAGAGTTTTAATATATTGACATCAGAGTCTACCTATTTAAAAAAAATATATACAGTGAGTCTTACCAGCTTCTCGCGATAGAATTTAGTCTTGTTATAGTTTTAATTCATATGAAAAAGAAGATTATTACTTAAGCTCGAATATCTATATCTTTTTTAACCGCATTAGGCCTTATGGAAGTCCATGACAATAGAATATCAATTACCTAAATCTGAAATTTTAATAATTGACAGGTGTACTGTTTAAAACAGGGGTGTAGTTTTGACGAAACTTCATTTATTGTTTTAAAATTAACGCTTGTTGTAAGATTTTAATATGAAATATTTTAATCACACTCTGACATACTCTGCTGCTTTATTCTACCGTTTCAAATGACAAAACCAGATATCTATCTGTTTTATTTTCTGGTTTAAATGTTCTTTGAACCCAGAACCAAGACTGGTGAGTACGAAATTTAAGGTATCCATCACATTCGTCAAAATTCTAAGTCCATTGTCTTCAACCACGCTACGGGGTTAAGGTTAACAACCAACGAACTGAACTGAAGGCAAGGGTTGAAAAGGCAACTGGTTCAATAATTTTGCACCCCAATATAAGTAATTTTTCGATCCCGCGTGGGGTTAGTGACGTGCGCTATGTTCGTCGTGATTATCGATATTGGCAATTACAACTGTGCATGCGACACATGTGTGCATGTGTGACATGCGAGTTGAATTTGAGTTAACTACGCAGTTTTTGTGGCTACAGTAAAAAGTAGTGATTTTTTTAAGTTCGAATTTTTAGTATATGTAAGTGAAAAGTGTAGAAATAAAAAACAACAATAATACAATCCTTGTTGTTGCAACAAAAAAAAACAACCGCATCAAAAAAATCTTATACCTTAAGCATTTTCGAGATTATAATATCACTTAAATATAAAATAGGTACTCAAACTGAGAAAATCTTTACCGCTTTCACGCGTCATTTCACTTTAATTCAGAAAAAAACTGTCAAAACTGTGTCATTTTTTATCACTATTATTTTCCGATGTTAAATCATCAACATTCACATGCCATTATCCACGCTTACAATATTATCGATATTTTACTACCATTGTGTCACATCACTATCTCAGTCCCCACTTGTGATATTGCATATCTTCTACAATAACATCCCGGCGCTTCCCGCTGACCCCACTCGGAGCCATTTTATTAGAATACGACGACAATCTTAGATTTGATTGAGGACAGTCTTGTATTATGTTACGCTTAGTTTTGATAAGGTTAGGGTAAGGACAAATATAGTTGGCAATGTCTGTTATTTATTTAACAATTTTTTTAAATATTGACATTTGAGCACTTCTTGCATCTTTTTAGTGTGGAGTTTCCAGTTTATCACATGACTCATCATATTCTCTCGGATATTCAGATTATGAAGTCATTCATTACTTCTTAATCATTCAAAAATTCCTTGCTCATTTTCTTATGATTAATCATTCCCGTCTCATAGACGCTTTTTTGTACAGTTGTGAATCTTAAAATACTTACAACATTTTCTTCAAATGGCGCATAAGCTTCACCTGATTAAATAAATTTTAGTGAACAGCGGTTAGTAAAACCTATATTTATTTCCCAACCGTTTCAAATAAATAAACAGCGGACTGATTCACATTTCAGTCACGGCCTCGGAACTTGCAACCGGATATAGACCGCAGCCGTCACGTGACCTCGGACTTCCGGCTTCGATCCGCCAAAACTGACGTCTATCAACACTTGGCCCTCCCTCTCCAGCGAATCAGAAATAAGGCCGATTGACAATGGACGACTTATCACAGTCGTGACATAAGCGAGTAAAATTATCAATTAGAGACCTTAGAAAAGCTAGCAGTTGCTCAATAAGCGATTGAATAGGCATGATGACACCTATCTTAAATATTTTCAAGTAAAGTAAACCTTAGTGTAAGTTACATGTATGTTAACGACTTAGATTACTTTGTCAGTTTAAAGATTTGTTACTTCAATCATCGTCAAATACATTTAGTAGTTTTCATAATCTGTGATGAATTTATTATTATGACATGAGTGTCAGAATACTACATGAAAATCAACATAGTACAGATAACACTAAGCTGTTAGCAATCATTTACCCCGGGAAGGCACATTGAAAACTAGATCAACAAAAAAGCCTTTTTATCAGATTTCAGTCGTCATTTTGTGGCCGGCTGTTTGCTGCCTAACTCGGTATGAACGATCCATCTGTCGGAACAAATAAATTGACAGATTAATTTGTGCTACCAGTTTGTCTGGGCGATTTTATAACAAAAATGAAACGCGAATTCTTATTCCTTATTTTTCGATATAATGGCTTGTTTTTGTGTTTTGCAAGAGGAAAACTCCTGTCGGATTTCGCTTTTTATTACGTTCATGTACTTTAATTAGTTGTAAGCTTTATTTATGTATCATGGTTTAGGAGAATATATTTTTTTCCATGGACAGTTTAAATTTGAATGGTTTATGGTATTGGTAGACTGAAACAGTTGATACAAACCGTTAATACAACATACGCTGATGAAAAAAAAATACAGCACCCAGTGTATTTCACAAAACACAAAGACAATTTAACTGCCTCGCTAACTCCCTACAAGCAACACATCCACAGAACGTAACAATACAAAATTAGTCATTACAATTATTTATTATACCAGCGGCCAAGTCCAACTAATTAAAGAAAAAAAAGGCGCAAAAACAATAAAAGGCGCGCTCTGTGGAACCCGCCGTTCGTGACTTGCGTCCATAAACGCGGTTGTGCTAATTCTGTTATGTTTATACAAAGAATTGGCTTGTCTGTTAGTTTATTTGAAAGGTTACATTGATAGGTAAGTAAGTAATGGCGCAGGCATTGACAACAGTTAGACAGACAAATGATATGGACAAATGAAATAGACAGATGGCCTGAAGATGGCAGCTGGTAGTGACTGGATGCAAAGGGCGGGACATCGTGCGCTGTGGCGCTCCTTGGGGGAGGCCTATGACCAGCAGAGGACTGTAACAGGCTGATATGAGACAGACAAATTGTAAGGAAGTTTGCAGTGTCTAACTTGCTAGGAGAAACTATCGTATTGATAAAACCACATTACATTTAACTTTCCGTGTAAGTTTGTTATACCGTGGCTGTTGGTCTTCGTAGAAGTAAAAATTACAGTGACAGTGCTCCCAATGCTCCAGTGCGTTACATACCCAATCCAAAACTACTGAAATGGTTAATATTCCAGAAAGTGATAATACCACCTGCCCACTACAATACAATATTGCGAACCCTCTCAAATTGTGAATCGAACGCTCACTTTCACAACAACAGTTATCCTTAGTCTACAAATTAGGAAAGAAAAACAGAATCGGATGAAAGTGGTAGTCTTTACTAAGATCGCGCAAAGTTCAGTAGGTTAGGAGGATCGTGATAATTGCCGTTGGGAGATCCTTTGACCTGCTGAAATCGATTTATTAACCCTTTCTCGTTCTTTACGATCAATTCTGTAAGTATTTCCGAGAACAGTTGGCTGAGTAACTGATCGGATGAAATACTGAATTAATAATGCGGTAAAAAATTGCATTTTTTTTTAAATACAACAGCGGTAAACGCTTGTCTAAATAACAGACGGCCAAATTGAAAAGAAAAACGACAACGCACCGTGACTTCAAAATTATTTGGATATAATGTAGACTACAGTTTTTTTAGCAATAATTTTGTCTTTTGAACGGATCCTTCCTAATAACTTCTAAAATGTTTTCTTTTCTAACGCGCCAAGTCACCATTGTGCGTTGATAAAGAACCACTATTCAAACTTGCTCAGTATTCTTATACGTCATCTCATATAGCTTATGACACTTATGTGCCATGTGTCGCCTCAATTTGGGTACCGTGGCGTGTGTCTATGCATTATGCAAGCGTTTGAAATTGTACCGTACTATATGTGAGCAATAAATACATTGGTAGTAGGAGATAAGCATCAAGCTGTAATAAGACCGAGTAAAGGTGTTATCACGTAGATTTTTTTAAAGTAATTATTCAAATAATAATTACATCCAAAATTTTATTATGGCGCTGAATCCGAAAAATCGAGTCAGATCTCGTGGTGCTGATAAAGCCATGCAATACTAATTAAAAATGTACATAAAACGGAATAAAAATGCAAATAAATATTCTCATGTCAACATTCCTTTTTATGTCAGTATAATATGCTTTGATGCATAATTCAGTGGTTTCAAAATATTTACACATTAATAAGAGTAATGTTATTGAACAAGTTCGATTGGTTCCAATGGAATCATTAAATCTAAGCGCTTCCGCCCTCAAACACCATACCTAGTGATGTCCAACTTCCAGAGCAAAATACAACATTCTTGAGCAATTATTTTAATTCTATCATATAAATCTTGACTTCATAACTTATGATTGCCAAACAAGTATCATGTACTCCATTTCTATCATTTTTTGTAGATAGGAATAGTAGTTAGTATTCGAAACAAACACGTACTAAAATTGACAACTTTATCAAGTTTAAGTTGCGCAGTTCTTAACACTTTGCCTGAAATTAAGATCACATTCAGGTCAATTTTGTTTGTAGTCAAAGACTAGTACAGATTCCATTTGCCATTAATCATCGCAACAAATTATCTTCTTAGGATTGCTATCTGTCTATTGCAAGCTTCCTTGTTACATTAAAAATCTTAGTATTAGATGTTAAGATAACATCTTACAACAGCTAAGCTACAAATAAAGGTCGCCTGACTATACTGGATGCAGGTCGCTCATAACCAATCAAATAACCTGTAAAAATTTTAGTAATAATCCTGTTAATTAAATGTTCCTTCACCCGAAGGTTTTCTGGAAAAGATCGCTTCAAGCGATAAGACCGCCTAAATTGTACACCTTTCTTTGTTAAATTTGTCTGTAATTTTTCTTTGTGTTGTACAATAAAGTGTTAATCTATCTATCTATCTGTCTAATACGTGGCTGATTGTGATGAGGATTTGTTTTATATCATTGTTTTATCGATATCAAGTTTCGAACAGCACCACCACTACACCATACGACTTGATTAACATTTCCATAATGCCAACTGATGTCAACTCTAACCGGCGGACCCATTTACATATCATTTGAATCTCCTTTGCGGAAGTGGTTGATGGAAAAATTTATGGCAATACCCTTGTTTTCGACTTAAACAAGGAAAACTATTGGGTTAACTGAGTTAAATAAGCGTAGTATGCTAATATTAGGTTCTTACCTATGAAATTGGCGTTTTGTATGGGAGGAACAAAAAGTCGAATTTTTTTTATATAGCATATTTATTTAATCAAAGTATGAGCCATTGTAATCTATGCACTTTTGCCATCTCATAGGTAGTTCATTGATCCCTTTACTAAAAAAACCATTCGAACGGGAATCAATAAAGTCTTTGAAGGCGACTTGAACTGCCCCATCTGAGTTGAACTTTTTCCCTTGCAAGAAGTTATCCAAATTTCGAAAAAAATGGTAATCTGTTGGAGCAAGGTCCGGGGAGTACGGTGGATGCCTTAGAGATTCCAATTGAAGTTCTTCTAATTTGCTAGCCGTCTGTTGTGCAGTGTGTGGTCTAGCGTTGTCGTGAAGCAGCAGTGGCGTAGAGCGATTGACCAGCCTTGGTTGTTTAGCAACTAGCTTTTCCATCATGGTTTGCAATTGCTGACAATAGATATCTGCCGTAATCGTCTGGCCAGATTTGAGAAAACTGTAATGAACGACACCGGCGCTAGTCCACCAAACGCTTACAAGTAACTTTTTATTGGTCAATTTTCGCTTGGAGCAGGCTTTGGCTGGCTTGCCAGGGTCCAGCCATTGCGATGAGCGCTTCCGATTATCGTAGAGAATCCACTTTTCATCACAGGTAATGATTCGATTTAAAATCCCTTCGTTATTGTGCCGGTCAAGTAATGTAACGCAGCAGTTGACGCGCGTTTGCCGGTTTGCTTCACTCAATTCGTGAGGAACCCACCTTTCAAGTTTTTTAATCTTCCCAATTTGCTTCAAGTGGATTAAAACAGTTTTATCACTAACGCCAAAGCCTGCAGCTAACTCGGACGTGGTTTGCGATGGATCCGCTTCCACAATAGCCTTCAATTCTTCATTATCAACTTGGGTCTCCGGCCGTCCACGGGGCTTGTTTTGCAGGTCGAAATTTCCAGAACGAAAACGTTGGAACCAAAAACGCACTGTGTTTTCTTTTGCGACACAACCGCCATACACATCATTAACCCTTCGAGCCGTTTCCGCAGCACTGCACTGGTGCCACGGTGGAACTCGTACTCGTAAATAACGCGATATTTCAAATTTTCCATTTTGTAAATTGAGCGATGCAAACAGAAAAAAGATAAGTAAAAAAACAAATGAATGACGGTTTACGAAACACAACTACATGTGGAAATAGCTGTATAAATTTGAATTTCGAATTCCTAACCAAATAGGAAAAAATTGTGATCAAAGTGGCCAGTACGACAAAACGCCAATTTCATATGTAAGGACCTAATATAAATTGATGTATTTCAAGGGTATAAGATTTGGTGAAAAAATCTTTTTGATTAGGTTTTAAGAGAGATTCGGTAATTTTATATAATTTATTTTGTTTTGTATATATCCGATTTTGTATGTATCCCGATGCTGGGGGCCGATTCCGCTAATCAATCGTAACAAAATGGTAATTCAATTGCCCAAACCAATATTTGAATAAGAAAGAAAAATACTAGAACTGTCAAAAACTGTAAAAAAAGTCAATTACGACTTTGATACGATTGATTAGCAGAATTGGCTCCCAGATGGTAGATCAATAACAAAGTTATATATTACTGTTAATTTGACAATATTTTTTTAAAGGTACCGTACTTTATCTCATACCAACCGGAATCCGTCATTTTATTTATTAATTACATGTGTTTTAATTATGTTATCCCATTTGAATGGAATAATTACAGACACATTTTTTTTGTCTATTTATGTTCTTTTATAAAACACCCAAAATACACTTTCAAATTGCGTACAAAATTTCATGTCCATGCTATAATCATTTACAAACATTTATCTCCCCCAAACAGTCTCAGAAAAACGAATGAAAAGGGCACGCTTGCGTATTTTTTTAATACCTCACCGACCCCGACCCTTCACAATAGCTCCATTCCGAGGAACTTGAAAATAGAATTGAAAAACTACCGAACAGAGGTGTTGAACGTTCACTAAACACAGTTTTCCGTTGGGGAATTTTTCACTCGAGTGAATAATCTGATTACCTACCGGTCCACTCGGTGACAAAAGCGCTTTCAGTAGTCATAATTACATTTGCATAGAGTTCACTATCGTTTGACTCCATTGTCTGGAACGGGGTAGATTAGACGACGCAAAATTTAATGAGCCGTACTGATAATGGCCACGTCTCATTAGATATTCAAACCAAAGTATAGTTTGAATGCACTGAGAGACAAAATGGGTGTAATTGCTCACAAGGGATTTGATTAATACGGGTAAACAATTGGAGAAATTGCTCATATTATTATATGTTTTGACATGGAAAGGTAGGGTAATCGAACCGAATTTTATAGACAGCTATTGAAGCGTTTAGTAAAGGTTACATACACACATATACATTAATTATGTAGCATTAGGTACAAATAATGTCTTCATTAGAGCTGATATTATAAATTAAAGCTACGTACATGAATAACCGAAGCAGATAAGAATAGAGTCTGTGGAAAGAGATATTGAGTACAAAATACCTAATTTTAAACATGTTTATTTATCCACATGTTTAATACACTCTTAACACTCACTAAGAAGTAAGTAGCACATAGGAGCTGTAATAACATTGTGGCAGTAAAAGAATATGCAAAATGTGTACGTCTATATTGAAGCCCGTATTTCGTCAGTCGCCGGTAAATATTCAACAACAATATTACATTGATCTGACTCCGTGGTAAGTAGCTAAAGCACTAGTGTTACGGATATCAGAATTAACAGTGGTATTACAAATAAACTTAAATAAATACATATAACACCCAGACCAGAACTAACAGACATGTCCGTGCACACAAATGTTTGTACAGTGCGGGGATCGAACCCGCGACCTTTTGGTTAAAAGTCAACTTCTTGACCATTACACCAAAGTGGTCGTCAGACGTTGGTGTTACTGACACAGATTACAGACACAGAACAGTAACCGTAGATACTCCATTCATTCATAAAATAACAGAACGAAACAATGGCGGCCCTCGCAAAAAGCGCTTGCGTATACACACTTGAGACCTCTTGGCATTGTTGCTGGAGTGTAGACACAGCCTTAAATATTAATTGTTGGTCGAGACGGGGCTTGGAATACCGATTTTCGAGCACTTGTATCAGTGGCTCGCAAACAGTTTCTTTTAATTACCGGTATACTGGTATAGAGGTTGTAGATCGATAGAAATACTGGTAGTAAGAGTGTGTACCAGTGATATAGACTTAAGACAGATATTGTAAATAGTGAAGAAATGTGATGTCGAAGAAAATAAGGAGTACAGCTTAGTGAGGCGTTCAAGACTCCGCTTCCACTATTACCGCATCACCGTCACATCTTCGGTACATCTTCGCACGCACATTTCCATCGCACATCTTTGGTGGAAACGCAGCCTAATCCTTTGAGCCACGGACAAATATAAAACACCTTGTATTGCTAATTTATTGCTATACAAAGGTTTTTTATTTGTTTGTAAGCGAGTGAAGTTACCAAATCGTTGGATGCAATATCAGTAACTGAGGTAGAATACATATATGTTCACGCGGAGACTGGAACCGGAATGAAAAATACCGGTAATATCTTCAAGCTACCGGTTTCAAGCCCTGGGTTGAACCCACCTTGTAGTGGTCGCCTGCCCCGGTCGGACAGTGTGACAGGGCCGTTACAAATCATTATTTTAGTGAGGCCCGTTTGAAATGCTGTGACGTTTCATTAGTCACAGAGTTGGATTACTGTTTTGTTTGTCGGCGTAATGATTTAATGTAATTAAATTCGGGAACAGTTGACATTTAAAATTTATCGTGTTGTAGCAAGTTAGTGCGAAAATAGTGAACGTTTCTTTAGCTATTATTACTTAGGTAATAAATGATAGTATCAATATTCTAATGGGGGTAATGACATTTTTACAGTCTTTTATTTATATACCACGGAAAATTGCATCAGAAAAAGCTTTAAAAAACATAGGGTGTAATTGTGAATGTCAAAAATCTCAAGAAATGTTTCGAATAAGTACTATATATTTTCAAAAATCCATACAAAATCGTAAAGTGCAAACAGTCAGACGAGGTTCTCTGAGTAAGTGCAATAAACTTCATTTTAAAATTAACTCTTTGGTGAGTGCTATTTATAAAGCGACCTTTGCAAAGTTCAGTCTCGTTGGCAGTAGAAAATCATATGAAATATTTTGCATTTTATATTAAAATTTCAGATTCTATTATTTACACGCGATAGTATTGTTCTATTATAGGTACTAATATTTCAACAGTTGAACAATAGTTTAATAGTTTGCTGACACTAGCTAGTACCTACGATCGTTAAATGTTGATTTTAAGGTGTATTTGTAATTGAATTGGTCAATTAATTTATATTTTGTACATTCGTTAAATTCGGTCACGTTGCATTAAACTCTAGATAGCCAGGAATCGAAGTGGTACGTCACGTTCTTGTGGCATGTACCCGAGATACCAGAATTCCACATTGAATTAAAAAAAAACATTCCAATTTCATTTAAAATAGGAACATCCCTACTGTCACTCACGCAACGACGTAACAAAGTCACACATCCACAACTCCCCAACTATGGTTTTGCCGGCCAATCGGTTTCATTCTCTTTCAAAGGGAGCCAAACGATACCCATTTAGTTCCTTTTGTTGAGCTTTATTGTTCCAAATTCTTCCGTCAGAAATTTCATCTAACGCGTCAATAGTTCAACACGAGTGTCAGTCGTAATAAATGCATCGCGAACAAGTCTGCGCAGCAAATAAGAGTATTTGTCGAATACTCGGGCGCTGAGAAGGCGAGTGGAATCTGCTGTATTTGAATAATTTGATTAAGCCAGGCCAACCCGGTGGCCTTTGTACCCTCGATATAAGGTGTATAACTCAGTTGGGGAACTCCAGAAAAGTATATCGATCGTACGGCTGCGATGATTGCGACCTTATTCATTTATTTTAAACGTTCCCGATCAGGGATTGCGGTTAATAAAATATTATAATTAAACATCCTTCGGCTGACAAGCAATCTTGGTTCTAATCGTGTTACAGTTCATTAGGGTTGGTTTAAAAGTGCAATCTTTGCTATAAAACAATATATATATTTTCTCATCGACTTGTGAAAGTGACAGGATTTAAATACAGCTTTAACGTTTTAGACAAACAGCTGATTATTATTTGATTTAATATTGTGCTTATTATATAATATATTTTGCCTATTTAACCTGCAGGATTTTATTCAGATACGTTAAAGCAGTGCAGCTAGGGCCACTAGTAAGATCTACAAACCTTTAAAAGAGCTCACTTAATAACAATATCGCACATCGAGTTCTTTAAAGTCATAAATGCCAAAAAATCTAAACCTAAAAATCTAAAAATCTATTGAGTGCTTAAATATAGTTTGTTTTTTCGAAATTTATGTATTTAAAGAGGCGCTTTCTCCAGGCCACTTATTCGCTCGACTTAGAAGTCTGAAAGTTTAGCAGACGGCTGAGGATGATGGATCTTAGTTAAGACAAACAACACAAACAAGTTGACACTGGGTATCGTTATTTAACAAGCTACCTTCAATTATTACTATTTTTAATTGGAATAGCGTGTTCTTGACTCAAGAACAAATGAACTGAGTTCTCGTTACTAAATAATGTAAACACTGATGAGTCTATTAGACATCACTGCCCTTCAGACTTAACAGAATGTGCGTAATTAATAGTTATTAACAACGTTTAATTGTGTAAAGTCGTTTGTTTGGTAATCGGAGTTATTTGTTCGTTTATCTTAGATATTTTTATAAAAGTAGGTAAAAGAATAAATTGTTTTATGGCAACAGTATTATGGCTTTGCGCAAAAGTAGTGCGAAGGGTTATAACATTGTCATTTTATAAATGATGCTTCGCGTGATTTGCGTGAACGGCTTCATAATTTAAAACAATAATTTTGAATAAGAACTTAATATGGTTGAAATGTTTTTATATGAGTACAGAGATAACAAGCCATCGGAGTTAACTCCGATGAAATGCGATTGCTCGTTGTCTCACAATGCAAATTTTTATTTATTTGTTTCTTCGGTTTACGCGAACAGTAGACAATACACTTTTTTATTGATAATTTAGAGATTTGTTTATATTTTATTTTAACCTGACGTTGCAGACCCTTTTCAGCGTCCGTGGTCACAGGTAGACTAAGGTGTTAGTTGTCATTACATAGTTTTAATTTTTTTTTGTATGTAATGACAACTAATCAACTTAGTCATTACATACAAAAGAAATCAATTTTTAATTTGATCAAAAGGTGTGTTACTATATGTTTTACATTTACATCGTTTGGTATTATTAAAAAAAGATTTTTTTAAATCATTTTTTAATTAAAAATGTATTTTTTATTCTAAAAATAATATTGTATGTTTTTTTATTAAGCCAAAATTAAACGATTTCGGTAAAATGTACCTTTTAGGTCCCAATGCTAAAACATGACTGCTGATATAAAATCCACAGTATTAAATAACATCGATAGGATCCAAGCACCATTCAAAATGCGGGTTTGTTATCGCAATGCCGAGAAACACTTTAAATGTAAAATTTATATATTTTTGCCTCAGTCGGCTTCAAAGGCAACTTTCAACCAACTAATTACGAAGTGTTCTCCGCCCTTTGTTTTAGCGGAGTCGTAGACCGATGAATACAAGCAAGTTAAGATATTTGGTTCATTTCATCAGCCAATACCGGGTGTATTCGCTAAGTGTGCATAGGCGATTATTCCGAAAACAGAAATCAGAAATCAGAAATTTATTTGCAAGAATACATACTCGTACATACAATAAGGTCTTCAAGTACAAACAAAGCAAACGTATTCAGCCTGCAAGCAGACGTGCAAATATTAAAAAATAAATAATAATAATTAATTAATTTTAAGTGATATCTTAAATGTTTTAACTGATATCCAAAGTACAAAACCTAATGTATATAAATAAATAAATAAATATTTCTCAACAATTAGGTACACCAATTCTCTAGTCCCAAAGTAAGCTACGAGGCTTGTGTTATGGGTACTAGATAACGGATTTACATACTTAAATACTTTTTTTTGTAAATAAATACATATTATACATAGAAAATAATAATACATATTATACATAGTATATAATAATGCTATTTATAACTTTTTTTAAACAAAACGTCCAAATCAAAGCGATTCAAGAAATTGACTAAAAACGTCCCCATACATTTAGTAAAATTTTAGTAAAAATGTTAGTTAAAAATTCCTTTTAAAAATTACTTTAGATATCAGTTTAATAATTTCAGATATCTGTTATTAATTCGAAATTATAGCCTTTTTACTAAAATATTCATTCATGTTAAAATGTTTAAAGTTTTAAATAAAAAAAAATTACCATCTTACTCATTATTTAATGTACTTTCAATATCAGTTTAATTTTTTTAAATATATCTTTTTATTTCGGAATAATCGTCTGTGCTCACTTAACTTATACACCCTGTATACAGGGGACGTATACAGGATGTATTTCTGGGCACAAACCTCACCTCGACTAGGTGTTGGTAAAATTATAAGATTAGTAGAAATTCAGCATGCCTGTTTACGTACAAAAACTTGTCGGATTTATTTATAAATTATTTCATTTAACGAGAAATATCTAAGGTTGCTGATTAGGCAAAGTAATAACTTGACCGCGTGTCATGTCACTATCGACGGGATCTGCCATGATTGGAATTATCACTACAGTTTAAATAAATAAATAATTCACAACAATCACACCAATTCTCTAGTCCCAAATTAAGCTACGAGGCTTGTGTTATGGGTACTAGACAACGGATAAACATACTTAAATACTTTTTTTTGTAAATAAATACATATTATACATAGAAAAAACACCCAGACCACAAGTTCATGCACATTTATGCTTGTACTGTGCGGGGATCGAACCCGCAGTACAAGTTTAAGTTTAGTGAATAAACTCTGAAAAAGTAACAGTGGTTACAAAGTTGTTTTACTCTTTCACGCAGATAGCACTACGACTATGGGGTGTGTTTTGCCATTGTTATTTTCATAGAAACATCGAGCCGTGAAAGTGATGCGATTCCGTCGAACTACAGCTTTAATTTGTCAGTTTGAAACATACCTTGGCCCAAGTCAGTATTAATGTAGTTCAAAATAACGTTTTTAAAAACATTTGAATCCAACGTTGTGTTATTACGCACGCTGTGATTATTTAAAGCGCTACCAACGTCATACAGTATCAGTTAAATGGTTACCGAATCATTTTATACACATTTGCTTTCTGAATTTCATTGACCACAGGTTTGGTCACGCGAGTCGTCACTTAAGATTTTTTCACCGTCCGTTTTGTAAGGTAAGTACCACATACTATTTTATGCTTCGACATGGCATCCGACCATTAGATTCTTTGATTGCTAAATCGCAGTCGCGTATACTGAGCCGTGCGTAGCGGTTAAAATGTACGCACATGTAGCTGCTACGTAAGCCAATTGCAAATAATTAGCGTCGTTGTGTCGAAAGACATAGCATAGTTTTTGTTCCAAATAAATCTAGATTAACTAGTATTTAAGTGAATTTGAAATAAGGCAATCTTCCGATGGATTTGTTTCATCCATACTATGCTCTCTCTCTCTCTCTCACTCATAGTATGCTCAAATTATGCATTTCTTTGTCTTGATGATGGGAAGAGACTAAGATGGAATTATCAGCTCTTCAAAGCCTCAATAAAAGACGTCAAACTTCTTAAATTAGTTTTCAATTAAACAATATACTTTCGCGCAGTAATTTTAGGATCTGTTCTACTCAGATTTCTAAATTAATGAATTTGAGACTCTACAAGGTCTACAAACAACCGGATACAGTTAAATCATTTAATTATATATAAATACAAAGTATTTATGAAATATTTGTCATAATATGTACATGTTAGTCCACTTTTACTTTTGGAACCGTACGTGTGAAATAATGATTAAAACTCTTCGTAAAAGGCACCGAAGGATCGATAGCTGTTTGTTTGTCGTGTTCTACTCGTAATGCGGCAAATGGATTGGACGTTCTGTTAAGCCTTTGTTATTTTTTTTAATGACGGCAAAGTATCTACCTAATGAAAGAAAGTAAGAAAAGAAAGCGTTTACTGATTTAAGACATCACAAACATAACGAAATGAAAAGTTTAGAAAGATACAAGATCAACGGACACATTAAATATTTATATATTTATTAAAATAAATTAAAAATAAATGGGGCCAAATGCTTGTGGCGTTGTTAGTGCAGCGCTTTGGTTGTGATACCATAGTTAATCAACCTTAAGACGCGGTCGTGTTTGGGATGGGTGAAGGTAATTGCCGGTGGTCTCTCGGCCTATGGTAGACCCGCCACGTCCCCAACTCACATGGCACTGGTAAGCACCGTCAGGTTTTAGAGGGTAGACGGGTTCTCTCTCTGATTCCCACATCACCTCCAGCTGCCCTGCGGCTGGTGGGTGCGCGTAACAACATTTCCCTGACGAAAACAAAAATAGTCAAAGGCCCTTGGGCGGCTTAATAACATCTTACTGTAAGGTTGGTCACTTGATGAGTAGACCTACTTAAGTCTACACTGTGTTTCTCTATGTACTACGCTGCGTTGTGAATGACTGTGGCGTTGGTGCGAGATATGTAACTTGATATTGGTTTTGTTTGTGACAATGTACAAACATAACTTTGTGTTAGCGGAACAAATGCGGCATGCACTGTATCTCTGTCATAGGAAAGTTTGAAATCATTATACAAACTTTTGTTTACCGACGTCATTCAATCCATCAAAATCATTTCTGAAACTCTTGGTTAACGCGTCTCACGCAACGTCAGGCACAGGTGCGGGTTAACATACAATCTCGTTGGGTCTGAGAAGTAGCAGCGAAAAGGTTTAAATAAAAACGTTTAGCAGAAATATAAAGCAAAGAATTACAGCTTTATTACAGATTACATATTATATACAGCTATAACGATTAGTAAGGAGTATTAATTATGATGGCGGCTACTTGTAACTAGCCCTTTTGCTTGAAGCAAATGCTCTTTGACAAAGTTCGTTTTCCTATGATTGAAATTCGCAACAAATTTAATTTTTCTTTAAAAATACCGTGCTTTATCATTTCAGTCGGCTTACCAACTCCGACTCTCAAAAATTATCACATCATTTCATTATGTGGTTTGAATATACTTATATGTACTATAAGATTAGCTTATTTATCCTAAAACAATTTATATCGTCGCTTGTTACCAACTTTGCCAAAGTAACATAACCCAACGCGCAAAACATTGCTACAACTCCACGTAATACCGTTCTTAGAAAGCGAAACGAATTCCTTATGTAAATACTAACTACTACTTATTAGGTATTATTACAGTGAATAATTTTGTCCTTATAATTTCACAAAATGTCATTACAACTTCAATAAAAGCAAAGTCAATTTGGAGTCACGCAAAATGGCGCTTAAGGATGCACGGTGCATTTTTTCGCTGGCATTATTCACAGAAAAGTGATTACGTTTTTAAATCACTTTATAAATTTTGTTTGCAGTTACTATTTTAATGTTTCAACTGCTTATAGACTTGAGCAAAAATAGAAACTTGTTTTTTAACAAAAGTGTGTAAAAACGTTTACTTCCAAAACCAAACGATTTACCAAAAAGATTTTCTAAAACCGAAATGTGAGTTAATACCACATGTTAATAATATTTTTTATTCTTGTCTACCGTTTGAAATTGTTGAACCAGTGACATCTGACTAGTTCAGAATACATTCATACATACACCTATATACACATATAAATTATCATGTGTGAACAATTCTTTAGTCAGTACTTTGCATGTCGCTGCAAAGCTGACCCGTCAAACCTTATTTGAACTACTGCGAGTTAAAGTAGATTTCGTCGCCTGGAATTTTTGAAATCGAATAGCTAACACATAGCCTGCCATACATCGATGTTCCACGGGTCCCATTTCAATTTGTTCCCGTCAAAATAGAAATTTACCCAAATACATTCAGAAAGGCCACGGTTTTAGCGTTCCTATTCACTCGCCATTTTAGCTGGTTTATTGGGATTGTACCTTCAAAAACCCTTTTCCTATGCATGTAGATATACAGAACCTTTTCTTTGTGTAGACACGTGACGTTCTATAGCCTTTTATGCAGCACCAATAACTATTCCGAGCGTTTTCTATTTGCCTATGCCTACTTTTTGTGTTCACAGAATTCCGAAAAGATTTCTTCAACGTAGTAGAAACACTTTCTTTTCTGATGGAGATAAATATTTTCGAAGATTTTTTTTTAAATGTGTTCGTTTAAAGAATAGTTGTGCAATTCACCGCGTTAATTTCGTTTACATTATTTTCAAATGATTGCTTGAATTAGGTATTTTAACGAAATTGAAGGTCTACAAACAAATGGATGTTATGAGTTATTCGACAATGTGTTTTTAATTTTTTATTAAACTTATTGTTACGCCGGTGGGCTAGTGCTAAAACTTTAATCGTGTTCTTTCGTGCCTTGGAGGCGTTTTCAGCAGGCTGAAATACCATTTCAGGCCGTTTCAGAGAGTGCTCTAACACATACTAGTTTATCGAAATTTCACCCAAGTTGCCGTTGTTTTCAGGCGCCTGAAACATGTTTTCAGTCCGTTTCAGGCCACCCTCTATCAGATGGTGCCATAACCTGAAAACCCGTTTTCAGGCGTTTTCAGCACCCCTTATGGGCCTTTGAAGCCCACTTCAGTATATGAAGTAATTTTCAGTAGGAGTGAAAGAGATAGCACGATTAGAGAGAGGCAGCTATACTAAGAACATTCCAGAAAGGTGTGACAGAGACAGCACAAGACAAGGATAGCACTATGATGCCGAACATTCGAGAATGGTCTAGGCTAAGCAAGAAGGCATTTGGAAGGATCCCGAACAGTCTCGTACTGGGTAGTAGGTACCTACCGAATATTCGGGAGTCCTTGACGGCCGGTATATAAGGAGCCCGGGAATGCGACCGAGTTGGAGTTTAATTTGGGAAAGCGACGAGTAAACATCGAAGCGAAAACTGCGACAAGAAGATTTTGGAGTGCGATATAAGTGTTTGTGTACTAAGTGTTGTAACGTAAAGTGTGTACAATAAATCCTACTCTACGTCATCGGTTTAGAAGTGCATTTCAATCTAGATCCCACACCCCTAGAACGTAACATTTGTTGTCAGAAGTGGGATTGAAAATGCCGATTACTCCGCGAGAAGAAGAGAAGGAGGGGATGCAGACCCGAAGCCGCACCGCTGCTGGAGACTCTGCGGGCACCGCCGGAACGTCAGACACAGCGGTACCAGCTTCAAGGACGCCGGAGATAGACGTCAACGCCATTCTGATCCTCCTGAAAGAACAGGCTAGAAGGCGGGAGGAACAGACCAGAAGGCAGGAGGAACAGGCTAGATGGCACGAGGAACAAGCCAAAATTTTGCAGCAAGAGCTACGGGACCAGAAAGAAGTCCTCCGTGAGGTACACGAAGTAGCTGCAGAATGGAAAAAGGAGATTGCTGAGGTGCAAGACAAAATTGTGGGCGTTGAAATTAAAGTTGAAAACCACGAGAAGCGCCTCAATGGACTGAACGAAAAAGTGGAGGGCCAGGAGAATCGCCTCCAGAAGTTGGAGATCAAAGTGGCCAACGGCACCACCAGTGTATCAGGTGCACCAGCCACAGGAGGTGAAAAGTTAAAGGTACCTCCATTCGATGGTACCTCTTCGTGGGCCGCATACAAGCTCCAATTCGAGATGGTTGCCGAAGCGAATGGCTGGAGCAAGGACTATGCTAAAACGGCACTGAGTTTGGCGCTGCGGGACGAAGCTCTCATTGTTCTGGAAGCGTTAGGAAAGGAGAAGACATATGACCGTCTTCTTGAAGCTTTAGAGGCACGCTTCGGTGACAGCCATCTAGAGCACGTTTACAGAGCTCAGCTGAAGAATAGGACTCAGGGGCATAATGAGTCGTTACAAAAGTGGGCACTTGAGATAGAGAAGCTCGTCCGGAAGGCGTACCAAGGTTCCGCAGCGACTTTCATCGATGGAACGCTAGTACAGGCATTCATAGATGGGATTCGGGACTTTGAAGTGAGGTCTGCTGTACGGCTGAGACACCATGGGACCTTGAAGGATGCGCTCGCCCATGCCCTGGAGGTGGAAGCTGTACGCCAAGACTCAACAAAATCCTTTAGGGTGCGCGAAGTTGCGGCCAGGGAGACGATTGCTCCACCTCGAGAAACTGGGCCTCGATGCTACAACTGCGGGGAAAGAGGACACATACAATCAAGCTGCCCAAAAAGATCTTGGAGGCAACGGGACTCGGACCGAACGGTGAAGACCAGATACGACCGGAAGTCTAACCAGACGAGGTTTGAGGAAGGATCATTCGTGTGGCTACATAACCCTATACGTCGAAAAGGAAAGTCACCGAAATTGTCGCCGAGTTGGGAAGGGCCGTACAAAGTAATCACAAGGATCAACGACGTCACTTATCGGATACAGCGCAACGCACTGTTCACATTGTTCATGTTGATCGGTTGGCCAAGTACCATGGAACGAATGATGCTCGGGACGAGCATGTCTAAGGAGGGGGTAGTGTTACGCCGGTGGGCTAGTGCCAAAACTTTAACAGACTCGTACTGGGTAGTAGGTACCTACCGAATATTCGGGAGTCCTTGACGGCCGGTATATAAGGAGCCCGGGAATGCGACCGAGTTGGAGTTTAATTTGGGAAAGCGACGAGTAAACATCGAAGCGAAAACTGCGACAAGAAGATTTTGGAGTGCGATATAAGTGTTTGTGTACTAAGTGTTGTAACGTAAAGTGTGTACAATAAATCCTACTCTACTTCATCGGTTTAGAAGTGCATTTCAATCTAGATCCCACACCCCTAGAACGTAACATTATAAAAAAAAATTCATTAGTACACAGGAGCGGAACACTCTGGTTAGGCAATCATATTTTCTGTAGGCAAGACACTTTGTCAATCTTGGTTTGGTGAAAAGTTTGTTCAGTGCACAAAGTAGCTCAACGTTAATTAGATTTAACTTATAAAAAATACGCAGCACGTAACCCACAAAGTTCAGGTGGCCACTTTTGTCCCTCTTATAAATATTTAAAACGAGCACATCATTCCGGCGCATCGTGGCTCATTATGCCCAAATTTGACTTTATTTATGTAGGGACAGAGAAAACGGTTGATTACATAGCCCGACCTTGAAATAACAAGCTTCCTAATAATCTGCAGGCCGGTGAAAAATCTCCCCCGAAATTTTAATTAAAATTCTTAACCTGTAAGTTACAATTTTCGATTAGTTATGAACGGGCCGTGTTACAGAGTATTTGCTACTCCACGAAAGATAATTAAGTATTTTATTAGCCTGCCTACCTGCTTCTGTTCTAGATCAAGGGTTTAGTTTTTAATTAAAAATTTATTGAAAAACAAATAAGCATTATGTTATCAGAACTAGCCTAATCAAATTGTTGTTACATGAAACCAAAACTGGCAGCAACTTAATACAACAGTCGTCCAATAACTTGGGCGAATTCGATAAAAGTCTATGACAATTGATTTATCGGCCAGACTCTTGATCTTAGCTCGGATTCAAAGAGGATTCATAAATAAAAACAGTTCCAAGACTGCCATTAATAAATATAGTCTCAAGCAAACACAATTTTCAAGTTCACCACAATCACTCGGTTTATCTCTCGATCTCCCGACATATTCCAGGCTTGTTACTTCAAGGTTAATGTAAATTGTACGGGTGGTCCTTATGTCATGACGATAGAGTCGTAGATGTATAGGAAAGATCGTTTGTAGGCAACCCTTCGCTGGCGAGTTGTTTGTGAGCAATACTGTTCGCCCACGCGAACGCTCATTGCTTTTGTATGGTGCAAATTAAATATTAATTGATACGAAGAAATGTGTGAGGCGTGTCGTCTGATAGCTAGGCTAGGTTTTGGGTGACATTTATAATTCATAACTTTGATATTAGCAGTAGCACACCTCTCTCAAAAAGGGCTGCAGATGTCATTCATCTTGCATCAGCATACTGTTACTATGCGACCTGTTCCAAGGGAAAGGTACGTCACACTTATCCTTAACGTGTTTTATAATGTAACTTATCTATACCTATTTCTCATATAATAAACACATTAGTAGTGGAAATACACCGCGTTCAAATTGTATGTCTATTTTGGTTAGAACCTACCTCCTTTGAATCGTCAATTGGAAGTCTAAATTGTACGTACATGGCTTCGCGCCTCGTTGCGAAAGATTCAAATGCTGTAAGAACTGTTGGCTTAATATCGTGTCGTTATAAGTGTGTCTTGTCAAAACAGCAAGTCGCACCTAACTGCTCATATACCAACCTATATCTTCATCTCATCAGTCTATATACGTCCCACTGCTGGGCACAGTCCTCACCTCAACTGTTAGGTGGTACGAGACATATTCTGCCACTAGATCTCAGTGCAGATTGGTGGAATAGTTGTTCATAAGGTATGTGACCAACCTTACTGTCTGATGTTACTCGTATTTAGCCTCTCGAGGCTCACTGTCAAGACTCAACGACTAATATATATCTGTATCAACCGGGACCAATAGCTTAACGTGCCTTCCGAAGCAATAAGATGCTTGTACATCGACGTCACCTAAATGGTAGACATGGTCACCCATCCCAAACACGACCGCGTCAAGGGTTGCTTAGATTTGGTATCGCTATCAAAGCGCTGCACCAACCGCAGCACAAGCAGCTACATATAAATAAAATAAAATAAGTCTTAAGACCGCGATAGTTTCAGCACTTGCGCCACCACCGAAACTAGACAACACAGAGGGTTGCGGTTTACGTTAATTAACTATCGACTGAAACTTGTTACAATAGAGTCTAGTTATTTCTAAATTGATAATTAACCTAGCGGTAAATTTTAATAAAACAACCGCCTAATTTTTTGAATGTCAAACATCAAACGAAACATTTGCCTCCGAAAATTACAAAGCAAAGATTAAGCTTCTGAAAACAAAAAGGCGATCTAATTAACCGAGCGATTTACGATAAGGTGAAGTATTCGTTTTGAATTACCAGAAATGTTGTCTAGAGGATACAGTATTTTGGCTGTTATTTAGAACATGCTTGTTTTGTTTAGGTACTTTGTTCCATTATATATTCACTTGCTTTTTCCCAGAATATCTGAAGTCGGCGCAGTATTTTTGTCTTTTTACATGTCGGACTTCTAAACCAAGGTTCGCGGGTTCGATTACCGCACAGTACAAGCATAAGTGTGCATGACCATGTGTGTTTGTACTGGTCTGGGTGTTTTCTATGTATAATATGTATTTATTTACAAAAAAAATAATATTTAAGTATGTTTATCCGTTGTCCCATAACACAAGCCTCGTAGCTTACTTTGGGACTAGAGATTTGGTGTGGTTGTTGAGAAATATTTATTTATTTACTTATAATACTGTTACATAATTTACCATTTTTAATTGTATTACTCTAAACTACATTTGAGAATCGAATATTAATTACATGTTTTATTAGAGTTTTTTCAATATGGTCATATTTATTTAGGCTTAATAATAATTACTACTTTCATCATGTAAAAGATGTATTATTTATTTTATTGGTGCCACTTCATTTATGTTAAATATTTAGTTTTCTTGTCCTAAAGGGTTGAGAGCTTCTGAGATACAGACTATGTTTTAGTCTAGTTCAGACGCAGATGTCAGTTTAATGCAAAATTAATGTGCGAAATGTAACTAGAAAATTGTTGGTATGTGATTTCATTATTTGAATAAAGTATTATTATTATTTTATTTACTTTTATACTATCCTATTCGACAGTGAATCAACTCCTCCTTTCACACTCGTATCTCTTTCCACATAGTCTTATTCATATTCATTTATTTACCAACTAAGTGTTACAATATAGCAGGTCTTATGCTAGACAATTGCACTAATAACTTAGTAACCCTTTCAGTTTGGGTATTGCAAAAATTATGAAAAATTTATTAATAATTATTAGAGGGCTATATCTAATTATTATTAGTCTGTCCATAACGTCCATGGTCGGCCTCTTCCTCTCAAACCATCAACGTGCATACTCATGACTCTCCGCGTTTCGTGGCCCTCATCCCTTCTTATCACATGCTCACACCAAGCCAAAATGGCGGCCAACAAATTTTTCCCTTATTTGAGCTACTTTCAAACTTCCCCGTATGTACTCTTCTCTTACCGTCTTACTTACTTACATCCAGAAATTAAAATTATATATTACAGTCCAAACACCCCACGCTTCTTACTCAGAAATTATTTTCTCTTATTTAGTTAGCAATAAAAACGTGTTTTTTAGTTTTTTAAACTATTTTTTTTTGTTATTATGGATAATGTAAACCTCTTATCAAATTATTGCATTGTCAGTATTTGAGAAGTGTGCAAAGTTTTAAATTAATCCGATTTCTGGAACTTGGTGAAAATTGAGCTCAAAGATTGCGTTACATACATACATCCAGCTAATAAAAGCGTGTTAAAAATAAACTAGGGTCGGATTGCTTATTTTTTTAAATTTATTTTGTTGTATTGGTTTTATTTGATGAACTCCTGCTTTATCACAGATAACGCACACTTTAATGTAGCTGTAAGATGATGCAAAGAAGACATAAATAAAGAGAATACGAAGAAAATCGTAAGAAAGGCGTTTACCAGCCCAGCTACTGAATTCTTTCATAGGTGCTTTTAAAGCACAAAAGTAATAATAAGCTGCCTGAATTTCTAATGTAAACTTTTGCAATAGTTCGCCGTAGGTAAAATGGAAAATTGCCAAGAGTCAACAGCGATGCATTTCAGTAATGCAGAAAGAACTTTCTGTTCAACCAACTATGACAAACGTGAAATCGCTCGAACTGTACTGTAGATTATACTTGACCTAAGTCTAGTACTAATGTGGTTGTTAGTTTTTGTTGTGTATTGATCATCTGCGACATAAGGGAGGCTTAAATTTTAAAGTTGGCCGTTTACAAGCTGCCAGCATCTAGTTTCTCATCAGCCTATATAACGTCCCACTGCTGGGCACAGGCCTCACCTCAACAATGAGGTGGTCCGAGCCATACTCCACCACGCGGGCTCAGTGCGGATTGGTGGAGGGGTGTTTGTAAGGTAAGTGACCAACCTTACAGTCAGATGTTATTAAGCCGCCCGAGGGCCTCTGACCAGGCTTGACGACTAATATCTGTCTAATATTAACCGAGACCAACAGCTTAACGTGCTTTCCGAAGCACGAAGATGCTTGTATATAGACGTCACTTAAATGGTCAGAATGGTCATCCATCCCAAACATGACCGCGCCGTAGGTTGCTTAACTTTGGATATCACTACACTACCAAAGCGCTGCAACCACTGCGCCACAAGCACCTCATCACCTCATAGCAACTAGTTTGATTGTTTAATTTTTTTGTGTTTAATTCTTTGTCCTCTACTCTGTTCATCAACATACAATTTCATACTACTCTATCGATTTTGCCGGTCAATAGACAAAAAATGAGCTGGTTTCACGAACGCGCTTGTGACATGAGCTTTAAATATCTTTATGTGAGTAACGAGGTGAATGACTCCCACGATAATTTAAATTTACATTATTTCGTATTTCGAAGGTAATGCTTTTGTTAGGTATAGACCTAAGGCTTTATTTACAAAGCAAATGATATCAAAATGGCATTATTCTAAACATAAACATCAACGGAGTGATATCATTAAACCACTAATGGTCGTGTTTACTTGCAAACCCTATTATCGCCTAAAACATTTAGATAGATTTTCGTTAGAGTGAATTTGTTACTCGACAAAGCCCTAGTTTTCATTGAATCAATTACAGCGTTAAATTTCAACCAATTTTTCAACAACCATAAATTGACACAAAAAAAGTTATGAAATGAAACAAACATTTGTAGAATAGGCCTTGATATTATTTTATCCATTCCACATTGCCTTTAATATTTGAAAGACACGTGAGCATCAGACAAAACATATGAGGATAAATCCAACCACTTCGATTCCGCAAAGTATCCCTAGACTTACTGTCGTCTACATTTATCACACGGTCGTAGTAGGTCCATGTAAAAAAGCCACGTAGATAAAATCTTATCGTGCTACAAATCTGTAGACGTCTAGGCTGCATCTGCAAATTTGCAACTTGTAGTCATACTCTGCAACTCCACATGCTTTCAACTTTAGCTGTCCTTGTTCCTCAAACAAGCAAGCAACCTGTCTGCGAGACGCTGGAAGGTAGTACCTTAGCAGAAGATGGTAACTTAGGGGGACCACTAGGGGCGGACATCCGCTTAGAGGAAGGGGGCAGCACAGGGGACCCTTCCGAGGGCGGCCGGGCTTACAAGGGCGCCGCGGCTCCCAATGTCACTAGTCCCCTCCAACCTCGATGCCCAAAGGGGCTGGCGGTGCTCCAGGCCAACCTACACCACGCTATCGCAGCATCTGCGGTAATAGAGAAGATCTTCAGCGAAGGTGGCCTGGACATCGCTCTCATTCAAGAACCATGGATAAATGCCGAATCCATGGTAGCCGGTCTGAACAACGCTGGTAAGATCCTTGTATACGAAAAAGGCCGTAAACCTAGGGCCTGTATCGTGTTTAACAAAAACATTAACTTCTTACCTGTTCCAGAACTCTGCAGCGAAGATACCGTCACCGCATACGTAGAAGTCAAAGGGCCGAACAGGTCCAAAGTACTATTCTGCTCGGCATATCTTCCTGGTGATCAGCAAGATCCCACTGAAGAACTGACTAACGTCGTAGAATATTCTAGAAAACAAAAGTCGGAACTGATTGTGGGATGCGATGCTAACGCCCACCATACCATCTGGGGGAGCTCGGATACTAACAGAAGAGGTGAGATACTATCCGATTTTCTCCTAACCAACTGTCTACGGGTGCTGAACAATGGCCACACGCCAACATTCGTAACAAAAACCAGACAGGAAGTAATAGATATAACTTTCGCAACAGAAAATGTGTCAAAATGTGTAACAAAATGGCACATCAGTAGCGAAAACTCAATGTCTGATCACAGACATATACTTTTTGATGTTTCAGGGTTAGTAGAAACTCAAAATTCAAGAGTAAGAAATCCAAAAGATACCTCCTAGGATATGTATAGAATCCTGCTCAGTGAGAATCTAAAGGAAATACCCAAAACTATCAAAACACCAGACTCTCTAAATGCTGCGGTCAAAATGCTCAACGATGGCATAACTTATGCCTACGAACAGAGCTGTCCCGAAAGAGAATTAAAACCCAACAAGGTACCAATGTGGTGGAATAAGAAGCTGAAAAAGCTCAGAACCATCACACGTCGTATATTCAATCATACCAAACCGTGCGATTGGGACAAGTACGGCAAGGCCTTAACAGAATATAACAAACAAATCAGAAAAGCTAAAAGAGCCTCTTGGCGACGATTCTGTGAAAAAATTGCCCAAACACACAAAGGAGCAAGAATTCACAAAGTCCTCGCTAAGACCCCTAACAACTATCTTGGACTACTAAAAAAGCCAGATAACTCATTTACGAACACTGAGATGGAGACTCTGGATCTCCTTAGGTTTTCACACTTTCCGGGTTCGTACCAAATCAATACAAAAAGCTGCACCCGAAGGAATGACAAATTCCATAGGGCTAAATGCTCAGACTGGAATAAGGCCACCAATATCTTTAGGCCCAACCAAATTAGATGGGCTTTGGATAAATTCAAGCCATTTAAATCAGCGGGAGAAGACGGCATCTTTCCTGCTCTGCTACAGAAAGGAAATGACTTGCTTCTTCCGCATCTGGTAAAAATATTCAGAGCATGTTATGCCTGGGGTATAATACCAGAACCGTGGAATCGGGTCAAAGTGCGTTTTATACCTAAAGCAGGGAAAAGGGACTACTCACATTCCAAATCCTTCAGACCCATAAGTCTAGCATCCTTCATGCTGAAGACCATGGAAAGGATAATAGACCAGCACATTAGGGTCACAGCATGTTGGTTGGTGCTTAGTGGAAAGACCACTAAGCACCAACCAACATGCATACCAAAAGGGAAGATCCACTGAAACTGCCCTACTCGATCTGGTCGACAAGGTGCAAAAAGCCCTAGAGGACAAGCAAACGGCCCTATGTGCTTTTCTAGATGTTGAAGGTGCATTTGATAACACCCCTATAGAAACCATTCTGAAAGGAATGGAGGCAAAAGGGGTAGATATAAGCACCATCAGATGGGTTAAAAGCTTGCTCTCCAACCGAGTAGCAAACATCACCCTCAATGCCACAAAGCTTGAATTCCTTGCCACTAGAGGATGTCCACAAGGAGGCGTACTGTCTCCACTTCTATGGACCCTAGCAGTAGAACAACTACTCGCTAAGATGGCAGAGAAAGACTATGATACACAAGGCTATGCTGATGATATAGTAGTAATCATCAGAGGTCCCTGCCTAAGCACAATTTCATGTCTGATGCAAGGAGCTCTCAACACCATAAGTAGGTGGTGTAGAGAAAACGAATTATCCATTAATGCAGATAAAACAGTGATAATACCATTCACAAGAAAGAGAAAACTTGAAAGACTCGCGAATCCGAAGCTAAATGGAAAAACTCTTCCTTTTTCGAGCGAAACCAAGTATCTAGGGGTAATTTTTGACCAAAAGCTTACTTGGAATTCGCACCTAGACAATATCATTCAAAAAGCCAAAATGGCTCTGTGGAGCTGTTGTCGAATGGCGGGGTCAAGATGGGGACTCAAACCCAAAATTGCCCTATGGCTGTACACAGCGGTCGTGAGACCTATAGTATCTTATGCCTCCGCCGTCTGGTGCAGCAAGGTCAACCAAGCGACAACAATACAGAAACTGAGCAGCCTACAGCGGCTAGCCTGCATCACAGCAACCGGAGCACTATCAACGACACCAGGAGCCGCACTAAATGCCTTGTTGGATCTTATACCACTGCATATGCACGTGGAAAAAGAAGCCAAGCAGAGCATATACAGAATCTACACCCGCTCGAAAGTCAGATGGGCTTCTCAAAATCTGATAAGACTCAAGGAATCAGTATTTGAAAACAAACTTCTAAGCATGCCTAGTGACGACATGCATACGGAATGCAACTTTTCTAAGTTATACTCCGTAAACATACCTCCTAGAGACAAATGGCTAGAAGGTCAAATGTCATTTAAGAAAGGTAGTCACGTCTGGTATACGGACGGTTCCAAAAAGGGAAATGATGTGGGCTGTGGGATCTACGGAGAGAAGCCTAGGCTCAAAGTTAGCATTTACATGGGGACTGAAGCTTCAATCTTCCAAGCCGAGGTCTTTGCCATAAACAAATGTGCAGAGATAAACCTAGAGAAGAAACTCCGGAACCAACACATCTACATCAACTCAGACAGCCAAGCAGCACTGCTGGCTTTAAAATCCTTCGAACATTCATCAAAACTGGTGCAAACGTGCACTGAAACACTAAATGTACTGGGAAATACCAACAAAGTCATACTCACGTGGGTACCAGGACATTCGAATATAGAAGGAAACGAAGTAGCTGATAACCTCGCCAGAGAGGGCGCCGATAACCCTCAAATCGGCGTAGAACCGTTTTGTGGCATCACCAAGCAACGAGCCACTACGCTACTAACCATTCTCTATAAACAAGAGGCAATTGAGTGGTGGAAGTCTACATCAGGACAAGAACACTCAAAAGCACTCATTCAGGGATACAGCAACAAAGTAACTAAAGTGCTGTTAAAGTTCAAAAGATACAAAGCTTGTACTTTGACCAGAATACTAACAGGTCACTGCAAACTAAACAAACACATGGCAAACATGAATATGACAGAAGACGCTCTGTGCAGATTCTGCCACACAGAGGAGGAAACGGCCATGCATATTCTCTGCAAAGAAGTATCCATCTCGGGCGGCACATCATGCGCCCGGATGAGATAACAGAAGTCACGCTCCAAAGAGTCTGGCAATTTATAGACTCAACGGGACTAAGCAGTGAACTGTAAATACAAAGGGCTGCCACAATAGATCAAACTTGGTCGAGTTGGCGATAAGAAGGCCCATAAACCCAATAATAATACTTAGGAGAAGTTCGTGCTCTTGTCTGTCAATCGCATTCCGTGTAAGCAATCGCGGCTAATATCGATAGATATTAGTCGTGAAGCCAGGTCAGAGGCCCTCGAATAACATCTGACAGTAAGGTTGGTCACAATGGTCACTTACCTTACACAACACCCCTCCTCCAATCCTTACCGAGCCCGCGAGGTGGAGTATGACTCGTACTACCTCATTGTTGAGGTGAGGCCTGTGTCCAGACAGCAGTGAGACGTATACATTTAGGCTGATAAGATGAGATGTATCGCGGTGTCAGCAGAAGTACTGGGGTGTGGACAGAGACATTCAATGCTGGACAGAGCTTACTTGGCCTTCTACACGGAAGACATGTGTTTGCTGCGTTTGTTTAGTGGACTTATTAAACAACGTATTACGGAGTCTTAGTTTCACTAATCAGCAATGAAATCCATCGCAAATACAAAAATCGCATTATATTGACTCCCACATTTTGTTAGCCAGGAGAAGGGTTGCACTCCAAATAACTAAAGTCAAAAACATAAAACTTTTTTTTCATAGACTTAAGAGGCAAATACAAAACGTGTATTTCAGAATAGTACACCTTGATATTAGGTCCTTACCTATGAAATTGGCGTTTTGTATGGGAGGAACAAAAAGTCGAAATTTTTTTATATAGCATATTTATTTAATCAAAGTATGAGCCATTGTAATCTATGCACTTTTGCCATCTCATAGGTAGTTCATTGATCCCTTTACTAAAAAAACCATTCGAACGGGAATCAATAAAATCTTTGAAGGCGACGAATTTTTTCCCTTGCAAGAAGTTATCCAAATTTCGAAAAAAATGGTAATCTGTTGGAGCAAGGTCCGGGGAGTACGGTGGATGCCTTAGAGATTCCAATTGAAGTTCTTCTAATTTGCTAGCCGTCTGTTGTGCAGTGTGTGGTCTAGCGTTGTCGTGAAGCAGCAGTGGCGTAGAGCGATTGACCAGCCTTGGTTGTTTAGCAACTAGCTTTTCCATCATGGTTTGCAATTGCTGACAATAGATATCTGCCGTAATCGTCTGGCCAGATTTGAGAAAAGTGTAATGAACGACACCGGCGCTAGTCCACCAAACGCTTACAAGTAACTTTTTATTGGTCAATTTTCGCTTGGAGCAGGCTTTGGCTGGCTTGCCAGGGTCCAGCCATTGCGATGAGCGCTTCCGATTATCGTAGAGAATCCACTTTTCATCACAGGTAATGATTCGATTTAAAATCCCTTCGTTATTGTGCCGGTCAAGTAATGTAACGCAGCAGTTGACGCGCGTTTGCCGGTTTGCTTCACTCAATTCGTGAGGAACCCACCTTTCAAGTTTTTTAATCTTCCCAATTTGCTTCAAGTGGATTAAAACAGTTTTATCACTAACGCCAAAGCCTGCAGCTAACTCGGACGTGGTTTGCGATGGATCCGCTTCCACAATAGCCTTCAATTCTTCATTATCAACTTGGGTCTCCGGCCGTCCACGGGGCTTGTTTTGCAGGTCGAAATTTCCAGAACGAAAACGTTGGAACCAAAAACGCACTGTGTTTTCTTTTGCGACACAACCGCCATACACATCATTAACCCTTCGAGCCGTTTCCGCAGCACTGGTGCCACGGTGGAACTCGTACTCGTAAATAACGCGATATTTCAAATTTTCCATTTTGTAAATTGAGCGATGCAAACAGAAAAAAGATAAGTAAAAAAACAAATGAATGACGGTTTACGAAACACAACTACATGTGGAAATAGCTGTATAAATTTGAATTTCGAATTCCTAACCAAATAGGAAAAATTTGTGATCAAAGTGGCCAGTACGACAAAACGCCAATTTCATATGTAAGGACCTAATACCTTTGCTAATTGAAACTCGAGCAAGATGTTATCCGCCATACTTTCGATTAACAAGATGGCGTCGCAATTTGCTTTGATCTACACGAATACAAATTAGGCCCGCCGTTAACTGGTTCACTTAGCTAGAAAAATTGCTAGTTTCTTTGCTGAATACCTTGAATATAATTTAGGGTTATTTAGTTAGGGCTTAAGTACTTAACACTTCTAAGAATTGGTTCTTTAGAAGTAAAGTGAATTCGGATCTTAAATAACGCCGACTTAATTAAAGAGGAACTTTTTACGAATTTAGCGAAATTAGTTGGTAAATATAAATTTTAACTTATTATTTGGCCAAGTTTGTCTGGTTGTAACTTTTTCTAGTAATAAGCGGATATGAATGTTGCGCTACTTACTCGTGCGTGACTGTCAGCGGTTGCGGTAATTGGTTGACGCACTGTCAGTAAGAATAGTGGCGACAGTAAGTCACAGGTGTGCGCTGGCGGTGAAATTAAGAGCCTGTCATTGCCAGTAATAGGCCAGATGACACATCCAATCGTTGACGTACTTTTTATTATCTGTAAAAACGGTCTGCCTCCATAGATTTTGTATGGGAATACATGAACGTGACGTCACAGTCATGTATCAGAAATCGGAGTCAATTGACCGAATATTTATTGAGTTTTGTGTGTTTAAAAATTGGTTTCTACAGGTTTTTGGAAATATATTAGTTGTATTAACTTCGTAAGGGCTATGTTTTTTAAACACCATGGTCTTGAAAATATTTAAGAAAGGTGTCATCATGCATTTTTACTTATCCTCTCGATATCATCGAAGTCTTAAAGTACTTACTAACAAATTACAAAGTGGAGAACTTCGCACGGACTTTTGGCAATTTTTTTGGCCGTCTATTTACATAGTTCCATACTTTTTCACCCAATTTTTTGTAGGAAAGGACAGAAGAAATGACGGATTTAGAGGGAATATAATTATTTAAGACTGAAAAACGGTAGCAACAGTGAAATCAGGCACGTACCTCAAATTATTCTTTTATCCTAGGAAGAAGTGACCTAAGATTGTATAATGTTTATTGTGAATATGTTTTTATAAGGCTTCACGAGTGTAATTTCGAACGGAAACAGTCAAAAGTGCAGCAGCTGCCTTATGTATGTACGTCGAGTTTAACCCAAAAGCAGCTTTGAACAAAACAATATTATAACAGCAAGCACTTTCGTGTTTTCTCCGCAAACATGTTTATTTAACAAAGAGTGCATTGCAGGGCAATTTAGCTCGTGTTTTACTTTAGTCCGGGATAAGAGGGGATCTCAGTCACTTATCTGTTTACGGTGAGTGCATCCCGGACTATCCAGGACTGTTGGCACGGTCTCTATACCGCCCAGCCCGATGGATTACCTTTTTCAATATTACTTTTTAAATCTTGAGTTCGAATTGTTAAAAAGGTTGGAAAGGTGACTGCTTTTACAAGTTTTTTTTTTTAGTTGCATTGTTCTCTTTGTATACTTACGTTTAGTTTGGATGTCAGTGCACCATTTGAGAATTAAAGCTTGTTCGAAAAAAAAAACTGTTGTTTTGATTCTTACTTTTTAATATGGAAGAAATAATAGAGCGGTTTTTATAAATAAAGTACCTACTGTTTGTTTGTTTGTTTGTGTGACAAGTTTCTACACAATTAAATTAAAGGGCGAGACCTTACATGCATTATGCTTAATTTTACATCGGATTATATTTAATAGGTCTTTTCGGGTAATTGTTAATATAGGTACATCATCAATAATGATAATGTGTAGTAGGATTTTACATTATTATGTTGAGTATGGCGTCCCGCTAGCCACATTGCTCGGGTGGAATTCGGTTATATAGTTTACAACTATTATTAATGTCCGTTTCCGTGATCCACTTTATGTGTGTACCAAATTTCATCGAAACCAGTTCAGTAGTGACCGTGAAAGCGTAACAGAAAGATAGATAGAGAAACTTTCGTATGTATAATATTTAGTGTGAATTATCCGCGTGAAAAATAAAATTGCACATATGAAACTGGATATAGACTGAGCTATTAAGGAGGTGTTGAGTATGGAACGCAAAGCCACAAAGGCTCGCCTCTCAAGCCACTCGCTAGTTCGCTTTCTTGGCATTTTTGTACCCCACCCGTTTGTGCCTTAACCGGGTTAACTGTGCAGGGAAAGTGATAATTACCTAGCACGGTTGAGCTGGAAACAAATGTGAACTTGCTTAGTCAATCTTGAGAGTCAAATAATGCCTAATATTGCGCTTGCCTTAGGTCTAGGTTCGTCCCGGGATAATAATAAATAATAACAAAATTATTTATTCTTACCTCACTTAAAACAAGATAAGTATGTTAAACTTGAATATTAACGATGGTCAAAAAGTTACAGAATAATTAAGCAACAGATATTTTTTAAATAATAATAGTCCTTCTGGCCGATTTCGACCACGGCGGCCAATCTCAACAGAGATCAGCCAACTACGCAGGAGATATTTACAGTGCAGGTGCAATTATAGTGCACAAGTGTGAGCGCACTTACTGTTCCATCACTCTCAAAGTTCGGTGAGACGGTTATCCGACATGACCGGAGATCAGGAGCAGGACCAACGGCTTAACGTGCTTTCCGAGGCACGGAGGTGTAACACCGCCGACTTCCCGACTCCGAGCTGTTTTTGAAAAATTAATTACAGAAAATCTCAGAAACAAATTTGGCTCGACCTGGGATTTGATCCCAAGACCCTGTTGGATGTAAGGCAGAAACTTTGCCACTACACCAACGGGGTAGTCTAGAATATAATACATGTTCATCAATTTGACGATGAAGGTTTTGTTGCATAGCGTAACACTCTTGCGCTGATTTGTGAAGCCTTAGATATCGTTTTCGTTACGTATCAAGTGTTCACTGGCAACTACATGTATTGGTACTTGTCTAACGTTAACAAAACTCAAAGTCACCCATCTCGCTCTATATTCTATCCAGCCCCAATAAAACAGATTTGAAAGGCTCACCATCTCACCGTGAGAGATTCGTGTGCTCTAACTAAATTGTGTTGCGTAGCACTCCAGCTATCAGATCCGCCGTCCCCGCTCGCATTGAATAGGATAGCTGTTTTTCAAATGAATGTAACTCTGAGGTTTTACGTACAAAGAATTACTCGGAACGAAATAGGCAATCCACGTGTAACAAGAACCACTAGATGAGATTTTGGATTTGGAATATGCCTTCAAAGAGTTCTTTTAAAGGAATCCTTTTGCTGGATAACGGATACGGTAATAAATACGAGTGAATGTGATTGTATTAACAATCTCTTTGAATTCTGTGCTTATATTTGGCGGAATCTTTACATATAATAAAGCTGAAGAGGAGAAAAAGTCTGTACTTAGAAAATATTATGCTATGGATACTTAGAATCGACTACAGAACACATTCCACTACTATTTAGAATTTTTGTCTGTTTATCTGTGTCTTTGTGTCTCTGAGTCTTTGTCTCTGTTTTTCTATTTATTTGTACATGCATTTCTTAAAAACCGCCTAATGGATTTAAATGAAAACTTTATCAATCTGTCAATAAATATTCTAGACAGGTAATTTATACTACTATAATAATTTTGAAGATCTGATATCTAATGTTGAACCCCAGCAGCTTTGCAAAAGTGTAACACTTATGAATTTGACATGCCATAGGAAGAAATGTTCAAGATTACGAGCACTTTGCGCCCCCATATCAAAAATGAAGATCTGGAGTACCTGATGAGATACCCAGCACCCCAGCTAAACCATAAGAAGAATGAATATAGCGACTTAAGAAAATTTTTTCAACGTATCGAACAATTTCTGTTAATGAATATCTAAGTATTTGATGTATACCCTCAGCAGCCCAGCTCAATTGTAAGAGTTTTAAATACATATAATAAATGAATATTTCACAACAATCACACCAATTATCTAGTCCCAAATTAAGCTACGAGGCTTGTGTTATGGGTACTAGACAACGGATAAACATACTTAAATACTTTTTTTTGTAAATAAATACATATTATACATAGAAAACACCCAGACCAGTACAAACACACATGTTTATGCACACATAATGCTTTTACTGTGCGGGGATCGAACCCGCGACCCTTGGTTTTAGAAGTCCGACCTGTAGACCACTGCACCAAACGGTCGTCATGTTGAACAATCTTTAATATGACGCCATTTTAAAGATTGTTCAACATGATAAGCATTTTTCGTCCTCATATCAAAAAGGAAGATCTGAAGTGCCAGATGTTACTTTCCGGCAGCCCAGCTATCTACACCGTTAGGAGTATGAATTTGAACCTAGGGAAAAGTTGTTCAACGTAACGTGCAATTTCTATTCATACAACAAAAATCTGATCTGGAATGTGGAACGGTAGCAGTCCAGCTTAACAGTATGAGGTACGTGAATAATGGCTTAAGTACTTTCTGTTGATGTAAGAAAGACAACGTTCCTGAAGATCATGAATATAGTTGTATTGAATGGATGCATACCTACAACTTTCTATGTAAGCCCCAAATGTAGGCCTACGAAGTCGCGGGCGTCCGCTAGTACGAAATTAATGATATTAGATTATGAAATAAGATAACTTCAAGCAACGATTTTAAATGTGCTCCCGCGATAGTAAAAAATTGGTCTGTACCTCATGAAGGTGAGCGCATTATCCTTCGCTTTACATTAAATTCGTTGCTAAATAAAACATGAACTTTGCCTTCTAAATATTGTTAACGTATAAGTCCCATTAATTACCCTAATAATTACATAAATAATCATACCTTGTAATATGATGCATCATAATAATTAGATAATTTTCCACGCCACACGATTGCATCTAAATTCAAAACTATCGATAGAATGAACTATTAACCACCTAGTGGTAAAAATTGTGTTTGATACTTTAAAACAAATTGTTGGCTGACCGCTAAAATAATGTTATAGATACATTTCAGCATTGAGATTATTCTTGATCTTCACTGCTTAAAAAAATGGGTGTCTGTGTGACGACCGAGGTAGCATGAGATTATATTTCCGCTCAAAACAGTGTGCTTATCCCATAGTATAAAGCAAAGTCGCTTTCCTCGTCTGCCCCTTTGTCTGTATGTATGTATGCTAAAATCTTTAAACTACTTAACGGATTTTGATGCGGTTTTTTCAACAGATTGAGTGATTCAAGAGAAAAGTTTATATGTATATTAACATGTTTAATATATTACCACTGATATTTTCAAGACTTCTTATCCACGCGGGCGAAGCCGTCGGGCCGCTAGTCACAAATATAGAACTAAGTTATGATAAGTAGTGCTTCTGTTGAATAGTGTTACGCCGGTGGGCTAGTGCTAAAACTTTGATCGTGTTTTTCCGTGCCTTGGAGGCGTTTTCAGCAGGCTGAAATACCATTTCAGGCCGTTTCAGAGAGTGCTCTAACACATACTAGTTTATCGAAATTTCACCCAAGTTGCCGTTGTTTTCAGGCGCCTGAAACATGTTTTCAGTCCGTTTCAGGCCACCCTCTATCAGATGACGCCATAACCTGAAAACCCGTTTTCAGGCGTTTTCAGGACCCCTTATGGGCCTTTGAAGCCCACTTCAGTATATGACGTAATTTTCAGTAGGAGTGAAAGAGATAGCACGATTAGAGAGAGGCAGCTATACTAAGAACATTCCAGAAAGGTGTGACAGAGACAGCACAAGACAAGGATAGCACTATGATTCGAGAAAGGTCTAGGCTAGGCAAGACGGCATTTGGAAGGATCCCGAACAGTCTCGTACTGGGTAGTAGGTACCTACCGAATATTCGGGAGTCCTTGACGGCCGGTATATAAGGAGCCCGGGAATGCGACCGAGTTTGAGTTTAATTTGGGAAAGCGACGAGTAAACATCGAAGCGAAAACTGCGACAAGAAGATTTTGGAGTGAGATATAAGTGTTTGTGTACTAAGTGTTGTAACGTAAAGTGTGTACAATAAATCCTACTCGACTTCATCGGTTTAGAAGTGCATTTCAATCTAGATCCCACACCCCTAGAACGTAACATTTGGTGTCAGAAGTGGGATTGAAAATGCCGATTACTCCGCGAGAAGAAGAGAAGGAGGGGATGCAGACCCGAAGCCGCACCGCTGCTGGAGACTCTGCGGGCACCGCCGGAACGTCAGACACAGCGGTACCAGCTTCAAGGACGCCGGAGATAGACGTCAACGCCATTCTGATCCTCCTGAAAGAACAGGCTAGAAGGCAGGAGGAACAAGCCAAAATCCTGCAACGAGAGCTACGGGTTCAGCAGGAGGAACAAGCCAAAATCCTGCAACAAGAGCTACGGATTCAGCAGGAGGAACAGACCAGAAGGCAGGAGGAACAGGCAAGAATTTTGCAGCAAGAGCTACGGGACCAGAAAGAAGTCCTCCGTGAGGTACACGAAGTAGCTGCAGAATGGAAAAAGGAGATGGCTGAGGTGCAAGACAAAATTGTGGGCGTTGAAATAAAAGTTGAAAACCACGAGAAGCGCCTCAATGGACTGAACGAAAAAGTGGAGGGCCAGGAGAATCGCCTCCAGAAGTTGGAGATCAAAGTGGCCAACAGCACCACCAGTGTATCAGGTGCACCAGCCACAGGAGGTGAAAAGTTAAAGGTACCTCCATTCGATGGTACCTCTTCGTGGGCCGCATACAAGCTCCAATTCGAGATGGTTGCCGAAGCGAATGGCTGGAGCAAGGACTATGCTAAAACGGCATTGAGTTTGGCGCTGCGGGACGAAGCTCTCACTGTTCTGGAAGCGTTAGGAAAGGAGAAGACATACGACCGTCTTCTTGAAGCTTTAGAGGCACGCTTCGGTGACAGCCATCTAGAGCACGTTTACAGAGCTCAGCTGAAGAATAGGACTCAGGGGCATAATGAGTCGTTACAAAAGTGGGCAATTGAGATAGAGAAGCTCGTCCGGAAGGCGTACCAAGGTTCCGCAGCGACTTTCATCGATGAAACGCTAGTACAGGCATTCATAGATGGGATTCGGGACTTTGAAGTGAGGGCTGCTGTACGGCTGGGACACCATGGGACCTTGAAGGATGCGCTCGCCCATGCCCTGGAGGTGGAAGCTGTACGCCAAGACTCAACAAAATCCTTTAGGGTGCGCGAAGTTGCGGCCAGGGAGCCGATTGCTCCACCTCGAGAAACTGGGCCTCGATGCTACAACTGCGGGAAAAGAGGACACATACAATCAGGCTGCCCAAAAAGATCTTGGAGGCAACGGGACTCAGACCGAACGGAGAGGCCAGCAAGCTCTGATAGTTCAGAGCGGCAGCAGCAGGGAAACGAGTAAAAGCCAGGACTGAGGGACGAGTGCTGGCTGGTGGTCAAAATGTCCCAGTTATGATCTCGCAGGCGAACGACGGGAACAGTCTGGCTGTCAAAGGAGAAATTGGTGGAGTACCATGTCACCTTACTATTGACACCGGAGCTTCTCGGACCGTGATCAGTTCTCGACTGCTGAAACACCTGTCCAGGGATCATCTAGTCCGACCAATGCGTCTTCAGCTGCAAACGGCTACCGGCCAGTACATCTCCGTCCAGGGGGAGCAGGAAGTGTCAGTGAAGATTGGAGAAAAGAAGTACTGGCACAAAGTCATCATTGCTAACATCGTAGATGACTGCATTATTGGTCTTGACTTTATGAAGAAGTACGAGTGTAAGATCGACATGAAAGGAGGCGTGCTGAAATTTGGGGCTTATGAAGTTCCTATGGAAGGTGGAGTGAGTGGACATGTCTTCTGCGCTAGAAGGACTACACTTCAACCGAGATCGCAAGCCCTAGTTCCGGTGACATTGCCGCACGGTGCGAGACAAGGATCTCATTCCTGCGTGTTAATAGAGAAAATGGACGGCAGTAAACCATGGATGCCAGCTCGCACAGTGGTAACGACGTCATCTGCAGCATTTATAAGGGTGCTAAATCTAAGTGACACTCAACACGTCATAAGTAAAGGAACCCTTATGGGAACATGCGAGGCAATCTCTTGGATACGGAGTTGCCATGGGTCGAAGGAGAACAAGTTACAAGAAGAAGTTGTGGAAATTGGAAAGTTATTGGAAAACTGCCAAAATGATCTCACAAAGGAAGAACTTCTTAAGGCACGTAATTTGCTAAAGCGCTATAGGAGCGTCTTCTCTGCACATGACAGTGATATCGGGAGAACTGGAGTAGTGCAGCACGAGATCGACACCGGAGATGTCATGCCTGTTCGACAACGACCGCGGCGAGTTCCAGTAGCTCGAGAGAAAGAAGTGGAAGACATGATCAAGGAAATGAGGAGAGATAAAGTGATAGAACCGTCGACAAGTCCTTGGTGTTCTCCAGTAGTCTTGGTGAAAAAGAAGGATGGAACCATGAGATTTTGCGTAGACTATCGTCGACTCAACGATGTGACTAAGAAAGACAGTTATCCATTGCCTAGGATAGATGACACTTTGGACACTCTGCATGGAATGAAATGGTTTTCTACGTTGGATTTGAAAAGTGGCTATTGGCAAGTGGAAATAAAAGACAAGGACAAAGAGAAAACAGCCTTTTCAACCGGTAAAGGACTTTGGCAGTTTAATGTAATGCCGTTTGGATTGTGCAACGCACCAGCAACGTTTGAGCGGTTGATGGAGCAAATACTGGCTGGTCTCCTGGGTGATACGTGCCTAGTGTATTTGGATGACATCATAATTGTAGGCAAAGATTTTGATGACCACCTCAAGAAGCTGGAACAAGTTTTGTCCAAGTTGCGCGATGCTAACTTAAAACTAAGTCCGAAGAAATGCTCATTCTTCAAGCGCAAGGTTAACTACTTGGGACATGTGATTTCATCAGATGGCATCCAGACAGACCCTGAGAAGATAAGTGCAGTTAAGGACTGGCCGACACCGAAAGACAAGACAGCAGTACGTGCCTTCTTGGGACTTTGCTCGTACTACCGACGATTTGTAAAGAACTTCTCAGATATAGCAAAGCCTTTGCACCAGCTGACAGAAGAGAAAAGACAATTCAACTGGGATGATCAGTGTGCAGCAGCTTTCTCAGACCTCAAACAGAGACTTTGTGAAACACCGATTTTGGGATATCCAGACCCAGAGAACGAGTTTGTTGTTGACACTGATGCAAGCAATACTGGCATTGGAGGAGTCTTGTCACAGAAGAAGGGTGATCAGGAAGTTGTGATCGCCTATTTTAGCAAGTCGCTATCGAAGCCGGAGAGAAACTACTGCGTCACTAGGAGAGAATTGCTGGCAGTCGTCAAAACTCTGCAGCATTTTAGTAAATACCTGCTTGGACGCAAGTTCCGAATAAGAACTGACCACGCTGCTCTAAAGTGGTTGTTAGAGTTTAAGAACCCTGAGGGTCAGGTGGCACGCTGGATCGAACAACTGCAGGAATATGACTTTGTCATCGAACATCGCAGTGGAAAGTCACATGGCAACGCAGATGCCCTCTCTCGAAGACCTTGTCCTGATGATTGCAAACACTGTTTAAGGCAAGAGGGTAAGGACTGCGTGAAGATGTTGAGGGCAGACACTGTTAGCGAAGAATGGAGTGATGAAGCAATGCAAGAAGCACAACAGGAAGATTGCGATGTAAAGCCCATTTACGATTGGATCAACGCTGGGGCGCCCAAACCAAGGTGGTGTGAGGTAGCTTCGATGAGTACCGTGACAAAGAGCTACTGGGCGCAATGGGAAAGTCTGGTTATGCACAATGGCGTACTGTGCAGGAAATGGGAGTCAGAAAACGGAAAGGATGCTCATCTTCAAGTGGTTGTACCAAGAAAGAGAGTCAGCGATGTTTTAAGATCCTTTCACGACGGCGCTTCCGGTGGACACCTAGGAGTAAAAAGGACTCTGATGAAGATTCGGCAACGTTTTTACTGGATAAACTGTCGGGACGACGTGGAAGACTGGTGTAGGAAATGTACTAGCTGTTCGTCAGTTAAGGGACCACATACACGCAGTAGAGGTGCGCTAAAAGTTTACAACGTAGGAGCGCCTTGGGAAAGAATTGCTTTAGACGTCGCAGGCCCGTTCCCGACCTCTGACCGTGGAAACAAGTACATCCTGGTGGTCATGGACTATTTCACCAAATGGCCTGAGGTATTTGCCATTCCGAATCAAGAGGCAGTCACAGTAGCGGAAACTGTAGTGTCTGAAGTGTTTTGTCGGTATGGTGTGCCTCTTGAGATCCACAGTGATCAGGGAAGAAATTTTGAGTCTCTGGTGTTTCAGGAGACTTGCCGAGTCATGGGAATTCATAAAACTCGGACTACGGCCTATCACCCACAGTCAGACGGAATGGTTGAGAGATTCAATCAGACTCTGGAACGACATTTGGCCAAAGTAGTTGACAACCATCAAAAGGATTGGGACAGGCATATTCCGCTCTTTTTAATGGCATATCGGACAGCAGTTCATGAAAGCACGGCCGTAACTCCTGCGTGTGCTAATTTTGGAAGAGAACTACGTTTACCTGCAGATCTTCTGACCGGACGTCCTCCAGATGCACCAAAGACGGTTTCGGAGTATGCAAGTGAACTGCGAAACCAGCTTGATGATGTTCACAGGCATGTTCGTGAACATGGATTGCAGGCCAGTGAGAAGGTGAAGACCAGATACGACCGGAAGTCTATCCAGACAAGGTTTGAGGAAGGATCATTCGTGTGGCTACATAACCCTATGCGTCGAAAAGGAAAGTCACCGAAATTGTCGCCGAGTTGGGAAGGGCCGTACAAAGTAGTCACAAGGATCAACGACGTCACTTATCGGATACAGCGCAACGCACGTAGCCCCTGTAAGATTGTTCATGTGGATCGGTTGACCAAGTACCATGGAACGAATGATGCTCGGGACGAGCATGTCTAAGGAGGGGGTAGTGTTACGCCGGTGGGCTAGTGCTAAAACTTTGATCGTGTTTTTCCGTGCCTTGGAGGCGTTTTCAGCAGGCTGAAATACCATTTCAGGCCGTTTCAGAGAGTGCTCTAACACATACTAGTTTATCGAAATTTCACCCAAGTTGCCGTTGTTTTCAGGCGCCTGAAACATGTTTTCAGTCCGTTTCAGGCCACCCTCTATCAGATGACGCCATAACCTGAAAACCCGTTTTCAGGCGTTTTCAGGACCCCTTATGGGCCTTTGAAGCCCACTTCAGTATATGACGTAATTTTCAGTAGGAGTGAAAGAGATAGCACGATTAGAGAGAGGCAGCTATACTAAGAACATTCCAGAAAGGTGTGACAGAGACAGCACAAGACAAGGATAGCACTATGATTCGAGAAAGGTCTAGGCTAGGCAAGACGGCATTTGGAAGGATCCCGAACAGTCTCGTACTGGGTAGTAGGTACCTACCGAATATTCGGGAGTCCTTGACGGCCGGTATATAAGGAGCCCGGGAATGCGACCGAGTTTGAGTTTAATTTGTGAAAGCGACGAGTAAACATCGAAGCGAAAACTGCGACAAGAAGACTTTGGAGTGAGATATAAGTGTTTGTGTACTAAGTGTTGTAACGTAAAGTGTGTACAATAAATCCTACTCGACTTCATCGGTTTAGAAGTGCATTTCAATCTAGATCCCACACCCCTAGAACGTAACAATAGAAAGCAACATCATCTATGGGGCCTTGTGTTAGATAGCAATTGTTAAACTGTCCCGTGTACTGCTATCCATACTAATTTTATAAATGCGAAAGTAAGTCTGTCTTTCTGTCTGTTACTCTATCACGCCTAAACTACTGAACCAATTTGCATGAAATTAGGTATGGAGATATTTTGATACCCGAGAAAGGGCATAGGCTACTTTTAAAAAGATACGGTATTACGGGAAAACAACGTATTCCGAAAAAACTACCTAATGCCGACAAAGTCGCGGGTAAAAGTCACACTTTTAGCCGGTTGTCGATACTCAAAAAACTGCTTTTAAGAACGGCTCTATTGCAGCATTGAATTTGATATTGGCAACATTAATTCAAAATGAATATTGTGTTATTGTCAACCGCTAGTTGTACCTATTAATTATTACAACCGCCATTTGTGAGTTCTAATTAATCAACATCAGATACAAAAGTTCGTGCTCTAGTCTGTCAATCGCATTCCGTGTAAGCTATCGCGGCTAATATCGACAGATATTAGTCGTTAAGCCTGGTCAGAGGCCCTCGGGCGGCTTAATAACATCTGACAGTAAGGTTGGTCACTTACCTTACACCCCTCCACCAATCCGCACTGAGCCCGCGTGGTGGAGTATGGCTTGGACCACCTCTTAGTTGAGGTGAGGCCTGTGCCCAGCAGTGGGACGTATATAGGCTGAGGAGAGAGATACAAAACATTGTCATTAGAAAAGGTTATTGATTAACTCGGTATAATATATAAATAACTGCCCATCAAAACAAGATAACTGTAATGATAACTAAATCTCCATTTCAAACTTAATATACGTTACACCTAAGTACAGTCAACGACAAAATTAAAGTCACACTTTAGTATGGTACTAAAAAAAGGAAAAAAGGACCAGGAAAATGCTCACAATATTATTTTTATTTGCTACTAAAGTTTGACTCTATTTTAATTTATAATATGGGGTATAATTATGTTGTAATTCGTTGTCTGCAATAAACGTTATTATTATTATTTATCTGACGGTATAATATATATTTTATCATCAATTGCCCTCTGACAAAATATTGATGCCTGCTATTTGATGAAACTTGACTTTACTATTTGACGATTTTAAGGAATCAATTCATTACAGACCGACATTTTCCTAAGTTAGTGAGTAAGTAATTCATACATTTTCAGTACGACACAATATAAGCTCCCAAGTAAACGAAAATCTTAAAAATAATATCGTATGACCTAATCCATACGTGATCTGTAATCGAAATCGGATTTCGTTGAATCATCCGACCCGACAAATTGACGCTTGGCGTTGATCAAAGCGAAATAGCGAAATCGCGAGCGGGGGCCACGATAATCGCATTACAACCGAACGGATCGAACCCTAAGCGAAAATCGGAACTTTGGTTGGCAATGGAAACAGGTTCACGTTTGTGACTCTGCGTTTGGTTGAGCGATAGATATCGTGTGCAATCGGATAGTGCAGTTCGTTATTGAGTTACTTAGTAGCGGGTAGCCTGTTTAACCGACTTCAAAAAAGGAGGAGGTTATCAATTCGACCACTTGTTTCAATTTTTTTTGTAGCTCAACAAGATTTTTTTCTAAATAGATAGATTGACACATAAAAAAACTTTTTAGTGTACACAACAATAATAAAAAAAAACACAGAAAAATTACACGATTCAGGCGTTCTTATCGCTAGGAGCGATCTCTTCCAGGTGACCTTCGGGTTAAGGATATTGTTATTTACACAAATTATATTTATAAAAGCATTTTGAACTAAACATTTGAATTAGTAAGAATTAATTATGGTGAAACAGTGATAATTGTGTCTTAATTCGCGTGTCATTAAAATACAACTGTAAAAAGGATGGGACCGTGATCAAATGAAAGACGTTTTGATTAGACAGGTTCTAATATAATGCGTCAAATAACGCTTACAACTAACTGATTAACTTATATATAGATACAATAAGGGTGAAGTGAGCTTCACACTACACCTCCCCTGTTTTTTTTAGAAAAAAATTATATATGTTTTTTTTCTTACATTGATGCAGAATAAGCGAAGTTGTTTAAAGTGATTTTTGTAACAAAATTAAATGTTAGATGGAAAAAAGGCTAACCAATTTTGAAAATACTACATCTTACAAAGAATTTAACCAAAATAAAACTATTTGTAAAAAATCTTTAATTACAATTTAAGATTATTTAAAAGTAATTTACATACACTTTCAGTAATGTTCTTATTTGTTTTTATAAACAAAAGAAGGAGCAAGTCAAATCACATCCTTACAGTTACGCAACATACGGAACAAAATTATAATTGGATTAATTAACAAGACATTGGACGTACTTAATTTTATAAATCAAACAGATTCACAAGAAGTAGATATAACTGGGCAGGTGTCCAACAGCCTTAAAAATAATTACAATGCGAAACTTTACAAATAATAAGACATTTCTTTATCTATGTATTATATACAATAAAAAAAAATATTGTCAATAACATAATATCATTACTTATTACATCACATTATTCATAAAATACAATTTGTAGTTCTTTAACTCTACTAATAAAACACTTTTTTTCAATTTTATACTCGTCTTTACATAACAAATAGGTAGGCATCTTTTTAAAAGCTCAACACGATAGCTTAACATTGGTACTATTTACCTCATTAGGTAATAAACACACTATCATTGGGTACTTATAATATCGTGGGCCGGCCCCATTTTTATTATAATATTTATTTATTTTATAAAGGTACAGTTATTTATTATTTTTATAGTCGACTTTGTTATTATTTTATTTATATAGAGACACGATTTAAGGCCTTTTGACCTCCAACTATTTTCACGGAGAGAAGCTCGTCTACACCATGATCAAATGAAGGATACATGCTCTATTCTGTACCTTGTACCCTTTTTGTACCATTGAACGGGTCCGCTATTAAGATTCTATTCTCCAACGGTTTACACAGAGAAATCTCGTTTACACCATGTTCGAACAGAAGGATTCGACACCGTTACATAATTACAATGTTACTTAATGCCATACCATTTACCTAACTTTTAAACTTTCTTTCCTAACTCATCTATGACAACAATCAAAATGAATGCATTAGCATAAATGATTCGTTTGCTTTTGGGTGATCAGTCCAATCGCTTGACGAAACATCTCTACTAACGTATTCCATGCTTCTAAAAATATCTTCCTACTCATATTGTGCCCTTCGTAACAACTTTCCTAAGAACTTCTTAAAAAGAACATTTCATTGTCTCGTTACAAATTTTTCATATAAACTTTTGGAAACTAACTAATGCACTCTATGTATACAAAAGATAGGCAAATACTATTTAATAAATTTCCTAGTTTAACAACACTTTATAGTAAATCGATTACATAATTTATTTTAAATAACTTTGTGCAATGGCTTGTTAGATACCTGTGTAACCCAAATATAGAAAATGGAATGTTAATACCTATTATCAAAGTTCTGTTTAAAAGTGTCTTATGTTCAAATGCAAAACAAATATTATATTGCAAAAGCGATCGGTTGTAGTGCGGCACCATAATACGATTCGCCTCATATTTCTTTCCTAGACATTACTCGACGGATCATCGGTAACCAAATAAGCTGATGCAATAATTACACGTGTGGACAGAAAATTACGTGCAAATTTGGACAATGTTTTTTTACAAATCTTTTTCGTTATCAAGAGACTTCTTAGTAACAATAATGAAATAAACTTATCTCATATAATCGGTTAATAATTAAAATATGAAGTCTTGAACCTTTACATTTGAGGTAAATAATAATTATATTTGGATTCTAAGCGTAATGCGCAAATAAATCAATATTTAAAAAAAAAGGTAACGGAAGGACTGATCTGACTAAAAAAATTTATCTGACCAAAGCCGTAATTCCATAACATACGTACATCACATAATGATCACGATTTCAACTTAACAAATAGGTAGATAATTTACAATTATTAGTGTCATCTTCCCTGTTATAAACTGTTTCAAAGCACTTTTGCTGCGGGTTTACCAGCTTAATGTTAACAAAAAAAATATTCAAAATTAAAGGAATTTCTATCATAATATTTTAAAATTAAAAAAATCAAGAAATTTAATTTGATACGCATATATTTGTTTAACGTTTGATAAATTATCATGAGAATATTAATTAGTAAGGAGTACTTACAACGTAAAATACTGGAAACTGCTAATTACATATAAACTGTAAATAAATTGCTGATGTAAAGTTAACAAGAAGAACTATAAAATAGCAAATAAAGATTATTACGTAGTAGACCCTTGATATGTATTTATGTTGTTAACTGATTTAAGAAAATCGATTGCAAACTAAGTTTTTTAAGTTATTAATAATATGATATTAGATGTTTTTGAATAAAAATAGTGACTTGACTTGTCTTCGTTCTTACCTAAATTATAGAATAATACAATGCAATACAAAGCGATACAGTACAATACAATGGGATACAGTGGCCACATGAATCTTAATAAAATTAATATTTACTGTTATACGTGAAATTTCATTTTAGTTAATATATGATTACATTACGTAAAGATTAATAGAAAAAAAAACTTATGGTTGTCGCGTAGCCCGTTTTTCTCTAATGGAAATTTACTTCTTCTGGCGCCTCACAATCCGGCTAAACCATCGCGACACCAACTTCTCCCGGCGCCCAGCATCACCAACCTCAATCATCGGACGCCAACATCTCCCAGCTTTCGCTACATCCATCTGGCGCCATCAACGCCCGGCAGCCAGCATTTTCACCAAATTACACACTTTTCCCGAAGATTTTTAATGTCTCACTCATTGTCCAATATTAAAAGTTTATACGTTTTTCAATATCACTTTGTTTCACCAAACAAAATAATTACAACTTGAATTTAATTACTGTTGTGCGCAGCGCTGCCCAAAGGCAGCACTGGCAGGGTCGCCATGTAAAAAGGATGGGACCGTGATCAAATGAAAGACGTTTTGATTAGACAGGTTCCAATATAATGCGTCAAATAACGCTTACAACTAACTTATATATAGATACAATAAGGGTGAAGTGAGCTTCACACTACACAACTTGTCAGATCAATAATTGTTTAAGCTACATTACCCGTGATCATGGCACTTGTAACTGGGCGGAAATAACAGGAACTCAAAAGCAAACATATGGTACATATATATCATTTCAAAGATCTTCACAAAAATAATGCTGTAAGAAAAAAACATCCTTTCAATATCCAATTGGCTACTCAAACAATATGAAAGAAAACTTTAAACAGCACAAGACGGTGGCCGTAACGTTAAATGAAAAGAAACAACTGAAATTGGTTTAACCTTTGCGAAGCCAACTCAGCGGTTACTTACTAAGCCGTTGTCTGCAGTTCAAGATGTAGCCATCCTTGTCACTCTTACAAACTTAACCGTGAGAGCGAACGCACTGGGTAGACCCGAAAATATGAACGAAACGTTAGTGAGTACGACCGCAGTTCCCGTAGCTCTTAATAGGTCGCTGTTTCTTCGTTGGTTTTTCATTGCATCGCTAAAGAAACTTTTCAATGTACATACGATATCATCAGGGTACCGTTTTTCGGTTGTGAAACCAGTATAGTTCAAGTGCCTAAGATGACGAAGAGCTAATCTAGGTTTAGGTTTAAATATCTTTATTCTTACTAAGACTTAATAACTAGGTCACTTACATGAGAACAATGCTTTCAAAACATTTTAATGCATTCGCCGTCGAGATAACACAATATTGTAGAATAAAAAAAATTGTTTCGGTACACGCACACGTACACACTCATACAAAATAAATAATTATTCTATTTACGCGACAAAGTTAGTTTTATAGGTTGGTTAATTAATATAAGCTCTTAAATGAGTGATTTATCTTATTAATATTATAAATGTGAAAGTATATTTGTTTGGATGTTTGGATGTTTGTCCGTCAATCACGCTAAAACTACTAAATGGATTTTGATGAAATTTGGTATACAAGCAGGGTATAGGCTAACTTAGGTGATAGGGTGCTTTTTATCCCGATTAAACTCTCCCATGGGATAAAGCAGGAATCTTGATAATCCTCAATCAAGCCGGAAGTACTGAATAGATTTTAATGAAATTTGGTATACAGGCAGGGTATAGGCTAATTTAGGTGTTACTTTTATCCCGATTAAACTCTCCCATGGGATAAAGCAGGAATCTTGATAATCCTCAATCACGCTGAAAGTACTGAACGGATTTTAATGAAATTTGGTTTACAGACAGTGTATTAGCTGACATAGATTAAATAATAGTTTTTAATTCAAGTTAATGAATCAACTACAATGCAATACATTTTCTTCATCCCCAGACAGTGTTGAGCAGTGTATAACCTAAATTAGATTGTAGGATATACTTTTTATTGTAGCAATAGCAACTTTCATTCTACGTAAGCGTAGTCTCAGTATAGTTTATTGAGGTGCCAATAGATGGCGTTGCCGGTATTTTAAAACGCGATAATGAATTACCACAGCTACTTGAATATTAATGACTGTGACTTTGAGGTGAAATTAGGAATTTTCATCGTTATAGGTTAATTCTGTGTCGTTTCAGTTCTGCGTTGTCAATTGGTTTTTCGAATAATTTGTCGATTTGGCTTTTCTAACGGACTTGATTTTCTTTGCGATTGTGGATTTGGTTGATTGTTATTTTGTGTATTTTTCACAAGTATTCTTTCAAACAACTTAGATAGGTATATAAATTTTATAACTTTACAATTTGTACTAAATCTGTAGTTATCTAGCTTTTGTTTTCTACTTAACTTTTTCTTGAGTTTGTTTTTAATTTATTCTTATTTTATTTTCAAACATGCCCGGTAAGCGCAAATCTAATATACAGGGTGTAAAAAAAACCTTAACGAAGCCGTCAACCACGCGTTCAGTACATCAAACCAAATCGTATAAAAAAGAAATTTTGGCTGGGAAACAACTTTTATTTTTTGACATCAAAAAAAATAATTTAATTTTAACCCGCAATGTACAGCGCGCACGCGGAAAAGTTACTGCGGGGCGTGTTGCTTTACGCCGCTGCGACGCGGTTCGGTTCGAGTGTGCGCTATTCATTGCGGAGTGTGCCATTTAAAGGCTTTTTATGAAAGAACTAGTGAAAATTTGTATCATGTTCCTTTGGAAAAAAGTTCAGTTATAACGGACAGAAGTCATTTCTGTAAAAATCATAATTTTTTTTTCTAACTTTGACCATCAATATCTCAGTAACCGTTAACTTCCCAGGTATGGTGTAAAGGAAAAAAATGATCGTAACAATTGGTAGAATATGTGGTATTCGGCTTCGTTAAGGTTTTTTTTACACCCTGTATATAACAGGTCGATGCTCGAGCTAAGAAAGTAGCTAGGAGTCAAGAAACTTCTCCTCAAGCGGAATTGAGAAGGCTGGAGCAGGCTGCACGTCAAGCTACTTTCAGAGCATCACAAACACCGGAGCAAGCGGAAAATAGTCGTAGACAACATGCTGATTATTTAGCAATGAATTGGTGAATAATATAAACAAGAAAATATTAGATGTAGTAGATGGCTTATCGACGGTGTACACTTCGATAGACACGGTTATGGCAAGTGATGACAGCACTACGTAGCCAGTGGAATTCCTCAATTCATTGGAATTGACGGGCGTACCGCCCCATAAGCTGGAGCTGAAGGTTGGCGTCCCAGTTTTGTTGATGCGTAATCTTGATGCCCCACGATTATGCAACGGCACACGATTACAAATCAGCGAACTGGGAAGAAACATTGTGCGAGCAACAATAATCACAGGGACAGCCAAAGGCGAGAGCGTATTGATTCCCCGTATACCCATTATACCCCACAATTTGCCGTTCCAGTTCAAGAGGCTGCAATTTCCCTTGAAGTTGGCATTCGCCATGACGATAAATAAGTCCCAGGGACAAACATTAAAAGTGGCGGGTATAAATTTGGGCACTCCTTGCTTTTCCCATGGCCAGCTCTATGTGGCATGTTCTCGAGTGTCAAGTGCAAGAAACCTATATGTACTTGCTGAAAATAATAGATCATACAACATCGTATATAGATCAATATTATAAAATAATTACATCGGTGTTATACGATTTATTACTACCAAAATCGTGAAAAACAAACACGGAAACATGGTAAAAATATAAGATAATTCCCTACGGAATGATCAAAATTAAACTTTTTATATGCAAAAAAATACGGTCACTAAGTCATTTGTAAATGTCCTCATTCTACGCGGGCAAAGCCGCGGGTAAAAGCTAGTCGTCAATAATATACTGAGTAAATTTTGTCTTGAAGACATTAAATGAAGTTATATTTTTTATAAAAAATATATTATAATCTTAATGTGCTGTCGTGTGTGTACCACAATATTAATCGATGATCCGCTTTTTTTCAGCGGCGTTTGAAAATATTTTGATAATATATTTTTAAACGCCGTGAAAATGCCTCGAAATCCACTGGTTCTACTAATTGCAAGATGATTTATGAAATCAAGAGAAAAATGCAGAAGGTTGTTTTATTTTGTGTTACAAAAATGTACATAAATCCATAAAGTAATTTATTCCATAAACAATAATAAAATTGTATTGCAAATCATAATGATAAATTTACCATAATATCATGTCATATCATAAAGTCATTACGTTTATTAGTTAATACAGTTATTTTTACTTATATCTAATAACAATCTTTTAAGAAGTCATCCAGCGAATAGAAACGTTTTTTCAATAAGAACGCCTTGAGCTTATCCCGAAATGTGAACAAATTTAGATAGTCTTTAGTTGAGTTGGCAATGCATTATATAATTTTATGGCTTGGTACCTGACACTGTGACTAACTATGTTTAATCTTGGCACTATGGCAATTGGTAAATTTTTACATAATATGAACTATGAATATTTTAGTGAATTTTGTATTTTTCGCCTACATAAATAGTCAAAATATTAGCCTCTCCTAGAAAGTACGAAATTTACCAATTAAAACTAAATTGACGCCTTATTATAAAACAACGATTGTTGTTTCTTAGAAGTTCAAATTTATTAGAATCTCAAAACAATGACAATGAAATTCTGTGTTAAGTCTGAAAAATCGTTATGTTAAAACATTTCATTTTTCAATGTCACTTATTCAAAAGCATTTAATATTATAAAAATAACAAAGTGGAGCAGTTTTCTGTTCTTATTTCAGCGTAAATTTTTAGCAACGGTGGCATCTAATAATATAATAATAATAAATCATTTATTTCAGGTAACAGACACAGAAAAGTATACAGACCCATACTTTTGTTAGTAAAATATAAAAATAATTAGAAGTTAGTAAGTTAAGTATCTAAAACTATCTAAAAAAAAACACAAAAGTTTGGCGGAAGGACTGTCCTATACTGAGTGTAATTGAGCCTACCTCACAAACGTTTGGAGGCTAATCCAGTGCTTCAGCAGCGGAGAGTCCCACCTATCCGCAAAAACATTTAGGATACTGTTGGTGCTTTCACGAAGACGATGTAAAAGCGATGCGCACCGCTTTCTGATGATGGCATGGAAGCCATCAGTATGTGACTCGGCGAACATGCCGGATGCACTACAATACCGCGGCAACCCCATCAGCATCCTAAACCCGTTATTATATTGTACACGCAGCGCGCCGTACGCCCGCTGCGTATAGCCTACCCATAGGCTACTCGTATAAAAGGACTGGCAGTATGACTTGAAAAGAGTCGTCTTAACATGCCGAGTACAGCGAGCAAACCTACGAGCCACCATATTGCAGCGGACGGCCAGCGCCCTGCGCTCCCTCTCTATGTCCATATTGTCACATAGATCCTCTGTGACCCAGTGCCCCAGATACTTGAAATGTGACACGCGGTTTAGAGGAGACCCGTTGAGTGTAATAGAAGATACTGTAAGGGGGCACTTCTTAAAAGCCTTGAACACCATAAACTCACTCTTAACCACGTTGTACCTGAGTCCGTGGGTCACAGCATAGGACTCACAAATGCGTAGTAATTTACGCAACGCCCCGATCGAGGGACTCAGCAGCACCATGTCATCCGCGTAACTAATATTATTCACACACACGCCGTCTATATGACAGCCGACATTAGTGCTGCTGAGCTCCCCGATCAGCGCATTCATGTATAGGTTGAAGAGCCTAGGAGATGAGAGACCCCCCTGCCTCACTCCACACTCCAGCCTATACACGTCTGAGTACGCGCCGGCCCACCTCACACTATTATTTTGGTGGTTGTACCAGTATCGGAGCATTGATACAACTTCATAAGGTACAGTAGTCTCATTTTTCAATTTTTCCCATAGGACATCATATGACACTAGGTCGAATGCTTTGGACAAGTCCAGAAAACAGGCGTAAACTGGCGTCTTTCTGGATGTGTAGTACTGGACCGTTTGCTTGAGGCACAGCACAGCGCTTTCAGTAGACAAATCTGGCCGAAAACCAAACTGCGCATCATTTAGTTTTATGTGCTTAGCCAGGTGTTGATCAAGCAAGCGGTCCAGCACCTTTGCCACCACAGTCGCCAATGATATCGGCCTGTAGTTCGACAAGTCCGAAGCATCGCCAGTTTTGTTTTTAATCACAGGTACTATTATTGTTCGCATAAGGTCCTCAGGCAAGTAACAATGACTCATACATAAATTAAAGAGCAGGGATAGCACCCTCGGTAGATGGACTCCTGCACAGCGTAGATGCTCGACGCTCAGATTGTCATGCCCCGGGGACTTGCCACGAACCATCTCTTTTATTACACGCGCAACATCTTTAGCGGTAAATCTAATATTACGGTGGTGTGGGGAGAGTTTATTGTCATCAAGCATCATAGCCGCAGGACCGAGTGGCGATTTCACCTTAAAATTGTCTTTAAAAATCTCAGCTATGCCAACTGGATTATCAACTCCAGCCACGCTCACAGGAAGGGTCGGCTTAGGATTTAACTTATTTGTTGACTTCCAGAATTGTCTAAAGTCTTTGCTGAGATGGTGTTGAGCAATTATATCCATTTTGATTTGCTGTTGATTGTTTTGGCACCATCTCAGTTTAGACTTAAAAATTCTCCTGGATTCAACCATATTTTCGTAAAAGGGCCCAGTATGTGGACTCCCGTAATGATGCCAAATTTGGAGACAAAGGCGAGCATTCCTGTGAGCATCCCTAACATGTCTATTCCATCCAGCAACTTGTTTACGTTTTTTCCTACTTGGAACGTTGTGGCAAAACAATGCACCATTACTAAGTATATCTATAATGTTTTTATACAACTTATCTATTACACACAAATGATTCATTTCGCGACAGATATTATCAGCACATTTGGTACACTCAGAGGGGAAATGTAACTCTCTCAGTCTATAATGGCAGAACTCTTTGTATTTATCAATTTGAGAAGTGTTTCTTTCCCCCCAAATAATACCATTTCGGTGTGGGTTCGTCAATCTAACCTTAGGTCTTATCAATTCAATATTACACTCTAATATCATAGGATAATGATCTGACCAATACGAGTCATGAATCACGGTGGTCAAGCCAGCGCCGACTACCGTGAGAGTCACTGACGAATGTATATGTATCAAAAATGTTAATTTAACTATTGAATTATTTGTTAAATTAGTAAATGTTTTGGCGACCGTTTGGTGCAGTGGTCTACATGTCAGACTTCTAAAACCAAGGTTCGCGGGTTCGATCCCCGCACAGTACAAGCATATGTGTGCATGAACATGTGTGTTTGTACTGGTCTGGGTGTTTTCTATGTATAATATGTATTTATTTACAAAAAAAAGTATTTAAGTATGTTTATCCGTTGTCTAGAACCCATAACACAAGCCTCGTAGCTTAATTTGGGACTAGAGAATTGGTGCGATTGTTGTGAAATATTTATTTATTTATTTATGTCTGTGAAAGAGTCCTTTGTTTTCTTTTCCGCTTAGTTCATGTTTTAATATTTATGCCCCGTATCTAATACTGATTCTGTTCTGGTTACCATATGATAAAACGTATCATTTTCAGGTAAAAACAGTAAGCAGCGGAACAGAAAAACTAATATGGCTGTGTAATCTAACTGAGGGTCTACTCTTAAAAACTGTCTTTGTTGTTACGCCTTGACTCGGTTTCAAATAACTTCTAATAAAGCAGTAGCCTAAGATTTTTTTAAAACTCAATATTGATAAAGGCGATATCACTTTTTGCCCCCAAGTTTTGGATATTAGAAAATGGTTATTGAGTTTTTAATAATGTTTTATACCAATATATTTTATTCGTATTTTTCAAATATTGAAAAAGAACAGATGGTTATCACTAGGCATAAATTTTATATTGTTTAAGTAATTTGATGTTGGATTGATAAAAGACAACTACGCACTTACGGTTATTACGATTTCAAGTTAGTGTGTAATTATTTATAAAAGACGTATTATTTTTTTATATCTTTACAATAGATTTTTTTAAGATATCTTAAGCTTTACATGCAAAATAACTAGTGTAGCAAACCTTTCTACCGGAAGGTACCAATATGGTATCCTTTTCCTTGAGCGTGACTCTTCATTTCTCTCTATTCAAATGTAATAATAGGAAAACTCTATTCATAGACGGTACAAAACGGCACCTATTCAATGAAAAATTGTATTGTAGTGGCCATTTGCTTGGCTTGTACTGTGCTCGTCAATAGAAATATGGTTTTATTAAGTAAAGGTTGACTTTATTTTGGGTATTTTTTCAGTCTCTTTTCAATAGACGCGGGCATGTTAAGCTCGAATGCAAATACATAGGATCGACTTTTTTCCCTAGTTTGTTTATAATTGGAGTAGAAAGGTATTTTTTTAATCGGTCCAGTAGTTCGAGTTTATTTCAAACAAACAATTAAAAACTTTCATCTTTATAATACTATTAGTGTAGATGATACACCCTCCGAAGCGAGCGCCACGAAGTAAGCGACGTGATTCATACATAAGTAGAAACCACAAATGTCGCGACGACACGTCACCTGCTGCCGTTTTATAAAGCCCGCTTCTACAAGTAATTTGTACCTTCATATTATTTGAGAAATACAGCTAAGATTAAAGCCATTAAGCAAAGCATACTGTTACGCCGGTGGGCTAGTGCTAAAACTTTGATCGTGTTTTTCCGTGCCTTGGAGGCGTTTTCAGCAGGCTGAAATACCATTTCAGGCCGTTTCAGAGAGTGCTCTAACACATACTAGTTTATCGAAATTTCACCCAAGTTGCCGTTGTTTTCAGGCGCCTGAAACATGTTTTCAGTCCGTTTCAGGCCACCCTCTATCAGATGACGCCATAACCTGAAAACCCGTTTTCAGGCGTTTTCAGGACCCCTTATGGGCCTTTGAAGCCCACTTCAGTATATGACGTAATTTTCAGTAGGAGTGAAAGAGATAGCACGATTAGAGAGAGGCAGCTATACTAAGAACATTCCAGAAAGGTGCGACAGAGACAGCACAAGACAAGGATAGCACTATGATGCCGAACATTCGAGAAAGGTCTAGGCTAGGCAAGACGGCATTCAGAAGGATCCCGAACAGTCTCGTACTGGGTAGTAGGTAGGTACCTACCGAATATTCGGGAGTCCTTGACGGCCGGTATATAAGGAGCCCGGGAATGCGACCGAGTTTGAGTTTAATTTGGGAAAGCGACGAGTAAACATCGAAGCGAAAACTGCGACAAGAAGATTTGGAGTGCGATATAAGTGTTTGTGTACTAAGTGTTGTAACGTAAAGTGTGTACAATAAATCCTACTCTACTTCATCGGTTCAGAAGTGCATTTCAATCTAGATCCCACACCCCTAGAACGTAACAATACCAACATGAAAGCATCTACTCTCTCATCTCATCAGCCTATATACGTCCCACTGCTGGGCACAGGAGTATGGTTCATACCACCTCATAGTTGAGGTGAGCTCAACTATGAGGTGGTATGAACCATACTCCACCATGCGGGCTCAGTGCGGATTGATGGAGGGGTGTGTGTAAGGTAAGTGACCAACCTTACTGTCAGATGTTATTAAGCCGCCCGAGGGCTTCTGGGCTAGGCTTAACGAGTAATGTCTATCGATATAAACCGGGACCAGCAGCTTAACGAGCCTTCCGAAGCAAGGACATGCTTGTAAATAAACGTCACTTATACGTTCAGAATGGTTACCCATCCCAAACATGACTAAGCCTAAGTTTTCTTAACTTTTGGTGTCACTACTAAAGCGCTACCAGTTTGCCACCCCTGCGCCACTAGCACCGCACCGAAAGTAGGTATACATCAAAAATCGACATAAATAATAACATCTAGATATTTCAATTTAACCCCACAAATGGACTTAACGTCGCCAGTTAAAATGTTATGTGCATTATCTACGTCAATAAATTCAAAGTTGGGTCGTTCTGCAAAATTTTCCAGTGGGAAAAATGTGAGGGCGCATTGTAAACATTGAAGCACTTCGTCGTTCGGAAGTTCGCTTTTGGTATGCAATTTCCTCTGGATTCAATTACGCGTGTATCTACTGGACCAATGCATTAGAGTGCATTTGTTGGAGTCTTGTGAGATCGTTGGTTGTGATCGTGATTGCAGTTGTAGCCTGAAAGTTGATGAATTACCACCATTACTGTTTTCAGGAAAATATTTCTGCTGAAATATCTTTTAATTTTAAGTGGTCTTTCTTGACATCGTTTCTTTTTTCGTATCGTTAAAAAAGTTTTTGATCGAGTAATTAGATTTTCGATTTTAAGTAGGTAATACATAATTTTAGATACTCATACTTAAATCTTAGTTAAAAACGACACACTAATGCAAAAAGAACGGTCACATAAAATATAGCATTTATCTTCAATTATCTTGCTAGATAGATGTCACACACTAATGGTGTAACAAATTGGATCAAAGCTTTAAGATTTCATTATATTTGGGTCATTTAATGAAAAATGTGTCATAATCATAATCATTTATTCCTTCATAAACATAGGTACATACAGAGGTTGTGGGTTGTTTAAATGAGAGTTCTATGTTTCACCTTTTCAGGTATATGAAGTATTTGCATTTTAACAATAGTATTTAGCATAATAATAATAGTAGGACAATATTTTATAATTGAAATTATATGTTCATAGGTATATGTATGTATGTATGTATGTAATTAATAATTGGTATAATTTTTACTATTAACAATAACAAGCAGAACTGAATCCTCATACCTTTGTTATGGCATGAACTCAATTACCCAGATCTTAACGTGGCCGAATCCGTCATAGTCGACGCATATCACGGTATCCCAATTAAACTCTATGCGCATTAATTTTGTCGTTGGTCGTTCGGGACGAGTCATGACGTCACGTAGCCGCTTGATCAACTGAGGTTATGTACCTTGGAGGCTATGGTTATGGTGACAAGCGGGAACTGGACGCTTAAGAGGATGTCAAATCACTTAGTTTTGCCCAAAAAAAATAAAGATGGTCAATTAGATTTGATGAAAGTTACGATATATATGGTTTTTCTTTTTTTTTTGTCTGAAGCTTCAATTTCATGGGAATCGTAATTAATATAATAATAAAAGCTTTTTATGTAGTTTTTTTTCCTAATTATTGAATTTAAACCTCCAATATTATAACAGTATTCATGACGCAAAGAATTGGTGAGCAGCGGCGTGTAGCCGGCGGAACTTTGGGGGCCACCATTCACATTCGAAATTGAAAACATATTAAGAATTACAACCATAATCAAAAGTTTTGTTCAGCGATGACCAACTGAATTTTCTTACACTGTGGCTTAATACGTTCGGCGCTGGAGTAAGGCGAACTTGGAACTTTGGAATAACTTGAGAACATATTTGCAGTTATGGAGCAGGACGCCAGAACTAGTTGTTAATGCACATGCAAATGGAATTACCTAAAGTTTTTAAATACACGTTTGAACTTCGTTAACGTGGAACGTTTTTAATAGAGCACCAAACTTACATAAGCGGCTAACTAGCGGGAGACCAAGGTTATGAGTGGAGAGGTGAGTTCATCTGATCATAAGGCTACATCTAGACGAAGGTCCAGATAGAACAGTAGCATTCATTGCGAAACCTTACTGCCAGATGTTATCAAGCTGCGGCCAAGGACACAGGCCTCAACACGAGGCCTGTGTCCAGCAGTAGGTCGTAATACCTATATACCGTGTTTTCTCTTTTTTTTATTTTGTTGTTTATGACTGGTAGAAACTGCCCTACGACGTTAAGTCCACCTTTTGTACATAGTTTTTTGGTGCAATAAAGCTTAAATAAAAAATACATTGATCTGACTCCGTGTTAAGTAGCTTAAGCACTTGTGTTACAGATGTCAGAATCAACAGTGGTATTACAAATAAACTTAAATAAATACATATAACACCCAGACCAGTACAAACAGACATGTTCATGCACACACATGTTTGTACAGTGCGATGATCGAACCCGCGACCTCTTGACCATTACACCAAAGTGGTCGTCAAAACCTATAATGCTAAAACTGACTATAAAAATAAACCTCAAGAACATTTGAACATCGCGTCCCGCTGCACTGTGTTCCGCTCCCGTCCCCGAAACACGTGCAAATAACGACAACAGCCGGCCCGTGGGCTTGTACATTATCATTAATTTAATAGCCGAAGGCCCAGACAGCATAGTTTCGATGGTCACTCGCGTGCGTGACCGGCCTAAGTTGCCAAACTGGCGAGATGTAATGTCTCGTAGTTATTACAAGGGTGTTTGATGACGGAAAGGTAGGTGAGGGACTGTGAGTTAAGTGTACTATGTATACCGAGTATTTGAACTGAAATTAGTGAAATGTTTTCAATCATTGCTGAAGGCCTTTATTCAGCAGTCGACGTCTTCTTTTTAAAGAAATAAAAAAGAAAAATGTGCAATTGATGATAGAGTTTGCAAAGAGACAGATGGACGGAATAACTATCTGGGTCTTTAGCCAACGTGACATCGGTTCATAGCGAAACGATATCTAAGTTCGTTATCGTCTCCGAGATAACGATAACATTTTCGTAGCCAATGTAACACTTATGTCGTCATCGTTGTGTCGAATTGTTAATTCGTTAAAAAACACAAATATTGGCTATGGTATCGAAAATTTAGCTGTCAGTGTCACTGTCAGTCAAAAAGTAGCAAATCGGATCAAACCCGCTAACTTTTTTGTTGTTGTTTTAAATAGTTTTACTATTATGTTTATGTGAGGATTGCGTTTAATCGTTTTGAGATTTTAACAAAAACACAATTTTGAAGGTGCTAAGTAAATGAAATAATTGAGGCTATATATAGGTACTTACACCGTTATAGTATTGAGTAGTAGCAAACATTAAAACCTTAGATTGGAAGTGCAACATTAGAACATACCTAGTTTAGAATGAAACATTTTCAGTAAATAAATATGAATATTTCTTACCTTTATTTCCACGGGAATTTCAGGGGAACCTTTTAATCCGGCATGACCTTTTAGGTCGTTACATAGCCTCCTAAAAGTTGGATAAACAATAATTTGGGCAAATCGTCGATTGTATCCTTCGTTGTATAAATCGCCTTTGGCGCCTCTCCCACGTGTTCTCATTGTGTGCAGCCCACAATAAACGCAAAGAATGCATACTATTTCAACTTATTATTACCCTTTTAGCACTAAATAAATACCTCTACTAGCATGTACTAATATCACTCCGTGTTAAAAGTCAGCTACGAGTAGATGAAATCCGGCCATATTGTTTCGATAACTACAACATTTAAACATTCGGTTCGTTATCTTTTTTTGCGATCACGATCGAAGCGAAGACGAACACTTAATGTGCAGCTTGTCTACGCATTCATATGGGATAACCGCGTTAACAATTCGTTTCTTTATCGTTTCGTTACGAATTATAACACTAGTCTACCAACTTGCGATAACGATGACGATTGACCACGTGATTTAACGAGGCTTATGTCAATCCCATACATTTTAATAAAATCGAACTTCGATATCGTTTTTAAGTTGTAACTTTGTCTCAGCCCCCTGTACCTTCAAGATTTCATTTTTTTTTTCAAACCAATCATTAAGGTGTGCACATTTGTTGAGCAGAAAACTGTATTCATTACTTTTAAAGAGATAAAAAATAACAGCGGGTCCCTCAATACCCGTAACGCTGATGAGTGCCAAAATTTTAATTATAATTACAGCCTTCAGGTTATAAAAGCCTGTTTTATTATTTAACAGTTACACTCACGCAACGCTAGACTTTTCAGCGTTAAAATAGCGTGCCAATTTAGTACTGTCCAAACGTTTTGACTGGAGGCTTTGAAACAATGAGAATAAACCATTATATAAATTATAAAGTCACGTTTTAATGCCAAATTCTGTCACGAATGGTTTTAATTTTGATATGTATGTTGATTTTTTTTGGTTACTGATAAGAAAGACGATATGTTTCTGTTTATTCAATCTAAAAACTCTATATCGGGTGGGCGTAGTATGTTTTTTTTTTATCTTACCGCCGACATTTTGCTTATGTGCCTACAAAAACCTTTACCATTGCTTTATGTCACTCTGTCTGTACATAGGTTAGTACAATCCTAAAGGTTGAATTAGTTATCCTAAAATGATACACTTACATTGCACTTTTTTACAGATTATTTCGCGTTTTATTTACACTTTATATGGTCTAGCTTGGGTCTAGCTTGAGTCTTGGCTAAAACAGAATCCCAAGCTGTCGGAATTTTCCAACCATCTTCTCTATTAAAATTAGGGTGTCTTCAAATTTCAGCTGGCTTTACGGAGCATACGAAGAAGAAAACGAACGTTCTCTTGCGAGGACTTTTGGTTGGTCAAAGCGTATGAAGTGGTTGGCTGTATCTAATACATGTGTGTGTAAGTGTGTGTAACACTGTAGACTTTGCGCTCTGCCTATGTTGCTGTTTCTGTTTTATTCCTCCCTATCTCATAAACACAATCGTATTATCGTAATCATTAATCAACTTGGTTGAAACGATTTGAAAACAAAATCGGCAGCCAACAAAGTTTGCATACAGATTCTTGAATCCAGGGCACACTTTTGGAATACAGTTGCTGCAAATCGCCATTGATTAATCGCCCGTCTCAATATCCTATCTGCCGTTGACTGAAAGTTTAAAAAAAAACTGTCAGTTTCATAATAAAAGTTATCTGAGGTTTCAGTTTATCTATGAAAGTGACAGTTACATTTACACTACTTTTAGTCAACGATAGATAGGATATCAAAACCGGCCATAAGCATTTGGTTTATTGACACGCTCTCAGTCGCGAGTCCCGGCGACGGAAAATCGCATTTGTGCTCTGGCGTTTAATAAGACATTGTCATTACACCTCGTTATTGTTGTCTTTATGTTAGGAATGTAACTTTAACAATTATGTTAATTTTAATAAATTACGCAGTTTGCCCTGTCTGAGCATGTCTGATGCGTAGCATTCGCTAACTCACACACTTCGTTGAGACGTCAGGGTTCATTTGTGTTTGTCGTCCTCCTTAATAAGAACCCCCACTGCCGACCCACAACCCTCTAGATCTCTTTAATGCACACTACAGAAGGAGATCCAGAGGTCCACGTTAAATGGTCACGAGGAGGACTCTCGAATTAATTTGATGACCTACTTTTTTGATGCTGAGTCATGAATTGAGTGAGCACTTTGATTATATTGGATTCAGTTTTGGTAAGTTAAAATTTAGTCAGAGTTTCAGATTTGAGTTATGTGTTGTGGTTGTTACACTGCTGACCCAAAAAAGTAAAGCAAAATAAAAAAATAATTTCAAAATGAGCCACTTTTGACCGTAACATTAAACATTGCCAGACACATAAATCTTAATAATTTTAAAATAATGAACTTGTATTTTATGAACGCATGTTTATATTTTAATTAAGTTTCAAGTGGAGCATGTATCAAAATATAACACTCTTAAACAATGTATTTTCTTTTCTAAAATACCAAACGCAGACGTACAAGCGTTATCGATCATGTTGACTAAACATATTTCGTTCCGTGGCTTTCTTCGCTTCGCAGCAATTAAAATGGTTGATTCCCTTTTTTCTCCACTAGCAATCAAAGCCAGCAATTTGCCGTTTTTAATTAATTCCGAGTCCATTATCGAATGCGAGAGAGACGGATTGCGGAAATGAATGTGCTCGGTAATGATACAATTAATTAACAGGTAACATGTAGTGATAAAAAGAAGATTCTAGACTGTAGCGTTTTACAAGCAAACGTTAATATGGTTGAATAGAAGGTGTTGAAAACTTTTCTCTACTGAATCTGCAAATTTTATACACAGAACCTTAACCCATTGGAGTAGTTTGCACTCCAACTCTTACTGACAGCTAACTAACACTAAAAATAATAGTTTAAAAAACTTAAAAAAACACGCTTTTATTGCTAACTATAAAAGAGAAAATAATTTCTGAGTGCACGGAATTTATATTACAGTAGAGTAAAAAGAGTGGGGTGCACTCTACGACGTTTTCATACTTTTCTTTTATACGTGCCAATAAAAGGATGATTTTCACATACTACTATAACAAGCACCCCACGCTTTTTACTCTACTGTAATATAAATTCCGTGTACTCAGAAATTATTTTCTCTTTTTTAGTTGGCAATAACAGCGTGTTTTTTTAGTTTTTTAAACTATTATTTATTTTAATTTTTTTAGTTAAAACTCTTATCAAATTATTGCATTGTCATCGGTACTTAATACGTATGCAAAGTTTCGAATTAATCTGATTTCTGGAAGTTGGTGTAAATGGAGCTCAGAAATTCCATTACATACATTCATACATACATACATACACCCCGATCTAATAAAAGCGTGTTAAAAAAAACTAAAGCTTACAATAATTACTACTTAGTATAAAGCAAATTTGATCTACGTCTGTCCCTATGTCTGTATTATGTTTGTATGCTTATACCTTTAAAAGTACTTAACGGCTTTTGAGGCGGATTTTTAGTAAATAATGTCATTCAAGAGGAAGGTTCATATAATGTAAATTATAATAATATAAATATACACCAACATCACACACATTGATCTGACTCCGAAGTAAGTAGCTAAAGCACTTGTGTTACAGATATCAGAATCAATAGTGGGTATTACAAATAAAGTAAAATAAATACATATAACACCCAGACCAGTACAAACAGAAATGTTCATGCACACACATGTTTGTAGAGTGCGGGGTTCGAACCCGCGACCTCTCATATGTATAATAACATGCTTAATATATATTAGAACCGCTGATAATTTCAAAATTTCGGCAATAAAAATAGTTAGTTTAAGAACATAAACCAATATAAAATAATAATAGAGCTGTCGGTCCTCAACAGCAGGTTTGACTGTTTTGGACTTAACTTCATCATCATCATTATCAACATAGGCCTTCCCCACAGTTTTCCACATCGACCCATCACAAGCGGTCTCCATCCAGTGTGATCCTGCGATCTTTAAAAGGTCGTCTGTCCATCTTGTCGGTGGACGTCCTACGCTGCGCTTTTGGTCGAAGGGTCTTCAATCCAGAACTTGTCTGCCCCAACGGCCATCAGTTCTTCGCGCTATGTGCCCTGCCCATTGCCACTTGAGCTTACTGATTCTCAAGGCTATGTCCGTTACCTTAGTTCTTCTACGTATCTCCTCATTTCTGATTCGATCTCATAGAGAAAAACTAAACTTACGTACATTTAAATAGCTGATTTAGACTTAATCAGCTAACTTGCGATGTTGTCAGTGTCAATTTCTATACTCAAATGTCTACTAACCAGCTGTTAAGTGGATAAACCGTGGTTCAACTTCCCGTGTTAATATCAGAACTTAATCACGTCCGCAATTCGAATTTTTCTTTTATCGACGGTGTCAAGATTACGACAGCCCTTAAAATCATTTTCAGTATCAGTCGAGTAAATAATGACTTCTTTATTTTTTCTGAGTTTCTCAGTTCAATAACCTTAAGCAATCCACTTATTGAAGCCAGAACAAGGCGAAAAACAATAACAAGTAAAGGAGGAAGATTTTGGCTTTTTATTAAACAGACGTCAATCATAGCTGCTTGCTTAATAAACGCTATAAACATTGTTTCTCTTCAATTCCCTTCTGGGTGTAGTTCAAGTCAAAAGCGTATAAATATTTTCTACGTGTATTTTTTTTTTAATTTCTTCGTGTTTGCTTTTGGATGGTATGAAAAATGGTTCAGACATGGTACGAGTACGTACCTAAGAGGTTGCAATTCTATAAAACAACATGGACTTGTAAGAGACAGCACACAAATGCGGTATTAAGCCGCCGGGACTCAGTGCCAAACCTCATCACCATCATCCGATCGCCGCGGCTAAAGTTGCTGTCAGTCGCTGGTAGTTGCTGGCTATCACTCATGGTGGCTTATTATTTATTTAACCTTCATTGCACGGCATTTTTGTTTTATAAAAGGTGCCGTGAGGAATTATCTAGCAGTCATAACCTTGGGCTCAGCTGAAGAGAAAAGTGGGCGATGCGACAAATAAATAAATAAAATTGAGTTAAAAAAAAGAGTTAAATTTAATTAATATTAATTGAGTTGAAAATGAGTAAAAGGTTAAAACTTTGCAAAAATTAATGAATTTAAGTTAATATAATAACATAATTATTACACCTGCAATATAACTATTACACATATTTGCTTACTCTTTCCTTATGATCGATATAATTTGTTTGAACTTATATATCCCCGTTTAAAGTTAAGCTCTATATGAGAACCTTTCATCATCATCATTGGCCACAGCATCTTTGCAGATGATTGTTGCAGTATCACGGGGGTAAATTTTGGGGGGTGACTATGAAGTCCGATAGCAGCACGACACCTCTTGCCACACCTGTCACAGACGAATCGAGAGTCAAGAGGAGGCGCGGCGCCACGTTGAAGTCTCTTCCTCCGCAGGTGTCCCAGCCAGGCCTCATCATGCTGCGACATGCCAAGGGCTATATCATGACGCCACTCTGGTCTCATGTTGGCACGTTTCTCCCAGGTGTCGGGGTTGATTTTAAACGAACTCATGTCGCGCTTGCAGGAGTCCTTAAATCTCAGCATCGGTCGGCCTACAGATCTTTTGGCGTCAGCAATTTGACCAAGCATGACTTCACGCGGCAATCTATCGGGACCCATTCTATGGACATGGCCCAGCCAACGGAGTCGCTTCTGTTTCAAAATTGCTGTGATGCTGTTACAGTTTGTTTAAAACCTTTAAGACTGTTTTAATTCGCTATATCAATGCAACTGTTTTAAATATTTCATCTGCTGTCAAGTGGAGTATTTAAAACTATTCCAGCTAAAAAATCCCGAATGAGCTAAGAAAACAGATGGTAAGCTTCAACGGCTGGACGATTTTGATTAAAGTTATCGTTAGAATAAAATAACGGCTTTGTAATAGGTTCATCCGTTTGGGGGCTACGATGCCACAAACAGAGACACACAAACAACCATAGGATTCAATCTTATAATATCTTTATTTTCATCGGGGTTTAAAAACACTTTGATTGATACATTTATGGTATAATTGATGGAATCAGGCTCTCAGACTACGTGCGACTGTCGAAGCGACAACATCTGAGGATGCCACCTGTAGTGGCGAAACGCGTCGAGTGTTTTGTTGGAGTCAGTGTTGTGATTCCATGTGCATCTTCTGTGTCACGTTGTGAGTTGTAGGTATTGTAAGTTCTGCGACTTCCAGCTCTAGCTTTTTCAGGTGATTACAGTTGGATGTATTTTGGCTCCTGCGCTGGCGTCGTTTAGTGGAAATTAAAAGCAAAATAATCCTCTTTTTCAGCATGTATGGTAATTTCGAAACTTCAAAAGTTTTTAGCATTTCTTTACCCCGTCGTTTATAACAATACGCTCTTCCCTTAATTCTCGACCCGCGCCATGTCAAACCATGGAACCACCGATAATGGTGTAGCTTAACACGACACTTATTGCCAAAATAAATCATCGCCAGCCAACGTGTTATTTTACGATTTGCTGTACAACCAAGACATTAGTTTTTTGGGTGTGACTGCCCGCGACCTTTTAGGTTTTATTTTAGGGTTTAATAGTCAATAAACGATTCTTAGTTTCACCGTTTTCATTTGGTCGAGTTCGTTTGTAGTTTAAATTGTACAGCCACTGTAAGCTATTCTACACATACACAATAGATAATTTATTAATAATAATAATGAATTGTGATATTTTTGAAATATTGATTTTTGTATATTTAAAATAATGAATATAATTTGTATTGATAGTGTTAAAAATGTATTAATTAAATTTTAATATTTTATCTAAAATCACGAATGCCTTAGAAGGTCATATTGTAACAAAATGAACATCTTTTGTACCTGTATTTGTGAACTGCTGTTATTTTATGGAAGTGATTAAATTAATATGAATAGATATTCTATTGATATGCGGAGCAAACATCGTCCTTTGCTGGTATCAGTTAACGTATATCTGCAGAACAATTGGGGATTTATATCATCAGAACATCAACTGCACAAAGTTGTTTTTTTTAACAACATCATATACATTGATCTGACTCCGTGGTAAGTTGCTAAAGTGTGTTACAGATATCAGAATCAACAGTGGTATTACAAATAAACTTATATGTTATATGTATTAATTTAAGTTTATTTGTAGTTTGTGGTTTCTGTGCTAGGTAAGTGATATATCAAAAGAAAAAAAATCCAAAAAATACTAAGAACAAATTTCCAAACAGCAAGCGCTCCATTTTGTTGAGCGGAATGGAATAATAATAATAAATATACAGAAACATCACATAAATTGATCTGACTCCGTGGTAAGCTTAAGCACTTGTGTCACAAAAAAATCATATAATATAACACCCAGACCAGTACAAACAGACATGTTCATGCACACAAATGTTTGTACAGTGCAGGGATCGAACCCTTGACCTCTTGGATATTAGTCATAACACCAAAGAGGGTCGTCAAATACAATACAATAAAGTTCGAAAATCCTTAAATCACAATTAACCTTCATTTCGTTCTCGTCGTTGTTAAATTCGAACAAAAATATTTCATATCTTGTCTAATTTATGGATCCGACTGCAGTTTATGTTTTTACTATATAAAAATACTAGCTCTTACTCCCTAAGCCGTTGTCCTAAGGTTCGGATGTTGTCATCCTTGTCACTTTTACAATCTTATTCATGCAAGCGATCACGCTGGCGACACCTGCAAATACAAACAACATGTTAGGGGGAAAGGTTTCAGGTGCCTTGTCTTTGTTTCTTCGGTTTACGCGAATAGTAGGCATTGAATTATTCTCAGCTCAGTTTGTGTAGATAGGAACGTAACTTAATATTTTTGAGCTGTGGTAGTTTACATTTTTTTTTCAAAATTATATAATGACTATTAACACCTCAGTCTTCCTGTGACCACGGACGCTGAAAAGAGTCCGAAAGGTCAGGTTAAAATAAAATGTAAATAAATCGCGAAATTATCCGTTAAAAAGTGTATCATTTCAGTGCTATGTCTTGTTTAATATCTTGGTTTCTATTTAACTTCGTAACGTGATGGTCCATGGCAATACACATCCGTGCCCTTCTTCAAGTATACAGGGTGATTTTTTATCAACACTAGGTACATTTTAGAATTTTCATAAAGAATTTTTTTTTGATATAGACTCATACAGTACAATAACGTCGACATTCAACACTCAGTAGGATTGACTGGATTGACGCTTAAACGTGCAAATACTCGAAAATTGTACTCACATTATTATTTCATAAATAACATTTCCATTTATAGTTAATCAAAAGACTACTTTTTAGTTAAAGGTAAACTGAGTTAAGACGACTTGAGTGACCGAACCAAAAAATATTTTTGTAGACAACTTGAACTACCTATATGCTATTTAAACAAAGACAGCCCCAGTTTTCCTAAAAAAACATGGTGTTAAAAAAGTCACGCTGTACAAACAAACATGTTTGCACAGCCATTGTTCTTCTCCCATTGTTACCGTTTACGTCACCTCTCAAACGTGAGTGAGTGAGAATTACGTGCACTATTTAATTAAGTCCCCCGAAGGTTTCTACTCGGGCCTTTTATTTATTTTAGTTAAGGGTTAAGCTGTTTATTTGTAAGGGTCTTATTTGCCTCCACTTTATTGGAAAGCGACGGTAAGTTAGTATTAGCATACGTGTCTGGATGCCTATGTATACGGAAACCTATTTTGGTGTCTATGTTTTTCCGTCAATATTTTGTAACCAATTGTTTCCATGCGAAGGCGCGCAAGTCAAATGACTAGCGCGCTGAAAATTGTTAAATATTTTTTTTCTAAATTTCTACTTGCAGTTGTAGAATAGTTTTATCAGTACAGAATACCTATTGATTAACTCAACGCCTAAATTATAATATTAAAAAACAAAAACTCGCCTGTTTAAAAAACCAGTAATACCTACAAAATCTTCTGAAAAGGCTGGAACAAGATACAAAGGTCATTATGTATTTTATTACTTCGTTATTGAATTTTGTATGTTGTTCTAGCCTTTTCAGAAGATTTTGTAGGTACTACTGGTTTTTTAAACAGGCGAGTTTTTGTTTTTATTAGGCGAATTTAATGGATTTATTTAGTTACGTTTATTGGATTCTAAAACTATTGTCGACGTTATTTACCTTTAATATAAGTTTGAACCAAGTCAATGACCTCTTATGTAAAAACGCAATATAATTTAATCTGTCCTTCAGACTCGATATTTTCCCTGTCGCAAACAATTAAGCTTAATAAAAAAGCAGAGAACGATGCCCTGAGGACATAGCAAGTTACCTGTCAAGGTAGGTAATAGAAAATAATCGCCTGTTGTGTCTTGTTTTTGTATCAGCTTATTAAATCCCTTGTACCAAGACTAAGATACTAAAAAGCCTTTTTATATACATATATAAGTTAACCAGAGAGTGTTTAGACACTACATAATCATTAATATCTTTTACAGGTTCACTGACTTTTAATGATACTCACTCATTTTTAGCCGAATTAAAACAGTACACTTAGCTTCCTAAAAGTTCCTATAAGAAAAGTTCTGGATTGGAGACCCTTCGACCAAAAGCGCAGCGTAGGACGTCCACCGACAAGATGGACAGATGACCTTGAAAAGATCGCAGGATCACACTGGATGCAGACCGCTTGAGACCGGTCGATGTGGAAAACTGTAGGGAAGGCCTATGTTCAGCAGTGGACGTCCTTTGGCTGGTAATGATGATGATGATGATGACTTAGCTTCCCATAAGTGCAAACCGCTATGTGACAAACAATTGATTTTTAAGGCACTTCACTGCAGGCAGAAGAAGTCAAAAGTTTAGACTGAAAATTATAATGACTCATGAATTTCATAAAATGTTTTTTTCATATCAATGTGGTACACCCTTAATTTATGTATACATCATAATGCGCGGAACCTTTTTCTTTTAACGCACAAAAATAATAGGTACTTCAAAAATTTCCATGCCCAAAGGGTCTAACTGGTGACTCCACAATCCGATAATTGGCATAACCCCTGAATTACACAATTCGACTTACGGCGATCTCCATCGGCAAAAAAGTTTCCTTGTTAGAGCGTTCATTAGCAAATCTTTGGGGAGTTTCGGGTGGGTCCTTTGACTATCGGTATAATCAGAACGTTTTGTAGAGGCCAACTTTCCGGGTACTCCCTGGTCGTTAGGGTGAACTCTTGTATGACGGTTGGAGTTACGATGTATTTTTAGAGTTAACATTCTGCGCAATACTGGTACGGAGCGAAATGTGTATCAAAGAATTTAAAGTAGATCTTGAAATAAATTAGCTACCTAAAATTTTGCCGTAAAATTGAATATTAATAATATTTGTCCTGCAGGAGTGTTAGGAACGTAGCTTTTGTTTCACTTTATTGTTATGTTTTAAATTTAAAGAATGGATTATATAGGTAGGTATATTTATCTGGTGTAATAATGAGTTATATATCCGTAGAATAGATGTGGGTAAAACATTGTTATGGATGTTATGCAATGGAGATGCATTAAACGTGAAAATTATTGTTGGTTCAATGATATTAATTTTGAGTTGCTTCTGTGCTTAAAGCGAAAGATATGAATATTAAAAAATCAGAGCGTATTTCGCGTCAAAAAAAAAACCGTCCGATATTCCAAGTGATAAAATATTTCTCAAGAATGAAGTCGGCTGTCAATCGCCGGTGACGCGGGTCCGTAAACGTTTGACTTGTATCAACGAGGATCAAGCTAGCTAGCCCTCCTATACAGGTCATGCTGTATATTCCCAGTATAAAGAGAGCTTTACGCGCAAGAAAACAATCCTTAAACAACGATTCATTTTATGATGGTTTTGTTAAGGTGGGGTCGTAACTTTGTGTACGTGAGGTACTTTGCAGGTCTTCATTTTTATTTGACAAGCCCTTTGCCGCTGACGTGCTCAAATTACCTTTTTTCTTTACTTGGTTTTGTTTCTTTTAAACCTCATATTAAGTCTGGTATTGGTATAACCATTGATTGGGCTTAGTAGTGCATAATACTTTAGGATAATGAAATCACACAAAGTTAAACCTGCAATAATTGCAGTAACCAAACATAAAGCCAACGTTCATATTTGGCAGATTAGTTTTGCTCATAAATCTTTTTGCTACGCCATGGCACCTGAAAAAATAATTGCGCGTAAATGTGTTACGAAATCGAATTGAGCTACACACAGTTTAAACTTTTTTCTTTTCATTTTTATCGGAGCATTTATGGAACTATTTTTTCCCGTCGAGGTTTTTTTCGTAATATAAAAACTGTGCACTATGGTTTCATTTAAGCAGGACTTATTGTCATCAAAATCATAACAGGTAAAAGTATGAATCTCATCAGCCTATATCCTACATACGTGATAGGCACCACAACATACTTCATTATGCGAGCCCAATGTGCAAAAAGTATGAATGAGGTGATGATTTGATATTTGCTTTTCAATTTGCTTGTAACTTTAGGTGAAATAAACAAATAAGACTTGGCTCTGCCTGAACTGCCTGATAAATTTCTGAGCCTACATTGGGTAGGCTCAGAAATTTATAGCTGGATAGTGTATTGACACTATCCAGCTTTGTAATAGGTTCTTAGATATTTAGTTTTGCCAATGACTCGGAGTTTCTGAATCGGCAGAATTAATACTTACTTGAAAAACTTAATTAAATTTATTAAAATTGAAAAATTGTAACTTAATAAAATTAATAACTCAATCCAATTAATAACATTTAGTGCACTATAAAATAAACTAAACATCATAAAATATAGTGAGAATAAACTTTCTTTACCCTTATAGCGGTCTGGAAATGACGCAAACGCTAAAATAAGTGCGTCAAAACCAAAAAACTGTTTATCACCCGCTAAAACGTGTCCAGGTCTGTCCAATAAAGGCAATCGCAGTCGTACCACCGGACTAATCCGGCTCGGATCGACGCAGGATTTACTTACGCCGACTCAGCCAGCCTCTAGCGAGCAAGCGGAATTTGATTGAAGGTCCCCGCTGACTCCGCAACTGGACAGTGTGATCGAATTCGGATTTCGGAAATTACTTTTTAAGCTATCCGCACCAAGATTGTAAATGAGTTCATGAATATGTGTCTGCTAATACTTCGATCGCACACTAGCGTAAAAAATAGGGTCAAAAATGTAGAACGAACAAAGATAAAGACCGAATAACACTTTTTTTGTATTATTCTTTTTTGGAACCGGTATCGCTGATGTGAGCAACAAAACCGCGAAATTGAAGTGGGAGTGGGCGGGTCACATCTGCAGGACGCATCCAGAGAGATGGGCCCGAGTTGTCACCAAATGAGTGCCTACAGACGGCAATCGCCGAAGAGGCAGATCCAAGAAACGATGGTGTGACGACTTGGTCAATAGAACAAGGGACTGGGAAACGTTGGCAGTGGACAGGGACAGGTGGAAAGATTTGGGCCTTTGTCCAGCAGTGGGATGATATAGGCTAAATAAATAAAAATAAATAAAATCTTTTTCTTACATATTTTCACATCTCGAAGCGTATGAGCAAAAAGTTATTATTTGCAAAATATATCAAATAAAAACTTAAATACAAATGTAGGTACATAAATCCGTTATTCCATTGTATGATAAATGTTCAGATCACGATTAAAAGTATTTTAACTAAAGTAAAAATTCATGTTTCCTTTAGAAACTATAAAATGTTTTGTGTTGGCGTTAACGATTTCGAACTATCTTACACGACAGAACATATTCTAGGCATAACACGTTCAAAAAGAAATATTTCACGCTCTATTTTATAGATTCCTATCGGCTAACCGATTGGATTGTAGCTATTCTGTTTGTGTCTGCGCAATTGCAAAAACGTTTGTGAACGAACGAATTTGCATTCATTGCTGTAGTGGAATTTATTCTGTTCAGTTTATTCACTAGTGTGTGACAGCATTCGTACTCGCAACATGGCGTACTTGGAATCAGGATACTACATTAGCAGGCCTTGTTGAAAAAATGTTGCCCGTTGATTTTGGTTTTATCATTACAAACATGCACGTGGCAAGCTGGAGAATGCAGGCTTTCAACAGGCTATGCCTATTTCTAGATGGCGGAGTGGCCATGTACAGGTCGGATACCCTCGGAGAATTGATTGTTTTTCTACTGCATTTTTTATATTAACATTAAAAATCTAGAGTTGTTGTTAATAAGATTACTAGAAATATTACGGTTCTTGGTATTGGAGTGTATTGTTGGTTCCTTCACTCATATCATCAACAAAAAGAGGTCTTTTAAAATACCTACTACGGCAGATTTAACAACGCATTAAAAATCTAAAAAAGCGAAAGTACCTACGTTCTAAATGGTAAACGATAGGCAGTGGTAGATGGTTAACGATATGCAGTGGTAGGTCGTTGACGACTGTTTCTAGTAATCACTTACTAGACGTCGGCTAAAAAAGACGCGCAATTCAATAAAACTTTTATAATTTCTGGCGTAGTCAATGAAAACTTAAGAGTTTGTCTTCGGTGAACATGTACAATCGACACGTATCTGTCGTAAGCGGTAACTGAAATTCTTTCGCTCATCCTTTACTCTATTGACGTCCTACGTATTAGGTACGGTTGCGGCCAGAAAACGTTTACGAGTTTTACAGTTAGATTCAATATCGCATATCTAAAATGCTAAATCAAGTTACTTGTTACCCTTTCAAAACTTATTACTCGATACGACTCAAAGCGAGTAGAAACTTTAGTTACTTAGACAGTGTCAGTCAAACTCCTTGCCATGCCATGATTGATTCTCGTTAGAAAAAATATTATAATCTTTGGTTAATAAAATTAATATTAAACATTGACTGGCAGAAAATGCTTTTAGCATTAAGTCCACCCTTTGTACATTTCTTGTGCAATAAAGTTTTAAATAATAATAATAATAATAAACATACAATTAGAACTTTTTACTTAAATGCTTGCACAACAATTGTGATCCTTAAGTTGGTAAACATTATCTGAACGTGACTGTACAAAGCGGCCCATCACAAAGTGAAACAATGCAATGCTCATTGCATCAAGCTTCTGCCCAGCGATGCTAATGCTAGCTAGTCAGAATGGCCTGCGCAATTAATGCGAGTAGCCCCGAACCTACCGTTGTGTGGGATGAATGAACTCAGATCGTTTAGCACTGATGAGTGACTGACCCTATTTGATAGTCGACAATCTTTACTGAATCGAGTAAAAAAGAAAGAAGTTTTAGCAAAAAAATACATCCTTAGATTAGAGTCAGCTACTGAAGGATTTAAGAACAAATAAAAAATTTGATTTGATTTTGATTCGATTACTACGAAAAACTAAAATCCAACAAGTCAAGTCAACTCAGTCAAGGTTCATAATAAGTTACTTTTCTGTCTTTCGTATTTTAATAAATATTGACTGCCTTGTTGGGCAGTGGTAAAGTTTCGGCCTTACATCCTAGAGGTCCTGGGTTGGAATCCCAGGTCAAGCCAAAATTGTTTCTGAGATTTTCTGCCATGAATTTCTCAAAAACAGCTCGGAGTCGGGAAGTTGGCGGTGTTGCCGAGGCACGGGGGTGCCTTGGAAAGAACGTTAAGCCTTTGGTGATTGCCTTCTCACCGATATTAGAAAGTGATGGAGCGGTGAGTGCACCTGTGTATTGTGCTCACACTTGTACACTATAATATCTCCTGCGTAGTTGGGTTTTGCCGCCTTGGTCGAAATCGCCCAGGAGGACTATTATTAATAAAATATGTCTAGAAAATAGGGTCAATTCCTGTTGGTTTTAGGAATTCATAATATTCTAGATGTACCTAACTGACAAACATATCAACTGGTTGCAAATGCAAATCAATCAGTGTTAGCCGATATTGATACTTGCCCTAAGGCAATCGGCCTCCAATCATTATAACTGTAACTAATACGTTTTAATAACGACCACTACATTTAATTTATTTATTATTTTTTATTAATATGGGTTCGCTCTTGACATCATTCTTCCTCTAAGAGGTGAAGAAGATGTCGACGATGTAGCGAGCTTACCCAGAAGGTGCCTATTAAATTATCAAATCTACTATTTCCACATAGCTCATAGATAGATACGGGTGTCAGTTTTTGAATACGTATTTCATTATAAATCTTATGTTATTAAAGCACTATGAAATCCAATTTTACCCATGGACAGTGCTATTGGAAAATTGAGATTTTAGTTTTATTTACGGTTTGTAAATACATTTTTAACTGTTAATTATTTATGTTGTAGAGCAAATTGAAAGATTTTTAACACTTTAACAGCAGATGTCCATTAGAATTCCGTTCTGTTTTGCATATTGTCCTTGAAAGCATTAATAACTTGATTTCTTTTAGTAAAATAATAATAATAAAAACTTTAGTTTAACGAGCAAAAATTTTTGGACGATCTTCTGAACTAGGCAGAACCATCGTGAGACTGTCCAAAAGGTTACACATTAGTTATTTTATTCAAAAACAACCGCCCAAAGTGGCCAATATAGCCGATTTTTCTGAATTAATATCTAATTTGCCATTAGTTCGGCGAAGAGCGTGCGTTACATTGAAACCTCGCCGCTTCGGGAATATAAAAGACCTGTTTTGTATGTAATATCCCATTTTGGAGGTGGGTCAGGAATACTCGAGGTGTACTTACCACATCTCACAGGAATATTAGTGGGCCAAGCACTTATTGATTTCGCATTGATGTTGTATCACAAGTGCTGTTGTGTAGGGCCTAAGCGTCTCTAGTATTCGTTCAGGTAAAATATATCAGTACCTAGGAATCGTATATTGTCAATAGAAGCCCTTGCAAGATTTTTGTACGTTATACTAGCGGACCCGGTAGACGCTGTTCTTGCAATTTTTCTATATTTTCTCACCGTTTAAACCTTCCCTACACTTCCATAAATAATTCAAAACCAAAATTACCAAAATCGGTTCAGACGTTCCCAAGCTTTTGCGAAACTAACAAACAGCAATTCATTTTTATATATATACATAAAAATGAATTCCAATTTCAAAAATATCCTTTGATAATAAGACCCAGTGCACACTTGCAGCATACGCAGACTGTCGCCGCGACTCGCGACTGTCATTGATTTAATTGACTCGCTGTCAATCGCATTTGCGAGTCCGGTGACGGAATAACGCATATGTAGGGCATATAATGATTAAACAGTAGGTACTTGACCAGGAATCGTCAGATTACGCTCTTTAAATAATATGTGCAATGGGGATAAAGTAAACTGTTTTTTTTTTACATATTATTGACATATTTTTATCCACCTTAGGTGGAATGAAAGGTTACTTGATGAATAGGTACATATTTTAGCTGTAATTTTAATCCAGGTAAAGAAAAAAGCACAGAAAGGGCTTTAAAATTCATATCTATGCTAATATATTCATGATAAAACATCATTGGATAGTCTAAAACCAAGATTGTCATTTATTTATTACGCTGGATGTCAGTTCGTATAGCCAACACAAAATGCGTAGCGAATTTGACCATCTAATGTAATTGACAGACTTTGGCGGAACAGTGAGCCCAAGCCGGCAAGTTTAAGTCCGCTTGAATTTTCTACCAGAAGCAATGAAAATTCAGGCGGTGCACAAAAATTAATGGAAAAAAATTGTAACTCAATTTGTTACTTACTAAATTATAAAAATAATTTATAAACACACGTATGAATTTCGTACAATAATACGAATTGAATACATTAAAATCATGGACATACAAATACGTATACATAATAAATAATGATCGTACACATTACTGACGTAAGAACACTTCACTGACTCAAGAGAGAGAGTTCATTTCTTTAGTGGGTCTGCAGTGACCTTTTAAACGACAGTTTTGCCGTGGACCACCGAATTTCCGTCCGTTTCAGAGTCGAGCTGCAGTGTATGATCCACACTTTAGGCCATCGTTTGCATGGAGTCGATCACCCAATGAGTGGATCTAGAAAAAAGCATGGGCCTCAATATTGATTGGTGCTTTTCTCTAATGGCCAATCGTGTTGGTTTTAAGGTCAACTGTTCGCTGTTCGCCCGACGTGCGTAGCTGGCTTGAGATTGAAGGAGTTGGTCACAAAGCCATAAGTGTGATGGGGTGGCACTTCAGTAACTTCGAAGTTATTTTTCTATACTTTTGCCGTTAGCACATTTAAGCCTCATTCCACCTCCATACTCTTTCATATTTATAACGCAGTTGCGAAAGAGACGCAGAATTTCGTTTAAAATTTCGTAAAGTGTAAAATACGCACGTTATATTTCTGAGATTCCTCTTTTAATGAAAGCGTAGCTACGCCTTCACGTTTATAATTACAAATTTTACACCGTGCCACAACTTATTTATATGAAGATTTTTAACCCCTTGATGAAAAAGAGGTGTCATGTGAGTTTTTAACCCTCAACGAAAAAGTTTTATTATTATTATTTATTTTATTTATTATGAAAACAACGTGGTAGATTTTTTATAAACAAAGTCCTACAAAACTATTTACACAGTTTGTCTGTAAGTTCAAGTGAGTGAGTTTGAGTGTAGTTTATTCTGTTTGTGTATTATGTGTTTGTGTGTGTCTGGCATCGTAGTTCCCGAACGGATGGACCAATTTCAGTGTGGTTCTTTTTATTCGAAAAATAATTTATTCACACTGGCTTTTATTTATGGCTGGTCAAAACCCGTCCAGTCTTTTAAGGTCACTCAAGTTTTATTTTTTTAGTTTTTTCTATGGACAGGGCTAACCGATCGGCTTGATAGGGTAAGGGTCATTCTTGATTCACTCATTCATTGACGACCGCTTGGTGCAGTGGTCCACAGGTCGGACTTCTAAACCAAGGGTCGCGGGTTCGATCCCCGCACAGTACAAGCATAAGTGTGCATGAACATGTGTGTTTGTACTGGTCTGGGTGTTTTCTATGTATAATATGTATTCATTTACAAAAAAACCGGCCAAGTGCGAGTCGGACTCGCGCACCGAGGGTTCCGTACAAACCTGCAAGGTTTACAAAGTTCGTTCATTACGACAATCGAGTCATAACTATGGTATTTTTATTGCAAAATGAAATTCATAACATTACAATGGGGAAAGATGGAGGAGCATAAATTTAAGACAAAGATCTCTTTATCGTTTATAATAATGTCATTGAATTTAATTATAAGTATAACACTTTAAGCAGTTAGGACGCATTTAGATTATACAGCTACATTCACCAAAACATCGGGATTGAATGACGATGAGTGAGGTCGTCTTTGCCGTTTGAAAAATGTTGCCCTCCCCATACATAGTATATTAACTCGCGGTCATTGCTGAAACTACAATTATGTTTACAATCACAATTTTTTTGGTGGTATAACTACTTAAAATTTTAAGCTTTTCGGAATTTTTCTGTTACCTGTGCTGTAAGCTATTGCTTCTTACCAAATTTCGAGATTCTATGTCAACGGGAAGTGGTCTTTAGGTTTTAATTCCCTTGCGTGTAGTTGCGAGTTTCAAAATATGCGGTATCAATGGTTGTACTTTTGCGTTTTTGCGTTGACTTAGAATTTTTTTTCACGGGTTAAAGGCAATTAGATCTAAGTATTTGATATGAATTTCAACTTGATAGCTCTACGCGTTCATGAGGAAAAAAGTAATAAGTTTATATTTATTTAAAAATATATATTTTGTAATGTAACTAAAAATTTAAGGTTTTCGGAATTTTTCCTTTATGTGTGCTATAAAACGTTGCTTCATGCCAAATTTCAAGATTCTAGGTCGACTGGAAGTACCCTTTAGGTTTTGATTCCCTTGCGAGTACTTGCGAGTTTCAAAATATGCAGCTTAAATTGCTGTTTCTTTTAATTGCGTTGACATAGAAGTTTGATTTTGTTACAGCTTAAAGGTATTATAGACCTGAGTATTTGGTATGAATTTCAATTTAATACCTCTACGCGTTTATGAGGAAATGGGTAGTAAGTTTAAAATTATTAAAAAAATATATATTATGTGATGGAACTAAAAATTTATGGTTTTCGTAATTTTTCCTTTATCTATGCTATAAGACGTTGCTTCGTACCAAATTTCAAGATTCTGAGTTCACGGGAAGCACCCTGTAGGTTTTGATTCCCTTGCAAGTGTCGAAAATTTGCGGCATAAACGGCTGTATCTTTTGATTGCGTTGGCTTAGAAGTTTGATTTTTTCACAGCTTCAAGGGACAGTAGACCTGAGTAATTGATATAAATTTCAGCTTCATACCTCCACGCGTTCCTGAGAAAAAGGGTCTTGACAGACGGACGGACGGACAGACGGACAACAAAGTGATCCTATAAGGGGTCCGTTTTTTCCTTTTGAGGTACGGAACCCTAAAAAGAGTATTTAAGCATGTTTATCCGTTGTCTAGTACCCATAACACAAGCCTTGTAGCTTAATTTGGGACTAGGGAATTGGTGTGATTGTTGTGAAATATTTATTAATTATTTTATTATTCCCTACCTACTTTTATGGTATGATTTCAACTAGCTATTAAACAACATCGCTTAGGATGACGACATGCTTTGGATATTATCATCATAATTTATATGTATATATTTAAGTTTATTTGTAATACCACTGTTGATTCTGATATCTGTAACACAAGTGCTTAAGCTACTTACCACGGAGTCAGATCAATGTATGTGATGTTGTTGTATATATTTATTTATATTTATAATCATACTGAAACTGGGATATTGGACGATTGCTGCTGTACATGCGAGTGGAGCTCTTATCGATTGGCATTATGACCTTTCACTAGCCAGAGCAAACCTTTGACCTTTACGCTTGTTGTTCAAGTGAAACCATTGCATTAACTAAATGATTATTTATTTCAAATGGTTTTCTCATGAATCAAAAGGAGTCCATGATGCGTGTACACGTGTGTGAAGTTTAGTAACTATATAGTTTCTTAAACCATTGACACGCATTGACACATTCAAGAAAATCTTGTTCCTGAACCTGTTGGTTTTTAAATTTATTTACTAATAGTGGACCCAGCAGATGCTGTCCTGCCCGCTTATTTCACAATTTATCAATATTTTCTTATTGCTTACACCTTCCCTGGACTTCCACAAATATGTGAAGGCTAAAATTATTGAAATCAAACAAACAGCAATTCATTTTTAGGGTTCCGTACCTCAAAAGAAAAAAACCGGAACCCTTATAAGATCACTTTGTTGTCCGTCTGTCCGTCCGTCCGTCCGTCTGTCAAGACCGTTTTTCTCAGGAACGCGTGAAGGTATAAAACTGAAATTTCTATATGATACTTAGGTCTACTGTCCCTGAAAGCTGTAGGAAAATCAACCTTCTAAGCCATCGCAATCAAAATATACAGCCATTTAGGCCGCAAATTTCCGCAAATTTTCGAAACTCGCACGGGAATCAAAACCTACAGGGTACTTCCCGTAAACTTAGAATCTTGAAATTTAGTACGAAGTCACGTCTTATAGTACAGATATAGGAAAAATTACGAAAACCGTAAATTTTCAGTTTCATCATATACAAAAAAAAAATTTTTGACAATTTTGAAAATTTCAAAGTTACTACTCCTTATCTACAGGTTTCTACGGAACCCTCGGTGCGCGAGTCCAACTCGCACTTGACCGGTTTTTATATATGAAAAAGCGATCGGCCCACCATCAAAATATCTCCATACCAAATTTCATACAAATTGGTTCAGTAATTTAGGCGTGATTGTGTAACAGACAGACAGACAGAGTAACTATCGCATTTATCATACAATATAGTAATTATATAGTATGGATAAAAAGGCGTTACAATATTTCAGTATTCATTTTTCTTTATGAGTTGAGTACAGCTAATAACAGGTCTCCCATTATATGCCAACGAGTATATTTCCAACTGGTTTAATTGATTTTGTGAAAATAATGATCGAGATACCTACCTACTTAATTATTTTGTACAAAATTATCTACAAACACAACACGAAAAGTGGCAGAATAAACACGCTCAAATGAAATAAAATTGTTGCGGCTGGAAACAATTAACATTTAATTAATTTTGTTCAATACAGCGTGGCTTCGGAAACCAGACCGAAACCATAATTGAGATATGTTCCGTGGGGTGCGCACTTTATCGTAACTAGTCCGTATCGTCAAAACGTCAGAATAGCAATCGCTGTGAATACGATACTTTAGTTGTTCGTGCTCACCCTACTCGTTAGAAAAGGGACAGAAGCCGTGATGCTTTCATGAAAATAAACGTAGTTCTCTGAATTATTATCTAGCGGATTTTATTGACCAATTTCAACTTCCTAAGCACTCGATTTCAAAACCATCTCCAAAACACTCGTTGATGCCATCTACAGAATCAGAGGAAGCATACAATAAACCTTAATTTTAATTAAAGTTATGTTTGTTAAGTTATTTGAATAACACCAGAATTGAACAGAATTGTGTTGAATATAATTCCATGGCGGAGTACGCCTCGTACCATCTCATAGGTGAGGTGAGGCCCGAGCCCAGAAAGTGGTCGTATATAAATAAGCTAATGAGAATGGTGCTTAAAAAATTAAAATCAAATGCGATTCTACCAAATAAGGAGATCAACATATTTTCTTACTAGCTTTTACTTCGTCCGCATTAGGTAGGTTTTTTTTTGAATGCGTTGTTTTCCCGTAATATTAATTTTATCCAAATCTTTGGTAATTTAGGAGTGAAAGCGATCAGATTCCGGAAAGATTTTTATCCCATAGAAATGCGTTGTTTTCCCGCTGTCAAAAGTAACTCATGTCATTTTTTAAGTCTCAAACTATCTCTACCTACCAAATTTCATTTAAATCTGTTTAGTAGTTTTGGCTTAAAAGCGATCGGTCCACTTTAATTGTTCCATGGGAATGCGTCATTTTCCCGCGGTAAAAAGTAGCCTATGTCCGTTCTCGGGTACCGAAACATCTTTATACCAAATTTCATGCAAATTGGTTCAGTAGTTTAGGCGTGATTGAGTAACAGACATACAAACAGAGTTACTTTCGCATTTATAATATTACTAGCTGACCCGGCAAACGTTGTTTTGCTATATAAATTCTTTTTCTTATCACAAAGGGATATGAAAAATAGATGTTGGTCGATTCTCAGACCTATTAAATATTCTCACAAAATTTTATGAGAATCGGTCACGCCGTTTCGAAGGAGTACGGAAAGGAACATAGTGACATGAGAATTTTATAAATATAGAGAAGTATGGAGTATGGATAAATTGTTCGCGGGAACGAGATTTCTGGATCCGCTTTTGCTGTGGTGCAACAGCCTCGGGGGCGTTCCGCTATTATCTTTACATAGTTAGGGAATTACGGCCCCATTTAAAATATAATGCACGGTGAGTCCCTAGGGAACTGTTTGAGTTGCACAGATGGAACGGTGTTCGGGGATTTCCAATTTGGAGTCATTAATTTGGTAAACTACCTTTAGGGTGGCTTGATGGACGACGTAAATAATTAAATTTGTAACAACATGGAGAAAACTTCGGTAAACTGACGGTAAGGCTTGCGTTAGTTTAATTTTACGTCGAGATAGGCTATGGATACACTGCAGGTAGGAATCATTGTAGCAAAAGTTTACTTTAAGGTTTGCTGATTCAACCATAACCGCGGAATGATTGTATGAACGCAGCCCTAAAAGTCGCAACGTTTCATAGCCAACGTTCCGTAAAACGTGCCGTACTATTGAGATCCAATCTCCAATCCTTAAATATGGTTATATTCTAAAAACTGCGGAAAAAGTACAAACAGCTGTGCTTACTTAAGTTTTCAATTAACTTAATTCAAATTCAAATTCTTTATTTCGGACAACATTATTCATGTGTTAGTAACAAAGGAAGCTTAGAACTATGTTAGTAATTAAAAACATTTTATGGTTGACAGCTGGGTATTTTTCATGTGTCATGATGAACCTAGGAGGCACGAAAAAAAAACACAATAAAATATTTTAATGTCTCATATTAAAATTTTATATGAATGTCCATTCACTTATCACCATATAATGCATTCGCATTATATCTAATGTAATAACTGAACGAAATAACAAAACAAAATGGTCGATTTCTAACGTCGATAGATACTTATTAAGATCATAAGTAGTGCTAACAATTAAAATAGCAGCTGAACATAGTCTAGAAACTAATCTTTTCTTCCACGCTACTGTCAGGTCGTGAACTGTGACTCCAAAAAAGCTTGTTTATGCTTCCCTCACAGCTCTATGCATTTTCCGTCGCAACGCGGTCGGACGCGGGCAGCCGCATGAAATTTGGAAGTGAAATGAGCATGTCACTTGCGCGGTATGAGCGGCGTGCGTCCGTGACATTTCTAGTCTAAGATCCAAACTTAAATCGACCTTCACTGAGTTGATAATAGATTTTTTTTAGTATTAATAACTAATAGTATTTTAGATAATTTGTTAAAAATGGGTTTGGTAAAAAATCCTCGTCAGATAGACTATTTTTAATTAATTTTGCAACATCAAGATTATTAGAATTTTTTTTGCTGGCTGAAAGTAATTTTATGGCCATAAAACAGATTATGATGTTTTTTTTTCTTTTATCCAATTGAGTGAAAGTAACTAACATTGACATACCTGTTATCTTTTTTTAAATTTCGAAAAGACATAACGCTCAAAAAAATCTTTTCGGCTCCGGTCATCGGGGAGGAATCGAACCCCCGACCTTTGGAAGTCCGGTCCAATGCTCTGACCACTGAGCTACCGAGAACCTTAATGAAGTCGTTGAATTTTGGAAGTGCTTTTTAACGCTTTGAGCCAGCGTATGTTTCATCAATGATTGTGGGAGATACCCTTAAATCCCCCGAGAGAAACATTTTTACAAATATTTAACAATCGGTTAAGATGAAATAGGCTATAATTTTATTTGTTAAGTATTTATTGTGTTTACCCATTACTTTGCCCAGGTAAATAATGGACAACCCAACGGCTGCACGTAATATAGGTTCTGTACTTTCAGTCAAAATTTTCTTTTTATTTTGATGTCGCAAAAAAAATATTTTTTTAGCGAACCCATTATTAATATTTTATAATCTTATACGAGTACTAAATTTATAATAAAATATGTTTCATTTCATTATCAGCTCGGTGAAGTTCGATTTAAGTTCGTATCTTCTACTATTCAGGATAGACACCCGACTAAGTTCGCATGCATTTCAAAGCAACTTGTATTTACAACTATTTATTGTAATGTGCAAGTGGCAGTGGACAGGTTACACCGCGAAGAGCTGATGGCCGTTGGGGTAGAAAATTAAAGTATCACTACGTATATAAAGCAATGTCACTTCCCGCGTCTCCCTTATCTATGTCTCTAATACGTATGTATGTATGCTCTTTCAAACTACTATACGGATTTTATTGCATTCATTTTTAATAGAAATAGTGATTCAAGAGGAAGGTTTATGTGTGTGTATATTGAAAAATAATGCAAAAACGGCGGGTAGGCTTTGTAAGGACTGCCGAGTCCACTAGTATATAATAATGTCAAATGTGTTTTTTGCAGCGACTGTCGCTGGAAATCTTTGGAGGAAGCCTATGGTCAGCAGTGGACGTCTTAAAGCTGATGATGAAAGTGATGGCCTGAATCACAAGGGAAAAAAGGGGTAATTTTAGAAATTATAGGTGGACTTTGGAAGAAAAATGACCTTGTCACTTGCGTGGCTCGTATGACCGAAGTGCTGTGACTGAAGTCGAAACTTGCGGCGCCGCACCTCTTGTTTTTTTGGATCTGAAGGTAAAAATAAAATAAAAGATAAATATACAACATCATCACATATATTGATCTGACTCCGTGGTAGCTTAAGCACATGTGTTACAGATATCAGAATCAACTATGGTATTACAAATAAACATAAATAAATACATATAACACCCAGACCAGTAAAACAGACATGTTCATTCACACCAATGTTTGTGCAATGCGAGGATTGAACCGGCGACCTCTTGGTGAACAGTCAACTTCTTGACCATTACACCAAAGTGGATCTGTGGGTATGTGTGCAACCACACCACATGCGCGCTCGGGAGCGCGGGTTCGGGCGTGTCAAACCCCATTGGGTTAGAATCCCGCCTTGGTAAATGTGGGAAGTGTGGATGCAAAGGCGCGTATCATTATGTTTGATATTTACGCGCCTGCCATCGCCACCGCAATATGGACACTATGATATACATTACGAGCGCCAATGCACTGCGGCCTGCCGAAAGTGACGTTTCTATACAAACGGACATATTTACGACGTATTTATTGACCGCAATACAGACAGACATATTTACCTACGATAAAGAGTAAAATTCATATGTCTGGCGGCTCGTTTATTCAACAAAAATCCTGGAATCTTCCTTCAAATGTTTATTACTCATCATGACTCACGTAATTTAGTTTTAGCGGGAGTCTGCACGTTTTCCCGGGATCCGAGCGCTTACCCGAGCAATGGGATTTCACAGAGACCTTACCCTGTAAACTCTTTAGTTATGAATCCAGCCGTCCTTGTTACTTATATAAGCTTGAGCGTGCAAGCGAACGGGAAGACTAAAGTCAAAAAAGGGACTGTTCACGGGATGCTTCACGGTGTAGGATTACTGACCCGTCAAATGCCTTTACAGCGCAGCAAATACGCAGCGTTTATTTGCAAAATAATTTAAATGTCGACAAGTATTCACTGTCACTACTACGAAATTCAAAACCCGTTATTACGATCATCGTGATTTATTTCTGCTTGCTAAGACTACGGATCAAAGAAGTATCTTTGTATTATGTGGAACATACACTGATACCTCTTTCTTATAACTTGTGTTCATTCAAAGCGAAAGTCAATAGGCACCTTCTGGGTAAGCTCGCTGCATCGTCGACATCTTCTTTACCTCTTAGAGGGAGAATGATGTCAAGTGCGAACCCATATTAATATTTAAAAAAAAAACATACACTGATGTATTAAAAAACGAAAATGTTTCGTACTAGGTACAGGCTTTGTCGTTTGATTATCCTTCCGTCTGAAGTTCCGTTGCTTCGTTTTTCATAGTAAGCCTTCTGAAACGGATTCGTTTTAACTAAATATCAGAGTTCCAATGTTAAGTATGATTGCTGGGAGTTTTCCCTTTTTTTTCACCCCTCTTTCTTTATCGATGTCTGCGCCATTAAAACGGAGATACTGTCTATTAGCTTTGTTACAGTAAATGAGGGTGACGGTTTCGAAAAACGTAAAGAATAACCATGAAAAATCACCTCGAGAAAATAAATCACAAAAATGCTCCGGCAGAATTGAAGCTGCGATTCGAAGAATGTTTTTTCTGAAAAAATGGATTTGATACAGTTTGTTTTCTTAAGAACATGTTTTGAGTCGAAAACATTGTGGGAATTATGCAAGAAAAAGATACAAAATGAAAAAAAGATTTAAAAAATTAAGTTTAGCCTTTTTTTATTCTTTTTTGCACTTCGTATGTAAGATTAATTCCTGGAAGCAAATCGTAATCCAGCTACTATTTAATGGTAATTCATTTTTTAATTTTAAGTCTTATAATTATGCTCTTAACTATGCCGGAACTAACACTTTAATAGCTGTACTAAATTATGCCATTTTTTTTTCTCGTAGTAGGTATCCGAGAAAGTCTGCAACATACCTCATTAGTAACAAGATTCGCCATGTTTTTGCACCTCATAAGGACATAAAACGTTAAAATGTCCGCATATATTTCGCATTTTGAATAGTACTTATTAAATACATGAAGAAAACCGCATGGCCTGTGCAAAAGCTTATATTTTTGCCTGCTCTTCGTATGTCATTAATTTTTGCAAGCTCATTATTGCCTTGATAGCCGTCCATAGAGTATAAATGCGATAGAAGCCCCACACGACTCTCATTAGGGCCGCGAATGGACTGACCCTGACATTTTATAATGAGGGCGGGACCCGGCTTCAGAACGAATGGTAAGGGTGCATTCATATAAGCGACTGATACCTTATATGTTTTTATTATGTACTGAAATTAGAAAACATTAAATAAATCTGTATATTTATTTTTCTAGTAAAAATAGGTACTAACGTTATCTAATAGATGGCTTTTGCTGAGGATCTTCAAGGATTCCGTAAAATATTATGGGATTCTTACACGATCAATATATTCGACGTCCACTCTGGTGTAATGGTTAAGAAGTTGACTATCAGACCAAGAGGTCGCGAGTTCGATCCCCGCTTAGCACAAACATTTGAGTGCATGAACATGTCTGTTTGTATTGGTCTGGTTGTTAATGTATTTATTTAAGTTTATTTGTAATACCACTGTTGATGCTGCTTTCTGTAACACAAGTGCTTAAGCTGCTTACCACTATTAATGTACGTGATGTTGTTGTTTAAAATAAATGTCTACCAGTCTGTCTGGATGTCCGTCGTTCCAAAATGACTTTCGGAAAAAGTATTCATCATTCCATTATTATTTAGTTTTGCACATACTTCAGTAGTGCTTAGGCATCATACTATTTGCCATTATTCCTCATGAAATATTTGGAGTAGAACTTAAAAAATCGTTGAACAATTTATTCACGAAGTCATCCATTCGGACCGTTATAAAAACGACAATTATCGAAACACAGAACGCTTAACCAGAAGATAAAAGGGTGGCATCGATACTGGTAATGCCACAAACTGCCGCCACGATATACTCGTAGGTAGGATCAGTAAGGCTTCATGTAGACGACGCCGGAACCACACCGGTGCCGGACCGAAACCGTATACGAATAAATGTCGCGCTGAGCAGCCGGACAGACACCGCATAATCAACGGGCTGCCTCCGTAAACTGGGGTTCACTACTCCATTTGGAATTACGTTTCGTCGAATTACAACTCATCGATCACAACAAGTCGATTATTTGTTTAAACAATGTGTTACATTTCAATTTCTTTTAACATTCGACGAAATAAACCATCGATGAAACATCTTTCGGGTACATAACGCATCGTTCGTGTAACTCGACGAAACGTATTTCGAAATGGAGTAGTGAGCCCGTAAACATGCGGTTCCGGTCCGGCGCCGGTGCGATTCCGTCATCATGATACAGATACAAAACCTAAATATGGCTCTTTAAGCTACGTAAGTACGCCTTATTTCAAGTAAGCCTGCAATCTGACGATCAGGTGAGGTCATTATCAGATGACAGTCCCGGTGATGGAACATGTTCGAACCATACTTATCACAGAACACGACGCATGGCATTCTATTTCTAAGCTGGTCAAAATGACGTAATGACTATATTTTGAGTCTAGTGGCCCGTCTCGGCTCCGCACAGGTAGACGAAATTTTCATGCATATCTCTATTTTTTTCTCGTATTTCATATAGCCTATGCTCTTCAGTGATATAATTCTACTGGTAAAAGATTTGAAATTAAAACACACTTAAAGAAAAATGGACTGCCACAGGCGGGAATTGGGTTAAGTTGGGTTTTTGGACTTGGGTTATGTCCTATGGGCAACCGTCCATATCCACTGGACAACTATTTTGTCTAGGTGTAAGGTTTACTAAATTTTAAAATATGAATGTTACAATTAAAATTTAATTCATCATAAAGTTTAACATCAACTATTATCATTACTTACAAAATATTTATTTAGTTGTCCAAGGGACTATCTTAACTAGAGTCATTTGGATTTTTGAGTCATAATTACTATTATATTTTAAAAAAAAAACTCGTTCTGCTTTATGTGGATTCTTAAAATATAAATGATTACCTTCATCACAAATATTGAAACACAAAAAATTTGTAAGCAAGTTAAAAAAAAATCAATGTAAACTTAAAAGTTGATTAACCCTTGTAATTACTAAATAGGCATATTAACTGCTGTTCACTACTATAATAAACTCTTTTGCAAAAAAAACGGGCACTTTAGATTTTTTCCTCTACTTTAATGAAGAAGAACAAGAAATAGGTTTTATTAATTTGACGATGTATTGGCATGTTATTTGAAGCATCCTGGCATGATTCTTTACGTTCCAAATTTAAAATTTGAAATTAATAAAAGAAAAATAATGATTATTGTGGATTATTCTAAAATTGCTTTACTAATGGCGCGAATTGCTGAAACGATTTTTAACTGATTACGATATTTTAAAACTTTTTGGACATTTTCTGCAAATTAAACAATTTAATCTTTATTTTTACATTAAATACCACTTTTTGATATGAGTGATAAAGCGATAAGGGCCGGTAAAATTATAGCCCTACTTGAAGAAGGTTATTCGCAAACTTACGTGTCTCAGCGGCTAAAGGTGAGTCGTTCAACTGTCCAGAGGACTTGGCAACGGTATCAAGAGACCGGTTCGGTCAAAAGAAGACCCGGTTCGGGAAGAAAACGATGCACAGAACCAAGAGATGACCGCTTTTTGGTGAGTCAGGCGTTGCGGAATCGTAAGGCGTCAAGTGTGGACCTGAAGAAGAGCCTTGAAGAAGTAAGAGGAGTAGAAGTTAGCTTGTGGACGGTCAGGAGGAGGCTTTTGGCTGCCAATATCAGGAGTTACCGCCCAGCTCGGGGCCCTAAATTACTCCGTGAGCACCGTGTTGCTCGACTTCAGTTTGCTCGGAACTGTGCTTCATGGACTCTGGAGGACTGGAATAAAGTATTGTTTTCTGATGAAGCTAGAATCTCTTTGTGTGGAGAGGACCGACGCCGGCGAGTGCTGCGAAGACCACGGGAACGCTATGCGGAAGTGTGTTTCGAAGAAATCACTCCTTATGGCGGAGGCTCCGTTATGTTTTGGGCAGCAATTAATTCGACGGAGCGTACGGAGTTAGTTTTCATAGAAAATGGAACATTAAATGCACATCGGTACATAATGGAAGTCCTAATTCCATATGCACAACCCACATTGACTGCACTTGGGGAAGATTCCATTTTTATGGACGACAATGCTCGCTCGCACCGTTCTGGCGACGTGGAAGCGTACATGCAAGAAGTTGGGATCCGTCGTTTAGATTGGCCAGCTCGAAGTCCTGACCTCAATCCAATTGAGCATGTCTGGGATGTTCTAAAGAGACGTGTAAGATCAGTGCAACCTGCTCCACAAAACATCAGGGAGCTAAAAAGAGTCATTGCAGAAGAGTGGGAACGAATTCCTCAAAACGTTATTAAAAACATCGTGGAAAGCATGCCCAGAAGGATTCAAGCTGTGATTTTGGCAAGAGGAGGTCACATTCGGTATTAGGTTTTTACATTTGTAACTTTATTTAATTAAAAAAAGTAAAAAAAAATCTTATCTTTATTGCCGACCACTTCTTATTGCGTGTACATCGGTTTTAAAGAATCCATCGTTTTTTTTTTCTTTTAGTTGCCCGAACTCACTTCACGCGCATTAATTTACACGATTATAAGTATACAGACTACGTCAAAGAAATAAATTTCATTTAATTAACTCAAATCGACCTTAGAACGTAAATTTCCTTAGGTGCCCGTTTTTTTTGCAAAAGAGTGTATAAAGGTGAACCGAGTTCTTTTCAATTTTTTCTTTTCAAAAAGAGACAATTCTGAACCCTTTCCCCTTGTGCCAAAGCCAGTATCGTTAATTCTTATTGAACGAACCGTATTGTTTGCTAATTGAATGGAATCAATCAATTTCATCATGCACTCGACTGCAAAAAACCGAATGTTGGAAACAAAAGGCTTTACGGGAGTACGAGCCAGAATATGTGCTTTGGCTTCAATAAATCTTGCTATGAAATGATAACCTTGATTTTCAACTGTATAACTGGCTTTCGCTAGTTTCATTTCAAGATGATATCGTGTCCGTGAGGGCGTGGCTGAAAACGAGTAAAGATGAAGCAAATATAGCTTCATTATATTAACTCCTGATGATAATTCAGTCATTGTTGGATACGAAGTAGGTTCCTATGTTCATATACCACAAGCAAATGTTCATATATTTAAAACCTTCGACCACAGCCAGAAAAATAGCTGGTAAGCTTTAACGACTGGTCAGATTTTGTTCAGCCATAGCTAACCGAGGGTTCCGTACAAACCTGTAGATAAGATAGTAACTTTGAAATTTTCAAAATTGTCAAAATTATTTTTCATAAATATTTTTTTTTATATGATGAAACTGAAAATTTACGGTTTTCGTAATTTTTCCTATATCTGTACTATAAGACGTGACTTCGTACTGAATTTCAAGATTCTAAGTTTACGGGAAGTACCCTGTAGGTTTTGATTCCCGTGCGAGTTTCGAAAATTTGCGGGCGGCCTAAATGGCTGTATCTTTTGATTGCGTTGGCTTAGAAGGTTGATTTTTCTACAGCTTCCAGAGACAGTAGACCAATTTCAGTTTGATACCTCCACGCGTTCCTGAGAAAAACGGTCTTGACAGATGGACGGACGGACAACAAAGTGATCTTATAAGGGTTCCGTTTTTTTCTTTTGAGGTACGGAACCCTAAAAAACCACACTGTAATTGGTTCATCCATTCGCGAGCTACGATGCCACAGACAGACCCATACAAACACACATACACATTTTCGTTGAGGGTTAAAAACACTCAGTAACAGAATGGATGTCAAACTTATAACACCCCTCTTTCGTCGGAAGTTCAAAAAAGAAAACCGAGGAAAAGGAATCGGAAACCCCCCCGCAAGCATTTTTTTCGCAGCTAACCAATAGCAGCATATTAACATTGGTTCTTTTCAAAGCCGTAAGTTTACAAAAGGACGAAATTCCTATTTACGGGTACGGCTTTGAGTAAGTACCGCGTTTGACATAGAGGCCGCATGCGTCCATAAGTAAGCGGCGTAAACAAAACTCGTGTAAACAACGAGGATGCAAATAACACACCGCTCTATATTTCTTGGGTGCCTTTAATTTTGCGAGTGTTTATTTTAGGGAACACCTTGCTCGCTTTTGGGCACAGTGGAACGGTTTGCCGAAATTCTGTTGGTATTTAAATTGTATATTACAGCTGCTTTATGAGAATTCGTGTCTCTGTGATGGAATTTTTTATAAATTATTTTATCTGCGACTTTCAGGGGCTGCTGCTTTTCAACCTTGCAGCGACCAATCTTTGACCGATGGCGGGATAACCATCCAAGTAAAGGCGCAGCTAAATGTCGAGCTGTGACGGGCAGCAGCGTAACAGATACAAAGGGCTGTGCCACTGCGCTCGCCAACCCGCCTGCCAAGCGTGGCGAGTACTGGCATTATCTCCTCAAAATATGTTTCGGTCGATGCGGAAAACTGTGGGGAAGGCCTATGTTCAGCAGTGGACGTCCTTTGGCTGATAATGATGATGATGATGAACCAATCTTTGAACCTTACCCAAGATTTTAAGGACGAATTTGATCTGGGTCAAATAACTGGAGTGGTATTTGTGGATTTTTCAGCAGCATATGACACGTTTAACATAAAACGACTACTGTGGAAGGTGACCGAGCTCACCGGGGACCACGATTTTACAAAGTTTCTGAGTGAATTACTCAGCAGCAGGCGTTTCCAAGTTCACCTTCTATCAGAGAAAAGCCGTTGGAGACCCCTTGAAATGGCCTGCCCTAAGGTAGCGCGCCAGCGCTGATGCTATTCTACATTTACACCAACAACCAGCCAAAAATCATGCGTGACGTTCCAAGCGCTGTCCTATGAGGAAGTCGAAAGAAACTTAAGTGGAGCACTGAAAGATCTTGGCTGCTATTACAAACAAAATTTATTGTGACCACACCCCTTAAAGACTCAATCTTGCGCTTTTCGTCTACTAAATCGGGAAGCGGGACAACTGGATATCCACACAGGGAGGGTGTTCCGATTGTTCACTGCTCTACCTCATACTATCGGGGGAATTTTAGAGCTCTGTCCAACGTTATGGACAGTGCTCTAAAATTCAAGCAGCTCTGCACTAACACCAAGCAGAAAGTGAACATCTGGAACAACCTTCGGATCTCTTTCAAGATTATGTATATGCTAGAACCATAATTTGATGGTAAAACTAAACAGAAAAGGACTTCTGTGGTATTTAAAAAAAATACTTCTGTTCAAATATGGAATGATACCGAAATGTGACCTCCAGGACAAAGACTGCGGAGATACGGCAGGAAACTTATATTGGGTTGAGGGAGAGCACCAAGTAAAATCTTATCGCGGACAAACAACAGCTTACAAGTCCCCACCGTATCTTTTATCTTTTGTATAAACAGCCTTGTCTTGTTTATTTGCAGTGGCCCGACCACCATTTATCCGGAGTGGCCATTTGTTAAATTAAAATCACTACTTACTTCCTTTTATTTTTCTAGATACTTCAACACTGTGGGAGTTTTCCATCGGTGCAATTGCAATCAATGTTATTTGTAACATGAAAGGATAAGGCGCATCACGACAAGTGCGCCGCGACGCGACGAGACAAATACTTGTGACAGTGTCAAGCGCGCTCGCTATGTAGGACACTGTCGTAGACGTACGGTGGCAGTCCGCGCCGCGTGAACACTTGATAACGAAAATTGTTTGCAAGCACTTCGCAATTAGCAAGCGGGATTGTGCTCGATGTGCAAATGATTTTCCCCCGAAGGTGTTCATGCGGCGCTGACCGCGATAGTACATACATTTGATAGTGTCGCGTTTTCTGCTCAGGCATCGCAGACGCATCGCGATAAGTGCAACGCGACGCATACTTGTATCAACGTCAATCGTGCTTCGTCACAAAAGACACTACGAGTATATTATCGTACAAACTGTCACGTCGCGATGCGTCGCGTCGCATTTGTCGCGTTTATCACTTACGTAGGACCACGGGTGAGTCATTAAACGCAATATCCAGTTTCTGGCTCATTCTAGAAGTGGCAAAAGTTTCACTGGGTCTAAAGTTCTATGGCACAGTAAGACAAATACAAAATACAAATAATTTATTTCATCAACTTAAAAATAAATACATCACTTTGGTTAGAAGACGGTGACTCTAAATATGTTTATGCATTAATAATATAAAATAATACAATTTAAATACACAACAACATCACATACACATGGATCTGACTCCGTGGTAAGTAGCTTAAGAACTAGTGTTACAGAAATCAGAATCAACAGTGGAATTACAAATAAACTTGAATAAATACATATAACACCCAGACCAGTTCAAACAGACACGTTCATGCACACAAATGTTTGTACAGTGCGGGGATCGAACCCGTGACCTCTTTGTTAATAGTCAACTTCTTCATTACACCAAAGCGGTCATCAAATACGACTACTTAAGGTTCAGGCCTCACCTGCGACCTCCTGACGTCGCGACTCGCTTAGCGTGTCAACGTGTCGGCGCGCCTCAATCATTGACAGTTCCCGCTGATGACAGTATGCTGCAGATGAAGCCTAAGCCTTAATGTTTAGTTCAACTTTGTTAGTAGAATGAACATTTTCAACACCACACTTTCATCACATACGGGAAACGTAAACATCTTCTGTCTTGATTGGCTGCTGTAGCTTCCCCTAAAAGCTTAGCAAAAATTTTCTACCTTTTCTTTTAAGGTATTCGAGTAACGAAGCACCAAAGTGAAAACAGTACTTACGTAAACTAGTTAAAAATTTCAGTGCATAATACTTTCGAGTTAAGCACCAGTCACGGAGTCTTACGAACTATTAGAAAACTTGAAAAAGATTCAAATTGGTATAATAAATACAAGACGGTGTGTAATAAACTTACAAGAAGATTAAGTTTCTAGTATTAATTTTGGACTTTAGTGACCACTAAGAACTAAGTAAATTATTGTGGTACTTAGACATATATTAAAGATTACTTATGATGTAAAATCATTGCTTTTCTAAAATAGACGACATTAGCACGACTTTTACTTATTAAAACAAGACAAATGATATTTCTTAGCATGACATGAATAATATTATACCACAATGTAGATATATATCATAATACTTAGTGCGTACCAAACTAATATCATATTAGCCTATTTAAAAAAATAGGCCTTCATACAAGACAATTATTATAACAGACTAATAATTTTATTATTTTGCATATGTAGCACTCATTATTTCAATGAAAAAGCAATACCCTTCTCTGAGTACCTAATAATGTTAAGAAAACAATTTGAAATAAGTAGTTCATTTTTACGATCAAACGTTTTTGCGACCTAAATCACCAAATATTGTGTTACGCAAGCAACACACATGTGTTAAAAAAATTCTTATTATTTTAAGCACCCTGAAAAACCACTAAGGCATATTACCCAAATCACTTTGAGCGCTGAAAGCTTGAAATAAACTGATGGGAGGAGTGGGGGTGTTTTTACCCTTTTAAAGTGGGTAGCTTGTTACAACACCTGCGTGGCTTAAATTATGTAAATATTCTTTAATTCAAAGTCCCTTGTAGTAACCTTTTTACGTACAGTCGCGTTTCGGCCACTCGAAGCATACAATCGAATTTTCGGTGCGTAACTCGTATTAAGTTACACACAAGTACGACGCCGTTTTCGAGACGAGAATATTAATGATGTTGACTATGTCATTAAATGGGTTCTATTTATTTTTTTCGATATTCAAGTTGTATTCAAACAGACTGACATTTTTTCTGAAGTGCACACGTCTCTAACCCAATTTTGAAATCGCTAACGCTGATTGTAAAGCCATTAAAATTATTTGTTATTTCAATTATAATAATTACTGAAATCATAAAAAAGAAAAGATCTGAGACTATGTTGCTAACCGTTTAACAGAAGCGCTGCTAGTTATAATTTTGTTGTTGAACGCTGTCAGTGAACGGAAAGCAAGATCGTAGAAACGTCGAGCAGTGAGTACCGAAATACTCATTAAAATAGTTCGCGTTTAGACCCGATAACCAATAGATAGTGTTAAAATGCAACGCGAACATTTAAAATCATAAAAGATCGTAGGGTCCTGAAAAGGTTCTATAATTCAAACCACGGCACATAAACTGTACCATCGTCGTCACAAGCACCACATCTTTATCTTTAAAAATGGTCAGGCTAAATCAAGCGGCCTCCCGCCGGGCCCCGACAGCGGAATATATGGACCCGGAACAAAAACAAGTCGCAACATTATTCCTGCCCACGAACACTAGCTATTGCTTGGAGAGCATCCAATGACGCTCCAGAATGTCTTATGTTCAAATGAGCTCAATAGATTGTATGTTTGCTGCTATGTGTCACTAAATTGTCAGTTTTCGAATCTTATGAATACTATCAATAGTAGGTAATCCTCGTAAATGGGAAAGACTTATCCGACAAATAGATAAATAGACAAGTCTTTATTGGACACCACAAAAAAAAAACATTCACAAATGTTTTAATTTTTTTAAGGAGTATAACAATAATTTTAAGTTTTATGTTACTAACAACTAGCTATGGATCTTTGACTTGGTCTGAAATAAACGTTTTATTATTATTATTATAAATATGTGACCAATAGGGTGATTGACACCACCAATCGTTGAAGTATTTTTTATCAACTGTCAAAACGCTTTTCTCCATAGAGTTTGTATGGGAAAAACACACTTTGACATCATCGAGTGCAATGCCGGCTAAGTGACTATTTATCGATTGAATTTCAATTAAAAACCAAATAATACGAACTGCAGAAAAATATTAATGAAACGGAATTATTTTAGAAATATTCATTTTTAAAATATTTCTTTCATAGTGGAACCAAGCCTATTAAAGATCTTATCGCTAAAAGCATTTCCAGACAGTCTTCGGGTAAGAATACCTGATTTTCAGGATCAAAATCAAAATTTTGAGAACTGCAGATAAATATTTCATTCCTTCCTTAGTTGTACAATTTGTTGTAAAAACTGTTAGGCTTTATTTACCTCTTTAAATTAACATGTTTACCTTGCTTTTAGCAGTAAATAGGACGACCACTTTGATCACGATCCCCGCACTGTACAAACATTTGTGTGCACAAACATGTCTGTTTGTACTTGTCTGGGTGTTATATGTATTTAGTTAAGTTTATTTGTAATACCACTGTCGGTTCTGATATCTGTAACACAAGTGCTTTAGCAACTTACCACGGAGTCAGATCAATGTATTTGATGTTGTTGTTTATTTATTTATTTGTAAAACAAAATGGTTGCCTGTAAAGTCGGTTTTACGGGCGAAGATTTTACGTGACAACGTCTTTTCAACGCGCCTAATTCTCTAGTGCTGCGCGCGCGGCGGACCGATCATGTTTGAGTGGGAGAGGGACGCAAGGCATTCGCGGGCCTCTCTCTCTTTCGGTGACTCATCGTAACAGACGTGAGCGGGCGTTATGCTTTTTCATGAGTGACTCCGAGCCACAACCTAATTTAAGACGTTGTCACGTCAAAAGAAAGAAAAAATCTAAGAAGATCCCTTTGCTTTTTCTTTTAAACTTGAATGATTGTGAATAACTAAAGCTTTCTTCTTCTATCGTATACTTGTACATTCTTTTCCTAACCCAAATAGTACTGTTTAGGGCAAACTTCAAGCAGGGGTATTCAAGTGTGGGGCGCAGCATTGATTAATGACAATGACAGACGCGACAAAAACAGCCAACTTTCACAAACTCTGACGAAGTTTTAAGTGAACTATCGCGGCATGTGCTCGGCGTCAACTCATCAATCATACACACACAAAAGATTTTTCCGACACCGAGGATCATCCAAACTCGAACCGGCTTGAATGAAAAATCAAGCGATGCGTGGCTGTTTTGATAAGTTTATTTTGGACTGTTGGCTTTTACCAGCTTTATAGCATACTTACACATAATAAGTTTCTATATTTTTAGCATTAACAATGCAAGTTTCTTAACAATATGAAATTGAAACACACTTAAAGAAAAATTCGACCGCTACAGGCGCACCCGCACCTATCGCAAGGCGGGCGAGACAGTCCGTTTTTTCTTCAAGTGTGTTTTTATTTCACATTCATACCCATAATATGTTAGCACTGCTCTGCTATAAGTTGATATCACTGCACAAAAACTTATGCTGCCTCAAAACTTTTTCTGTAAGGGTTTCAACATGTAATAGGTATTAATTGTGTTTGCAAAAATGCCAAATAGTCCAACTATTTGGCATTTTTCAGAACAGGCTTTAAAAATCTTCGTAAAGATAGGTAAATAATTTTCATTCCAGTCGCAGCATTAAAATTTTAAGAAATCTAATAAAACATTATCTTATTTTTTATTTTTTAAATCGTATCTCAACAGCAATGTCTTAAATGTTGACTTTAAAATAATTGGTATTATTTTCGCAAAAAATACTACTTTCTTCGCCCCAATAATACTGAAAATCTCAGCGTAAAACATAATGAAGGACAGGAAAAGAATATCCGATTCAAATTGAGCGTCTTATCATTTCCAAAGGGATTTGAAGTGTTTGATTTACTGACCCATTGTTGAGGGGCTCTCAAAGAGCGTACTCAATTGTTATGTCGTCAAATGGGTGACCCCATGGTAGTCGGGGTTCCACCGTTGCTCAAAAAAGAAGTAGCAAAAGTTTTTTCTTGTCCGCAACGGGTAGGTACGCGTTTTGCCTTCATCATTATTGAAATGTATGCTTTAAAATTATTTGTTAGAAAAAATGAGACGTATTTGCTAAGCAAAGATTTAAAGAGCATGTTGATTTGTTCAATTGAAACATGGGTACAGAAACCGAGCGTTAAATTGTTACATGTCGGGACAATAATTATATATTGTTAAGAAGCTAGTCACTTGTATTAGCTATTGAGCTGTGGTAAAAGTACATGCCACATAAGCACTTTTGTTTTGGTATTTTCTTTAACTATAAATGGATTAAGGAAAAAACAACACTTTAACAATGAGATTTGTCCTGGCATGACCCAACTCATTTACTTGGGCTATACTAACGTTTTCAATAACTCCACGATGACATATTTACTTTGCCATTGGGAATATTAAATAGTAAATAGGACACTAGCGACGGTATGAAAGCGACTGCTTGCGGCAGCGTAGGCCTTTGGTCGGTGACATACGCTGACCCATTGACGATCATCGACACCGCCGTCGGTCGCTAACAAGATACGAGAATAAGGCGCGCCATATTAAAACTATGCTAATGGTCACCTGCGGACTATACAACAATACAATACAACAACAACATCACATACAATAATCTGACTTGGTGGTAAGCAGCTAAAGCACTTGTGTTACAGATATCAGAATCAACAGTGGTATTACAAATACACTTAAATAAATACATTTACAACCCAGACCAGTACAAACAGACATGTTCATGCACACAAATGTTTGTACAGTGCGGGGATCGAACCCGCGACCTCTTGGTTAATAGTCAACTTCTTGACCATTACACCAAATTGGATTTTTTTTTTTTCATATGAATAACCAGACATTTGGCCGCGATCTCACCTGATGGTAAGCGACGATGCGACCGAAGATGGAACATGACTGGCTATTAACAGCCTAATCACTCTTTTCTTGAAAGCATACAAATCATAATGTTCCGGAAATATTTTAGGCGGCAGCAAATTCCACTCCCTAGCCGCACGCAAAAGGAACGTAGATGCAAAACGTGTTGTACGTAATGTAGGCATGTCTACGACATAAGGGTGGAGACCTCGACTGCGTCTTGTGTCCCGGTAGTGAAAAGGGGCTGGTGGAATTAATTCGTGCAATTCCTTCGCACACTCCCCGAAATGTAGCCTGTAGAACACTGAAAGACACGCCACTTTACGCCTGTGATCAAGGCTTTGCAGCTTGCGTTCACAGAGTTCAGCATCTCCAATAATTCTAATTGCTCTCTTCTCTATCGATTCTAAAGCAGCCAGCTGATATTTGGCAGATCCATCCCAAAGGTGGCAGCAGTACTCCATTAGGATTAGGTTATATATAGGCATGAATTTTGGTTTAAAGTGGGGAGGGAACGAACACTACGCTCGCCCCTAGTCCGAGCCTTTGCGAGCGACTGGGAAAGCGAATACTCCCATGCGCAAACTCTTCCCTCCAGAGTTCTTTTTACATGGCGTAAATTATAAAGGCTTCCCGTCTCGACGCTGATTACGAAGATACGAGTATAACGCGCGCAATATAAAAAGAACACTAACGGTCACCTGAACTCACCTGCGCACTAGGCGATATATGGGACTGAATGTTGGTACAAAGTGGGGAGGGAGCGGGCATTACGCGCGTCCGAGCGTTTGCGAGCGACTGGGAAAGACATACCATGCGCAAACTCTTCCACTCCAGAGCTCTTCTTACATGGCGTGAGTTATAAAGGCTTCCCGCATCGAAGCTGATTACGAAGATACGATTATAACGCGCGCAATATAAAAATAACACTAAAGGTCACCTGCGCACTAGACGATATATGGGTCTGATTGTTGGTTCAAAGTGAGAAGGCCGCAGCATTACGCGCGCCCCGCGTCCGAGGGAAAGCAAATACCGATATGCGCAATCTCTTCCCTCCGGAGTTCTTCTTACATGGCGTGAGTTATAAAGGCTTCCCGTCCCGACGGCGGTAACGAACGACGTCACTGACTATTGCTTACACTAGTACAAACAGCCGCTTGCCTGTTGGTCCCTTTTACTAAGCTCTTTCCACGGATATGACAGACTACATCGCCGTGATGTCATATCCGCTAGACGAATGGACACTGAAATGGTGCATTTGAAAATATCAGGCGTTCTACCCTGATAGTCCACTTGATACCATCTAGTCGGATTGGTTTACTTTACAAACTCACCTATACCAATCCGCACTAAGCCTACACCCGTGAAGAATAATAAAGCGTATGAAACGCACCGCACGAGCTAAAACATTTTTTCTTATGTAGTTGTTGTAACATCTAATATCTGATATGTACCCGTCTATTTAAAGTAAACTTTGTATTATAAATATATGTAATATGTATTATAAATAAGCTTTGGTGTAAATGGTTAAGGAGTTGACTTTTAAACCAAGAGGTCGCGGGTTCGATCCCCGCACTGTTCAAACATTTGTGTGCATGAACGTGTCTGTATGTACTGGTCTGGGTGTTATATGTATTTATTTAAGTTAATTTATAATACCACTGTTGATTTCGATATCTGTAACAAAAGTGCTTAAACTACTTACCACAGAGTCGGATCAATGTATGTGATGTTGTAATTACAACCTAGGAATTTTCAAAGCTAGAGTGAACAGGCATCTTCTAGATTAGCTCGCTTCATGGTAGACTCAGTCTTTGCCTCGTTGGGCTTAGTCTTGGGTCAAGAGCAAATCTATCCCAAATAAAAAAATATGATTATTAAACATCCGCTGTTTTATATGTCATTTGTTTTCTGTTTCCAAACGTAGGTATCGACTCTTTATCTATAATTTTTAATTACAAAGATAATAAATAAACTTTAGCTAAATGGACAGGCGAAATGGATATGTTAGCCTCATAGTAGGGACCCAGAATCGTTTCGAATCTTTTGATTTACGATATACGTATTCATGTGCACGTTTAGTCCGACGCATATTTTTCGTCCGCCGTTTGTGTAACGTACCGACGACGCCACATCAAGCTAAACATTTCTGTTGCGACATCGCCCTTATTACAAGCCCATACGGTACCGCAGTGTCTACTCTGACGTGCTGTCGAATCTACATACATCATAGTTTACAGTTTTGCCCGAACGTTTCTAATTCAGGTGAACTATGGGTGTTCTGGGTCTGTTTATTTGTGAGTTTTCATTTATGCTAAAGCGTAGTTTTCAGCTGGTGGTAGTGAAATAAAACCTCTAGATATTTTGAACCCCCGATGAAAAACAAAGGTGTTGTAAGTTTGACCGCTATTTCTGTTAGTGTGTGTCTGTCTGTGGCATCGTAACTCTCGAATTGATGAACCGATTTTGAAACCTGTTTTTTATATTTAAAAGATAATTTAATTCCAGTGGTTCTTATCTATAGCTGATCAACATCCGACATTTTGGGTTTTTTAACTGAAAAGTTTTACTCTACTCATATGTTTGTCTGATTTCCACCAACCAACGGAACTATCTGTGACTTGTTCTATCGCAGATCTGCTATCCATAATGCATCTCCTTTCTCGTAAAATCTATCAGATATTACAGCAGCTTGTTTAAAACTGACAGTTTGCTATCCTATAGTCAAAGGTAGGAAAAAATATTGAATCCAGACGTTACTCCACTGCTCCACTTAACACAGTCCATATATTTTGTTAACAAATAAAGTTACTGAGTGTTCGTACAATTTTATATGAATACCTACACGCAACTTTGTATTGTCCACTCATGATACTTTGCCATAAAACATTTGGTGGTAACCGCATCGTATCAGTTACTTCTTGAAACTGTAATGTTGTATTCGTTTCTTAGACCAAACAACGGGTAGATACGGTAGCCAATAGATACGGTATGGCCTAGTGGCGCGTGGTCCGATTAAACCGAGTCCAATGGATCTACTCCACTCCTAGTCGTCGTCAGTACTGCGAGTTATTTACATGTGCGTGCGTGTGCGTGAGCGGCCCATTTTAACACGCTTTTATAAGCTCCAATTTTCACCACCTTCCAGAAATCGGATTAATTTGAAACTTTGCACACGTATCAAGTACCGATGACAATGGAATAATTTGATAAGCGTTTTCCATTATTAGTTATTAGTCACTAAAAAAATTAAATAAAATTGTTGTTTAAAAAACTAAAAAAACACGCTTCTGATGCTAACTAAAAAAGAGAAAATAATGTCTGAGTACAAAGAATTTGTATTACACGAGAGTGAAAAGCGTGGGGTGCTTGGTATAATATATATTATCATCTGCCTATATCGTCCCACTGCTGGGCACAGGCCTCACCTCAACTATGAGGTGGTGCGAGCCATACTCCACCACGAGGGCTCAGTGCGGATTGGTGGAGGGGTGTGTGTAAGGTAAGTGACCAACCTTACTATCAGATGTTATTAAGCCGCCCAAGGGCCTCCGACCAGGCTTAACGACTAATATCTATCGATATTAACCGGGACCAACAGCTTAACGTGCCTTCCGAAGCACGGAGATGCTTGTAAATAGACGTCACTTGTATGGTCAGAATGGTCACCCATTCCAAACATGACCGCGCCGTAGGTTGCTTAACTTTTGGTATCACTACCAAAGCGCTGCAACTACTGCGCCACAAGCACCTCTGTGATATTAATATATATTAAAATCATTATTATAACTAACATATATATATATATATATATATATATATATATATATATATATATATATATATATATATATATATATATATATATATTAAAACACATAACTATTAATATATATTAAAATCATTCTATTTTTGGCAACTATAAAAATGACATAGAGTACACCCCACGCTTTTTACTCTACTGTAAAACAAATTCTTTGATTGAAACAGTACTGCACAAATACTCCATTAAGACTATACATGGTCCGCTATCAAAAGTTTCTTAGGAGATTCGCTCACCAAAGGACGTGATGCCTTTCGATTGCAGCTGTGGTAGTTCTTATATAGGGCAAACGAAACGTTTAATGGCCGAGAGGGTAAAGGAACATATCGCAGCTGTAAAGAATCGACAGACGTGCAAATCCGCAATAGCCGAACATCTACTAAATTCCAACGTTAATCACTGGATGGAACTTCATGACCCAAAAATCCTCTCAACTCATCGTCACTATCATACCAGATTAGTGCCTGAAGCCATTGAAATAAAAAAGCACAGAAATTTCAATCGTGATGATGGATTCAACTTGTCATCTGCGTGGAATCCGGTGATAACAAAATGTAAACCACATTTTAGGCTGGCTCAAAGAAACCCGGACACTGTTTGTGTAGTTTGTCGGACTGACTGTACTGTAGATAAGAGTATCCACAAAATGTGGGTGGAAGAAGAAAACTCGCCCGAGTAGACGACGCCGCCAGTCTCCAGTTCGCCCGCGACCATGATCTGTGCAACCAGATAAAAACGTCGGGAAGGTAAATACTAAGTTTTACCATTAAAAAGTGTTTGTGTTGCGTAAAACCCGCTGAAAACCAGTGTTTGAGTGTAATAATGCAACAGGACAGTTTAAAACAGTACATAACAAAATTCTTTGTACTGAGAAATTATTTTATCTTTTTTAATTAGCATCAAAAGCGTGTTTTTTCAGTACTTTAACAATTTTTTTAAGCTGACGATTGTGAGGACGTTCCGTATCTTTCTCTATTTGGTTTTTATCTAAGATTTGTTCGTCTTACACGAGTTCAATAAAATCAAACTACCTTCTTACCTATGTACTGGAGTTTGCAGCAGTTTATTTAAAAGGTACGGAACGTGACGCCATGCACACAAACGCGAGTAATAATTACAAAATGTAAGACTACCTTCGTCGAGTAAAGTTGATACCACAGCTAAAACTTTGCAGTCAGTTTCATGCACTTAAGTTTTAAAGCAAAATTTGAACAATTTGAAAAATTTTACCCATACCCTACACAAAATGTAGGATAAGGTAAAAATATGTGCAGGGAAGCATCACACATAAAATTGTATGCTTGTTTAAGTCGCCTATGGGTTTGCGTATCCCCATAAACTAGATTTATTTTAGTTTAAAAGGTCTGTTTTATGCAAGATTCAAGTATTAGTGTATTTTGATACAATTTCACAAAAGGAATTTAAATCGCTAGTAAGCTGGCTGACGTCGTCCACCTATGTTAAAAGCATCGTGGGCGAACATACGAAGCGGTTAATTATTAATTCACTAACATGCCCTAAACCGGCGACTTACAGTGAAACGGAACGCCGCTTTTGAGTTGCTTTTACTGGCAATCTGTATGCCAAATGTGAAGAACGTTTATGCTCGATTTACACACATCGGCGAAGCTTAAGTTCTGTTCCGTATCTATTTCGTTTTTATGTCTATAAGTACTCGTAAGTGACACTGACAAGAAGCGTCAAGTATCGTTTGATACGGCTCACGACATCACTTTTTTTTTGGAAGCACGTAAACCTCTAACATTCTAATTCTTTCTTTTATTCTTGCCACTCACGGGCCGTTCTGTATTAGCGTGAAAGTAAATAGCTGGCATTTACTTACTAATAGTTGACGGTATCGCTTCGCAGATAATCTCTATAGAATAAAACAGAGACAAAAGATTTTGAACTGTCAGAAAAGCCCCGCTTCACCATACTCTTCTTTTCATTTCACTTAAGTATTTTTTTCACTAGCTATAAGTAGAATAACTAAAGTAAATCATAACTTTTTCAGTTCAGTGTGTTCACTTATCCATTTTCGTATTGCCAAACAAGATTCAACCCGTAATATACTCACTTGAAAAGATACTGAATAATGTAAATCCTGAAGTCTGTAACGAGAACACTGATTATCGAATCAGTGTGCTTTCACCAGACATCTTTCGAATATAAAAATATTTGGAACCAGCGTTATGGTAATCTTTGTTTGGTTATGATAATTTTTCATCAGTAAATAAGTATAAGGACTACAATTGTTTTCGACTTTTGGAAACGTTAAAAAATGGGACTCGATTTCAGTCGAGTAGTCCCGATTCGGAGTACCGGCGCGGAGAACGACCGAACGGATCAGCTTGTTAAGGTACGGTTTTAACAAAACGACTTCGGCGCAACAGATTATGAAGTTAGAGGGAAGTGCTTCCTACCGACCGGGTGTTATGGTCGTAGACCAAGGTCCGATAGACATAATCATGACTTGTCTAACTATATTATTCTGGATCTAAATCTTATATGCCGCGGTTCATGTGCGGTACTAGGCTAACAGCGCCATCTAGCCTATGGATCCGTATCAGCGCTCGCTGTCGTGCTTGCCGCCGTTAGGCATGCGATTGTGATGGCGAACAGTAGAGGTCACCACAACGACAAAATTGTTTTTATGTTTGGCACCGTTCCTTTGAAAAAATGTGAACGTTATCATTAACAATCCAAGCACCAACACGCCCGTCAACTTGATGGTGGCATCTACTTTAGAATTATCAGTGGTTCTGCAATAGTTGATTTTTTTCTTGGAACTTGTTGATGTAGGCTTAAGCGCTTGTGTCTATTACGGCTAACGCCACCAACGGGTGGCTTTTAATTTAAACGAATAGGTAAGTAGCCTATGTAAAGCTAGTCACTTTTCTTTTAAATGTGAATTTCTGACAACGACCATTTATTTATATCCGCTTCAAACTAAATTCAAAATTCACGTACCATAATAAATCAAGCCCATGAAACGGTACTGTATCGATATGGATGAAGCTCACTCGATCGCAGAGCGACTGAAGCACGTAATCCTTACACCGGTCCGCCTATTGGAGTACTGACAATTGAGCCAAAAGCGGCTTAGAAAATAACAGAGTACCTGAAATACTGGCAACCTAGCACTCTCCAAAAAATATTCAACAACACAGTGATGGACATGAGGATTGCGTAAAATAATTTCAACTCACAGACAATTGACTTATACGAGTAACATCAAGATGTTTTAGAGTACTAAAAAACAAAAAAAAAATTAACAAATAAAATTTTAGCCTGTTTCATCTTAACCGATTGTCAAATATTTGTAAAAATGTTTCTCTCGGGTGATTTGAGGGTGTCTCCCACAATCATTGATGAAACATACGCTGGCTCAAAGCGTTAAAAAGCACTTACAAAATTCAACGACTCCACTAAGGTTCTCGGTAGCTCAGTGGTCAGAGCATTGGACCGGACTTCCATAGGTCGGGGGTTCGAATCCTTCCCGATGACCGGAGCCAAAAAAATTTTTTTAAGTGTTGTCTTTTCTAAATTAATAATAGCGTTGTGAACGGAAAAAAAAACTTAACAAATACAATTTTATCTTTTTATATTGCTTAGTGTACTCTTTTTTGTTGTTGTGTATGCTTAATGTATTAAGTTAAAGCTTAGAAAAAAACAAGAGCATAGTGTTAGGTTAGGTTAGGATACTGGTCGTAAGAGGCGACTAAAAGGGCCCTTGGGGTCGCGAGGCGCACGCAGGGGGGCCTGCTTGTGCTTCGGTTTGCGATCCCGAGGAAGACGGTAACGCGTGTCTTCGGACACAGTGGTCTGTGTTATCGTGCACTGGAGTTGAGCTTTGCTCCTCCCGAGGCTGGCTGCGAGGCGGCCTTGCGCACGGGAGGGTCCCGTGAAGAGTCCCTTGTCGGGGATCCCGGTTCCCTTCCATACTGCGCCGAAGATGACCACCGTCAGGTTTTAGTGGGTAGGGGTCGCCGTTTTCCCAAGAGTTCCGAGTCCCACATATCCCAGGTGTCCCGAACCCAGGGCCTTGGGAATGCGTAACTGCATTTCCTGACGCAAAAAAAAAAGAAAAAAAAAAGGATACTGGTCGCAGACCAAGCAACAGTCAGTCAGCTGATCTTAAAATTGTAGGTAAAAATTGTAGCTCAATTACCAAGTTTTTCAATAGTAACCAATATACTTATCCCAAATATTCTGCATATTATATTTCCATATGCAAGAAATCTAAAAATTAAGCATGTAGCTAAAGTCCATACAACAAGGTTATATAATTCAAAAAGGTTATACATTCTTTTCGAATTTAAAAATAGCGTTTTGAACGCAAAAATAAAAGTACTTAACAAATAAAAGGTTATATAAATTTACATATTCAAAAATATAGCTTGTAGAATATAGTTTAAGTTCTTGCAACAAGGTGTCATTGAAACATTCTGAACACTAAAGGTATTAGAACTATTACTGTATCACAGACCACGGCACATCAGTCTATCTTATCTTGTGGCAAAATCGCCAGTAGTACAAGCACATAAAATGCCCTTTACCTTGATGTGTTCTCGTGTGACTATGCTGGTTCAACACAAAATACTCCGAATTTCTCCGATCTCAGTTCAAGAGCGAACTATGTACAAAATTGACGTGAGCAAGCTCCGAAGATTACGAGTAGCGAGATTTGAACTGTCAAACCTAACAAACGGAATAAACTATTGGTGTGTATTTTTACAATGCTCTGTGTCGCTGTTTGCACAATCACTCCGACCCGTGAAAAGTTAGATTGACTGGCGTTGCCATATTAGAACAGGTTGCAAAATTGATGGAATATTTAATAGTTCATTAACAAAAGCAGCTTTCTAGCATGCCTTTAGAATTTATGGTATAATTAGAATATCTTCAAAGTTTGTTCATGTGTTCATGTTGCTCTCGGTATGTCTCAAACTTTTAATACCGTAATATAGAAACAAGGCTTAATGGGCTAACTGATCGAGAAGGTGATGATAATTAATGTTCTTCTGGTTCTAAAGCAATCTAAACCTAAGCTAATCAAATTCCAGTACATTATTATGCTCTGCTTTATTTTGGGTTTGCCTTAAAACTTTTTTGGGAGTCATGAATAAATAAATAAAAAAAATTAAAGTGAACTCATTTATCTCGATTGAAAAATACTCCTTAAATATATGACGCATTTCACCTCATTTGTGTGGCTGCGATCGTCAACTGTCAGTAGTTTACGTGATAAATAAAACCTTTGCCTGATGAAAGTCGTTAATCTAAAAGAGGTGGCTGAAACTGAAATGACTTTTAGACTTTTTGTGTACACTACTGTACTTAGTCATAATAAAAGTATTTGTAAAAGAACTGACTTCCTTTTCAAATAACATAAACTTTTGAAGTATATGATATGACAAAAAAACCCTTGTGACTGGCTGCTTCTTTGAAAGGATAAATACACAAAACGCTGTTGAAGTCATACGTTATATATAAATACACTTTTGATGAGCATAAGTTCGATAATCCACACCAAATTCTCTAGTGCTATTCTTAGCCTAACCTAAAAAATATATAATATTAAAAAATAAAAAAATAAAAATATATAATACCTTTTTGCACGTGTCTAACATTACGCAACAACCTCTTGTATCGGCTGAATGAAAGGGCAAAAGGTAAGTGCAAAAAACTTAGATCAAACCAAACAGAGGAAGAGAAGAAGAATCCTAAAATCGTCAACTTATATACGAGCCTCTCACCCACAATAAATAAATAAAATCAATAAAATCAATTTATTTTTGTAATTAGGCTAACAAATTAGCACTTTTACACGTCCCAACATATAAATTGACCCTACCACCGCTTCGGGACAGTTTGGGCCAGTGCTGAGAAGAAGCGGCGCAAGAAACTCAGTCACTATTGTCATTGCCTCTTTTCAAAATTGATTTACAATAATTGTAATTGTTTGCATTTAAACATTTCCATATATCTTTGTCATTTATATAATCATCAATTTTATAATATCCTTTCGACATTAATACATCTTTTACAACTGTTTTAAATTTATCTAAAGGCAATGAAATTAAATTTTCAGGTAATTTATTAAAAAATATTACACATCTACCCATAAATGAGTGACCAACCTTATGAAGCCTAAAATGTGGAACGGCAAGCCTATTTTTTTGTCTTGTGTTGAAGTTATGCAAATCGCTATTTTTAGGAAATAAGTGTAAGTTTTTTCGAACGTAAATTAGGTTTTCGTAAATGTATTGCGAGTAAACTGTAAGTATTTTAACTTCTTTAAACAATTCTCTAAGTGTTTCATTTGATTTAAGTTTATAAATAGCCCGCACGGCTCGTTTCTGCAATACGAAAATTGTCTCTATATCTGCAGCTGAGCCCCATAGTAAGATGCCGTATGACATGATACTGTGAAAATAACTAAAATAAACTAGTCTTGCCGTTTCAACATCAGTCAGAAACCTTATCTTTCTTACAGCGTATGCAGCGGAGCTTAGTCTCTTTGATAAGGTCATGATATGAGGACCCCACTGGAGCTTATCATCCAAAGTAATTCCCAAAAAAGTTGCAGTATTTGAAGTAACTAGTTGTTCATCCTTAACAACAACCCTTGTTGGAACTTGTCGGACATTGGGCATTGTAAACTTAATGCATTTAGTTTTGGTCGCGTTAAGCAATAAATTGTTAACGGTGAACCAATGAAGTACTCGCGAGAGAGTACCATTTACATCGTCAAACAATTCTTTACCCCTTGGAGTTTTAAAAAGTAGTGAAGTATCATCAGCAAATAACACTATCTCACAAGCACCGTCGACAAAGTATGGAAGGTCATTAATATATATAAGAAACAGTAACGGTCCCAATATCGAACCCTGGGGCACACCCATAGTGAGAGGTGCTCCAGGAGACTCTGCTCCATATCTCCATGCTGATAGAAACCTTTTGTGTTCTCTCAGTGAGATATGAATTAAATAAGTTACATGCATTAGTTGATACACCATAATGGCGTAGTTTTCTCAACAGGGTCTCATGGTCAACACAATCAAACGCTTTAGAGAGGTCACAAAAGATTCCCACAGCATCATGCTTACTATCATAGGCATCAAATATATGTTTCAACAGAGCGACTCCAGCATCAGCAGTACTGCGACCCTTTGTAAAACCAAATTGTTTATTATGCAATAAATTGTTTGATGTGAAGTGAAATAGTAGCTGATTGAATATAATCTTTTCAAAAATTTTACTTAGAAGCTTGATATCGGTCGAAAATTTGAGGGGTTATTTTTGTCACCAGATTTAAATAACGGTACTATTTTACTAAATTTCATTAAATTTGGGAATTTTCCTTCATCAATACATTTGTTAAAAATGATCGCTAAAAGAGGTGCTATGATTTCAATAATAGTTTTAATTATACATACGGATATTCCCCAAAGATCCTCGGTTTTTTTCATATTTATTTCATTGAATGCGTTCATAATTACATCGGTGCTTACGTATCTAAAGTATAGTGGTGAATCACACTCATCAATATTGGATTTGAGAATGGATTCAGACAGTTCTGCAGAAGAGCTAAGTTCTTTAGTACTAGATGGTGCTATATTAGCAAAGTACTTTTCAAAAATATTAGCTACTTCTGCATCAGATTTAACTAGTTTACCTCCATCTTTTAATGAATATGAACGATCTTTTGTTTTATCTTTACCGGTTTCTTTGTTAATGCTATTCCAGGTAGCTTTGGCTTTATTTTTTGAACCTGAAACTATCCTACGAAGATGATTCGTCTTTGCTCGGGCACAAACTTTTTTAAAGATTTTTGAATATTTTTTAACATATTCTATAATATGTGGGTCCTGAGAATGTTCTCTAATACTATACAGATCATATAACTTGTTCCTGCTTTTATAAATACCTGGTGTAGCCCATTCATTAAACTTACTTGTCAACCGATTAGACTTAACCTTTTTTTTTGTGAAAATTGATGCAAATTCGCTTTTAATTAAGTTAAAAAGATCTTCATATAAGTTGTCTACGTTACTACTACTGTTTGGTATTAATGTTTTCACACCATCAAAAATCCTATCCTTAAATCTATTTATCCTGTTTGCAGTGACTGGTCTATAAACTATATCTACTACGCTCAAGGCCGGACCAGACGGAAATGTGACCTTTTGTCCTCTATGGTCGGAGCTTAGACATTGTAAAATAGATTTATTTGTTATTTTGACATCACAAAAAATATTATCTATGCAAGTAGCCGTTGTTGGAGTCACTCTGGTAGGTTCTTCAAAAACATTATTTAGGTTATACGATTCAAAGAGATTAAGAAATCTCATAGAAATTTGTGTTTTTTTTAATATGTCTATATTAAAATCACCGCATACTACTAAATTCTTTTTTGATTTTGATGCTTTTGATAAGACTTTATCCATAGTGTCTTCAAAAAGTTGGTAATTAGCGTCTGGCGGGCTATATACGCTTATGACAATATATTGATCTAGTTCAACACATGCAAGTTCAATAGTTCGCTCAATGGAGAGAGATACAATATCTTTTCGTTCTTTACAGTTAAATTGATTTTTCAATAGAATAAGTGACCCACCTCTAGTTGTAGTCTCCCTTGTGAACGAACTACCGACCTTATAATTGTCAATACTTAACATTAATTCATAGTCCCTATACCAGTGCTCAGTCACACACATTACATGGGCGTTTAAATCTTGCAAAACTAATGATAATTCTAATTCTTTGCCAGCTAGGCCTTGTATGTTTTGATGTACAACAATAAAACTAGACCCAGCCTTTGTCTTCCCCCTTAGTTTAAAGTGTCAGAGGTTTTCAAGTTAATAATATCTAAATTAGTACTATTACTAATATGTTGACAACCATGTGATATGGTTGAGTTTAAAATACAATTAATATTATAAGCTAACAGAGTAGCTATTCGTTTTTTAAATTTAATAGGCAAGTGTAAAGAGCTGCCAGTCAAATTAAATGAATTATTAATGAATTTATTCGTGTCAAAAAACACAAATTTGTCACTGTGACGCTGAGATAAATTAAATAACAAAGTATTCAGCATATGAATACTGTTATTTTGTGTTACCGTATAATATTTTGAAAATGGTAGGGAACAGAGGATAATTTTTTTGACATTTAAATTTGTCAAAATGGTCCAATTCTTTATAATATTTTTCTTACTAACGTTTTGACTGTTCCCTAACATTAATACAATAATCGAGTTTGAGTTGAAAGAGCTGTTTCGTATACTATTTACAATTTGATCCAGTGATGTGTCTGGCATACAGTTATTAATAATTTTACAGCTCAATGACCTATTCAATAAGGAACCATAACCAATTCCTAGCTTATCTGAATATACATGAACATTAGCACATTCGTGAGTAGGCTTTTGAGAGACAACATCATAAGTTTTTGAGCAGTTTAAATTTAAACTTTGTTCTAATGGACATAACTGCAAGCTTAAATCACTTGAGTCCAGTACAGTTTTCAAATTAATGTTTGGCAGGGATTTATAAATTTGGTTGGTGGAGTTTATGTTCAAAAGTTTATTTGCAGCTAGGATATGCTCAGAGATTTGTTCCTGAGAAGAGTTATATTTATACGTCATTGACTGCAATGACTCCTGCAACCGAGAGATGTCTACCTGCAACTGCCCTACTGCCTGATCATACTGCAACCTACTTTCAAGTAACTTATTTTGATAAATTTCAAGGCTATCTAACAAATCAATTTTTTCTTTTCTCAATTGTAAATTTTTAGTATAAACTTTCTGCTGCTTTATAACTTTTTTTGTTTTATTTATGAATCTATTAATTTTTATGTATTTTTTTAATCTATTTCTACCTGTCATTTTTGTTTGCCTACTGCAATGTTTACATTGGCTGTTAATATTTGTGTATGAATTGGGAACTGCTACCTGGTTGTTAGGGGTCCCAATGAGCTCCTCGTATAAGTTCATGGTCTGTGAGTAAACATGATCTTGTTTCTCTTCTTCCATATGCAGTATGGTTTTGTTGGCGTCACGCAGCTCACTTTCCAACTCATTGTTCCGGATCAGTGTCTGCTCGAAGACGCTGCTGCACTGGTCAAAGGTGCTGATGGTATGTAGAAGCTCCTCTCTGTGTTCAGTGACCTCGTGGAGACGGGCATGCAGTTCTACCAATTCATTCTTTAATTGCGCGTTAATTTCGAATGTTTTTTTTATTTCTAATTCACATTCATCGCGTTCCCTAAGGAGCTGGTCACAGAAGTCCTTAGATTCTTTTAATTCTTCCAGCGCATTTTTCAGTTTAAGGGCAGTTTCCTGGGCAGTCATCCTTCTGGTCATGGTTCCAGTTTGGGAGGTCATGTTTGATTGTAAGGTTGGAAATCTCACCACACTCACGCACGTGTACTGACGATGACTGGGACCTCACGCGACTAGCTCATACCGTATCTACCTTTTTTCGGTTTAATCTAAGGCAAAACATCGCGAAAGCAGCCTCAGGTGATCGTATCGACGAATGAATCTCCTTTGTAAGTTTCCTTTGATTTTTCTAATAGCTCAAAGTCCAGATACGTACTACGTTTCGACAGAACATAAAGAAGAGCCCTTGAAAATGGAATTCGTGTTTAGGATTGATGTCGGAGGAATGCTCAAGATTTCAGGGTCCTTGTATTTACCAAACGGAACTCTCTACCTTAAAGAAAAACTATTAACGCTTTTCAAACAATTTGATAGCAGCATCAACAATCTAACCGTATGAATTAAAAAAAACAACTTTCGTTCCCCAATTTGTATTCCTATTTCTAAATATAATTTTCTCTTTTTGTACTATTCAACAAATTAATCATTAAGAAATGCCTAATCGATTCATATAGAAAAAAAGTATCAAAAAAATAGCACCTAGTCGATCAACTTCTACATAATTGTACATGATTCAAGAGTCTAAAAAAACTGCTGTTGTTATTTCTATTCGCCTCTGCCCTAAATATTTATTTTCTTTGCAGAATATTCAAATATCTTATCCCGGACAGTCAGTGAGTGAAGATAATAAATTCTCGTCCCACCTGCCCACAAGGGTCGTTCTTTTCTTTAAAGAAACAAAACTTACTGAAAAACGCACCTTTTGTGTTTTACCTGAAAATTTATAGACCTCGGGCCGCGCTCGCTATTTAACGTCAGAAAATTGCCAGTTTTTGAATAAAAACAACCTCAACGCTTCTCTGAATGGATGTATTTTAAATGTGTTTTAGTGAGAGAAAAATATTTAAAAAGTATATTCCTTTAGTGGGAAAAACTTGGGTTTAAGGTTTAGGGTTCTGCATTCACTTTATGCAAGGAACTGAGAGCTTCAGTTTACCGAATGTTATCACTGAAGATATTATGTAAATTATTATTTCCCTAAACTGTTATTTCATCGATTTTGCGTCCATTCACTCTTAAATCATAACATAGTCTTAAATCAAACAAAAAAAAGTCGTTGGAAAATAAATTGTGATTAGGAAGGTAAAGTGACTTTACTTTTTTTAGACAACACTAAATCATTGTGCCAGAAAGGGTGTAGTAATAGAATCTGGAACACGACGCTAAGGTCTCAACGACACGCTACTAAAATGGCGAACGGAGACGGTGGCAAAAAAATTGACGCCTAGACTACCAACCCAAGTATGATTTTATATTATAAAACACCAAAAACGTTACACAAAAGATGGGGGCAGTCCTCAAAAGACAAGTACGCAAAGATAACAGCACGCCAAGGTAAACAATGCGACACGCTAATCGCTTGTAATATGGGCAATTTATAAACAAAAATGGGTAACCCAATGTTCCGGCTACTGTACCTATGCGAGTGTGATAAAAATGGGTTTCGCAAACAACCCATTTAACAGCGTCTTCATGTTTACGCTGTGCATCCTCCGAGGGTCCCCTAAAGTGTTTAGGGAAGCCGCTTGATTTTCATACAGTTTACACAACAGGTAAATTGTTGATGGTTAAAGTGTGCCGAAGCTTACGGCTGTCTTAACATTGACCTAGTCTCACATTAAATGTGAAAAGAACGCGACTAACCGATCTTTAAGAATTGTTTATACTGGTTATTTTAAATATATTCTACGATCAAGGGTTAGAGTCTGATCTCCTTTAATAAAATGTGAATTACTAATTTATTTATATGCATGTGAGCTTACAGAGAACTGATTGGGAATATATATATATATATATATATATATATATACAAATACAATAAACTTAATAGCTTTTATTTAGCCTTTATTTAATTTGTCATTTTCAAAATTGATCTAAAAGTTCAGTCAATCTAACTCAAATTTGCGTGCAATAAGTATAATGATTTCTTCATGGAGTAGGTATACAGTCTGATCACGTCCTGTTTGCAGTTCCACAACCTTCATCATTTCACAATTTGTGTTAGTGTCAACAAGGAGTAATATTGCCACCTTCACATAACATAATTTTGGTCGGTATTTTCAATACCCCTGCGGAACCCAGACAATGCAATTAGGTTCGCGTCTGGCTCAGGGGGCTTTTTCGTTTAAATCCCACCATTTATCTTTTCAACCCTTCCACTAAGAGAGATGCAAGGGTTAGAAGGGCTACTACGAAAAACAAAAACCGTCAACCCGATACTACTTCTTTCGTTACATGACGTACGTGCACATGACAGCACGTCAAGGTTGGAACTGTGGCGCCTTATGCGCATGTATTAAATGCGATTGGTGATTGAAAAATTACAACGAAAATACTATTGTTAAAATGTAAATACCTCATATACTTACCTGAAAAGGTACAACATTCGGTCAGTTAGCATCTAAACAGCACACAACCTCTGTACGTACGTATGTTTATGAAGGAATAAATGATTATGATTATGATAAATAAATAAAATAAATATTTCACAACAATCACACCAATTCTCTAGTCCCAAATTAAGCTACGAGGCTTGTGTTATGGGTACTAGACAACGGATAAACATACTTAAATACTTTTTTTTGTAAATAAATACATATTATACATAGAAAACACCCAGACCAGTACAAACACAGATGTTCATGCACACATATGCTTGTACTGTGCGGGGATCGAACCCGCGACCCCCGATGATGATTATTATGATAAGCTGCTTAATGTGCTATCGTTTGTACACCGAAAGAACGATTATCTTTTTGACGGATTTTATTTTTCGTAGTAAGCCTTTAGACGTCGGCAGGTTTATACAGTTGACATCCCTGAGATCTAGCTTCGACACAAAAAGTAGCTAGACACTTTTTTGTTTTAGGGCTTACCGCGGATAAGAAGCAAATGTAGTTTTTCTGTGCATTATTTTCTGATAGTTTTTTAAGATGTAATTTTGTACTGAACATTAAGATAAGCTTGAAAACAGACAGCAGTTTTCAAAGAGTAAAGTGTATTTTGAATGAGAGTCAAATATGTTATAAATCACCAGGAGTTAACTCAGGTATTTCTGATTCTCAATATCGAACACACCAAAATTGTAATATTTCTCATCAAAGAGCATTCATTTCTGTTTCAGATTAACTTATTAAAACGTTACTTTATCTCTCTGCGACCACACAGATTCTGTAAATGAAGAGAGTCGATTTTATTTCGACTAAAATAAGGATTTAATAACACACGCACGAATGATTCAAAATGAAAATGGTAGAGAGCAAATTAGTCAATTAACAAATGCACCACTGACTGCCGTTATATCATTCGCCCAACGCTGCATATAAACTAAAGCAATTTATTACGTCTAACTTGATTCTCTTAATAAATCAAATGATGCCAATCAAAACATTATTGTGGTTTGGCGCTATTTTTCAATTTACTCGAACAATTTCGCTATTGGTTCTATAATCTATATGACCTACACAATTATAAGGTAACGAACTAATAAGTCAAATCTAGAATTATAAAAATAAATGTCAAAACAAAGGTGTTGGTCAGACTATACTTGATTTAAAGTCGAACATAATGTCACTGTATTTTTAGGTAAAACCCTCCTTGTATTAAAATTCGTAGTATCACCTCAGCTGACCTCATCATCAAAAACTACATGAAAGTTTTAGCGACGGAATGACATAATTAAATTTCAAAGCCGTACCATTTTGCTTGAATGAAATTCGTCTGTCACAACGTCTGAGTCGCGTTGAAACGCGATGCATTATGCATAGTATTAAAATATTAAAAAATGTAGTAATAGTAGCGGGTAGAGTGGGCTCCGTGCCAGCTGGTTTCTGCACTTCTCCGCTCTAAGCCTTCATAGATCTAGGTTAATGTCGAGGCGTTCTTTTAACTTGAATGCTGACTTTTGACGAAGTGTATTGGATGGCCCGTTACGATGTTTGATGTTAAAAACATAAATATATAAACGAAGCATTACTTAACTACTAACTAAGCACACGATCAAATTATATAAACTAATATAATTAGGAACTTCTGTAAATACTAATAAGCCTTATATTTTTCTAAAGGATAAGCTAAACACTGCAAAAATTGTTTCGTCACAATTAGTAAAAATTATCAATGTATGCTAACGTACTACGAACCAAAGCAGTCGAGCATTCTCGTAGCATATTCGTAGCAAATCAGAAAACCGTAGCATTCGCGTAGCTTTATACTCGTAGTATAGTTAGCCCGGGAGACTTCATTTGTACTATGAAACATAATTTTACTGTATTGACTGTAGTACATAAACATAATATATTACATAGGATAAACACTGCGATATCTTAATCACTGTGTAAGTAAGGGTGTTTTTGTAACTAAAATGGGTAACCTTGATGTGCTGTTGGACTGTACATAAGTAGTCTAATTAAATAATTGATTTGTTCTAAGTGCCCGAAAAATGCGTCAAGCGCGACGCAACGCGACTCCAAGTGACAATATCAAACGTATTTACGTCTATGAGTGTCTAGTGTCCGTCGCGACGAAGCGCGTATGACATAATAAAAAATTAATAAATAAATATTAAACAACATCACATACATTGATCTGACTCCGTGGTAAGTAGCTCAAGCACTTGTGTTATAGATATCAGAATCAACAGTGGTATTACAAATAAACTAAAATAAATACATACATATAATACCCAGACCAGTACAAACAGACATGTTGATGTACACAAATGTTTGTACAGTGCGGGGATCGAACCCGCGACCTCTTGGTTAATAATCAACTTCTTGACCATTACACCAAAGTGGTTGTCCAAGACCAAAGACCAAACATCAAAGTCATTGACGCAAGTATTGGTCACGTCGCGTCGCATCGCAATTTACGCCGTGCGTCGCTCAAATAGGACATTCATTACGAGTACATACATATCATTGAATATAGAATATATATAATATAGCCCCCCGGCTAGATGGACAGATGACTTGAAGAAGGCACCTGGTAGTGACTGGATGCAGAGGGCGGGAGATCGTGCGCTGTGGCGCTCCTTGGAGGAGGCCTATTTCCAGCAGTGGATTGCAACAGGCTGATATGATGATATCATTGAATGGATATGCCAAAAGCTGGAAAAAGAAAGTTATTTTGCTTTAGTTTCCGTTAAACGACCAGCGCAGGAACCCTAACACATCCAACCGTAACCATTTCGAAAAAAAGTCAAAACGTGATTATGCGTTAACTTCATGCATTATTTTTTAAACTATGGTTAAAGATTGAGCACGTTCTCGAAACGCGTTATTACACTTTTTAGAAACAAGTTACGTGATAGGAATATTTACCGAATATTCTAGTCTTTGCGAATATTTCAATATTCTCCTGTATTATTTTCTACACCTGTATATTATAGAAGATGTGGTTTCACGTTAATTTAAGTGCGTGCCGCCCCGTCTGCGTCTGACATGCCGTTTGATATGAAATTCCACTGAAATCTTTATTAAATCTGCGATAATGGAAGGTACGGTTTTGTGACGGATGAATAAATGATATCGAACATACGTATCGCATACGATATTAATAAAAGTAGACTTTGGTATTTGGCCTAAAGGAATAAGATCCTGAAGACCAAATACCAAAGTCTACTTAAAATTATTAAATTACTTAATATTCGTTTTAGTAATAGTGAAGGAACTAGTTCCGTCTACTATACTAAAAGTGTCGTATTACAAATCAAAACGCTGATATGGTGGATTGATAGCAGACGACATTTTTAAACTTAGATATGTAAAAGGATCAGACATTTTCAGTATATTTTTAAGTTTATCATTGATTTGAGTATTTTAATTACAAAAAGCTTAATTTTCCTGCCAAATGTAGGTAAAAAAAAAATAAAAAATATATATACCTATTGACGTTCTCAAAATAGTTAACTACGGCCCTTTAGTCGTTGTATCAAACACGTTATAAGACAAAGTTATATTCTTCTATCGACTATGAAATAAGATTATCAATAAGTCAACAAAATTATAAAATTGAAGGAAATTGACCCAAGCGGTAATAAGCTTCACGCAAAATTTTACATGACTTACACCAATGTACCCGAATCAACCCTACGAATGTAATCATCGAAATTCGAATATAGTTTCGCCAGTTATGTTTCGAAGGGATTATACCACATTTAAAATGTAAGTGAATCGGACCAAATCTAGTTGATGGAATCAGGCGTTATTTTGCGGAAATCCATGACTAAAGCTGAAAAAGATAATTATTTTGCTATAAATTTGCACTAAATGACGCCAGCGCAGGAATCCAAATACATCGAGTCGAGTGTTTTGTTGGTGTCAGTATTGTGATTTCAGATGCATCTTCTGTGTCACGTTGTAAGTTGTATTGTATTGTAAGTCCTGCGACTTCCAGCTCTAATTTTTCAAGTGGTTACAGTTGGATGTATTTGGGTTCCTGCGCTGGCTTCGTTTAGTGGAAATTGAAAGCAAAATAATCTTCTTTTTCAGCGGACCAAATCTGCTTTATTCATTTAAAAACACGATTGAAACCGCAATGCGGTGAAACAAATTGCGTGGTAGCTAATGTAGGCAATCCCAGCGTTTGAATATTTTAGTGCTTGGCTATAGTTTGATTTATTTTTAGTAATATTAAAACACGACCGGATAACCTGTTGTGCCCATTGTGCTATGTTTGTGTTATACAGCCGTAAAATTTATTTTTGGCCGACTCTAGTTGCGTTTATTACTCGTAATTGCTGATGGTAAGTGGAAATGTAAATTAAAGTCAACATTCACAGGTTTGATTAGCTCCGCTTCTGGCAAGTTGAATAAGCCAATAATAATTTAGGTATACCGTAAAAAAACACATGTCAAGTTATTAAATAAATAAAGAGGCAAAATATCAACTTCATAGATGAGACGCATAATTCTAAAACTTTATTCTAAAAGGTACTACTTTGATATTCTGAGTTTTGTTATTTTTATTTGAGATAGTTTTGCTCTTGACCCATGACTTAGCCCAACGAGGTAAAGACTGTGTCTACGATTAAGATTTTTACTGACAATTCATATTCACTCTTCAAGTTTCATTTAAAATACGCCGAAAATATCAGAAACAATTTTTGTCTCCACTTGGGATTCGAATACAGAACCTCTCGGATGCAAGGCAAAAGATTGCCAGTAAACAAACGTGGCAGTCAAAAAACAGGCAGGTATGAAAAATATTTAAATATATAAAAATATACTACATAAACCACCTTTGCCAACTATTTGACACCTAGGTAGCAACAATCTTACAATCGAGCACTCCAATTCGTACAATTTTCAGTGTGAACGGTGAAGTTGGCTGCCTTGTTCGAAGTTGTAGCGAGTTATGATTTAGAATGGCCCGGCATGATACATGGCACATATTCCACCTCCGCTATTCCTAAGGGCAAAACACAAATGTTATTTATGTTGTGCCGGAAAAATATAGCTATTGTTGTTATGTTTAATACAAATGAATGTTATCTTGCTGGCTTCCCAGCTTTTGGGCTTGATTGTAATTGTCACGGTATAATTTCTGGGAACAGAGTTTTATTGTAAATGTTACAATTATATTTTTAGGTTGCGGGCTGGAATTGTTATTTGAATCAAAGTTAATATGTACATTTGGGATTCGGTAACTGAACAGCTTATTTCATCGGTAAGCCTGTTTATCAGTCTGTCTGTAAAGCTTAAGATGTTCACAAAAATAACTATTATGTCTGATAAAAATCATAGGCACTTTGCAAGGCATTCAAAATTGAAAGATTCAATCTGGGATAATCGAATACTACATGTGAACATTAAGTCGTAGACTTACTTTTCATTAACTGTCAAGTTCAAATATTGCGAATAATAAGAAATGTCAGTCAGTTATGGTGTTAAATTACGTGTTCTTTTTAAATAGGGTTTTAATAGGGAGGGGATGGATCGAGGGGGACAAAGGGAGAAATAGGGTTTAAATTTAAAACATGCCTTTATGCCAGTCCGATTAGTTGTCTACAATTGTTCTTGAATATTCATGACAACAAACTTTCACAGTATGTATCAAAAGTCAGCTGAAGCTCTGTTCGAAAACTTATAGGAAAAGTTGAGAAATATTGTGAGTTCACATTTGTATTGTTTGTTGCTTGTTTATTTTTACAGTATTTTTACATATTGAAAGCGTTTAGCTGTTGGTGCGAGTTAATAACGATAGATATAAGTCGTTAAGCCTGGTAAGAGCCCTCCTACCAATCCGCACTATATCCGCGTTATGAAATATGGCTCGTATACATTCACAGACGAGGAAACAGCCAGCAGGTCTAGCAGTGGGCAGTATGAAGGCTGATGAGAAAGAGAGAAAGAAAGATACATAGCATAGTGTAGATATCTTGACTGGCCTTAAACAGAACCCTCACGCATCTTCATCATTCCTCAAAGAAAATCTTGTAACACTTAAATATAACAGGAACATTTTCGAACATGTGTACTACCCCTAACTAAGGAATGTTCGAGTTAACTGAGGTCGAAGTTACGTCTGGAGCGGAGTGCATACCCAAGTGACGTTGCGGAGCCACTCCTGAAAATCTTTCAGATCTTGATTTTCCTAATGTATTTTCAAGCTGAGCGAATATTGTTATAATAACTTGGAATGAGAAGTTTCAGAAGTGTGATATTCTGTTTTTTTTATTTGTGCTTTAAAATATGAATATCAACTGTTCATGAATACAAAATTAACTGAAACTTTATCATTTTAATCTATCGGGCTGTTCGAAGAAACTAAAGCTCCTCCGCTTAACGAGTTTCGTAATTTCAAACCGTTTGATCATAGCGGCGCGCCACAAAGGCTAAACAAAAGACAACATTAAACATGCATCAAAAAACTTTGCGCAGTTCAACTGCAAGGGTCAACGGACCACGCTAAAGTTTTCTCATAAATATTGACAGGGCGCATCACTATTCATGGCGTGTGTCAGGCCTTTTTGTGGCTCTATTCAGCCGCCGACCTCATTTAGCGAACGGTTTTTACCGGTTGGGGATTTAGCGCCCGCTAACATTTTCTGTTAATGAATCCCGTAGTGATTGCGGTTTTGGTACACTGTGCGGGTAGGTGGAAAAAATGACAGTGCACTACAGACTCGTTGAAGGCAGTAGGGGGTGTGAAAAGCTAAAAGGTAAATCTAAGGATTTATGGATCTAGTTGTCTAAATAATAAATGTTTTTTTTATGTTTATTTATTTAAGGATTTATAATATAATAATAAATCATTTATTCAGTTTCATTGAACAAAAGTTAATACATTAGAGCTTAAAAGTACACCGAGATAGAAGACTTTCTTTGCCTGAACTAGGTTGAACCTGTACCTCAGGCTAGAAAAAGCTTATATTTATTTGTTTTGGGTAATAAGTCGTTAACAATAACATGAAACTATCATCAATATAAAACTAGGTGAGTGGTAGGTTGATTACTTAATCAGCATTTTTCTACAGATCAGTGAGTTAAGGTGATCAATAATTTTAGTGTTATGGGTGAAGAATTTTGATAACTTTTTAACAACAAAAAACAATGAAGGCTAATTTTCAGAAATGACTGACATTACTCGAAGTACTGCTCAGCTGAAGAGGCAGTGGGTGAGACACATAGAGTGACGAACCGATGCGATGACGGTTGGGACAATGCGGTTCCCCAATGGCGACCGTATGCCAGACGACGCTCCGTGGGCAGGCCCCCTACAAGGTAGACCAACGATCTAATGAAGGTTGCGGGATGGTTGCGAGAAGCGTAAGACCGAGTGCAGCATAACCGCTATATGCTCAACTTCAAAAGGCTGATATGAAGATGTTGATGATAATAAAATCATCACGCCTATGTCGTGTAACATAACTTATCAAAGAGTACGTTGCTTCTTTTTTATTCCTCACAGCTTCTATTGCTCTTTCATTTCCTTTACAGCTTGAACTAATTCACTCATTCGTTGCGTATATCCTAGGAAATGAGTAATAGGTAGGTACTCTCTAATGGCACTGATCCTTCCTAGAAAGCTGCTTTGATCGAAACCTGTACGAGATAAGTTTATTCGCAACGGAGCCTTAGTATTCCAAATTATCTAGCTTAGATACATTGGTCCGGAATAGAAAAGCGAAACTAGATTTTTATAGTAAATGTTTATCGCAACTTTATAGGTTTGTACAGGGCGGAGAATCGAACCCCGTTTTACGAGCTCCAAGCAATAAACCGGCACGAACGAGCTTGCTTACGGCTGTTAAAAGTATTACAAAATGGCATTTACTGTGAACGCGTTGATAAATTTTAAAATTGTCTGTCATTGCTAGCTTGCTTTCAGGGAAATCGTTTTGTGTTGTCTTGTTCGACAAATTGTCGATGTCACAAAAATTTAATATATTTTGGATGGATGGACGGACCCTGAACCCTGGACCATAGACCCCATGGATTTCCACCGCGCTTTCCGCATCCAGCTGCCTACTGACCTTTACCTCCTTTACCAGACTTCTTTACCGACCTTTACCAAAGGCCTATCTACGGACCGTCGTCCGGTACGTACTTTGTGCCTCATTTGTCGCTATGTCGTCCGCCAACTGCCTCTTCAGCTGAGTAATCCTTCAATAATCAATATTGCAATTGCAATAGCGATCATTTTAGTTCCCATGCTTATCTCTTCACTTATTATTAGATCGAGCAGAGAAATACCAATTATCGCTCTTTCCATCGCTCGCTGGGCGACACTGAGCCTTATGAGACTCATAGTAACGAACGTCTCACTTTATGAAATTAAAACACTTATAATTTCACATTATAAAAAAATGCATTGATAATGCTAAAAGTTAAAGTAACTTTACGTCTCACTTTCATAAATAATGATTAAGTAATTTATAGTATTAAAAATATAAATTTTAAAGCTGCGTCGCATCAATTAAATTGATACGTAAAAAATGCAATCACATATAAGAGATTGCATTTTTTGCGTATTAATTTTACATTGATAAATAATAGTTTTATGATTATTTACTTGTTTTTTTGGACGTGTAATGCAATTAAATAAATAATTATAATAATAATAAATATTTCACAACAATCACACCAATTCTCTAGTCCCAAATTAAGCTACGAGGCTTGTGGTATGGGTACTACACAACGGTTAAACATACTTAAATACTTTTATTTTTGTAAATAAATACATATTATACATAGAAAACACCGTGCGGGGATCGAACCCGCGACCCTTAATTTTAGAAGTCCGACACGTGGACCACTGCACCAAGCGGTCGGCAATTGATGTTAACTTAAGGCGTTGTCCTAGGAAATCGACGCAACACTATCAGTAAGTCGCGACGCGATGCGACCAATACTTGTATCGCCTGCAGCCACAGTTGCTTTTCCTCGCTTTATCGCGTTTGTTGCGTTTGTCTCTCAACTAGGACAACCGGTAACAATAATGTCACGAATGGGTTCAAAGGGCACATCTGCACTATTCCAAAGAGAGTTTTTGTAAAAAAAATATTTTTTCAGAACCCGACAATCTAAGCATATAACATATATGTTAACTTCTTCAAATTTGTAGTGATGCGTTAATTACAAAATAATCATCTCGCAGAGCCAGACTTATTTACCTAGCTACCTACAGAGATACATATTTCATTGACTCACCTTGAATGTACTAAATATTTGATGTGTGCTCAATGGATGAGGTTTAATCGTACGCAATATATTATTTGGTATTTGGGCGTATCTTAAGTATCGATGAAGTTGATTGTCAGGGACATTTTTAATATAGAATTAAAACTGACGTTGAAAACAACTGTCTGATTAACTCTCAGTCTGAAATTTTCAAGAAAATTATTTATTTTTTATTTAATAAAACCAATAATCATTACAATTTTCATGGCGCTAACATGCCACATCCAAAATTATGAGCGCATTGGCTAAAACTTGCGTAGGCGATGTTCAGTATTTATTTACATAATGTTATTACAATGACAACCCCTATTAGGGCTGGTGCTTGTTTTACATAAAAAATGTCAAGGAACAATATTATGAAAATCCTTGAGGTAACGTTGTTATAAACGGCGTTTATGAGTACAAAGATGAACCTTTGACATGCGCGTGTGACCTCGATCTTGTCAGTTGGCGTACAATCGCAAGCGCTGAACTTTGCGTTTCGTCGCTACGCACCGATGAATGCCAAAATTATATCATTATAAACCTAACTTTGGTTCTGGCAATAAGTTTCTAAATTGATTTTAATTTTTACGAAGTAAATAGTTTTTAATTTTAGTTTCGGTTTCGGTTATATCTACATCCTTCAGCTGTAGTTTTCATAATTTACGTAATTGCATCAAACAATTACTATTTGACATCATAAGGTTGTTCGGGTTAGCTAAGATAATTTTAGTGAGGTTTTAACAAAACATTGTTGACAACGTTAAAGCAAGCTGATTTTGCTGTATCAGTTACTAAGATATTATTATGAACTTTATTTTTTTAATGAATTTAGTATTAAATGCTAGTACGTTGTACGTGTAATGAGTAGTAGTTACTAAATTTTTAATAAGATTATAAATATAAAATTTTCTTTCAAGAGGCCGATTTTTTTTATTAAGACACAGAAAACTGTTAGGTATTTAATGTTGAGTTTAAAATGTTACGTAGCTTTTTCACGAATATGCAAACACGGTGTCATTTTTTGTACCAACATATTTCATCAGAAGTCAATACAAATTTAAATATGGAAGATTTAATTTCAGAAGAGGTCCAAATGAAATTAATCGTGCCCACTTGGCTATGTTACTATACAATATAAAATTTACATTCAAGATGGACACGAACCCGTCGCGAAATTCAAATTTCCGGGAAGAATCTCTTTCTGTTTCTTTTGAAACAGATGTTACTTTATAACATTTTAATTTCAACTGTGGATAGAAAAAAAAACTTTTCGAGAGAAAAAATGCGTTGGCGAGTCAGGATTTATTTATTTTTCACTGACACAGCTTGATTACTCCCTGAAAAGTGGCCGGGGTAATGATGAAATATTAGGTGCAAAAAAAAAACAATGCTTTGTGGGAAAAGTATTTGCGCCTGCATTTATCACAAGGAAAACAAGCTCAATATTCTTATGATATCATATTTTTTTAAAGCATAAAATTTTCCCATTACCTACGAACGAATCTTTAAAAATATTTACAGAAATCACATTAAATTTAACTAGAGTAATCAATATTGACCTATGACGATTAAATCTCAAAAGTGGTTTTCTTATTTTTTTCCACCGTATTATAAAAATCGTTTACAATAAAAGGAGAAAAATGTAATTAAATGTATTTTCCAGACTAAAATGTTTATTAACAAGCTTACGCTTTTTTGACCAAATTAACGTCAATATGAATAAACTATCGTCCCTTGATACATAGAAAACACCGTGCGGGGATCGAACCCGCGACCCTTAATTTTAGAAGTCCGACACGTGGACCACTGCACCAAGCGGTCGGCAATTGATGTTAACTTAAGGCGTTGTCCTAGGTAATCGACGCACCCCCTGTCGGATCTCCACCTTGTCGTGGTGGGGGGGCTCAGTAACCGTGGCTTTGCCACCCACGGTGAAGCTAAGCGGGATCCCGGGAGGGGACGCTCCACGTGGGCTTGGGGAGGCCTGCGCAGGATGCGTCCAAGGGTGCGGGTGAGGGGGACGGTTTGGGCTGTCCCTCGCAGTCGGGTGCGGTCGCGGGAGGAGAGTCGTCTCGGTGTGTCGTTGCCGTGCGGCCTATCTCCCGCGACCAAACGGGGGCGCACCGTTTGATGGCGCTGCGGTGGGGCCGCAGAGGAAGAGGAGATGCGGTGTGTCGTTGCCGTCCTCCCTATCCTCTGCGGCCGTGTAGGAGTTAGTTTTGGTGGTGGAGCCCAACACCTTGCTCCGCCGCCAAGGAGTTTGTGGCCCTCGGGCTATCCGCCGGGGCGCCGTGGTGAATGCTCACGCGACCCCATGGCGCCCCACAATGGCGGAGTGGCGGAATGCGCTGTGGTTTTAGTTGGTATTACGGCCTTGCACACCTAGCCGTTGAGTCCCACATACCCCCCTGCAGATGTGTGGGGGGCATGCGTAAAAGCATTTCCACAGCGAAAAAAAAAAAAAAAAAAAAAAAAAAAGGTGATCGACGCAACACTATCAGTAAGTCGCGACGCGATGCGACCAATACTTGTATCGCCTGCAGCCACAGTTGCTTTTCCTCGCTTTATCGCGTTTGTTGCGTTTGTCTCTCAACTAGGACAACCGGTAACAATAATGTCACGAATGGGTTCAAAGGGCACATCTGCACTATTCCAAAGAGAGTTTTTGTAAAAAAAATTTTTTTTCAGAACCCGACAATCTAAGCATATAACATATATGTTAACTTCTTCAAATTTGTAGTGATGCGTTAATTACAAAATAATCATCTCGCAGAGCCAGACTTATTTACCTAGCTACCTACAGAGATACATATTTCATTGACTCACCTTGAATGTACTAAATATTTGATGTGTGCTCAATGGATGAGGTTTAATCGTACGCAATATATTATTTGGTATTTGGGCGTATCTTAAGTATCGATGAAGTTGATTGTCAGGGACATTTTTAATATAGAATTAAAACTGACGTTGAAAACAACTGTCTGATTAACTCTCAGTCTGAAATTTTCAAGAAAATTATTTATTTTTTATTTAATAAAACCAATAATCATTACAATTTTCATGGCGCTAACATGCCACATCCAAAATTATGAGCGCATTGGCTAAAACTTGCGTAGGCGATGTTCAGTATTTATTTACATAATGTTATTACAATGACAACCCCTATTAGGGCTGGTGCTTGTTTTACATAAAAAATGTCAAGGAACAATATTATGAAAATCCTTGAGGTAACGTTGTTATAAACGGCGTTTATGAGTACAAAGATGAACCTTTGACATGCGCGTGTGACCTCGATCTTGTCAGTTGGCGTACAATCGCAAGCGCTGAACTTTGCGTTTCGTCGCTACGCACCGATGAATGCCAAAATTATATCATTATAAACCTAACTTTGGTTCTGGCAATAAGTTTCTAAATTGATTTTAATTTTTACGAAGTAAATAGTTTTTAATTTTAGTTTCGGTTTCGGTTATATCTACATCCTTCAGCTGTAGTTTTCATAATTTACGTAATTGCATCAAACAATTACTATTTGACATCATAAGGTTGTTCGGGTTAGCTAAGATAATTTTAGTGAGGTTTTAACAAAACATTGTTGACAACGTTAAAGCAAGCTGATTTTGCTGTATCAGTTACTAAGATATTATTATGAACTTTATTTTTTTAATGAATTTAGTATTAAATGCTAGTACGTTGTACGTGTAATGAGTAGTAGTTACTAAATTTTTAATAAGATTATAAATATAAAATTTTCTTTCAAGAGGCCGATTTTTTTTATTAAGACACAGAAAACTGTTAGGTATTTAATGTTGAGTTTAAAATGTTACGTAGCTTTTTCACGAATATGCAAACACGGTGTCATTTTTTGTACCAACATATTTCATCAGAAGTCAATACAAATTTAAATATGGAAGATTTAATTTCAGAAGAGGTCCAAATGAAATTAATCGTGCCCACTTGGCTATGTTACTATACAATATAAAATTTACATTCAAGATGGACACGAACCCGTCGCGAAATTCAAATTTCCGGGAAGAATCTCTTTCTGTTTCTTTTGAAACAGATGTTACTTTATAACATTTTAATTTCAACTGTGGATAGAAAAAAAAACTTTTCGAGAGAAAAAATGCGTTGGCGAGTCAGGATTTATTTATTTTTCACTGACACAGCTTGATTACTCCCTGAAAAGTGGCCGGGGTAATGATGAAATATTAGGTGCAAAAAAAAAACAATGCTTTGTGGGAAAAGTATTTGCGCCTGCATTTATCACAAGGAAAACAAGCTCAATATTCTTATGATATCATATTTTTTTAAAGCATAAAATTTTCCCATTACCTACGAACGAATCTTTAAAAATATTTACAGAAATCACATTAAATTTAACTAGAGTAATCAATATTGACCTATGACGATTAAATCTCAAAAGTGGTTTTCTTATTTTTTTCCACCGTATTATAAAAATCGTTTACAATAAAAGGAGAAAAATGTAATTAAATGTATTTTCCAGACTAAAATGTTTATTAACAAGCTTACGCTTTTTTGACCAAATTAACGTCAATATGAATAAACTATCGTCCCTTGATAGTTTATTCATGTTGACGTTAATTTGGTCAAAAAAGCGTAAGCTTGTTAATAAACATTTTAGTATTTTTATGCTATTATATCCATTGGAATTCGAAGCAATTTAAAAAGTATCACGTTGCATGCACCATCCGCATAGTCAAAACAACGTCAATTAATGTTCGTAGTTACAACGCGATTTCAGTTAAGCTCGCATGCTAGCGATTCAGTTTCAGAACTACGAGTATTAATTGCAAACTAAAACTTTCCCGGCTATTATTGTAATAGATACCTGAACTTCAGCATTATTGATGTTGGCGCAATAAGGACAATTAATTTGTCCAACAACTCGATACCTGGGGAGGTATTTTCGCGATTATTGTAGTGTGTTTGTATTGTTTAATGTCACATTTAGTTGCACTTATCGTATGTGTATCGAATGTCCCCTGCGGTGAGCAGGTTGAACCGAATCAGTTGAAAGTTTAAATGTTTTTAAAACAACTGAGTTCGATTTAATCTGCTACTGAGTATAAATAATGAATAAATATATATACAACAACATCCCATACATTGATTTAACTCCGTCGTTAGCAGCTTAAGCACTTGTGTTACAGATATCAGAATCAACAGAGGTATTACAAATAGACTTAAATAAATACATATCAGACCCATACCCAGACCAGTACACACAGACACGTTCATGCATACAAATGTTTGTACAGTGCGAGGATCGAACTCGTGACCTCTTGGTTAAAAGTCAACGTCTTGACCATTACATCAAAGTGGTCGTCAATGAGTATGAGCACAGTAACACACGCACAGAGAGGCATAACTCAACAAGGCAGCTCAACGATATACCAGAAACTTTTGTGTGCATGTGAAGCGTATGGCACACACACACACATACACAAATGACGCATAATAGGTGTACGTTACAACAAAAATACCTAATTGCCAGATTGTATAGCAAAGAGATATGTAAACTGTGGTATCAGTGTCGACTTTAATAACAAAAATGTTACTAACCAGTACCTTACTTACCAAAAAGCGTTAAAGTGTCTTCAATTCGAGTATGGCAGGATACGGACACCACGAATGTATGTCGCATATGTGTGCTGGCGGTTAAAGCCTAAGTAATTAGTTCCACAGACGTGTACAAAGTTCCCTTAAGTAAATGCAAATACGTCAAACCACTCAGCATAGAGGCGTCTCTCTCAAGGCGTCCCGATGGTTATTAAGAAGTTCATAAGCACTGTCCCAACATTATCGCAAGCGGGACACACAGCATGTTTGGCGAGCTACCCGTTCTAATGCCAGTACCATTTACTTCAGTTTAGTAACTAACAACGGCCGAGTTTCATACGTCGGGTTCAACAAAGTTGAACGTATGAGAGTTAAAACGCATGCTATGGTTGAACAGCTTACTCACATCGCACTAGTATTCACTTCAACGTCTTTAGTATTAGACGACACCCACAAAATCAGTCTTGAAGTTAGGTTCGCCCAGCTGATAGCGTTATATGATAAATCTGTTTTTTTTTCTAGGTCATGAGTGTTCTTAAAACCAATCTAATAAAAAATGTGCTCAAAGGACACTTTTGTCCATTCCTTGCTGCCCATAATTACAGTACAATTTTTGAACTTTGAAGGATAAAAATCACTTAAAAAATCACTCAATAATAATTTATTTTTTTCATACATTTGTACCACTCAAAAAATACGTTCCTTATGGGGATACGGAACGCTGTTTTTTCTATATTGAAAGCACAGCACGTGACATTGTCGTTATCATAATACTTTTTTTCTTCATTCTCTTCGTGCACAAATTGGCTGATTAACAAATACTCAGAAAGTTCAAGATCTTAGAAAAAAGTATGAAAACACGCACTTCTACCATACTTTAAATCTTCTTTATTCAGTTGTTTGTTCACATTTCAATATTTTACAATATTTTAGAACAGCACGTGATTTGACATAATTGAAGGATATTTTTCACATATTTTATAGCTACCTACCTAAAATCCTAGTGTCCTTTAAAAACTTTTGTCGTTTGAGCGCCTTTTACAGCTTTTCCTTAAGAAGAAGAATATTTTCCACGTACTGTTTCTTCAGATATTTATTATCCTAATCAAACTTTTCAATAAAATGTTTTCACAGCTTACATTTAAAATGTTATGAAGAACAGATAGGTAGGACATACTTTAATCCGTATCCTTCTTTCCGCTTATAAACTGTGAGTTTGAAATAAAAGCCAATGCTATTCATGCCATGCTTATTCCATCTTAAATTAAGTAAGGTTCCTAACTAACTGGCCGTTGTGACCTGAGCTATGGCAAAGCCGCTACTTGGCTCGCAAGTTCAGGTCTTCGCAGACCAGCGCTGATGCCGACAAAAGTTATTAACGTTCTTATTGAGACAAATTCGCCGCGAGTTCCCAAGTAACATTAGGTACAGAAGTTTTGATCTCGGCCCACACGTTATTGTTGGGTTGAGACGCAGACTCGAGAGGTTTTCATCGTATGTTGCACTGCACTGCCTTGTTGGTGTTGTAGTCAGAATTAGAACACTATCTTCTTCTTGTTGTCGACATAGGCATCATTAATAAAATAAATACATAAATAAAAAACAACATCACATACATTGATCCGACTTCGTGGTAAGTAGCACTTGACTTACAAATAATCTTATATAAATACATATAACACTCAAACCAGTACAAACAGACATGGTAATGAACACAAATGTTTGTACAGTGCGGGGATCGAACCCGCGACCCTTTTGGTTAATAGTCAACTTCTTAACCATTACACCGAAGTGGTTGTCATAATTAGGACACTGTGACAGGGATTTTAACGTCAAACCTTAGATTGAACCGTTTTTTGTGTTCGTTGGTTGAATTTGTGCAAAAACAAACGGGAGACCATTGTGTTAAACAACAACACCAGTACTTTAAAGGTAACTTTCATGAAAATCCTGCATTCGACTAAATTAGGTTGACCTCACTTCTCACCGTACTATAAATGTAGAGAAGTTGAGTGGAAAAATTCCAAATTGATATTTTGGTTAGGTACATTCTGATAGTTTCTCAAAGTTTTTAATTTGTATAATACAATAAAAATGTTAATAGTAAGTATGAATTTAAAAACAAGAGCCCTTCAGAATCTTTCCCAGTACTGTCATATATTGAAACTTTGTATATTCTGAGAAGAGCAGCTTTTATAAAATTGTTTAATGACTAGCTAGTTCTTTTTTTTATGGAAGCACCGAATGATATAATTGTGTCTGGCGATAATTGGAAACGTCTACGAGCGTTCGATAACTCGTGATCGAGCTAAACATGTATATCTGACCAATCAATTTTGTCTGATCTGAAGGTCCAAGGTTTTTTTAAATAGGTACTCATATCATAAGCTTCTGTAGTAAAGCTTTTGCAAATGCGCATAGAAATCTTTCATTTAGATGCGTAACGAAAACGATTTGACTTACAATCAGTCTAAAAAATGACTTTCAAAAATTTTTTGACTTAATTATAAAATCATCAGATTATAACTGTACAATATGTAGTACTATACTACTTTAAACATGTATATTTTTACACCAACTTTACCCAAGTTACCATATACAAATACCATATAACATAACTACCCGATTATCGTGTAAGTACCTAACGAACGCCTTTTAAAATTACATAACTTACATCCAAATCCAAAACCAACCAATTACAAATACTTATAATTTATTCTTTGGTTCTTTTCTCTTGTCACTGTAATCTTGGTAATTGTATAATGTTATCGTAATAATGTACCTCTACATTTGAACGGTTTTTCTTGTACCTGAATAAATTAGTAGATAATGTGTATCGTTATTATACGCACCCTTTTTGGGGAAGGTTGCTTTTATCATTTTATGATGGGATAATAAATTAGTTGTCCAAACACGTGATTACTAATTAGTTTGGGTACGGGGCATCTCGATAGGAATAAATTTCACGGCGGCGGTACTAGCGGGAATTTGCTAATGAGATGAAGTTATGAGTAGTTAAAACCGCTGATGGATTTTAATGGTTTTATTGTAGTATAATATATCTTAAAGATTTTAATTTGTTGATAGAACAAGGTGCAGTGATGTGATTGCTCTTTTTATTTCAAGGAATAAAAAATAAAAATTTGGTTAGGCAAGTCAAAGTCAAGCGTTGGTTAATTTAGTTTTAAAATTAGATGGTTCTTTATAAAATTGCTGCTCAGTCATGCTAGGTAAATACAAAAAGTCTTCAACGTCGATTTACTTCGTCTAATTTTTTTTGTTTCACAAAGACCGTCGTTTTTTTATTGGTCTGTGTTGTGTATTACACACAAATCAACAGGGTAAAAGCGTCGGTTTTGTGTTGTGTTACATCGCTCTTTCACTGACCGTATCAATAGCATGGTATATAATCATTTGAATGACTATTCAGAGCAGTATTTGAGAAAATAAGAAGGAGATACCACACTTACTTTAGTTACGTACTGCCTAACTACGAGTACCAACCTTTTCATGCTAGTATCTTTTGGAGTAACAGATTAATTTTGATCTCGTATTTCAAATATGAAATAGGTTTAAGCGAAACTGTGGCCAACAAATATGTTATTTTCGTATTTTGAGTTAGATTAAAATAAATAAACGTCTAAAATGTGTAGCCTGAAAACTGGGGCAGCTGAACAAACAAATATCTGGCAGGTTTATGCAGAAAACTGTGTACAGGAGTAAAATAACAACCGTAATATTTTCGGGGTTCAAAAGTATGAGTGCGAGTTCTTAGAAAGGGTAGGGTCGAGTTACCAATAACGACCATACGAGTATATAACAAAATGGTGACATCTAAGTATTTTTTAATTTAAATTTCTAACGATCAATCGAAAATCGGAGGCTGCTGTGTAGTAGGAATTTCGTAATTGCATACAAAATATTATAAATAAATAAATTATAATAAGTAATATGTTGCGTAAAAACATTGTCAATGTAGTAATCCATGTCTTTAGTAAATAATCATAATAAATGAATAAACTCGTACAACAACATCACATACATTGATCTGACTCCATGGTATTTTTTTTTAAATTTAATAAGGACAACCAACAAAGCATACACCACACATTGATATACACGTATCATTAGGGGTCAATTTAGAGTGTTACCTTACTTACAGGCTGCCACGGCATGCACAGATAACATTGTTGACAACAGACTATGGGCTGTATCAAAAATGGTATTACAAATAAACTTGAATAAATACATATAACACACAAATACAAACAGACATGTTTATGCACACAAATGTTTGTACAGTGCGGATATCGAACACGCGACCTCTTGGTTTATAGTCAACTTCTTGACCATAACACCAAAGTGGTCGTCTACGCCAAAGTGAATTTTCCCTTTAGCCTATCGTTGGCTCCCGTTCACTGATACGACTAAGGTGTTCACTTTCCTGCGCCTTAAGGTTAAATTTACATTTATTAGTTAAATTTATTTATTTATTAGTCAAATAAAAGTTGCAACGTTAAAAAAAGCTTCTGAATAAAATAAAATTTTAAAAAAAATATGTTTATTTCGAACCATAGTCCATATAGTGTTAGTAACAAAGCAAGCTTAAAACTATGTTAGTACAAATCAATTCAAACTAATAAATATTAAAATTATTATAAGTTATTGTAGTATCTTTGACGAGATGGACGCGTGTCCAGTGCTGCATAATAGCACTGTCCGCGTCCAGTCTCGCCACGACCGCCTTTAAGAGGCTGTTGACGCTGCCCCGCACTCGCTGCAGCAGGGACGCAACTCGTTTTCTAATGATACGACGACTAAAATAAAATATTGAATATCTCTATACTAAATCTTACGAACCAATTGGCTTCCTAATGAGATTTTCTCTATCATAACCAAATCTTAGAATAAGGTTTTCTTTGAATACGAACATTATGCGAGCTTATAAATAAGAGGCTGCATATGAGAAAGTTTGGCCGTTTCTCAACGAAGTCGGAATAAGCCCGTGGTTTTCTGGTTGGGCCAAGTAATAAGAGACGAGTGTTTATGTGCTGTAAAAAATGGTTTAAAACTGCTTAAAGTAAGCCGCAATACTGAGATTGAAAAAAAAACATAATACCAATATAGGGTAGGGTACGGACTCACAAATTAATTAAGTTACTCGTTTGCATTAGGTACGTTGTGGCAAGCATAACAAAAGACACAAAATTTGATTCGATTTCAGGATCCCAGGAATAGTTATTTTTTACGAGAAGTAAATATTACCCATTTCATGCATAGGTAACACTTTTAGTCGTGCTTTTAACTTTACGTTAAGACCTACGCAATCACTACGTTGTTGTGTTTTGTTTATGAAGTATTTCGCGATTTATTTAGATTTAATTTTAACCGGACGTTTGAGAATCTTTCCGCATCCGAGTTCTCTGGTTAGTTGTCATTACATAGTTTAAAAAAAAAAATAAAGTTACGTTCGTATCTACACAAAAATAACTAACAAGTGCGGGACATAACTTGAGTCTTGGCTTAACCGACTACAGATGTGTGTGTACACTGTAAACAACTGAGCTGATTAACCCAGGCTGGTGGAATTTTCCGACCATCTTCTCTATTGAAATCAGGGTGTTTTTGAATTTTAATGGCCTTACGTAGCATACTTAGCCAATAGAAAAGCCTTCCTGAGATAACGGATGGGGATCCGTTATCTCAGATCTCCGAGTCTGAAAACTTGGGCCAATCTCTAACGACGTTTCGAACATGCGGCAGCGCATGCTAGAACACATCAGACTTCTTATTATATCTAGCCGGTTTGTGCTTGCTCTGTGCCTTTAGATTTTATGAACTTTTACAAACTATGCAAACTATCACGAAGTAAAAAGCAGGCGGGAGAGTGCTCCGATCAACGGTATGCTGAAACTTTGGGTACTGTATGAAGAATTTCAGTAAATTAGGCCTTTAGTGGAAAAAGGTTACATTATTATGAGTGTTTCCATCAAAATAGTTAATAGATACTTATGGTAGAATAAGGCCTAAGGCTCAGTCGTGTTTAGTTTGATAAGTTACGTCTATTTACAAGCATCTTCGTGCTTCGGAAGGCACACTAAGCGTTCGGCCCATGTAATACCGATAGACACTCGTTAAGCCTTGCAAGAGCCCCTCGGTTGGCCACTTACCTTACAAACCACCGCTCCATCAATCCGCACTGAATTCGCACTGAGCTCGCATAGTGGCTCGTACTACATCATATATGTTGTGAAGCCTATATTATGTGACGTATATAGGCTGATAAGAGAGAGAGAGAGTGTGGTAGAATAATAATCCCAAAAGCCAGTGCACATATTCGGCATGTTGTTACTGCGACTTGCTTTGCAGATGTCTGATATTTAGCCGCGGCCATAATTAACACTTAAGTGACATGCTGTTGATTGCCAGTTACGCTGACCATGTGTCACACATACCTTATGCACTTCTTCTTCTCCTTAGATCTATTCCCATTTACTCGAAGTTGTCCCATTTAATTGAGCGCTGAAATTAATTGTGTAACAGAATAATGTAAAAAACTAATATTTCCCTTCATTGTTCCCATTCGTACAACGAGCAGAGAGGATTTTTCCACTGAAAATGATATGAAGGGAGGCCGTGCCGAGGACCATTTCGGGGAATTATTGTAACAAAATTACTCCACAAAATACCTCTAACGTAAAGCTGCTCATCTCGCGTTCTCCTCGTAAAACAAAACCCGCACTAAATTAATACAACTCCCGTACGGAATGTATAGTCCGCGGCGAAAATGAATTTCCTTGTGGCCCTTATCATCGTAGATGTAAGGAAAAATATGAACCGAAACTTTTACTGCCGAGTGTACCGTGAACGGCCAGAATGAAAATCTCTAGAAAGATATTAATTTCTCAACTAGGACGATGGAGGGCAATTAAAACTTCCAGTCAGAATCGTGGATCGCGAGAAGTTGCAACTCTTAATTCTTTCCCATTTAATTTCATCTTCGAATCGAAAAAGATAAATCTGGAATGTTCGATGAGTCCAAGAGTTTGCGGCGGAGTTTATAGTTATTGCTTATTAGGAACTTTTATTAAGTTGGAAGTCACATTTTCGATAACTTATGGCTGGTTTCAAATATCTATCTACCTTTGCCTGAAGTTTAGATAACTGACAATTTCATACTAAAATCTATGTGAGATTATTGTTGTGATGAAAAATTTGCTGTGAAAGTGTAAATGTGTGAAACTATAAAATTATAAAAAGATGACATAATGCCAAAGAAACAACATTACTTATTCTTGGGAGAAGTAATGAATTTCTTTTTAGAACTAAACAAAAGTCGACGCAAATTTTTCAAATGACTGAAAATTATTTTTATTTAGACAAGTACGGGGCAAAAAAGAGTTACCAGCATACTTAGTCCTATAAATTGGCACATGAAAAAGACACTATTGACGGGCACTTAAACTAAAAAAAATTCAATAAAATAAATAAATTATTATTAATTTCAAAATTTGTATAATTACTTTAATCAGAAAAATCAATGACAGGTATAATTTTCAAAAGCTGCATAAAATAAAACTTTTAAGTATTTAATTGCAATCAATCAGTTTTAATACCGCGCATTGTAGGCTTAACGACGTTAAGAAACTAAGTAAAGAACTCAATCTAAAAATAATTCCAAACTGAAATTAGGCTAACGCCACCCATAAAGGACTGACCTCATACTAAATTAAGCCTCATAAACTTTTACTAAGTTCAATTTACCAAACTGCTCTTCTTTTAACAAAGATTACATTGAATGCCATTATTTTTTACGTTGACTTTAAGAGCTTAGATTAGCTTTTCCTTCAACATTTTTGTTGGGTTGGCGATAGCGAGGTAGGCCTGTTAAAAAAATTGATTGATTAATTTTAAAGGGTCAATTATATCAAGTTCTGCGTTAAAATTTGATTAGGGTAGAAGACTTACAACTACATTATATTTTACGTACACGAGTTTAATCTGTTTCGTTCTTCAAATATTATGTTACCATGATGTAGAATATACGCACATGCATTACTTAAGTCAATTTAGATCGACAAGCGAATCGCTTTTTTTTCATTATTACTTTTTCCATTTTCATTCAATAAACATTAAAAAGGCATGCCGTCACAATACTACGCTGGGCCTTAATTACGCTTGCGTCATCGTAACAAAATTGTAATTGGATGGCCTAATTTTGACTCTTCTCATACAAGTCAAAATCTCTGGACAAAATGTCAAAATAGGATAATTCACTTACGATTTTGGGTCGTTTGAAAAAGCGGTATTGGTACCCTGCTCTCCTCGGTTATATATATACATATAATCACTAATCTGTCGCGGCTTTTTCCCGACTAAAATAGCACAAAACAAAACAAACTGTATGACAAAACCTTTACACTTATTCAATACTTTAATGAATACGACTAACCCTAAGAGCAGATGAGAATCAATCTAGTGATTGAATAGATTCAACCGTTTGGAAATCTTAAGCAGCTGTGATTCGATTACTCATCTGTGCAAACACTTTCAATGTTAAATAAACTATTTACGTTAGAGCTTAAGCAAAATTGTTTTCGAAAGCGTTAAGGGGTACATACTAGAAATTTAAAGTCATCTCATGAAAAATAAGATGGACTTATTGAGATTTGCCGCCGTGGTCGGAATCAGCTAGAAAGAACTAACTTAACAAAATACTTATTTTTGGTAAATACTTTATTTTATTCTTCTTCTTATTCCTCTCCAGTGGCGAGCGAACTTTTAATTTACCAAAAGACAGTTTTTTTGGACGATTATGAATATGATATCCACACACACACACACATTTAAACACGTCAATGTATCTGTCAGTTAACCTGTTAGGAACAGTAACGATGAGAGCCTGCGTCAAAATTAACATTGTTTATAAAACAAAAAAAAATAGTGTTTTGTACGCACGACCACACGTCAAGTTAATCACTGTGGTATCATAGTTCCATGAAATAAGGGTGATTTAGCAACGAAAATGGGCAGCTTGATGTGGAGCCGTGTGTGTACACTCTGATAATTTCTGCAGTGAAAATCTAGTTAAGTAATTTATTTTACCGAAAAAGCAGTTCCCTTTGCAACAGTTAACAGAATTTAGAAAAGGAAGGTCCGATGCCAATTGTATTAGTTGGATTTCAGCGATTCAAAACATTTTATCATGGTAATAAACGGTTTTTTATTTTGTTGTTTCCAACTTTGACTGCATAGTACCTCTAGAACGAATTTCATTATTTTAATCTTTATAAGCAATTCTTTTGTTATCTTGCTCGATGCTCCTGTGTGGTTAAAGGTGACATTTATTTCCATATCTACTAAGGTAAGTTGTGATTTTAGAAGCAAGAAAATGGTCTCACCCACCCCCAGGGCACAAATGCGACTTTTTGTCGTGGTCGTGGTTAAATCGTAATTTTAAGAATATTATTGTTCTGTAAACATGCATTTGCTATTGTTTGATTACCCCAAGGTCGAGCCAAAATTGTTTCTGAGATTTTCTGTCATGAATATCTCAAAAATAGCTCGGAGTCGGGATGTTGGCGGTGTTACACCCCCGTGCTTCGGAAAGCACGTTAAGCCGTTGGTCCTGCGCCTGATCTCTCTCCGGTCATGTCGGATTGCCGTCTCACCGAACTTTGAGAGTGATGGAACAGTGAGTGCACCTGTGTATTGCGCTCACACTTGTGCACTATAATATCTCCTGCGTAGTTGGGTGATCTCTGTTGAGATTGGCCGCCGTGGTCGAAATCGGCCAGGAGGACTATTATTATTACCCCAATACACTAAAAAAAAACACTGAGAGTCGCAAGTCACGGTGACAGTATCTGTGCCTTTGGCCTAACCACCGATTAGTAAACAGTTACTTAGCCTATCTATCCCTAAATTCACACAAAATCATAATCTTGTCAAGATTTTGCATAACCGTATTTTGATTTTGTGATGAAATGTGAAAAAAGTGGGAAGGCTTACCAGCATTTTGCACGTTCCTTTTAGGCTTCATAAAGTTGGTCACTCATTTATGGGTAGATGTTTATCATTTTTTAATAATTTACGTGAAAATTTAATTTCATTGCCTTAAGATAAATTTAAAACAGTTGTTAAAGATGTATTAATGTCGAAAGGATATTATAAAATTGATTATTAAATAAATAACAAAGATAAATGGAAATGTTTGAACGTAAACAATTACAATTATTGTAAATCTAATTCGAAAAGAGACAATGACAATAGTGAGTGAGTTTCTTGCGCCGCTTCTTCTCAGCACTGGCCCAAATTGTCCCGAAGCGGTGGTAGGGTTAATTTATGTGTTGGGACGTGTAAAAGTGCTAGTTGTGAGTCTATTTACAATAAATCAATTGATTTAAATCAAAATACGATATTGTTTCAAATCTTTCATTGCCTTGATAAATGGTTTGTTTTTGCAGTTTTATATCCCTGAAACCAATAACGAGTGAATAAAACACACCGCAGCTGTTCCATAGAGAGTTACGAGTATTGCGAAATGCGTGAACAAATCAAGTTGAACATTACACTGTCTTTTCCCGTTGGATTAAGAGCGATTCAGCAGCAAAACATGTGCAACCTTATATGCTAGCGATAGAACATTGCTAATGGCAATTTATTGACACTAAAACTTTAACATTCTTACCTCAATATATTTGACGTGGAGCAAAAAGGTTTCTTATGTAATAATAGAAATTATTTTTTTAGTTCACATCATAAGACAGACGAAATAGTGCGTGTTATAAACGCCTTTTTACTCTGTCAATAGAAAAGCTTTTATAAAACATTTTAGTAGATACAAAAGGAAATGGGATGTTGTAAAGGTTAATAAAATTTTGAATGAACTCAATCAATAAAGAAATATAATACTGTGTTTTAGGTTTTCAAAGCTTGATTTTATTTATCGTTGCTAAACGGCATTTTTAGGGTTCAGTGGTCAAAAGGCAAATATCGGAACCCTTATAGATTCTTCATGTCTGTTTGTCTGTCCGTAAGTCACAGCCACTTTTTTTCGAAACTATAAGAACTCTACTGTTGAAACTTGGTAAAGATGTTTTCTGTAAACCGCATTAAGATTTTATACAAAAATAGGAAAAAAATTGGGGGTTCCCTGTACTTGCAACATTTGAATTAAAAAACTAAAAAATATATATGATGTACATTAACATCTAAACTTCCACCGAAAATTGCTTTGAACGAGACCCAGGAAGTAGTTTTTATTTATTTATTAATACGTCATTAAAACAAAAATTTCTATATTATGTAACTTACTCCCACGGAACCCGATGGGCGAGTCTGACTCGCACTTGCCCAATTTTTTTTCTCTCTCCGCGCGTAAAATTGCTTGAAAGTCTTTAAAGTTATCAACGATAGTCTTTGACTCATTTAAAAGTAAGATTTTTAGCTTTAGATTCGAGTCACTTTGAACAATATTAATGTTGCAATCCAGTGGATAGTGTCCTTAAATTATTTTACTTATTTTTTGGCTCCGAAGGACATACTCAAAGGTAAACATGTGTTTTCACACAACATTGTGTGAAACACAATTCAATTTGAAATGTTGATAGAATCAGGCGTTACTTTGCGGGAATCCATGACTAAAGCTGAAAAAGAGGATTATTTTGTTTTAAGCTTCCACTAAACGACGCCAGCGCAGGAACGAAAATACATCCAACTGCAATCACCTGAAAAAGCTAGAACTGGAAGTTGCTGGAATTACAATACCTACAACTCACAACGTGACACAGAAGATGCACCTGGATTCACAACAGTGACACTTACAAACACTCGACGCGTTACGCCACTACACGTGAGAGAGGACTCTCCTCAGGAGAGTCTGTCGAAGCGACAACGCAAGCAAATTAAAGCAAAATAATCCTCTTGTTCAGCTTCAATTTGAAATGGTTTTGCTATAGAACCGGTAATCGTACAAATCCTATGCACAGCCGCCCGACAACGCCTTTTTGACAATATCTCTGTCCTCCTACTTTCTACACCTTTGCTTGTTATCAAGTATAGCCATCCCTGTCACTCTTACAAGTTTAATCGTGCGAGTGAAAGCGCTGGCTAGATCTGAGAATACGAGCAATATAAGGAGTACGGCCTCTGGGAAGGCTTTGGGACGGGCAAAAGACAGTGCGGTCCTATTGAATTATAGAACCCTGTTATCTAGCTTCGTCTGTTTAAATTTATTCGCTGCGCTTACTCGTTTGTTGATAAAGAGAAAAGTGTAGGAAAAAAGGTGTTTTTAGTTTCATCATTGGGAGAAGAAAGTTTCAGTAGGTGGCGTTTTATAATACTCACATCGTTTGTTTGTTTATATGAATTGAATGCCTCCGAAACTACTAGAACGATTTAAAAAAAATACGTTTACCATTTGAATTCTACGTTCCTAATGAACAAAGGCCATATTTAATGTATAATAACATGCTTGATTTAGAGAACCAAATTCTTTGCGGGCGCAGCAGCTGCCACGTGCTGAAAGGCTAGTCTTCAAAAACGTTACTTTCAACACTAACATTAGCCAATGCGGTCCACCATTTCTCCCTAAACGGAGCTAGCTAAGTTTTCAATGATTGCATAACGTTGTACAGTCATCGTCAAAAATATAGTGGCACGTTAGTACCATGTCTTAAATAACAATTTTGACAGATTTCAGCAAATTGACAAGGAGAATGCTTAAAATATTATTTTGACATGATATTAAAGTGCCACATTATCGTGTCGTTGTCTGTATACTAAGACCCCAAGGGTACCCAAGTCAGTTACATCTTGGATCAACGCTAACTTACTCGAACTACAACTAATGTTGTTAGCGGGAAACATCTCGAGTTTCAGTAGATATGTCATAGTTTTGTATCTGATACATAGATGAGAGTATATTATTTACTATATCAATCCGGAAAATATTAGATAGATAGTTAGATAACTACTATTTTTGATACACCACAGAAAATATTATTACGGACAGGTTTACCAAACTTGGATCCATAACCATGATGTACTTTTTGTCCTTCAACAGTTTTTTATTATTTTTTTAATTGAAAATTATTACCACAGACTCTTTGGTCTATGCCATTTTGAAAAAACAAAATATTTTGAATGGGTTGTTGGATACTGTGCTCCAACGGTTACCGCCACGGCACATACTGGATGGCGACGATAATACGACAATTGACTTTCTGTCTGTGACGCTTCCAAGTCTTAACTACTGAACAGATTTGAATGAAATTTGGTACACATACACGGCCGTCAACATTTTGTGTGTTAATTAAATTTCATCCAAATCTGTTCAGTTGTTTAGGTGTGAGAGCGTAACAAACACAAAATTCGATTGTCGTATTGTGGTCGCCAACCTGTATGCTACGACTTTCTGTAACCGCCCACTCGCAGCTGAACGCGTGTCAACCAATGGCAACGGCTAAATCACTGACAGTCACAAGACACGGCGACAGTATGTTGAAAATGTGCCCTGGGCATTAGAGATAAAATACCCTAGTGCTTTAGAGCTTGAGGTTTTTGGAAGTAGTGCGCTTCCACTTTCAACCGACACTTAAAGTACCCAATTAGAATAAATATATACCTGATTTAGGTGGGCGCCGTCCTGTTTTGGATGGGTGACCGAAATGGTAATGGACAGTTTAAGTGACGTCTATATACAAGCATCTTTGAGCTTCAAAAGGCACGTTAAGCTGTTGGTCCCGGTTAATATCGATAGATATTAGTCGTTAAGCCTGGTTACTTAACTTACAAACAACCCCTCCAACCGCACTGAGCCCGCGTGGAAGAGTATGGCTCGTACTTATAGCTCAGCCTGAGGTGAGGCCTGTGCTCAGCAGTGGTTCATTACTCCTGATAAAAGACATTCGATGAAATGAACCATCGATGTATATACCGCATCATTCAAACAAATAATCAACTTGTTGTCATCGATGAATTGTAGTTCGACGAAACATTTTGTAATGGAGTTCTAAACCCGTCCAGCAGGGGTACGTTTATAAATAAATAAATATTAAATATTTCACAACAATCACACCAATTCTCTAGTCCCAAATTAAGCTACGAGGCTTGTATTATGGGTACTAGACAACGGATAAACATACTTAAATACTTTTTTTTAAATAAATACAGACCAGTACAAACACACATGTTCATGCACACATATGCTAGACTGATAAGATATCATACCACCAAACGAGAGCAATATCGATTAAATCAATCAAGTATTTCATTTAACTGAAACAGACATCTTAAAAATTACCATTTCAAAAGTAGAATAAGTGTTTATCGAGGACTTTCAAATATTAAATATAGGTCACCAAATTTCGGGTTTTGTTAAGCTGCTTATAAACTAGCCTCTACCGAACACAAGTTTTACTAAGTCTTGTTCAAGTAAATCCTTCGCAAGTACTAATATTAAGGTCATGTATTTGGGTGTTAAAAGGGCCAAGGGTACTTGGCTAATATATCACAAACCCAAATATGTGACTGCTATTTACCACTAGTGTCGGATTGAAACATTTATTACGTACTCGTAATTTAGTTTTGCCTAAAGCATTGTTATAAAACTTCCAAGTGGTCAAGGTTTATTGTTTGTTTATTACCAATAGGCTTGTTTCCACTATGAAAGAAATATTCAAAAACTGATTTTCTCTAAAATAATTCATAATTTCAGATGCCTTTACACTAATATTTTTCTGCAGTTTGTATTATTTGATTTTTAATTGGAATTTAAATGATAATTAGTCACTCAGTCGGCATTGCACGCGGTGACGTCAAAGTGTGTTATTCCCATACAAGCTCTATGAAGAAAAGCGTTTTGACAGTTGATAAAAAGTACGTCAACGATTGGTGGTGTCAACTACCGTATTATCAAGTATTTAATCGTTGTTATCGGGTAATGCGTTATTTAAGTACAGCGTAAAATTTAAAAAAAAGGGTTTTAAACTATGACCATTTTTGCTTATTCCGCTAATGAAAAAACTGTCACTTCGCGTGAGTTATAAATAAAATGTTAATAGGAATATACATATACGTATATTGTATATATTGAAGTTGTAAGTATCAGCGTGGTAAATAACCAGTACAAGAAATAATATTAAGCAAGCATGGCCCATAATTATGCCACACAAACAAAAAGATCCAACGGTGCACTTAAAATACCATACCGGCGTTACCGCTAGAAAAAAACTCTCGCAAAACGGACCCTGAAAAAGGTATCCTGCAAAATTGTTATTATTTCAGCGTTTAATGTAAATCCGCATTGAAATGCGAGGTCTGAAAGGTCACAATGAACGGGTAACCAAAACGTAGGAAGGAAAATTAAAAATATTTTTGGGTTCGCCACTAACGAGACGGCTATCTGCTTTTTGTTTCGAAATTAAATTTACTTTCATCCAGTTACAACTTGGCTGTTTTTTCAGTTGCATTTGACGGGTTGGATTTAGTTCGGGAATAACTCACGCCAGTTGATCAATGGTGAGATATATTGAAGTTACTAGGGGATAGTATAATAACGATGGAGCTCGTCCGAAAATATTTACCAATTCTTGGTGGTTTACTTTTCTTTACAGTAAATCTTAAAACTTTTTATAGCTGCTAACCTATATGTGCGTCCACATTGAATGCGCAGTGACTGGGTGCTGAGCAGGCGCGATCAAATTGTACGGCGTTAGACTCCCGTCTTAGTCACTACATTGTGGTCGCAAAGGCGACATTTTTACGCCCGCCGTCTTTTAGGTACTGCATAATCTTTACTTTACTAAACGAAGCGCAAAGGTCGTATTACTCGTATATTTGCTAAAGGTTGGGGAAGATTTGGAAGAACAGCACATTCGCTGTGTGAGCAACAGCATTATAAGATCCGATCTAGATACCGAACACAGGTCAGCTTGGTCCATGGGTCCTACTATGTGTGTTCTTATGTGCGTTTTACCGACCTATTACTCTTACTCGTATATGGATTTACTAGCGGTCGCCCGCAACTTCGTCTGCGTCTATTTCCCGTTCCCGTGGGAAAATCTTTACTTAGCGGATGCGTTCTTTATAATAGCTACCTGCATGACAAATTTCATACAGATCCGTTGGGTAGCTTGAGCTGTGCGTTGATAAATTACTATGTCAGTCAGTCAGTCAGTCAGTCACCTTTGAGTTTTATATATTTAGATTTGCCGTCCGTCCGTCTTTGCTACTATATCCAGCGTCTTATTTTTATGAGACAACATTATCATCGTATTTCCCCCGAAGAGCTGCTGTCAAATTAAATTAAATTTTCAAGGTTTTTGTCTTATTGTAGATATTATCCATATATATACTTAGTGGAGTGGGGGTTCTCAGTGCAACTCTTTATGCAAATGTCAATTTCAAAACACGTGTAAGTAGCGCGCGACTGCCGACGCGACGCATTTTGGTGTTATTTTTCTGATAAAACTAAAAGCTATTTTGGATATAATATTTTTGAAGCAATTTGAATACCTACCAGATTCCATTATGATATGAATTTCATGAGATTAAAACTTATTAAAATACGGTCTTATAAATCCGAAACTATCATAACGACTTTGTGTCACTTTTTTGTATAAAAAAAAAATATAGTGACTATAATATTAATAATATTTATTTCAGACAAGATCCATATTTTGTTAGTATACAGTAACATAAAAACTAGTATTAGTTATAAAAATTCAAAACCCCGGGGAGTGCTGGCACTCTGAACTACTTAACTGCATGCAGTGTTATCCAGCGTGCCAGCAAAGAGGAGTCCCAGCGGTCCATCAACGCGCTCAGGATCATGTTAGGGTGGCGCTACGCTACCGGAGTCGCGCCGTATTAACGTAGACGGCTTGCATGAGTTTTGTGACAAAAAAATATTTTGAATTCCAACCTTGGTGATTCAGAGTAGGACCAGAAGTACGCTATCCGGTCGCTTGCGGTACGATGCGTGTGGTGAACCAACACAAATCAACAGCCATTGTAGCACGGTCCGCCATTGTATCGAATATGGCTTGCAAATCTCCAATCATAAGTAATGTTCAACGATGTCGTCCCTGCACTGTTATGCAGCAAATACTACCACAAATGGGCTGGTTCTAAGGAGTGGTTAAAACATCTTGCCCAACATCCAACCAAGCGGTTCGCCGTAATCGGTTTATACCTTTATACCGTCGTCCGGATCAAACTGCATAACATTGAGTTAATATTAGCAGTAATATTGATATATTATTATTGAAATAAAGAAATTATTATTAGTATTTTATTTTATTGGGTAATAATTTTTATTATTACCTAATGAATTATCGAACAAATCTAATGAACTGAACAGAGCTTGATAAACTCCGAAGCAAAATGCAACAGGCTTTGCCAATGTCTGGGTGGCATAGTGGCCACGCACGGGCCGGATACCCGATAGACGTTCGATTCATGCGTCAAACTTGATATTTTCCTGGAAAATAAAAACTTAAGTTTCGCGAACATTTAAATCACGATTAACAAAATCCAAAAGGCTGTTTTAATATTCAGAACCTAATCCTGCGTTTTACACAGCGGAAGACCCTAACCAAATCTATTTTACGGCTTCAGATCACAAAATACACATTAACATTCATTTATACCTTCCCAATCGGCGTTTAACGGTTCCGCGTGACGGGAGTACTAAATCCGCGGGATCCGTAGAAATGTCATCAGTCGTCGATCACTGGCTGCGGGCATTACTCACTGCGAGATAAGGCCGTACCTGCGAGACGGCGAGTCGACACCCCTGGAGAGATAAAGCGAGACAAGTCATGGGCTGCCAGCGTCTCAGTTACTCTTTCGTTTCTGACTCGCCAGTGTCAAACAGTTATTCCGTGGCAGTGTAGCTGCCAAGCAGCGTTTGTATAATTATGTAAGTAGATATGCTATATACTCCCTCCGCATCTATGCTACCTGCGAGACTGCAAGTGGATACCCCTAAAAAGTTACTAACAGTGAAGCGAAACAAGTTACAGGCTGCCAGCGTTTTTGCCTTTTATGATGTCCGATATTAAGGGCTGCCAGATTTTTTGAACGTAACACTGATAGTTATAACATGCAGGCTGTTTATTCTTTGATAAAATGTCGTCAGTCGTCGATCACTGGCTGCGGGCATTACTCACTGCGAGATAAGGCCGTACCTGCGAGACGGCGAGTCGACACCCCTGGAGAGACAAGCGAAACAAAGTATAGGCTATCGGCGTCTTTTTACCTATTGTATTTCATTCATAGGTTATCATTTATACTTGTTTTGCATTTTAACATACCGCTGGCAGCTACAAAATAAACAACACCAAGTTGCAGCTGCCAGCGGTATGTTAGTCTTTGATAAGGAAAAATTTCAGCAGTCGCACCGATTAACAGCTGCAGGCATAAGTCACCTGAGAGATTGCGAGTCGAAACCTCTGGAATGACTAAGCGAAACAAGGATTAAAAAAACACTTTTCGTTTTTGAACTTTTGTGTCGTGGGGACGATGTTTTGGTTTTACATTTTTTTAACATTGGCAGCAAGTAAGTGCAGAAGGGATATTCATTTTGGGAAGCATACATTTCGACTGATGGGAACCAGGGCGCATTACAAAGTAACGACATTTCTCGAAACTACGCACTGTTTTATTAAAGTAACAGCGGATTTTAATGCGCACTTGTTTCGACGACTGTAATGTTAATAACAAGATGGATCCCTAGCACTAGACCATTCGTAATATATCTGACGGTTAATAGAAAGGCGACTGCAAGTGGAAGATTGGAGTTATAAATGTAGCTTTGGGGTCTTTACTATGTATTATATAATATATGATAATTGTGTCAAAATTCACAAAGATGACTCGGTATCATTTTTTTTTTGAATCTACAAAAGGCTCATAGCGATAAACATTCACCGCCAGGGAATATAAGCGACCTTTTATCGTCACGACTGGCAGAGTGTTAACTGTTAGCAAAATCGCTGACTGTTGCATGTCGCAGCGACAGTATGCCTCAAGTGTGCCTTGAGCTTAAATCATAAAATGCAGTATGAAAAGCTGTTTCTTCAACAGTCACTTGTACCAAATAAAAGGAAATGAAACCACAAGCAGAGCAAAAGAAAGACGTATTTTCGAATTAAACGCAATATGTAAAGACAGCAGGTCAAGGTAAGCACTGCGGTATCTTATGCAGTCGTAAAAGGGGCAATTCCTCAACAAAAGTGTGAAGGCTGATGTGCAGGCATCAATAGCATTGCGCATTGGTATGTCTGTTCGTTGGCGAGTGCGGTAGACGTCCTTTGAACGTCCCGTTTCTTTGTAGTCCAACACCGAACACTCGAGACCACATTATATGGATGTATCAGCGTTCTATTAAGACCAGATCACATTCATGATTTAATTTATAAGAGCACTTCAAGCATTTTATTTTTTTTGTTGAGGACCGACTTTTTGAATCTTCACTTACTGTAGTCCGAAAAAATCCAAGATGGCTGATTCAAAAAATCATTACTACCTGTAGAGATATGCCGTCAGCTCATGGCTGATGCTATTTTGCACAAGTGTCCTTAATATAACTTAATTTAACAACAATGAGTAAGTTTAAGTCTCTTCTTGTAAATTTGGCCAAATTCTCCTTATCTTTTATAATCTAATACTTATAATCTTACCTTTATAATCTAATATATAAAATTCTCGTGTCACAGTTTTCGTTGCCATACTCCTCCGAAACGGCTTGACCGATGCTCATGAAATTTTGTGAGCATATTGAGTAGGTCTGAGAATAGGCCAACATCTATTTTTCATACCTCTAAGTGATAAAAAAAAAATTAAATGGCAAAACAACGGTTGCCGGGTCAGCTAGTCTTATATATAAAATTCTCGTGTCACAATGTTTGTTCCCGTACTCCTCCGAAACGGCTTGACCGATTCTCATGAAATTTTGTGAGCGTATTGAGTAGGTCTGAGAATCGGCCAACATCTATTTTTCATACCCCTTAGTGATAAGCGTAGTCCACCCTTAGCATTTATATGGTAAAACAACGTTTGCCGGGTCAGCTAGTATTATATATTGTTCACGTATTTTTTCATATTACGAGAAATACCCAATGAGAGATTTTTACATAAGATAAGTTTCAAAAGATACTTGGTTTATCTTTACATCATCACACTATCCCAACAACTAAAAACAAGACTTCACAAATCGCTTCGTGTTCGGAATTGTTGCGAACATTCTTTTGCGGCTGCTTCGATCACTCGAAGCGAGTATTCCCAAGACGCGTGTTGCAGATATTGAGCGACAGAAGTCGAGGCTGCAAGTCGAATGAAAATAAGTATGAGTACTCCAATCTTGTGGGAACATTGGTTCAACATTGCAAACTGGTATAATATTCAAACTTTACCAACCAACACTGCATTATACTATAGGCTATGGAATATTTACGAACACTAACAAATGTGATCTATGTAATGTAATGTAACCTTCAGATATAGCTGATTTGCTTTCCACGCGATAAGCACGAGTTACATAAATGCAAAAGGTGCGTGGGATTTTTGAAATTGACTTAAGAATCTTCAAATATACGCAGGTATTTCGGGGAGAAAATCCGTCGGCTATATCGTCGTCAGATATGCTGTATAGACAATAAAATGTACAATTACTAAATAAGGTAATGAAATATTTGAAAAATAACATCAATTTAAACTTCAATTGACTCCCAAAGCAGTTCCTGTAAAAGAATTGATATCTAAAGGTCTATTTGTTGTCAACTCTATAACATGATCAAAGTCAAGTCATTGCCAAGCTCACATAGCCCCAGGTTTGATGCAGTATAACCACAAACAATTTCCTGGATTAAGCTTACACCAGCACACATTACATATCATGTGAAAGCTTGACTTACACGTCTGCGTCTCATTAGCATTGTTTCTCTGTGCATTCCAGGTACCCACCTTATGAATAAACTCCGGCGCCTACAAACTTGGCGAATAACTTTAGCAGCAGTTATTTGGAAAGTTAGCACACAGTGCAATGTGCACGGAACTTAGGCAACAAGACAAGTTTCATTGGATAGGAATGATGTTACTATGACAACATGACGACGTAAACGATTTTATTATTTTTATAAATAAGCAGTCAGTCTTTTTTATCAGTGAGTCAGTATTTTTATTATAACAGAGTAGTAACTTATAATATTACCATACCTGATAAGGTTTTGGCGATGAGGAAAAGAGCAACACGTATTACTATTTACACCAAAGTATTAAGTCAGTTAAAAAAAGATAAGAAGACAGCTCTGAGCTTGTATAAGAATAATAGGTCAGAAGTGTTGTCGGAAATAATAACCAAGTATCCAATCAATTTATTTTATTTCTCCTCCTACACTAACACTCCGACGTCTTTACTCCATCCAGCGCCACTAACGGAATGGCCGTGTCAATGTCAAAATGGCCGGCCGTTACAAAAACGACTGCGTTCAGTAATCAATATGAATAACGATAACGCTTAACGTTTAACGAGATTGAATAAATAATATTATAAATATATTTTGATAATTCTATTTTAATAAAAAAGCTGGCACTTGTGGCCCGTGTCAAGTAATTTTCAAATCACTTTGTTGTAACTCTTAATTAGGATTAAGATCATCTAGATATTTACACTTAGCTTTAACTGATTAAACATTCCTATGCCCATAAATCTTCAGCCAATATGAATGAAAGCTATACAGCCATCGTCCCAATAGATATTGGAATAGTTCCACGCGCGACCACGTCCGATCTTTAGAACTTGACGCTCTATAAATGGAGCATTTTTATTGGAATCCCACCGATTCTTCTTTTATGGCAGAGGTTTTTAGGGTTCAGTACCCAAACGAATATCTGCCCGTCTGTCTGCCTCTAACCAGTTTGTGTCTCATGAACTTTTATAGCTAGACAGTTGAAATTCCCACTTTTGATTTTTTGTTGCCACTGTGACAACAATTTGATTAATTTGCTCTTATAAAGGTAAAACGAAAAAATAAAATAAATGAAAAACATCAAACGTACTTTTTAGGTTAGGTTTGAGGAACGTATACAAGGTGTAACAAAAAACCCCGTTATAACTGAAGAGTGTTGTTGTGGCCGTAAACCTGAACAACTTTCGCTAAGAAACCTGGGTCAAAATCTCAAAAAATCTTTTGGCTCTCCCATAGTAAATCGATCAGCTGATTGGCAATTTTGTATGGGAGGTCCGATTTTTTTTTTGAGATTTTGACCAAGGTATCATTGGGAATGTTGTGCAGTTTTCCGGGCACAACAACACCCTTCAGTTATAACGGGGTTTTTTGTTACACCTTGTATAGTTCACGCCACCGTGAGTGTAGCTGTATCGAGTTGACTCGCGGAAAAATCTTAATTTTAATAAAAATACTTATGTCAACTTTGATGTTTGAATTTTTTTGTTACGCTGCGGCGGGACCCCTCGTGCGAGAATCCGACTTGCGTTTGGCCGGTTTTTGTGGATTACATAGGGTTTCATTTAATCATGCGACCAATAGTGTCAAAGGTTTTTTACAGCGAGCCGGCGGCGACGATAATTTGAAATGTGTCACATCAATTTGTGAGAGTGAATTGGATTAGCGGAACGGTAAATATTTTTTTATTTGGAGTCGTGTCATGTCATGTTCAATAAAAATGTTTTTTAATGAAAGCTAGTTTTATTAAAGTTCATTCCGATCTAAGCCGCCTTGTGTGTGATCCGCTACTAGTGGTTAATATTAACAATTTCCCGACCAATCCCCCTCGTATTGTGTTTGTCGAACGGGCATTTTTCAAAAGTCTGTAATGTAGGTTAGTAACCCTTAATTTGAAGGGTCTCAGAGTCTCCGCGATAAAATTAATATTATTTTTCAATACGTCATTATAGTGCTGTGTTCTGAGTAGCTTTCGTAATTATCACGGCCGATGTAGGGGTGAAATCTCGTGTGCGCATACATATGCATCACAGAAAGATGAGTAATTGACATATGCGGAAGTATTACCTAGATGGATTAGACTGTAACAATTGAAATTAAGTTTTCCCCTAGTGGATCACAACAAGGTGGATCAGTTAAAAAAATCGTTGATAATAAACACAATTCTTCGTACAAACTTTTCATTACAAGTATCAAAATTTATCAATTTAAGTAATAAATTATTTTATTGCCAACTCTTAGCCAACTTTAAATGTTTCTACCTATTTTCTGGGCTTAAAATTTTAACGTGAATCCATAAATTTGCATCTACATAATAAAATCTTTCCCGGCGCCGGGGACATTAGACAATGCGAGGTCACAGCGAACAACGGACCATCCGATCGCGTATTTGTTATGCAAATCTGAGGGCCTATTCTGAAATCAAAGTTAGTAAATAAAAATGGTTCAGTTTATAGTTAGTAACGACTCGTTTCTATGATTCTGTATTAGTCGTTCTTCATCCCAAGCGGCGAGACCACACTGGCACTGCGCCATTTTATTACAAGATCGCCTGCGATCGCTGCGCCGCCATTCGATGTGATGCGCTCGTACCCGCGCCGTTGCGAGCAGCCTACATCTAGTTTCATCCTGCGATCTTTGTAAAGCCTTGTTCTAAGTTTTTGACGCGATGCGACCAAAAAAACAAAAGAACGCCTTTTGTCCATGTCATGTGACGTCTGCGTTCTTTTGTCGCGTTGGTCGCACTTATTGCGTTACGTCGCGTCGGTAGACGCACTACGCTGCGCGTGATATCCGGATGATAGCGTGAAAATTTATCGCGCAAAGCGAATAGTTTGTCGTTCTACCCAACTCTAAAATATTAATTTAAAATTTTGTGTTTTTAATACGTAGCTGACTGCAAAGCAAGAGATGTGGATATGAAGAAATCAAACGGAAATGGCGGTTTAATAAAATAAAGGTTTCTTATCTAACATATTGTAATGATTATTTTAACACTAGACTAGGGACTTCTCTGGCGATCCAATAGCGGCTCTTAATTCTTTGATTGAACGGTTCATTGGACGCTCTGAAGCCGTAACTAGACTTTCTGAAGTTGCACAGATTCACCAGTTAATAAAATAGTCCGATCCGGCTGATTGAATCTGGCAACATGCTGAAAAAGAGGATTATTTTGTTTTAAATTTCCACTAAACGACGCCAGCGCAGGAACCAAAATACATCCATCTGTAATCACCTGAAAAAGCTAGAACTGGATTGCGCCGGACTTACAATACCTACAACTCACAACGTGACACAGAAGATGCACCTGAAATCACAACACTGACACTAACAAAACACTTGACGCGTTTCGCCACTACACGTGGCATCCTCAGGAGATGTTGTCGCTTCGACAGACTACGAGTGAATCTGGAAATCTCCCCTTACCACAAACTTCGTTTTTAGGAGTAGGGACTCTATGTAGAGTGCAGTGCGGGGTTTTTAATCGTTACTCGATTAAAACGGACACAATTATGCATAAGTAATGAATGGGAATGAACGAGTTTTATTGGGGTTAAATTGCTATGAAAATATCGTAAATCAAGAAACAAATTCATAATATTATAAACTTCATCTTTTAAAAAGACTGGAAAGAAATAGGATGTTTAATGCCTTAACGTAGAGTAAAGGCTTAATCATCAGATCAGTTATATTTTGTGTCTTATTTTCTTTAGTATCTTTTAAGAAAAAAATGTCAAGAGCTTATCCTCTTTTTCATTTGTTTTTAGTGTATCAATGATGGTAATATTGTCAAGTTGAACTGTAATCGTGTCGTATTTTTCCTTTTGCCCTTCAGTGTCGTGGGTGTCGCAATAAGCTATCTATCTGCGGTTACGACTAATACAAAGCGAAGACCATTTTGGCACACAATAATTTTATTTATGTTTTTCTATATATATGTTATATATTACTAATTTATTCTTAATAATTATTATTATATTTAATGTATTATAAACTAGTGCCAAATAAATATTTTTTTTATTACTAATATAATATGGGTAAAATACCGAGTAAAAAACGTAAGTGAAATATTCAAAGTCATGAAATAATAATATATTTTTAAGTGCGTTAAGGTTTTTATCACAACCGCGTACGGTTTTCTCGAAGTAACTGAAGCTACACATCACCATAATAATATGCACTTTATTGAGATAATGCATCAATGGTTCACAATACCCATGCTTCGTAAATGCCCCGTACGTATTATCCCCCATTACCCATTTGAGTTGGTGTAGTTGTTATAAAGTTCCCTCATTCAAAGCATAAGATCCTAACGTTCCTTTGCGCTGTGACCTCGTTACTAAGTTACCGACTTACCTTGTAGCCTTGCGAAGTTATAAACAGGTCGGTAATATGTCGAGTCAGGACAAGTTTTTACCTGAAAATGTGAAAATTACTGTACATAAATAAAAATAAACACAATTTTATTCCATCAACTTCTAAAAGTGTGTCATTATGCAACTGTTGAACTTTAAAACGTACTTTCAGTTTTTAGGTATCTTCAGAAATAGATGTTTTTAGTAATAAAAAGGCAAGTGGTGCGTTTGTAGTTTAAAAACAGAAAATCATATGACATTTTTTTTCTTTTAAAAGTTGGATGATGCATCTTTAATTTGATTGTAAAATTCACTGCAGTATGTCTTCTTACTTATTTAAAAATATATCTGATATCGTCTCATGATTTGCCTTCAAAATCTGTATTTGATACGAAAAAAAAAAGATATTAAGGGATTCTGCCACCAAATTCTCTTTGTTATTCCTTGTCAAACATAACACATATACAATGCAAAATCTGATTGTACTATACAGCTACATTGTACTATACAAAACTATTGCAGCTATTAAGCTGTCGACTAAGCCAAAATAGCAATGTATTGTTAAATACTATTTTATTGCTTTACTCTCATTGCAACCACTGCGCCACCAGCGCTTTGGTAGTGATACCCAAAAGTTAAGCAACCTACGGCGCGGTCATGTTTGGGATGGGTGACCATTCTGACCATTTAAGTGACGTCTATTTACAAGCATCTCCGTGCTTCGGAAGGCACGTTAAGCTGTTGGTCCCGGTTAATATCGACAGATATTAGTCGTTAAGCCTGGTCAGAGGCCCTCGGGCGGCTTAATAACATCTGACATTAAGGTTGGTCACTTACCTTACCGACACCCCTTCACCAATCCGCACTTAGCCCGCGTGGTGGAGTATGGCTTGGACCACCTCTTAATTGAGGTGAGGCCTGTGCCCAGCAGTGGGACGTATATAGGCTGATGAGATGAGACTCTCATTGCAAGCGTGTACAATGTGCAAAGTCTGTGCTATAAAAATATTTAAAAATATTTTAGTAATTATTTTAGTCATTGAGTAAAAATGATTCCTAAAACAGTATAAAATATACGATACGATGCTTTGTAAAACAAGACATCAATAATCACACCTACACCATCTAATTCTATAAAAACACTACCTAAAGGTGGATACCCATTGGGGAAAAATCAGCAGTGCTCAAACTTGTTTATTTTCACATAATAACAATTTTAAAATTTATTCAATTTTCTCTTTCCATTCCAAGCTCTTGAATATCAAGGTTGCCTCAACCGCCTGAATGAAATACCTACATTTTAAGTATACAAAACAAAAATAGTTTGGATTAAATCGTCTTATGCTTGTTTTAAAGTTTCTCGGTGACGCTGAAAATGTAGCATAACCAGAAAAAGGTCAAGTGTAGATCCATTGTAATAGAGGCATAAATTATTACGATATCAATTTCACCCTCTCGACGCGCGGAAAATTTTAATTTTACTTAGTTCCCGGCTTCGTTTTAATATTATTAGTGAGCCCGTTAAATTGGTATTTGACAGAGTGCCTCGATACTGCACTTTTGCTAAGCGTATTTTTTTTAATACACAATGCAGTTTTAGGGTGTTTTAAACACCGTGCGGATTTCATCATATAAGTCTCGTCTCATCGTACTCGGGATTGTCCCGCATGCGAAGCTGTTGCGACGTTCCGAGTGCGTATTCCACACGCATTACAGTAAACACTTGTACAAAAAGGGCATTTGCGAGAAATTCCACTCGCGTGATGAAATCCGCACAGTATTAAAAACACCATTAGGATGGCCTCAGATCTAGTGGACTATACAACCCGTTAACTTATTAGCAAGGTGCTTAAATAAGGTGATAGAGAGATGAGTTTTATGTTCGCTTATTCTCCCTTGTTAAATTAATTTCATATTATTATTAATGATAGAATGTGTAATTAAACTCTAAATACAAATCACGTACCTAGTTATATCATCGTTCATCTTGTTTGCTATTTTTTTGCTTCTTACTTAAATTTATTTCGGATTCTAGGATTAGTCTGATCTAGAGCTACTTATACTTTGTAGGCTCAATTTAAATTATTAAAGAGCTTAAGCAGATTAAAGTTAAGACTTAAATAAATGAAAGAATATTATTTACTGTAGTTTGACTTTCAGTCCCAGAATAGATATCCAGCGGGTGTAGAATTATATGATACCACCCACGGATCGGACGAAGGTGAGTTCTAACACACTTTTAGTAACATTGATTCTAACCCCGTTTGATCTTTAATCAAAGAAAACTTTTTGCGGTTCGCGTATCCTACAAAAACATAAAGGGTCATTGATCCAAAATAGATTTTACTCCCTTTCAGCACGCTGCCTAGCGGTGATATTTATGTCATCAGCCTGTATATGTCCCACTGCTGGGCACAGGCCTCACCTCAACTATGAGGTGGTGCGAGCCATACTCCACCACGCGGGCTCAGTGCGGATTGGTGGAGGGGTGTGTGTAAGGTAAGTGACCAACCTTACTGTCAGATGTTATTAAGCCGCAGGAAGGCCTTCGACCAGGCTTAACGACTAATATCTATCGATATTAACCGGGACCAAACGCTTAACGTTAGCGGTGGTATACCAAATAGAATGTCATCAAATTAAATTATATAAAGTAATTTTGACCATGGCTGTTCATTAGTACAGGCGAAAGTTTACTGCAATGAATATCGTCACGTTACTCGTATCCATCAAGTGGTTACAGCAAAATTACTATATTATTTTTATTTTTTTAAATTGAGTCGTTTTTTAAATTAATATACCTATAGTTTAAGTCAATTAACTGCTAACTGGTGAATAACTATTTAAATTAGCTTATAATTATTTATTTGCTTTAGATAAAAGGAATATATGCGGTACAACTACGTTCTATGCATCACTGTATTACAATTTTCGTGCGCCAGTCTAATAATCTTGTGGCTTATTAGAAATTGAATTCTAAATTAATTTCGAATGCGCTAGACACTGCATCAACTATCAAATTTCGGAGAGGGTCTTAGCTTAAGCAGCTCGTAGGAGTAATACCGGATTACGGCTAACCTGTCTTGGGACTTGCATTGACTTATAATAGGCTTGTTTCCTCAAAAAATCTATTTAGTCCGTCATTTACATTATCAAAAAATATTGGACACCTATTTTTTCTTTTTTCAATTGAACAATAAATTACGAAGATATAGTGCGTTGAAGTTTTGCGTGACGTCACGCCGTGTCACACTTTTTAGCACGGAGTGACGTCACGAGCCCCACTCCCGAACTTTGACGCGCTTTATCTTTGTCAATTTTTATTGATTTGATAAAATAAAAAAATACGTGTTCAATATTTTTTGATAATGTAACTGACGGACTAAATATAATTGTTATTATTTTACCCAGGAAACATCCCTATTATGAAAAAAATAAGACTTGTTGACAACCACTTTGGTGTAAAGGTTAAGAATTTACTATTAGAGCAAGAGGTCGCGGGTTCGATCCCCGCACAGTACAAACATTTGTGTGCATGAACATGTCTGTTTGTACTGGTCTGGGTGTTGTTTAAGTTTATTTGTAATACCACCGTTGATTATGTAACACAAGTGCTTAAGCTGTTGTTTTATATTTGTGTATTTGCATTTCTGAGACTAGTATACATTAGTACGTGGTGCACTCTTAATCCCATTAACTTGACAAAGATTTCTAGACAAACATTTTCATACCAAACTCTCATTTTGTAATATTTTTTTTACCTTGATCATGTGTGTGTACTTTTTAAATAGCAATCTTTTGAAATGTACTTTCCCAACCGGGAAAATTTAATGTCAACGAATTTGTACAAAAGTCTGGACCGTCCAAAGCAAGAAACTTTGTTCTTATTACATTGTGTCTCCCCAACTGGATTTGAATGATCGGATTTTATTTGCATGGTTTTATTCGAGAAATAGGTTCTAGAGAGAGCGAGTGTAATTTACTTTAAAGTTCTTGCTGTAAAGTTTACTACTGCATAAACGGGTTCCGTCGATTTACAATGTATGATGTTAAGTCTAAATGTACTTATTGTAGGGTGGAAATAACGGCTGTTGTTATTACAAAAGTTTTTTTTTTAATGAAAATAGAATGTATTTAAATTTTACTGTTTGATTATATATAATACACGTCACGTGATTAAATTCAACGAAACGATATCAAATTAAATTTTTATGACACGCAATTGTTTGTACATTTTAGATAAGTAACCTTTTTTATGAGGCCACAACAAAATCTAGCAGATCTTGACATAACCTATGTTGAATGTTCTAACGTTATTATAATAAACAGGTAAATTTATCCAGTAATGCAAGGACTTAACTTATGTATTAGGAAAAATGTATTTTCAGAGAGTTTGTATTCGTACCAGTAAATTCATAAATATTTCGTTCGGCTTTTCCAGTGACAGTATTTTATTATTCGCCGTGGCTTAGTCTGTCGGTCACAATTTAGATGTGTATTACAAGGTTGAGAGATCAAATAAAAATTGTGTTGATAGATTTTATTCTCGGTATTTTTAGCTCCCATTTGCCACTGCTATAGTTCAGTTTTGTAAAAACATTGGGTAAAAGCTTAATGAGTTATTTTTTTTTCAGTTGTTTAAATAAAAACAACAACGCTGAAATAAATACTCTCAGAAAGTATTTTTGCATTTATAATACATTTTCCGAAGGTTACGAAATGTTCAATAAACTCTTGTGACAAGATTGCACCGCCTTCAAAACCAGCATTGATAAGCGCGTCGAAATAATTGAACGAAAACAATACCGCACAAACGTTTGTCTGGCGTTTCTCCAAAATAAAACGTTATTAGTTCCAAAGCAGCCGTGGGCTACTGCAATAAATTAATAAAGTTCAGGTCGCAGGTGGTGGCATTCTCACTGAACAGAATCCTGGGCCCAAGTATACAAGTTGGGCATAAACAAAACTAGTCTAGATACGATGTCGGTAAACTCTGAATACGAGGTAATTAATATGCGAAATACAATATGCACGGGCAATTATGAATAAAGTTATACTCGTATATCAAATCGAAGGACGTTGAATTGATGAAATAGGGTGAAGTAAATCAACCAAGTACCAAGAAAACAAATGAAAGCGTTTGATCAAATAAGGACACTAAGCTAATAAGGCCAAACTACTCAACAAACAAAACAATATGACGAGTTCTCACAAGAAGCTTTATATAGCTCTGTGATATTAAAGTTGTAATGTTTCATCTGTATTATTACATCTTCATTAAATTCGTCGCAGTCTGGATTCTCGTCTCTAGAGACCTCCTTTTCATCTGATTAAATCCGGGCGATATATTATGCTCTGACTGCATAGTAACGACTTTCTAAAAATAAAATAGGAAGGTTTTTAATTAAATGCGTATTTAGTTCTGAGCAATGTAACTTCAGCCTGACATATTAATTACTACCTACCTAATTTATACTTCCATACTGATATTATAAATACGAAAGTAACTCTGTCAGTCTGTTTGTTACTTAATTACGCCTGAACTACTGAACCAATTTGCATGAAATTTGGTATGGACATGTGTTGATACACGAGAAAAGACATAGGCTACTTTTAACCGCGGGAAAATGAGAAAATTTCAGGTGAGTTGATCGCTTTTTTTATCATATTTAAATGAATTGCCGTTCGTTAGTCTCACTAAAAGTCGAGGACGGCTGAACTGATTTCAAAAAAATTTTGAAAAAATATTAATTAATTGCGAAAATTGCGGGTAGGACAGTGTCTGCCGGGTCCACTAGTACAACATAATATGACATAATAACTACTCTGTACTTTGGAGAATATACCCCTTTTATTAGACTTTTCTACTTCAATGTCATTACTTGTAAATCGTAAATGACTCAAATTACTTTAATGATTTGCAAATTATGGGATGAATTTTCGTTTCAATTTTCGTTTGGGCATGTAATTATGTATTATTCAAATATCGGGAAAACAGAAGGTTGTAGTAATTCAAATTGTACTTTTATTTTTATACGACGAAAAGTGTGACTGGTATAGAATGCCCTAAGGCTTTAAGTCCACCATTTGTTGTGCAGTAAAGCTTAAGTAAATAAATATACGACGCTACGCATCCAACAAGATACTTAATATGTGCATATGTTTTTAGATAGATACCTAGGTTGTACTAGAGTCTTATGCACTGTATCTGCCCAAGCTTGCAAAATCCAAGGAAAAATTTGGATTTCACAAGCAAAGTTATGTAAAGAAACCATAATCCATAAACTCTTGCTCAGCCAAGGGATAAAACAAAATGAAAAAGCCCGGTTGCCCAACAGCCAGTCGGTACATAGCTATCTCTGCTCGTAAACAAAAGATTGCTGATGATTTACGTCTCGCTCGCGTTGTAAACTTTGCCTGTATTATCTTTACGTAAAGTACTCTTAAGTTTTAAGACCAAAACTTTGCCAATAACGTATGCTTCTCGAGAATTTACTTGTGCACTCCGAGACTTTCCGCCTTTCAGTGCTATCGGAACTTTGGAAGGGCAAACAGTTTTCGCGCTTGGTTCTGAGTTGTCATTGTTATTTAGATGTCTGCTTATGCATAGGAATCAACTCGTATAAAGTTACTCATGCGAGTAAATTTCACAGTCCTTTCACCTACGAGTATGTTAAACGTTGATTGAAGTAAGCATGCACACATGGTGTGCAGTACTCTACAGTATTTCCTGAATGGATTTCAGCCTTAATTATAGGTAGCAGCAAAAATACATGATAATTTGAAAGGAAACATTTTCATTTTGTAACTAAAAATTGGCACTTTAAATTGTTTACAACGTTTCTCACAAGAATAAACCGTCGCGGTCCAAAAATAGCCACTGAAACGTGCCATTCTAAACTTCCATTACTGAGCTAAGATTGAAATCAAGCACTAAAATAACTCAGACTTAAATAAAATAAATCTGCAATGAAGCACGTCTTCTTATTAGAACTCTACTCGTATTTACTTGTCATTCTTGTAGACATCAGAGCTGTATGCGCCTGAAACCCTACTACGTATTTTCCCTTGGTATTTTCGAGTGTAAAAACATTGTGTCAGACCTGGCTGAAGGACACGACTGATAGCATTATGCAGACGTTCTGTCAGTTGTACACGACTTACATCCGATAACTTTCACACCACTTACAATTACTTTGTATTTGACCGGCATGTTACGAGTGCAAGCCTCGTCTACGTCACTGCTATGCGTCACCAGTGTATATTTGTTGTGCAAGTTCAGCTCTTAAAGATTAGCCATAATTCCAAAAGCGCGTGGTTAGCAGTGTTCGTTCACATTGGAACTTTAGGACAGTTTTCGAGTGCCTTTGAGCTTCAATCGCGGAAGCCACAGGGTGGTAATTAAGACAAGATCAATCGGAATCAAATTAGCATAGTAATATTGTAATTAAGTTAAATAAATAATTTAAACTCAATTTTCTAGTTTTTAAAAAAATCTACCCGTCGGCCCAATTCCGTAATTGGCATATCTTGTCAGTCGAAAATACGCTTTCAGATTTGCTATTCCATTATCTCGCTCGGTCTACCTATCATTAATGAGTGATAAGGATGGCTGCATTTAAAACAATAGATTGGCTTACAGAGTAAAGGGCTCTGAGAACACAGTCTCAGGAATAGAGTTCCATTTCAATGCTTTGTCGAGGGTCTGATAAATATACATGCAAATTGCTTTGCACGTATTGGGATAACAATGACACGGCTAAGATCGATAGTTGAGTAACGAGCAGTGACGGCTGCATTTATGGAATGTCATACCGGGTTTTTTAACTTTATTGAGATATTAATTAAAGACTTATTTTTATTGAGGCGACAATAAATAAAAATAGGGTTATTACGTACTGGCATCTAGAAAAATAACTCGGTGGCGTTTAAATAATTTGGATTTAATTAGGATATTGGAAAAGCTGAAAAAATATATTAAAAGCAATGCATCACAAAATAAAACGCCTTTTAACTTGTATTTTTTCAGCTGTGGCTAGCTGTTCTCCCAACCTTTACAAAAATAGTAAATTTCAAACAATTTTTATATACCATCGGGATAATATAGCTTTCTATTTGTTAAAGGTCTTCCAAAAAATGCTCAAATATTTTTAGGTTACAAACAAAAGTTACTAAAATGCATTTCTTTTTCTCGTCATAGTTAAAATTATTTATTAATCCATTACATCTTCAGTCTTCAGTGTGTTAAGAGCTCGAAGTAAAATTGTTACTCCGGCTTATAATAATATTTCATATGATATCACTATGGTAACCCTCCAACTGAAATAATGAGGTCTCGTGTTTAACTACAACCAGGTAATTATTCACAAGGCTATATAAATAACAGACATTATCTTATTTAAAAGGGTATGATGATGGACGAGTTACGCTGAATTTCATATTTTATTTCCTTTTTGGAATTATATGAGCAATGAATAAAGAGTTAGTAAATAAACGGTTGGCGTAGATTAAAAGGTTGTAAAAAATATTGCAGGTAGTCTTATTCAATAATGTTTTTATAGTAAGCACATTGATTGACAAAAAACTAAAAAATACTTATTTAAATGTGAAATTAAAACACACCTAACGAAGAATGGACTGCCACAACATTGATGAATCATGGCTAGCTACAGCTTAAGGTGCACTTAAAGATATTCGGACCGATGAGAAAGTGTCACGGTAGATCAATTGGGAGAGCAATCGCTCGGCTTGCGAGAGTTGCGGGTTTGAGTCCCGCCTGAGGCAGTTAATTTTTGATTTCACATTGTAAAGAAATTTGCATTGTAATTGGTAAAAAATAGAGTTTCTTAATACTTAATTTAAGAGGTTTCATTATTATTTGATTACTTCGCTCCGTTTGCATTTTGTGACATGGACGTATTATATGGTTAGGTATTGTCCTACTTGAGCGACGCATCGCAACATATGCGATGCGACGCGATTCGATGCGAACAGTACTTGTGTCAATGTCATTTCCGCTGCGTCACGTAGGTCACTGTCATAGTCGTACATACATTTGATATTGTCTGCGGGTATCCATAAGAATCTAGCCCGTGTTCCTATATCACTCGCCCACGCAGCAATTTGCAAAGTCTGTTGAAATTTGCTGTCCTGTTAGGAATTTATCTACTACAAACCATATATGTATAGTTTGCAACGTAAATGCTCAATAAATCATAAAACTATTTAATATACTGTATATTAAATAGTTTTATGATTTATTGAGCATTTACGTTCTAAAAGGTGCTGTAAGTTAAATGCGTACTAACAGAAACTAATAAATTCGCACCCAATAGTTCAGCTCCTACTTTTGTCACTCTGTATAGAGCCTTATTAGAATGGCACCGCTCCCCAGGGACTTAGGCCGTTATCTTTTGTTTCGTTCCAAAAAACATTTCGGTTTTATTTTCGACACTAGCTAGCGCGTTTACACGCATTATCAAGCTTGTAAGAGTGACAATGATAGCAACATTCTAAACTTTGCTCAACGGCTTAGACAGTAGGTTGTGTGAATAAACCAACAGCGCCAATGCGAGAACGATTTTCGTTACTTCTGTTGACTGAAACTACGTGAGCTCCAAATTGATGACGCCAGCTTTTATTTCTGCGGATTTCTTTCGACAAAATAAAGCGCAGCGTCTATTTACTGTACGACAATACATCTGACTGCTCACAAAGACATCTTATGCAGTGGTGATAGGTGTGACTTTGCAAAGGAAATGTAAAGCCGCAGGCGATATCGCTAAAGGTTGGTTTGGTTACAGATTTGTGAAATTCATTTGGCGTAGCAGCTTCTTCTATTGAGAATCTAGAAACGTATTTCGATAGAAAACAATAGTTTTTTCTATTTCGTCTATAGAAGAAGTAAAGTATACAATACAAATATATACATTCGTACGGTGTTGTATAGCCACCGTGCTTAATCTAGCGTGATGTGTACATTTAACATGTGAGTAGTAACTTGTATTTTCCCACGCTAAGGAAACGTCATTTGGGGTTAGCTCAAACCATAAGACATAGTTTTGCCATCTTGATAGGTTATCCGGTATATATTTTTACAAAAAAATTCAATGTTATTATCAGGAACTTATTCAGAAATTATGAAACCGGCAGTTGTCATTTTTAAAAAGACTGCTTATTTCAAGAAAACTTTAATGCCTGAAGAAGGGTTGAATTCTCTGATAATTAACTTAACATAAGAATAAATACGAAATTAAAAGCAAGCTAGCCTTCACGGAGCTAAAAAAAAGGCACAAAAGAACCACTAAACATCTTCGCAACTTTGTTATACAGTAAAAGCATATTGTATACATTCCAACCATGAAATAATATTCATTCAGCACTTCAAAAGACACAAGTGCGCAAAAATAATTGCAAAGTTCAAAAATCCATTAAAAAACCCCACCACCATAATCTGACAAGGTTAAAAGGGCACGATAACAGTCCTTCTTTTAAATTCAAAGGGCTTGTGGCATATTAGAAAACATATCTTTCTGTTAAACGTCCTTTCCTATTGTTAGAAGATTTAGTGTCACTGCTGCGATTCGTAAATACAAAAAAGAGGAAAGGTATGAACAAAATTGTAGGGTTGTAATTACAAGTAGTATTATTAGAGTTGAGTCCGAATAAAAAAACGAAACCTTACTTCAAAATCCAACTCTTCATATAAATTGAAGATTAAAACATCGAAATATTACAAATATAAATTTAAGTAGTTAAATCTGTAATGCTTAAGTCTATAAAAGGTAGACACTTATAAAATTTAGTTTTGTACAGTCAAACTTTGCACAATGCATTATGAAGGTTCGGTTTTCAGATTGTCGGTCATGTTCGTAAACTAAACGAATAAGTTCGTTGCACTGGGCTAAGGTTGAAGGAAGATATAATTCAGCAGCATTACTAATCTTAGGCCTCATTTACGGAGACGCGGCGCGTGGCGTTGGGCGGCGCGGCCCGCACTAAAGTCAAACATGTGGCGTTGTATGAGAGCGTTTACGGAGAAGCGATTTTACACCCGTTTGTTTGAGTTGGAGCGTTTTGTGCGGCGCAGCCCGCGGATGGCAACGACGCGTCCCACGCGGCGTTGCCTGCCGCTGCGCCCGCCGGTGTGCCCGCGTCGAATCCTCAAGCGTGTAGCGGCGCACGCGGCGGCGCACGCAGCGGGCATGCCCGATGAAGCGATGGCCGCGGCGGAACCTTCTTCTTACAGTCTTTATTTGGAAATCGCACAAAACAGACGTAGTTATGGAGGATGATATAATCAACTTTTTTAGAAGATAATTCTATGATGAAATGACCAGTATTTTTGTGTTGTGGATGATAAGCCATCCACAAATGGGGTCGCTCCTGTATTGCAGAAATAATTAATTCCAATTTTTCGTCATTCATACTACGACGACACGTGCTCTCTCATCTCTCGCTAAAATAGTTGGTTTGATTGAGTAAACCGCGGGCACCGCCTCGCTTCCCGCCCCGCATCTCTATGAACACCATCGTCTATTACCATATGTTTGTGTTTGCGCGTGCGATGGTGCGTGCCGCTCCACGCGCCGCCTCTCCGTTAACACAAAAAAACGTTTGACGCGCCGCGAGTCAGCACGCCGCACGCGCCGCACAACGTACTGCGTCTCCGTAAATGAGGCCTTAGTTTTCGGAACAATTAGGTATTGGTTAGGTTAGGTTAGATGTAGTATGTATTTGTAAATGAAAAAAACGTATGGTGTATTTTCTTTGTTTACACATTCATATATTTTTTTTCAATGTTAAATCAAGTAAATAAACTTTAACTCTGTCTGGATCTTTCAAATGAAAGCTGAAGCTTGAATTTTAAACTAATATTAGAACAATCTAATGGATTGAAATATGAGTGAGCTAAACAAAGTTTGCGTATAACCTGAAAGCTCAGACCTGATCGATTTGGTAAAAGCGTATTAAAAACAACAATGGTCGCAAATTAGATTGCGATGTTTTCTAGCTATATAAACTGAAATAGTAAGAACTTCACTTTACTTATGACGAATGTATCTTGTGAGCTAGTGTTTGCAATTTCAACGCGGCATGCATACTCAGATTCTTCGCCACTCAAGGTCATTATTGGGTAGGTGTGTGTATTATTGGGTGGGTCTGGTGTGTACTTAGTGCGTAAGTGTATTTATCTAATACTTAATGCATACAATGTTCCTGTGACAATGACGCATTGGTTGAACATACTTAACACACATTTTTTTTAAATCAAATGCATATTTTCAGTGGCCATTCTGATAATGATGTTTTTAAAGCGAACTGTACAACCAAAGAGACATTTCACATTATAGAGATAGAATTCTATCGTAGCATCCTGATGTTAGAGGATTTCGCACTAAACACATGACGTCGTTCAAATCAAGGTTATTTAAATAAAATACAAATAAAGATCCTGTTTCACTTCGACATCTGAATCTATTATCATATCAATTTGAACAGATTTAACGAAGCAATGTCGTGTTTATTAGTAGTAGGTAATATAAATTTCAGATACGTCTAGTAAGGTTAAGGAGTAAGGTTTTAGTGGGTAAGGTTTACAATTGACTTTGTTTTACCATAACTGTAGCTTATTTTCTCCGAATCCCAAAACTGTTTTATGTTTAGTCTAAAGAAATAAACCTGTCGACTTTTTGTAACCCGTGAATGTCGTTTTCGCTTTCACCATATTTACACCTACGAAACAAATCCTCTCTCTCACTGACTTTCTCTCACAAAGGCTGAAAATTTATTCCCCCACATTGGATACCGTTTCTAGACGGTTGTGGAAATATTTCGCACTTAGACGCTATGCACAAAGGGGTTACCTTCTTTGTGTTTGTGAATTGCTCGCGACAGTCATGCTTATTGGTACCTCTACCGGCTTATCCGGGTTTTGTTAGGAAAACATTTTAGTTTATTGATCAATGAGAAGTCAAAGGTTTAGTTGAATATGACTGCAAGATAGTTTTAAGTATCAATGCTATATCAAAGGATAGTGGATTAGTGAATAACCGTTGACACAGAAAATAGTGTTTTTTGCGTCATTTCTACTTAATAAGATTAAATAATTAATAGATAACTCCTTAATGCAGACTACGGAAAATAAAGCCGTTGGTGCGAAGGATGTAGCGTCGAATTATTTATCGGCCACCCCGAAGAGTCGAACGCATCTATTTTTGCCTTAAACCCTTAAATGATAGTGATTTTGAAATATTCATAGTAAGTTTTTTCTTCACGGCATAAGTAGGCGAAATATAGTTTTTTGTTATTTGTTGTCCTCGTTTCGTAGCAAAATTTAAAAACCTCTCGACGCTACCTACGTCCTTGGCTCTAACGGCCTTCGAATCTACGTAGGTAGTTGTAATTTAAACTGAGATTACATTTTAACTTTAGCTAAAGAAAAAAATAAGGAATAGATATCAGTAAAATATACCAATAGTGATACAAAAAGTACAAAAAAAAATCGTTCTATAAAATACAATAAGTTACTGACCGTTTCACTGTACATATTGTCGTAACTACCGAAAACTAACCAAGATCTAAAACAAGCTCTAAAACAAGAACGCTTCAAGTTTCCCCAACTCCAGCCCAATTTGATTTCTTGTTGCTAAGTCACTGCGGGTCCATCAATTTCGACGTTTGGTCAAACTTGGGATACTGTTGTTAGCTTGTTGTCTGCTGTGGCTTGCAGAATCAACGGACCGTATCAACTATTATTACTGCGTTCAGCCGTATTCTCCTGTATAATCCGATGATTTTGTGCTCGAAAAGTTAGGCAGCCTTATCTTTGGTAACACGGGGTGAATGTCACCTGTAGTCTAAAAATTAAGCGCGCGCAAATTACGCGTTGCTCTTGCGCTGAGTAATATCTTAAATTTTACACAGGAATATGACGCCGAAACTAAATAGCACGACTATAGAGTGACTTCAATAGACGCTAACCAAAAAAGCGTAATATTTAATTCGATTGACTGTTAAATACACAAAAAGTAACGAAAAAGCTTATGAGAGGTTATAAACCTCAACCTAAGACCTTGAATATCACGTTGAGAATTGAATGTTAAGATTCGATTTAAGTGTCCGTTTTTTTTTGTGAAACAATAGAGTAATTTACTTGCTGTAAAACGTATCGGGTTTGGTTTTTTGGTCATTTAAATAAAGCACTGAGCTGAATATTACGTCACGTTTCTAAATCGCTTTGAAATCCTTTGTGATATTTAGCATTAAAACATACCTACATACGAGTACATAGCATCAGGTAGAATCTTATCACACGAAAAACACAGCAAACTCTCGAATTTACGAAGTGCATTGACCTCATAAAACAACCCATTACAATGTAACGGGTAAAAGTTCGTAAGAACTGATAAAAGATCAGAATTTATGCCCTGGAGGGACGAACTCGGCTGAGGGTAACCGTTACCCTGTGTGCGTAGACTGGAGATACTAAAGGCCAAAGCACACGGTGTATTTTAAACGCGCAGAAGACGCGAGTGACAGAAGGTGAATCAAGTAAAAGAGGTGGTTCGGTCTGCATGGTCTATCAAACAACTTATAAAATGATTTCAGTATTGAGATAAATTAGTAGGCCGTAGTACAGACTACGAGAATTTGTTTACATTTTAACTACTTATTGATACGGTGCTACGAAAGACGCTGTCAAGCATATAAGAAACTCACAGTTGTAAAAAGCGTTTGAAACTTTTTCGCTATGTGTCTTCTACGTGCATCATCTGCATATTGTGTGCGCTTTTAATGAGCTGTAATTGCAGGAACGGAAAATTTCCACGAATAAATTTAAAACGACGGATCGCGCACCTTGTGTCGTCGGAACACGCCGTGTGCTAAGGTCCTAAACAGGTAAATCCTGAAGTAATTATGTACAATTGTACGAGGTAAAATAGAAGTGCTTATTAGCGATAGATTTTAGGATGTAATATGAATGTACCGAGACCTTTTATCAAAATATCATTTATCTTACATTAATAATAATACGAGTAATAATTACAATACGACAGATCATGAAAACGAAGGATTTTGATTGACATGTTATGTCATCCTAACTTTTTGCGAGATTGATCAACAAATATTGCTGCGTTTAATGCGATCGTAACTGTGTTTTACCTACACGTTTACTTTACTTTTAGTTTTTTTGAAGTGAAAACTTCTTTAGCGGCGTTGAGCACTTTTGTGGCATGGGTAGAAACTGTGAAACTCGCGTCAGGTCACGTGATGCTGATCGAAAAACCGTAAGACGGTTGTTAAGTTTTCACTTCTGCCGGCACTCCCGGAGTGCAACCCGTGTTAGTTTTTTTGTTATCAGCAAACCTTAAAAGAGTCGACCTAAGTACCACGAAGCTTAATTTAATCTCGGCAGAATATTTTTCATTAACCATTACCACGTCCACAATAAAACTTTTATTTTCTCCCAGATTCTTCCCGAGGCAGATTTATAATTGCTTCAAAAATATTCGTTCCTCTTCCTTAATGCACTGTCCGGGAAATGGTGAATAATTATGTGGCCATTTTTCCCCCTTTTTAATTGCTAACTTCAAATTACCTGGCATTTACGTAAATGGCAATTCTTGGCCTTGCTCCACTTATTACTTTTATTTCAATGTGATTTGTGAAGCCGAAACTTTTGCTGAAAATGTCGGATTAGTACCTAGAGTAAGTGTGAAAGTAATTTGATTCATTAAGAGTAATTGCGCAAAGATAATTTCACGTCGATCGGCTTTTTCATTTGCGGTGTGGTTATGGTGCTTGTGACGTAGTGGCATCTAGAGTGCATACCAAAGTTAAGGAAACTGCAGTGCGGTCGTGTTTGAATGGGTGACCATTCGGATTATTTGAGTGACGTCCATCACTAGCTTCTTGGTGCCTTGAAAGGTACGGTAAGGCTTTTGGGATCGACTAAAGTCGAGCACGGAGCGTAGAGAAGCGCTCAAGAGCAAGAAGCACTGTGCTCAGAATTTGAACTTATATATAACTTTGCAATCAATCGAATTTTCTTTTAACCTTACTGTAGTCCAATTCAGTGAAATCAGAACAGAAGTTTACCTAACGCAAAGATTGGCGTAAGCTTTTACACAAAACATTTTACTATTATTGCGCAGTGCTTTCTACGTGATCAATACGAAAGACGAATGCAAAAACAGGCGTTTCGACCAACAAACAAGATTACCGCTGATTTATATCGACGACTTGTTCTGATAACAGCTTTCGGTTTTGATGTAAACAACTGGCAAATGGTTCCGTGAGGGGGTTAGGGTTTAACACACTGCGAATGCTGAGATATTTCATTTCATTATGAACTATAATATCGGAAGAGAGGGTGAAGCGGACGTACTGTATTAAGAAAGACATAAGTGTGAGTGGATGAAGAAAACATACTGGGATACCCAGACTAACTGTAACCAAGCCGAGCGTATGATGATGATTTTGCTTGCTATGCTGCAAATAGATAAACTAGTGACACCAGGAGTTAGATCAAGAAAATCTAAAGTCCTAATTTTGATTCAGTTAACGCGGGCTAAAAAGTAGTAGCAAATTGTCGGGGTGGCGTACAGGGTACGTACAGGCCGGATAACCGATTGACGCATGCTCGATTCCTGCTTTAATAGTTGATTTTTTCTACTACTAACTATATTCTTGAACCTTACAAACGCCATGAATACTTTTTTACTACTATAATATCACACTGCCTCGTTGGTGTAGTAGCAAAGTTTCTGCCTTACATCCGAGAGGTCCTGGGTTCGAATCCCAGGTCGAGCAAAAATTGTTTCCGAGATTTTTCGTCATGAATTTCTCAAAAACAGCCCGAAGTCGGGAAGTTGGCGGTGTTACACCCCGGGATTGCCGTCTCACCGAACTTTGAGAATGATGGAACAGTGAGTGCACATGTATTGCGGTCACACTTGTGCACTATAATATCTTCTGCGAGAGATTGGCCGCCGTGGTCGAAATCCAAAGGCCAGGAGGACTATTATTATTACTATAATGTAGGATCTGGAAGCGAAACTTGGCAGATAGGGCTCAACGAACTTCTGTATTAGGATTATACAGACATTTCTAAAAACACCTTACTCCTTTCGCTTTCCACACACAACTCGCTCTCACATAGGCCTCATACAGGTAAACTTCGTCCCTTGTCAATCAAAGCTCTTTCTTCTAGTCTATCAACTCACTTCAGAAATCCTCTTTCATTAACCTTGCGTTTCGTTTTATCATCCATATCTCCTGCAATAATATAGAATTAGCAGAGTAAATTTACTGGATGCCGTGCTTGGTGGTTAACAGAATGGGAGGGCTGTTCGAGGTCGGCCAAGCAATTCGTCACGCTGTGATTGGCAGGTTGTGGCTACACTGATTTGTATGTGTTTCTCAATAGCTCTATGTATTGTTTGTTTGCTATCCCATTGCTTGAATTGACATAGTAAGCAGCTTAGAAGAATAATGGTTTCTCTTAGAGAGCAATATACAGGCGCGGAGAGATAAAGAGAATTGAACGATAGAGACTTAATCTTCTTTTTTAAATTTTGCACTCATGAAACAAGCTCTGATCACAAACTTTAAAAGCAAAAAGGTATTTACCATCTTTACAACTCTTAATTTTCTTAACAGCGCTAGTTTGATTTAACGTCGGCATTCGATATTCGAAATCCATAAAAAAACGATCGTCATCATAGGCCAAGCCTATGAATTGGACAAGGGTTAGGATCAAAACGACTGAAAAGAAAATGTTTTAGGCTATGTTACATTACAAGTTATTGATTTAATTTATTTATTTATTTAAAGTTTATTGCACAACAAAACTTTGTACAAAAGGTGGACTTAACGCCATAGGGCAATCTCTACCAGTCATACCATTGGGCTAAGCAGAAATGATTAGTGGGCGGTGCTACAAAATAAATAAAAGAGAAAACACAAAAATAATAATACCAATAATATGACACATGAGATTAAATATAAAATATACAAACTATTTATATATATATAAGATTACATATTTAAAAATACGCATAATATATACTAATATACACTAAATAAATAAATAAATTACAATTAAAAATAAACTGTTAAAGAAAGATCTATAATAACGGATTTAATTCTGTCATGATAGGGTTTATTGTATTTTTGGTGGTGGAGTATGTAGTTATTCTGTGAGTGTTCCTACTGCGTGTTCTTTGGGTATGAGAAATCAAAGTCTAGACTCCCAATTAATGCCGATATATTGTACAAGTTCACACACGTTACATTTTACACCAAACACGTGGATTATATATGTAGAGACACAATACAAAGGGCGCGCGGGCGCTATGTGTTGCGACAGGGAAGATACTGGCGATTAAGTCGCCGTGCATACAAAACGCGAGAATTGCTAACGATGTATTGTGCCGCTACAGGTTCTAGGACATGAGTATTTTTCTTAAAGTTGATAGTGTTGACACGTTGTCAGTCGCGAGTCGCGGCGACAGTACTGGCAGTCATATTGACCCTTTCAGATGACGTCTTTACACTAAAATTGAATAGATAAAAACATACCTAATACCACAATTAATTCAGCAATTGTTTCAAAGCTAGCTGCAATACATTCAGGTTGATAGTGTATGAGCGTACCCATAATGCATCAGCTCAAGTCATATATTTGCGGCTCACGGTTACTACAATTGAAGTCGTCCGTAGTTTCGAATGCGGCCATTCCTGTCACTTATACGAGCTTGACTGTGCGAGCAAACGGGCTGGGTACTCCAATATACGAATGAAACGTTTGGGAGTAGGTGCGGCGTCAGACCGCAGTCAAAAGACGATATTAATTTCACGTAGGAAAGCTACCGTCATTTTGAGTAGATATATTCGCTGTATAGATATAGGTAATCGGTGGCTTCGCTCTTTGAGATATAGTTATACGACGTTTTAGAAATCGTAAGGGGTAAATAACATCGACAATTTGTTACAAAATAATTACGTATTTAAGTTTGTAATACCAGTGAAATTATTCAATCGTAATTTTTAATGTAAATGACATCGCCCAAAAATAATAGCGTTTGTTTCATACATCTTCATATTGTGGTTCCATTTATACCAAGGTCTACTTTAAAATACTTATCTTGTTTTTATCTTCTTTTTCGTAAGATATAAAAGAAATTAAAACCTGTATCGGTTTATCTGTAGTGTGCAGGACATAATCACCCTGCTAAAGGAGACCGATCCTGACGAAATGCCAGCGTTCGTGGCAAGGGAGCTGCATAAGCTGCCCCCCGTCACGTTCGACCATGTCGACGTCACCAGGCTGTTGAAGGACATTACGTTCCTGAAAGCGAGTCTGGCCGAAGTACGAGTATATGCCAAGCTGGAGGCCTCCGAGAACACCATAAGTGACCTGCGTGCCAAAGTGTCGCTATTAAGTAACACCGCTACGGTAAGTAGGTCACCTGAGGCCTGCTATATCAACACGCGCCGTGGGGCGCAGAATGCATCGGTCAGCAGTTTCGGGTCGGCGCGAAATGACGCGTCACCCGGCGCGGTCACTGACATCCCTGGCGCTACTGCGCACCCCGCCGCTCGCCCCGCAACGCCGCTGGAAGCATCACGTGTCGTGACATCAACTCCGACACGTGCATATGCGGCAGCTGCCGCTAGAAAAAGCAACACTACGGTTGCTCCGAAGAAGCTGCCGATTGTGTTGAGGACGGCTTTATTAGGGTTGAAAGGAAGAAAAGGAAGTCTTCTCGCAACCAGTGCGGCACCGCACCGACTGGCCCGAACCACCTGCTTCGACCTGCGATACCAGTCACGCCGCTGTACGTGTCCCGGCTTCATTTCTCTACGAAGGTTGAGGATATCGTAGAGTACATCCGCGTGAAGACCAAATACACCCTGAGGGTCGAACGGTTGGAGTCTCGTCATAATACGAATTTCAATTCGTATGTTGTGAAGGTTCCCACCGAACAGCTGTCGACCTTCACGAAGGAAGAATTTTGGCCGAAGGGTGTTGTGTATCGTCGATTTCGTGGACGGATACCCGACACCAAGTTGCGTAACACTACGCCGACTAAATAGTGTATTGTTTTATTTTTATAAGTTATATTTGTATGTATGTTAGTCTGTAAGGTATTTATAATATGGGCCTATTGTAGCTCGAAATAAATAAATAAATAAATAAAATATAAATAAAATTATCACTTTTCTTCGGTCATGTAAGACATATTAAATTCAAAATATAATTATAATAAGTATGAAAGTTTCAGCGGAATTATTGAGTTAACAAATAAAGTTCAGAGGTTTCAGTTTCAAAACAAAATACAAGTAGAAAGGGCGTATCATCATTCAACTCAAAAGCAAATTACGTAAGATTCAAACGTAGCCCCTATGAAGGGTCAGACATTACGCGGGAGATTGAACAATTTTAAACGTAACAAAAGAAGAATCTCAAGCTCGCCTTATAAAATGATTCGTTTAATAAACTCCGCAGGCGGAGGCGCTTATATTAATAAATTTCTTCTACCGCCGACCGCGATGTTTCCATGGAGACGCGTTTTGATGAATATTCGACTGCGAACATTTGGCGAGTTTTATTTAAAAAAAAAAAAATTAAACCAGCAAGTTAAATAAATAAAAAAAATAATAAAAAAACACATTGGGAGTTTAGAATTAAAATTAATTAAGTAACCTCAAAGTACGGGTCCACTAGCGTATCTGCGGGCGCGTAAATATCGAACATATAAAACACGCCTTTCACACACACGGAGCGGTTTTCACCCGCGCCCGCCGCGTTGGCGCAATGCAGTTTTATTTTCAAAACTTACGAGACCGGAGCTTTGTGTGGTTACGCAGCCGCCGTGGTTGTGATTATCGTCCGCAAACCTTGCGCACTATGACCTTGACTATCGCAAGACGGGCGCCAACCGACCGCAGAGCGCACGGGTGCCACCCGCCGCGGCTGCGGGACTACGACCCGCGCCCGCCGGTAGATGATTACCGCCGGTGCAGCGGGACCTGCAAACAACCACACAAGCCGCGGGCGTAAAACGCATCGTTAAGTGTGCTTTGCATACATACCGACAGAGATTTAAATTGGAAAAAGGAAATAGAGGCATTACAATCTAGTTTAAGTTCTGCATGCTATGCGACTTTAAGGCTGCGGGCCCGCAACCACGGCGGGTGCGGGTGTAAACCGCTTCGTGAGTCCTTAGCCTAAGGCGTATGGAGTTAAGATCCCCCGAACGGCATAGGTACGATGTAACGCGCCCATTCCCGCGACCGCGCCTTCAGTGTTGACGCACACAAATGTACATTCGCCAAAAGAGAACTTAGCATTTGATAATATAATCAACGCTCTTGAGCTAGCGGCTCCGGGATGCAATAAGGGAATCATTATCGGAGCCGGGAGTTCCCGAGGATTTCCCTGGATACGCTATGGATGAGCTGAGCAGTATCGGGGATTGAGGTTTATCTTTATACCCGACACACGCCGTTGACGTATTTTGACGAATAAATACAAGCTGCGCAGTGCAACTGCTGTACAGGCGTGTATCGGGAAATTTTGAAGTAATAGAAATAGAACTGCTATTGATTCTTACCAAAAAAACATTCAAAAACAATGGTACCTACATCTTTGATAAGTATGAGACGCGAAGAATCAAACTACGCCCTCATTAAGTGTGGTATTTCTCATCTAGCGGGACGTCGGGACGGAATTAAATATAAAAAAGCTTACAACCCGTCGCATTACCGATGCACTCGCTATATGAGAAGTCTTTACCATCTTGTTGAACTTCTCTAGTTTTGATTTGAACTTAATCATACGTTAGTTCTCATATGATGCAGTTTCATACACTAATACTACACTTGGGTGACATCGCGGAATGTTCTACTATGACTTCTCGGAACTGTTAGTCCGTAGGCGTGATTATGTCACCTAATGTTGTGTCAGAAGGCAGGGCGAACTGCAAACGATACCTTGTTTAAGGAGATGTATGTATTAACCAGTACAATGAAGTGACGGCACCAGTGCTGGTTCTGTTGATGTTTTTAGTCACCAATTTAAATATTTTAATGCTGAACTTTTTCAAATTAAAATTACAGATGAATAGGCTAGATGACACCACCGATCGTTGACATATTTTTATTATCTGTCAAAACGGTCTGCCTCCATAGATTTTGTATGGGAATACAAGAACGTGACGTCACGGTCATGTATCAGAAATCGGAGTCAATTGACCGAATATGTATTGAGTTTTGTGTGTTTAAAATTGGTTTCAACAGCTTTTTGTATTAACTTCATAGGTGTCATCATGCCTCTCCTTGCCCTTTTTTCACATTTTACGTTTAAGCCAACGCTCTTTGACAGTCTGTCAACCAATCACAGCGGCCAAATCGCTAAAACTCGCGAGTCGATATGACAGTATGCCACAGGTGTACCCTGGGCCTTATTGTTTTGATTATTGACAAAAGTCTTCAGATATTTAAGTTGATTATTGTACATTTTTCATTTTCATCATAACGCAACAATATGCACCAAGTAAAAATCTACGTTGTTCCTTCTCAGTTTTAAGTAGTAAGTCAGCTTGCTTTTATTTATTTACTAGTTTCCACCAACTTCTGCCTCACAAATGGTGGGTGTTCGGTAAAAAGTTTCAACGCCTTTTAGGTTTTATTTTCAAAGCTGCTTTTGACTTTTACTAGTTAATATCTAGCTACTTTTCATAGAAAAGATATTTTCACTTAAAAAAATATTTTCGGCTCCGTTCATCGGGGAGGATTACTGGAGCCGAAAAGTATTTTGTAAGTGTTATGTCTTTTCTTAATTAAAAGTCTGCAGTCAGTGTTATGTCTTTTCTTAATTAAAAATAACGTTGTGAACGTAAAAAAAAACTTAACAGATAATTCTATTGATAGTTTCAGAATCAGAATCAGAATCTTTATTGCAAGTCACATGAGTAAAAGGTGTTACAAATAATGTCAAAGTACAGTGTCGCCCGGCTAGGGCACAGCAATCTTAGAAAGGCAAGCATTGCCTATTTACTTAAAACATAGGAAATATTAACATAACATTACAAAATTTGAATTATAATAACAATTAACACAATGGGCACTATAAAATAAAATGAAGTCACTGGTGGAAAAGCAATATGTGCTTACATTACTATACAATATCCAAATATTCTCTAATGCTGTAGAAACATTTTTGAGTTATATAATCTTTCAGAGTTTTAAAAATTCGGTATATTTATTTATTGTTTTAATGTGTGGTGGTAATTTATTATAAACTATTACTGACATGTGTGGGGCACCAGAACTTACTAACTGTAATTTTGTAAATGGTCGGACTAATCGATTTCGCTGACGGAGGTTCATTCAGCATGGTTTACAAAACTAGGTATATCGGTAAGTTAAGCAGAGTGCTGACTTGACGTTGATGCTAAGAGGGAAACAGTGTTTTTGATTCTGCAGTTTTTTCTTTCAATATAGCTTTCTTTTTTTAGTTTTACTCTATATGTAGCAAAGGTCGATTTCATTATCATAATGCATAATTCTTTATTTGCGTAAGAACGTGGTTTAAGGATATTACAATAAATACAGTGCACATGTCTTGCCAAAACTGTTAGCATGAAAATACAATAGGGTAAAATAAACAAGTTCAAGTACAAGTCAAGTAGATACATCAAGTTGTAATTTTATTGGTCAATAAGCCATTTATACAATTGACCCTTGAATACATTAAAGGTGTTATTTTTTCACGCGAAATTATTAACAGACATACGAACACAGCTTTTATGGAACTTCTGTGATTTTGGAATAGTGCTTAAGACCAGCCTGTCGGGGTTTTTTTTAGCTTAGCGTTTGTATCTTTAGCTTTCATGGAAAGATCCTCGTGTTTCTTAACAAAACATTCCATTTCAAAAATGTAAAGTGCAGGTATTGGTAAAAGGCCAAGTCTTATAAAATCTGGTCCACAAGACTCACCAGGCGGGATTCCACATATGGCTCTAGCACACTTCTTTTCACATCATATCAGCCTTTCAAAGCCTGAGCATAGGCCTCCCCCAAGGATATCCACTGCGATAGGTCCTGCGTTTCCCGCATCCAGCGGCTACCCGCGACCATCACCGGATCGTCGGTCCACCTTGTAGGGGGCTTGTCAACGGGATGCCGTCCGGCATGCTCCGTCACGTAACCTTCCGAAGCCCACTGCTGAGCATAGGCATTCCCCAAGGATATCCACTGCGATAGGTTCTGCGTTTTTCGCATCCAGCGAATTCCCGCGACCTTCACCAGAACGTCGTTCTACCTTGCACGCTCCGTTAAATAAAGGTCAATTTAAATTGACTCTATGCACCTTCCTATGCAGGTCTTGACCTGCAGATACAATATAAAATTGCCATCATATATCACCTACACCTCAGTTACTTCACCCAACATCGATTCTCTACTCGGAGCATATGTTTTAAATTGACCAGTCACCATGACTGGAGCTCTGTGTATCAGGGGCACATAATATATGCTGTCAACAGCCCTGACACGAGGCGACTCTATTACTCACCCGTACAATTTATGAACCGAATAACACACACTCACGAGATATTGGAAACGTGATGCTAATACTGATAGGTTCTGTGTTAATACATGTGTTATACAGTGCTGTGACGTTTGTCCTAGTTATATCTTGAAGCATATGTAAAGCAATGCAAAAAGATTTATAAGTTCTACAGTCTACAGTCCGCGAAATAGTTGGGAACTTGTTTTTAATCATCTTATCTGATACGCTTTGGACTGCAAAAATCCTCTGTTGCGGGTCCCGCAAGCGGAAACAAAAGACTATTAGTATTCACTAGAAAGCATAGTACAAGCTCATGCTTAACATGGGGTTAGCTTATTGGTGTTTTTGTTGTAACAACTTATTAATGTAATACAAATCCAATAAGTTCCTTCTATTCTCTTTTAAAATTAAAATTAACAAAAATGTAGACCTATTTTTGGTATCGGTAATCGAAATCGGTAAAAAAGCGATTTGAAAATTTTTCTTTGACCCTCAGTACTAGAAGTAACAGCTTTATGAAATAAGGTTAACCTTTCGAAAATGGACTCTGAAGCGTTCAGAGTAATTACTCATTATAATTACTTTAATGGATATCAAACAAATTGAAATTGAGCAGATTATTTTGCATTGCATGCACTCCATTATCAGTGAAATCGCACTCCATTAGCTTTAATTTTATTCAGCCACATGAAAATTTAAATTAAAGTTTGGTTTCGATTTACATCAAAATGTAAACATAACTGGACTTGTGCTCTTTGATTAAAGCGGGCCTTTTTTCAAAGCGGCGAAATGAATATTCATGACTTTTCAGGGCCCTTGTCTATCGGGTTGTATAAAAAAACTTTCCTGGTAATTGCTTCGTTTAGGTGTGATGTCATTTGTTAATGGGTTAAAGTTCGAGGTGATTTATTTATTCAAGTAGATCCCTTTTAACGAAGTTTGAAAACCAATCCATTGGTCGTCAGTCTCCTAGATTCCGGGTTCGATTCCTGGACGGACACAATGTTAACAGTTATCTTTGTTGTGACGCGTCTAGGTGTTTGTGGTACCTTCGTTATATCTGATTTTAATAACACAAGTGCTTAAGCAATTTTCTTTCAGATAATGTATATCAGACCAATGTATCGGATGTTGTCCCTATTTAAATTAATAAACGCTGTGCTTTCTATTTAACACATTTACGGACAGTCTGCCAGACACAATAAATGTTTTATTGTTATAACGTGCAGTGTCTGTAAATGTGTTTATAAGGATTAACTAATGTTGCATTAGATTCTGAGACCACTGCAGAACGCAACGTCACGCATTTGTCACTGCGGTCCCCGTCTTTTGTTTCTCTCAATCTCTATGACATTCATTCCAAGCGCAGAAGCACTGCAGCTTGTCACCCTGACGTGTTCACTTGTGGCGCCACAGATTCGCCTGCGGTTACAGTCTGCGGTCCGTCTTGAAATGCTATCTTTAGTCGATGTTGATCTATCTCGCGAATTTGCCTGCGTGAAAACCCTTTATCTCCACAATTATATATAAATAGTAGACCATATGATATCCTGATGTATAGAATGTTTTTGTATTTATTTACAATCCATACAATAGTTTTCATTTGAAAAAGTAACAAATATCCATCCATAGTTACAAAATTTCGCTTTTATAATATTTGTAGGATATGCCAATCAATTTAATGGGATCGATTGAATCAGTCGATCCCATTCGAATCGAATCGATAAGTCGAAATGTATCAAACTGTCGATTAATTAAACCATCCAGACCCAATTCGATAGATCTCATGAACTCTCCCATACTTTAAACATACTTACCGAATATTTTCTTTACTTTTTATCCATTGTTTAAGTTTAATGCTATCACAAAAATATTTGAGTTTCATATTAAAATCCTTTGACGCATGTTAGGAGCTATTAAATTCTTGGAATGGCACACAAAGACCATGCGGGACAAACAATTTGGTTCAGAATAAGATATGAGTTTATTATGCTTTTTATAACCCGACTATTAAAATGTACTCGGGAAAGAAAATTATTCCATAGCTTTACGGCTCTGTGTTTTTATTTTACATTATAAACAGGTTTGGTTTGACTGGTTTTGTAATGTATATTTTTATTGCCAAACTGTACTAGTTAACTTTCAAATCAGTAACCAAGACAAGTGTTAATCCTATATGTCAAAGTGAATGTCAATTTCAAACAATAACTCCCCCTCCATTTATTTTATAGTGTACAAGTTTTCCTACGGCGCCATGTTCAGACTTTTGCTGGGCAGCTAAGGTTCCACGTCAGATATTCAGACCCTCAGAATAAAATACTGCCAATATGCTGACTTACTTACTTACTCCTTTGGCGCTGCGACCCACAGTGTGTCTTGGCCTCCGAAACAAGAGAACGCCATCTGATCCGGTCTTGCGCCGCCTCTTGCCAGTGCGTAACTTGTAGCTCCTGCAGATCTGACATGACGGCGTCCTTTCAGCGGTACCTGGGCCGGCCGACGGGGTGGCGGCCTCGTGGTATTCCAAGGTACTACACTACTTTGGCGCTACGATCCTCCCCCATTCTTACGAGATGTCCCAACCAACGGAGGCTTTTGGCTTTGGCTTCTCCCAGGATGTTGGGTTTGGCGACCAGCTCCTTGATCTCGTGGTTTTTCCGGCCAATATGCCAATATGCTAACAAGGACTAGTTTATCTGTACAACGAAAAAAGTTTAATTCAAATCCGTCCAGTGGACTTTGTGTGAAAAGCTAACACCGGACAAGAAGACAAGACACAAAGTCGAGACAAACAGAAATTACAAAAAGGATATTTTTGTCTTTTTTTTTCTTTTAAGACCCGTTAAATTGTATTTTTAATAATTAAACGCAAAAAGTATTTCAGTCTTCTGACTGATTTGTGAGCATATATTTGTTCGTGGCTCACTTTTCGAACATAATTCTATGCTCTTTGGTTTTAATTAGAGGGCACAAGATAAACAGACTCGTATTTAATTCGCACAGCAATTATTTACTTTGTTCGCTGTATGAGTAAGCAAATATATTCTGTATTCTCAAAACCGCACCAACAACTCCTAACTATCGCAACTTATTAGACTGAAGCTCGATACATTTTGCCCCGAGAAATTTTCAACTACCCACAGTTAACGGACTACGAAACCCGAGCTTTGATGTTGAACTTTTTATAAGCAAATTGATTATAAAACTTTTTTCGCCAACATTTTATTTATCTAAATATCGACACGAAATCTTTCTCTCTGTGGTTTTCTGGGTCAATTTTATATTTTCTAGGAATTAAAAACGTTTCAGCAATCACAGGCTATGTAAAAATTTATCAGTAAAATAGTTTCCACTTTTAAAATTTCATTGTATTTTATAGCTAGCAAATAGATTTCTTTTTTTTTTCTTTTTATTTAAGGCAACAAACAGTCATACAGAAAAAAAACGTTCATATAAGATATTTTCTTGGCATATAAGTACAGATTTTTACAAAAGACCTTATTAGTGCCTATAAATAGGTAATATATCTATGAATATTTAAAAGGGCCACTGTAGTGGTCAGACATGTTTTTTGAACCGTTAGTTAACAATACGAATATGTACCTAAAAACAAACATAACATACAAAATGATTTCACAGAACTTATTGTATCAATAACAAATAAACATTTTGTTTTGATGATCTATCCGACCGTCTTCGGCCATGGCGACCACTTCGACTCCTAGTCGGTTTGGCGTTGATGCGCTCGTAAGTGGCTGATGTAGCCGATTTTTGCAGTAAAATTTCGCGCGCAGTGAGGGCAGGTGAGCACGCCACTCACATAATTATAGTTAATTGCGGCGACTGGACGGGCTTTTAACTCATCGCGCTTAGCGTCGAGGTCAGCTTTACGCTGCTCCTCAAACTCGCGGACTCGCCTATTCACAGTCGCGCGCCATTCTGGGCGATGTGCTGCCAAACCCTCCCATTGGGTGGGCTCAATATTACACCTCTTCATGTGGCGCTTAAGAACATCCTTGTATCTGAGGAGTGGTCCGCCAGGTTTTCGCTTACCCTCCTCTAGCTCACAATAAAAGATGCGCTTCGCCACTCTTTCCTCCGCCATACGTGCCACATGCCCGCACCATCGAAGCTGCCGACGCTAAATAGGCTTCAATGCCACCGACATTGGCGCGCCGCAGAACCTCCGTATTGCGAACCCGATCAGACCATTTAATTTTCATGATGGAACGAAGGCATTTAAGGTGAAAACGATCCAGAGTTCTTAAGTGGTGGCAGCACTATCGCCATGTATACGGCAATCTTTGTAGACAGCTTTAGATCATGGGAGCCGAAGACCTTGGAACGTAGTTTCCCAAATGCAGAAGCTGCAGCACCGATCCTACTGTTGATCTCGGAATCAAGATCACACCCAGATGATATAGTGCTCCCCAGATAACGGAACTTATCCACCTGTTTCAGCACATCTTCGCCGAGCTTGATGGTCAGTGACTCACGACCATGTGCGTCCAAGGACATCACCTCCGTCTTTTTGACACTAACCTTCAAGCCAAATTTGCAGCATGCTTCGTGGAAGGTGGACATTAGCTGCTGTATGCCTTCTGGGGATTCAGCTAGAAAGCATAAGTCATCGGCATACATGATCTCTGTGATTAGAGCGTAAGAGACTTTTGTCCGTGCCTTAAATCTAGCCAAATTGAAGATGCTGCCATCTGTACGGAAACGGATGCGAATTCCTTCGGAAACAGTTTGTAAGGCTTCTCTGACAACTACCGCAAAGTATAAGGCGAACAGTGTGGGTGCTAGAACACACCCTTGCTTTACCCCACAAGTAACGGGGAAAAAGTCTGACTGCTCGCCATCTACCATGACGCAGCACTGCATATTATCATGCAGAAGTCTTAAAAGTCCCACGAACTTCTCCGTACATCCGAGTTTTCCTAGCACCACCCATAAGGCTTCACGAGGCACACTGTCGAAAGCTTTCTCTAAGTCAACAAAGCAGAGATACAGCTGTTGACCCTGTTCTCTGCTTTTTTCTTGCAGTTGACGCACTGAGAAAATGGCTTCGCATGTGCCTCGGTCAGGTCGGAAGCCAAACTGAGTTTCAGGCAGGATCCTTTCAGATAGGTCTGTTAGGCGGTTTAATAGAACTCTCGCAAAAGCCTTTCCAGGGGCAGACAGCAGTGAAATGCCGCGGTAAGAGTCGCAGTCGGATCGATTACCCTTATTCTTATAGAGAGCACTGATGCGAGACACTTTAAAAGCATCCGGGACCCGTTCTTCTTCCCACATACGAACAAAAAGGTTCCAAACGGACGTGTGCAGATCCTCGCCGCCGTACTTAAGTAGCTCTCCTGGTATCAGGTCAATGCCAACCGCCCGCTTGTTATGCTGCTGCTTGATGGCAGCGACAACCTCGCCGCGTGTAAGCGGCTTATCCAGCTCGGTGTATAGAGGGAGTTGGGGCAATAAACTGATAGACTGCAGATCAGCTGACCGATCTATGTTGAGCAAATGATCGAAATGTTCAGCCCAACGTCTCAGTACATCCTCTTTGCTCGTCAGAAGGTGCGTACCGTCTTTAGACCTAAGAGGAACTCTCGCCCGGTAAGATGTACCAATCAGCTTTCGGACCTCGCTGTAGAACTCCCCAAGCTGTTTTGTGTCAGCAAGCCACTGCATACGACAAGCCTTGTCCCGCCACCATTTATCTTTTATTTGTCGAGACAGCCTACGCAATTCTTGGTCACTTGCTTTAACCTCCGCAACGCTTCCATTTCGCCTACTATGTTGTCGCAAAAGGTCTCGATGCTTATCAAATGCTGCCTTCAGAATGCTATCATTGTCATCAAACCAGTCCTCATTATGTCGGTTTTTGACACCCAAGGTTAATGAAGCAGCTTCCATAAGATGACATGACAACGCTCCCCAAGCACCACCTACATCGTTAGTTTCTGTAATCGACAACAGCTTTTCAGTTACGGTTTCAGCATACTTCTCCCTCATTTCGTGACCCTTAAGCCTATCCACGTTCAGAGACGCAGGCTTCTTCATTGTGGATCTACGAGGACAATGGAGGCGGAGTCGCAACTTGGTGACAATTAGCCGGTGGTCAGTCCAACAGTGCGCACCACGCATGACGCGGGTGACCTGAACCTGGTTGACGTCTCGTTGTTTTACTACAGCAAAATCGATCAAATGCCAGTGTTTGGGTCTTGGGTGCATCCACGTAGTCTTGTGCTTGGCAGCAAGTCTGAACATAGTGTTCGATACTGCAAGTTCATGTTGAGCACAAAGACTGAGTAGCAACTGACCATTGCTGTTCATATTGCCTACTCCATGTCTACCCAGAACTCCAGGCCAAGCCTCATAGTCCTGACCAACACGAGCATTGAAATCGCCCAGTAACAAGATCTGCTCCCTCGCGTTTATTCCGTCAAGACATTGGGATAGTTCGTCGTAGAATTTTTCCTTAATGTCATCAGACTTGTCAAGCGTTGGAGCATAGACACTGATGACATTAAGAAAGTTGTCTTTGTCTAGGTGAATGCGCAGTGTGGTTATGCGGTCCGAGATATGTAGAGGATACTCCTCAAGTCGCTTTACTAGGCTGTTCTTGATGGCAAATCCTACACCAGAGCGTCGAGGTTCGGAGGAAGCAGTACCTTTCCAGAAGAAAGTGTAACCACCTCCATCTTCCACCAGCTCTCCTTCATCAGCGAGATGGGTTTCACTAAGAGCAGCCACATCAACGTTATACCGATGAAGTTCCCGAGCTACTACGGCAGTTTTTCGCTCCGGACAGGCGTTACCATCGCGATCTATAAGCGTCCTCACGTTCCACGCGCCAAACGTCATAATAGATATTTTTTTTGATTTTGTATGATTTATGTTACGTCGACCACGGATATAGTGATGCGATGGCAGCCGCGGTTACTGCCACCTTCAAAATAGAGACGAGCGTTTTTTTAGGGCACCTTTTCTAGCCCCTTCCCCGGCTGAGCAGGGAAAGCAGTGCCTCCCTTAAAAGGGCTGCTTTGTAATCCCAGGTGCTGCCGAATCCGCATTGTCGCCTCAAGTTTGCAATGCGCAAGCGACCACGGCGTGTACTCACACCCCTGGGACCACCTATGTGCAGGAATCAGACAAAGCCTAGTTTGCACCGAACTAGACCTCTCTACTTCAACCCATCGCCACAGGATTTGTGTGTCATCGGAGTCCAATGAAACGGAAGCGGTCTAATACGCAGGATATATTTAGGTGCGCAAGCGTACGCGCAAACGCAGGCGCACACACTCGTCCTTCCCCTCCTCGGTTCAGTGGAACGGAAAACCGCTACGACTGGAAGAGAGGTTAGATGTTGTGTCTGGCCGACAGTAACGGTATGCTCTCTACTGCCGCCCTAGGCCATCCACCTTGCCTTGCCGAATCGCCAAGTCCGCCAAACAAATTTGCATTATCTGCATTTTATTGCCTTTCTCGCCGAATCGGACTTAATGCGCGATGTGGGAGAGAGCCACATAAACCTTTCACCGTAGTGAAAAAGCCCCCTCATCCAGGTTTAGCCCGTGAGCCGACACGGTTTGCCGGGGTGTGGCCGCTGCACGCATCACAGCTACTTGGAGCCACTGGAGAGAGTTTATGGGCTAATAAAACATCTTTGTCTCTTCTATGTCGAAGACGGCCGACAGATAGACGCTATCAGCCCACTACACCCCTTTTTGTTTTAACTCACTTTAGACTCGTCGAAAGAGTCTGTTTTAGCTTGTTTAAGGAAATATTAGATAAGTCTATATTGGTGTATTTCTTATTATAAGTGCTAGTGGAACGGAATAAAAATGAATTACGTGTGTAGTTTTTATGAAAATTCGGGGGAACAAACAGTGGACGCGAACGTGTGGAGCGCATCGGAAGCCGCACGCGAGACACAAACGATAACCTACTGAGTAGCAAAGAAGAATCCACATAATTATTCAGTATTTTATATAGAAACACAATATCGAACATTTCTCGTCTGTTGCTCAAGGATAGTAGTTTATATCTATCTAAAGATTCAATATACGATTCATCTGAATTATTGAAGCGATAATTCATTGACTTAATAAATTTTTGTTGGACCCTCTCCACTCGGTCTTTGTGAACTTCGTAACAAGGACTCCACACAGTACTACAGAAGTCAAGATAGGAGCGAACAAACGAAAAGTACAAAATTTTGAGTGTATGCGGTCGCTTAAACGGTTTACTTATTCGCAATATGAAACCTAAGTTTCGAAATGATAATGCCAATATGTGCTCAATGTGAAAATTAAATGACAACTCTGAATCCATAATTATACCTAGATCTCTTATCTTGTTCACTCTTTCGAGGCGCTTTCCATTTATGTGGTAGTCGTAGCTTATAGTGTTTTTTTGCGTGTGAATGAGATGGTGTTACATTTGTCACTATTAATGAAGAGCTGGTTAGAACTACAGTAAGCATGGACGGCTTGTAAGTCCTCTTGAAGCTTTTCGCAATCAGCGATTGATCTAATAATTCGGTAAAGTTTCATATCGTCAGCATAGAGAAGGTGGTGATTATGGTTAAGAGTATCACCTATGTCATTGATATACAAAGAGAAAAGTAGCGGACCCAGATGAGATCCCTGGGGAACTCCTGAAGGAACAGGCAGAAATTGTGAAGAAAAACCCTTCACAAAGACTGCCTGACTCCTGTTGCTGATGTAGGACTGGATCCATCTAAGAAGGCTGCCGTGCACACCGGTCTTCGCAAGCTTATCTATCAGCAGATCATGACTTATTTTATCGAATGCTTTAGAAAAGTCGGTGTACACGGCATCCACCTGCAGATTGTTGTCCATGGCTTGTGATAAAAAGTCAGTGAATGTTAACATTTTTGTGTCCACGCTTCGATGCCTAAAGAAACCGTGTTGTTTTTCGGAAATGTTATTACGAAAAAAGTACGACATTTGAGCAACGATATTAAATACCCTAGATACACTGACAGCGCTCGAAAAATGTCTCGCAAAACGAGTGCTTAAACACGCCTTAAGCACTCGTTGGCTTGTAGTCGCGCGCGGACCGTGCTAGCGTCAGTATGCCGAAGTGCTCCGTGAAAAAGTGCAAAAACAATACTTTAACCACTCGAAAAAGGATGGAGTTTCGTATTTCCGGTAAGGTATTAATCCATCTTTGATAAGAGAATGCATTAGTGGTGCAAAGTTATCTTTAAACGTGCTAAAATTGTAATTTTCTAAAAAAATCTGAAGAAATCACACGCGCGACTGGCTTTATAGTTGTCCCTTTCCCACGCGCTGCGGTCTAAATGCTTCTAACGCATTCACACAGAGTAATATTTGGAACATAGTAATGGAGTCGCGTTGTACTAAAGATTATTATGGTAATTTTGGAGGAAAAGGAATGTAAATATTGTTTACAATATTCGACAAGAAATTTTATTACTAGTGGATATCGTTATAAAATATTATCTGTATCATTTCAGATTTCCGAAAAATGAAATAATAAGAGAAAAGTGGCGAAACTATTGTCTAATCAAGACAATTTATTTTCAGATCGATCAAACAACATCACCCGGAAATGCTGTACTGTCAACACCAAACATAGAAAGTTCAATGAGTTCGCTATCGAGCACATCCAGTACCAGCATACTTAAAGCACAGTCAATAGATTCACAGCTAGTCCACGCGGGCTAAGCCGCTGGCGGAAAGCTAGTTAATAATAGAACTAGTTAGTCATAAACAAGTAAAGGTTTTTGGAAATTACTGTTTAATAATCGATTTTATAAGGCCGAGGTATGAAAATATATGGAAGTAAAATCAAATTCTCAACAACAAAATCTAAAAAAAATCCGATGTCACGCGATGTTACACGAAAATGTCACAGGGCGACCGGCGATGTCACACGATGTGACCCGAAGACGCATCGGTCATTTTCTGACACATTCAACCGAGTATTGTAAAGGTGTATTGTAGTGTGTATGTATTATGGAGACTATTGTTTATATTTCTATGGTTTTGTTATGTATTTCAACAGATTCATTGTATAATTAATAAAAATTAATGTATCATACATGCCTTTAGTATCATAAAAAATACATTCATTTATTCTTATTCCCTAATCTATTAAATTTTTATAACCGTTCTTAAGGAGTAAACTCCAGTCGTGCGTCGGAGCTGACACACACACTTAATTATTTTACTCAAATACATTTTATTTACACCGACGACGACTCTTCTTACTCTGTTCTAGATTAAACAATTATATGATTTCCAAACAGCGCAAGCAGAACTAAACCTTATATCTATTGTTTTACAGGCTACATTCGTCTTTACAGCAATAAAGCAATAAAATTTTATGAGCTTGTTGCCTGCGTACATTCAAAAATGTCATAACTCTGGGATGAGTACATTTAAAGTGAGATCGTATTTTAGTGATTTAAGGTCAACTTTTCAATATTAAAATTAAAGTTGATATTATTTTTGTTCTACAAGTCCCTCCCGCCGTTGCAACTACTTTCGGGACAGTTTTTGAAGGCGGTTTTCTATGCAATGTTGCTTCTAGGGTATTTAAATTCGTTGCATTTGAGCAGTAACCATTTTTTCAAGCATCTTACCTAGTACACAGAGCTTTGATATGGGTCTGTATTCTTCAATACGGTCAGTTTTATTATTTTTTGGAATCGGAGTTACTACAGACTTTTTCCAAATGCTAGGAAATATCCCTGACTGGATGGATCTTTGAAAGATTAATGTCACAGGTGTAGCAAGTTCTTTAGCACAGTTTGCAATGAGAAAAGGGTGGATTCCATCAGAACCAGAGCCCTTATGGATATTAACATATTTGAGTTCTTTATGTACGTTGTCATAATCAATATTTATTGAGTTGATGTCAACAATTGAGCTACATTCATCATGGATAGCATGAGTACACCTAGAACCAGAACTAGTACCCTGATCACGCGCTGGTATAAAAACAGAGTGAAAGAACCGATTAAAAGCATTGCATATCTCACTACCGCTAGAAACACTTTCATCCTTATATATCATTTTTTCAGGTATAGTACTGAGTGACTTTTTTGATTTCACGAAAGACCAAAAAAATTTAGGGCAAACTTTTATTTTATTTTCGGACATTTGAATAAACTTCTGATAGCACTCAGTTTCCATTACCTTAAAACGCTTCCTAAGAATGCAAAAAGTCTGATAGTCTAATTGATTGCGATATCGTTTCCACTTTTTATGAAATTTTAGCTTCTCTTTATTTAATTTTATGAGACTCGTAGAAAACCAGGGTGGATATTTATTTTTATTTTTGAAATTATATGTCGGTACATGTTTCTCAATCAAATTGTTCATGACACTGTAAAAGTACTCAACCATTGATTCGACATCTGACATTGAATGAAATATTTTCTCCCAGTTAATCTCGCCGAGACCCATTTTAATTGATTTATTGTCAGCCTTAAAAAAAGACTTTTTCACAGTGCAAGCAGGAGAAAGTGGCTCGGCGATAGATAAATCCAGATCAATATCCAAAGATTTGTGATGCGGGTCTTCACTTACCAGCGGGTGCACGGGGAGTGATATAATACAAGGCTTGTTGCTAAATACTAAGTCTAAAAGTCTGTTATTAATGTTAAAACGATAATTGTATTGTGAAAGTAAAGATACATTCATAAAGTCTGCGGTAAGACATGCTAGGACGTCATTATTTGTTTGTATATTCATACAATTCGCGAGCCCATTACTATACCAACCAGCATTTTTAACATTAAAGTCGCCAAGTACAAGAAAGTCATCGTTGGGATTTGAAATAATGAAATCGCTAACTCTGTCGTAGAAAGAGGTGAGTAGTGAATTATGATTACTACCTTGAGGTATGTATGTTCCTATAATGTGAAGTTTGCGCGGTGCTGGGTCGGGAGACGCGGGCGTGGAGTTAGTCGGGCAGGCAGTGCGCGGCCGCAGCGATAGTGATAGCCAGACTTCGTCGGCGGGCGGCGGCGCGCACAGTTCGATGAGATGCGTTGGGCAAAGGTCGCGGCGCACGGCGATCATCAATCCACCGCCCCGCTCGTGCCCACTTACAATTTTGTCTCGATCACACCGGTACACTTCGTAACTATCATCGAAGTATTCACTGTTATGAAAATCACAGTTAAGCCAAGATTCAGTAATACATATTACGTCATAACTACCTATTAAGACATTACGCAGAAACCTGTGCGACTTTGTGCGTAGTCCCCTCACGTTTTGATATTAAATAGATAAATTATAGTTATAAGATGTAATAGTTAAATAACAATATGGGGTATCCACTATCACTTTTACAAAGCATTATACACCAATGACAAAAATAATAAGACACTAAGTAATTAAATATATTTCCCGTTAATGATATTTTTGTTAGAATTAGAACGTTTACATAGTGACACATAGTATCAATGTAACCGAACACAGAGTAAACAGTTAATAAGGTAATTAAGAGTCATTTAATTTTATTAAGATCATCCGAACTGGATACAAGTTGCACTTTTGAAGTGTCGTTCTTGCGTAAAAATATCTTGCAATCAGAAAGCCAGACGTATTTGTAGCCATTTTGCTTGGCAAGCAGGCGGGCTTTTTTATATAGCAGTTTGTTGTGAGGGGCAAGGTGGTCACTCACGTAGATAGGCCTGGACGGGCCGTTGAGGCCTGCATCTGCTGTCGTCAGGGTTCTTCGTGCACGCACAGCTGCTAGCATATCGTTTTTGCGTTGTCTTTGCGTGAATCTGACTATGATATTAGGGATAGAGGATGAGTCATAAGAGGTTACTTCGTCTGTCTTTGGGGCATTATTTGCAGAATTAAATCGACGCGTGCACGTAATCGACATCAGAGGTAGACAACGTAATACCTACTCTCGTAGCTATGTTCTGCAGAATGTTGTTTAGGTTTTCACCCTTCGTAACAGGTACCCCTGAGATCTCCAGGTTATTTATTCTCCCCTGTTGCATCCTGTGTTGTAGCTGTGCAGTCAGTGTGTTTGCAGTGGATTGTAGTTCAGCTATTTCATTCGACAATGACGTCACTTTTTGGGTGTTTGAGTCGGTCGTAGATTTTAACACAGAGATGTCCTTCTTTAAAACAGATTGATCGTCTGCTAGTACCTTCAAAGACGACTTGATGTCACCCATCTGCTTTTTAAATTCACTGAAATCATCTCGTAATCCATCCAAGGCACACGCAATGCTATTATTTTTTGATTCAAGCGCAGTCGTAAATGACTTCATTATTTTTGTATAATAATCCTCCATCAATCCCTGATGATCGCAGTGACAATCTGGACCTTTTCGTTTTCTTAAAGCAACATTGATTGATTCTTCCACACTGGGAATTGAGGTATTTGAAAGGTCCGTAAGTGATCTTGTTTTCGGAGGCGATCTTTGTACGCTCATCGTTGTTTTTTTTTACGAAGTGTAGATGACAAGGCAACAATTGAAGCACCGAAAGAGATAGAAGTCCGAATGTAAACACCTGTCTCTTATTGACGTCAGCCGATCACCAGCCGAAGACTTACGAATCGCTACGGAACGCGACGATTTGAGCCGAAAGGATTACGAACACTCGCGTAACAGGTCCATGCAATTATCACCTGAATACACTTTACGTAAAGAGCGCAGAATGCTGTGTACAAATTCCGATAATTAAGGAGCAACCAAGTACGCGTCTGACCAAGAGTGGGCTCCAGAGAGAACTGGAACTCTCCAGTTTAAGCCCAAATATTAAAGAAAAAAAATGGGTTAAGCAGGATGGAAAGTTCTTATCAGTCATTATTCAGTAATAATAATAGTCTCCCTGGCCGATTTCGACCACGGCGGCCAATCTCAACAGAGATCAGCCAACTACGCAAGAGATATTATAGTGCACAAGTGTGGGCGCAATACACTTGGTGCACTCACTGTTCTGTCAATCTCAAATTTCAGTGAGACGGCAATCCGACATGACCGCAAAACCAACGGCTTAACGTGCGCACTGAGGCACGGAGGTGTAACACCGCCAACTTCCGGAGTTCAAGCTGTTTTTGAGAAAATCATGACAGGAAATCTCAGAAACAAATTTGGCTCGGCCTGGGATTCGAACCCAGGACCTCTCGGATGTAAGGCAGAAACTTTGCCACTACACCAACGAGGCAGTCAGTTGTGATTCAATAATATTATATGAGTCAATGCAATACAAGATAAGTAATCATCATATAGATAAGTTAGCCTATCCTCTTATGTGCGACCTGCTCTACTAAATATTCCACTGACTTGCGATTGGTCAGTCAGTTATAAAAGTTAGCGTCACAGATATTTATGAGTCGTTCTTGGAAGCCTCGATTTACAATGCCCGGATGAAAAATGCGTCCATTTTACCAAATAGTTTTTTCCATATAATTTAAACGCATTTCTAGTTGCGCATTTTGTGAAAGTAAAGCACTGAAAAAAAAATCTTAAACAACAAAAAAATGATTCCTCTGGTGTCTCCAAGCTCCCAAATTCAAGGTGTCATCGCAAAATCTTTATCTTAAACGCAATATGTGTGTATTTTTTGTTTAAAATAGAATAGTTAATCTTTTAGACAAGTTTTGCTTAAATAATTTTTTTAACTTTTGTCCCAGGTTACGAGTTGACACCTCTGTGGTGGCATTCAAATGCCCACACGTCCCTAATCATCCGCGTAGGAGATGTGTTTTTGACCTGCATGCCAACAATTAGTGGTGTTTTCAGTATCCATAGCATAAGCTACCAGTTTTGCACCAGAGTTCCAGAAATTGGTTCCGTTAATAGTAGATTTTACAACGAGTGCATAAAGCAAGTCATTTTTATCCGAGATCGTTATATGCCCGAGCCCGCAGGGCGAGGGCAGATGATGAAGTCGAGGATAAAAATGATTTGTGCACGAGTTGTAAACTCTGCTTTTCACTTCGATTGCGAGAAAATAAAACAATAATTTGAGAAAATTCAATACGAAAAGTTCACGGCTTCTTTCCCGCTACTTTACTTTTTTTAATTTTCCTGCATAATTTTCGGGCAAAGAAAAAAAATATACAGCCTATTCTTAAATTATTTTGGAATAATGTTTTTTTTTGTGGTAAACACGTTTTGATATTTAGTTTCTTTTTCGTATTATCTTATTATAAATCAAAAATGCAAATAGGGAAGGAAATATTATAAATTGGCAAGTTTTATCCATGTACAATTAATTGTTTTTGGCTGTATGGGCTAAATGGTCACTGCCTTAGTGTAGACACATTTAAAAAGCTACTTTTATGCACAAGTGCATAAAATTCAACTTTATGTCGCCTAGATCCTGCATAAAGTAGTACTTTTTCGAGCATGAGAAGTGAAAAATTTATATTATTCCGTTAATTACTGCTTTTAGCTTATATAAATGACAATATGAAAACATCAAATTGTTCAACAAGCAAAAAGTATCATTGTTAACTCCAAGACGGCAGCTTAGCAATCGCTTTCAGATTCACAACCATCAATTTTTCAATTATCGACGCGTGACTCAATATTTTATTGCCTCGTTATTTGAAACTCGGTTGATGGCGGAGTTTGCATTTAGTGACGGGACAGTGATTGAATGATATGAAATCGAGTTGTCAACATTTTATTACAAGCTTTTATTTAGCTTTACATGTCCTGTGTATGTTTGTCTGTAATCAAATCTTGCAAGCTGAATGTTACCCACTTCCCGACTGAGCTGAAATGTTGTAGGTATACTTTTTCAGACAGCAATCAGACAACGCACGTCCATTTTGTTAGTAAAAAAATCTTACAAGCTATTTTTACTTTACTCTTAGTTTTGGTGACCAAGTTGATTATAAAAGCATGTACGAAAAAAAATTTTTTTAGCACTTACCTACTTAGAAAGTCAAGTTATCGTGCAAGTAGTGATCACAAGGGACCTTTAACTTATGTGGCAAGTTATATGACAACACGTTCCTTGATTATAAATTTATTTTTCTGTCTGTATTTAACTTAAAATAAGAAAATGTAACGAAGACATTACGAGTAGTATTCTCTGTTACTAATTCTGCTAAATTTTAATTCTTTTTTCTGCTCTGTAACAAATATCCGCGTGTCCCACCTCTCACATATTAGATTGACTTACTTTTCCTCTGCAAATTGATGGTGTAAAATTAATGCGATGCGCGCACGTTTGCTTGGGCACAAAACGTGTTTTGCTTATTGTGTCGGATCTTCTTTCAAAGTTTTAATGGGGCAAATTAGAAATCGGCTAATAATGATTAGAAACCTTAGGTATTTGGATGTTTTCGGGTCAGTTATATTATGATCATTTTATTTTTCAGTGACCTGCAACTAGCTTCTATCAGTCATCTTAATAAGATACTAGTGGCCCCCGCGACTTTGTCCGCGGAGAATCCCTTTGTTTTCACAATCGCGGTCGAACGGGATAAAAAGTATCCTATGTCCGTTTCCTGGTTTTAAGCTACCTCTCCGCCAATTTCAGCCAAATCGGTTCATCCTTTCTTAAGTTATAAATAGTGTAACTAACACCACTTTCTTTTATATAGATACTTATAAAGATATTCTTTTTTATAGATAGTCTATCTTACTGGTGTACGTCATTTGCCGAGCTATTTAGCCCTCGACGAAAAAGAGGGTTATAAATTTGACCCCTATCCTTATTATATATTTATTTTATTTATTTAGATAACTTGCCGTAAAATCTACTACACAATAAATCAAACTTTAAACTTTAAATATTGTATGGTCGCGGTCTGAAAGTGTTTATCAGTTTTTGAATTAGATTAAAATAAATATCATACATCTATTATTTAAGTCCAAAATACTTTAACAAGTTACTTTTTTTTTTAAATTTATTAATCTATTTGACTTATCGAGAATAAAACGAAGGTTTTTTTTATTAGCTTATAATAATAATATATCTTTTTTTTTCTTAATTTTAGTAATAGAACTATTTTCTTTCAAGTCGAAGTTTCAAGAGAGTCGGTGTCAATGAACCTCATAAAGGAATGATTGATTCTCGTTAAAAACTACAAATAATCTATGATCAATCAAATTATTATGAAGTAGACATTTAGAACTAGTGAATAAAATGTAGCGAGCAATTGTGATCCTTTAGGTAGTAACTACTTTTTGTTGGTGACCGTACCTACTGTCTTACATCGCATTGGGACTTTCTCCTTAACAAGATTTCGCGGTGAATTTTAAATAATTGAGCAGCCGGCCCGGGTGTTTTAAAAGTTTTTCAACCACTCAAAAGCTTAGGCAAGAGTCTTACTGCTATTGTGACTTACCTGGGTCTCACACTTCTGAATACACTTGCTAGGAATGAGTTAAAAAAAATCCTACAAATACTTAAGGAAAACTGTCAACCTCGATCTTAACGAGTTTGATTATTTCAAGTTCAATATTATTAGATCCATAACTTACTGCAATTTTGAAGGTTTTGTACATCAGACATTTAAAAAAAATGGTTGTCTTTTCAATGACGATAATTGAACTTGACAACGTCATAAGATTGTGCCTCTTTGTCGCTCGTTGCGCGCTCTCGCTTGAACTGCAAACCTTAAATGGAACGCCTCAGTAAGAGGTAAGGTCGCATGAGTCACGTTTTGGTGCGTGCAACCGGGCCCATCAAATTATAAGACGTTGTCACGTCAAAAGCTTTCCTGCCCGCCTTGCTTTTTTTTTAAGTTGGTAGCTTTGCTTTTTTTTTAGTTAATCTTGATTCTTCTTCTTAGCGTGGCGATGGAATACGAGAAATAACATTGTGACAGCCCATAATCCACCACCATCCGCAAGCTCACTAACGATCCACCATCACCCTCTTCGCCCAGTCAGGTAACCGCAAATCAGGTGGCACACCAACTTCTTCTTAATGGCAAATCTGGCCGCCCTGCGAAATGTCCACATTTAAACAACTCTGCAGGCACGTCCAACCAAGTCAGTTTACCATTCAACTTATGTGACATTATATCTGCCATCAAACTCCTTAACTGCGGTAAAGTCTCTGGGATAGACAACATATCAGTGGAGCAAATAAAGCACCTCGGTCCAGTAGCTGTATCTTGGCTGTTGCAGCTATTCAACAATTGTCTGGAATCTGCTCAAATACCACGCATCTGGAGAAAGTCAAAGGTGATAGCAATACTGAAGCCAGGAAAATCAGCAGACAATCCTAAAAGCTTTCGGCCAATATCATTATTGTGCCATACCTACAAGCTATTTGAACGATTGCTGCTGACCCGGCTCACAGGCCTTATCGACCCTAAACTAGTTCCAGAACAAGCAGGTTTCAGTCCGGTAAAATCATGCTGCAACCAAGTGCTCAAACTCACGCAATATATTGAAGATGGTTTCGAGTCTGGGGTGATAACGGGCGCCGTATTCGTGGACCGGTCTGCGGCCTACGATACGGTAAACCTCAACAGACTGTTATGGAAGGTGGACATCATGACCGGCGATCGCAAATTCGTCATGATCCTTCGAGAACTCCTCCATAACCGTCGGTTTCAGGTACATCTTCGCTCAGACAAGAGTCGTTGGAGGTCACAAAGGAACGGCCTTCCTCAGGGCATTGTCCTGGCGCCGCTCCTTTTTAACATCTACACCAACGACCAACCATCCAGCATAAATACGTCCCGCTTCCTATACGCCGACGATCTGGCACTAACTTCACAAGGCTCCAAGTTTGAAGAAGTTGAGGCTAACCTCACTGTAGCTCTCAATAATCTGAGTAGCTACTACGAGGCGAACTCACTGAAGCCAAACCCGAGTAAAACGGAGTCTTGCGCATTCCATCTGCGCAACAGAGAAGCGAGACGTAAACTCAATATTGTATGGCAAGGGGTACCAATCTCGCACAACGACTATCCGAGATATATTGGCGTTTCGCTAGACCGATCACTTACTTATAAGAAGACCTGCGATAACGCCAAGAAGAAAGTGCACTCGCGGAACAACTTACTGCGTCGCCTAACTTCCACCAAATGGGGAGCCACGCCGCACGTGCTGCGAACAACAGGGCTAGCGTTTGCTTTCTCAGCTGGCGAGTACGCATCCCCTGTTTGGAGCCGCTCCGTTCATGCCAAATTAGTGGATGTAGCCCTGACTGACACCTGCCGGGTCATCACTGGTTGTCTTTAACCTACCCCAGTGTCAATGCTATATCCACTAGCTGGTATAGCACCTCTAGAAGTCCGCAGGGCTGTGGCTAGCTCTACTGAAAGGGCAAACGCAGATCGCGACTCACGGCACCCTATGCACGGCTACGTCTCAGTACCTCAAAGGCTAAAAAGTCGTCGCAGTTTTATTAAGTGTGTGACACACTTAATAAAACTGCGACGACGACCCACTTTCTGCCGAACCAGCACAGGCCAGACGTGATCTTTGGCGCGAAAAAGCTTCTCTGTCCAGCCCTTTGTCCCACTTGCTGAGAATCTCCCACCTGGACATGATCTTCCATGGCCGATCTGGAAGTCTTTAAACAGGCTTTGGACTCAGGTTGGTCGAAGTAAGGAGAACATGGCCAGGTGGGGATATTCGGCAAGCTCCCATGTGGACTGTGTTTGCGATGCAGTGCAAACTATGGCACACTTAACATCGTGCCTGGCTGCCCCAACACCTGCACGCCAGCGGATCTAATGAACTGCAGCCGATCCGCATTACAAGTGGCTGAATTCTGGGCTACCACGGTGTAATTCCTCGTGTTCCACACGCTAAGAAGAAGAAGAAGAACAAGCCCATAATTCAGCCACTTGTATTGCGGATCGACTGCAGTTCATTAAATCCGCTGGCGTGCAGGTGTTGGGGCACCCCGAGCACGATGTTAAGTGTGCCATAGTTTGCACTGCACCGCAAACACAGTCCACATCGGAGCTTGCTGTAAATCCCCACCTGATCATATTCTCCTTACCACTTGTCGACCAACCTGAGTCCGAAGCCCGTTAAAATAACCTCTAACCTGTAATATAGAAGCCCACGTCAAGTAAATCCAACTACCACTTGCCCAGCTTTTTATACGTGACACATTGTAGTACAAGGAAAACGTTGTACGTCACTAACAATTAATCTGAATTTGTTTTTCAACCACCGCAAAAAGTACTGGAGTTAAACTCCGCACTATATTTCTTTCCCCTCGTTACGTGCAGTAGCCCAGGAAAACTGCTATTTTCTTTTCATTTCCACCACCAAGAAAGTAATTAAGCCCACGGTGTTTCCATCCGTTTTCTAACGACTCTTTTGTTAATTTTATTTCATCAAAACATCAAACTTCCGGGTAAATTTCAACAAGTAGATTTTTTTAATCACTTCGGTGAGATTTTTTATTTCAATGCTATTCTACAGATTTTTGATGACAAATAAAAGTTTAACCCATTATATAACATGTGTGAGAGCGGGCTACAAATATCATTAAAATTCAGAGAAATATTCAAGATTGAATTTTTATAGGTCCACCGAAATTAAAAGTATCCTCCGAAATGATAAAAATGTCCACCGAAATGAAAATTTGTCCACTGAAATGATATAACTCTACACCGATATTATTAATGACCACTGGAATGATATAGCTAAGAGCAAACCGAAATGCAAGTTGGGGTTTCTTACATTGTTATTTATTCAGTTTATACTAAAACGCTCTGATTAAAAGTACGATTTTTACAGGTATTTACATTTTCATTATTAGTAAGATATCAAACCACCAAACACGCACGTCACGAACAAAATACCAAATAAACACAATAATTCTGACTTCTTCTAGGTTAAAATACATTTCGGAACTATGAATAAATATTTGAGACCGGGATCCCTGATTTATCATTTCAGAGGTGCATTTCATTTCCGTGGACTGTTATCAGTATTACAGTCCACCGAATCCTCTGAAATGATAAAACTGAAATGATAAAATGTACCTTAAATTTACATTATCTCTAGAACCAAAATCAGTATCAAAATATCAACACTTCTCAAACTAGCAGTCCTTACGGCGAGTTTAATGCACAACTTTGAAATAAATTAAATAAATCTAACACGAGTTATAACGGCTACCGAAATGAATTTTTTTTTGTCCCCACATCACTGAAATGATAAACTTACGTTTTTGGCGGGAAACCACAACACGTCACGACCAGTGCGTTCGCGCCGCGGGCTTAAGCCGCACTGATCCGAGGTGGGGAGAGGAAAGGGGAGCACAACAGGCGCCATGTTGACGGAATATCTCTACGAAAAATACTGTCCTCTAAAATGATAACTTTTCGCCGGACAAAAGTTGACTGGTTGTCAAATCTATAACAACGTAGTTAAATAAACAAAAATAGTTTTTGTAGATAGATAATATAAACTTCAATGAAATTAAACTATACTTACATTCAATTAATTATTCGTATTTGCAGGAAAACTTATTTTGTGAGTCGAATAGAGTTTAGGACAGGTCACTGTTATGATAAAATGACACTTTCTAATTTTTTTTCGCATGTTATCCGATATTGTAACTCAACAATTTTTTTTGCCAAGGTAGAGGAGGTCTTATTCTACTAAGAATAAATATACATAATCCTATATCAGCATCTTGTACACCCGTTCTCACGTTTGCCGTGTGTTTTTTCTGTTTGCGCAATTCACCCTTCCCATAAAATGGAAATAAACAAGTAAAATTCCCAAAGAATTCTTTGTTCAACTATCTGATTTCAAAGATCTCGGATTCTAACTTAATTAAGTGTTTCGTCTTCATTTATAAGAGGTTGCTAAGTTTCTCAAAGGCTTTTGCGAAATATATTTTTAAATATTCAAGCACCGTGAAATGTTTTTACTTATGAACTGTACAACTGGGTTACAAGGTGCCTTTCTACAGTAATGAGAGTACGGAGGAGTTTTATTTTCGTTTTAATTTAGAGATAATCTTGTTTCATTTAAGATTTTGTTCCATTTAACGTGCCGCCCGTGACCGAATTTCAAAGTTCGTTTAATTAATTATCTCAAAAATATGAAAAATATAACTCTTCTCTAAATTCTGTGATCTTCAGGAGTGTTGTATTTATAACATTTTTTGGATTAAAATGGTCGGATAGGGCAATACAAAGAATTCCTACGATTTCACGATGTGTTGAAAATATATATTTAATATTTATATTTAATTATGATATTTGATTCCAAGATTGTTTTTTTAAACATGTTCTGCCTTTTGAAAGTCTTTCTAGATACTACCCAAATCCCTATCGAACCAAGAAGTTTTTGCAGTCAGTTAGTAAAGTCTTGCGGGCGTTGCAGATGGTACCGAGGTTCTACTCTGTAATTTTTTACCGTAACCATAGAAACAGAAACGGGCTATGTAGGAATCTTTGGCCCAGTTTTATCCACTAAAACCTCAGTTTCCCTCAGTCCGCTTTTAATGGTACGACAGAGATTCCCTCAACGCATGCTCTCCGTCGGACCAGCGCTGCGGTGGCCTGCGGCCTTAATACCTGAGGGCTGCGTCGGAAAGCTCGAGACTTCTCCCTCTCCATGTTTGTTAAGCGGCTGCCCCATTCCATGCCGCTGCCTGTGAGCACCCTGTCTCACAGTCTAACGTCACAGCAGGTCAGCTTGGATATCGGCCTCTCTTTCTCGCGTGGCGACCACTCCCGTTCGCCATCACAAGCGCATGCCTAACGGTGGCAAGCACGACAGGCGAGCGCTTATACAGCTCCATAGGCTAGATGGCGCTGTTAGCCTAGTACCGACCTAGTACTGCACATGAACCGCGGTATGTAAGATTTCGATCCAGAATAATATAGACAGACAAATCAAGATAATGTCTATCGGACCTTGGTCCCCGACCATTACACCCGGTTGGTAGGAAGCGCTTCCATTTAGCTTCTTAACTTTGAATGAGTTGCGCCAAACTCTCTCTGCTGCCTTTTTTCCCGTTACCCTCTTCTTCGCAATACTCAACCACTGCCTTCCACGCGCTTTCACCGCTGAGCTTAGGGGCAAGTACTGTCATTGTTAAGTATTGCGTTCGTCCGTATGGTCTAGCTTAAAGCTCTGACATATAAGCAGCTGCTAGAATGATATTATTTTTGGATCATGCAAAGAACGCGCTGCACTGTCATTCGCTAACTTTGTAACTTGTTAGTGTTGTATAGGGCCGAGTCTTTGTTTTTGACCTCGGCGGCCAAATTTCACTACTCAAGATTAGATATTACTACAAGACTTTGACTTAAATATTCAAAGACTCTGCGTCTTCAGGACTAAGTAATAGTATCGCCACAACATGCATCACGAATTCATCAAGTTTCACTCTGGTTGCTGATCCCGCCGGGTAAGTAAGTATTAAAGTAATAGAGACGTCTAGATTTAGTCCACACGAATGCTTCTAGAGTAGATCCTCTGTACAGCATTTGTAACTGGGACAGCACTTAGGGTCAGCGAAACTGCCGGACTTGGCATACATTCAAGAATTAGCTCGGATCAGCCGTCGCGCGGTACGCCGCACGGCGCATTTTATTATTGTTGGCTACTTATACTCCGCTGAATGTGTGTGGCAAAGATTTAAAAAGTTATACTGACAGAGTATAGGTAAGGGAATTGTTTACCGCCAGCGCACACCTATGGCAAACAGTCGCCGCGATTCGCGACTGACTGCGAGTGAAACGAGAGCGCCAGCGTTCTCGTCGAGTGTGACGAGAACGCTGCCAGTGAGCGGAAAGCAGGAACTTAAAATTTCCCCAAAAGACCTACTACAATATCGTATAAACTATTAAGTGATATCATGAAATACCAGTCAAGCCCACATAATTTCAGTGGATTATTGGATCTGTTCTGTCAATAACCATACCAATAACTCTTCAAATCCACACCCTCATATTCGAAACAGGCAATTGTACACAAATAGGGTTGGCGAAATAGAATAAGGAAACGGCCAGTCTTACAATTCATTACAGTGACGATGTTAATGCTTATAGCGGTCCTTCGGCCCAATTATTTTAACGACAAATAAAGCGATGAAGACTGTTTGTTGCTTTTGAACACTCAAAACATCCTCATAAATTTAATGAAAACCTTGCTTAATCATACTCGAACCAATGGTCCGAGATAAATTTCTAATTAAATATTTGCAAGTATATTCACTGAAAAGGAAAGTATATTTTATTGTGCGATAAATTATAACGCTTATTCAGAATAATATTTCATTTTACGGTTTGTAGGTAAGGGTTGTTATAAATAGGTCGAGGGATAAATAAGTTGGTTCCGTTTGAATTTACTTGCCTTTATTTTTAGGTTTTCGTAGCCAAAGGGTGGCCAACGTGACTATTTTAATGTAATGTAGCCTTTGCTGGTTACCTTCGGGCTTTACAGAAATAAGCCTAAATACACATAATTATAGTCGAATAACTGATATCCTACAGATCCCTTGTTGTCGCAATTTTTTGTTACTTTTTGTCATCTAGTGTGAAAATTAAACATCACAGAATGTATATCTCTTGAAGTATGATATAAATTTGTTTTAATTTGGCTTCAAACGGCTCAACTTATGAGAAACAATTGAACACAAACAGGCTTTTTCCCCTCGTTTCTTCGATTCGTTTTTTCAATCTGAAACCGTACATTTCTATCGCAAAGTAGCCCCTAATATAAGCTCAAAAATGTGGTATTGTATAACTTTGTTCTGTTTCTTAGCCGTAGTTCCAGTAGCTTTTAAATGTTTTCCATGTGCAATTGATATACGACTTGAATAAAAACAAGTGCATGATCAAAACATCCATATACTTTGCATTGCTCGTGACAGTTTGAGAATTGGTCACGATTGGTTGCAGGAAAATGTATTGTTTGCTAAAGATAAATTATGTGTTATGTGGGACATTATTCAAAATCCTGGTCAAAAAGATTTCTCTACTCTAGACTTCTGGTGGGAAATCGTTGGCATTTTCGCGGGCGGCGAACACCGAGGTCACCCGAGCCTGCACGATTGCGTCCGACTAGCCCGCGGCCGAGCCGAACGTTCGCTTCACATTCGCCTACAAGCACTAGACAGAAGCCGATAGAGGTGAGGGAGGTTTCTACACTTTCGTCGCGTTTAATTTTATTTAAGATTTTCAAGATTTTATTATTATATGCATATAATGCAGATGTTTTAAAATAAAAATCCTTTCGAAACTATCACAACCTATGTCCTGAATATGTCATCAAGATGTTAAAAAACTAACGCTGCATGAAAAAAAAAGAAAATCAGTACTCGAAAAACACAATACCCTGTAAAAACCGCAACGCAACAATGGAATAATCACAATATGCAAATAGAGATTTAAATAAAGCGCGCAACCGTTTATCCGTCGATATTGTTACAAAACAGCTAAAAAAGCGAGTAGAGTTTTTTTTTGCTGCCATTATCGTGTCCTGTGTTTTGACAGGTGTAAATTGAACCAAACGCATGCAACAGTATCTTCACGCTTATCGTTTTACAGAATTGCACAGAGGTTTAATAATTCGGACATTCATAAAAAGGGACTGAAAGCTCGTGAAACCGTGACTTTAGTAAAAGCCTTACGTACAGGGCCCTTACGTCATATTATCAGCAATTTAGTCGTTTCGATTGGTTGACGCGCAAATCGTGGCTACAGTATTCCCGGGTTCACACTATGGTACGAACGTGGCCCAAAAACCTACTACCCGATGTCAGTCCAACTATTTGCGCTGGCGGTGAACGCTTAAAGGTGCCAAATTTCGCCAACCAATATTTTTTCATAAGCATCGCATTATTTTTCGAGAGCTTGTTGGAGTATAACCACAATGTGATAAAAATCCAGCAAGACCAATTTGAGTTGTATTCGACAACTGATATGACATTCTGAACTCTCGTAAATCTACAAAATTGACCGGTTACTGTATCCATTTTAACCCTGTAATCCTTACACAGTCATGCTATGTGCTCTACAGTTACATAAACTACTGATCCGCTTCACGTCTGCAGTTTCCGCTTAAAGTCAAGTGGGGTGAGCGAAAATAAGCGGTGCGATGAACTCACTCTTTTAAATTCGTTAATAGCCGCTATGGCTGGGTCTAACTTTCGCCCGCTTCAGAGATGAGCCGGGTTTAAATACAGGGGTTTATATTAAACTGTATTACAGCTATGCCCTACTCCGTATCGGCCTATTTTTGAATAAACTATTGCAAAGACGTACCCTATCTTCCTCTGTTTAGTTTGATCTAAGAGTCTCATGTGCTCTAATTTGGGTCTTTACAACTGCGCTGTGTTGTCTGAAATTTTCAATGAAAGTTCTGACTACATATCTACAAGTTTAAATTGCAGCCAGACACATGCGTTATCGGATACTCTTATACTTATCTTATATTTTTTTTAATTTTCTGATCTTTTAAACCTTCCCTGGACTACCCCGAATATTTCAAGACTAAAATTATTCAAATCGGTTCAGCCGTTCTCGAGTTTTAGCGAGACTAACGAACAGCAATTCATGTTTATATATAACTACTAGTGGACCCCGCAGACGTTGTTCTGCCCATTGCTTTTTTAAAGTTTTATGATCTTTTAAACCTTCCCTGGACTTCCACGAATATCTCAAGACCAAAATTATTGAAATCGGTTCAGCCGTTGTCGAGTTTTAGCGAGACTAACGAACAGCAATTCATTTTTATATATAAGATTTTAAATATAAGCATTTATAGCTTTTAAGCATTATAACTACCATCTATATAATGTAAATACATCTTGTATGCAAATGTTAATAAATAAATAAATAATACTAACATAGTGTGTAAATCATACACTACTAACATTCATATGGATAAATTTTGTCAGAAATAAAAGAAATTTTATTTATTTTATTTTAATAGTTAGAATCCAAAGTTAATACCACACCATCTAACTCGGTCCTGTAAGTTGAAGCGTTTAATAGTTTATCCACCTTATTTCATGAAAGCTGAAAGTCTGCCCGCGGCTATTAACCAAACTTCAAACAAACGGAACTAGACTCGTTGATTAGAGTCTGCGAGAGGACGACTGGGGGTAATCACTGGGACAGGATAAGACCGCTTTTGACGAGGGGTCAACAATACTTACCGTTTGAATGGTAAACGAGTGGCTGGAAATACTTAAGTAGTACTTTTGGGTATTTGGAAGTAAGCACTCGCTGGCACGGACGTGTTCGCTTCAATGGTATATTGGATGAAGTCGATAAGTCGTTAAGTAAGCAAATAATTCAACAGAATTTCGTTTTTAATGACGTAATCAAGACTAACGAATACGCAATTAATAACTCAATAATAAACTGTCTTAGCACACCCATGGCGATCCGATGCTTAGAGATCTGTCAAGTAAAAGAAGTTATTCACTTACAAGTTGAAAAACTTCTTATCTCCTGTCATACTTTACTTTAGAATACAGGGTGAATTCTTAAGAATACAGGGTGTATTCTTAAGGGTTTTTTTTGTCCATAGCAACTCCCAAGGACACAGGGCAGGGAACATATAGCAATGTTGTGTTCAACAGCATTGCAGCGCTGCAAAACATAGTTTTATTATATTTTTTCTGGGATTCGCATCGCTGCCATTGGGTGGAAAGCACCATCGCAATTTCTTAAATAATACCGTTTCCGTTTCTTACAAGTCCTATAAAAATTTAGCTCTGCAATCACTTCTTACGAGGTGACATCACTAGCAGTTTCAAATGCGCTTATTTACTTAAAACCCTGAAGGTGCTTACTCCAGTTACTTAACAGTCACATTATCTGCAGGGTAGAGCTAATTGCCGCCTGCAATGCTGGCAATGCTTAGCTCTATTCAAGTACTTTGTTTTGTCTGTAGTGAAACTGGATTTGCTAATTATTTGACGGTTAAGTAATAGAAACATCAGCTTAAATCATAGCATAACACCGCACACTTTATACATCTCAGCCTGTATACGTCCCACTGCTGGGCACAGACCTCACCTGAACTAGGAGGTGGTATGAAGCTATGTGATACTCCACCACACGGGTTCAGGGCGGATTGGTGGAGGACCTGTTTGTAAGGTAACTGACCAACCTTCTGTGAGATGTTATTATGCCGCTCTTGGGTCTCTGACCAGGCTTCACGACTAGTATCTATCGATATTAATCGGGATCAAGAGTTAACGTGCCTTCCGAAGCCCGAATATGCTTGTTAATGTACGTCTCCAAAATGGTCGGAATGGTCACCCATCCCAAACACGACCGCTCCGAATGTTACTGCATCATACTGATCACTACCAAAGCACTGCAACCATTACGCCACAAGCAACCTAATCATTGTACATGTATCTATACAAAATTGCTCTGTTTTTATTGTTATATTAGTAGTGTGCAATAAAGAGTTATCTCATCTAAACCATGGCTTAACTGCTTAACACTTAACATCGTGCCCGACGTGCCCCAACACCTGCACGCCAGCGGATCTAATGAACTGCAGCCGATCCGCATTACAAGTGGCTGAATTCTGGGCTGCCACGGTGTAATTCCTCGTGTTCCATCGACACGCTAAGAAGAAGAAGAACCATGGCTTCAGGTTTCAATTAAAAGTTGGGAAAGTTATCTAATGTAAACTCATAAATTTTATGGAAATTCAGATATTTCACTGTTGCATGATCTAAGGTTAAAACGTCAAAGATCAAAGATTTTTTTTTCTATGAGGGCATTGATTTGTCACACATCACAAAGATTTGTGAAAAAAACACAAATAAGTTTTTTATCACTTACTATAATTAGCCAACCAAAGAACTTAACTGATAAAACATCAATAATAATTTATATCTCTCGAGTCGAGTAATCGAGTTAATTTATCGCGTTCATTCGAGTTCGATTGTGTTTTAAATTTACTTGTGTGATTGCCGTATAATTTGTACGGGGTTTTTTTCCCTTTAACGGACGCCTGTCGCGATTGGATGTAATGTGGTTGTGTTTCTTTTTTAATTTAGTGAAATTTCGCATTCATTTTTTTGTCGTGCAATATCTTATCTGTAACTTTTTAGACATCTGTTTACTATTTTTCATGGTCTACCTATAGCAATAAGTAACATAGGGCTTAGTGCAATTTTAATTATTATCTACAAATATTAATTCGAAACTTGTATCGCCTACTTCTTGGTCGATTAAAGCTGAGCTTTTTTTATTTTAATGCGTTTGTAAAACCTCCCGTATTTCCCATAAATTGTTAATTGTTTGCTTAATTACGCAAGAACATTACCATTAAGAAAACGGGACTTGATTTCCTTTTATATCATGTTTCCTTTTTTCAATTAACATAAAAATAATTACATAAAAACTCCGCTATCTCCCATCAAGATATCTTTGAAAGCGAAAGGGTAATATTTTATATTTTATCCTTGTAATTATAATAATCAACTTCAGTTCCGGACATCTGTTACTAGGGCGGGCAGATTTAATTAAAATTAAAACTGAGTTACGCGCCGACCTCAAAACTTAATGGATTATTTGAATCTTAATCTGTATCTATAGACAATAATAGAAGGGTTGTAATACCATTACTGTTATCGGAATTGTGTGGAGTTATTGTATTTTGACTCATACTTAAATAAAATGGTATCCAATAGAGCTAACGGCCTAAGCACACGGAATAACTCGTGCGCAAACTCGATAAGTTGCGTCGTTTTAAAAGCACCCTAGAGGAAATGTTGCATATGTCACACCTTGCATATTCCCATCCCAACTTTGTATAATATTATTATTATTGGGTTTATGGGCCTTCTTATCGCCAACTCGACCAAGTTTGATCTATTGTGGCAGCCCTTTGTATTTACAGTTCACTGCTTAGTCCCGTTGAGTCTATAAATTGCCAGACTCTTTGGAGTGTGACTTCTGTTATCTCATCCGGGCGCATGATGTGCCGAGATGGATACTTCTTTTGCTCATAAGCGGGCCGCATGAGCAGAGAATATGCATGGCCGTTTCCTCCTCTGTGTGGCAGAATCTGCACAGAGCGTCTTCTGTCATATTCAATTAAAAAAAAAAATTGGATAATAACTTATAGTATTATTTGACATTTATATCATCTACATTGCAACGCTCCGGATTCAAAAATCTAGAACGCTATTTACGTGACGCGGCTAGAAAGTACGTTTCGGTTACACTGCGGTATCTTATATGTGATAAGAGCGATATTGCAACACAAATGGGTAGCCTGATGTGCTGCTATACTGCGATCTGCCTGGACACTTACGCTATTCACACGATATTCATGAAAGTGGATCCTAAGCACACGTAGATAAAAATCTACACTGAAAACGCGCAGAGCACGCGCGTATACGCAATGCCGTCTGTTAGAGTTTTTTTTTAAATTGATTGAGATAAAACCGTAGCTTTCTGTTGAATTCTTAAGTTAACACATAATTTAACTAAATATCTCTCTGTCGTTTGGTTAGAAAACGAGTATGTCACACTCATTTCACCATGTCCACATTCCCCGTGAAAATATTGCGCCAAGTCTGAATACAAGAACAATAACTACTCCGCTCTGGTATATTAACGTCATATTTATTTTTTTCTCATTAAACGTAAACGGAAACGTTCGCCGGGAAAACAGCGTCTTATAGCTCGAGTTAGAGTAGTTAAGTTATCGATGATTTTTCATATCGATGTTAAGAAAGATACTTATTTTTGACGAAACAACTCTATACTGGTACATACTTAGTACCTTCTGAAGAGTAAATAGAATCTTTGACTCAAGGACTAAAAAGATACTAATTTTAAAGTAATTTTTATTTTTTTACTGTACCTGTTAACTTTTGGAGTCAGTTCTGCCCTTCAAACTTTCTTTTTTTTCACATTTAGATACAGTAGTCTGTTTTGTTGTGCTGATCAGCTGAACTCGTTTCAAATCCTTGGTCCAATTTTTTTCTACGTATTTTTTGTCGTATTCGGTTACCTTACCGACATCTTATATCTCTAAGCCAAAACGTTGTGTAGCCATTAACACGTCCACTACCAACGATGTTATGCAATGAACTATCAATAATATCGATACTACGCCAATATACCGACCAGCACTATCTCGCTACTAGACTCCCATTTTAATGAGGGACTTTGAAACTCGGGGCGAGGTGAGGGGTACTGTTTCCTTTGTCATAGTTCGCTAATTAACACCGTCGGCCGATACCGGCGAAGAGTAAAAGTGTAAACAACAGAAAGGACAAGGCTTGCGTTCGATGGAAACAAATTGACTTAAGTGTACAAGTTGGAAAAGATACCCTACAAACGAAGTCTGGCAGACGCAATAGAAAAATGGTGATTAAAATAATATTGCGTGTCGAGGCGTGTCTATGTTCCAACCTTGCCCGGCCGGACATCTTGTTTTTGGACAGTAGTGCGTGCCTGATTTAGTTTGTCTTGCATCTAGTGTCTTTCTCTAGTAAAACTGTGTCAAAGCCAATTGAACCTGTTAGACTTTGACCAGAATTAAGACTCTACCATACATTTAGTTAGTTATAATATCTGGGCTATGCAAAAGGTAAACCACAATTAAAGGCTATGCTTACCTCAATTTCGTCAGTAAAAAAATAATGAAAAACAGCATCACATATATTGATCAGACTCTGTGATAACACTTGTATTACAGAGATCAGAATCAGCTGTGGTATTACAAATAAACTTAAGTAAATACTTATAACACCCAGACCAGTACAAACAGACATGTTCATGCACACAAATGCTTGTACAGTGCGGGGATCGAACCCACGATCAACCCACCCTCTTGGTTAATAATCAACTTCTTAACCATTTGCACCAAAGTGGTCGTCATAAAAAAAATAGAACGATAGTGAAAACATTCTATGGATGTAGTTAACTTCGTCAATCATCGTTCAACTTGACAGTGCGACTGCAGTAACAGTGAGAATGTTCTATTTTAGTTTTTTCAGAAAGACATGAACCGACGAGACTCGTTCAACATTTTGTCAAAGCTATAACAAAATTGGTTTGATTAAACTTGTTTTTAGAAAAATCCAAATTCTTCTTTGCCAGTAGAAATACGAATTCATTGCAATTGCTTACACCGTTTGATAGTTATTTTCTCAAGATCTTAAGTTACTTTAAACTATAAAAGAACGAAAACATCTTCATCGCGTTGAAAATTATTCGAAATAGCGTCATAGAAGAAACATTTTGGACTTTTCTTTGTGATAAAATGAAATGAACTCTGCTATTTTTTGTCCAATCTTTTCTTTTCATCTACTAATGGAATCTGATGCATTCTCTACTGAAATATTCCAAAAGATCCAAGAATATTATGTTAAAATACTGGCAGCTTCACTTGTTTAATCAATGAGATTAAAATAATTTCCAAAGTTTTTTTTCGCAAACGGAAAACATGACACTTTTACAAGCTTAAATTTAGTTTCACGTGCCGGGATGTTTAAATATTTGTATTATTATCTTGCAAACTAAATTTTACCCACTTCCTAGTGTCTGATTCAGCTGACATTTTGCATACTCGTTAAGTCTGGATGACAATGCATAATTTAATTAAAAAAGCTCGTTAAAAAAAAGCTTTTTTCTGTTTTAAAGGATACTTGATTACAATGTTGTCACTAAAATAAACAAAACCATATCGTAGACATGCCGTAAATAAATCACGGAGCTGGGTAAATCTGATAAGGCTCATAACTAACCCAAATGTATTTTAAAGAGCGAGTAAAATTATTAAAAATATGGCGACACATTCTTCAGGATTGCCCACCGAGGTATTAATATATCATAAGTGTGGTCACGAAAATTAAAGATAATTTTAAAAATATAAGTTACCGTAAGAACCGTGAAAGAATAACGTAATATTAGTAACGAAAAGATATAACACTTAAAAAATCTTTTCTTCTCCGGTCATCGGGGAGGAATCGAACCCCCCAAAAAATAAATAAATAAATAAAAACTTAACAAATAAAATATATTAGTAATGAATTATTTATGTGTAAATCAAAGCTTAAGTTACACATTCTTGGTTCTCTTTCCGGTAATTAGCAATAATTAAATTATTAATCAATTAACCAAACGGCTTATATTATTTGTCCAATTCTTGTTTTTATTTATTTATTAACGTTACTTGTAACCCTTAGTATAATTATTACAAACCCTCGTGTTTACTTGTACTAAGTAAGTTAGTTAAGTGTTTTGTAATGTAACGGTTATTTACATGATAATAAAGAGAAAAACTATATATATGTGTATGCTGTGCCATGCAGCTAAGTAGGAAGCAGCTTTATTTTACAATCCTGCTTAACAACAAATAAAGAATAATTTGAATTTGAATATAAGTTACCGTAATAACCGTGACGGTCTGCGATGCGTTTCTCTCGATTTTTTTTTAAAAAAAAGAGGTCCTATGCGACGACGGCATGAGATGTTTTTTGGGTTTAGAGTCTATCTTTTTAAGTGATGTTACAATAAAAAGTCAACACGTTCTGTAGCATTGACATTTTTATGAGCGGTTGCTGCGCTTCCTTTTGTCTAAAAAGAAAAAATTTTTTTTTTACATCCGACGCAAAACAAAAAAGAGGGGGGGGGGGGGGCATAAGTTTGAGCCTGGTGTCTATTTGTGTGTGTCTGTCTGTGGTATTTTAGCTCCCAAACTGATAGAAGGGCCGGATTTATTATTATTGACGTGACAACGTCTTATAAATTGGTTTGCCGGGTGACACTTCAAGAAACTGCGTTACGCTCCGCTCACGTTCCGCGCTCACAATGAGAGCGAGTGAGAGGCACGCGTCCCTTCGACTCGGGCATGGTTAGCCCGCCTAAGAGCGAGTGAGACAGACATAAAAAGTGAAATGCACGCGTCCCTTCCACTCGAGCACAGTTAACCCGCCTAAGAGCGAGAGAGACAGAGCGAGAGAGAGAGAGTGAGAGAGATAGGCATAGACACCGGTTCATGTTATACGAATGAATATTCACATTAAAATTATTTTACCACTCAAAGTCGTTGTCACGTAAAACTTTCGCCCGTATACCGACTTTACAGGCAACCATTTTTTTATTATTCAAAAGATAGTTCAATCATGGTGGTTCTCAGATAGAATCCGTCTAGCCGTGAATCTTACCAGCTATTTCTTGGCTCGTGTCGGGGTTTTTTTTTATCGGAAAATAATTTGATTAGTTTAAAAGATCAGGTGCACATTATACAAAAAAAATATGATCAGTATTCTTCTTATACATGTCTCTATATTATTGTCTTTTAATACTTAATGCATGATTTCTTTAAATATTGTAGTAGTGAAAGCTGTTAGTATCCCTAAAAAAGACAATCAAACAACTTTTCAGTGACAAATCGCGACTGCCCGCCGCACTACATTCTTAACTTCATTCGTAATAAAGTTTTTTGAAGCTTTTTTCTTAAGCATAGACTGAAGTAGTAATTTTATTTTTGTATTAGAGCCATATCTCAAAAATATACTAAAATAAACTTATTATGTGTGCAAATGAAGTGCCCATTTGATTAAATCTAACTAATATTATAAGGAGGAAAGATAAAAAAGAGGAAATATTAAATTGTTTGTTTGAATTGAACAGGTTACTGAATTACTGTCACGTTTAAAAAAAATAATCAACATTAGAATTCTACATTATCACAGGCTATATTTAATGTATAATAACATGATTAATGCATTAAAGAACCAAATTGCACGCAGGCGAAGCCGCTGGCAAAAAGCTAGTGTTCAATAAGACCTCTCCGCCTAGATGAGAGCAAAGACTCTTATCGGCCAGCTGTAATTACCAACTTGTTCGCAAACTTCACTTTCACTTAGCTGTGCAATGGGGGGCCTTTGTTCTGAAACTTGGCGAAGAAAGCACATCCAGCTTGACACTAGAGAACCTTACATCAATTACAATACGAGTGGGATTGCAATGAAATTGTGTTGAGTGATGCGCTGGTATCTAAAGTCTCAGCTGTGCCCTTGACAAAGAACGAAGACAACAAAATCGTTTACCAAATAGACAGTCCATTGGGTTAATGCTGAAGTCATTTTAATTTGATTTGCAAGATTGAATCGTTTTTGAAAACTTCTATGACGTCTTTAACGTCACTCTGTATAATATAGAATTATAATATAATCAAGGTTTTATAGTATAGTATAATCAAACTTTTAGAGTTTTCTACACCCTGTTTTGTCAATTTTGTATCACCTATGACGTTTGTCCTTAAGCTTGTGAATTTACATTACCGATTAGTAAAAATATTTTACCAATAGAAATTTATATGTGAGTGAGGCATACTTTATATTTCATTTTATTAATATACAGGTTGGTAAAAAAAATGCGAATGGAGCCTGTAACACTTGCCAGTCGGCTGATCGACTTTGGATGCCAACCTTACGATTTTTTTCCGTTACACTTAACTCTTTATTTACGATTCACCTCTCGTTATTTTTATCTGGAGCCCCCCGTTTGCACGGGGCCCTAGGCTTAAGCCAAAAAAGCCCTAAGGTTGATCCGCCTCTGCGTAACTAAGTTATATTTGCGAGCCAACCTTTTCAAAACTATACTTTTCCTTGTAGATTTGGCACAAGAGATAATTATCTGTTATAAATAAAAAAACATTTTAGGATTTTAACCCTAATAACAGTAACTAGGAAGGTAATTTAATTACTTTTAGGAATTTTTTGAAAGACCGGGCTATTGGTAAGCTTGCGCTTTATCATAAAAAGGGTTTACTTTGGGTCAACCCTTATCGTACGTTAAACGATTTTTAACCAAATGAGGTAGACCACATTCAACTGCATGTATTGGTTTCAATTGTAAGATTTCGTTTTTTTGCTACCTCCGCAGAACCACATACCTACTTGACGAAGTGTAAGATGTCCATATTGTTTTAAATGATATGTAACACCATATGATTTTTACGTGCACTACAAATTTTGAAACCCAATACCTATTAAAAAAATAATTTCCACATTTCGCGAAGCACGGAACCCTAGATACTTATCGTGCCGAAGTGCGGCCGGAAATTACTCCTTCATCCCACATACGAGTACCGAGTAAGTACGACACAGAATAGATAAGTATAACAAGTACTCCAATATTAAAGAAAATAAAACACGACAAAATTTTATAATCAATTTATGCATTGTGCTTGTGGCGCAGTGGTTGCAGCGCTTTGGTAGTGATACCAAAAGTTAAGCAACCTACGGCGCGGTCATGTTTGGGATGGGTGACCATTCTGACCATACAAGTGACGTCTATTCACAAGCATCTCCGCTTCGGAAGGTACGTTAAGCTTTTGGTCCCGGTTAATATCGATAGATATTAGTCGTTAAGCCTGGTCGGAGGCCCTCGGGCGGCTCAATAACATCTGACAGTAAGGTTGGTCACTTACCTTACACACACCCCTCCACCAAACCGCACTGAGCCCGCGTGGTGGAGTATAGCTCGCACCACCTCATAGTTGAAGTGAGACCTGTGCCCAGCAGTGGGACGTTTATAGGCCGATGATGATGATGATGCATTGTCATTGAAACTCAAAGGTGTATACAAAATTGAACACTGAAAAGTGGGTGATTTTCGGTCCTAGCGAGTGCGTTTCGTTTAATCGCATATGGAAAATCACAGGGAAGACATGGTCAACTGCTTAAAGAGTAGGGCCTTGGCATACCTAGGGCATCAGCATTCCTAGGGCCTTGTTGCGACGTGAGTCTGTGGGCGTGTGTGGCATTTCGAGCATTTGTTATTATTTGCTTCCGTACTACCTTACATCTACACTGTGGCATCGATCACTTACGTCGATTGAGTTAAAATTAATCTTACATGAATTTTTCATAAGAGTTAAGTATTTTCATTGCCTTGTTATTGGAGGCACTCATGTTTGGTAAGCAGGATTTAAGAGCTGTAATTATAGGGATACGCTCGGCTTACGTGAAATTAAATTACGAATAAGAATCAATGTGTCGGTACATATTTCGTAATGAAGGTATATTACATCATATTTGAGGGTTTTTTTCTGTTATACAGGGTTACAGGAAAATTCGTGCTCGATCCGGTAAAGGCATGGGGTACTCATCATTTCTGACATATTTTACATAATTTTATATAATTATTATAATTGCATTTTTACATGTGTAATAAGCTAAATAAGCTAATGCTTTAGGACGTCAAACATTGATATAGTTAAGAAGTTAATTGAATAGACGGACTATTCAATTAACTTCTTCATCAGACAAGTGAAAGTAAAGAAATTAAAAAAAATATTTGTTAGTTAATTTTTCCCGGAGGGATATCTTAAAAAATATTATGACAGTCGTTCGCCAGATGTGTTTAAAATATCTTAGTTTCATCACCTAACAAACTAGGGTTTTATTTTAAGGCATTGAGAAAAAAGGTAATTTCATAGGCCATTCCATTTTTAATAAATTTTTATCTTTATCTCAGTTAATAATTAAGCTGCCACGCTGTGGAATCTCCATTAAAAATTGAGATCATCTTTATGAATGTGTTCAATGACTACTGCTGTCCTACTCTCTTAGGCATTGTCCATAGCTTCAGATATAGCTATTCCTGTCACTCTTACAAACTTGAGAGTGTGCGAAGCTCTGGCTAGACTCGAAAATACGTGCGAAACCTTAGAAAGTAAGCCTCTGATACAAAGAATGCCTTGGTTTTATCATTACAACTAATCAACCTGTATATTTAATAAGGTGTATTGGTCAAGAAGTTGACTATTAACCAAAAGGTCGCGGGTTCAATCCCCGCACTGTACAAACATTTGAGTGCATGAACATGTCTGTACTGGTCTGGGTGTTATATGTATTTATTTCGATTTATTTGTCGGTAATACCACTGTTGATTTTGATATCTGTAACACAAGTGTTATTGCTACTTACCACGGTGTCAGATCAATGTACTCGTATGTGATGTTGTTGTATATTTATTTATTTATTTTTACAAACTCTAATATAATTTTACCCTTTTCCTCCTCCTTATTTTATATTCTTATAAGTTTATCTAAAAATCAAATGGGGGTATCAGTACATGCTTCTGAACATATGTATGCAGTTAAAGTTAAAAAATAAATACCGCTTATTTTTTTTTTGACAAAACCCATAAATGTTGATTGATTAATTTCTATTGCGAGGTCCTACTCTCTAAAGCTTACCAGGTAATAGCCACCCGGTTCATTCGTAAGGTTTTGCTAGCATGGGTGACAATGAAGGCTAGATTTTAAAATACGAATGTAGAGTAGTCCTTAGAGTAGTAGTAGAGGAAATGCGATGTGATGCATGAATGAACTATTTAATAATAAAAATAAAAATAATATAAATTTTTAGGTACTTAAAACCTTAATTTTTCGACTACCTTAGCCACTTAAAATTGACTGCACACATATATCAGTAAAGTGTGCAGATACCCCCATATGAATTTTGGATATACTTTAAAAGTTGTGGTGTGTATTTTTTTGTAATCAATCTTCTACGCAAAATTTCGCCTATTTCCCATCAGTGTCAGATAATTCGTTTAAAAATGTCGATTTAACACTTGTTATATAAAATAAATAATTCAAAACATTTGCTTTACTGAGTTCTGAATTCAATTCGTTGATTTTGCTCCTGAATTTGTTCGTTTTGCATTTGGAAACCTCTCCCCGAAGAAGCGAGATAAATTAAACATAAGTACTCGTATGAGCCTGCTTTAAGATTCGGGACAATGAATACATTTTGAATGCGTACAATCACCAGTTGAAATATTTACACATTGTATAAATAATAACACATTACGGATAAACTTGTGTAAGTTGAGAAGTAATGACAAACGTTTACGTCCATCTTCTTAGTTACGGAAACCTTTGTTTTTAACACGCTTTTATTAGATCAGGGTGTATGTATGTATGTATGTATGAATGTATGTGACGGAATTTTTGAGCTCAATTTTCATTAACTTCCAGAAATCGGATTAATTTGAAACTTTGCACACGTATTAAGTACCGACGACAATGCAATAATTTGATCAGAGTTTTCTATTATCCTTATTTACTTAAAAAAAATAAAAAAAATAGTTAAAAAAAACTAAAAAAAACACGCTTTTGTTGCTAAATAAAGATAAAATTATTTCTGAGTACAAAGAATTTATATTATAGTAGAGTAAAAAGCATGGGGTGCTTGGTATAGTACTCGTATATATTAAAATCCTTCTATTATTGGCAACTATAAAAAGAGAACTATGAAAACAACATAAAGTGCACCACACGCTTTTTATTCTACTGTAATATATATTTTTTATACTCAGAAAATTTTATTTTATAATTTCGACTTAATAGAAGATTTTTTTTAAAGTATCCATGCAATCGTCTACTCGTATTTAGGGCACCGCTTAAGATCTAAGATGGCGGACTCAAAAGAGCTGCCCTCCTCACCTACATTTATTACAGGCGCTCTCAAAGACACATTTTAACAGATATTTTAATATTCTCGGAGACAGACAGCGGCCTTTTCATGTCACGTCAAAGCAACCTCATGCCTCCGTGTACTTTGGAACAGGAATATTTGATCCATTAAAGGAATACAGGAATGCGTTCCTTCGCGGAGAGTTGGGTTTCATTATTCGATTACACATTAGATTTAAAACGTAGCTGGCGTTGGTTAGAATAAGACAATGATATAGGAGGAATCAAGACTTATTTAGAGTTTTATCACAAGAATATGCCGATTATCAATAAGAGGAAATTAAACACGTTATTAAACACAATAAAACACGTAGTCAACCTCTTCAATGTGATGATAATATGTTCAAAGCTTTGGCACACAGCCGGGTACGGCGGCGATACCGCCACAGTTTTTGGGCAGCCCACAAACCTAGTTGTCACCTTTAAAAAAGGACACGACCTTTCAACACAGTGACAAATGCTTTATCACATTACTCATTCGACTCAAATATTCGACGATAATATTGACCATAAATTACTCAAAGCCACTTAAATTTTACCTTATATAAATATCCTAATAGAAAACAAAAGATTCTCGAATTCTCCTCACAACCCCATTTACATACATCACACAAAGAGTTCCCAGCATTCGTATAAAGCTTTATAACAGTCCCGGAATATACCCTCCGAAATAAGCCGATATCAAAATTAAATTTTCATCTATGCAAAGAACGGTCGGATCTAAAATGAAAATCTCTATATTAAACTTAGGTAAACACCGTTCATTTATTTTCGGGGCTGCGGAAATTGTTGGTTATTATTGAAACCAGTAAATCATGGGACACGTAAGATACCGCTTCGCAGCGAACAAAAAGTTACGTTATTAAGATCGAACTTCGGTATCAGTTTTTGTATTTGTTGGTAGTTTTCGGTAGGTACCTATTTTAGTTTCATCTTTGTATTTAGTTAGTTGACGTATTTCGTCTCGTGTGATTAAGGAAACATAACTACTAGCGGGTCACCCGTGAACATTCGTAATCATTTTCGAAATCAACAACATTTCAAAACGATCTATCTGAATTAGCCTTATTCAGATAGATCAAGTCTAGAGATAGATATTTACCCGGTATTTACCCCGAATCTGAAAGTGGGTAAAACGAAGTAAATTCCCGGGTTAATACACAAATAGTGGGTAAATATGAATGTCACAATATACTCGTATTAACAGCTTTATGAGATTTCATTCATTTTAAACGTTAAAACCGAGTTAAATTGGATTCAAGTCATTCGTTATTTACGTAAAAATGCTTGAAAGCCACTGACTGTGATAACAACAACTTATTTGATACTTATACCGAGTTCGGATCAAATTGTGATACTTTTCGAATTTGATAATTTGAATTTAAAAAATAAAATACAAATTACATGTCAGGTATTCAAAATTAGGTCTTATTTTTTGGAATTATGGAACTACAAGGGTGCAGGAAACCAAATGTGACATAACGTAGGTACAGTTTAAATCAGATTTAAGCAAATTGAAAATGGAAACCAAATTCTTTATAAATTAATTCATCAAATGCATCCTGTCAAACTTTTTTAACAGAAATTAACCTTTCGCAATAATTTCAATTCTAGAGGTAAATAGCCACAATCTAGCTCTTACCAAAATTGACCCATAAACATCTCAGGGCCGCGATAAAACGGAATTGGTATTTCAAGGGCCTATCCCAGGGCGCTATTTGCTGTAGATAACTATTTTATTGAAATTACTCAAATTTATTTCAATTTTCAATAGAACCGCTTTGTGCCAATTCCAGATTCTTTATTACATAGTACAAAGCAAAATCGTATTCAATGACTCTTTCTATGTCTAAAACATGTATGAATGTATGCTTAGATCTTTAAAACTACTAAACAGATTTTGGTGCAGTTTTCTTTACTATCTAAGCAATTCAACAGGAAGGTTCATACAAACTTGCAACCGCTATTTTAAACCCTTAGGCGTGGAATAAATCAAAATTGTCTTAGTAGCTATATGTATGCAAAGTCTCAGTTTAAAATTAACAAAATTTCATCCCCTATTTTATCCCTTGGGGGAAGAATTTGTCAAAATCCTTTCTTAGCGGATGTCTACGTAACATCTACCTGCATGCCAAATTTCAGCCCGATCCAACCAGGGGTTCGGGCTGTCCGTTGATAGAGCACAATGTTAGTTCTCATATGTAACTAAAAAAACCCGGCCAACTGTGATTTGAACACATCTTAGTAAGATTTTGATTGCATGAAAGCGCCCCTTAAGTAATTATTTCATTCTGTTTATTAATATATTTTATTTTACTAGCGGGCCAAAGATAAACAAGATTTTTTTTTCGTCATCTTTTTTTTAAGATTTAAAGATTTATTTAAGTGTAAATTATAAATGGAACATACATTTTTGGTATAGAAAACTTCAATTAAGCAGGTAATGGTTGTGATAGGAGTAACCGCTATCTCTTTGTTACATTAAAGTACTTATAAAAATTAATAAATCTATCTACTTTAATAATTATCTTTGGTTCTGGAGATAAATACCATTACCAATAAAATTACAATTTTAAAAATGACCAAGTATACCATTTTTACCCTTGAGAACGAAACCCTAACAATCTATCAACACCCACCACTCCACGGAGAAGATTAACCAAGCCATCAAAAAAGGAACGAGACGAAGCGTGTGTCTTTTAATCCCAATTTCCGCCAATACCGTATATCACCACAAACTTGGGAGCTTAAAAATTTCTCCCGAAACACTGTGCCGGAGTCCTACTATGTAAGACGATGTAGTGTAGAATTTAACTATATCTTTTCACATACAAGTAAAAGCTTTTTGTTTATAACGAGGGGTCTCAAATCAATATCTCTGGCGTGCCATCTTGTAAGAAGTCATAAAACATATTTTTTATAGCATCAGTTATAGGGTACAGCAAATGGCGGATAAAGCTTATTAATTGCCTTTATTATTACTATTAACTTGCCTATGATGGGGCATACAAAATTATTTAAAACATTCACAGATTGTTTTGAATTAAATAATATTTTTACTTATACAATACAATACAAGATCACTTCACTAAATTAGTACTAAATGTATTACCAAAACAAAACAGTTTAAGTTTAAGTCAAACATACCTTAACGACACGTTGGTCTTATTGCCGTTGGATGATTTACATACCTACATTTCCACTGTTTTAATTTCATTTTTTTTTTGGGCGCGGCGCGCTCTAATACTGCCGGCAACGCGCCGCGCCTAATTTGATAGCTCAGACTCAGCTCAAACGCTCAAATCATAAATTTTCACACGCTCAAATCATATGTTCACACGCTCAAATCAAAAGAAAACTCAAATCATCAGTCAATCACACGCTAGAAATGTCAAAAGAAAATGTCATGTCCTATCGCGCTAGCTATTGGACCCTGCTAAAACGGTATGGCTAGAATTGGCTAGACGACACCACCAATCGTTGACATACTTTTTATTATCTGTCAAAACGGTCTGCCTCCATAGATTTCGTATGGGAATAAATGATTGTGACGTCACGGTCATGTGTCAGAAATCGGAGTCAATTGACCGAATATTTATTGCGTTTTGTGTATTTAAAAATTGGTTTCTACAGCTTTTTTGAAATATACTAGTTGTATTAACTTCATAGGGGCTATGTTTTTTAAACACCATGTTCTTGACAATATTTAAGATAGGTGTCATCATCCCAATTGAGAATAGAATCCAAATGTTACAGAGTAACACCTCTGGCGTTCTCGACCACAAGAGACGTGATTGATGTTGTTATTAGCCGACGCTGGCAACAATGTTTTTTCTCCCTTAATTGCGCTTTGTCAACATCTTTTTTTTTTAGAATCCCCCGTTAATACTTCAGAAGATTTTGCCGTCGACATCTTGGATAGGTTTAAAAAAGATGATAATTCTTACGTATTTGTTTGGCTAGGTCAGTGACTTCAAGTTATTTTTAGCACCACAAGGCTGGAACGTATTTATAGAACTGACACAATTTTTATTATTCTGATAACTATTATTATCATTTATTTTTATTATTTTATTATACAACAACATCACACACATTGCTCTGATTCCGTGGTAAGTAGCTTAAGCACTTATGTTACAGATACGATACAGGATCAACAGTGGTATTACAAAGAGACTTAAATAAATAAATATAACACCCAGACCAGTACAAACAACATGATCATGCACACAAATGATTGTACAGTGCGGGGATCGAACCCGCGACCTCTTGGTTAATTAGTCAACATCTTGACCATTACACCAAAGTGGTCGTCAATATAATGTTATTATATAATTCAAAGTAAATATTTTCAGGTCATGACTGATTATGGTTGCGTCATATACTAATATCTTGATACGGATCATGTATTGAATAAAGCCAGTCACTCGCAATAGTTTGTTTCTCTTTTTGTACAAGATAAAACAAAAATGATTCATATAAGAGTTAATGCACCATTCATGACTTTTCTACCCACTGCTGCTACTTGAATAATTCACTTTAACAATAGATCATCCCAGGTCGAGCCAAAATTGTTTCTGAGATTTTCTGTCATGAATTTCTCAATAACAGCTCGGAATCGGTAAGTTAGCGGTGTTACATCCCCGTGACTCGGAAAGCACGTTAAGCCGTTGGTCCTGCGCCTGATCTCTCTTCGGTCACGTCGGATTGCCGTCTCACCGAACTTTGAGAGTGAGGAACAGTGAGTGCACCTGAGTTCTGCGCTCACACTTGTGCACTATAATATCTCCTGCATAGTTGGCTGATCTCTGTTGAGATTGGCCGCCGTGGTCGAAATCGGCCAGGAGGACTATTACTATTATTACTCAGATCATATCAAAAAGAGGCAGATACGGTATGAGCTAGTCGCGCGTGGCCCTACCAAACCGAGACCAATAGACCTGCTCCGCTGCTAGTCTTCGTCAGTTCTGCAAGTTGTTAACACGTGTATGCGTATGCTTGAGCGACCCATTTTAACACGCATTCATTAGATCGGGGTGTATGTTTGTATGAATGTATGTAACAGAATTTTTGAGCTCAATTTTCACCAACTTCCAGAAGTCGGATTAATTTGAAACTTTACACACGTATTAAGTACCGATGACAATGCAATAATTTCATAAGAGTTTTCCATTATCCTTATAACTAAGAAAAAAGAATAAATAAATAGTTTAAAAAACTAAAAAATACACACACGCTTTTATTGCTAACTAAAAAAGAGAAAATAATTTCTGAGTACACGGAATTTATATTACAGTAGAGTAAAAAGCGTGGGGTGCATGGTATAGTAGTATGTGAAAATCATCCTATTATTGGCAACTACAAAAAGAGAAGTATGAAAACGTCAAAAAGTGCACCCCACCCTTTTTACTTTACTGTAATATAAATTCCGTGTACTCAGAAATTATTTTCTCTTTTCTAGTTAGCAATAAAAGTGTTTTTTTAGTTTTTTATTAAAGTTGACGATTGCTAGGACGTACCGTATCTTTCTCTGTTTGGTTTAATCTAAGCCTGCATACTTACAAACGTATCCACATACGCCTACGCTCAGGAAAGGGGGAATAAATTCCCCAGTTGAAAACTCGAAGATGTCTGTCGCACCTTTCGGTTACACGGACTGATTTATACGGTCTAACTTTGTTTGCTTTTGATGTTTTACCTTCTTTTAGGCTAAAGCCACACCTGCGTCTTTCTGCCGCCGCGACTCGCTTCTGACCGCATGTCAACCAATAGCCGCACATAATTAAAACGACGACCACTTTGGTGTAATGGTCAAGAAGTTGACTATTAACCAAGAGGTCGCGGGTTCGATCCCCGCTCTGTACAAACATTTGTGTGCATGATCATGTCTGTTTGTTATATGTATTTATTTAAGTTTATTTGTAATACCACTGTGAATCAACAGATATGTGTAACACAAATGCTTAAGCCACGGAGTCAGATCAATGTATGTGATGTTGTTGTATATTTATTATTATTTAATTATTGTTATTATTATAATTTAAAACTCTGACAATCGCGAATCGAAAGTGGCGAATCCCGCACGTGTAGCCTGAACTTTTTAAACCTGTCTCCTGGTCTGAACAGAACTGTAGTCCATTCCAATGCAATCTGGTTCTTTTATGCTAACTTTAAATAACAATCCTTGTATCTTTTAATTTAGGACTGCCTAGACTGTATACTGATTTAGTCATATCAGAGATGCAGATATAACGGTGTTGCAAAGTAGTGGATAACACCTTTGGATTTAATTGACATTTGACATTTAACTATATTCATTTTGCATGCCAGTGTCTGGTAAATTGTGAGGGACTTTTATTATTATTGACATCTGTTGCATGTGTAAAATGAAGAAAGTTGAATTTTAAGCGGTACAGACAACAGAACTTTAGTGTTCGTGTTTATGTTAGAAAATCGCACTTATTGCCTACAAGGTGCTCTCTCATCGGAATGTTAATCTTGATGTGATATTGTGTGAACATGTTCGATGTATAGATTCAAATAATACCAATACCTATTTAAATATTAAGGGATAAGGTAGACATAAGATTCACATATAACGTCCGTTTTAACGGATCGTCGCTACTAAACATAGTAGTTACACAGCACATCGAAGTACTGATTCGATAAACGGATCAGTGTAGGTACTGGATATGGATGGTATGGTACTGGCCATGTCTGTCGCTGAACCGACGAGAGGTGGAGCAGGAAGGTTCTTGAATGGAGACCACGCTTAAGTAAACGTAGTGTGGGACGCCCCCCGGCTAGATGGACAGACGACCTGAAAAAGGCAGCTGGTAGTGACTGGATGCAAAGGGCAGGAGATCGTGCGCTGTGGCGCTCCTTGGGAGAGGCCTATGTCCAGCAGTGGACTGTAACAGGCTGATATGATGATGATAAGTACTGGATCCGAAATACTGTATTATGTGTGACCTGTAAAACGGATGTTATATGTGAAGGCGACCTTACGAAAAATTAAAACCGGTCAAGTGCGAGTTGGACTCGCGCATCGAGGGTTCCGTACAAAGCTGTAGATAAGGAGTAGTAACTTTGAAATTTTCAAAATTGTCAAAAATATTTTTTTATTTAGTTATGATGAAACTGAAAATTTACGGTTTTCGTAATTTTTCCTATATCTGTACTATAAGACGTGACTTCGTACTAAATTTCAAGATTCTAAGTTTACGGAAAGTACCCTGTAGGTTTTGATTCCCGTGCGAGTTTCGAAAATTTGCGGAAATTTGCGGCCTAAATGGCTGTATCTTTTGATTGCGTTGGCTTAGAAAGTTGATTTTTCTACAGCTTCTAGGGACAGTAGACCTTAGTATCATATATAAATTTCAGTTTGATACCTCCACGCGTTCCTGAGAAAACGGTCTTGACAGACGGACGGACGGACGGACAACAAAGTGGTCTTATAAGGGGTTCCGTTTTTTTCTTTTGAGGTACGGAACCCTAAAAATCAGTTCACAAGGAATTCTTATGACTGAATAGCGCGCTTCTCTGAGTTTTATTCAACAAAAAAATTTCGTGGTGTGCTATACGTAGGTACAGTCACTGCCAAAATGATCTAGGCACCCAATGTAGTGAAAATGTTCTGATAAGCATCTATTCATTTGTATCTACGCACATTAAGTAACCATATTGTTTTTCTAAGCATGTCTAAGCAATCAAAGTATGAATCTATGCAGCAATAAAACATGTTCAAAATGATGTTGACTTTAAATGAATCACATCTTAATTTCCCACAGATATGGTGGTCTTTTTTTATTCTACGTCAAACTCCCGCTAAAAGAGTGAGAAAGATGATCGACATTTTATTTATCAGCCACGAATAAAATATCAATCAAAATATGTAGATTAGGTATAGAGACTATTAAAGTTTCCATTTTGGTGGGTTTATAAATAAATCAAAACGAATTCTTATGTCAAAGATAAAAGGACTATTTATCTGTACTGTACTGTGCTTGTTCTTGCTGCATGGATACGGGTGAAACGAGTGATTGCTTAGATATTTTTGACCACACCTAACAGCTTACATAAAATTGAAGCTTCGGATGCTTAGTTACTTACTACTGTTTTACTACTTATGACGCGAAGAACAATATGGTTACTTTATGTGCGTGAATGTTAATGAATCTCTACAGAACATTTGACTAATTTGGACGCCTCGATCATTTTGGCGCTGACCGTACTTGTATATCTATGTAATATCAAAATATCTACCTAGCTGTTTATTTAAACCCTTTTGTTCAAAGGTAAAGGGCTGTCTTTCTTTACATAATATTTTGAAATATCTATGTCCTACCTAGCACAGTAATATCTAATTGTTTTCCCAGAGCGTGAAATACAAACATTTGGTTGTAGATGTGTCAGTGTGAGACAGTAAAAATATCACTTAATTTTTTTATACACATCTAGCGGACCCGGCAGACGTTGTCCTGCCCGTTGCTTTTTTTAAAATTTCTGATCTTTTTAACCTTCCCTGGACTTCCACGAATATCTCAAGACCAAAATTATTGAAATCGGTTCAGCCGTTGTCGAGTTTTAGCGAGACTAACGAACAACAATTCATTTTTATATATAAGATGAAGTAAAACTTTTTTCTTATAACACTTGATGTTATGTGGTGACGAAGTTGAAGGTGTACGCGCAGTAACCTCGGAATCCACAAATATAATTGTTAACTTAACTGAACTAGGTACCTAGGTACGTTAGTTCACAAACTAATTAGGTAGAGGAGACCTTTGGTTGCCTCCCATTTCCTGAATCCTCTTTCCGTCTGCCTGCAATTAATTACATTTTCAACTAATTAATTTATCTTTATCGCCTTATTATATTTCTTACTTGAACAAAGTGGAAAGGCAGATATTAAATTGTATCCAGTGAATTGTCGGGAGGGAACTGTGACCTCGAAAAGATATAATATTAATTTAAAAGAATGTGACTGGAAGATAGTGATGGTAAAATGCCACTGAAGTTATATAATCGATACTTTTTAAATTATGTACTATACGACACTTAAGTGACATTGGCTTATTTATCAATAAAGCTGAAAAAGATAATTAATATTTTGCTTTAAAATTTAAACTAAACGACGCCAGCGCAAGAATCCGCGTCCGTAGTGGCAAACGCGAGTGTTTTGTTATTGTCAGTGTTGTGTATCCAGGTGCATATTCCGTGTCACGCTCTGAGTTTATTTGTAAGTCATTCGCCAGCTCTTGTTTTTTCACATTTGGATGTATTTGGGTTCCTGCGCTGGCGTCGTTTAGTGGAAATTTAAAGCATAATATTTCTCTTTTTCAGCCTCAGTCATGGATTTCCGCAAAGTAACACCTGATTCCATCAATTATTTATCAATCTTTAGGAATCGTAGAGTTAGAGATTTCCGGAACAAAAATTGGATGAACGGGACATGTAAAGCAATTCCTTTTACACGTCCCGTTTATCCAATTTTTGTTCCGTAAAATTAATGCCATCTTTGAAACTAACTACTGTTAGAAAAAGTAGTAATCTAAGAAGAAAAGCTTCGCATTTGAATTAAAATGAAAAGTTACGTACCCAAAATCTCCGAAAAGAGAGTAAGGTTTTTCTTAATTTTATTGTCCAATTTATTCAGAATCCATAGTTGAATTTAACACAGACTGAAAATATTTTATCAACAAATCATTGAGAAATGTTTCGTTCGTAATTATAATCTTTATCGTTTTTCATAATTATAATCTCTGTTAGAATTCAAGGTAAGGCAATAATTAAACATAAAAACAAACTATTTTCTATTTAGGTACAAAAATAGGCATTGATCATATTTTAAAATCTTTAATAGGCACATCACTAATAGGGGCTTATATTAAAATTAAACTGAAGACATCTGTTGTACAGACCCGGCAGATTCGGACGAGGACTTAGCATTAATGAATATTTGAATTTTTAATTCCATGTATTTAAATGAATTTGTCAAAGAAGATGTTCGCAGCGGAAGAAGCGTTTTAAGGATATTCCAATTAATTCTTGCTTTTGACTGGCAAGGGTGCGAACAATTAAAAATTTTTGTGTTATGGAGATCGGTACCAGTAGGTTTAATGTTTCTTTATTGATTGCATAGTGATGGATTTCAGAGCAAATTCAGCTTCATCGTGCATTATTCGAGTCTTGCCTAAAGGTAGCATTCCTGCACTTACCACAGAACACAGACCTAAGGTCCGGACAGCAGGCGACACTGCGTCATTCACGGCCAAAGTTCTACGCAAATTCGTCACGGTGACAAGTCCGATGTGCAGCCGTGGCTGTGCGCAAAATCTATTTACAGAGTCGTAGAAACAAGCGGTGCCGCATGTCTTGCCTGTGGTTTTATCACACGCAGCAGTGATAAAACTGCCTCGTTGGTGTAGTGGCTAAATTTCTGCCATACATTCGAGAGGTCCTGGGTTTGAATCCTAGGTCGTGCCAAAAAATTTTCTAAGATGTTCAGTCATGAATCTCTCAAAAACAGCTCGGAGTCGGGAAGTTGGCGGTGTTACACCCCTGTGCCTCGGAAAGCACATTAAGCCGTTGCACTGTGGAAAATGGTAGAACAACTGCATATCATAAATCGTTTTTCAAAGTGTCACTTATGACAACTTTTTTAATTTTATTCAATAGCTAAGAGTTAATCTAATGTATTATGTACTCATTTCACATAAGTATGTAGAAAAGATTATTCTGTACTATCACAATCCGAATTGTTCATACAGACAGAAATTGCGAGAGAAATAACTTCAAGAGTTTCAATGAGATTTTAATGTGAAACTTTGTAAGAATAGGTATGAAGTATTGCACATATCTAAAAAGGTTATTTCATTTAGATTTAGGAACAATGTAAAAAAATTATTTTTTTACTTAAATATTGTAGCTTTAATGGAAAAAGTAAAGATAGTGAAAAATTTTTTTTTTATTTATTTCATCGTGACTTTTGACTGTTACCAACGTTTCACTGTGCTTAAAATTTTATGTTGGATTGTAGCCTAGTTATTCATAAACAACATTTATTAAAATTTGCTGCGGCTTTTTGCGGTTTCTGAAGATGTAGGTTAAAGAGTGATAAAAAGCAGAAAATAAAAGTGTTATCTTTTGTGGTTTCAAATGTAGTACACTATTTATCATCAATAGTTTGCAGTTTTTTTGGTTATTTCTTATTGTCAATTGATAGATATTGGTGCGTTATCAGTTTTGCACCTTGTTTTGCTTGTTTTTTTATCAGACCAGTTGCACACTACCTAGTCAAGTTTTGACGGCTCGCAGACTTTAAAAATAAAACAAAAGTTTTGATGTTAAAAACACTGTATTGTTTAGAGTTAACACTTTTACACTGGTTTACTAAACTATCGATCTGGATGATCACAACTACGAACTAGTGATCTCGATGATCAGGACTTAAACTAACACTCGCTAGGAGCGGAGAAGTACACGTGATGTGGGACGAGTTACGACTGCCGTATGGGATGCCCGCAGGCCTATATATAGATGTCCTGAGGACGGTCATGTCTAGAGTGGGGACGGGAAGCGTCTACCACGAATAAGTTGCTAACGGAAATGTTTAGGTTGAATTAAACAAAACATTGCCCATGAAATTTAGGCTCTACAATGTAGCGCAGGATGTTTATGTCTGAGGCTTGAAGAGACTCAGCATAACAGTTCTCAAGAAATTAGCCAGTTACATTGTAGTAACTGTTTATGTTGCAAAATGATAGATGTGACATATCTGAGAGCTTTAGAAGACTCATCAAAACAATTCTTAAGAAGTTTGGCAGTTACTTTGTAGTAACTGCTTACATTGCAGTAAGTTTATTTATTGGGAATGGTGATAGAGTGGGATGGCAGATGTGATAACATAACTACCTACTACTTACCAGAAAGTTATCAATACGGGCTCTCTACTTTACATGCATGGATTCGGTGTATGGAAATGATATTAAACAAAAGAAAGATTGTAAGAAATTACAATCTTTCTTTTCAAACATGGTCAGCAACAACCGATGAAAAGAAACGACTTAAACAAGAAAATATGAAATTGGTACAGTAATGATTTTGTGATGAGCTAGGATTGATTAATTATCGATCAACCACGGCAAGGTTGTGGTAACTCCTATGATGGTAACACTGCCAGAAGATTATTTATAATGCAAGCTGCTCTGCTGAAATTACAGTAGTGGATTTAAATTTAATTACACGACTTTACATAACTGCAAGCTCTTACATCAGGTGTAATGATAAATGCTGTAAAATTTGTCAGTTATGCTAAGGATTATAAAAAAAATCGCTCATCAGATCAAGAAATGCTCTAGATCATCTACTAATGAGGACGTATTTCATATTCTTCTTCATACTTCAGATCCGTTTATAACCAGCATAAGAAAATAATAATTAAATATTGCAAAAATGTGAAGAAACTTGATGAAGATACCCTTGATCTTTTAAAAGTAAATGACTTAATTTCCGATCCCGAAGTTCACAGAATATAATCCATTTGGCTAACATAATCAGTTTATAGATCTGTCTGTCTTTTTTTTTCAACCAAATTATTTTCAAATCTTCGTTTTAAACTTTCAAAGTTCATTTATTCAATAATTGTTTAAAAATAAAGTAAGTACTTTTTTAAGAAGATAGTAGCTAGTTATATTTCATAAAATAGCCTTATGTTTTAATTTTTATTTTAAAATTAAGTATATGGTGGTTATTTTCAGTACACATCTCATAAGACTGCATAAGATTGTAAAAATATTCACTACTTTGCTGCTAGATTTAGATTTTTAATACCTTACATTTAAGCAAATTGTTATTAAACCATTTCATATAAAACTTCATACATTCTTTTATATGTGTGCAAAATTTTACATTAAAATCTTCAGAAATAAAGAAGTTATTGATTTTTGATCCGAAACAGACCTCGATTTTCCATAGTGCGTTGGTCCTGCGCCTGATCTCTCTCCGGTTATGTCGGATTGCCGTCTCACCGTATTTTAAGAGTGATGAAACAGTAAGTGCACCTGTGTATTGCACTCACACTTGTGCACTATAACATCTCCTGCGTAGTTGGCTGATATCTGTTGAGATTGGCAGCCGCGGTCGAAATCGGCCGGGAGGACTTTTATTATTATTTATAAAAACTGTAAGGAATATAATAGCAATAATAAGTCTAAGACAGCTCGCAAGCGGCATGACTTGCCAATTTCCTCCGTACATCCCTCAAACAGTCTCGACGAGCGACGTTTCATTTCCACCTGCGACTACAATACGCTATGAATAAATCGATTCTTCCCCGTTAATGAGTTGTGTCCTACGCAGCAGATCTATATTTGATAGTCCTCCTGGCCGGTTTCGACCACGGCGGCCAATCTCAACAGAGATCAACCAATTACGCATTAGATATTATAGTGTACAAGTGTGAGTGCATTATATAGGTGCACTCACTGTTCCATCACTCTCAAAGTTTGTTGAGACGGCAATCCGACATGACCGGAGAGAGATCAGACGCAGGACCAACGGCTTAACGTGCTTTCCGAGTCACGGGGATGTAACACCTCCATTTTCACGACTCCGAGGTGTTTTTGAGAAGTTCATGACAGAAAATCTCAGAAACGATTTTGGCTCGACCTGGGATTCGAACTCAGGATGTATGTAAGGACCTCTCGGATGTAAGGCAGAAACTTTGCCACTACACCAACGAGGCCGTCAGGTCTTTCCTTAAGACCCACGGCACACCTGCGGCATATTATCGCCGCAACTCTATCAGCGATTAAGCCGCGGATATTGGTTGGCACGTAGCAGTCGCGAGCGACACTTTGCATGTGTGCTCTGGCCGTACACGGAGAGAAAATCTGACAAAAATACAGTTATTATTACTAAAATATTTCTAAACCCGAGGACAACAAATGTTCAGTAATAATTGGTAATCGATTTTTGTAAATGCTGTTAGTAAAGATTACAGGTAACGTTTTTGTAATTTCAAGTGTTTAGTATTTACTATTTAATAATGACGTCATAAACAAATACTAAATGTTTTGTAATTTTAAGAGTCTAGTTGTAATATCGGAAATGATGACGTCATAGACACTTAGTGTTTTGTAATTTTAAGACTTTTATTGTAATATCGGAAATTATGACGTCTTAAGTAAATACTCATTTTTAGTGAATTTTAGTGCTCTAGTTTTCGTAATTTATCTTGTTTAGTTACCTAATTATAAGTAAACACCCGAGAGTAGTTCTAACAGAGAAATCGCATGTCTTTAAGGGGTGATTCTATCGTCATTGTCATTGTGATTAATTTTTGTGCAAAATGACATATAAATATCTCTCGACATCTCTGTTAGCAAATCCAGTACGTGCGTGCATACGTACGTTAGGTCTTTACTTATAAAAAGGTACTAAACTAGATAAACTACCAAAACTACAGCACTAAAATTCACTAAAAATAGTATTAACATACAACACTAGTTATTATGAATAAATTGGGCATAAATTGTACTAAAACAAATCAAATTTTATTTCTTTAATAACGTTAATGTTGACCGCAACGTGTCACCTGGAGCGCTTGCAAACTTGATATAATAATAATAATAATAATTTATTTATATATGTCAATAAATGAACCAATTACAATTACAAAATAGAAAGTTACAAATTATTAACTTAAGCATATCTAAAACAGTATCTTAACATTAGCCCGCACATGTACCATGTCACAGTGATACATGTACAGACAGTCAAAACACTCAGCGAAAGCGCGCAGGATACTGTTCGGGCTGTCCCGCACCCGGCGCACCAGGGATGTGCACCGCTTGCGCATGGTTGTATAAAAACAATCCACGCCCGCCTCAGCGAACATCCCCGAGGCGCTACAGAAGCGAGGCAGCCCCAACAGAACCCTGAATGCATTATTATATTGGACGCGTAAGGCGCTGTACTGTTTCTGCGTATAGTCCGCCCACAGACCGCTCGCGTAGAAGGACGTGCAAAATGCCCTGAACAGGGTAATTTTGAGGTCTCTTGAACATCGAGAAAATCTGCGGGCTATCATATTCGCACGAACAGACAACGCCCTACGCTCTCTTTCTATGTCCGAATTATCTTTCAGGTCAGGGGTAAGAATGTGCCCAAGGTATTTAAATTGTTGGACTCTATTAAGGGGGCAGCCATTCAGTCTGAGTGTAGGCGTGGAATGGCAGACAATATATTGCCTGTGCCGTGAGCATCACTTGTATTGACAAAATGGTTACTTGGAATTACAAAACATATTAGTTTTTATTATTCTACAAAATACGTTAGTAGTTTCAAGTAAACCATATGTAAATACAAAGATGTACTTACTTGAAATAACAAAACATTACAGTAAAATTATTAAAAGATATACGTTAGTAACTTCAAGTAATTTATATGTAGATACTAATATGTAATCATTGATTATAACAAATGTTTGTAATTTTGCCTTATACTAAAACCATTTCTTGAAAGTATGAATGAGCTTTTTAAAACATACTAAATAGGTTTCCAGTAATTACAAGACTTTAGCTATATTTACTATAATTTGCGATAACCAACAAAAATTGTAATATCTGGCATTGACTACAACCGATTTTTAGGAATCACAAGTACAAATACAAATGCTTTGCTAAAAATTATGAATATTTGTAAAAACAGCAAACCTTTTGAAAGTAATATTAAAACTTAGTATTTGCATGAAATACAAAACAGTTTTTTAAATTCTGGTGGTGTCTTTTTTTCCGTGTAAGGTTAGAAAGAGTCCCTGTGTTTTTTTCTAAGCAAAATTCTACTTTTGAAACACGTATAGGCTGTTTAAAATCAAATTGATAGCATACATATCTGTTTCACAATGGAATCTATTTTAATTTATTATTTATTAATTTATTATTTATAAAAATCCAATAAAATCCATTTATTTCTGTAAGTGGGCTAACAACTAGCACTTTTACACGTCCCAACATATAAATTAACCCTACCACCGCTTCGGGACAATTTGGGCTAGTGCTGAGAAGAAGCGGCGCAAGAAACTCAGTCACTATTGTCATTGCCTCTTTTCAAAATTGATTTACAATAATTGTAATTGTTTACATTTAAATATTTCCATATAAATATCTTTGTCATTTATATAATCATCAATTTTATAATATCCTTTCGACATTGAACATCTTTTACAACTGTTAAATTTATCTAAAGGCAATGAAATTAAATTTTCAGGTAATTTATTAAAAAATGATAAACATCTACCCATAAATGATTGACCAACATTATGAAGCTTAAAATGTGGAACGGCAAGCCTATTTTTTTGTCTTGTGTTGAAGTTATGCAAATCGCTATTTTTAGGAAATAAGTGTTTTTTCGAACGTAAATTAGGTTTTCGTAAATGTATTGCGAGTAAACTGTAAGTATTTTAACTTCTTTAAATAATTCCCTAAGTATTTCATTTGATTTAAGTTTATAAATAGCCCGCACGGCTCGTTCCTGCAATACGAAAATTGTTTCTATATCTGCAGCTGAGCCCCATAGTAAGATGCCGTATGACATGATACTGTGAAAATAACTAAAATAAACTAGTATTGCCGTTTCAACATCAGTCAGAAACCTTATCTTTCTTACAGCGTATGCAGCGGAGCTCAGTCTCTTTGATAAGGTCACGATATAAGGACCCCACTGGAGCTATCATCCAAAGTAATTCCCAAAAAAGTTGCAGTATTTGAAGTAACTAGTTGTTCATCCTTAACAACAACTCTTGTTGGAACTTGTCGGACATTGGGCATTGTAAACTTAATGCATTTAGTTTTGGTTGCGTTAAGCAATAAATTGTTAACGGTGAACCAATGAAGTACTTGCGAGAGAGTACCATTTACATCGTCAAACGATTTTTTACCCCTTGGAGTTTTAAAAAGTAGTGAAGTATCATCAGCAAATAACACTATCTCACAAGCACCATCGACAAAGTATGGAAGGTCATTAATATATATCAGAAACAGTAACGGTCCCAATATCGAACCCTGGGGCACTCCCATAGTGAGAGGTGCTCCAGGAGACTCTGCTCCATTGATAGAAACCTTTTGTGTTCTCTCAGTGAGATATGAATTAAATAAGTTACGTATGCATTAGTTGATACACCATAATGGCGTAGTTTTCTCAACAGTGTCTTATGGTCAACACAATCAAACGCTTTAGAGAGGTCACAAAAAATTCCTATAGCATCATGCTTACTATCATAGGCATCAAATATATGTTTCAACAGAGCGACTCCAGCATCAGCAGTACCCTTTATAAAACCAAATTGTTTATTATGCAATAAATTGTTGATGTGAAGTGAAATAGTAGCTGATTTAATATAATCTTTTCAACAATTTTTCTTAGAACCGGTAAGATTGATATTGGTCGAAAACTTGAGGGGTTATTTTTATCCCCAGATTTTAATAACGGTACTATTTTACTAAATTTCATTAAATTTGGGAATTTTCCTTCATCAATACATTTGTTAAAAATGATCGCTAAAAGAGGTGCTATGAATTGAACAATATTTTAATGATACATACGGATATTCCCCAAAGATCCTCGGTTTTTTTCATATTTATTTCATTGAATGCTTTAATAATTACATCGGTGCTAACGTATCTCAAGTATAGTGGTGAATCACACTCACCAATATTGGATTTGAGAATGGATTCAGATAGTTCAGCAGAAGAGTTAAGTTCTTTAGTAGTAGATGGTGCTACATTAGCAAAGAACTTTTCAAAAATATAAGCTACTTTAGCATCAGATTTAACTAGGTCACCTCCGTCTTTTAATGAATATGAAAGGTCTTTTGTTTTATCTTTACCGGTTTCTTTGTTTATGATATTCCAGGTAGCTTTGGCTTTATTTTTTGAACCTGAAACTATCCTACGAAGATGATATGGTCATTGCTTGGGCACAAACTTTTTTAAAGATTTTTGAATATTTTTTGACATATTCTATAATATGTGGGTCGTGAGAATGTTCTCTAATACTATACAGATCATATAACTTGTTCCTGCTTTTATAAATACCTGGTGTAGCCCATTCATTAAACTTACTTGTAAACCGATTAGACTTAACCTTTTTTTTGTGAATATTAATTTAATTCAACACACGCAAGTTCAATAGTTCGCTCAATGGAGAGAGATACAATATATTTTCGTTCTTCACAGTTAAATTGATTTTTTAATATAATAAGTGACCCACTTCTAGTTGTAGTCTCCCTTGTGAACGAACTACCGACCTTATAATTGTCAATACTTAACATCAATTCATAGTCCCTATGCCAGTGCTCTGTCACACACATGACATGGGCGTTTAAATCTTGCAAAACTAATGATAATTCTTATTATTTGCCAGCTAGGCCTTGTATGTTTTGATGTACAACAATAAAACTAGACCCAGCCTTTGTCTTCCCCCTTAATTTAAAGTGTCAGAGGTTGTCAAGTAATTAATATCTAAATTAGTACTATTACTAATATGTTGACAACCATGTGATATGGTTGAGTTTAAAATACAATTAATATTATAAGCTAACGGAGTAGCTATTCGTTTTTTTAAATTTAATAGGCAAGTGTAAAGAGCTGCCAGTCTTTGACTGGCTTAGTCTACCTGTGACCACGGACGCTGAAAAGGGTCCGAAACGTCAGGTTAAAACAAAATGTAAATAAATCGCGAAATAATCCGTAAAAAGTGTATCATTTCAATTTATTCATGTCAAAAAACACAAATTTGTCACTGTGACGCTGAGATAGATTAAATAATAAAGTATTCAGCATATGAATACTGTTATTTTGTGTTACTGTATAATATTTTGAAAATGGTAGGGAACCGAGGATAATTTTTTTTACATTTAAATTTGTCAAAATGGTCCAATTCTTTATAATATTTTTCTTACTAACGTTTTGACTGTTCCCTAACATTAATACAAGAATCGAGTTTGAATTGAAAACTGATGCCATGCTATTGCCGATATGATATGACAGTGAGCCGCCGCCCAGTCACTGGCTGCATAAATTCAGCATTTGCGATTAATGTCCAAAAGCACTACTTATACTTATAGCTTGTTCTGATATGAGTAAGAATATTTTGAAATTCGAAATCCGTCAATACGATGGTCGTTCTTTCTTTTTATTTTGAAACCGTTTTGCTATCACTGACCTCTATACAAGTACGCTAGACCAATGACTCCCTATAAAATGACAGCTGTTGTGCCTATTTGAAGCGCCCCCAATGCGTGGGAAAGGAACTAAATTTGACGTAAACTTCACAATGGCCGGTGCATGATTTGAATTGTCTCCGTATTTAAAGTGATTTTAAGGGTTTAATGCGGTTTAAGTTTGTTTATTATCTTGTATTAATAAAGTTGATAAATAAATTAGTGGTGATAGTATATAGATAAACCATGAAAGTGTGCGTAAATGCAAAACTCGTTACCAGAAAGGAAGTGGGGTTACATTCCACAAGTACCTAAGTGAATTTACGGCTAATATTCAACAAATTTACCTTCCATTGAGATTACAGGCACTTTAAAACCTGTTATTAATGTAAAATGTCAATGTAATCACATAAAATAATATGTGATTAGGTACACAAACAATATCATTCAATAGTGCTGTAAAATTCCGTGTCGATAAAACTTATCGATGTTTTTCCTATCAAATATCTAGAGATATTTGGTTTTAAGAACGGAAATTACTGACGATATATTGTTAAATCATGATTATTAATTTTCAGGTTTTCTACTGACAATCTAAAGATGGAATTATGACTGAAAATTATTAATAAGCGTAGTTGGCGTCCGAAAAAATATGATTACATATATTCAAAACACTTCTTTAAAAAAGTGCAGTATACTAACAATTGACTGTATATTGTTGCTTTTGCTGCAATTCTCTTTTTTATTGTACTTAAAATGTAGTGAATAAATAAAAACTAGGTTGTGTAAATATGTTTATTTGCTATAAATACCTCACCTTCTTTATTGCCTCACCTACCAATCTAAACAAAACCTCATATTTTTATTTAAAAATAAACGTTAGGTACCTATTTGTTTGATCTAGCTAGCTAGCCACACATCACACCCTTATCCCTTACCACACGATTACCCTACCCGTGCTTAGTCATAGTATTAACCAACTATTTGACTATTTTGGATATTAGCCATCATTAGATCATCCCAAAAATTTATTAAAATTATTATTATCCATTCTAATAACGTAGGAAAAAGTTCCATTCCCACCCAGCGCTGCCGTAAGCGCCAAAATGGCGAAAATCAAATCGCCTCACTATGACCCGGCCTGTAGTTAGTCCAGCGTACTTGTATATATAGAGGTCAGTGCTTACTATGAAAAACTTATGATAGGATTCGATATCGGAACTAACTGCGCATTTTGCCAATTGGTGAACCATACATTGATGTATTCAAAAACGTAAATATTTCGTAGCAGGAACAGGCTTTCCATTATCGTTTTGCTTTCGTATCGTCCGCAATTTTGTGCTTCGTTTTTTAAAGTTGGCCTTTCGTATCGATAGCAAAAAGCTGAAAGCACAATGTTTATCACCATCGACAGAACACAGACCAATATACTCCAAAGATCTGGATAATGACCTCAAAAAAACTTAAACCTGCGGATAATGTTAGGAAGGCACGAAGGCTCCCTCAACGTCTAGGTAGCCGGGGTTAGGTATTTTCCCCGTGACCCGAATCTGCAAGACAAGGGTTCAGTTTCGAACTTCCGATCGCTTTAGGCTTTCAAATCTCTAAAGGAAAAAACGTGCCCCACACAGCCTAGGTATTGAAACTATAGGGAGCTTTTATTTGACCTAGATATCAAAAATTTGCAAGTAACAAAACTGTCCTTAAGTAGCAACCGGTTTTCACATGCGGCTTTTCTTGGATAAAACAGTTCATGCCTATTGTTTGCGGGGAGATTGGAAGCTGAATTTCAGGACAAGCTTCGATCGGTTAACTTAATGTTTTATATCCTATTTAAGTGCCAGGTTATCTTGCATCAAGTTACTTTAACCATTGATATAAGTCAGAAAAAAAGGATTTTGATATACCTGTTGTATCTGCGATGTAATCTCACGTAACTTTATCGTCTAAACTTTTGGAATAATCTATTCCGTATAAACTTTACTAAACGTAGATCAAAACTACGGTAAGAATTCGCCAAAGACGCTTTTCCTGTAAAGAAAATCTTGACTATCACACAAACCATTGGCGTTCGGACCAAGTAATACAAGTTTTGTCCTCGGAAAATTACTTTCGTACAAATTTTCGATCCTTATCAAATTCTATTTCAGTATTGGTGGTCCGAAAAGTTCTGTGCCAAAACTATTACGTTTCATGAGGACCTTTTTCTTGTTTAACTGCCGGACAACTTGGTGGCATCAACTGGTTTCTTGCCTTCTTCTACCTATAAATCACAATATGGTTTTGTTCCAAACTATTGTATTGACTGCCTCGTTGGTGTATTGGCGAAGTTTCTGACTTGCATCCGAAAGGTCCCGGGTTCGAATACAAGGTCGAGCAAAAAATTGTTGCTATGATTTTCTGTCATGAATTTCTCAGAAAAAGCTTAGACTCCGGAAGTTGGCGGTGTTAACCTTCGTGCCTCGGAAATCACGTTAAGCCGTTATTCCTTCGCCTGCTCTCTCTTCGGCCATGCCGGATTGCCGTCTCACAAACTTTGAGAGTGATGGAACAGTGAGTGCACGTGTGTATTGTGCTCACACTTGTGCACTATAATAACAATATATGCTTAACTTTCGATCGGTGGCAGAATTAGTAGCTTAATTATTTGGAATGCAGACGGGGTGTAAAAAAGGCATTCTTATTTAATTTCTTTAAGTCTTGGGCCAACAATATAGCATGTAATAATAAAAATAATAGTCCTCCTTGCCGATTTCGACCACGGCGGCTAATCTCAACATATATCAGTCAACTAAGCAGGAGATATTATAGTGCTCTAGTGTGAGCGCAATACACAGGTGAACTCACTGTTCCATCAGTTTGGTGAGACGGCAGTCCGACATGGCCGTCATGTGAATAGGTAATATGCACAAATACAAATTTTCCTTCACGCAACTTTCTGTTGCATAAAATTATAACTGAAAAAAGAACGTGCGCACTTCAACACAATAACTTACTTGCATACGATATCGCTCCACGACCAGCTTAAGATGAAAATAAAAATATTACAGCTAGCATTTCCTTACGAATTCGCGATACGAGCAATCCTCTACAAGTCGAGTGCTCTTCCTCCATAACAATATGCGAATATCTAAAATACATCTTTGAACATTTTACAAGGTATGTTTGTTGGAGAGAGATTTCAAATCGAATTTTGATCGTGTTTCCACGGAAAGCTAAATATGAGAACGCTACATTTAAGTACAACTTATAACATTACTAGCTCACAAGCCCATGTGGCAGAAAAGTTCTAAGATTAAGACTTAGAGAAAAAAAAGATTGTTTCTTTTAGTGTGTTTTAATTTGAAGTTATAATAAATAAATATTTCACAACAATCACACCAATGCTCTAGTCCCAAATTAAGCTACGAGGCTTGTGTCATGGGTACAACTAGACAACGGATAAACATACTTAAATACTTTTTTTTTGTAAATAAATACATATTATACATAGAAAACACCCAGACCAGTACAAACACACATGTTCATGCACACTTATGCTTGTACTGTGCGGGGATCGAACCCGCGACCCTTGGTTTAGAAGTCCGACTTGTGGACCACTGCACCAAGCGGTCGTCAGTTATAAAAGGGTGATATTGAATAATTAAATTAAATTAAAATGCATTTATTTCAGGTCCTAACAACCCATAATTGGAAAGAATATTACAAACAAATATTAAAATTAAATTTAAAACACACTTTATTATAAATACCTAGCTTTTTTACAGGTAGGTACTTATAATTGGGTATTCTAAGTATCTTTTCCGTGTTCGGCTAAGTGCTTCTAAGCCAAGTAAGCACCTGTAGTGTGCTAAGACGAGATCAGCCTGGATTAGCACAATATCTACAAGACCACATTATAAGCTTAGGTAATAGGACAAGCATTGTCTTGTTACTGGATCACCTAAGTCCTAAGTACATTATAGTGATCGGTAACAAACGTAACTAAGACCTTGATCTATGTACGGTGGCCAGCACGTCATGGTAAACGGTGTGGTATCTTATGTACTTGTGTTACGGGCGATTTTGCAACAAAAATGAGCAGCCTGATGTGCTGGACACTGTACGTTGCATTGTTCAATCAATAAAAATGATAAGATGTAAAAACAGAGCCTTCATAGATAAATTGTTAAAATAACGCCAAACGTTAAACTAATTTTATTATTTTGCATTGTCTTTGGTTTTTCAATTCAATTCATTTATTTATTGCGGACGACAAAAATACATGGGTTAGTAATACAATAATGCTTAATAAACTAGGTTACATATCATCATCAGCCTATATATGTCCCACTGCTGGGCACAGGCCTCACCTCAACTATGAGGTGGTGCGAGCCATACTCCACCACGCGGGCTCAATGCGGACTGGTGGAGGGGTGTGTGTAAGGCAAGTGACCAACCTTACTGTCAGATGTTTTTAAGCCGCCCGAGGGCCTCCGACCAGGCTTGACGACTAATATCTATCGATATTAACCGGGACCAACAGCTTAACGTGCCTTCCGAAGCACGGAGATGCTAGTAAATAAACGTTACTTTTATGGTCAGAATGGTCACCCATCCCAAACATGACCGCGCCGTAGGTTGCTTAACTTTTATTATCACTAACAAAGCGCTGCAACCACTGCGCCACAAGCACCTCGAATAATAGTAGGTTACATATATTGGTATTAAATTCTATAAAATGAAATTAAATTTAAATAAAAAACAAATCAAAAATAAAAATACAAAAATAATTAAATAAAAAAACAGAAATAAATAAATATAAGAACTAATTTGTCATGTATCTAAGAGGCACGCCGTGCGGCCGACGACCAAAAGAATTATCGTCCACTGTATGAGTCATCAGTTGCACGAAATGCCTGATGATAGGCGCATGCGGATCATCGGCCACCGTTCTCAGGATATTGTTGTCACTCCTCCGTATTCTTCCCATCAGCGCCGCTACTTTTTTCCGAACTACGGCATTAAAGCCGTCAGTTTGGGTCTGCGCAAACATGCCAGATGTACTGCAGAAGCGGGGAAGTGCACATCCTGAAAAGTTATCCTGAAACACCATCCTAGTTTTTGAGTGTGTTAATTTGATAGATAAAAATATGAATTGCTTGAACGACAGCTCTACTTTTATTCTAAGAGCGGGTACACATTGGGCGCTTTCTAACGCGCGCTTACCAGGAGTGCTATTGAAGTGTACTCATGCAAGCGCGCGTTACCGGTCAAACGTTGATATGAAAATGCGCGTTTGACGCAACGCCGACCGCCCAATGTGAACCCGCTCTAGATCTTTTAAGTCTCAATCTTGAATAGTTCCAGCAGAGTAAATTTGACTCAGATACTAAGTAGATAGTTTCCATTTCAATCTTACAAATATTATCAGCAGTTACTTTCCATAAGTTACGTATTAAAATTCATCTCAAATCCATTGAGAAAGCCAGTCAAGAATGAGTTAGTAACAGAGCCTCGGTTACCTATTTTCATCGGCTTTTATCGATGTATGGGGAAGTAGGTCGACAGTTAGAACCTAACTTGTGACCTAACTTGGGTTAGTACTCGCGTTAGAGCGTGTTCGGTTAGTGAAACTTCGATTTTTAGAATTCTATTAGGCGAAACCGTTTAGGTCAGGGACGGGACCCAGTGGCTACAAGGTAATGGTTAAAATTTTACGTCGCAAGTTAGTGTTAAGTTTTATTTGTGACTCGTAACTCGTAACACTGCGAGCTGCTCCACATATAAGTACTCACATGGTTTAATACCACTGGTATAATTCATTATTGTAACAGCCACTTAATTCCAGCTAAGTACCTAATTCCATTAAAAGTTGATGAGCGCGTAATGTAATATGATTATATTTTTATATAAAATTCGGATTTTATAATTATTATAATTCGGACTCAATTTGCGAATGGAAATTGCGAAAAAATATAACGTTTCATCAGAAATTATCAAATAACGAGACAAAATATAGGAGAAACTATTAAGCGTGTGACTTGTTCACAATAATAGTTTTGTTTACATAAAATCGTTCATAATTTGTCATCACAATTACTATTCTTAATCCCAGAGAGAATACTGTCTGACCTAACATATTTATTTTATCTTCTTTTTTCAATGTATTTCCGTTGTTATATATAAATGATTATTATTACAATAATTACATGTAAATACAACCCTTAAATCCTAACAGCCTTAACAATTTAGTCGCCACCTATCAACGTCAGTACCTACCTTAGTCCGAATCCTCACAGAGAATGTGTAATGGGATTACCTCAGACCAAATCGCACACAAGTGACTCAGGGTCGGGTGGACTAGTGATGTTAAACGGGTTATAGTTGTAAGAACAAACTCGAATCGTACGGAGTGTTTTTTCCAAAGAAAAACGAATCATGAAAAATTACACAGGATAAGACTAAAATTTAAAATACGTATACGATTAACACGATAATTCGTCGAAGACTATTAGTTATACAGTCTTTTGGCCACAATCTCACCTAATAGTAATTGATAATGTGGCCGAGACAAACATGATCTATGTTTGTCTAGTAGCAACCTATTCACTCTTTTCTTGAAAAAAAATTGGTTGCCTGTAAAGTCGGTATACGGGCGAAAGTTTTACGTGACAACGACTTTGAGTGGTAAAATAATTTTAATGTGAATATTCATTCGTATAACATGAAACGGTGTGTATGCCTATCTCTCTCACTTTCTCTCTCTCGCTCTGTCTCACTCGCTCTTAGGCGGGCTAACCATGCCCGAGTCGAAGGGACGCGTGCCTCTCACTCGCTCTCATTGTGAGCGCGGAACGTGAGCGGAGCGTAACGCAGTTTCTTTAAGTGTCACCCGGCAAACCAATTTATAAGACGTTGTCACGTCAAAAAACAATTTATAATCTAAGGGGAACACTTCAACCAGCATCGAATTCCGTTCTTTGGCTAAGGAACACACACAACAGAAATGTAGCTTGAAATCGTGTCTATTGATGTCATTATCTAGGATGATGCCATTTAATACATACCTAAGATAGTCTCGTAGCTTTAATTTATTGACGATGAATAACTGGTCGACTACACAATCAATCTATTGGCATTGACGTTCCATCAAATTGTTTATAAACAACCTAATTATACATTGTATTAAGAAAATTGCATCCTACGAATAAAATTTCCAGAAGGTTTTGCAGCCTAACTTTATATAAACGTCCATGCAACAAGAATCCATAACCCGGACCCACTATTAAAAAGTTACACGGTGACTTTTTACTTTAACTTTGGTAGTCGTATAAAAAACAGTTTTTTTTTTCAAATCACCTGCTCCGTATACCCGTCCCGGACACGTCACATCACTTCCACTCGAGCTCAAAATTACCTCAAAACCACGACATTACTACCCATTAATAGGGTAATTTTGTTAAACACAGTTAACGTTCGCATGCTCGCGTGGGGAGACCGTTTAAGCCTTTATCACGTATAACGGCGGATTTAAAACGTATTTTTGTTGTGAATACGCGAATGTCTTCGTATTTCATGCTAGGTAGAAAAAGAATAGATGCCGCGCATTTTGTTATTTCACAGAACAAAACGAGCTTTTTAGTACAATGATTTATTTTAACAAAACGCCCCCCACAATTTCCGTTTACAGTTCCCGGTACAGTTTTATACACCTTTTTTGTTATTATATTCTTTCAATTACAATTAAGTTGGTATGTTTTTTTAGTCTTTGAGAAAGGATTGAAACAAAGTTTTAATTATTGAGTTTATGGGCCTTCTTATCGCCAACTCGACCAAGTTTGATCTATTGTGGCAGCCCTTTGTATTTACAGTTCACTGCTTAGTCCCGTTGAGTCTATAAATTGCCAGACTCTTTGGAGCGTGACTTCTGTTATCTCATCCGGGCGCATGATGTGCCGCCCGAGATGGATACTTCTTTTGCTCATAAGCGGGCCGCATGAGCAGAGAATATGCATGGCCGTTTCCTCCTCTGTGTGGCAGAATCTGCACAGAGCGTCTTCTGTCATATTCATGTCTGTTCTGTCAAACCATGTTTGAAACTATGGGCTGACTTTCGATTGTTCCAGGGGGCTATCCGAAACATCGGTCCAAGATAAGACCGCCGGTACTGTACTTACATCTTTCTGTGGTGTATGTTTTCCTTGTCGTGGACAGTAAAGAGTTGTAGGTATCTATCGTTGAAATAAAGATAGAGACTGTTCATCACAAATGTTCATTACAAATTTTTCAATTTCAAAAAACTCTTAACGCTTGACTATAAAAATGAGCTTCTAAGTGCAAGTGAGGCATCTATCCAATGGAGGCTTCTACCAAGGTTTTACCCTATATACAAAAGGGGTGTATCGGATTTTACTTTACACGACATGGCAGCGTGTCAACACGGTGAGTTTGAATTTTAGCTCGACATTTTTGCGGAACGCAAAGGATTCTGGGAAAGGATTCGACGTATGGTTGGTTTTTTTTTGTGTAAAAAAGCAAGCTCCGAGCGTTTGGACAATTTTCCACCAGATATTTCCCTTACAGCTATGCGACTATGTGGAAGTTTAGCGCTGTGAGTATCTAACCGCTAACATTGATGCTTGATTGCTACACTTACATACTCGTAGCTAAGGTTATGCGAACCATATAGCGCGATGCGTTCTCGGCGTGATTTTTCCACAAAAATGACATGGTCAGCATTCGTCGCGCATCCGTCGCACTTCATGTGACAATGCCTTTTGATTGTTTCATAAAAGCCATATCCATATCTAAGTATGTTGGTTTAGGTTCTTAACCCTATAGTCATTTATAACCAAGTAAAGTAAAGTTTCCGCTATAGTGAATCTCCGGATGAATTAAAAATCTTGCCAATCAAATTAATCCATAAAAAGGAAGATATTAACAATCCTAAATACTATGGACCAATAGCTATCCCATCATCGTTTTCAAAAGTAGTTCAAAAGACTATGTGCAAAAAACTTTAAGAAAATAAAAATATAAAATATTAGATGACTGTCACAATGAATTAACAAAACTAGATCCACCATATTGTATACACTGTAACACTTAAACAAAAAAAAATGCACGAAGTGTCCTGTTGGATATGATCAAAGCCTGTGATAAAGTTTCGTATAACATTGATCTATAATTTACTTTTTCCTACTCGTAGTGTCTATTGAAACTGAAAATCATCCTAATAAATAATAAATAAATACTGCTGTCTTAATTATGAGGCTCGGCCGTTCGTACCGCATACAATTGGTTTAGATCCTACCTCATGTTTTTCTGGAAGAAATCGCTACAAGCGATAAGACCGCCTAAATTGTACATCTTTCTTTGTTAAACTTGTATGTAATTTTGTTATTTTTTGTACAGTAAAGTGTTTATCTATCTCTATCTATCTCACAAACAAAAAACAGATAGTTCAAATTGGATACCGCGATACCGTTTCTATTTCCTGAGGGCTCAGGAACTAGAAACAGTCACATCAGAAGAAAAAAATATGATAAAATATGAATATAAAATAGAAAAAATATGAATATCCAATAGTAAATAAACTAATAAATTCACAAACAATTTTCTTACTATATTAAATAATAAATTTATTAATAATTACATAAACATATTTTATATTGTAATAATAATTACATTAAATAATGCAATTATAATCAACTTATATTAACTTTATTATTTTGCAATACCCGACATTCCCTTGTACCTAAATTACAAGATCAAAAATGTGTTTAGCATAAGACCTGCTTGTAAATTAAAAAATTGAAATAGTAATCAAAAAATTATTATTGGAACATTCCAAGAACATTTGTCACAGTTTACAAAAGGTGTGAATCCTGTTAAAAGTAAACAACAGATTAATATTTAATAACACAAATCTCCCAGACCGCCGCACCTCTATAAATTCAGAAAATTCTCATTAAATTCATTCGCTAAGGCCATAAACATCTTCTCTGGTTTACTCTAATCCCGGCTTAAAGCAACTTAATTAAACAAGTTTATAACAGCGATATTAGAAAAAATCGGGCTGCATTGTTTTAGAGTAAAAGTTCTGAGTTCATGTTCATGAGTTGATGAAATTGAATGATTTTCAGCTTGCCTTCATATTTTGTTTGTATCATAATCCATACTCAATACTAATATTATAAATGCGAAAGTAACAGTGTCTGTCTGTCTGTTAATCAATCACGCTTAAACTACTCAACCAATTTGCATGACTTTGGTATGGAGATATTTTGATACCCGAGAAAGGACATGGGCTACTCATAACCGCAGGAAAATGACGCATTCCCATGGGAAAACTCAGGTGGGCCGATTGCTCACCAATGAATTGCTGTTCGTTAGTCTCACTTAAACTCGAGAACGGATGAACCGATTCCAATAATTTTAGCCTTGAAATATTTGTGGAAGTCCAGGAAAGGTGGAAACGATGAGAAAATCTTGATAAATTGCGAAAACAGCAGGTAGGACAGCGTCTGCTGTGTCCACTAGTGTTAAGTACATTAACATATAAACAATTGGGATGATGACACCTATCTTAAATATTGTCAAGAACATTGTGTTTAAAAAACATAGCCCCTATGAAGTTAATACAACCAATATATTTCAAAAAAGCTGTAGAAACCAATTTTTAAACACACAAAACGCAATAAATATTCGGTCAATTGATTCCGATTTCTGACACATGACCGTGACGTCACAATCATTTATTCCCATACGAAATCTATGGAGGCAGACCGTTTTGACAGATAATAAAAAGTATGTCAACGATTGGTGGTGTCGTCTAGCCAATTGACAACGTCCTTAAACCCGTTGTTCTACGTGAGATCTTATGATCTTATGATCGTGTCCTATCTGACGAAGCGCGATAAATAATAATAATAAGAAATATTTCATAACAATCACACCAATTCTCTTGTCCCAAATTAAGCTACGAGGCTTGTGGTATGGGTACTAGACAGCAGATAAACACACTTAAATCCTTTTTTTTGTAAATAAATACATATTAAGTATACAAAGAAAACTCCCAGACCAGTACAAACTTACATGTTCATGCACACTTATGCTTGTACTGTGCGGGGATCGAACCCGCGACCCTTGGTTTTAGAAGTCCGACCTGTAGACCACTGCACCAAGCGGTCGTCAAACACATGACACATGTATTGGTTGCATCGCATCGCGTTGCGTCGCTTCACACTTGTCGTGTTGCATCACTCACGTAGCATAACGCCTTCTTTGGAGCAAAGTCATATGACCAATTTCAGATGTTTCAACCGTGAGCATTGAAGTACCGCAACTTCTCATGACAACTACTACTACTAAAATTTAAATCTTGATTGAATCAACGTAGAATAGAACGTCATTAATAATTCTTAGCAACTAGTAAAACACTATTCCATAAGCTGGATACATACTTTGTAATTTCACTCTACATGTTTACCTAGTTCAGTCAAAGAGTCCAACGTAATAAAACAAGGACTGAAGCTAGGCTTTCTTATGCTGTCATGTTAGGCCCCCTGATGTACAGTCACCCTCCAGCAGACTATAGTTTTTAGTTTTTGTTGCAAAATGACCCTTATACCTGATAATTGAATAAGATGTCGCACTGTTCATTGTGAAGTGCTATACTTTGTACGCTGATGCGTTCGTTAACAGAATGCGATAATGAGGAAGCTGCACTTTCAAAGATAATTTTAATTTGCACAGTCAAAGCAATTGTGTAGAGATAATTTGTAAACACCTTTGTTTCCGATCAATATGACATTGCTTGGTTCGTTTCTCGTGATCTATTTAAATCTATACTGACAAAGATATTGTTTTTTTTCAGGGTTCCGTATTAAAAAAGGAACCCTCACAGTTTCATTATCATCATTCATCATTATCAGCCAAAGGACGTCCACTGCTGAACATAGGCCTTCCCCACAGTTTTCCACATCGATCACAAGCGGTCTGCATCCAGTGTGATCCTGCGATCTTTACAAGGTCGGCCGTCCATCTTGTCGGTGGACGTCATAATTTCGCCATTGATTATAATATTTGAGCGTGTGAACGTAAAGATAGCATACACAACTACTGAACCCTACAATACGCGTGGCCCGACACGCACTTGACCGGATTTTAAAAGAACAAACTAGACGAAATCTCTAAACAAATCAATACCTTTATCAAAATAAAGGTCATTACTTTTCCTGAAAACGGCTGGAAATACACGTCAACCTTGAACTAAGAAGGGTGTTATATAATACCTTGTAATGACCAGTTTAGGCCACGCTATCGCAGCTAATCGTTTCTTGATAGAATCGCATAATAGTTGATTCTACCTTGAAAATTATAGCATAACGTGATATCAAAACTGTTTCAACTGGCCAGAACGAAAGTGTTAGGCTGTGCCTACACCAGCTTCTTTGACCTATTCTTATTGAATTAGGTAACAATTTAACTTTATCAAATGCCGACTCATTTTTAAACATAGAGAACGAACTTCGTTATTTATTTATTTTTAATATAGGTACAGCAGCAGACATTGATCTGACCTCGTGGTAAGTAGCTTAAGCACTTGTCTTACAAATATCAGAATCAACAGTGGTATTTACAAATAAACTTAAATAAATATATATATATAACACCCAGACCAGTACAAACAGACATGTTCATACACACAAATGTTTGTACAGTGCGGGGATCGAATCCGCGACCTCTTGGTGAATAGTCAACTTCTTGACCATTACACCAAAGTGGTCGTCTTTACCGACAGATATACTTTAATATTAGAACGTCATAATGTAAGATGAATCCACTTTGAAGGGGTTTAAACGCTAACGTTAACAAGAATTATGAAATCAAATAAATCGTATGGGATAAGAATGGAATCCCTTCTAATTTATTGGCCGAACATTAGGTCAATGTGTCACAGGGGCTGCGATAGTGGACATTTTATGGGCACAAGGCTTTGATAGTCCGTGTATAGGAAACACCGAGCTTTCATTGCACACGCATTTTAGTGAATTTCGAATCCAATTGTGGTGAGCCTTGTTTAAATCATCAAGTTTACATAAATAGATTTTGAATTCAGTTATCCTACATTTCATCTTTACACTTTAACTCATTGGTGTGTTTTTTTCTTTTCAGGCGGTTAAACGTAACTTTTCATGCAACTTCGTAAAATTTCTGTTTAACTATTATATTTTTGACGTAAGATTTACTTCATCGTAAACGAAATACACTGTTTGATCAAATCTTACATTGAGCGATAGAAGAGAGAGAGATAGAGAAGTTTAAGTTCTTTCCTCATAGGTGTCAACTAAAATTTAAGTTTCCTTTATGATTTGCGGAATCGATTTGAGGAGCCAGATAGGCGAATGTCTTAAATTACACGAAATAAACGTGTACCTACATAAGTGGTGACAACAAAATGGAATTTATTAGGGAAGTAATCAACTTAAGAAGTCTTCTAAAGTAAGAGACCAGTTGGTGAAAACGAGCATAAATTTAAGGCGTCACAATCACCGCCCACGCCTCAGAATCTAAGGCGTCTAAAAATATCGGAAAATTAACGAGTACTTCAAAGGGCTCACCGTAATTTGGCGTGCAAACACCATCTCGAGTAACGAAACTCGAAGTCCAATATAAAGTTTGTCAATATTTCCGATGTAGCCTGATGCCCGACACTCATTGATTGGGCTGCCCGCTCGGGCGCAAAATAAAGTTCAGATACAACTAGGGGTGTGCTTCTATCGATTGTAAGGGACTTATCTTGACGACCGCTTGGTGCAGTGGTCCACAGGTCGGACTTCTAAACCAAGGGTCGCGGGTTCGATCCCCGCACAGTACAAGCATAAGTGTGAACATGTGTGTTTGTACTGATCTGGGTGTTTTCTATGTATAATATGTATTTATTTACAAAAAAAAGTATTTCAGTATGTTTATCCGTTGTCTAGTACCCATAACACAAACCTCTTAGCTTAATTTGGGACTAGAGAATTGGTGTGATTGTTGTGAAATATTTATTTATTTATTATTTATCTAAGGATACTAACGTATATAAGGACATCGATTCTCATTCTCATCAGCTTATGTAACGTCTCACTTCTGGCACTGATCTCACCGCTACTACAGGTGGTACAATAGTAGTAGTAGATTGGTAGATGGGTTGCTTGTAAGGTAAGAAGCCAAACATACTGTCACATGTTACTATGTCACTTGAAAAAGGTAAGTGGTACCTGACAATAATCAAAATTGGCTACAGTGAGACGATTCAGACCACTTTTAGTAGTTTTGACATTTAATGGCGTTTTTGGTGTCAAAAATGGTTTATTAATAGGTATCTCTACTATTAATAACAGTATACCTACACTTTTAAGTGGACTTAATTGATTACTAAAATATGGTTGATCAGTTTTAAAAAATGACCAACCTCAAACAATTTTTCCCTATTCTTAATGTCATTCTGCATTATCGATGTTGTTCTTTTAATCGAGACATCACAAACAATACTTTCCCGAGGGAGACGGTGAAGGGTGATATTAGCGCCATCTAGAAAACTTTCCCGGAAGACTTTCTGCATGATCTAAAGTTAAGTGGTTAGAAAATGGAGGATCGCGGATCCACAACCCTTTTAAAATAAGTGGATACGGCAGCGAAACGTCAGATTAGATTGTGATAAACCCACCGTTATTAAACCTTTGGAAAAGGAAAAAAGTTGGATTAAAGTACCTAATAACATAATTTTTATAATGACCTCCCAGGCTAAAGGTAAGCGACTTGGTGCAAACTGTAAGCTACAACAGTATTATAAATTGTATTAAAAATATTTTTTTTCATTCAACAAGAATAGTTAAATTTATAATTTCTCATTTTAAGGGAGACTAAGGCTATTATCACACTCATCTGCGTCCGTGGAGCGACAGATTCATTATTTGCAAGCAAGTAGGTAACCTCAGTTTGAATGAAATCATCTGCACCACAACACACTGACTACGCGTCACCGCGCGGAGCTATTTGCACTGCGCAAGCAGGATCTGCGATGGAGCGCGGTGCTTTGTGATAATCGCCTTAACTCTCACTTCCTTGCTTTCGCAATAAGGTAAACCTTCGGTATTCAATTCATTGTAACTGAACATTATTATTTGCATTGCATAGGTAGGTACCTAATTACCAAATATCTTATCTCACAAAAAAAACGGAATTCCCATAAAATAAAAACAAAATGTATCACAAATTCGTAAGTCGTTAGTGCACGCTCGGGGTCTCGTTGAAATGTGCACTGACTCTGGAGATTCGAGTTCCCGCCCGCCTCGTTTGAAAGTTTAGTTAGTACCAGCGGTCGCCCGCGACTTCGTTTCGTGGACTTAAGTTTTTCACCTCCGAGTTTCATACAAATTTGCAAACCTTATCATCCCCTTGGGGGCGGAATTTATCAAATCCTTTCCCAACCGACATAACATCTACCTGCATGCCAAATTTCAGCCCGTTCCATCCAGTGGTTTAGGCTGTACTTTGACAGATCACTATGTCAGTCAGTTAGTCAGTCAGTCACCTTTGAGTTTTATATATTAAGATGACTGAGAGTGTTATAAACGTAGGAGTAGGCAAATATGTATATAATCATTTTTCATATAATTTTAAGGAGAAATTATCTGTCAAAATACAAAATTTTATTCAAAGGGCAAAAAATGTTACTTTGGGTGAGAGTCTGTTCCCTTTTTGCTAAATAGTCCGGGATTTAACCGCTATCTCACCTGATCGTCAGTGACGATATGATGTGGTCGAGGTTAAGATAGTATAGTTTGGATGAAGTTTTAATGAAAATACAAACAACGTAGACACCTCAGCATTAAAAACTGCATTTCACATTTTCATCTTCGTATGCTATTACATAATAAAATGATACCATGACAGAAAAACAATGTTTTTTTTTTAATACGTGAGATAACATTAGTGCCCAAATTGATTGTGTGGATCTGAACGGTTTTTATTACTTTAGTATGAAACGGAAATGGTAATAAAACACGTTTATTATTGAATGTTACGTCATGTTATGATTCCGACTTTGTCACATTTATAAACAGTAATTCAATATTTTTTCTCGACTCTCGACATTAAATCTAATCGCATTGAACACATAAGCAGGGTGTTTTTGTCCAGTCTCGTTATTAATTGAGACAGCAAATGAAATATCGTTGTAGTGTGTTTGAAGATGATGAGGATGTGTCAAGAGAAAGACATGTGTATAGCTTGAAAGTCGAATATTTATTGAATCAATTAAAATCTTGTACATAATTAATAAACACAATAAAAACATATTTGCTTACTTAACATAAACTTGATATTATGTTGCAGACACTTATTAAAATATTTATGTTACGGTACAACTTACAAATCACTATACTTCACCTCCGCGGAAAAGTTCACCACATACTTCAGATTAAATTTTCTTATGATTGCAGAATTGAATTGTGGATTATATGGTAAAAAAAATATAGATATAATGCCTCAGTGACAAAAACTGATTTAAGCCGGGCGATTGCTCTCCCAATTGGGCTACGGTGACACTTACTTATTGGTCCGAATTTCTTTAAGTGCTTTTTAGGCTGCAGCCAGCCATGATTCATCAATGTAACGGTAAGATTACATTACCCTATTACAAGAAGACCTACAACTCAATCGGGAGAGCAATCGCCCGGCTTGCGAGAGGTGCATGATCGAATCCCGCCAGTGGCAGTCAATTTTCCTTTAAGTGTGTTTGAATTTCAAATTGTAAAGAAATTGGCATTGTTAATGCAAAAAAATAAAATAACTTGATAACAAGATTAATCGTAGTTACCCGACAAACAACCCCTCCACCAAGATTTACTGAACAGTGGAAGCAATGAATGAATGAATGAAAATTTGAATGAATGAAAATTTTAATGAATGAAAATTTGAATGAATGAAAATTTAATCACCCAGGTTTTTAGCTATAGTTGGTCAGAATCCAGCTGTTGAAGATCAACAGCTGTTTTCCTGATTCATTAGATGGGTAGATCTACAAAGTAAGGAATTTTTAGCGGCTCAGCCAAATTATACAAAAAAAAATGTTTAAAAGTAATTTATTCGTATGGAATACTGATATTTTAAGCTGTTTCTAGTTGGTCATTAAAAATAATTAACAATAAAAATTATTTACACAACGAAATCTTTGTTCAAAGTGTCAAATTCTCAGGATCCTGTAATGTCCCTCGGACAAATTCTAGTAAAAAGTGCGTCGTGATTTATTTAATTTTCTGTATCTAGGTCATATGATACCCAAATTAATGAGTTTACTATTTCTTCTTGCTATGTAGAATAATTATTATATTATTTTCCCAAAAATATATTTTAAAAATCTTGTCAACATTTTGTCCCCACGATTTCATATCAGGATCCTGGTCGGTGTAAAATAAGCAAATACCAGCTAGGCTTTTTGGCGTGCGATGTTGCCATTCAGCTGAGTGGATAAGACGTACGAAAAAGACAAAGAATATCATCTAGCTATTCGCACCTAGCGCGTTGTTTAGTCAGCCCGGCGCGGTCAGCAGGGGATATGGTGTCGTAATCAGTGGAGTTCCCAGAATCCTGGTAAGATATTTTTTTACTTAATAAATAAATAATATGAGTAATTACAGCGTTTTGATATGTAAGTTGCTGACGCAAAGTCATAGTTTTGCTTAATTTTGGATTGATGTTATAAATTGATCCATTTTTTTTAATATTAGACAGAAATTCTCAGGATCCTGGTCTCAGGTTCCTGTCAAATTGAAACCCAGGATACTGAGAACCATTCAGGATCCTGATAAGTTCATACTAAAACTTTGTTTCGGCGTAAGATAATGTACAACTTTCTACCTAAAAACATTAAACTACGTATAAAATAATATAAGAAATCATTTGAGTAGCTGTCGTAATTAAATATCTACAGATAATTAGCATTGGTACTGGTCTACTTTTAGTATTCACGTTATCTTTTAGAAACTTCGGTATAAATCATAAAACATTAATTTTACGGATCTTAGCAATTCCTACTACTATTTTGATTATAGTTATTTACACAGCACAGCTCGCTCTTCACACAGTAGTTGTGTATTTGAAGGGATCTAAAAGATCATATTGCACTGTATCATCAGATTTGAGTCACAATGTTTATGCCATTTGGGTACACTTAAAGCCGGTACTGGAGGACTTACCAAGGCAAATAGAAATCAACCATTTTTTGAGTGACGGTCCAGTGACACAATATCGCAATATCATGTTCTTCACGCTAGCGTCTAAAATGACAGATCTGTACCCTGGACTTATAAATTGGACTTGGAATTACCACGAAGCAGGCCATGGGAAAGGAGCACCAGACGGTGTAGTCACCGTATGCAAAAGAACTGCAAATGATGTCGTGGCATGTGGAGGTGATGTCACCAACTTGACTGAGTTCTGTGGTGTTGTACAAAGTCGCTGCAAAGGTGTGACACTTTTTATCGTCACTAAATACGAAATCGAGGACATGGAAAGATTGATTACTGGCGATCAACATAATTTTATCGCTTTTAATGGCACACTCAAAGTCCACCAAGTACATGGCAGTGCCTTTATGCCACGGAAGCTACAAATGAAGACCCTCAGCTGTTTTTGTGATGACGGTATTATGTGTGAACATTACCGGATGGGTCTTCTAGATTACTCATCAATGCAAAATTTCAAAGACGTCTACGAAAGTGAGACAGAATCAAGGGATCAGCCTGATGACATGAGCGTTACAAGCGATCTTACGTTAAATTTGAAAAACCCAGAAGTTTTAGCTTAACCCAGAAGTTTAAAATTAGAATAATATTACTTAATGCTCAACGATCATTTGATGACAGAGTTCTTGTTCAAGACTGTTTAAACATAGAATAAGTATCTAAGCCAAGCAAAAAGCTGTTTCTCGTTATATAAGATACTGGTACTGTTATACGAGTAATAGTAGATTTAAGTGTCTTCAAGCCTCAGACTATATATGTTCATGTTGTTAACTATGTTTAAGAAGATTTTACTTTATTAAACTCACAATTATAATACATAATGCTCAATGATCATTTGATGTCTAGAGTTACTGTTTAAGTATAGAATTAGTATCTAAGCCAAGCATAAAGCTATTTTTTGTTTGTACTATTAAAACTTAATTTATTAATACAAATTCTAAAATTCATTTAATACGTGATAATATACGTTGATCTCTATAGATTTTTATTGTTTCTCAGTTTCCTGGTGACCATCTCAGTTTCCTGTGGCCCGATTTTCTTAAAATGGCCATAAATCGAAAACTGTTAAATATTTTGACTGTTCCGCTCTAGACGCGCTAAAAGACGTTGTACTCTTGTTATTAGACTGAATTCCGCAACCAGAATGTTTAAGAAAATGTTAGCCGATATCAAACTCATTTTCGTCCACAGTTTGTAGATCTACCCAGATATTGTAAAGTTTTTTTTTCTTTATACGATAACTAACTTAAATTACCTTCGCCCTGTAAACTGTGTTTATTCGACATTCGATTGGCCTTCAGCAGCCGAATGGAATTACGATTTACAAAAACAGATTTTCCTTCTCCAAATAACCTGTATAACTCTGACAGGGACATCCGGGGGTGAATATTACCACCTGAAGAAAGCAAAAATAACCTAATAAATAACAAGGTGATACATTTGCGTATTCAAAACATTTGCTACATACTCTAAGGTAACTGGAATGTTATTTCACTGTGATTTAAAAAGATGGCTGTTTTTTTTTTGGATGGAATAAGACTTTGATGCATTCGAAAAGACATTTATTTATTTAAGCTTCATTGCACAACAAAACTGTGTACAAAAGGTGAACTTAACGGCTTAGGGCATTCTCTACCATTTATACATTTGGGCTAAGCAGAAACGATTAGTGACGGTGCGACATAATAAATAAGTGAGAAAACACAAAAATAATAATACCAAGTCATTACACTGAAAAAAATATTTTTCGGGTGCAGCCATCAGGGAGGATTCGAACCCCCGACCTTAACGCTTTGAATCAGCGTATGTTTCATCAATGATTGTGGGAGACACCCTCAAATCACCCGAGAGAAATATTTTTATAAATATTTGACAATCGGTTATTTAAAGTATGTACTTTGATGCATTATTTAAAGTGTAACGATTGGTGATTGTAAACTTTTTAGTAATAAAGTTCCAGAGCATGCCTACGGCACACAGTCACTGCAATCCGCAACCGTCAGCGATTTTCAGTGGATCTCAATATTCTTTGACAGATAGACAGCTGTGACGACAGAATGGCGTAGGTGTGCCCTGTCGGTAAATAGTTATCAGTTTGTCCTGAAGACTTTACCTTAATGGTTATCACTTAAGGAAATGAACCCAATATAGAGTAGTAGGTGAAGAGAAAAAAACCCAACGTACTCGTTATGTTCCCTTGTTCATTTTTTTGTGGGAGAACGTAAGTTTTAACACCCTCAGAGACACTGTTCTGTGCCAAAGTGACCGTAATCTCTTTTGACATAGGAACAAATTTTCACTTTTGGAAAGCACAAAAGTAAAAAGTTCTGTCGGAAAATGTAAAGACATTTCCCGCTTTATTTATACCCGCCAATTATTCACCCAGTTCACTTCATGAGAAGCTCGTCAACTATGGAAATATTGGATTGCACAGTGCTTCCGCATCACTCAACCTGTGTCAAAAACGGATGAAATTGAATCGAAAGAACCAAACTAGCATGAATGCATCGCACGTCACACACACTCTTTGATCCGGCTTTATGGATTTTTCGCGAATCTATCACACGCGACTTTTTTTTCGGCTGCCGCGTTTGGAATTGTATCCGGGACAGCTGTGACGTTTCGAATAATATTATATTAGGGTTAAATTATTTTGATGCAATGATTTGAGCAACGCGTGAGAATGTTTCTGGTTAGCAATTCTAGTAAGTTAATCACACACACGAGGTGCAAAGAATTTAATTTGATACCGTATTGATTTGTAATATGGCGACATCTACCGATGCCGCACATAACTACACCGATTATCTGACACTCGGCTCCTAACTACAAATGGCGCACATACAAAACCTGAACCAGACGCCATGGATCCTGGAATTATGGAACTTCAAACCTTTTTAATAATCCAACATAATGTTCTTAGTACCTAGATTCTAATTCTGAAACAGAAAGCAAGAGACTAGCGTGGAAGGAAGCTAGCGTTGGGGCTGTTTCTGAGACATGTCAAATGGGCTCCTAGGATTCTTCTCGAGATTTGAAATCGATTTCAACAGAAATGTTGTGCGCTTCTTTCAAAAACGACATAAAGGCTAATAATTTATGTGTTTTTAAAGTAAGTCTGAGTGAATTTTAATAATTGTGTTACAAAAACTGAACCCCCTTCAAAAAGTTTTAAGCAAGGCACCGAAATTATTCTGTATTCGGTGCCACTATTATCTTTCGCACATATCATATTTTTATCATTGTTATGACTGTTCTGGCACCGACATCCGAAATGTTTGGGCAGTAAAATTCATTGTTTAGGAATTTTGTAAAGGATGGTCATATTTCAGTTACAGAATTTGACTCAAACAACAAACAAATGGGGCAAGCTAAATAAAACCCTCTAAAAAACAATGACGTGCTTACAGTGTTAATAGTCGCTTAGAAATCGATGTAGATCTAATCAGAGCTTTAGCTTATTGTTACTTCTAGTTATCTACTTTTCTGCTTACTCCACTTATGACATTTGAAAACAGTCATATCTATAAGCATTGACAGCAATCGAAATCTCCATTACAATGTGGAAGCATTAAGGTGCGGCTGTCGCGTCTGCCGTTACGCCCAGCCGGCAGACGACATAGATCCTGGAATTATGGAACTTCAAACCTATTAATAATCCAACATAATGTTCTTAGAACCAATATAAATTCTAATCCTGAAACAGAAAGCGAGAGACCAGCGTGAAAGGAACGTAATTAAAAGTTACATGGTAAAGGATTGTGGAAAATAAGTTGGGGCTGTTACTGAGACTTGTCAAATGGATTTCTAGGCTTCTTCTCGAGATTTGAAATCGATTCCAATAGGTATGTCGTGCGCTTCTTTTAAAAACGACAAAAAGGCTAATAATTTATGTGTTTTTAAAGTGAGCCTAAGTGAGTTTTAAAATTTCTGTTAAAAAAATTGATCCTCCTTCAAAAAGTCCTAAGCAAGGAACCGAAATTATTTTGTATTCGGTGCCACTATTATCTTTCGCACACGTCACATTTTTATCATCGTTATGACTGTTCTGGCACCGAAATCCGAAATGTTTGGGCAGTAAAATTCAGGATTTTTTTGAAGGAAGGTCATATTTCAGTTACAGAATTTGACTCAAACAACAAACATACTGGGCAAGCTGAATAAAACCCTCTAAAAACAATGACGTGCTTACAGTGTTAACAGTCGCTCGGAAATCGATGTAGATCTACTCAGAGCTTCAGCTCATTATACTTCTAGTTATCAACTTTTCTGCTTACTCCACTTATGACATTTGAATACAGTCATATCTATAAGCATTGACAGCAATCGAAATCTCCATTACAATGTGGAAGCAGTCAGGGGCGGCTGTCGCGTCTGACGTTACGCCCAGCCGGCAGACGCCATAGATCCTGGAATTATGGAACTTCAAACCTATTAATAATCCAACATAATGGTCTTAGAACCAATAAAGATTCTAATCCTGAAACAGAAAGCGAGAGACCAGCGTGAAAGGAATGTCATTTTAACGTTAAAATGTTGAATGGATGGATTGTTAGAAATAACTTGGTGCTGTTTCTGAATAATATGGTAGTCGCCATGGTCGCCACCACCAATCGTTGACGCACTTTTCAATAACTGTCAAAATACTTATCTCTATTCAGCTTGTACCTATGGGAAATTGCACTGTCATCGCGTGCTATGCCGATAGAGTAACTATTTGTCGATTTAAGTCAGATAAAATATGACGAACAGCAAATTAAGTTTCAAGAAAGACGGTTTTAAATTATGAACTCAGAGAAAAACAGTTTCTGAATATAAAAAATATATATGTATAAAAATCAACTCCTAGGTATTTTGACGGTATTTAAAACCTGTTCCGATACTTAGTTAGTGAGCGTGTGTCCAAAAGGACGAAGAGTCTACAAATTTATGAGTTTTTAAAATAAGCCTGAGTGAGTTAAGATCGCCCTTTTAAAACTGCGGTATCGATGTAGCACAACACCAAGCAATGGCTTAAACAGGTTACCTACCGGACACGCTCATACTTGTAATTCGAGTGGCCAATGATGTCCAGAAAGAAAATGTAAGTATAGGTCTGTTTACCATGTCCTTCTATCTGACTAGGCAATGCAATCCCGGTCTTTTCTCTGAACACTTTTTTCAAGTAATAGATAGTAAACTTTTGATACTGCGAGTATAGAGACAGCTCCAACCATTTCTTAGTTTGTGGTCGAAGCGAGCAACATTCGTGCAATATATATTATACCACAGACAGAGCTTACGTTTGACGCAAGCTAAATATTAATATGTTGACTTTGATGTATCGGTTTATAACAATTAAGCTTTAAGCTAAAACATTTAACTATTGTTATCGAATAGCAGATTATTAATTAAGTTATCGTTTTAATTAAAAAATTCCACATTCTGAAATCTATTATGTGTGCTGCCTGTTTTTCGCGAGAAAACTACTATAGAGTAGTCTATAAAAAAAAATATTTTTTTACTAACAACATCACACATTGATCTGACTCCGTGGTAAGTAACTTAAGCACTTGTATTACAGATAAAAAACGAACTTAAATAAATAATACATATAACACCCAGACCAGTACAAACAGACATGTTCATGCACACAAATGTTTGTACAGTGCTGGGATCGAACCCGCGACCTCTTGGTTCAACTTCTTAACCATTACACGAAAGTGGTCGTCACATTTAACGCACTGCTATATACAAATTCACAAAAATCATTGACATAAATCTCAATTTTGTTGATTTAGTAAGATGTAGTTGACATTTTGTTAAGATACAAAATACATTTCTGGTTAACCAATTACATTTTAATGACTACGTAAACCCCAATTAGTTGCTTTGACTGAAGTTTGAGTGTTCAGATAATGATCGAATTTATGCCTTGGTGGATAGAAACGGTTGTGGGAGCCGGCTTGTAGCGGATGAAAGAATTGTGATATGACAAGCATTAATTTTAAATCAAAATCGGTGAATTATTTGAAAGACTTTTCGGAAAATACCGAAATGTATTGTCTGTCTCCAGGGCTTCCAAATTCAAATTTCAAACTTCTGAATTTTGCATAGATAGTGGTACACATACAGATGTCAATAATAATAAAAGTCCCCCACAATTTACCAGACACTGGCATGCAAAATGAATATAGTTAAATGTCAAATGTCAATTAAATCCAAAGTAGTTAAATATAGTCATGTCAATATTATTTTATTTGGTGTTAAAAAACAGCAACTTGAATCCAGATCAATCTTGTGAACTTTAGTGCATTTAAGTCACCTATGATGATCATCATATCAGCTGATCGACGCCCACTGCAAAGTATAAGTCTCCCTCAAGGATCTCCACCTTGATCGGTACGGTTTCCCGCATCCAGCGGCATCCCGCGATCTTCACCAAATTGTTGGTCCAGCTTTTGGGGGCCTGCCCACAAAATGTCGCTCAGCAATCTGATCAACGGCCACAAATTCCTTACGTGTCTCAACGGCTATCAGTTTATTAGTGATGTGTCCTCCGTGCCTCTTCGGCTTGGTGATCCCTTCTAGGTGCTCTTATGAATAACCAATGAAATCAAAGGTTTTGCCGTCTGAAAGGAGAATTTATATCCATATTTTTTTTAATCACTTCAGACGTCCCCCAGTATTGTTAAGACAGCCCATGGCTAATTGTGGGCGGGCCAGATTAAAAATACAACAGTACAGGGTAAATAAAATATTGTGTACAATGATCGTCGCATAATTGAAGATTCATCAGCACCTATGATTGTAAAAAAAATCGGAAGAATACTATCACAAAAAACGATTTTACATAAAAAAGATTTTACAATTCAAAAACTGCATTTTCGCACAAGAATACTACTTATCATTATCTCAAGGTTTTACTTTTTGAATTTTGTAGTTTTAACTTAAAAGTTTAAACTATAGCAACTAAATTACATACAACCTGATCAAGCACCTGTATGAACGAGCATGAAATATCAACTATAAAGAGTTGCTCAGTACAAGTATGTTTTTTTTTAAGATAAGTAATAACGTTCTTAAGTATTTACTTATTTGATAAATACCTACAGGTCACTGCCTAGGTAGATATTTATCAATTAGTCCTCCTGGCCGATTTCGACCACGGCGGCCATTCTCAATAGAGATCAGCCAACTACTCAGGAGATATATGCAATACACAGGTGCACTCACTGTTCCATCACACTCAAAGTTTGGTGAGACGGCAATCTTACATGACTGCAGAGAGATCAGGCGCAGGACCAACGGCTTAACGTGCTTTCCGAGGCACGGGGGTCTAACAGCGCCAACTTCCCGACTCCGGGCTGTTTTTGAGAAATTCACGAAAGAAAATCTCAGAAACAATTTTGGCTCGACCTGGGATTCGAACCCAGGACCTCTCGGATGTAAGGCAGAAGCTTTGCCGCTACACCAACGAGGCAGTCGACTTATCAATTGCTTAGTTACTAACGCATCAATATCCCGCGATATAAAGTCAAATCTGCAATACAACTTAGTCCTTTAATCAGTTCCGCTCCATATTAATATCTGAGCGAAGGAAGATTCTTTTGTTTCTACCCAATTTCTGTGACGAACTTTTTCATGAAACTTTGTGACCCCGATTGTCTCGACGGTCCGTTAATTTTTATAGGTCTTGAGTAACGGGAAATCTTTGATTTTTGCTGTCTGATTGAAAAGTTGCCTCATATTATGTAATTCGATGCTAACAGCTAATTAGTAAAAAATGGCTTTTTAAAGCAATGCTGGTACAAAGCAGAGTAAAACTTATACGTGACTTCATTTAGCACGTAACTTGGGTTCTACCATCGTTTCAAACTACCTACTTACAACTGTATGTACTACTTACAGTAGCTAAGGGCCTTCCCTAAGCAACTGTAAGAAGCGAATGAAATTCATGACAACGATATTTCTTCTGAGCCTTATGTTACTAACAAACTAAATAAACACCAATTGTTTAGTTAAGCAAACGTAAAAAGTCAAAAAGTGACTGCAAAATACAGACAATGTTTATTTTCAACTTGTTCCTTTTTAAATCCCGACGAAAAAGAAGGGTGTTATAAGTTTGACCACTTTTTTTATTATATGTGCCTGTCAGTGGCATCGTAGCTCCCGAAAGGGTGAACTAATTTCAGTGCGGTTTTTTATTCGAAAGGGAATTCAATCACGGAGTTTATTGACCATCGTTGGTCAAAATCCGCCCAGCCGAGGAAGCTCACCAGCTGTTTTCTAGCGGATATCGGGGGTTATTTAAATTTAAAATGTTAGATATCCATTTGAATTATTGAGAGCTCACAGCTAGCCTATCATCTACAACACTAGGAACTAAGACTTTCATAGAACCCCTCGTTTAATTACTTCCCACTGATATTATTCATCTGAATATGCGCTTCTTTAGTCTGGCGAGCAAAAAACTGCCTCAGCGAGACTGATGTATGGGAGTCAGTTAGTCTCTGGCTAATTGACATAGGAGTGGAAAAACCTACAGCCGGACAAAAAAGATATTAATCTTCCCATAGGTGTGGATAGAATCCGTGTAAAGGTTTTTGTATAGTCAGACAAGAACGTGAGCGTATTAAACAACCCAAAATACCACTGCAAACCAGCACCATGGGTTACCATGGCAACAAAGCTGAGTGAAATCCAATTTGGTTCTATTAATAGTATTTTATTTTCATTGTTCTTTGTGTAATGTTAATTTTATACGCAATTAAATATTTTTCTTTCTTTCTTTCGAAATTGATTGAGCATTGTTAAGCAAAAACTCCGTAAGTTGACTTATAGTATTTTTGTTTGGCACGGCATCGCGGGACTGACGTAAAAGTGTAGGTAACCTGTACTAGGGCGGTTTGATAAGTCCATGACTTTCAGGCTGAATAGAAACTTTTTTTATTTTTAATGATATTTTCTTAAAAGTAAAATTTTTGCGAACCTAAAATAATTCTATTTTCAAATATGGCGCGAAAACAATATTTAATAACAAAAGAAGTTTGGCGGCTGTGAAGGTGTTCTTCGAAAATGGAGAAATCCGAGTTTCGAGTCTTGATTAAACACTATTTTTTACGCGGGAAAACCATTAAGCAGACCGAAGACAAGTTGAAAAAATATTACGGGGATTCAGCGCCGTCTCATGGAATGGTACATAAATGGTTTACTGAGTTTCGTTGTGGACGTATTACAACCAATGATGCCGAGCGCCCAGGAAGGCCGATTGAGGTAACCACTGAGGACATTGTTAACAAAATCCACGATATTGTTTTGGCTGACCGTCGAGTAAAGATACGCGAGTTAGCTGAGGCTGTGCACATCTCAACTGAACGAGTTTTCCATATTTTGCACGATATTTTGGGAATGAAAAAACTTTCTGCAAGATGGGTGCCGCGCTTACTGACAGTCGACCAAAAGCGAAAACGCGTGACTACTTCTGAGGCATGTCTGGCTATGTATAATCGCAATCCAAGTGAATTTTTGCGTCGGTACGTAACCGTGGATGAAACGTGGGTCCACCATTATACGCCAGAGACTAAACAACAGTCAAAGCAGTGGACTTCTACCGGCGAACGTGCACCAAAGAAGGCAAAAACGGTATGTTCGGCTGGTAAAGTGATGGCAACAGTATTTTGGGACAGTCAAGGGGTTATTTTCATCGATTTCTTGGAGAAAGGCAAGACAATAACCGGTGCTTACTATGCTCCATTGCTGGAAAGATTTAATGAAGAGTTGATGAAGAAACGACCGCATCTAGCAAAGAAAAAAGTTCTATTTCATCAGGATAATGCTCCGGCCCACTCGTCTGCAGTCGCGACTTCAAAACTTGTCGAATTAGGATACGAATTATTGCCGCACCCTCCATATTCACCAGATTTAGCCCCCTGTGACTTCTTTCTCTTCCCAAACATGAAGAAATGGCTTGCTGGGTAAAGATTTTCATCCAATGAAGAGGTGATAGCTGCAACCGAGGCCTATTTTGCAGGCTTTGACAAAAAGTATTTTTTGGATGGGTTGAAGAGATTGGAGCATCGCTGAAAAAAGAGTGTAGAGTTGAAAGGAGAGTATGTAGAAAAATAAAATGTTTTTGTACACAAAATATATGTTTTTCTTTTCAAAGTCATGGACTTATCAAACCGCCCTCGTACATCAATAATATGAAGAACGTCAAACGCCCCGCAGGGAGGACGCGCACAAACTTCTGAGACTATAGTAAGCAATAGGCATGATGACACCTATCTTAAATATTTTCAAGACCATTGCGTTTAAAAAACATAGCCCCTATGAAATTAATACAACCAGTTTATTTCAATAAAGCTGTAGAAACCAATTTTTAAACACACAAAACTCAATAAATATTCGGTCATTTGACTCCGATTTCGGATATATGATCGTGACGTCAAGTTTTTGTATTCCTATACAAAATCTATGGCGCCAGACCGTTTGGACAGATAATAAAAATATGTCAACGATTGGTGGTGTCATCTAGCCTATTATTCTGAGGTACTCTGTGTCGCAATACCCATCCGAGCGATATCCTGGCTTCTTACGGGTTCGACTCGAATTTACCGCCAGAGCACAAATATGTCAATGGCCGCGGATAAATCACAGTCGCGAGTCGCGGAAACTTTATCCGCAAGTGTGCTCTGACTCTTATACTGGCACTAAGCATCAGTTGGTTTAATTAAATAAATAAATATACAATAACATCAAATACATTGATCGGACTTCGTGGTAAGTAGCTTAAGCACTTGTGTTACAGATGTCAGAATCAACTGTGGTATTACAAATAAACTTAATAAATACATATAACACCCAGTAGTACAAACAGACATGTTCATGTACACAAATGTTTGTACAGTGCGGGGATCGAACCCGCGACCTCATGGTTAATAGTCAACTTCTTAACCATTACACCAAAGTGGTCGTCGATTAATCCATAGTAACACTGTATCAATCCTGCAATGAAGAGTATCCGTCTCTTTTTAATATCTGAAGTTTTTCGATTGTAACAAGTCGATCGCTTCAACAGACCTCTCAGCTCTTTTCCTATAAACATTAACGACACTTTAACACACAATTGGAGTTCATGATTGGGCTTCGAAACAAATCGCGAAGAACATTAGCAATGGCGGATTACTCGTAAATGGTGCTTTATTCGACTTGTTTATTTGTATCAGCGCGATCATTGTTTGGGAAAATATTTAGTGGATGTGTTTTATTTGGATAAGCTATTTGATTCGTACAAACCGTACCTTTTGATCGCTATTTGAACAAGCAGTTCCTGTAGCGATTTGGTTCACTAAAAAGGCATTTTTTTCTCTGAAAACGTTGTTTTCCCGTTTCAATCCTATAGAAGAGGATATGTCAAGATAAAATTACTATATCTCCCTCTCTCTCTCTCTGTATGAGAAAACTAAATAAATGTCAACTTATTCTCCAATTAACTCTTTTTTGTCAATGATTTAGCGTTCTATGCCTAGGAACGGACTTCAAAAAGACAAGCGAAAATTCAGAAGATACAACAGATTGACATAATTTTTCGATGTCAAACATTCCACCCTTTATAGCATGTCTAACGAATAGCACACTATAGTTAGCAAAATACACATTATTCAAGCCTTCTTTTTTGTATTGAAATATCTCTTCGACTTCCAAGACAGTCTTTCCTTGGCTGTCGGTCGATTTGTCTGGCTACCTAATCAGTATGTGCGGCGGTGCTATGAGTTATGACGCCCTACATTTGCTTGGAGAACATAAATTCCGTCTTCTCGATCTCCGTTCGGTTTGGCCCACGAATGTTCAATGAGCTCTCTCGAAAATTAAATAGATAAATGAATACCGTTACGAATGATTTACTGTGTATTGCTAGGACACATAAAAGCATTCAATTTAATATTAAAAAAAAAGGCTGTTATTTATATACTAGCTTTTACCCGCTACTTCCGCGGGGGACTCAGATTTCCCTGGAAGTTATTTTGGAAGCCAAGATATACTTGGGAGTCATCCTCATCACACCAGCGGGGTAAGCAAGTAAGTATATATTTTTACCAAAAGGTTATTCCTCGTTCTTTAAATATCAGTTACGAGTAAGTGTAATAATTGATGTAATAAAATAATTATATTGATTATACTGTAAAACGTGCAGATTTGTTTAATTTGATTTGATTAGTTTAGATTTAATTTAGAGATTCAGATTTTATAACTTGGTAACAGCCAAATGGGTTAAATAGAAACTATCGGAAAAAATCAACAGATGTAAAATACCTACCGGCTTATACAACGTATGAAAACACCACCATCAAAAGTTTTAGCATACGAACACATTTTGCAGCGTGAGTGCTCAAAATTTCATTTTCAACTCCTGTCACTAGCAACGCATGTTAACTTTACACCCCTGCAAACTTCTCGTCTACACGGGCTGTGCGAAGGTGTAGTGGGTGGTGTCATGTTCATCCCGACTCTTTTTAACAAAGAGAAACTGTTTGCTATTGCAAATCACGGCTGGCACTAGAGACAAAGGATTGAAGCAAAGTTTGAGCAATTTGGTGGCGCGCCGCACCAAGGTAAACCGAAGTAAAGGAAACTAAAGGATTTCCTGTGTACTTGTTTGAGTCTAAGATCCCGCAAAGGAGAGCTAGCAGTTTTAAAGGAACAATATTGACGAAATGTGTGGGCGCTTTTAAATATTGATCCGACAATTCAAGCAGTCATGTTTTTAGTCTCTCTGAGTGCTCTTTAAGGGAACAGTCAAATAACGCCCACTCGTTTTAGGTCTGAGAAATAAAGTTCATCTGGCCCGAGAATTTATTTAATTAAAATAAATTCGCTTGTTAAAAATCCGGAGATATAATCTTTGCCAATCTTTACGACACAACTTTGACGATGTCATTTTGGAAACAAAGCATCAGGTATGAGAAAAAATGGGAAAAAATGTCTTACTCCTTAAATATTCTTGGAATACATAAACGAGACTGTACTCTGACAAGCCCGTTTTTACCACGAGGTGAAAGCTTCAACTGGAAACTGTAATAGATTGGCAACTACCGCACAGACAAGGACACAGTCTGTCCTGAGAAAAGACAATCAATCGATGTAAACGAACGACACAGAAAACTTATTGTTTATTGTGGTAACGCGATTAAAAATTACGGTCTAACATCAGTCAGATATAGCACAGGTAAATACAGCTTAAGCAAATTGAGACATACACAAAAATTTGGTTTGAAATCATCAAAAGTGCTGTACTTATACAATGTCTTATGTTTTGTAGCTATATGGATCCAAATCAAAAACACTTTGAAGTCGATAATAAAAAAAAACAATTGACAATAAAATATAAAAAATATACAAAACAGTACGTTGACTAACAAACTAAAATTCTTAGTTCACAGGTTGATTTATTCATCATTTTGGTATTCTTTTTATTAAATCTTATCTATTTATTAAAAATTCTTTTTATTAAAATCTTACCTACACGTTCAGAAACATTACAAATACGAGAATGTACCTAGTTGTACATTTCTGAGAATTAGTTAAAATTCTCGCGGTAACAACAGCGTTTCACATCAAAAGAAGACCTTTTACATCAAAAGAAAACCTTCTTCCGCTTACCCGAAAGAGGCTCGATTATCTTCTATACATACTGGAGCTATGTTAAATAATGAAATAGGTTGAAAATCTTTATGTTCTGTAATTTCATGTACAATTAAAGTAAAGTTAAATTTTTCTTCAAGCTATGAAAGCTCAGTCAATTTTATCTACGGCCTAATTACCGTAGTGCCAGCATCTGAGCTTCTATGGTGATCATCATCATCATCATATTGGCCAACATTTGTCCACGTCTAGATGTAGGCCTCTCGGTTCGGCTCTCAGTCTTCCGCATTCAGCCCCGACCAGCGACCTTTACTAAACAGTAGTTTTTTTTTTGCGTTAAAATACGGCCTCCTTCTCATACAGGCACGTGGCAGCCGCCACAGCATGCTGACGTCCACTGATCGGCCATATGATTAATAGGACAAAATTATTTTTGAAGATAGCATCCTAAAATAGTAATCAAGCCTTTACTCACATTATGGATCTTAGTTTTCAGAAATAAACACTTTTTTTTACTACGTTGCTGGACCATCTGGCCGGGGGTCACCCTACACTGTGCTTGCCGACACGCGGTCTGCTCCATCGAATACATCAGTACCTATCGTCGGTCATCTATACCTATATCGGTGACGTGATACGGTCACCTTTAGCACACCTGTGGTGATCAATGTTACAATAACATTATTCATTTGTTATATACATTTTTTTATTGTTTTATTGTTTCAACGAACACATCAATTACCTAGCCCCAAACTAAGCGATAGCTTGTGCTATGGTGGCTAGGATAACGGATAGAAATACTTAAATACATGTATAATCACCCATGACTCAGGAAAAATGCTCGTGCTCATCACACAAACATTTGCCCCTAGCAGGATTCGAACCAGCGACAGCCGGTTTTGTAGTCTGGACCTCAGACCACTAGACCAAAGCTGTGGTCAAACAGTTAATATCACACAAATACTTCGGCCTTCTTTGGTCTTTCAACCGGACACAAAGGCTAACATAGGTTCGAAAAGCTCACTGATCGGAACGACAGTATGTAATCTATGAAAAGGCTTAAATTACAAGGCTTGACAGCAAAGGCATAAGAATGTTAAATAATTTTTTACGGCAAAATTGCCACCAATTCACACAATTTTACAGCGTCCCGTTGAGTTTTTGCGAATAAGCACTTAATAAAAATTCAACGGAGTCAAATGATTTACGTTTATTTTCATTTTCGACTCAAGATTTGACTTGAGAGGTCTTCGAATGCACTTGAAACAAGTTTTGTAGGCAGTATAACTTTTAAAGTTGTGTAATCATAACGCTGCGATGGTTGTCTACAACAATATTGTTTCAATGTTATTTGTGTAAAGAATCTTTACAAGATTTAATTAAACTTTAAATGAATCGAAAAATTATCTCTTCTCATTTTTTATACAGAGTTATTTTGATTATGCGTCAATAGCTGTATTTATAGTTAGATGTAATAACTTAAATATTTACAAAATTTCGTTTTTAAGATGAAAATGTCGTGTTAATTTTTTTCAGATCGGTTTTTTGTTATACCTGCTATAAACACAATCGATTCAGATCAGAACGAGAAGTATTTTAATAACAATTTTAATTTAACTCCACAACGCGAGTTCAGTGCGTTTTCGTAACTAGAACCACATAAAAATTAAATGAAAAGGGTAGTACCTGATGTCCTATTCTTAAACCCTGCGTCCGCTTACTCGATTCCAACTATCCCTTTCGCTCGCACATTCACAAAGTAGAAGAAAGTTATTTGTCATTTCGCACGAGCTTCGAAAAACGGTGCTATTTATCAAGAGTACTTTTAAATATATCTTTACGTATAATACCTGTTGTAACCCCTGCTATCTACTCTAGAATCTTTCCATTTCGTCCTTTTTTAATGGATCAATAGGAACCGTAGCGAGTTCTTTTTTTATAACCGTAAAGAATTTTAACTGTGCTTCGTATCGATACATTTCAAAACATAGCTTTGGCTCAGTTAGCACTGAGCGTGTGTCCAATAGTGGTACTTACATATGATGATGAGATGACTGAGGCGACTTGCAAACTTGCAACCGACTAAACATTGCTTACACACACAGTAGGACTTTGAAATACAAATACTTTGACTGTTCGCACCACTGTTACCAATGATACCAAAGAGTCCATCTGAAACAGGCTGCGTCACTTGTGCGTATCGATACCAGAAGTATGAATTAAGGTAAGGGACAGTTTGGCCAAAATGAGTTATATATACCGTTGGATTCGGAATTTTGCGCTTTATCAACTGGCGTACTTAGAATTTCAATATCGAGCAAAAAATGTCCCTTACAGTACATATTTTTTGATAGTCTAGACTGATACTTCACTAAAAAAATGCTTTAAGGGGCTTGAAATTGTTACCCCTTACGAACAAATAGAGTAACTTACCTTATAAAAATTTGTCGAACTTTACCTTATACTCATATTTATAAATTCATAAATCATGACCATTACGCCTTTTTGCAAAATGGAGTTTTTATATTGCAAGTCCCTTACATTAAAATGTCGTACAAAAACATTCACAGAATGGACTTACGCTAATATGTTTAAAGTTTATTATCGTCTCTTGTGTCCTTTACATTACGCTGGCGTCTGCAAATTTGGTGCTTACATTGTTTGACCATAATAAAACGTATTGCTGATATCTTGAATGACCTAAAGACTAAGGAAACTGCAGAAGTCTTCAAAAATTACAAATTAGTTAACGGTCGGGTTTATAGAATACTTGATGACTCTAGCGTACGTTGGTTAGTTCCTCGTGGTGCGCGGTGGCAATTATTAAAAGCAAACCATGATGACATAGGCCACTTTGGCTATGACAAAACGTTGGGACGTATTAAGGCTCATTACTGGTTCCCAAAAATGAGGCGGTTCGATAAGAAATATGCAGCTGCATGTTTAGAATGTGCCCATCATAAATTGCCTAGTGGGAAAAAGGCAGGTGAGTTACACCCAATTCCTAAAGTGGAAATCCCATTTGACACTATTCATGCAGATCATTTGGGACCATTTATTAAAACTAGACGTGGTAACACATACTCGTATATTCTTGTTATAGTTGATGCATTTACAAAATTTGTTAATCTTACAGCCGTGCGCAATACAAAATCTGCTACAAGTATTAAAGTTTTCCGCGAACATTTTAGTTATTTTGGTACACCAAACCGACTCATCACTGATCAGGGAACTAGTTTCACTAGCGGTGCTTTTAAAAAGTTTATCGGTACTACGGGCATCAAACACATACTTAATGCCGTTTCAACTCCTCGAGCTAATGGTCAGTTGGAGCGGTACAATCGCACCATCTTGGCAGCTCTTGGAGCCATGAATCATGATACACCAAACGGAATTTGGGATGATCATTTACCGGACATACAATTAGGAATTAATACGACTGCTCACTCTACAAAAAAAAAAAGACACCAACCGAACTTCTTTTTGGAAGAACGGTTACAAACCCATCTCAAAGTATTTTTAATGATGTTATTACGGCAACTGCCTCCTCTACACCGGTATCGCTTCCAGAAGTAAGATCCGAAGCTAGCGAATTAATCAAATCTCAACAAATTAAAGACAAATCCTCGTATGATGCCCGACGAAATAAAGATGTTAGATTCAAAGAAGGCGATTTAGTTAGGGTTATACGCGCACCTACTGAAATAGAGGGTCTGTCAAAGAAACTTGAACCTAAATGTCGAGGGCCATATCGCATTAAAAAGGTTCTCCCTAATGATCGGTATGTTGTTGAGGACACCCCAATCACTCGAAAGGGCAAACGGTATGAAGCTATTATAGCAGTAGACAAAATCTTCCCATGGCTCTCAGTCACTCAATCACCTTCTTCCCATGATGAATCCTCTGATACCAATAGTTCTGATCATGAATGATTGCTCCCTCATGATCCTTAAAAAACTTTTGATTTTGCCCTCAATAATCACTGTCACTCCTCGATTTACTAGTTCAGTAATTCCTTGCATAAAGCTATATTTCACAATATAAAATGATTGATGATTCCAATTACTTAATTATTGATATGATTTTAATAATTAAGTAACATATGTATAACATAAGATATGATAATACATGTTGTAATAGGAAGTTATGATCATTAAAGTCATGGTTGTGTTAGTTAAAGTCATGAACTAGCACGGCTACATTAAGGTATTTGCCGGTAACGGTCACCGTCATGGACCGGGATGACCACATCATGGACATCACCAGTGATCGCCTTCCGGCCCTCCCAGGCATCATTCGCCAATACGCAAGGGCAGGGAAAGAGCTTCCCTTTCTTTGAGACAAGAAGGAGCCAGTTATGGTTCCTCTTAACAGATCCGCAGCTGCCGGCGTGATATTAGCTTTCTTCAATGGAAGAAAAGACCCCCTGGACAGAATTCGGGATCTCTTCCAGGTTCAGTCCGATATCCTTGACGGTTCAATAGGTAGAGTCCTTATTACATATTACTTAAGTTGCATAAAATATGTTACGGACATTAACTTCATTGACCAGATTTGCGAAGATAAAGGTATGACAATTCTCACCGACGACTTGTCTCTAATACCCCGGGAGCACCGAACCGTTTATGGGGAGATGAAGAGGGAAGAGAGAGAGATCCCCCACAGCATGTTAGCTTTCCAGGCTGTTTATGGTACTTACAGTATGTGTCGTCCCGTTGCAAACAAACGAGACTTCCGGACGTGGATCATGAAACGGTATGCAGCCTTTATGGCATCTGTTCAGAAAACCGCTGAGATCAATACATATCTAGAGTATCAGAGGGGAGGAACTGTAGTTAACGAGACAGTTGTCTCCCGCACTCCAGCCCGTCGGTTGGTTTACAACGTAATTGCATCCACTACTGACTGACGACATCGTTCCTGCTGCCGTTAAGGTCCATATAAAGATGTTAACAGCACTCTCGGAAATGACAACCTACTCATTAATCCAGCAAGTGATCAACCGGGGCGGTTGTGTCATAACAATGGAGCCCCTTCCCAAACAACTAAACGACTACGTTCAGGAAAGACAAGAAGTATTGGACAAGTTAAAAGCCGAAAAGTACCCGTCCGACCATATTCAATATCTTCACCTCATAATGCCTCATACCCAAGCCTTTACGGCTTCTAAGTATGCTGATCTTGTGAACAGCACAGGTTATGGAGGAGGTGGAGACACAAAAAGACTCTACCTTAGAGCAATACAAAGCCAAAATATCAACTGCTACAATCAACAAAAGACAACTGAAGCAATTCCTCCTCACCCAGTCGCAGCAAGTCGGTCTTAAAATCGACGAGTCGTCATGGCAGACCCTCCAAACCCTAGTCGGGGACAGAGCCACTGACCTCTACGAAGAAGCAAAGAGGATCCTGAACCTCATCAGCACCCAGAAGGGGAACGCCTAAGCTTTCTCATCCCTATTAGTATAGAAAAACCCGAATTGGACTGTAATCAAAACAAACGACAAAAGACATTGTTTTTAACTACTTTCTCAAATTAGCATTTCAATCAGAAGTTGAGAAAAACACTAGTAAGAGAACCCAGTAGAGATGTCAAAAAAGAAGGAAAAGGCCACCAAACTTGCTTCTCTTGCCCGGAACGTGATTCGAGATTTGGAAGAGCAGATATTAAGAACTGCCCCCATGGAGGATCCCATACATGCAGTTTTTGAGCTTACAGATTTCGTGGAGATAATCCTGGCAGACGAAGAGTTCATTCTTAAACTCCTCGACTCCCAAGAAGACATGCAGAAAAGAGCCATTGTAGAATACGTAGATTCAAAGGTTGAGAAGCAGAGAGAGAAACTTCGAGTAGAGAGACGGCAAAAAAGTTTTGACGTCTACCGAGATCTCCAGGCTGATAACATAGCTTCCGATTTCAGCAGCAGGACCGCATCTCACGACTCAATGGAAGAGGGGTACATGGAGTCTGAAGCAGCAATCGTCAATGTAGGAACTGACCCCGTGATTACGGGGTTATTTTCTTTCTTACTTTTTGTTTTAACTCTAGAAATTAGAGATTATTATTCATTATTCTTTGGAAAATACGAAAGTTGATTATGATAATATTTGTTTTTATTGTTTTTTTTTGTTGATTATGACATAATTTTAAAAACAAATTTGTAATTTATGGCAATTTTTAAAAATAAACACATCACCCTGTCTACAGAAAACACTTCTTTTGAAATTAAAGCTTTATTAAATAACCCAATATAAGCTGTATTGCTATACAGTTAAGGTCCTGAAGTGCAATCTTTATGTTATACATTTGTACTTACATAGAATTTTTTTTAGTAGAAGTTATTTACCTTATTTTATTATGCAAGTTCTCGTATCTTTGTGTTACTTACATTATTTTGTCTTTGCTTTGAACTCAAATTCGACTAACGTAATGGATAAGTGATTCACATTTTTTAAGGTAAGGGACAGGCTATTTTCTAAACTATAAGATTTTATTGTATTTAGCTTTTATTGCATAAAATAACATTAAATTCTAAGAAACTTTGCCATAGACCTCATCTAAATCGGCCTGTAAACAAAAAAGTTATACACAGATTACAAAAAGCAAAAACGTTTTTTCGCTCTCCTGTAAAGTCATGTTTTGTCCCTTACCTTAATTCATACTTCTGGTATCGGTATGTATCCATTTCGAAACAGTGGGCCAATGCATACCTCAGTGCGTAACTACTAAAAACTTACACAGTAGGATCTCCAACTAGCGCGGTTTACAAGCGTTGTCGTTGTCAGTAGGTAATCCATTACTGGCATTGTACCGCCACAATGTGCCCAGTGCAGCGTGAAGAGGTAATGCACCGTGACGCGCCGAGGATACAGCTTACCTGTCATACTTTTGTAGAACAACAGGAATATTGTCACTTGTCACCGTAAACTAGTGTTCGAAACCGTGCGCCAAAGTAATGAGAAAACAAGAGACTAAAGCTAAGGATTTATATTTGTAATTATCCTGATTACAGGAAACTGGGTTGCTTGTAGCGCAGTGGTGGCAACACTTTAGCAACCTAAGGCGTGGTCATGTTTGGAATGGGTGACCATTCTAACCACATAAGTGTGGTCTTCTTACAAGCATCTTCGTGCTTCGGGAGTACGTTAAGCTAATGGTCCCGGTTAATATCGATAGATATTAGTCGTTAAGCCTGGTCAAAGGTCCTCAGCGGCTAACTAACATCTGACAGTAAGGTTGGTCACTTACCTTACATACAGCCCTCCACCAATCCGCAATGAGCAAGCGTGGTGGATATTTGAGTATTCAGCTGAATGCATAGATATATATAAAAATAGAATATCAATATCAAGACACACACAGGTGTAGGGTGTGTCTGTGATTTGTGGCTCAATAAGTTAAATACTGTTAACCGATGAAATTTTCGATTAAAATATCGGTATCCATTCGTCAACCTAATTCACGTAGATACTAAATGACAGCCTGCCTCTTTTGACATCTGTCACATTGACATTAGTCGTTGCCTCGCTTCCTCGTTGCACAATTACTCGGCGTACGCTAATTATTCTAAAACTTTTTTAAAGTACTTGTGGCTAATGACCGCGGATTTTTATAAGTACCTTTTTTAACAATTAGGAATGTCAGCATGGATACACTACGCAGTTGTAATCGAAAGTTAGTAAACACATCATCATCATTTCTGCCTTTCGACGCAAGCATAGCTCCTCCAAGGATCTCCACTGCGACCGATCCTGCGTTTCCCACATCCAGCGGCTTCCCACGACCTTCACTCAGATCGTCGTCGTTCGTCGTTATAATATTCTCCTGGCCGATTTCGACCACGGCGGCCAATCTTAACAGAGATCAGCTAACTTCGCAGGAGATATTATAGTGCACAATTGTGAGCGCAATACACAGGTGCACTCACTTTTCCATCACTCTCAAAGTTCGGTGAGACGGCAATCCGACATGACCGGAGAGAGATCAGGCGCAGTACCAACGGCTTGAGGTGCTTTCCGAGGCACGGTGGTATAACACCGCCAACTTCCTGACTACGAGCTGCTTTTGAGAAATTCATGACAGAAAATCTCAGAAACAATTTTGACTCGACCTGGGATTCGAACCCAGAGCCTCTCTTATGTAAGGCAGAAACTTTGCCACTACACCGACGAGGCAGTTAATATCGCATCATCTTCGTCGTCATAGTAGACAAGTAACCCAATAAATACTGCATTGCAGTATCGTTCATTGATAGGTCCATCACCATGGATAGCTCAGCAACTTGACAGCGGTACCTTATTATTAATATCCCCATTAGTGTCCCCTCATGGCGTAGAGGGGACTCATCCACACTGTAATAAATATAGCCGGGATATATTGATTTAAAGAAAATAAGGAAGATGTTCTTCAGAAGGGACGTTAAGCCCTTGGTTCCGGTTAATATCAATAGATATAAGTCGCTAACATTAATCATATTACATTAACCCTTGCATAACTTGAAAATTTCTGACAGTAAGATCAGTCACTTTCCTGATAAACTTGATCGAGCATAGCTCGTACCACCTTTTAGCAACTCTGAGGTGAGGCAGCAGTGCTCAGCCGTGTGACTGTTTGCAGGCTCATATTGTACTTTACTTACTTATGGGAAAGCGCTTGAACATGTACCGAAAAGTGTACGATTTTATTTTATTTTAATGAAACATGTATAATCAAATTACAAACAGACTGATTACACTATTACACACACATTTACAGACAGCAAGATTGTGAGCCTGTCTGTATTTTTTTGTGGTGTACTTTAAAGAGTAAATTTTTCTATCAACCGAAGCAAACTGTCTGCAAGCAGTGATGCTTCTTTTTACTAGCTTACCACCATTTAGCATTGCTTTATCTTTTTCTTCATAAAGAACCACTATTTAAATGCTTATAAATCCTTAATAAGGGTGTAACATATCTTCCGATATTATTATTTAAGCAACCCTAGAATATATTGAGGGGATCATAAATACCTAGCAAAAGGGCAAACGTTGCTACGCTATTCTGTTTTTAATATTAACGATTAAATTTGTAGATAAGGAATCTGTTTAGACTAGGTAATCGTGTAATATGCGACATATTAAAATTATTGTATATTCAAAACTAGCTGTGCCCGCGACTTCGTCCGCTTGGAATTTTAACTGTTACCGCCTTCACCGCGTGGAGGTACTCCCAGCCTATGCTACTGTTTAACATGACCCAAATGCAGGCATACCTGCGACTCTATAACAGGTACACACAATGAGTTCCCTTAGTTAGGTAGGGTGATTAATTCATCCCAAGTTTAGGCCAGTTAACACTTAGTCACTTGGCGTGAGTTATTATATATTTCACTGTCTAGGTAAAACTCAATCAAATGAAAAAATCCCATCAAATTCAGTCCTGTAGTTTCTGATATTCAATTTCCTGCCTACACTCTTAGTCTATTGGCGTGATTATTGCAAGTGATGCTGAGTCAAATTAAAAAATGTCCCATTAAAATCGGCCCAGTAGTTTCCGAGATTCAATTTTCTGCCTACCCCCTTAGTCTATTGGCGTGATTATTTCTATCCTTCTTTACCTTCCAAGTAATGTTGAGTCAAATAAAAAAAAGTCCCATTAAAATCGGTTTAGTAGATTCTGAGATTCAATTTCCTGCCTGCCCCCTTAGTTCATCGGCGTGATTATTTATATCCCAGTTTACTCTCCAGGTGATACTGAGTCAAATAAAAAAAGTCCCGTCAAAATCGGTCCAGTAGATTCTGAGATTAGCCCGGACAAACAGACAGACAGACAGACAGACAGACAAAATTTTTAAAAATTGTTGTTTTGGCTTCTATTACGGTAATTAAGACCCCCTGTAACAATTTTTCATAAAAATCTTCAATGTACAGAAATCGATCTTTTACAGTCTTATTATATGTATAGATTCAAAACTAGCTGTGCCCGCGACTTCGTCCGCGTGGAATTTTAACTGTTACCGCCTTCACCGCGTGGAGGTACTCCCAGCCTATGCTACTGTTTAACATGACCCAAATGCAGGCATACCTGCGACTCTATAACAGGTACACACAATGAGTTCCCTTAGTTAGGTAGGGTGATTAATTCATCCCAAGTTTAGGCCAGTTAACACTTAGTCACTTGGCGTGAGTTATTATATATTTCACTGTCTAGGTAAAACTCAATCAAATGAAAAAATCCCATCAAATTCAGTCCTGTAGTTTCTGATATTCAATTTCCTGCCTACACTCTTAGTCTATTGGCGTGATTATTGCAAGTGATGCTGAGTCAAATTAAAAAATGTCCCATTAAAATCGGCCCAGTAGTTTCCGAGATTCAATTTTCTGCCTACCCCCTTAGTCTATTGGCGTGATTATTTCTATCCTTCTTTACCTTCCAAGTAATGTTGAGTCAAATAAAAAAAGTCCCATTAAAATCGGTTTAGTAGATTCTGAGATTCAATTTCCTGCCTGCCCCCTAAGTTCATCGGCGTGATTATTTATATCCCAGTTTACTCTCCAGGTGATACTGAGTCAAATAAAAAAAGTCCCGTCAAAATCGGTCCAGTAGATTCTGAGATTAGCCCGGACAAACAGACAGACAGACAGACAGACAAAAATTTTAAAAATTGTTGTTTTGGCTTCTATTACGGTAATTAAGACCCCCTGTAACAATTTTTCATAAAAATCTTCAATGTACAGAAATCGGTCTTTTACAGTCTTATTATATGTATATATATGTATAGAAGATAAGCAACATGGTAACGACACGCGTCCTTGCAGGCTTTATACAGCAGTAAGCATTTATAAATGCAGTTTAAGCAGAAGTTGGTGGACAAATTCTATTAATTGAACAAATTAAAAAGTTTCGTAGGTACGTGTCTTGATTTTTGTTTAAGTTTTATAATTCACACCATAGATAAATGATGATTTGATTAAAATATCGACAAGGGCGTAAGATGTTATCTGAATTCTTATCTAGTCTGGCCTTGTCTTTTGAAATCGTAATAATAAACTCCTAAAATGAGAATACGAATGAATGGAAGCAAAATGGGTTGCAATTGATGACTGAACGTCAAAGTGTCTGACTGCCTTTCAAACTAAATTAAGACCGTTCTCAAATTATAATAACACGATAAAGAGATTATGAAATTCGAATCTTGACGGGATTAAAACGAATTGAATTAGATGAAACTTTCATTGGCTCTAGGCTTAAGGGAGAGTCTGACGGTTGATCGACCCTCAACAATTGGGCTACAGTATAGACATTGGTTAGAGCAGAATAGAAGCAACGTTGGTGTAGTGGCAAAGTTTCTGCCTTACACCATACAGATCCTGGATTCTAATCCCAGGTCGAGACAAAAAAATCTGAGATTTTCTGTCATGAATTTCTCAAAACAGCTCGGAGTCGGGAAGTTGGCGATGTTACACCCCCGTGCCTCGAAAAGCACGTTAAGCCGTTAGTCCTGCGCCTGATCTCTCTCTGGTCATGTCGGATTGCCATCTCACCGAACTTTCAGAGTGATGGAACAGTGAGTGCACCTGTGTACTGCGCTCACACTATAATATATCCTGCGTCCTTGGCTGATCTCTGTTTTGATTGGCCGCCGTGGTTGAAATCGGCCAGGAGGACTATTATGGAAGCAAGGGCTAAAAAAGCTCTCTATATGACATACTAACATTGACGCACGCGTAAACAGGGCGAAGATGTTTCGCGGTAGCGATAACACAAAGTCAGTTTCAAATAAAACACTATCTGAGGCTGCAGCCGTTTGTATGAAACTGTCATTTATCTAATTATCAGGGTATCAAAGGTAGATTTAATATTAAAACCTGTCGTAAGAGGGCCAGTTGATGCATGTGTGCATTTCGAGCGTTAGTTCTAAGTTTCCGTTCCGCTACTGTTTATTCTGTGTCTTGACTTGGCTAAATGCGAATCGGGCTTGATTAGTATTCAACGACTGCCCAACTTATCACACTAATATTAGTGACTAAAATCCACCGAGTAGATTTTGTTTCTATTACAGTTATACAGACAGGCAAAAATTTTACGTTTTTGGCATCAGTAACGATCCCTTATCACCCCTTGATAGTTATTTTGGAAATATGTTTAATGTGCAGAGTCGTTCTCTCTAAAGATTCATTATAATTATAAATATACATGTGAAATTTTCTTTGTTTGGATGTTTAGGTGTTTGTCCGTTAGTCAGGCTGAGACTTATACTAAACGAATTTCGATGAAATGTGGTATACAGATAGGGTATAGGATACTTTTTGTTCCGATTAAATGCTCCCTTGGGATACACACGTTTACGCGGACGAAATCGACGGCGGGCCGCTAAATCCCAATATTTTTTTTGCGAAATATCAAGTAACAAAAAACAATTTCATATTGGCTAAATCATTCTAGGAGAGAAAATGTCGGAATAAGTAATCGTGCCATTAATATGTACCGTCACGGAAATCGAATTTTAGGCATATCTGTGACACTATCACAGATGTATGTATATCTGCTAAACGTCAGATTTAATTAAAATGTAAATAAATCGCGAAAAAATCCGTAAAAAATTAAACAAATTAAATCAGATCAAGATGCAGATTATAATTAAGAATATGATGGATTCCAATAAATTTATTTAGACGAATATTAATTGTTAATAATTAAATATGGGTGGATTTAAAAGTAATTTTATTTAGTTTAATAAAATGATTAAAAATTGAAATATGTATCATTTCAATGGCTACTATTCGCTTAAACCGAAGAAACAAATATATCTACATAGTTCTGAAACTGATCATTTTCTATTAAGTAATTATATTTTATAGCATTAACAATGCTGTAGGGGTACAATGTGAAATTAAAACACATCATTTATTAAATCAAACCGTTTCTACAAATTTATATCCTCAACCAGCAAAATACTTCAAACAACACCGGAAAGTACTCTCAAAACATACTTTTAGTAATAGCACAACGTAAGGATGTGTGTGAATGTACTCGTAACCATTTCTTTCATGACATTCCCTAGAGCAGAAATTGTGAATGAATGTGGATATTACCTGCTCTGAAACCGGATGTACGATGTGTTGGTGTTATCCAGAGACTCGAACATATCTCTGAGACTGAGTCTTATTCATTTATTTAAAAAACTTCTGCACAAACTTGTGTACAGTGGCGGACTTAATGCTGGAGGCATTCTCTACCAGTCAACCACAGGTCCAAGCAGAGAACATACAGGCGGTGCACATACAGAGAAAAAATAAAATTAAAGTAAAATGGTTAGGTACCTACTTACTTTATTAAATAACAATTAATAAACATACGTTCCTACTAATTACTTATATCACGTGATATACATACACATATGCATATACATATATAATAAAAATGGTACACATGTAATAACGAATGTCATTGCGACAAGAGAGAGAGAGAGTTCATATTTGAAATGAACCCGCAGAGACTTTTGGAGTTTTCAACTTACAATGAATCAGTAGATACTTTTGATGTGAGAATGAGGTGTGTGGCTCGGCCCGGATTGATGTTTCAAGTTAATTGTCTGATGGTGGCTAGCTAATCTATTACTATGATCACTTCTGAATGTAGGTTCCCATTGATTGAATTTATTTGTAAAAACGGCATGCGACATTAACTAATGACGTCTTTTGATTTTATTGGTTATATGTGTATGTATCTACCCACCTAGTTTGATGTTAGGGTTTTTTTAATTAAATATAAAGTAAAGATTTATTGTAAAGGGATAAGTTATTAAATAATGAAGCTATTAGTGCTGACAGAAACGCTGACTTGGTCTACCTAGTGCTTTCTTTTACACTAACATTATAAAGAGAAAGATTTAATTATTTGTTTGAACTAAATAGGCTCGAAAAATACTGGACTGATTTGAAAAAAAGGATACCTTTTACCATAAAAACCTTAATCCACGATGAAGATAGGCTATGTTTGGCTTAGTATACATACATCAACAAATTCTACGACTCGCTTACCTTTTTGGTCACCTTCTCAATAAATTGTAATATTTTATACTGACAATGTTTTACCCTTTTAGGCGTTGTTAAAGGACATTTAAAATTTATTTAAAATTATAAAATTTTAATTGTATAAAAAAAGAGCATGAAAAATGAAAATTGTATTAGTGGAAAATTTTTACTTTAAGGAGGAAATAGCATTAAAACATTAAAAACTTGTTATATAGGAAATGCTTTTGGTTGTCTGGATCCGACTTCGACTGGCGGGAATCAAAACCAGAACTCACGGCAGAATTCGTCAACTCGGTGGGCCTATCGGGTGACCCGTTATCTCTCATAGAAGAAGACCGAAGACCGTCAGGACAATGCCCGGGTCGCGTGAAGATAACCTCAATAAAAAATCCAGGGGTGGCATCGCTTTCGAAGAGACGAGAGACAGGACCAGTTCTTGGATCCTGTTTTCCTTATCCCTCTCGGTCATCTAAATACATTAACTCAAAGATAATTGATTCACTGACTGACTGACTGACATAGTCCGCCATGTTCGCAGAGGCGCATACAGATAGCTTCGCGGCTATCATCAGAAAGAAACAAGCATTCCTGATGTTCAGGGTGCGCGATAGCTCCAACGGTATCCTGAAAGTCATTGCCGGGCGACTACATATTTGTCCCTTAATATGGCACATAAGCCAAAATACATGCGCCAAATTAGTTATTAAGTACTAACATAGTGTGTAAGATGTATTGTTTACTAACCCTACTTGGATCTTTTGTTGTCCGAATAAATAAATCAATTGTTATTATTATTATTATAGTGATCTATCAATCTATCAACGCACAGCCGGATCAGAGACAGGCACATGACGGTTTTTCACCAACTGAACACACGACACTGGACACACGTGTGTCCAGCTAGTGAAACATAAACTATTTGTAAATTTGTATGAAACTCGGTGGCAAAAAACTAAAGTCCACGCGGACGATTTCGCAAGCGGCCGCTAGTCCCTCAATAAAATTACTTTACTCATGTCCGTTGCACAATAAAAGGCGAATTGAATGAATGTTTACTCCATGCAGCCATAGGCAGGAAGGCGGCATCACCTGCGTTTCCGCATACAGCCCGCTCCTGATTCGGCTCATGCATGTTTCATAAGTGTCGTGGACAGTCCGAGCCACAGGGTTGCCAAAAATTATTAAAATGAATGTTTTAAATTACTGTTTGGGAAGAAAAAAACTGTTGCATAAACAGGGTCCGTTTTAGGGTATCTATAGAATTTGTAATAAAGGAAAAGATAATGAAGGGTATTACCCTATAAACTTACCATGGAAAAGACCCTTGCGGTTACAATTTCATTTCAAACATAATACAATTTATAATAGGTACATTGTATTATGTTTGAAATGAAATTGTAACCGCAAGGGTCAAGGAAAAAAACACCATTTCGGTTGTAAAACTACTACCTAATTTAACTTGAAAATGCATTAAAAATAAGTCCGTGATGAAATTAAAACTACTTATTGTAAAATTCCCTTAAAGTAAACACTTTATTTGACAACCCTAAGCACAGGTCTGGCCGGAGCGGCGGAATCAAATGTGCTTGTTGCATGCATAACTTCGGGAACTGAAGAACTGCATTACCGTATACGGAATATAAATATTGCATTAAGTCTAATGCTATCACACAGAATACATCTTGCCTTGTTTAAAAACGAATGAGCGTGAGCTAAAAACCCGAAATCCGATGGGAAATACCAAGTGACACTATTTTGATTACACACCGCAACGGTCGCGGTCGGCTAAAATCCAGAATCAAAAGCCTGAACAAACGTTATCTTATATTAGGTCGGTTCCTATTTAACTGTTTAATAACTAACTATACAGGGTGTACTAAAAGTGTGAAGGATGAACGTAAAATCCACGACGATGCCTGGTTTGGAAAAAAGGCATCAAAGCGGCGATGATCCATCTGCCGCTGCCTTCCTTTGCCAGTGGAAATGCGGAACAGTTTGTCGCTCCCGCATTGGCTTATTCAGCCATAATAAAAAGTGCCTTGCAGCAGACACTGTTTAAATCGTCTGTAATAAATGGATAGGGCCTATGATGATGATACAGGGTGTCAATGAAATACAACGATATACCGCAGAGAGTGATACTGGAGACCAATATCTACAAAAATAACACTAGCTGAACAATGAATTTCAACAACTGTTATATTTTATTTGCTTACCAAATCTTTACAAATTAATATAAACGACCCTTTTCCAATACGCTCGACAGGCCAGGCTTACCTGAGGACTGACTAACGTACCCAAATAATCCTAAAGATATATTGCAAACCGACTTTCGTTGGTCAGAGAATGGTGATTTATTTGAAACTAACGGCCCCCCGCGACTTCGTTCGCGTAATTATAGGTTTTGCAAAAAAATATTCTATTGACCTTACTTAATTTATATTGACCATGTTACAGACATTAGAACTGGAACGTCAAATTCAAATATTGACAAGAAGTCAGGGATCAGGGCATTTAAGCGACTCGCAACTGACAGCGTTTCCAAGGGTCGCGGCTAAATCATATTACTGTCGTGAGTTGTGGCGACAGCACGCCACAAGTGTGCCGTGAGCGTAACATATATTTTTATAAACAAAATTTTCAAAATCGGTCTAGTCATTTTTAAATGTTTTTGTTACAGACATAAACAATATATAGGGTATTTGGTCTGCCTTGTCTAGGTAATAATAAATGTATTCGTATTTGTCTACCTTGAACTTTAATGGCTAAAAGGATATATTACACAATTGTGAGAGTATGATGTATAGAACTTCAGTATGTTTTTTATTTCATAAAGTTTGATAGTTTATTACGTACCTAAGTAAGTAGAAGCAAACCAAAAAACACATTAAGTCGTGATAAAAAATACTATCACTAATAAATTGAGTACTTTATATTTCATTTCAAATTCATTTGTAAATTACCTACTACACACAAATCAATGGTTTACCTAAAGTTTGGTCAAATAAATAGTCTCTAAAATATTGTCGGATGTGCGAATGAAATCGTGTTGGGTCTAAATAGTTTATTTTATTTGGTTGGCGAAATTAATATGAAAATCCTGGCCCGTACTGATATACCTAACGGAATAATCTATACATAGAATAAAGCTGAAGAGGGAAAAAAGTCTGTACCTAAAAAAAAAAGGATTTATTTAAAAAAAATGGCTTAAGGTTCTTGGAATCAAGAACAGAACACATTCCACTACTTTTTATAATTTTTATCTGTTTGTCTGTTTATATGTACGAGCATCACCTGAAAACGATTGAAAGGATTTAAATGGAAACTTTATCGAACTGTCAAGAAAAATCCAGGCATTATTTTCAAGATCTGAATATCTGAGGTGGACTCCAGCAGCCTAGCTTGGCCTAGCTTAATTGTATAATCTTATGAATATGACGTCATAGTAAAAATTCTCGAATATAACGAGTACTTTTCGTCCCCAGAACAAAAATTAATATCTGCAGTACCTGATGTGACACAAAAGAGCCCAGCTAAACCGTTAGAAGTATGAATATAGCGTCTAAAGAAACGTTGTTTAACATGACGAGCAATAATTTACTTACATGCAACAAAAATTAAGATCTGAATCTCTGATGATGAACCATAGCTGCCCAATTCAATAATAAAAGGTTCAAATATGACTCTTTTAGAAAAGAAGTTCAGCGCGACAAACACTTTCTGTCCCCATTTCAAAAATGAAGATATGATATGACACGGAAGCCCAACTATCTATACCGTAAGGAGTACGAATGTAGAACCCCCGAAAAAGTTGTTCAACGTGAAATGTCTCTTCATACATAACATATACTTGAGATCTGTAATACTGAATGTGGATCACTAGTAGTCCAGCTAAACAGTATGAGGTACGAACATAACGCCTTAAGCGCTTTCTGCTGATATGAGAAAGACAAAGTTCCAGAATATAGTGTAATAAAGTTGTATTAAGGATTAAAATTTACCTATATGTAATCCCCAAATGTAGGCGAACGAAGATCGCGGGCGTCCACTAGTTTTATATAAATTTGACCTGTTTTTAAGATTGTGCACACTAATCGTACAACATATAAAATGATCAAATACTTATTTTAGCCATGATCAATACCAGCTCTCGACTGTTGGTATTAATACCATTACTGTTTCAGTTGAGTTAGATTTGGAGCCGGTGTATTGCAGCCTATATTTATTTGTAAGAAATGTATGTCAGCTTCCGAATTTAGGTAGCCGCGTCGACGGTAGTACCGTGGCGCGTTTGATGTCTCATCAGTTTATATACGTCAACCTGCTCGGCACAGGCCTCACCTCATATATGAGTTGGAACAGCCATACTCCACCAGGCGGTGAAGTGGAGTAAGTGACAAACCTTACTGTCAGATGCTATCGAACCGCTCTAGGGCCTCTGTCCATGCTTAACGTCTAATATCAAACGATATTAATCAGGACCAACAGTTTCACGTGCCTTCCGAAACACGAAGATGCTTGACGTCACTTAAATGTTTGGAATGGTCACCCATCCCAAACACGACCGCGCCTTGGGTCTTAAATTTTTCTTCGTAAGAACCATCGTCGTACTTTAAGGAATATCATAAAAAAGATTTGGTCAAATTAGTCCAGGCGTTCTTGAGTTATGCGCTAACCAATGTATTTTGCAATTCAGTTTTATATTATAGATTAGTAAGAAAGCACGCCAAGAGATTGTCGCTCTCGCTGTTTGACAAATCAATCGTTTCACGCTTGTATCGCGCGCGGCCTTACTGATCAATAGCTTATCATTTACTGTGCACAAACTTAAAGGAAGTTCCGTAATTAACTTTCGACCCCCGATTTTCACTTAAGCCAAATTAATAGGCCGAGGATATAATTATTATCTAATCCAAACAGCGCTGCTGTCGGCATCAAAGAAAATATTTTGCAACTTTTACATAACTTCTAAAGAAAATTAGATCGGCTTGTGTGCGGTAATTATCCAAAGCAATTATGTAATAATCGGGTTACCTCAAAGTAGACAAATATGAGTAGACCGTAACACAAAGTATTCTGCATTATGAAACATTTTTCTTTTTTTTTAATTAATTCATTAACTTAATCTCAAGTTATGAAGTCACATCTTTAACCGACAGGGCACATAATATTATGTGATATGTAGGTATTTTCTAATTGCAGTCTAATGTTTTATTAGGTACATGTGCAATTTTAAAAGAAATTGTCTCACAACTGTAGTAAGAGATATTTTTTTTAAATACATAATTTTTACTACTACATAAATTTCATGAAAAAAATATTTAAAAATGGGTCATTACGATATTAAAAGGAATAAAATGTGGTCCAGAAAGGGTGTCGAAAATTTTGTAAACGACAGTTGTTTTGCGAATTTGAACATTGCAAATATGCAGATCGATAGAGCGCGAAATTCTAGGTATGATACCGTTGTAAACGGATTTTGGCCGAAATGATTTTACGAAGGTTCATCCCAGAGGGATATATATTATATTGTGATTTTTGTCGCCGCACCTTTCTGCTTTACATACAAGCAATTTGACTGCCACTTTGGTGTAATAATGGTCAAGAAGTTGACTATTAACCAAGAGGTCGCGGAATCGATCCCCGCACTGTACAAACATTTGTGTGCATGAACATGTCTGTTTGTACTGGTTTGGGTGTTATATGTATTTATTTAAATTTATATGTAATACCACTGTTGTTTCTGATATCTGTAACACAAGGGCTACTTACCACGGAGTCAGATCAGTTTATGTGATGTTGTTGTATATTTATTTATTTAATTACAGCGGCCAAATCAGTAACACCCACAGTTTTCCGCAAGTGTGTCATGGGCTTTACACGTCCTGTGTTCTAAGCTCAGCCATATTCGTAATTTAGGACTTAATATTGAACAAACACTCTTCTTACCAAATCACAGTCGTAAATGTAATTACGGTTTCAAAGAAAATTTAAAAATGCTTACTCGGTGGGCTTTGATGTTTTTTTACTATTCCGGTAATTTCATTTATATTAGGTTTAGGTTCAACTTTGTAATAAGAAATAAGAAAAATCTCTTTCCATTTCGCAATTTCAATAATACATTTCTTTTGTATTGAGTGAAATAATATTAGAACACCTCAAGGTTTAAGGAAAACAATGGTGAGATAATATAATCAGACTGTCTGCTTCCATTTACTAATGCTTAGATTATGTTAGGTTTTTTCTCGCAAAATATATTCTCCCTGTGGATACAGTGTTCAATATCATGAAAATATAAAATCTGGGTCTTTCTACAAATCAAAATAAAATGCAAAATACTGTTTATCAAAATAAACAAGTAATTTAACACTTTAATTGAGTGACCATGATGAGAGTGAATGATGATGTCTCAACTATCGTCATACACATACAAAATCTATGGGAAACTGGCGTCTTGACAGTTCATAAAAAGTACGTTGTGGTGTCAAATACCTTGGTTAGGTGCTAGGTATTTAGGTATTGCTAAAGATGGACATTTTTCATTTGTTTTTTGGATGTCATTGAAGCTCAGTCATTTGAATGCTTATTTTACGAGCGTGCTTATTTTACAAGTGAAAATAAAACAATTGACAAATCAGGAATGTAGACCAAAAAGGAAAGTAGACCGTACGCAACTGAGGGAAATAATTTAACATAGGATATTTATCACTACTCCAAATAAGTGTATCATATTAAGGCTATGTCCAATTAGGTTGACGCGCGGCATCGCTCACCTGCGATATTGCACTGCCTTAGGGTGAGTACACACAAGTTATGCTTTGCAAATTGCTAGTATGACTCGCGTAATTCGACACCTGTTTAGTTCCACTTAACCATTCAGTTCCACCCTGTATACATCATACTAACTATAACAACCTTACCAACAACCTATAACAAGAGTACCAAATGGCGGACCGAGGTACAGATCTGGACCACCAGATGACCAGACAATTTTGAGAGGACCGCGATTTATTAATAATGCAAAATATTTTTTCAGTGAGTTACCGAAATCTTCAAGTTCTTATTCCGTGTCCCGTGAGACACGTTGGTGTTAGATGCATTTCGCTAGAACAAGGCATTTCTTTAACCTTGAAGCTATGGCAATGAGGTACAATAGATAATTTATTTTTCACCATTTTTCACACATCACGCTCGACAAAGTCTCATCATATGAAATGTCAGGGTAAAGGAAGTCTTAATTCTCTCGGGAGGTAAAATCGTATTAAAATGATTTGAATTTAGAACGTTGAAATTTGTATGAAAACTATAGTATACAGCCATTGCAAGGAGTTTCTTATCCTTGCTTCTTACATCAAGCTCTTTTGGAACTGGCCACTATAAAAAGAACATTTAAAAAAAGAAAATGCGCCGAAGAAATTATAGATAGCATTCGGACAGAGTTTTTTTTTATATTCGTAGATCGAACTTTTTTTGAACTGACAACCATAAACAGAAAATAAATAAGAAATAAAAAGCGCTATTAAAAAGAAAAAATAAGTAACAATTTAAATTTTCAGATACTTTTACATGAACTATTACATAATTTTCATCAGGTGATAATAATCTACAAATGGAAAATTCTGAAGATAAACTAAAAGCTACAATGGAGATCAACAAAAAGCTAAGGCAGTTTATTTAAAGAATTGCCTACCTACGGTGTGAAAAGTAGAGTATTCGCCTCTGGAGTAAAGGACTGTCGTAGTTTTGAAAAGACAACACTTAAAAAATTCTTTTCGGCTCCGGTCATCGGGGAGGAATCGAACCCCCGACCTTTGGAAATCCGGTCCAATGCTCTGATGCACTGACGAGGAGTGGTCACTCCTCCCCGATGACCGGAGCCGAAAATAATTTTTTGAGTGTTGTCTTTTCGAAAAAAAAATTGCGTTGTAAACGTGAAAAATATTTAACAAATAAGACTGTCGTAGTCTTGGGCTGATCAAATCCCTCGCTTCACTCAGGACTCTATATGGCTTCCTCGCTACGCTCAGGATCCAACGCCCGTGACCATTGACAGTCCTTCGCATAATCTACTATTAATTGTCTTTCTTTCAAGTTGACTTTCAAGTGGTTCAAAGAGAATCAAGAAACTGATACGGAAATCTGTAAAGCTCTGGCTACTCGCGCATTTCTAAGGCTCGCTTCAATGTCAAAAGCAGGGAGGTAAATGCTTTTAAATATTTGATGCAACAAAGGCGTGTAACATCTAAACTGTACCGCACCTGACAACACATCTCACTGTCAATTCCCGTGTGGCATCACCCTTAGCTATTAATTATGGCGCAAGTAAATTAACGTGATTACGCGCCGCGGGCCGCGTGATTTGTTGAACTAACATGGCTGTGGCGAAAATCTGTTCAAGTTAGGTCTAGGTACATGGCCGGCACATCAGGCTATCCATTTTTTTAAATTAATTTTTGGGAAACATGCAGTTAAAATAACATTACATAACAAAAGAGGTAATTAAAGTAGCATATAAACCAAATGAGTTTCCTCAGCTTAAATAATACACAGAGTAAAGCATTTTTTTTAACATTAAAATATGTGAAACTATAAAATTATAAAAAGATGACATAATGCCAGAGAAACAACAATTACTTATTTTAATAAGTAATGAATTTTTTTTTTTTACTTAACAAAAGTTGACGGAAAAATGTCAACTGACTGAAAATTATTATTATAGCTGTGACAAGTACGAGGCAAAATAGAATTACCAGCATACTTAGTCCCATAAAGAACCACATGAAAGACACTGATGATGGACACTTAAACGGGGACACCTAATAAAAATGTTATCTAAAAGATAAGGAGAGTCAACAAGATTATGCAGCAATTTATAAAGTTTTATTACAAACTAGTGGCCGCCCGCGACTTCGTCCGCGTGGAAAGCTTTTATCTTAAAAATTCTTTATGAATTGTAGCCTATATGTTATTCTGATGTATAAGCTATATTGTGGTAAAGTTTCAGTCAAATCCATTCAGTAGTTTTTACGTGAAAGAGTAACAAACATCCATACATCCATACATCCATACTTACAAACTTTCGCCTTTATAATAGTAGTAGGATTTTTGTTGCAAAACCGCCCGAATACAAGCGCGTAAGATACCGCAGTGACGTGCTGGCCCTTACTCTTTGCCACCGTACTAATGCCGGTAGCAACTTTCACTAATGCCGGTAGCAGCATTTTTTCATTCTTTGACGACGACCACTTTGGTGCAATGACAAGAAGTTGACTATTAACCGAGAGGTCGCGGGTTCGATCCCCGCACTGTACAAACATTTGTGTGCATGAACATGTCTGTTTATACTGGTCTGGGTGTTAAATGTATTTATGTAAGTTTATTTGTAATACCACTGTTTGATTCTGATATCTATAACACAAGTGCTTAAGCTACTTACCGCGGAGTCAGATCAATGTGATGTTGTTATATATTATATTATTATTATTATTCTAAGCTTTGTACACAAGGCTACGCAAATCTTTAATATTCTATTTAAGTCTACAAGCGACTACCGCCCTACAAATTCATTGAGGCATTACACTACACTAGTTGGGTCATCAAAATTCTTCAGTGAATTTGTATAGGTAGTCGCTTTGAGACAATCGTGTAGTAACGAAAGTGGATGTGTTCGAAGGGCCTTAGTCATGAAACGTCACTCCGCTATCTGGTTGATTGGTAAAACTTTTAGTTTTAAGAGTATTTTTTTTAAACGAAGCTTGTGCTAAAACGAAGATACCTTCGTATATCCTGAATTCTGTATCCTGAAGATCTCTGATCCTGAAGGCTCTAGAGGAAAAGGTAAGTCCTTGAATATTATCTGGTATTGTTTGTTAGTGTATTTGCTAGCGTACTGCCCCTTAATCCGGAATCGGTAACCTCGCAACGCAGAGACTACTATTAATTACGGCTGAGTAAATTAAGCCGATTACGAACCGAGGACCGATCAGTGATTTCTGTCACTCTTAGTTGTCTGTATGTTGATAGTTAGCATTTTGTTTGATCTACGTTTGCAAAGATAAAATAAAACTCACTTTCCAGTTAGTAAAACTAACTTAACAGTCGGTAAGCTTCAACGACTAGATGGATTTTGACCAGACAAAGCTAAGAACCACCGCGAATACATATATCTTCGAATAAAAAATCATCTTGCAAGCGATCCAGCCGTTCCGAAGCTTCGCTAGACAGACACACACAAAAACAGAAACACATATAGACAAATATGCATAGGGGTCAAATTTATAATACCCCTCTTGTTCGTAGGGGTGAAAAAATACTTTAATCTGAGGCAAGTGAATGTAGGTACGTCCCTTGCCTCGCCACAACCCACAGCCAACTTCTTGCTAAGCCAGCTCGTAATCATTATCAATATCTCTCTCTCTTTCTCTCTCACAGCAGCCCATATACGTCACACTGCTGCAGTGTGACGAGTGACTTAACTATGAGGTGGTACGAGCCATTCTCCACCACGCGGGCTCAGTGCGGATTGGTGGAGGGGTGTGTGCAAGGTAAGTTATCAACATTACTGTCAGATGTTATTAAGCCGCCCGAGGGCCTCTTTAAAGGCTTAACGACTAATATCTATCGATATTTACCGGGATCAACAGCTTAACGTGCCTTTCGAAGCACTGAGATGCTCGTAAAGAGACGTCACTTGTGGGGTCAGAATGGTCACCCATCCCAAACATGCCGCGCCTAAGGTTACTTAACTTTTAGTATCACTACCAAAGCGTTGCCACCACTGCGCCAAACGTCTTATGCTAAACATAGACCTTACCTACAGATTCCAAGATTTCAAGGTTACAGACCTTAAAACGGCCTGCACCCAGTTTGATCCTGTTACATTATAGTATGTTCTGGCCAATGGACGTCCTTCGGTTCACTTTTGATCACATAAAATAGACGAATCAAAATTTATTACATGTAGAACTATTTCGGGCAATATAGAAGGGCCAACAAACGGATTGTATTTCTGCTAAACCTAAAAAAAAGGTATGACAGATAGAGAATTCTCTGGCGTTAAGTTCAACTTTTGCTCAAAGTTTTGTTGTGCTTAATTAAATTAATATACCTATCATACTTTAAACCCTATGTATCTACATTTACACAGCAGGATTTCGCTCATCTGCCGCGACACTGCTCAGAGCGGACACAGCGCAGTAGTCAGATTAGGCAGATTAGCAAACGTCCCGTGTTGAATGAAGACGCATTGCCCGATCGACAGGTGGCCGGCGACATGATCGATGTCGAGCGTGCCTTGCTTACGACACGATTGGGCAAAGATTATATAACAGCTGAATGCGAATTCTTGTTTGATGATGATATAGCCCTAATGTCACAGCACGATGAACCCGGGCTGGATCACCTAAAGCAATAATAGTTTCAGCGCAGTGCTGCGCCTGCCCTTGACTCTCGTTTCGTCTGCGACCGGTGTGGCAAAAGATGTCGTGCTGCCACCGGACTTTTAAGCCACCAAAGACGTTGCAACCCCTGAAATATGCACCGTGACACTGCAACAATTATTTGTTTAGATGCTGTCGCCAATGATGATGATGATTTTTCACAATCAACCGCCATCAACCAACAACGTCTTTTGCGATAAACCCAAAAGATACTTTAAACGCGTATGATATTGGGATCTTTAAACATTATACGAACTAGTATCCGTGCCTGAAGGTAATCGGTCTTATCCTATACTACGTTCTTAAATTATTTGTGTAACATACCTTTTTATAACTTTTTACCTCATAATTCATTTATTTTGGTTTTCTGACATTTCTTTTTGTGGCAAATACATTAAAACTATTTCAGGCGCGTTATTTGAGGATCTTATTTTTACAACAAAGCCACTGAAAACTAGCACAAAAAATAGCGAACTTTATAGAATCACAAATCATTGGGAGTGAACTTTCGGAGTACTCCGTTCGTTCGCTAAAGCGCTCTAATTGTAGCAACTCGAACGAAGTAGATTCGTTCCATTTGTCCAAAAGTAGAATCGCTTTTATGCTACGAATGCACGCGGAAGAGCGGCGATTCGAGTTCCTAAGAATAAGTTAAATTACTTGGAAGATAGTGTGCTGTGGAACTGTTTAAAATTATCTCCCCGCCTCTTGTCAGGAAAATAACAATGAGGAGTGAAGAATGTACCGTAATGTTCAGCTACAAAGTTGACGTACAGAATATAGAACTAGGAACGTTGTTTTGTGAGAGTAAATAAAGTTTGACTTATCACAAACACAAACTTTGACTTATCAAAACGACTTCTGTAGTGCTATAGTAGACTGGGGTAGCAGCGTGCGCACTGGTTTCAGGGTGCCGCCATCTCTGAGGTCCCAGGTTCGATCCCCGGACGGAAACAATTTAGAAAACTAATGTTATAGGTTGTCACGGTACATTCGTTGTGTCTGATTTCTATAACACAAGTGCTAAACCTACTTCCCCATTTACAACAGTTGTCGGTGTCATAGATTGCGTTATTCACAATAATTCACACATTTTTGAAAATATTTTCTTTCTAATATTTTAATTTTCAACAAGCTGGTTCCGCTTGTAGGCATTAACATGTTTTTGGTAAATAGAACTGTACTATCTATGAAATCAATCTATGACGTCGGTACGTATATTGGTCTAACGGTTTGTATCAATCAAGGATTAGTATATTAATACTGTTACGCCGGTGGGATAGTGCTAAAACTTTGATCGTGTTTTTCCGTGTCTTGGAGGCGTTTTCAGCAGGCTGAAATACCATTTCAGGCCGTTTCAGAGAGTGCTCTAACACATACTAGTTTATCGAAATTTCACCCAAGTTGCCGTTGTTTTCAGGCGCCTGAAACATGTTTTCAGTCCGTTTCAGGCCACCCTCTATCAGATGACGCCATAACCTGAAAACCCGTTTTCAGGCGTTTTCAGGACCCCTTATGGGCCTTTGAAGCCCACTTCAGTATATGACGTAATTTTTAGTAGGAGTGAAAGAGATAGCACGATTAGAGAGAGACAGCTATACTGAGAACATTCCAGAAAGGTGTGACAGAGACAGCACAAGACAGGGATAGCACTATGATGCTGAACATTCGAGAAAGGTATAGGCTAGGCAAGACGGCATTTGGAAGGATCCCGAACAGTCTCGTACTGGGTAGTAGGTACCTACCGAATATTCGGGAGTCCTTGACGGCCGGTATATAAGGAGCCCGGGAATGCGTCCGAGTTGGAGTTTAATTTGGGAAAGCGACGAGTAAACATCGAAGCGAAAACTGCGACAAGAAGATTTTGGAGTGCGATATAAGTGTTTGTGTACTTAGTGTTGTAATGTAAAGTGTGTACAATAAATCCTACTCTACTTCATCGGTTTAGAAGTGCATTTCAATCTAGATCCCACACCCCTAGAACGTTACATTTGGTGTCAGAAGTGGGATTGAAAATGCCGATTACTCCGCGAGAAGAAGAGAAGGAGGGGATGCAGACCCGAAGCCGCACCGCTGCTGGAGACTCTGCGGGCACCGCCGGAATGTCAGACACAGCGGTACCAGCTTCAAGGACGCCGGAGATAGACGTCAACGCCATTCTGATCCTCCTGAAAGAACAGGCTAGAAGGCAGGAGGAACAGACCAGAAGGCAGGAGGAACTGGCTAGAAGGCAGGAGGAACAAGCCAAAATCCTGCAACAAGAGCTACGGGTTCAGCAGGAGGAACAAGCCAAAATCTTGCAGCAAGAGCTACGGGACCAGAAAGAAGTCCTCCGTGAGGTACACGAAGTAGCTGCAGAATGGAAAAAGGAGATGGCTGAGGTGCAAGACAAAATTGTGGGCGTTGAAATTAAAGTTGAAAACCACGAGAAGCGCCTCAATGGACTGAACGAAAAAGTGGAGGGCCAGGAGAATCGCCTCCAGAAGTTGGAGATCAAAGTGGCCAACGGCACCACCAGTGTATCAGGTGCACCAGCCACAGGAGGTGAAAAGTTAAAGGTACCTCTATTCGATGGTACCTCTTCGTGGGCCGCATACAAGCTCCAATTCGAGATGGTTGCCGAAGCGAATGGCTGGAGCAAGGACTATGCTAAAACGGCACTAAGTTTGGCGCTGCGGGACGAAGCTCTAACTGTTCTGGAAGCGTTAGGAAAGGAGAAGACATACGACCGTCTTCTTGAAGCTTTAGAGGCACGCTTCGGTGACAGCCATCTAGAGCACGTTTACAGAGCTCAGCTGAAGAATAGGACTCAGGGGCATAATGAGTCGTTACAAAAGTGGGCACTTGAGATAGAGAAGCTCGTCCGGAAGGCGTACCAAGGTTCCGCAGCGACTTTCATCGATGGAACGCTAGTACAGGCATTCATAGATGGGATTCGGGACTTTGAAGTGAGGGCTGCTGTACGGCTGGGACATCATGGGACCTTGAAGGATGCGCTCGCCCATGCCCTGGAGGTGGAAGCTGTACGCCAAGACTCAACAAAATCCTTTAGGGTGCGCGAAGTTGCGGCCAGGGAGCCGATTGCTCCACCTCGAGAAACTGGGCCTCGATGCTACAACTGCGGGGAAAGAGGACACATACAATCAGGCTGCCCAAAAAGATCTTGGAGGCAACGGGACTCGGACCGAACGGAGAGGCCAGCAAGCTCTGATAGTTCAGAGCGGCAGCAGCAGGGAAACGAGTAAAAGCCAGGACTGAGGGACGAGTGCTGGCTGGTGGTCAAAATGTCCCAGTTTTGATCTCGCAGGCGAACGACGGGAACAGTCTGGCTGTCAAAGGAGAAATTGGTGGAGTACCATGTCACCTTACTATTGACACCGGAGCTTCTCGGACCGTGATCAGTTCTCGACTGCTGAAACACCTATCCAGGGATCATCTAGTCCGACCAATGCATCTTCAGCTGCAAACGGCTACCGGCCAGTACATCTCCGTCCAGGGGGAGCAGGAAGTGTCAGTGAAGATTGGAGAAAAGAAGTACTGGCACAAAGTCATCATTGCTAACATCGTAGATGACTGCATTATTGGTCTTGACTTCATGAGGAAGTACGAGTGTAAGATCGACATGAAAGGAGGCGTGCTGAAATTTGGGGCTTATGAAGTTCCTATGGAAGGTGGAGTGAGTGGACATGTCTTCTGCGCTAGAACGACTACACTTCAACCGAGATCGCAAGCCCTAGTTCCGGTGACATTGCCGCACGGTGCGAGACAAGGATCTCATTCCTGCGTGTTAATAGAGAAAATGGACGGCAGTAAACCATGGATGCCAGCTCGCACAGTGGTAACGACGTCATCTGCAGCATTTATAAGGGTGCTAAATCTAAGTGGCACTCAACACGTCATAAGTAAAGGAACCCTTATGGGAACATGCGAGGCAATCTCTTGGATACGGAGTTGCCATGGGTCAAAGGAGAACAAGTTACAAGAAGAAGTTGTGGAAATTGGAAATTTATTGGAAAACTGCCAAAATGATCTCACAAAGGAAGAACTTCTTAAGGCACGTAATTTGCTAAAGCGCTATAGGAGCGTCTTCTCTGCACATGACAGTGATATCGGGAGAACTGGAGTAGTGCAGCACGAGATCGACACCGGAGATGTCATGCCTATTCGACAACGACCGCGGCGAGTTCCAGTAGCTCGAGAGAAGGAAGTGGAAGACATGATCGAGGAAATGAGGAGAGATAAAGTGATAGAACCGTCGACAAGTCCTTGGTGTTCTCCAGTAGTCTTGGTGAAAAAGAAGGATGGAACCATGAGATTTTGCGTAGACTATCGTCGACTCAACGATGTGACTAAGAAAGACAGTTATCCATTGCCTAGGATAGATGACACTTTGGACACTCTGCATGGAATGAAATGGTTTTCCACGTTGGATTTGAAAAGTGGCTATTGGCAAGTGGAAATAAAAGACAAGGACAAAGAGAAAACAGCCTTTTCAACCGGTAAAGGACTTTGGCAGTTTAATGTAATGCCGTTTGGATTGTGCAACGCACCAGCAACGTTTGAGCGGTTGATGGAGCAAATACTGGCTGGTCTCCTGGGTGATACGTGCCTAGTGTATTTGGATGACATCATAATTGTAGGCAAAGATTTTGATGACCACCTCAAGAAGCTGGAACAAGTTTTGTCCAAGTTGCGCGATGCTAACTTAAAACTAAGTCCGAAGAAATGCTCATTCTTCAAGCGCAAGGTTAACTACTTGGGACATGTGATTTCATCGGATGGCATCCAGACAGACCCTGAGAAGATAAGTGCAGTTAAGGACTGGCCGACACCGAAAGACAAGACAGCGGTACGTGCCTTCTTGGGACTTTGCTCGTACTACCGACGATTTGTAAAGAACTTCTCAGATATAGCAAAGCCTTTGCACCAGCTGACAGAAGAGAAAAGACAATTCAACTGGGATGATCAGTGTGCAGCAGCTTTCTCAGACCTCAAACAGAGACTTTGTGAAACACCGATTTTGGGATATCCAGACCCAGAGAACGAGTTTGTTGTTGACACTGATGCAAGCAATACTGGCATTGGAGGAGTCTTGTCACAGAAGAAGGGTGATCAGGAAGTTGTGATCGCCTATTTTAGCAAGTCGCTATCGAAGCCGGAGAGAAACTACTGCGTCACTAGGAGAGAATTGCTGGCAGTCGTCAAAACTCTGCAGCATTTTAGTAAATACCTGCTTGGACGCAAGTTCCGAATAAGAACTGACCACGCTGCTCTAAAGTGGTTGTTAGAGTTTAAGAACCCTGAGGGTCAGGTGGCACGCTGGATCGAACAACTGCAGGAATATGACTTTGTCATCGAACATCGCAGTGGAAAGTCACATGGCAACGCAGATGCACTCTCTCGAAGACCTTGTCCTGATGATTGCAAACACTGTTTAAGGCAAGAGGGTAAGGACTGCGTGAAGATGTTGAGGACAGACACTGTTAGCGAAGAATGGAGTGATGAAGCAATGCAAAAAGCACAACAGGAAGATTGCGATGTAAAGCCCATTTACGATTGGATCAACGCTGGGGCGCCCAAACCAAGGTGGTGTGAGGTAGCTTCGATGAGTACCGTGACAAAGAGCTACTGGGCGCAATGGGAAAGTCTGGTTATGCACAATGGCGTACTGTGCAGGAAATGGGAGTCAGAAAACGGAAAGGATGCTCATCTTCAAGTGGTTGTACCAAGAAAGAGAGTCAGCGATGTTTTAAGATCCTTTCACGACGACGCTTCCGGTGGACACCTAGGAGTAAAAAGGACTCTGATGAAGATTCGGCAACGTTTTTACTGGATAAACTGTCGGGACGACGTGGAAGACTGGTGTAGGAAATGTACTAGCTGTTCGTCAGTTAAGGGACCACATACACGCAGTAGAGGTGCGCTTAAAGTTTACAACGTGGGAGCGCCTTGGGAAAGAATTGCTTTAGACGTCGCAGGCCCGTTCCCGACCTCTGACCGTGGAAACAAGTACATCCTGGTGGTCATGGACTATTTCACCAAATGGCCTGAGGTATTTGCCATTCCGAATCAAGAGGCAGTCACAGTAGCGGAAACTGTAGTGACTGAAGTGTTTTGTCGGTATGGTGTGCCTCTTGAGATCCACAGTGATCAGGGAAGAAATTTTGAGTCTCTGGTGTTTCAGGAGACTTGCCGAGTCATGGGAATTCATAAAACTCGGACTACGGCCTATCACCCACAGTCAGACGGAATGGTTGAGAGATTCAATCAGACTCTGGAACGACATTTGGCCAAAGTAGTTGACTACCATCAAAAGGATTGGGACAGGCATATTCCGCTCTTTTTAATGGCATATCGGACAGCAGTTCATGAAAGCACGGCCGTAACTCCTGCGTGTGCTAATTTTGGAAGAGAACTACGTTTACCTGCAGATCTTCTGACCGGACGTCCTCCAGATGCACCAAAGACGGTTTCGGAGTATGCAAGTGAACTGCGAAACCGGCTTGATGATGTTCACAGGCATGTTCGTGATCATGGATTGCAGGCCAGTGAGAAGGTGAAGACCAGATACGACCGGAAGTCTAACCAGACGAGGTTTGAGGAAGGATCATTCGTGTGGCTACATAACCCTATGCGTCGAAAAGGAAAGTCACCGAAATTGTCGCCGAGTTGGGAAGGGCCGTACAAAGTAGTTACAAGGATCAACGACGTCACTTATCGGATACAGCGCAACGCACGTAGCCCCTGTAAGATTGTTCATGTGGATCGGTTGGCCAAGTACCATGGAACGAATGATGCTCGGGACGAGCATGTCTAAGGAGGGGGTAGTGTTACGCCGGTGGGATAGTGCTAAAACTTTGATCGTGTTTTTCCGTGTCTTGGAGGCGTTTTCAGCAGGCTGAAATACCATTTCAGGCCGTTTCAGAGAGTGCTCTAACACATACTAGTTTATCGAAATTTCACCCAAGTTGCCGTTGTTTTCAGGCGCCTGAAACATGTTTTCAGTCCGTTTCAGGCCACCCTCTATCAGATGACGCCATAACCTGAAAACCCGTTTTCAGGCGTTTTCAGGACCCCTTATGGGCCTTTGAAGCCCACTTCAGTATATGACGTAATTTTTAGTAGGAGTGAAAGAGATAGCACGATTAGAGAGAGACAGCTATACTGAGAACATTCCAGAAAGGTGTGACAGAGACAGCACAAGACAGGGATAGCACTATGATGCTGAACATTCGAGAAAGGTATAGGCTAGGCAAGACGGCATTTGGAAGGATCCCGAACAGTCTCGTACTGGGTAGTAGGTACCTACCGAATATTCGGGAGTCCTTGACGGCCGGTATATAAGGAGCCCGGGAATGCGTCCGAGTTGGAGTTTAATTTGGGAAAGCGACGAGTAAACATCGAAGCGAAAACTGCGACAAGAAGATTTTGGAGTGCGATATAAGTGTTTGTGTACTTAGTGTTGTAATGTAAAGTGTGTACAATAAATCCTACTCTACTTCATCGGTTTAGAAGTGCATTTCAATCTAGATCCCACACCCCTAGAACGTAACAATACAATATACGTACATTATCTGTAGACATTGGAATAACATTCCTCTTTCATTCATAATTGATATTAAACTACATCATCCCAAAGCCATTTCCACAGGTAAGGTATGTAGCTATTTGGACATCGTCAAGACAAAAAAGTACCTGCATACTAAAAAAAAACCAGTGACAAAACGTTATCGTTTAAGATCTAGGCGAAGCTGAATCTTCATAAAGTCTTTTGCACATGACACAAGACAAATGGACAGCATCACGGGAAATTGTTGTAAGTGCATCTACTAACTCACTTGTGACCCTAATGCATCTTGAGGTGGATTTTTATAGTACACTTTTATTAGGAATCTCCGGTACAAGTTTAAAATTTAAACCTCTGCGATGCAAGCTAGAAAACGTTGTTACGTCATAAATATGTAATTGTTCGTAATGCTAAGATCTTACATATATTTCTTGCCAAGGTTTCCAAAATAAAAAAAGCTTTGAATGGAATTCAACTTATTAGAATGATTTCCCCATTGTAGATTATTTAACTGACAGACTGTTAATGCTATCTGACTATTCAAAGGAAAATCCAAATCGTAATAAATCGCTCCCGTTGGAAATAGTTTCCAAATATTTGGTATTATGTTATTTGATATTTTGTTTGTCACCTTGTTAACTTCGACAGAGAATCCAATGCTTTCAATAATTAGTACGGAACTTAATAGTTTTCCGACGCTAGGAAATCACTCACAGACTGTGTAACCTTAAAATCAACTTAATTAGGCTCCCACCTCATTAGGCGCGTGGTATAAAAGACGAACCTTCTAATGATTAAAAGGCGTTGTCACAAACTAGAATGTTGGTATCACTAAGCGGGGCGTATTTCGTTGTAATTTTCAAAGACATAATACGGACCGATACGCTTTACTACCTTACGTCACGTTATATGTGTGACAAAGCCGTAGCACGCCATACAGGATAGGCCAAAGGCCATTTAGAACTTTTATGTAATGTCTAGCTAGTTATTTTTTGTTATATACTTAACAAGTAAATTAGCTTTAATTAATTGTTCTGATTTCGGTATTTCCTGATCGAAATAACTTAACGTCTCTTGATGGTTTATTAAAAGGAATCGCAAAATCACAATAATGGAAGCTGAGTATTTTGCCAGCTACATACGTGTCGATAACGCTCACTCCATTAATGTAACATTTCATAATTTATCATTGTAATTAATGTAACATATCATAATTTATTTTATATTCATTCTGCCTATTTAAATTAATGTTTGCACACCTGCATGCAGGTTGAATACTTGTACGATAACATTAAGATCTTTAAAACCTGTATTCTTACAAATAAACGAATTTCATTTCATTCCATTACACGCCAGTGCAGCAGTGTAGCAACAGCCTTACATAAGGACAAAGGTTCCCAAAACTTTGCAATCCGGGAATCTATCGGGCAACTATTCAATGGTTTCAGTTCCAATATTTGTCTTGCCACTGCACCCACTGTTTGGTGAGTTAGACACTTTTCAATTACTCCGAACTTGGTTGCGTAGTACCTAAGTACCATAGTTCAAACCAAGCGGAGGAAGATACGTACGTATGATCGTCAACTTTAAAAATATAGTTTAAAAAACTAAATAAAAACACGCTTTTATTGATAACTAAAAAAGAAAAAATAATGAGCGTGAGGTGCACTTTATGTCGTTTTCATAGTTCTCTTTTTATAGTTGCCAATAATAGAATGATATTAATATACGAGTATACTATACCAAGCACCCCACGCTTTTTACTCTACTGTAATATAAATTCTTTGTACTCAGAAACTATTTTTTTCTTTTTCTTTTTTTTACCAATAAAATCGTGTTTTATTAGTTTTTTTTGAACTATCATTTATTTTTATTTTTTTAGTTAATGAAGTTTTTTAGTTAGGATAATGGAAAACTAAAATCAAATTATTGCATTGTCATCGGTACTTGATACGTGTGCAAAGTTTCAAATTAATCCGATTTCTGGAAGTCGGTGAAAATTGTGCTCAAAGATTTCGTTACGTACATACATACATACAAACCGAGCTAATAAAAACGTGTTTAAAAATGAGCCGCACACGAACACCGAAGCACGCACGTGTAAACAACTCGCAGTACTGACGACGACTGGGAGCGGAGCAGGTCTATTGGACTCAGTTTATTAGCATCGGACCACGCGCGACCAGCTCGTACCATATCTGCTTCTTTTTCGTTTAATCTAAGCTAAGTGCTCCGAGTTGATACTTGACTTATTATTAGCTTTCAAAGATGAGTCGAGGGGAATTTATCCCGTGGTCACATGAAAGGATATAAAGTATACACTATTGAATGTATTTGTTTATCACACAATCCAAATACGGTAAGATTTGAGACAACCGTTTGTTCAGTAAAGTACACTTTTGTTACAGATTAGACAAGGAAGTTAAAATACATACACACACATACAAATACATTATTAGACGATAAATCCTACCATATACAAAAAAAAAATACTCTTTGAATAAATTACCTTTACAACGCTTAACGATCACTATCTCAAGTCGCCGTAAAACAGCCAGCTTGTTTAAAAATCTAATTTGAATACCATAAAACACCCCCTTTTTGCCCTAATTAGTAATTTTAACAAGCCAGCTAAACAGCAATGCTTGCGTGTAGTGTTGTGCCGGATAACGAACAAAGTAAAAAAGTATATCATCTGGATACGGATATTCAAGTCAATTTCCGCGGATCCGGATACAGATACGGATCTTCATTTACTTCCTTAATCGGCGCGAGACCTAGGACCGAGTGTTGACGTCACGCCTGTCGGAACTACAGACATGACATGTTTTGATTTGCATTGCGCGGGTTTTTTACTTTTGTTTGTTTAAAGTGTCACTGAGCGGCGTAGATAACGTTCGTGAATAGATTTAGTACAAGATTTAAAATAATGTAAATAAAAAAAAAACCAGCCTTTAAAGTTCTTGTTATCTGCCTGATTATATAGGCGATTACCTTTATTCAGCATTTTATTCTATTAATTGAAAATTAATAAGTTAAAAGTTCCGTAAAAGATCCGCGAGTAAAGTAACGGAAACGGACACGGATATGTATCTTTTTTCCGTTGGTTATCCGCGGATATTCGGAACATCACTACTTGCGTGCAGTAAAAAGGTCTCTTCTTATCCTGGCGCGGCGCAATTAAGGGGCTAATTAAAATACTATTAATCTACGAGTGGTTAAAGTGTCCGTGATAAAATTTGTATAGATGACCCGATTTTAATTACATTAGTTTCGCAGATCTATATTAATTGACTCAGTTGTATGTATCGTTGCGACAGCATGCAATGCCAAAATGAATTCAAAGATATTGTAGGATAGATGCCCATTTTTCCGGCGACTCATCTATCCCAAACACAATTTATATGGGTCGGGCATCCATCCATAAAGAAGCTAAAAATAACACAACGAGCGATGGAGAGGGCTATGCTCGGTGTTTCTCTACGAGATCGAATCAGAAATGAGGAGATACGTAGAAGAACTAAGGTAACCGACATAGCCCTGAGAATCAGTAAGCTCGAGTGGCAATGGGCTGGGCACATAGCGCGAAGAACTGATGGCCGTTGGGGCAGAAAAGTTCTGGATTGGAGACCCTTCGACTAAAAGCGCAGCGTAGGACGTCCACCAACAAGATGGACAGACGACCTTGTAAACATCGCAGGATCGCACTGGATGCAAACCGCTTGTCATCGGTCGATGTGGAAAACTGTGCGGAAGGCCTATGTTCAGCAGTGGACGTCCTTTGACTGATAATGATGGGCATCCATCCCGATAATTTAAAGGTTCATAAAAGTCCCTAATACTTTGAATATATCGAAGACAATGTTTTTTACTTTTCATACATTTGTAGACAACATTCCAAGGAATAAATTTGTGTCATAAATAAATTGTTTTGGTTTTTGATGTTACGAAAAGTCAAAGGGCATCTATCTCGGCTTTACCCTAACTTGCGAACGAAAATAAAAAATCTATGATTTAGAAAAATAGACTTAGTTACATCGCATACCAGTTGTCCTACGTGAGAAATGCTACGCGATAACGACGAGACGCGACTGACATTGACACAAGGCGATCGAAGTATTGGTCGCGTCGCGTCGCACTTACAACGCCTTAGTCGATGTCGAAAATCGTTATCGTTATGTTAGCTAGTTCGTTTACCGCACTTAGCCGTTTGGGCCATTGTGCGTATGAAAATGACAAAAAGAAATCACGTGATCTATCAATGACTAATGTCAAACATTTCACAGACTATAGAGAACGCGATTGTCGTCATCGACTATGCAATTTTTTTTAGTGTCCCTGGTATACAGATTTAAAAATAATTATTTGGAGGTGGTTCTATCCTAGTCCTAGGGCTGGAGACAGCTTTAGGTACATACAAAAATTCCCTACACTAGAAACCTTAGTGAAGATATAAATATGCGAACTGGGCCTTGGTACGTGTTAGGAAATAATAGTATTTGCCTATGTCTGGCCTGCGTCCACAGGCTCGATCTCAGCCTCAATCAGTTGACTTTTACTTATGAAAATACTTTTTGAAGTTAATTCATAAAAATAAACCACAAAATCTGACGACCACTTTGGTGTAATAGTCAAAAAGTTCGACTTTATATTACAGTAGAGTTAAAAGCTTGGGGTGCTTGGTATAGTAGTAAGTGAAAACCATCCTATTATTGGCAACTATAAAAAGAGAAGTATGAAAACGTCATAAAGTGCACCCCACGCTTTTTAGTCTACAAAAGCGTGTTTTTTTAGTTTTTTAAACTATTTTCATTTTGTAATACCCTGTTGATTCTGATATCTGTAACACAAGTGCTTAAGCTACTAACCACGGAGTCGGATCAATGTATGTGATGTTGTTTATTTGAAAAAAAAAAACAACGCAACTACACGTTGCGTTTGTTGCAGAACTTGCACGGTTAACAACTTCAAATGCAAGATATAGATCATACCCATAAAAACGTTGCCCACTGTTCAATGGACTTGAAAATTTCGAATCGAAACTAAGTTGAACAAGCGGTCTGTGTGCACTACGGCTACGCCAATTTCGGAGCGATTACTCATCGATTGGCCCAATTTGGCCCAACGCGAGCGCCACGTAAGGTGAGGGTAATGAGCTGGATAATTTTACGCCCTTTACCATTGAAATAGCAAAGGTTTATTTGAGCGTTGACACACAGTTTTTTCCTTGTAAGTAGGTACCTTAGTATAGCATTTCGTTTTGGGAGTTCAACTATGTTCTACTGGCAGATCCATTGCCAATTTTTTTGCCCGTAGTCCATTCGATAGGAATATCGTTATTTAACACTAGCTGTGCCCGCGACTTCGTCCGCGTGGAATATTTATATTGGGCATCATTTTATTTTTGCAGATTTATTTTTTGTTATTATTTTAGACAATTTATTTTTTAGGTTTTTAAAAGAACATAATTAGCTTAAAGTACTTCTGCGTTAATTATTTTTCTAGTTTTATTGTCTTGTGTCAGAAGAACATATTAGTTTTGTCCGCAACGCGTTTGTAAGTCTGATTTTGACAACGCGAGACATGTGTGAAAAGCAGTCATGACGTTAATTAATTCCTATGTGTTTAAATGTTTGCCCCTGTGATTTATTAATTGTAACGGTGAAAGATAGCTTAACAGGAAATTGAATTCTTTTAAAATTAAAAGGTAAACAATTTGAAATTATTGAGGTGCGAGGTATAAGCACTGTTTGACCAACTGCTAAACCAGTCTTAAACTATTGCAACCATCACGTTACATATTGCGTAGAAATTAGATTTGAAGTCGGGTCCCGGGTCCCGGTACAAATATTTTTTGTATCTTGAACCGTTTTCCCAGCGTACGCAACGGAAGCCCTCAAGGATGAATAATTTTCCCCGTTTTTTTCACATTTTCCATGATTTCTTCGCTCCTAATAGTTGCAGCGTGATGTAATATAGCCTATAGCCTTCCTCGATAAATGGTCTATTCAACACAAAAAGAATTTTTCAATTCGAACCAGCAGTTCCTGAGATTAGCGCGTTCAAACAAACAAACAAACAAACAAACAAACAAACAAACAAACAAACAAACTCTTCAGCTTTATAATATTAGTGTAGATACATTGTATTGCTACTGGACCTACTAGGCGAGTAGGACCATGATAAATATTTTTTCTCCCATGGTCCTAAAATATGGTATGGTCTAGATTTGTGTCTAATATCAATTCTAGAACGGTATAAAAACCCTACCTGAAAGTTTTTTTTTTTAATTTCATTATTTTTATTTTGGATAGGTTTGCTCTTGACCCAAGACTAAGCCCAACGATGCAAAAACTGAGTCTACGATGGAGCGGGCTCACCTAGAAGATGTCTGTTCACTCTAGCTTTGAAGATTCCTAGGTTGTAACTGCAGGGAAACACTGACGCAGGTAGAGAGTTCCACTCTTTTGCAGTGTGCATCACGAATGTAGATGAGAAGCGCTCGGTTCGTATCAATGGAACATCGACAAGGTACGGTCCCGCGGTTCGTCTGGTGGTCCGATAGTAAAAGGGGCCGGCGAAACAAGCTGGTTTGGCATGGTGGTTCATGACCACACTAGCCGAAGTAAAGCCTGTAAAAGATCGACAAGCAGGCGATTCTACGGCGAAGAGCCAAGCTTTGGAGCTGCGTGCTTGCAAGCCTCCCGTCACCTATGAGCCAAGAGTTCAATCGAGTCAAGAGCAGCAAGTTGATATTTGGCTATATCACTTACAAGATATTCAACCCTTAGTGATTACGTTCACCTCTCAGTCTTCCGCATCCAGCCCCGACCATCTGGCCGGGGGTCGCCCTACATTGTGCTGGCCGTAACGCGGTCTCCACTCAAGGACCCCTCGGCTCCATCGGTCATCGGTCATTCGACACACGTGACCTGCCCAGCGCCACTTGACCGTGCTTATTCTGTAGCCTAAATCTGTTCCCTTAGTTCTCTGTCGGATAATTCCATTTCTGGTGTTATCCATCAGAGAGACTCAAGGCATATCTTGCTCGATAGCACGCTGAGCGACCCTAAATTTGTAGGCAAGGTGTGGCGCATCCTTGGAGAGGCTTACGACCCGCAGGAGATGGATATTGGACCAAGCAAAACTCATACTTGACTAAACTGAATTCTAGCCAACTCTCATTCTCAATCACTCATTTGACCTGTAAATAGTTAACTGTGTATTCCAATAGGTGAACTAAGACCATAGGCAATTGCAATAACGCCTATACGCCTAACCAAACAGGTTGCTATTTCATGTTTACTTATTTAAATTCAGTGCCTACCATGAATTGTAAGCAGCTCTGAGGGTGTAACAAAACAGAAATGTCTCAGTAGCATTGAAATACGTAAGTAAGTCGTTTTAGTAGAAGTACCTACTATACTAAGCCTCTGTCTACCGGAATATTTTCATCTATACCATTGTTATTTAATAATCAGATAAATGCAAGGACATGTCCTTGTCCACATCGATGTCTTTTCGAATTTAAATTGAAATACCCCCGACATGAGCCAGGCAAACAACTAGTGAAGTTGACCAGCCATAGCTACAACCGTAATTAAACTATTTTTCGAATAAAACAAACCGCTTCGGTCCACCCACACGAGAACAACGTAGCGACAGACAGTACACACACAAACACACAGACGTAGGCGACAAACTGTTAACACCCCGCTTTATCGTCGGTGGTAAAAAATTTAAAGTCAGTGTTTTATATCAATTTCATAACTTAAGTTGCATCTTAAACCTTGCTATAAAAATGGTATCCCGTACCGTACCGTACGGGTACCGTTTTGCCCTTGCTAAATCTTAATTATAAAGGCTTATTTATTCGAGTCAACTAAAAACTTAAATAGCCGCTACTTGATCGCGCCGTTTGGAATTGGCTAATCGCAACAGAAATCAACCAACTGCGCAGGAGATGTTATAGTGCACAAGTGTGAGCGCAATACACAGGTGCACTCACTGTTCCATCACTCTCAAAGTTCGGTGGGACAGCAAGCTGACATGACCGGAGAGAGATCAGGCGCAGGACCAACGGCTTAACGTGCTGGTCTAGTATTTCAGTATCAGCACATGTTCAATTTAATAAATGTAGCTTTTTTAAAGAAACATAAGTGTCAATCCTGAATCTTGCAAGTTGCATACAGATGCAGCAAGATACATATCTTGCTATAATCGGTCTACTGTCTAGATCTGTTTCATAAATCACACACGCCACGTATCCCTCCCCAGGGCGGAGTAGTGAGGCGAGACGTGGCTGCGAGACAAATTGCAGGCGCTAGTCACGCTGGCTGCTCCCCCGTCCTGGAGAATTGACGTCTGTCCTCTATCTAAGGCTAAGGACTCACGAAGCAGTTTTCAGCCGCGCCCGCCGCGGTCGCAGGCCCACAGCCTTTGTAGAATACAGATACTTATATACGTGAAAAATCAAAGCACATTTCACGACGCGTTTTCAACCGCTGCTTGTGCGGTTGTTTGCGGATCACGACGCTGCACCGGCGGTCATCTTCTGCCGGCGGGCACGGGTCGCGGTCACGCAGCCGCGGCGGGTTGTACCCGCGCGCTCTGCGATCGGTTGGCGGGCGACCGCAGGGGCAGCGGCGCGTGGGGGTACAGAAATTCGGAACTCAACTGATCGTATCTTGCAACCGTCCGTCTTGCGATAGTCAACTGCTAAGTATGCGGGCGATAAAAGCAACTGCGGCGGTTGCGTAACCGCACGAAACTCTGGTCTCGTCAGTTTTGCAAATAAAACTGCATTGCGCCAACGCCGCGGGCGCGGGTGAAAACTGCTCCGTGAGTCCTTAGCCTAAGCCTAAGGCGATAGAGGCGTAGCGATTGGTTGACACGCCGTCACAAGCGAGTCACGGTGACGGAAAGTGGCAGATATGGTCTAAGCCTATAGGTGAAAATATCGCTGTTCATTATGGTTTTTTCCATAGAAAAGCGACTTTTTTTCGTTTTATCCAATGTTTTTTATTCATTTCAAATATAGCGTACTTTACCAACCTTACCTAGTCTTGTTAGGTGGCCATCTATAATACACAATCACAATATATAAATTAATTAAAAAAGTCTTTACGTTTATTTAATTTATAGTATTACATTCATTGCGCTTTTTTTATTTGTAAATTCTCAATTTATGTTCAAATGATGATCACAGATTAACTAACAGTAGCAGTGAGATATGAAAAAAAAACAGTTATTAATAAAATACAAAATCCATGTTTTATTACACAAAGAACACTTACATCAAATGTCGTGAGTAATGAATGTGTTAAAAACGCACATAAGTACACGTTATTAAATAAAAAAAACACGATTGAGCAAATTAATCTATAACTAAGCAATATTTACACGTTTGGTATGTGATTATATTAGACAAACATAGTTTGGGTAACACTTTTTTATATACCTTAGGTTTTTTTTTTTATATAAAGAGGCCAAATTATTGTAACAAACACCTATACAATGTGAAATTAAAACACACTTAAAGAAAAATGGACTGCCATAGACGGGACTCGTACTCGCGCATCTCGCGAACCGGACGATTGATCTCTTATTGAGCTACTGTGACTTACTTACTGATCGGTCCTAATTTCTGTAGCTCCTTAGGCTGCAACCAGCCATGATTCATCACATGCGGTTACCTACTACAACATCCGAATGAAACATCTTTCCAGCTGTTTAACAATCGGTTAAGATAAATCAGCTGATTTATTATTTATCAATTGGGAGAGCAATCGCTCGGAGGTGCGGGTTCGAGTCCCGCCTGTAGCAGTCCATTTTTCTTTAAGTGTGTTTGAATTTCACATTTTCAAGAAATTTGCATGCTAAGTAACTTAATAAACACTCTTAGAAGAGGTGCTTGTGGCGCAATGGTTGCAGCGCTTTTGTAGTGATACCTAAAGTTAAGCAACCTAAGGCGCGGTCATGTTTGGGATGGGTGACCATTCTGTCCATTTAAGTGACGTCTATTTACAAGCATCTCCGTGCTTCGGAAGGCACGTTAAGCTGTTGGTCCCGGTTAATATCGATAGATATTAGTCGTTAAGCCTGGTCGGAGGCCCTCGGGCGGCTTAATAACATCTAACACAGTAAGGTTGGTCACTTACCTTACAAACACCCCTCCACCAATCCGCACTGAGCCCGCGTGGTGGAGTATGGCTCGGACCACCTCATAGTTGTGGTGAGGCCTGTGCCCAGCAGTGGGACGTATATAGGCTGATGAGAGAATATATACTTCATATAAATAATCAAGCCTTTGGCTTATCATAATTAACATCTAAAGGTAACGAAAACTACATTATTCCATAAACTTTGGACACACCGGTAGAACATATCGAATAATCGCAAACATACACTCATGCCTTACAAAATGACTATCAAACAAACACACTTTTCTTCTAGCTAACAAACATACAAATATTTCACTTAAGCCTAAATCACACTGGTCACATTCTAGTGAACGATCTAAGGGCATACGCAGACGTTGCGATAAGCTGTGGTCACAAAAAATGTCTAAAACAAGGTAAGTCTTGAAAAGTACCTACTCTAAGCCCTAACATTTTTTATGTGTCTCATAACTCGAACACGTTTACTTTCCGTTACTTTTTAACCAGTTCTAGACCATTTTTCAAAAACATAAAAGCTAGCATTTCACCTTCTGATACGTTTATATCATAACCTAACATATGTTGTGTCATTTTTTTTTACTAGCCAGCAAGATATTTTGGCAAAAATAAATACCACTCTTCTAAAACGTTTTAAGAGTCAGTCATCTCGTTTGACAAGAAATGTTAAGCGTAAAATTTTAAAAAACTCCTAAAATTCATGAAAGACGCTATGACTCTAACTTTGATTGACTAGTGCTTCGTGACGAGTCCTGGGATTGCTCTGTTCTTGGAGTTTCTCTTTTAACTGGAAAAAAAACGGTGTGTTAATAAACAAAGATTAACTTTAAAATGTCATAGATAATAAACTAGACAAACTAAAAACGCACCAAATCTTTTGAGCAGAATTTTCTCAATTCCATGAATAGGTGATTCGAATACCACACACAATATTGCACCAAAGAAGAATGTCAATAACACGTGAGATAGAACATATTCGACCTGAAAAAAAACATATAATTTATGATTTACATTAATATTTTAAGATTTTGCTATTGCAAAAATGCGAAACTAAGCGTTAGCTTGTGCTATGGTGGCTAAAATATAGAACTTGGATGGATAGAAATACTTAAATACATTTATATACATCCATGACTCAGGTACAAATTCTCTTTCTTATCACATTTGCCTCTAGCAGGATTCGAACCCGCGATAGGTAAACGCTACGAATACGTTACGAAAATTTATAATTCAGAATATATTCGTGTTTTTGTTTTCCAAAAAAAAAAATATACTTACTAATGTATAAGTCGTGACGTGTAGAGGGTGCCTAAGCTGCCCTATGTAAAATAGCTCGACGAGTCCATTCACCAAATACGCGCAGTATGTGAGCCTTGCGAAGGGAAAGAACACCTTCCAAGTGAGCAGTTTATTTAAGATACCTGTAACAATATATGTTGTATAGTCACCTAAGCCTGAGTTACTTGTAAACTTAACCTCGATTGAGAGAAAATATTTATCCTGAAAATTGGGAACTTTATTCTTACAGTCCAACATAAAAATGCTATATAAAAGTTTGCCCAGGAAAGTAATTAAGTAGAAACATTCTATCGATATCGCAAGGAAGTTCCATCGATCAGTGCTTTTCAGTACTACCTCAATCCGTGAGACCAGACTAATAAATTTAGCTGGTTAAACGATACTATTTTGGTAATCATGTTCAAGAAACATCATTCATCATCAAGTTGACACACTATTAACGACTCACAAATTCTCTCACGCATGATAACACTTGATCAAAAACGTCTTTCAAGATCAAATCTCTCACCGCCGTTTCCAGTGGCGCAGGCGATGATCAACCACCCATTGGCAATGCCCCAGCTCAGCCTGTGGAGCGACGCGTACGCAGCCGCCTCGACTGCGTTGTAAGTGTACCAGTCTTGGTAGAATATGGACACGATGAACATGGTCATAGATCCCAGGACGATGTTGGAAATCCATGCCGAATACTTGAAGATTCGGGAAAACTCGTAGCTGGAAAAAGGTGGCTTATAAAGCTTTGGTTTTAAGTTTAAGTTAATTGTTTGCTTGCCTTGGTGAAGTTTGAACTTTATAAAATCTATTTTTTAGCTTCGAGCTACATAATGTCTAAATTATTCTGGAGCACACGAGTAACTTAAAAACCTTATGATTTATTAGAGGTCATATTAAACTTAACAGGCAGCTTCTTATTTACAAAGTAATGGTACCTTTTGTTTTCTGTTCTTTAATACACTTGTTTGTGTTTTTTAAAACCAATAACTTACTTCTCTGTTTGGATTCTATGTAGAATATATCCGGTGAGCAATCCCATTAAGTAAGTAGTCATCTTCATGTATGTTTTTATGTACGCCTTGTTAAAGTAGTAATTGGAAATAATATCTGTCAGCTCTCTGGAAACAAAAAAAAACATTATTAGAATTATCAAGTCGATTATATCAACAATGATGACGATTGACCAAATCCGCATTAGGTACACACTTGACACTTATACGTTTTTACACAAAAACCTACAACAGTGGCTAACCAACCTCAAAACTAATACCGTGACGCATCTTTGTCATCATCTATACCTGAAGAAGGGAATAACCTAAACCATTTTTTGTCATACCATGTGCTTTATATCCTCTTGAAATTAATGACAGAAAATGTTAGAAATGATTTTGTCTCGACCTGGGATTCGAACCCAGGACCTCTCGGATGTAAGGCAGAAACTTTGCCACTACACCAACGAGGCTCACACTTGTGCACTATAATATCTCCTGAGTAGTTGGCTGATCTCTGTTGAGATTGGCCGCCGTGGGCGAAATCGGCCAGGAGGACTATTATTATCCTCTTAAACTCTCTCATTAACCTATAATATACGTCTCACTGCTGGGCACAGGCCTCTCCTCTACTATGAGGTGGCCTACCATTCCTATTGACTTTACATCTGGACTTCAAAAGTTTGGAACTTGAAAGAAGGTTTCAAGAAAGATGTTTTAGAAGTAGTGGCGATTTGGTACCTGGCCCTGGTCATACTAAATAGTGATTTTTCTTTGGGTCGGACGGAAGGGCTTTGTGATTGGCCAGAAAAATTCAGGAGATTCTTTAGAGCTAAAAAGGTTTATGGTTGTCTATAGGTTTTTGTTTCCAGCACTTAAATTACATTGTGCATGTTACTCGATTTGTTTTTACAACTACGGTAATTATTTCTACTTTAATTAAGTTAATTGTAACTATACGAGTTGAGTAAATTACATCTACCACACTTTCAACTGAGTTTTCAATTAGGAAGACGTTTCCTATCCTGCCGACACCGGACGACATAAAGTAAACACTGAAAAACGTCACTTCTTATATCGTGTCGACCTAAGCATAATTATATCTTTGAAGATCACTTACTTGGCATAAACCATCAAAGTTGGGTCCAGATCATCTTTGTAAGTGATGATTGCAGTCACAAACATGGAAGCGACGATAGAAAGCACCAAGATGATAGGTCCTACCCGCCTCCACCGCCAAAGGGCGTAGATGAAGATCGGGGCTATGAGGAACAGCTGGGTGTCCACTGAGAGGTACCACGATTGGAACATACACTGGAAAAAAGGAATTAGAATAAGATATACTTGGAGATAAACGTTTTGCGAGGCTAATATCAATTTGACGGCATCACAAAAAGGAAAAACAGCACTTGAAAATAATGCATGAGCGCTGTTGTTATTTGTTTGAGATAGTTTAATCTCTTAGTTTTGAATTCTCATTTCATCAATTAGGCTTAAGGTTTTAAAGTCAATATAAAAGTTTTGCTTTGAGTAGAATGATATTGAAAAATTTCTTAACATTTGCGAAAGTGAGTCACTAACGTATAAATGACTTTTTAAGTTTAATTCGTGTTTTTACTTACCATACTATCGGCATTGAAAAAGTTATTCGCATATAAAATATTTATCCACCAGTTCTTCTTACATCTGTCTTGCTCTAGCAGGATCTTTTCATTCCAAAGTGGACCTTCACCAATCTTTGGCATCCATGTAATGTAGAACCATATCACAGCTAAGTAAGATGGTGTTAGCCTAGAAAAAAATGTTAACGGACCTTGAAGTTGACTGGCAGAAAATGCTTTTAGAATTATAAGTTTTATATAAATGAATACATTTTACAACGGTACCCTACCTAAATGATAAAAAAATACAAGCATAGTTATAAATTCATGTTATCACTATTTTGTAACGTTCATGAGTTAGTTGAGATGTCCGTCCGAGATGAAAGGCTGCTGAGTCCTTGTAGTTAAGATTAGACTTATTTGAATTGAAAAAAAAATTATCAAAATTGCTAAACTTTCCCATTTATGACTCAATAAAATTACCTATACTTCAGCTTCTTACGACTTCACTATGAGCGTTAATATACATTAACATCCGTTATGGATATGGGCGGGGACTTTCCAAATACTATCAATATTTTTAGTCATATATCTAATCCGGACGCAGTAAAAACTATAGTTTGTTGATTCAATAACGTCACTGATGCTGTCAATAATACACCTAAAAATCATACTAAATGGGAAAGCAAACACGACCCCGACCACAATAACCACAGTAGCCGTGTCATATAGGTGAGAAACCGTGGTTGTTTGCTTTATTCATCAACGCGGTCTTTATCCGTCGATAGAGTTATTTTTGGGGAAATTATCAAGATGACGAATGGGTTGTCATATAATTTGCTTTTTATGTAATTTTCACAGTATTCTTCAATGGGTTTTGATGACAAAAAGGGAATTTTATTTGTACTATGACTCGAACAGGTGTATGTTTCCACCCGATGACCGCATGATAAAGATAAGAAGAATATCCGTGTAGCTATTTTCATACCGAAATTCTATAATTAATTTTTCGTCATCAATTCTAGACTCTCCAAAGCTAGAAAATTATTACTGTTTGTTGTCATCGAAAAAGCTGGTGGAATATCGAAATTGATTTTTCGGTATAATTTCTATTTTGAACAAAATTTTATCGACAAGTCATCACCGAAGTCCGAACTTGTTTTGCGTTGCAGGGTACCTTTGCCTTATTCGCAGCGTTGCAAATGACATGGTGTCAAATCTAAAACGAACTTGGACCAAATAATTCGATCATTGCACTCGCAGACTCCATCGACAGGCGACGATTGATTCAATTTGTCGTCGGTATATCGGTAGCCGGCGAGGTAATTTGCCAAAAGGCACTTCTGATTAGTGCAGTACTGCACTAGTGCATTGGTCTAAGGACCACAATTGATTACCCACTAGATTTTCGGGCAGTTGAGATTCTTTGAATGGTAGATTAAACTAAAAAAAATGCAATTTCACTACATAGATGTGGGTATTGTCAGGAAATAACGCTATTTTGCCATTAAAATTGTGGTAAGATAACAATTACTTTAATTGTTTAAAGTTATGAATTGAGTAGGCAAGTGTCTCCAAAATCTCCACTCTTTGCTATGTAAACACAAATTCAGGGATTATTATTATTCCTTTTGTACCGATATTTACTTATCTTATTAGCTGGATTCAAACTTCACCTATAATATTACAGTATGGTGGATTTATATATTTGTACATGTTTCATTGCATTTGCTCTCACTTTTATCCCAATACCCAAATATGGCTTACCTAGGGCAAACGTCTCGCTCATTTGATGGGTGTTTCAATTATTTCTAACCCCGAACAAAAAAGTCGGGTGTTATAAGTTTTTGTGTTTATGTGTTTTTGTCCTTAGCAGCTGTTTTTTCTGGCTTATTCGGGGGTTTTTAAACTGGAAAGTTAGTATTTAAGACATAAAGCTTACCTAATATATCTAAACAAGATTATCGGCAGTACATTGAGCTTCCCTCGTCGTTTGTCCAACTCAACCAGCAGAAGTCGGCTGAACAAGAAAGCGCTCAGCATCAGGAATGTATCCACTAGCACCATGCCGTTGAGTATCAACCCGTTGTTGGGGTTTTTCACCACCTAAAATACATATTAACATTAACAAATAGTTATTCAAGTTCTCTAATAAAGGTCCGTCAATGGATAATCCCACCAAAAACATTTTCATGTAAAATGTTGCCAAGACGAGCCCATATGACTCGCACTGTCAAAAAGTTATCAGATCTCATGTAGAGCCAAGCTTCTAACACTACACGCCCTAACTCTACAAGGCCTAACTTCACAAACTCTACACCTTAGTCAAAATATGTGGCTTGGCCATTTCGCTACATTCATATCGGCGTAAGGTGAAAAATCAATTCACTGTTCATTATTTTTGTGTTATACAATAGTTCTTGTAGTAACGAACGGCCAAGCCACATATTTTGACTAAGGTGTAGAGTTTGTGAAGTTAGGCCTTGTAGAGTTAGGGCGTGTAGTGTTAGAAGCTTGGCTCTACATGAGATCTGATAACTTTTTGACATTGCGAGTCATATGGGCTCGTCTTGGCAACATTTTACATGAAAATGTTTTTGGTGGGATTTCATTTCTTTTTGTAAGTTGTTTGTAATAATTTTTTTTTTTTTTCTTCTTTTTTTGGGGTGTATTTCTTGCACATCAGAGACGCCATTTTTTATAGCCCACTCTCTATCTTTGCCTTTTTTGTTTTAAAATTGATACTTTGTCTCAGCCCCCTGGTCTCATACAAACTCCCATTCCCTAGTTTAAGGGGTTGGGGGATGAAAGTTACAAGTTTTATAATTTTTTTGTTGTTTGTGTGGTAATACTAGCTTACATACAAAATTTCAGCTTTCTAGGACATTAGGAAATACCTTAATAATTTTGATGATCATCAGTGAGTCAGTGACGAAATCAGCGTTTTTTAGATATAAATAAAATCTGAAGTATAAAAGCTAATGTAATTAAAACTTAATATGTTCAATAAGTCCGCTATTGACAATATATCCCGAAAATTTTGTTGATCTAGCATAATCCAAACCCAAGTTATGAGGGTTCAAAAAAACGACGAAGCGCTTCGAGAAAAGGTAGGTAGTGCCCGTGCGCTTCACTTGGCTCGTCTTGGCGGGGGCACTACCGTGCCCCCAGATAATAGTTCTCCTTGCCGATTTCGACCACGGCGGCCAATCTCAACAGAGATCAGCCAACTACGCAGGAGATATTATAGTGCACAGGTGTGAGCGCAATACACAGGTGCACTCACTGTTCCATCACTCTCAAAGTTCGTTGAGACGGCAATCCGACATGACCGGTGAGAGATCAGGCGCAGGACCAACGGCTTAACGTGCTTTCCGAGGTACGGGGGTGTAACACCGCCAACTTCCCGACTCCGAGCTGTTTTTGAGAAATTCATTTTTGGCTCGACCTGGGATTCGAACCCCGGACCTCTCGGACGTGAGGCAGAAACTTTGCCACTACACCAACAAGGAAGTCAATCTTGGTCAATGGATATACATATATTGATAAAACGCCCAGGGAAAAGAAAGCAGGCAAAGGATTTCTAAGTTATTGCATTGCCTTACGCTTATTTTGATGACCCTATGTGATGTCTAAAATAAAAATCTAATCTGAAGGAGTGTTTGTGAGTCCTATTCTAATAATTTTTCAGTTCGATATATTCTCTTTTATCTGTAAACTCGTAAAAATCGGACTTATCGATGACACCTGAGATTTAAAATGTCTGATACTGTTTAATATTGAATTAACAAATTTTCTTTATTATGAACATTGGTGGTAAAAGGCAAATAAATCAAGGCTTATATGCACACTCTTTAAAGGGCCAAAACAAACTACCATTAAATGCAATTTTATGCACTTTGCCAATTACATTTGTCTGTCAAAAGTCATCGAAATTGCAGTCTTTGTGTAATGAAAATACGGGTTATTAGACGTCCAACTGGATCAGGTAAGGGAACCAGTATAAATGTATTTGCTGTGATCGGTGAGCAAATATAATTTGAACTGTACACACATAAATATTTGCTCGGTCAGTTGTGTGTAATCTTTGAAACAATCACCCTGCATCGTCAGCAAATATCATGTAACACATTGCTAGAATAAAATAAACGTTTTAATATTATATTCAGAATTCGTGTCACTGTCGCAAAGTTGATTGTATTGCTGCAGTTTACTATTCAGGTGCTATGAAAATTTATTTTGTTTTGGTAAATATTTTCTAATAACATAACTTATAAGTTAAGGCTCCAAAGTGAGGGACCACATTTGAGGACAAGTGACGGGAGTGACTTGCCCCCGCGTATGTGCTCTTTAGTATGACGCTTGCTTGAGCTTCAAATTCCTTCCACACACATTGTGTGGAAGGAATCCTGATACAATTTGTCATCAGATGTCAGTAACTGTAACTTTTTAATAGCTTGCCTTCGAAGGAGCGTGGCCATGATCCATCCACTTTATTACAACAGGCTGCCAGCAAATTCTTAAAAACGAGTAGAAGCTACATCAATGCTATCTGTGCTGGTCACAATTAAAAGAAGGCTTGTTCCATCTTAATGCACTCATAAAGAGTGTTTTATTCTTAGCCCAATGTGATAGTCTTAATACTCTTTAAAATTTAATTTCATTGCCTTTAGATAAATTTAAAACAGTTGTAAAAGATGAATTAATGTCGAAAGGATATTATAAAGTTGTGATTATAAAAATGACAAAGATATATGGAAATTACAATTACAATTATTGTAAATCAAATTTGAAAAGAAGCAATGACAATAGTTTCTTAAGCGGCATCTTCTCAGCACTGGCTCAAAATGTCCCGAAGCGGTGGTAGGGTTAATTCATATGTTGAGACGTGTAAGAGTGCTACTTGTGAGTCTATTTACTAAAATAAATTGATTTTATTGATTGAATTTTACTCACATCATCCCATCCAGATTCTTCCATAACTGGTCCGGTGCCGATAAACAGACTCGTGTGTCCAGCCAAAATGAAGATCATGGACAATGCTTTGATCCCAGAGATGCAATCAAGGCCCAAGCTGTTGGACTGCTCTGTCAAGAGAATCTTCCTCCCATTGTTGAGGAGAGAGAAGGACAGAATGAGTTCGTGGGTAATCGTCTTCTTTTTCCTCCCTTGGAAGATGCAGGCCACTTCGTAGGACGTACTGATAAGTATAATGGTAACGAAGAACAGCATAACGGATCTGGAATAAATGAACACCTATAAAACACTTGAGATTGTTTTCTGACGTGAATGAAATGACTACATAGAAACAAAAAACAAAAAAAATTATCGTTAAAGAATACAGCCGCACGTTCAAAATGTCAAATTTAAAAAAATATTTAACCCCAGGGATCCGAAAGCTTCCAATTTTGTAACGTATGTACATAATTTATCACCATTCATCAGAATTTTTTTTTATGAAATTGATGCCTCTCCGGGAATCAATATCAATATATAAATTATAAACGATGAAGCGATACAATAACCCAATAATGAAAGGAACGAAACATCCGGTGAACGTGATCGATCATAATGTGTCTTGCTAAAGTTGCGTTGGGATTAGAACATTATGATGGTTCCGTATGAAAATCATTGTTTTTGAATGATGTGTTATTTTATGTACCTTCTTAATTAAATAAAATTGAAATAAAATAAACTAAGCAATCAAACACACAAGCGACATAAATATTATACTCGGTCATCACGTGTGTGAAAACAAAATTAAACGAAATACTCGTTTAATTTTGTAAATTCTAAATAAATATTTTTGCTATCGTGTCTTTTTTGTGATAAAAGTGATAATCAAACTAAAGACTTCGTAGGTGACAAAAGTACGTCACATGTAAGTTGAAAAAACGTATTTTCTTAATCTTGGTAGACCCGAATAGATGACCCTGTTGATTGTACCTGTACTTACGTGCCAACTTAGTTCAAGTTTCTACAAGTGCACTTTAAAGCAAGTGGTAACAAATTAAGGTAGGTAAATACTTGTAACCAGAAGTAGCGTCTTTTTTTGATAATCCAAGTAATGATCATATGGAAATGTTCAAGTCATGAATGCTTTCATCGCATTACATCATTCCACGCACACCCCCCAGCGTAGGGTTTAATGACCCACTTACGTAATGACGCTTTTAGTTGTTTTAAGTACCTAAGTATTTAAAGTTTCTACTTCTTCCAGCACTGCATCGCCCAAAGTGCAGAAAATACGAAGGCGGTCAAAAGACGCTTGTTTGCTACCTAGCCTACCTACCGAGCGTAGGTGCTTATAAACACACCGACTACGTTGAATGGTGGTCCGACCACCACCATTTCATGTAGGATACAAAGAACTCGCTCGCGCAAAGATCAAGTGAAGGAAACTACTTACAGAAAAGCGACGTCATTAGCCGACACACTTATAGGCTCCTTATAGTAGCAGTCCCTATGCACCACCCGCACCGTAGTGGTATTCCCCACGGACCGCGCGAGGATTGCACCGACAAACCGCTCGACGGCACGCGCGTCACACGCTGCGGGCACACACACCGCCCAGCGCAGGATCTCGCCGCGGCCCAGGCGCGACTGAAATGTGAAACAAAACGTGCATCAGTGAAGTTGTTTTTATTCTGTCAATAGATGGCTCTGTACGGTTTTAAATCGCACAGATGTTTTAATTTTGTGAGAATAACCGTTTTCACTGATTAATTATATTCTATCCCAAGATCACAAAATGTTGTTGAATTATTAAGTTATATAACTAAAAGTAAAATACTTTAAAACTGATCGAAAACGATTTTGAATTTACAAAATAGTAAGCTACAAATCTCCGTTATAAATAAAATACCCGAACAAAACTGCTCAATACGAAATAAGACATCAAAGGATTTCCGATTTTGTAACGTTACTCCTAATTTACTGCGAGGGTATTTGTCAAAGGCAAAGTATTAAATTAAGCGTTAAATTATTTTCATTTGAACAATGATGCCGACATTTTAAGAGTAAATAAATAAGTATAAAGAGGGTGGTATGTGCAAACATTTGTACAAAACTTACAATAACACGGCCCAAATTTGAAATAATCAAAATTATTTTATGAATATTTTCTATCACGCCACAAGAACAAGATACAATTCATATTAAATTGTCACAACACCCGATATCGGGTTGTTGGTCCTTGCGAGAGTATAAATAACGAAAATAGGAACACTTTGAGACCTGAATCTAATTCTTAACCAAATCGTTAACATTTTTTATATTTTTTAAACGGATCTACCTACACTGCATACTCCCTTCAGTTGGTTTAAAAATATAACTGAAGTGACTTCATACTATGTACTATTATACGAGTATACTTTGCAGAGGAGATGATACACTTACAGACCTGGCAAATGCACAAATTCGACTAGCATTTCGTCGGTGTTTCAAATTAAAAGCAAAACATTTGTCGCATTACCCTTATCTAGCATATCCCAGAGACGCAATGGAAACCCTGGATTTTAGTTCATAACCCTAGTTTGTGCAAGATTGGTCCAAGACGACCAATGTTTCAACCCTTTCCTCACCTTCCTAGCTTCCTCATGCTGCGGCCACTTGATGGTGGCCAGGCAGTACTGCCCCGTGAGCGTGACTCCATCGTCACCTTCGTCTCTAATGCTGACACACTCGTCGAAGTTGCCGAGATGGTACGACGACCCGTATAGCAGACCTTCGGGTGACTTCGAAGACGCGTCGAACACTGCAAGGAAAAATAAAGATGAGGAACGCTTCAAAGGAAATGGGTCGAATATTTATTTGCAGTCAAAAACCGATATCTATTCTACCATCATACGAGTACCTACGTAGATAACCTGAATCATACTTTTGATGCAGGTGTAGGTTAGAACAGACAGCCGGAACAAGTACTCATATTCCACCTTACGTAGTAGTAGAATCACAACACACTCTCACACACACACACACGACGACCGCTTGGTGCAGTGGTCCACATGTCGCATTTCTAAAACCAAGGGTCGCGGGTTTGACCCAGCACAGTACAAGCAAAATTGTGCATGAAAATGTGTGTTTGTACTGGTCTGGGTGATTTCTATGTATAATATGTATTTATGTACAAAAAAGTATTTAAGTATGTTTATCCGTTGTCTAGTACCCATAACACAAGCCTCGTAGCTTAATTTGGGACTTGAGAATTGGTGTGATTGTTATGAAATATTTATTATTATTATTTATTTATTATCACACACACAATTCTTTTGGATAAAGTTTTTTACACTATATTATATAACCTACTTCTAAGTTGCATTTATCACACAAAAACTTAATTAGATAAAAGGCTATAATGAGTAACTGCAACCAAGAATAATAGAGAATGTTATTTATTATACAACTTTGTAGCTATCGCACAAAGTCGGTAATAATCCCATGCTTTCAAATATATCAAAAAGTTAAGCATTTATTTGAGCTATGAAAATAGAACATTCATACTCTATATCCATGTTGGTTGTTCTAATATTAATATTCCGATTTAAGTTTTAGATTGGTTACTTAACATAGATTAAAATATTTCTCTACCAATAATCAATAGAATTTTTTTATAACACTCGCTGGTGTTCAAAAATATGCACAGCGTAAAATGTATATTAAAATTTTTAAGTAAAGTATTGAGTACATCGTTACTACATAATTGCTTGTTAAATGTCAAGTTTTACGAAACAGTAATCTAAGTGATACATTTGTCACGCAGACTTGGTACCATAAAAACTTTTTCTAACATAAACTTCTGAAAGTGTAATACTTCATGAGTGTTACTCTCATATTATTATGTAAATTACGCGTCATATTACCCTAATATTTATATAAAATTAACAAGTTAATTTCATACTTGGGCAAATAATTTCATTACGTAGACTAGGTAACATTTATACAGCAGTTATTCAGTAATTGAATCATAAAATAATGTTAGTCCCTATTTTCTTTACATTTTGCAAATCAGCAGAAAAATCATGAGAGAACTAACTAGGTATTTAACCTGTTTATCTTTTTCCTCTTCTCATTTATTTCATTTTGAAATTTACGGCCCTTTATTTATATTACGGTCCCCATTTACCTGTATTTACTCATCACTATTTCTAAGTATTTTCATTAAAAAAATATACATTCAAGTGAGCTTAGGGAATGCTACGGAAGATCTAAATAGTTTTTCACAAACGAATCAGCGTGGGATTGAGTGGGTAAGAACTAGACTTAATTGTACAGTAACATAATAATAGTCCTCCTGGCCGATTTCGACCACGGCGGCCAATATCAACAGAAATCAGCCAACTACGCAGGAAATATTATAGTGCACAAGTGTGAGCGCAATCAAAGTTCTGTGAGACGGCAATCCGACATGACCTGAGAGAGATCAGGCGCAGGACCAACGGCTTAACGTGCTTTCCGAGGCAAGTTGGTAAAACACCGCCAACTTCCCGACTCCGAGATGTTTTTGAGAAATTAATGACAGAAAATCTCAGAAACAATTTTGGCTCGACCTGGGATTCAAACTCAGGATCTCGCGGATGTAAGGCAAAAACTTTGCTGCTACACCAACGAGACAGTCAACCAGTCAGTCAGTCAGTAACATAAATAAATAACAATTCACATTCTATTTTTGACCACCCTCCTGAAATGACAGTTACATCTGTGAATTTTACATTGCTCGTAACTGTTAACCTACACATTTCAGCTCGAGGCACTACGCACGCAGTGCGTATTGCGTAGGCTGATATTCTCAATGGGACAAGTGATATTTTTTGAGATTTTCTGTGTGACAAGGAGACTGGCATGTCACTTAACCTTACAAGCGTAGGCTGCAAAAATATATACACTTGATATTTTCATTGCATTTAATACTTTAGCCCCACCACACGTACGTTGTTTAGACAATTGGAGGAACCTAGTCTGTAGTTAGCTACAGACTAAGTTTATTAACATAACACAACCTATTTTCTTGTATCATATAACTAGCTGACCCGGCAAACGTTGTTATGCCATATAAATTATTATCACTAAGGTGTATGAAAAATAGATGTTGGCCGATTCTCAGACCTACTCAATATGCTCACAATATTTCATGAGAATCGGTCTAGCCGTTTCGGAGGAGTATGGCAACGAAAACTGTGACTCGAGAATTTTATATATTAGATTATTGTTGGGATTTCGATTTGCAAATTTCATCAAATAATAATAAACGTAGAACATGAACAAGCCAACTCCAAATTAAAAACATACAAACTACTCATTCGGTAACCAAGAAGTGGCTTGACTTGAAAGATTTTACAGACATGGGGAGAGGTCCTCTTCTTTCGTGTCGGCAAGACGGGCTAAATCTTACTTGCCCAGAAAGCGGCTACCGTAGTAGCCCTCTGGTTGCTAACAAGTAAGTCATCACGCGAGCAGGTGGTCGGGGAGAGGTGAAAATGAATAAAAGATCGTAAAAAATACGATAATTCTTTGCCTTTTTTAAAAAACTTGCTCGAAAACAGGCATAGATTTCCTTCCCTTAAATACTAACATTAAGTTAAAGTAAGATCAATTTGGTATGATTAGCTAGGTCTATGTAGTTTTGTTATGACTATAATAAAATTAATAAATTAATATTTCACAACAATCACACCAATTCTCTAGTCCCAAATTAAGCTACGAGGCTTGTGTCATGGGTACTAGATAACGGATAAAAATACTTAAATACTTTTTTTTGTAAATAAATACATATTATACATAGAAAACACCCAGACCAGTACAAACACACATGTTCATGCACACATATGCTTGTACTCATATAATCGATGACGTTTTAATGTGCTAAGTGTTGAACAGAGGTAATATCTATTATGATATCTTTAAAAGTTACTATGTGAAAATTATCATAATTCACACATTTGTGTTCGTTTAAATCGTTTGGGTTTTGTTTTATGATTAATAAATCAGAAGTATAGTAGGAGTATCGGCTTAAAGATGACCAATGGCCGATGAAGCACAGTCACAGAATTACCAGGAAGCTTAAGTTAAAAAAATAAGTATTGTGTGGCTCACAGGAGTACCTTTGTGTGTGTGTGTGTGTGTGCGTTCTGCCTGCATGTTCAATTTTTAGTAGATTTTTGTCTGTTTCGTTTCTCATTCGCTTTAGTGTAAAACATGCTTTGTTAAAGCAGTCTATATTTGCCAATGAAGGGACCTATACGTTGTTATTTACTAATCGATCACTTAGTGCATTATTATGAGGTAAGGTAAGGAAATCAGCTCTCGTATGAGCAGAATTATCACTTGTCAATCGGTACGTCAATGTTCAAGTAAGAACCTAGTTTTGTCATCACATCTGCCATCCCACTCTATCACCATTCCCAATAAATAAACTTACTGCAATGTAAGCAGTTACTACAAAGTAACTGCCATACTTCTTAAGAATTGTCTTGATGAGTCTTCTAAAGCTCTCAGATATGTCACATCAATCATTTTGCAACATAAACAGTTACTACAATGTAACTGGCTAATTTCTTGAGAACTGTTATGCTGAGTCTCTTCAAGCCTCAGACATAAACATCCTGCGCTACATTGTAGAGCCTAAATTTCATGGGAAATGTTTTGTTTAATTCAACCTAAACATTTCCGTTAGCAACTTATTCGTGGTAGACGCTTCCCGTCCCCACTCTAGACATGACTGTCCTCAGGACATCTATATATAGGCCTGCGGGCATCCCATACGGCAGTCGTAACTCGTCCCACATCACGTGTACTTCTCCGCTCCTAGCGAGTGTTAGCTTAAGTACTGATCATCGAGATCACTAGTTCGTAGTTGTGATCATCCAGATCAATAGTTTAGTAAACCAGTGTAAAAGTGTTAACTCTAACAATACAGTGTTTTTAACATCAAAACTTTTGTTTTATTTTTAAAGTCTGCGAGCCGTCAAAACTTGACTGGCGCAGCCGGTAGGATCTCGCGTCGCGTTCACGAATTATAAAGTTCCAGATAACTGTTTTCGCGCTTCGCGGCTGTACTATCAAGTGCACAACGGCGGGATCCTCGAACCAAACAAATAAGTCACCGGGCGGCAGCAGCAGCAACAGAGCAACACTTCTACACCAGCCTAGAAGACATGGTTTGGAGCGGCCTGTGAGTAAACCTCTTCGCTACCGTTTTACCAGTCTTTCCTTGGCACCCTTTAATGTTATTTCACCCTAAATCGTGAGAAACGTTATTTGCTCGTAGTTCCTTAACCTCAGGATTACGCCAGCGTTAGTTTTTAAGATTATTTAAATGTTAAATTTGATGAGATTAATTAATTGGTAATTCCAACACTCTTTAACTTAATACTCATACAAATTATATTGATATTGATTAATTGGTAATTCCAACACTCTTTAATTAATTATCCAAATAAAGTTAATTGTAAATTGATATTAATTAATTGGTTATCCATAACTCTTTAAATTAATATCCTAATAAATTGTAAATTATTCAAAGTTATCTTATTGTACTATTTTATTTTTGTGTGTATTTTAAATTGTGTGTATTATTTTTGTGTGTTAACTAAAAGATTTAAATAGTGATTTTAAACGTAAATTGTAAAGATGGTTAATATTAACGCCATCCCCACTGAAATTCTTAATTTAATACCCAAGTTCGAAGGCGAACCAAAACTTTTAAATCTTTTTGTTAAAAAATGTGAATATGTAATAAATATTTATAGATCGACAGATGAAAATGTATTACAAAACACATATGTTTTCCATGCCGTAACAAGTAGGCTCAGCGGTCGTGCCGCAGCGTTATTAAGTGAGCGTTACGATATCGATACATGGCAAACTTTAAAATCTGTATTAACCCAGCATTTTGGAGATCCGCGTTCAGAAGCTTGCATAGCCATAGAGCTAGAACAAATTAAAATCAAAACAGGAGAATCCTACATCGATCTGTGTCATAGAATTCAAGCCGTACGCAGCACATTATTATCCAAAGTAAATTTAATTGAAGACACAGGCGTAAAAGCAGCGAAAGTTATCATTTACGATAACTTAGCACTTAATACATTTTTGTTTAATCTCTCCGAAGACATGATACGAATTATTAGATTAAAAGGTTGCACCTCTCTGGAACAGGCTTTAGCCATCGTAACAGAGGAGGAAAACTTCAAATTCCAATATGATAGTAAAAACAAAAACAAAAGTGCCCCAGCACCTAAACCAAACTTTTTACAAAATTCAACAGCTTTTAAACCTAACTTCATAACGCCAACGCAAATGCCTGCATTTAAATTCGGAATTCCTCAAAATAACTTCAAACCTAACTTTACTCCAAACTTTAACCAAAATAATTATAGATTACCTAACCAAACAAATTTTAAATTCGGTTTACAACCCAATCAAACGAGACCCATTTACAGTCCTCAAAATAACAACATGTTTAATCCTAGGCCAATGCCTTACCGCATACCTTCAAATTATAATAAATATAATAGATTTGGTTACTTCAACCAACCCCCGAACAACCAATTTAAATTCGGCGTAAGCAACCCTCCGTTAGCTCAGCGCCCTTCTAATAATTTAAATACAGACGTATCTATGCGTACTGCAGCTCCAGTACGACATTATCTTATGAATAATTTAGAAAACCCCGAAGAAGCATTTTATTACGATGACGGAATAGACGAAATAGATTATTATGATTATTGTAACAATTTCCAAGATTTCGACAATCAGGAATTCGAACAACAACAACAGGAAAGCGTAGAACAACCGGGCAATGATGAAAATTTTTGTACCGAAGCCTCTACGGACAACGATCAGAGATAATCAATCTTAACTATGACGGAATCTTAAGATTACCCCATATCATAATTCCGGAAATAGGTTCTAAATTCATGATAGATACAGGAAGCACGCGCTCGTTCATTAGTCCTTATTTAGCTAATTCATACTTCAACGCGTACAAATATGAAGAGCCGTTCGAAGTAATAAGCACTCATGCACGAAGCAGCCACAATGAAGTAATTCACATTCCTCTTTTTAAATCTTTTATGACTCCAGGAAATCATAAATATTACGTATACAGTGTAGACGATCGTTTTGATGGTCTAATAGGCAGTGATCTTTTGAAACAGTTAGGAGCAACAATCGATATGGACAGGCAGGTTCTCAGAATTCGCAATACCGAGATTCCTATAATATATAGCCCACCATACGAAGTGCGTATAGCCCCGAGATCGGAGACACGCGTTAAGCTACCTACTGAATTATCAAACGGTGACGCAATCATCGATTACCGAGACTTTGGTCAAGGTGTTCGTATGCCTAGTGCATTAATAAGATGCAATAAAGGATACGCCCACACAATAGTTCAAAATATTTCCGATAACTATGTAACCATAACAATTTCAAAACCTTTTAAAGTAGAGCCATTCAAAGAAACATCAATTCCCGTTAACAACATTAATAACTTACCAAATAACCTACAAATAGATGAAATTTTGACAGAAAACTTAAATAAACTAAGATTGGATCATATGAATCAGGAAGAACGTCATGCTATCAAAAAACTTTGTTACGAATATAGAGACATCTTTTACTGTGACAAACTCCCCTTAACTTTTACAAATAAGGTAAAGCACCAAATCCGTACAAAAAACGAAGACCCTATTTATGTTAGGCCATATAGGTTGCCTCCAATCCAAACTCAGGAAATAAATAGTCAGGTCGAAAAACTTTTAGCAGACAACGTAATCCAGGAATCACATTCTCCGTGGAATGCCCCTGTTCACTTAGTTCCAAAAAAATTAGACGCATCGGGCGAACAAAAATTCAGAATGGTCATTGATTACCGTCGACTTAACGACATAACCACTGACGATAAATACCCTCTACCCAACATAGCAGATCTTTTCGACAAATTAGGTAAATCAGTTTATTTCTCTACCCTTGATTTAGCGAGTGGCTACCATCAAATTGAAATAGAAAAACAAGACAGACAGAAAACAGCCTTCAGTACACAAGCAGGACATTACGAATTCTTACGTATGCCCTTTGGCTTGAAGACAGCCCCTGCTACATTTCAACGCGCAATGGACAATGTCCTTCGCGGCCTTCAAGGTTTACATTGTCTCGTTTACTTAGACGACATCATAATTTTCAGTTCAAGTTTACAGGAACACATTTCTAAACTTAGAAAAATCTTTGACAGACTTAGGGAAACAAATTTAAAAGTCCAATTAGACAAATCCGAATTTGTTAGGAAGGAAGTCCTCTACCTTGGTCATACCATCACAAAGGAAGGTCTAAAACCTAATAATGACAAAATTAAAGCCATACTTAACTTTCCAATTCCAAAAACAACCACAGAAATTAAAAGCTTTTTAGGATTGATCGGTTATTACCGCAAATTCATTAAAGACTTCGCGAAAATAACCCAACCTCTAACTAATTGCCTCAAAAAGAAAAACAAAATTATAATTGACGAAAAATACAGAAAAGCATTTGAAACGTGTAAAGAGCTATTAACAAATGCACCTTTACTCCAATATCCAGATTTTCAAAAACCGTTTATTTTAACTACTGACGCATCTAACTTCGCGATAGGCGCCGTACTATCCCAAGGAACCGTGGGAAGCGATAAACCAATCGCATACGCAAGTCGCACCTTGAACGAATCCGAGACACGTTACAGCACTATTGAAAAAGAGCTTTTAGCCATAATTTGGGCAGTTAAACATTTCAGGCCGTATCTCTACGGAAGAAAATTTACCATTTACACAGACCATCGTCCTCTTGCATGGTTAAATTCAATCAAAGAACCAAACAGTAAACTAACTCGTTGGAAATTAAGATTATCCGAATTCGATTATAACATTGTTTACAAAAATGGTAAACAAAACACAAACGCTGACGCTTTGTCACGCGTCCGTATCAATGCTTTAGTTAAAAATGACAACTCTTCCATGAAAGTTAACGTAAACACAGATAGACCCTCAACTCCAATTAGTATTTCTTCAGATTCTGCTAAGTCAGACAAATCAAATTTCTCTCGTAAAGATAAAGGTTTCTACGGATATGCCCGTTCAGAATCAAGTACCAGCACTCTTTCGGCACCGGAATCAAATCCCGGAACCGCAACCGCGCATTCCGCTAAAGATATCGATACCGAAGGTATTCCCATACTAAATGAAGCCATAGATAATAAACCCAATCAGATGATTATAGCGTCTTGGACATTAAATAAATTATCCGTTTTAGACAATTCGAATTCAAAACAACGTATTTTAGAAGTAACTTTACCCGTAAACAGACCAGATTTAATTACCAAATTTTTAAAAGAATACACTAAACCTAAAGTCAAACAATTTATTTATTTTTTCGACGAAGAACTTCGTAAAAACTTCGTTGCGGAAGTTATCCGATTGTTCAAAAAAGACACCGTTAAATTCTTTGAATGTACCGAACGCATAATTAACCTCACAGACGAAAACGAACAACGCGAAATAGTTTTACTAACGCATAATGGTAAAACATGCCATCGCGGAATTAGGGAAACATTAATTAGATTAAAACGTAAATATTACTGGCCAAAAATGGAAGAAACCGTTTCTAGTGTAATCAATGCATGCGAAGTATGCAAACGCATGAAATATGACCGGAAACCCTTTAAACCCGAACTTCAATTAACGCAAACACAATCGAAACCTTTTCAAGAATTGTTCATGGATTTGTTTACCATTGAAGGAAAGTACTATCTTACGATTGTAGACGCTTTCAGCAAATTGGGACAAGCAATTGAAATACCCAATCGATCTACACCGGAAGTAGTTAGAGCCCTTCTCAAATATTTTTCATTTTACGGAACCCCAACTAAACTTAACTCTGACCCAGGAACGGAATTTAACAATGCCCTCTTAAAGGAAATGTTATCTTTCCACAAAATTGAATTACACATCGGTACTCCACATAATCCTAATTCGATGGGAATCGTCGAACGTTTCCACTCTACAATTATCGAAATTTACAGACTTGCCAAATTCGAACAAAAACTTTCCGACGCATCATCAGTGATGACGTATGCAATTTCAGCGTACAATCAAACAATACATTCAACAACAGGATTAACACCTTTCGAGATAACTTTCGGACATACCGACTCTTCGAGTCCATTTAGTGTCGATTTTAATAGACAATATACGCAACAACTAGTGAAAGAACATGTACGAAAAACCAAACACCTTTATAAATATTTAACTCAGAAAATAATCGAAACCAAAGAGGAAATTAAAAAGAAACGTGGCGGTGAAGCCCAATTCCCAGTGGAAGTAGGTGACACAGTTTTTATAAAAGGCGTAAATACAAGACGTAGCAAAGATAAACCGCGTTACGAAAAAGTTGAAATTTCAGGAGAACTTAATAGAAACATTGCCCAAGTAAAATCCAAAAATAGGCAAACTAAAGTACCAATTAAAGACATAAAACGTCCTCCGCAGGTACCCCCTGCTCGTGGCAACCCTGACGATCCGCGTCCAGGCCCTTCAAGTAGACAAGATTGAAAAGAATCCTGGGCTACTCCCTATTAAAGAAGGCCAAGCCATCATAAGCGATGACAAATGGACAGTTTTTAAAATACTTAATTTATCCGATATACAAATAGATTTAGAATATAACACTTTTAGATATAATGAGTTTAAGAAACATGTAATCAATAATTTTAAGATAGGAAACTCACTAGAGTTTAATAATGTAAAAACACAAACCGACAATTTAATGCTTATCACTAATCAAAAATTCAAACAAATTGTACCAATTAGCCGCATAAAGCGAGGATTAATTAACCCATTAGGATCTATAATTAAAGCAATATCTGGGAATTTGGATAATGATGATGCAGTTAAATACGATAACATTATAATGGAATTAAAATCTAAACAAGACGCTATCTCTAATAAAATTACTATTTTATCCGAAATGGCGGGAGTAATTACCTACAATACAAATGTAACAAAAAGCAATTTCATCCAAATAAATCAAGAACTTTTAAACTTAAGAAAACAGATAAATGAAACAAACCTTATTAGAATTGAATATAAAATTTTAACAACTTTTAACTTATTTTTACATAATTTTCAGACTATACTTTTACATTTGGATGAAGTTGAAACAGCAATAGCTTTTAGTAGATTAAGAATTCTACATCAATCTATAATTGATAATAAGGAACTATTAGAGGTTTTACAACAAATAGAGCAAAGTAATAAATTAGTTTTTCCAGCTACACTTGCCAATCTCGTCAAGATAGAGCAAACAATAGAGTTAAAAGCTTATTTTAAAGAAAATCAAATAACGTTTATCATGAGTATTCCCCTTACAAATTTTGAAATATATAACTACTATAGAATCCTTCCTTTGCCCGTCCTTAACTCCCATAATGTTACCACTATAATTGCACCTAAATTCCCTTATTTACTGGTAAAAGAGGCGAAAACTTGGTCGCTCCCCGAACCGTGTCAGGAGATCGACGAGAACCTCTACCTATGTCGCGATGAAAACATCGCTACCCATGATAAAGATCTGTGTACTTCCAGTTTACTTAAATCTGAAAATAACATTACTACATGCCATCCCGTTTCAGTGCAGATAAGCGACTTATACATCAAATCGTTCTATGAAAACTGGTGGATTGTGTATTCCAGGAAACCAGTAATTATGAAGGAAACATGCAAAGGCGAAATCACCCGTCGTGAGTTGCATGGCACTTACCTCATTGGCATGGATGGATTTTGTGAAATTAAGATCCAGGAAACTGCACTCAGAAGACATCACTCTGGTGCAAGAAAAATCAGTTATGAGAAGACACCTAAGATCAATTTACCTGAATTACCAAATTCTGCAGGTAGCGATGACAAGCCCATCAACATAGATGACATCAATCTGGAAAACCTTCAGCTACTTACGTATGCTTTGAAGAAATCCGAGAAAATGGAAACCAGTGTAGTGAACTTAAAAAGTGTCAGTGTCGGAACAGTGATTTTATATGTTTTATTGTGTACCACTATTGTAATAATTTTAAGTTATAAATTAAAGAAAAAGTATCCAAATTTTTGTGCTCGAAATCCTCGGATTCCCGTAAGAACCGATGATTTCGAACTTAAGGAGGGAGGAGTTATGTCATCACATCTGCCATCCCACTCTATCACCATTCCCAATAAATAAACTTACTGCAATGTAAGCAGTTACTACAAAGTAACTGCCATACTTCTTAAGAATTGTCTTGATGAGTCTTCTAAAGCTCTCAGATATGTCACATCAATCATTTTGCAACATAAACAGTTACTACAATGTAACTGGCTAATTTCTTGAGAACTGTTATGCTGAGTCTCTTCAAGCCTCAGACATAAACATCCTGCGCTACATTGTAGAGCCTAAATTTCATGGGAAATGTTTTGTTTAATTCAACCTAAACATTTCCGTTAGCAACTTATTCGTGGTAGACGCTTCCCGTCCCCACTCTAGACATGACTGTCCTCAGGACATCTATATATAGGCCTGCGGGCATCCCATACGGCAGTCGTAACTCGTCCCACATCACGTGTACTTCTCCGCTCCTAGCGAGTGTTAGCTTAAGTACTGATCATCGAGATCACTAGTTCGTAGTTGTGATCATCCAGATCAATAGTTTAGTAAACCAGTGTAAAAGTGTTAACTCTAACAATACAGTGTTTTTAACATCAAAACTTTTGTTTTATTTTTAAAGTCTGCGAGCCGTCAAAACTTGACTACCTACTTATAGTACTTTATATGTTAAATGAAACTTTTCCGCCTGTTAACTTCCTTAGAGTGTCACAACAATGGCATCTTTTTCGTCTGAGGACCTTCATAGAAAGATAAATTGACGAATTTCCGATGATTCGATATGTTTACAGATTCGAGAACTGTTTTGCATAAAGTATAAAGTATGAAGTTAATTATTGTTAAGTGACAATACAATGGTAATAATAATGACTTTGAACATTTAGCGGTTAATTTAAATTTTTAATTGAAATTTATAATTTTTTCAAAATAATAATGTTTTCAAACAAACACTTCTACACTATTGAAAGGGCCAATGATTTAAAAGCAAAGGATCTAGTGATATTCGATCAGATTTACATTGAATTATGACATTATACCACGACGAATGGCAAACAAAATATAACTTCTCAAAAATTATAGAACTCTAAAACATCTTAAACTGTATTTCTTTATTATAGCTTTATTGCACAACAAAAACTATGTACCTAAAAAGGTGTACTTAACGCTGTAGAGCATTCTCTACTAGCCATACCTTTGGGCTAAGCAGAAATGATTAGTGGGTGGTACGACAAAATAAATAAAAGAGATTCAAAATAAGTTTTTTTCTGATTTAAATAATAATAATAATAAACATTTATTTCTCACCAAAAATATATGGTACAAAAACATACACTGGTACGTATATCCTAAGTTAATTATGGTGGGCTGAAACCTGAACTAGGATGATTCCTGTATCTCAGGTTATCAGCCCTATTCCAGAGGGAAATAACACAAGTGCTTACTTACTCGTAAGCTTGCGTGATTTTGTCTCCATTTATAAAACTCATTTCTGACTTCGTTATTTTGCCTCATCCTCTCCACAGCATAGAAAAAATAATAACTCTAATTCAAAATACAGAAATACTGACTGAATACATAAATTTTTCTCAACCAATCAACGGTCACTAGTAGTTAAAAAAATTAAAAAGTTAAGTGAGTTAAGTATTTAAAGTGACTTTTCTAATTTGAAATCAAGTAGTAAGTTTAAGTTAGTGATATTATCTTCATTTAAATAAAAATATCATCAACATATTTATGAGGGATTCATTAAATGTCAAAGGTGTATACCAGACATACATTTTGACCCTTTGACGGATTTAATTAGAGGATAACATGAAAATTAACATTTTATCTACTACGTATTTTTTGCAGGTGGTCTAATTGGTCGTTAGAACCTTTTGATGATACGGATATGATATTGATGGTTGAAGTAATAAGGAATGCAATATGTAATTATCATTTTCAACTTTAGTATTAGCTAAAATTATCATCTTTAATGATGAATAATAATAATAAATAAATAATAAACCTTCTGTCTCCATTTCTCATGTCAATCATTATTGAAAGGTTACCTGGAAGAGATAGCTCATAGCCACCTACAATGTACATCTTTCTACTGCCTCGTTGGTGTAGTGGCAAAGTTTCTGCCTTACATCCGAGAGGTCCTGGGATCGAATCCCAGGCCGAGCTAAAATTGTTTCTGAGATTTTCTGTCATGAATTTCTCAAAAACAGCTCGGAGTCGGGAAGTTGGCGGTGTAACACCCCCGTGCCTCGGAAAGCACGTAAAGCCGTTGGTCCTGCGCCTGATCTCTCTCCTGTCATGTCGGATTGCCGTCTCACCGAACTTTGAAAGTGATGGAACAGTGAGCACCTGTGTATTGCGCTCATACTTGTGCACTGGTTGGCTGATCTCTGTTGAGATTGGCCTCCTGGCCGTGGTCGAAATCGGCCAGGAGGACTATTATTATTTTTATTACATCTTGCTATGTGCAACTTCTCTCTTTGTAATTTTTTGGTGTGCAATAAAGAGGGAGATCCCGCACCGTCTTGTACTATATCACGAACGCTAAAGACGTAATACGGCAACATGAGAGCATCAAGAAATTTATAGCACTTACAGAACCTTAACTGGCTCATTTAAATTTCATTCGAGTACTCGCATAGACGGGGTGGGCTCCACCTTTGGAACCTTTTCGAATTTTATTTTACCCTCGCAAAGGGTTCAAACAACAATAAAAGCGTTTCCAGCTATGACATCCCAGGCCTTAGATAAGAGGCGCAGACAACTTTTATGCTTTAGACGGCACATGATGAAATAACTATTGCACTCGGAAGCTTTGGAATTTATAGGACTTAAGTTGAATAAAGTTCTTCCAACTCATTGTAACAATTTTGATGATATTTTGTTGTAAAATAAATTTGTTTTTTTCAAAAAAATCTTTAATAATGCGTAGGACGAACGAAGGTATTTTAACCATAATCATTTATTTCTATAAACATACGTGTTAAAATTGTAAAATTAAATACTAAATATGGTTAAAATACTAAAGCAAACACTATATTTTAGTTTAAATATGGTCAAAGTACCTAGCTTAAAATAACTTTGTACATAATGAACTTACTCTATTAATTTTTGATATCGTGTTTATTAGCATTGGAAACTGTAAGGGCAATATTGTTTAACATAAATCTAACAAGGCATATAATATATAAGTGCTGTTTGTTACTTCGAATAAAGTATCACTGCTTTTATTGCTTAAGTCAGAGGTGAAACTGACAAATAAATATTTTTTGTACTTAAATAAACAGATTATTAACGTATAATTCTTTATAACTTAGTTGAATATTTGTTTTTACTGCACTTACTTGCACTGGGTGTCGCTTTTTGTGCCGTGTCAGTGTAACGAAGATGAGGTTAATATGGTGTCAAAAGAATATTTCAACAGAAAAAATCATCCAAAGGTAATAAAAATACGTACATATGTGTAATGTATGTAGGTAGAACATTTTCTATTTTTATTTGTATTTGTGTAGGGTATTTTCTTCTGAAATAAATAGTAGTCGCGATCGGATGTGTTTCCTTCACCTCCCAATAAGTGTGCCCTAATTACCACATATTTCTCATTTGGCGACGAAAAGACTTCGAATTCATGCGCGTGCAATAATAATCGAACGTTTGTTGGTGCAAGAAAGTGAAAATGTCGATCGGTAAATTGCAAACGTTTGACCTTGGCAAGGACAACTGGACTTTGTACATCGAGCGGTTGGAACAGTACTTCATAGTGAACGACGTGAAGTTAGATAAAAAAGTGCCTACATTAATTACGTTAATCGGCAGTGATACGTACGAATTAATGGTGAACTTGTGTACACCGGACAGACCGGCGAATAAATCGTTCGATGAGTTAGTAAAATTGATATCGGGCTACCTACAACCGAAACCTAGTGTGTTGGCAGAACGTTTTAAATTCAGACACTGTATACAAAAGAATGGTGAAAGTTTATCGGATTATGTGACGGAGCTTAAAAGAATGTCTATCAACTGTGGTTTTCATGGTGACACACTTAAGGAAAATTTACGTGACCAATTTGTGTGTGGGTTACGGAGCGATGGCATACGGCAGAGGCTATTTGCTGAAGAGAATTTGACATTCGATGCGGCATACAAATTAGCGACTACAATGGAGGCAGCCGAGACGGATGCGTCTCTGGTGGAGGACTGGAACAGGAGCGGAGGCTGCATGAATACAGGCGTTTATACGGCAATGGTTTCTGGAAGGGAACGAGGTGCATCACGGTATCCTGCGTCAGCTACTGGAGGCGCGTGGGGCCGGCCGGGCACAGGCGCTGGCCCGCGCGGAACACGTGGTTCGGGGTTCGCACGGCAGGCGGCCGCGGCAGCGCTCGGGGGCACAGAGGGCACGAGCGATGCGAATAGTGCACGTTACTCGGGCTTCAGGCGACCGATTGTAAAAAATAATTGTGAGGTGTGCGGAGGCAATCATGCTGGCATTAATTGCAAATATAGGTGTTATGTTTGTCGAGTTTGCAACCGGGAAGGTCACCTAAAGAAGATGTGTCCGCAGTTACGAGCACGGGGCACCGAGTTAGCAAACATGCATGTACTGACTGAAGATGTATCCGAAGTAAATAATAAACAAGACGCGGGTGATAACGATAGTGACGAGGTAAATAACTTTTCATTGGAATGCCATAAATTTGCTCAATTCAAGCCGTTTTACATAAAAATTTGTGTAGAAGGTAAAAATATAACAATGGAGATCGACACGGGAAGTGCTATCTCATGTATTAGTTTAGAATGTTACAACAGGTATTTTTCAAAAATAATGTTAAACGACAGTGATCTAGTTTTACGCTATTATACCGGTGAAACAGTTAAGCCAATCGGAAAATTTAAGCCAATGATCAAATTTAAAAATAAATGTAAATTCTTAGATCTGTATGTCATCGAACAAGGGAAAACTAGTCTTTTGGGTAGGCAATGGTTGTCAGAACTGCAGATAAATTTACCGGTTTCAGTAAATAAAATAGATGGCGAAGGTAAATCGTTCAATTTGGATGAATTCAGTTCCAGATACTGTGAGGTGTTCGCGGACGGCCTAGGACGGTTCTCCGGCGGGACGGTGGGGTTCCGGCTGCGCGACGACGCGCGCCCGGTGTTCCTGCGCGCGCGCCCGCTGGCGTACGCGCTGCGCGAGCCGGTGGAGCGCGCGCTGGACGACCTGGTAAGGGAAGGAGTGATTTCGCCAGTGAGCAGTTCAGACTGGGCTACGCCTATCGTACCCGTCATGAAGAAAGATGGCACTATTAGGATATGTGGAGATTTTAAAGTCACGTTAAACAAGTGTTTAGAGGTGGATCGTTTCCCGTTACCCAGAGTGGAGGACTTACTAGCTAAACTACACGGTGGGGCGAAGTTTACAAAATTGGACCTCAGTCAAGCCTACGCTCAATTTGAACTCGACGAATCAAAAAAGTATACAGTGATCAATACTCATAAAGGTTTATTTCGATACAATAGGTTGATATATGGTCTAGCTTCCAGTCCTGGAATATTTCAAAGAAAGTTAGAAGAACTTTTTGCAGACATGCCTCGAGTAGGAATTTTCTTGGATGACTTAATAATAACCGGTGTTGATGATAGATCCCATTTATCAACCTTACATGAAGTATTTCAGCGATTAAGTAAATATGGGCTCAAAATAAAAAAAGATAAATGCACATTTTTTGCGGATTCTGTAACATATTTAGGATTTGTAATCAGTAAACACGGTGTACACACATGCCCTGATAAAATAGAAGCGATAAAAAAAGTAGCGGCACCAAAGAATATTTCTGAATTACGGTCGTTTATAGGCCTGGTTATGTATTATGCTAGATTTGTACCAAATATCAGCGGTATTTTATCACCATTGTATAACCTACTAAGAAAGGACACTAGATATGAATGGTGTTCTAAATGTGTCAAGGCGTTTAAAACAGTAAAGGAAATGTTGATATCGAGCGAAATACTCGCACATTACTCACCAGATTTACCGTTAGTACTGACGACAGATGCGAGCGGGGTAGGCGTCGGCGCCGTCATATCACACCTGACGCCGGACGGGGAGCGCCCGATCGCGTACGCGTCGCGAGTACTGAACACAGCGGAAAAAGCCTACTCACAAATAGAACGGGAGGCTTTAGCTATTATATATGGTGTTAAAAAGTTTCATCAGTATTTGTATGGGCGCCAGTTCATTTTAAGGACGGATCATAAACCGCTCGTTTCTATTTTTGGAGATAAATCGGGGATACCGGTAATGGCCGCTAGCAGACTACAAAGATGGGCGGTCATCTTAACAGGTTACACGTATGATATTGAGTATGTACCTAGTGGTAGGAATGCAGCTGACGCGTTATCGCGGTTACCTGTTAGTGCAGAAAAACGAGAAACAGCTGACGTTACGTATCTTAATTTTGTGCAAAATTTTGTACCCATTACGAGAAAAACTATACTAGATAATATTAGTACAGACGCAGTTTTGAAAAAGGTTTTATTGTATATTCAATCTGGTTGGCCGAGCAAATGTGATAATGAGTTGTTAAAACCGTACTGGATCAGACGTAATGAACTTTATGTAGATATGGGTTGCATAATTTGGGGATATCGATTAGTTATACCAGGTAACCTAAAGGAAACAATAATGAAAGAATTACATGTAGGACATTTAGGTATTGTTAAAATGAAAAGCTTAGCACGCAGTATATTGTGGTGGCCAGGTATAGACGAGGACATCGAGCGCGCCTGCCGCCAGTGCGCCGTCTGCGCGGCCGAGAGCCCGGCGCCGCCGCGCGCGCCGCCCCGCCCGTGGCCGTATGTCACACAACCGTGGACTAGACTACACGTCGACTTTTTAGGCCCGTTTGACGGCAAAACTTTTTTAATATTAATAGATTCCACCACTAAGTGGTTAGAGGTTTTTCGTATGCACAGAACGACCGCAAGCGCAGTAATAACGGTATTGCGAGAAACATTTGCTAGATTTGGTTTGCCTAGAGAAATAGTTTCCGATAACGGACCGCCATTTTCCAGCAGAGAATATGCTGAATTTATGAGTAATAATGGCATTAAAACCACTTTTACAGCGGTTTACCACCCAGCCTCGAATGGGGCAGCAGAGGGAGCCGTGAAACTATGCAAACGGGCTATTAAAAAATCTTTACGAGAAGGAAGTGACCTTGATGCAGCCTTGCAAGCATATTTGATGGCTTATAGAAATGTAGAACATAGTACTACAGGTGTATCACCAGCAATGCTTTTGCAGCGCCGAAATCTTAGATCTCGGCTGGATCTGTTACGCGGGGATCGCATGTTAGAAGATAGGGTTAGTGTGGCACAGGATAAACAGTTAAGTTATGCAAGAGGAGTTGAGAGAGAATTGAGTGAAGGCGACACTGTTTGGGCTCGTGATTTTACGGGGGGAAAGAAATGGTTACAGGGAAAAGTCAAACATAAACTAGGGTCACGTAATTATTTAGTAGAAAGAGGTAATGATGATCCACCTATTAGGAGGCATATAGATCAGATGAAACGACGCTGGGTTAACCTTGACTTGGCGCCCTCTTCTTCAGGCACGGTAACTCCGACCTTAGAAACGTCATCATCAACTGCTCCGGCTGAGAGTCACTCCCAACCTTCAGTCGCATCCGACTCCACCGTCCCCCAATCGAGATATTCTAGACGCGAAAGGAAACCGGTGGATCGATTTGTATGCTCATAATAAAATATACTCATATTCAATATCACTTATTTATATGTACTTAACTTATTTGTTCTTATTGACAATCAATGAAGATTGTTGTTGTGTTTACTTTTCAAATGTATAGCCCTTAATAACATGTTTTCTTAAGAACGTATGTAAAATTTGAAATTATTTATGTTTACTTCGATGACGGTGGAACCTTGCCTGTATGCGTGAGTAGTTAGCAACTTTAAATATAGTATGTAATAGTAAAATATAATATAGTATTGTATCTATGATTAAGGGTGAGGGTGTAATGTATGTAGGTAGAACATTTTCTATTTTTATTTGTATTTGTGTAGGGTATTTTCTTCTGAAATAAATAGTAGTCGCGATCGGATGTGTTTCCTTCACCTCCCAATAAGTGTGCCCTAATTACCACATATTTCTCAATATGTAACACTTCCTTGACTGTAATGACACGGGACATTTAGATTAGCGCACCTTCGGTATTTATTACCACAACACTCATATTGTGAACTGGATTTTGGGCTTTGCTTGACTTGTTTTAAGCAAAACCTGTAGTGAGACAAGGGCTACAGTCAACACACCTGCGGCGTCTATTCTGTCATTTGATCTGTGATAAGAGCACATTAGTAGTCCCTGCTCGCTCGACCTTCGCTCGTCGCGAATGCCTAATCAGACATTCGGGAGCTCACAAAATGGCCGCCGTGCATGCCGATCGTATGCACTGTGGTATTGACCCAAATTTTCATACTAAACTCGATAAGATAGCTGACCTGTGCACTTATGCAATGTCTTCAAATCCTCTTCGAAAACAACAACTGCAGATTATTTTGGACATGATTTCTCTGAATAGTCAAATGAATCAACTTTTATTCAATTTACCTTCTTCAATAATATGTCATCCCTGTTATAAAAATAATTTGCTCATATTTGTAAACTCAGCAGAAATCCGACTACGGCGGTTAAACCCAACAGGGCTAAATTAAATTATGCTGTATATTTTATGCAGCACCATTTCGGGAGCACTTTCTGTTCTTATACTTCCATATAAACGTATACCCAGACCTAGCACGGAGGTGGTAGATGAAATCCTGTGCAGGAACAAATAATAGTCCTCCTGGCCGAATTCGACCGCGGCGGCCAATCTCAACAGAGATCAGCCAACTACGCAGGAGATATTATAGTGCACAAGTGTGAGCGCAATACACAGGTGCACTCACTGTTGTTCATCACTCTCAAAGTTCAGTGAGATGGCAATCCGACATGACCGGAGAGAGATCAGGAGCAGGACCAACGGCTCAACGTGCTTTTCGAGGCACGGGGGTGTAACACACCGCCAGATTCCCGACTCCGAGCTGTTTTATGAGAAATTCAAGACAGAAAATCTCAAAAACAATCTTAGCTTGACCTGGGATTTGAACCCAGGAGCTCTCGGATGTAAGGCAGAAACTTTGCCACTACACCAACGAGGCAGGAACAAAATTAGAACGACAAACAACGGTAACCGCTGACGCTCGCACTACGCAAGTAGTCTAGCTAGTAAAATGTTATAAGGCTGATTGGATTGCTGTGCAGTGCGTCTCGAATATTGCACTAATAATGAGCATAATGCAATGAGTTGGCGTGTTTAGTACTGTTTGTAATCCGATGCAGTTGTATATACAACTGCATGTAATCAGGGCAGCCCATAAGGCGGTAACTTCAGCGTCAGAATATAATTGTCATTGGGACGCAATCAAAATGATAAGTATGCGTACCGTCTACAAATACCAGTAAAAATAATTTAAATTAAATAAAATAATATTTATGAAAATAGTTTCACCGAACACACCAATTACCTAGCCCCCAAACTAAGCGTTAGCTTGCGCTATGGTGACAGGGACAATGGATAGATAAATACATTTATAAACACGCTTGACTCAGGTACAAATGCCTATGCTCTTCAAACAAACATTTGCCCCTAGCAGGATTCGAACCCGCAACAGTTTTGTATTCATTCTGATACAAAACTGTTGCTGTTGATAGCTGTCGATAAGTAAGTAACTACAGTGAATTCGGTCGTCGATTTCGAAGCTTTTGGCACTTGAATGAGTATGTTCTCGTTCTGAATAATGTAGTATATCAATTTCATCGCCTTCTATTTCGGGTGATTTTTGAAAATTACATGATTTGTTTTTACATAATATACTTACAATATATTTCGCGCGTAGGTATGAAGTTAACGTCAAGTTAAAATCATAATTCTTTTAAAATACATACACTGGGGAACACACCAGGTCAAGGGCTTCTTTTCCCCAGTGGTTCAAGGTCTGAAACGGAATAAGCACTAAGAATACCAAACGCGCTCACCCGCACTGTGGAATGTGCAGGCTGAGTTGTGAAATTTTACGCGACTTCGTTGAATTTTAATGAGCTTACTATGAATTTGATTAATGAAACAAACACCAAAGTCTTATGTGGGAACAACCAAAACTTCCTGAAGATAACGACAAACTTTGAATTGATACACGTCTTTTACAGATTATTATTATCCGCGGTCACAGGTAGACGGACGCCGAAAAGGGTCCGAAACGTCAGGTTAAAATAAAATGTAAATAAATCGCAAATTAATTCGCAAAAAAGTGTATCATTTCAACATCTACTGTTCGCGTCAACTCTGAAGCGTGCTAGTAAAACTAGCCCAAGAATCTGAATGTAGGTACATACTACCTTATAATTCTTCACACCTACTTGACTGTGAAAAACCAAATAATATGTTGGTACTAAAAGCACGCTTATGCCAATAAAATTATTGTTACGTTTTTGAAACGTCTGTAACCTACTTCTGCAATCCATTGTTTGACAGACGCCAGCTTTGGTCTAGTGGTCTGAGGTCGAGACTACAAAACCGGCTGTCGCGGGTTGGAATCCTGCTAGGGGCAAATGTTTGTGTGTTGAGCACGAGCATTGGTACCTGAGTCATGGGTGCTTATAAATGATTTTAAGTATTTCTATCCGTTATCCTAGTCACCATTGCACAAGCTTACGCTTAGTTTGGGGCTAGGTAATTGGTGTGTTCGTTGAAACTATTTATTATTATTATTATTGTTGTCATAAAGTTAGACCAAAACGTGCTCTTTTGCTAGCGGATAAAACCAAAATAAAGTAAAAGAGTAAAGCTAACAAAAGTTATAATTACCAGTTTATCCAACAGCTAAAATGACTTAGTCAGAAATTCAGGATACCTCACCTACCCTTTAAGTATCAAGCGTGGTTAATCGCCCTTAGAGCATTTCGGTGCTCTGACGTCCTACTCTAACGCTTCGCTGTATTTTCGACTCTATCCATCCTGCTTTCTCTCACGATCGAGCCAGTATGATAGACAGAGATGGTTATATACGAATCCATTGTGTTCGGCTTAGAGTAGACCTTTGTGATTCAAACACAGCTCACGTGCGAGACGCGTAAAGCCGCGTCTAGAATAGTCGAGCGACCCATAATAGTAAACAAGTCTGGCTTTGGGAATTATTAAAAGGGAAATTGATAAGACCATTAATCTGAAAAGCCTCTTCAATATAATTTAGGTGTACATCTTTAAAGATAGGATGCTTATTAATAGGATCTCTGAATTATCATATTGCAGTTACCTAGATACAAACAATCTCTACAACCATACAACGTATATCGTGGCAAACAAGTATTAAATTACCATAATAACAACTATTAGCCCTACCATAGGAGGTACTTAAATAGATGAAAATTACAATGCTAAAACGCGTATAGCCTTTAGCAAATACATTTTGACAAAATTAAATAAGATTTTTTATTGCTCAAATTCCCCCTTCCCCTGTTAATTGAATGTTCCTTTAAGCGAAGGTTGTCTGGAAGAGATCGCTACAAGCGATTAGACCGCCTAAATTGTACATCTTTCTTTGTTAAACTTGTCTGTAATTTTTGTTTTGTGTTGTACAATAAAGTGTTAATCTATCTATTTATATCATTCATACCGTTACATAATACTTTCTCATTTTCGAGTATTGTCATTAAAATAACATGTTTTAAAGCTCGGATTATGAATATGGATAGCTATGTTAATTCTGTGTGCTCTTGAAACAGGGTACTAGCCGTTACCCACGAGCGAAACCACGTGGTAGTACTAGCTTACCGTGACTGTGTCAACATCTCCCTCGAAGTACTTCCACAATATATATTGCTTACTAGAAACTAGCAAACCTAACTAACACCTTTTTAAGTGTGCGTTGTGGTTTGTTGAGTAACTTCTTTTCACTGACATGAAGACTCCCATTAATTCCAAGATAATACAATACAAGTGGCTGAATTCTGGGCTGCCACGGTGTAATTCCTCGTGTTCCATCGACACGCTAAGAAGAAGATTCCAAGATTTTATTTAAATTCGCATGTCCCGATGATTATCTGTTTGTTTGTTTGCTTTTCACTAAACAGTATTAAGCAAAGTCGCGTCTGTCCCTATGTAGTGCAGGTAAATGTATGGAAGTATGTAAGCTTAGATGTTTAAAACTACTTAACGGATTTTGATGCAGTTTTTTTTAATAGATAAAGTTTCGCAAGAGGTTTACATAAAAAGATGTAAAAACAGCGGGAAGGACACTGTCTGCCGGGTTCACTAGTTTGTTTAGAATCAAATCTCGCAAGCTAAATTTCACCCACTTTCGAGTGTCTGAGCTGAAATTTCGTATGCCTATAACTACGTTAATTTTGCACAAATGGATTATTAAAACTTGTTGATAAACTCTCATTTTTAAAATGGTAGATTTTTTTACTTTCTTTCATTCAAACAAGCGTATACTATCCAAACTTAACTAAACATATTTTTGATAGAAACCTTTTTGGTCTAAGCAGCAATATAGCTTATTCTTCATTGAATGCAGGCATCAGGTTCTTTCCATTATCAGGTTTTCAGGAAACCAAATGATAATGCAGCCCTACTGCAAATTGTACAACGTTATTTTGCCAGTTTTTCAATGCACTTTTTATGATTCATCGTGCGTGTGCGGTGACCATTGTTACGCCATTGTTTCAGATTGACGCCAAATGAAAGGCCGTTCAGTGGACCTATTCTAAAAGCCGATGTCAGTAGCTTCAAATGCAGCCCTGGTACTCGTGCTTAAATGAACCTGCCAGCGAAAAAGATGGCTGTTATTGAAATACGGACGCAGTAGTACTTAGAAAGGCCACTGAGCCAAAGCTGATTTATGCGATATGCATTGTTTTCTCTAAGGATACAAATGTAAGGGCCGGCGATTTCGGGCTGTACGTTTATGCTTATCAGGCAATCAACTTTTACCCACTTTGAACTTACACTAACCCATAGCTAAAATCAGTAAAATCAATTAATTTTTGTAAATAGCACACTAGTAGCACTTTTACGCGTCCGAACATATAAATTAACCCTACCACCGCTTCGGGACAATTTGGGCCAGTGCTGAGAAGAAGCGGCGCAAGAAACTTGGTCACTATTGTCATTGGCCATTTTCAAATTTGATTTACAATAATTGTAATTGTTTACATTCAAACATTTCCATATATCTTTGTCATTTATATAATCATCAAATTTATAATACCTTTTCGACAATAATAATCTTTTTAGAAGTAAATATACTTAGCCAAAGTTGCTTATAATAAGATGTAATGGAAAGATTAAAAAAACATTGTTTACTACCGAAATAAAACCTTGCTTAGTATTACATAATGAATGCTTGCTTACCTTGATATTTTACTAGCGCAAGTTTATTTTTATACGTTCTCTATAAATTATTCCACTGCACACAAAAAATGGTTTCAAAAAATAGAACGAGACGCAGACAGTTATTAATTTTAAATTTTGTTTTGAATGTGTTTTATTTGTTTTCATTTTTCAACACGTCATTTACGAGTATACGGACACCATACGAGTATGACGTGATAAAAATAGCCAAGGCCGAGTTTTTTGAAACTATAGATTCCGTACCATTGCGCAAGACATACTGTCTTAGAGTACTTACTCTAGCACTTAGATGTTTGGTTTCTTTAAAATGTGAACTTTATGAAAACTTTTATTGCATGTGCATAAAGTTCATAACAAAAAAAAAAAACAAAACATAAAAGACCTGTCAATCCAATCAAAGTGTTCTGGCTACGAGCTTCTTGAGCATTCATTCTATTCTTCAAAATAGTTTTTGACTAAATCCAATCCAATATGGCTGGAAATGTAAGAGTTGTATGCGTCATTATTAAAGATCTGACATGCATCTTAATCAAAATCAAAAATTCACTTTCCAGTTCCAAAACCCCCGAATGAGCTAGGAAACAGCTGTCGAGCTTCAACGGCTAGATGGATTTTGACCAACCTTAGCTAGAAACCACCGTAATTAAACTATCTTTCGAACAAAAGAAACCGCACGGAAATCGGTCCATCCGTTCGGGAGATACGATGCCACAGACAGACACACATGTCACATATGCATACTGAATAAGTCGGAATTACGAAATCTCGAGAACCAGCGGCGCCGACCAGGCGCAACCCGACCGCCACTGCTGACGCTGCATCGGACATCGGCCCGCACGTCATCCGCGTTTCCATAATTAGAATATTTTTTCACTCATTATCTAGCATCGATAGGGTCACGTCCTGTTATAATTTTATATTAATAAATTAGTTTTTAACCAAATCTGGTTTTTGTTCAATCCTCCGGCAGCGACCTTCTATATTTGGCGCAGTCGGTAGGATACTCAAGCCGCCTTGAGTTAGGTAGATTCACTAGCTTAGGGTTATTCACACATCGAATTCCCGTGAAATCGCTAACCGTCGCGAGCGATCGCGAGCGCGTCCTTGGGTATCCCGCAAAAGAACCTGAAGTCCCGGCTGGAGGAAAAATCAAGACATCGATATCAAGAATACCAGAATGCAGTTAATGTAAGTACACTGAAACCATTTCTGTGTTGCTTCCTTTTTATTCCTAGTTACTTATACTTACCACCATTTTTCATCCTAAGCAAACTACCCCTCGTGGGCCTGCTCGATCTAGACAAGCCCGCAGATTAGATTTAGATTCAAATAGAGATATTAGCGTATATTTAGATAATTCATTTCATAGTTTAGAGGATTCTGTGAGCTCTAAGAGTCCAGAAAATCCTAGAATGGCTGATGTAGATGCAATTTTCAAGGCCTTACGCCTGGTGCCCGAATTCGATGGCAACCCTCACATTTTACCTCGCTTTATTCATTTGTGCGATCAGATCACCGCTGAGTACGCAAACCAAAGTCCGATAGCTAGTATTTGTCTCGTAAATGGCATTCTTAATAAGATTACTGGACCAGCCGCACGAATCATTAATTCGAATGGCATTGCTGAGGATTGGAATAGCATTAAACTTGCATTAGTCAATAATTTTGCTGACCAAAGGGACGAGACCGCCCTTTATAACGACCTCATGCTAGCGACCCAGGGTAGTAGTTCGCCACAAGAGTTTTACGATAGGTGTACTAATTTATTCAGCACAATCATGACATATGTAACCTTACACGAAAGTGTCGCGACTACAGTAGAAGCTAAGCGAGTGCTATATAAAAAGTTAACGATGCAAGCGTTTGTCCGCGGATTAAAAGAACCCTTAGGGTCCCGCATCCGTTGCATGCGTCCTGATAGTGTTGAAAAAGCTCTTGAATTTGTGCAAGAGGAATTGAATGTGCTGTATTTGCAAAACCGTCATGATACTTTGGATAAAAAGCCTCAAGTTCCTTCACTGCATAAGAATATGCAGATGAATGCAACATCTTTACCCGCGTTCAAACCATTCAATTTCCCTGCACTGGCCCCACCTATGCCTAATTTTAAAAATCCGCAACAATTTAATTTTCCTATGCAGCAAAATTACCCCGTTTCATATAGACCCGTAGGTATGCCTACACGCACACAACAGATGTTTCGCTCGCAGCCTCCAAACTATAACGCATATCAGAATAGGTTCCAAATTCCGCCGCGTAATACGTTTTCTAACTCTGGCCCTAAGCCTATGAGTGGTGTTAGCCACTACGTTGTGAAGGACCGACCGACAACCTTCGGTCAACCATCGGGCCATGATTGGCGAAAACACGGCAATCCGCCACCGTCTAATTACTTTAAGACCCGAGAAATGAACTTGAACGAGGCCAGCTATTACCAACCCGAATATTACGATTACGAGCCCGAAAGCTACTATAATTTTGCGGGTCAACCAGTGTATTGCGACGCGGAACCGATGTTTTACCCTACTTACGAACCTTTGTACGACTCATCTCTCGAGATCGCCCCAGCTTGTGATAACGAGCCGGATTCACCTGTTAATAGGGATCGGGAGCAGGATTTTCAGGACCGCGGAACGTCACACACCTTAAAATAGAGTTAAATCTGCAACATCGAAGGCAGCTTCCTTTCATACAGATTTCTGAACCGCCGCTTAAACTTTTAATAGATACAGGCGCGAATCAGTCGTTCCTCAGCCCTGAAGCAGTAGAAAAATTTTACAGTAACATACCATTAAACTTTGACCCCTTTGAAGTTACTAATGTCCACGCTACTACGCGAAATAATTATTCTATCACCATCCCTTGCTTCAACGAATTCAAAGAACCAGGTAGTCATATTAAACTGTTCATTTACAAGTTTCATGATCATTTTGATGGCCTAATTGGTCTAGATCTTTTACAATACTGGGAAGCTAAAATCGATCTTAAAGATAAACAGTTAACTACTCGTAACTCAATAAATGAGATATCAATGTATAACTCTAAAAACTTAAATCTTTACGAAGATTTAATCCCTGCCAACTCAAGTACGTTACTCAGAATCCCTATTAATCTTCATGACGGCGACGCATACGTTAGCGAACAGACTTTGTGCAATTGTGTTATAAGCGAGTGCCTAACTAAAGTTAAAAATAGCCGCGGAATAATCGAGGTCACGAATCCCACTCCGCACGATATAATTTTTTCTATGGACCGGGCCGTACAAGCAGAAATTTATAATGTTCAGAGCGAGATAGCCAATTCGAGTGCTACGAAAAACTTGGGTGCTACGAATTCTCCTTATCAATCCCATACTACGAAACATATCAGACGTCACTCGAATATTGCGGAAAGACCTAACGCTACGGATCGTAGGTGTGCTACGAATAACTTACGTCACTTAGATGCTACGAATCAAACACGTCACTCAAATGCTACGACACCGAGCAGCCGTGCTACGGACGTACTCTCTCGCCTACGAACGGATCATTTAAATCCAGAGGAACGCGCGAATTTAGAAAGACTTTGCGCGATGTATGCCGATATTTTTTACATAGACGGAGAAGCTCTAACTTTTACTAATAAAATTAAACATCAAATTAAAACCACTGACGAAATGCCGGTCTATACGAAGAGCTACCGATACCCCTACGTTCACCGAAACGAAGTTAGAGATCAGATCAGTAAAATGCTAAGTCAAGGTATCATTCGTCCTTCAGACTCTGCTTGGAGTTCTCCAATATGGATCGTCCCCAAGAAAGCTGATGCGTCCGGAAAAGCTAAATGGCGTTTAGTCGTCGACTTCCGTAAATTAAACGAAAAAACTTTGGATGATAAGTATCCCATTCCCAACATCAACGATGTCCTTGATAAATTAGGCAATTGTCAATACTTTTCTACCCTCGATCTTGCAAGTGGGTTCTATCAAGTTGAGATGCATCCTGACGACATACCCAAAACGGCGTTTAATGTAGAAAACGGTCACTATGAGTTCTTGCGTATGCCGATGGGATTGAAAAATTCACCATCAACTTTTCAAAGGGTAATGGACAATGTCCTAAAAGACCTTCAGAACACAATTTGCTTGGTATACCTCGATGACATCGTGGTTTTCAGTACCAGTCTCCAAGAGCACATCGTTAACCTTGAAAAGGTGTTCTCAAAATTACGCGAATCCAATTTCAAAGTCCAAATGGATAAGTCCGAATTCCTCAAATTAGAAACTGCATATTTAGGCCATGTCATCTCCAAAGATGGAATTAAACCAAATCCCGACAAAATTGAGGCTATTCAAAAATACCCATTACCAAGGACTCCTAAAGAGATAAAGCAATTTTTAGGTTTGGTAGGGTATTATAGAAAATTTATACCAGACTTCGCCCGTATTACTAAGCCCTTTACACAGTGTCTCAAAAAAGGTAGGAAAATCATAGCTGATTCTCAGTATATCGAATGTTTCGAAAAATGCAAACGACTTTTAATTAACGACCCCATCTTGCAATACCCAGACTTTTCCCGTGATTTTATTCTAACGACCGATGCCTCGAACGTAGCTTTAGGCGCGGTGTTATCTCAAGGTACTGTAGGTGCGGATAAGCCCGTTTGCTACGCGTCGCGTACACTTAATGATAGCGAGCTGAACTACAGTACAATCGAAAAGGAATTACTTGCGATAGTATGGGCAACTAAATATTTTAGGCCTTATCTATTCGGACGGAAGTTCAGGATCGTTACGGACCATAAACCGTTGCAATGGATTATGAACCTTAAGGAACCGAACTCACGTCTGACTAGATGGAGACTCAAACTATCCGAGTATGATTTTTCTGTAGTTTACAAGAAAGGTCAATCGAATACCAACGCAGACGCTCTTTCACGTATCGAGATACATAATGAGGAAACTAGTTCAATGGCTGTAAATTTCACCGAACGTCCACCTTCCGTGGCTGATTCGTCCACAATATCAGCTAATTCGTCCACAGTATCTGCACACACTAATGTAGAGAACCCGATTTTAGAAATTCCAATAGTAGATGAACCACTTAATAAATTTAACAGGCAGATTGTTATATCTGTAGTTGGCGATATTAAAAAACGTCCCACTATATCTAAACCTTTCGATACTCATACAAGAACTGCAGCACAAGTATCTCAGTCAAATTTAGAAAATGATATCATAAATCTAATCAAAGATTTTGTCAATCCAAAGGTTAAAACAGCATTGTTAATTAATCCCCCGCTAGCAATGTACGACATTATACCAGTCCTTCAAGATAAATTTAAAAACTCTGCTATGAATTTAATTCTTGCTAAGACTGAAGTAGAGAATATCAAAGATTATCTCAGGCAGCAAGAGATAATAAAACAGTATCACGAGGGTAAAACGAACCATCGGGGTATTAATGAATGTCATCTGGTTCTCTCTCGTCGTTTTTATTGGCCCAAGATGAAAGATGAGATTTCAAAGTTCATCAATAACTGTACAATATGTGGACAAGCTAAGTATGACCGCCATCCAATCAAACCTAGATTCAATTTCGTGCCTCCTGCAACCAAGCCATTTGAAATCGTGCACATAGATTTGCTTAGCATCCATGGCGATAAATACCTCACCATAGTAGACGTTTTCTCCAAATACGCACAGGCCTACCACATTCGTGATGGTACAGCCATCAGCATCCTTCAAGCGCTTCTAAAGTTCTGCACACATCATGGATTACCCCTAACAATAGTTTCAGACAATGGTACAGAATTCACAAATCAGTTATTTAGCGAATTTGTCGCGCTTCATAAAATCAACCATCATAAAACCTTACCTTATTCTCCGAATGATAATGGCATAGTAGAGAGGTTCCACTCTACGCTGTTAGAACATCTTAGATTGTTGAAATTAAAGTTCAAATCCGAAGACGTTGTTAATCTTGTTCCTTATGCTATTTTGGCATACAATAGTACAGTTCATAGTTTTACTAAATGCAGGCCATACGATATAATTACCGGACATTTTGATCCCCGAGATCCTCTTGAGACAGACCTATCTAAACACCTGATGCAGCAATATACTCAAAATCATAGGGAACAAATGAAATTAGTCTATGAAATTATTAACGAATCCAGTCTTTCTACACGAACTAATATAATCAATAATCTTAATAAAAATCGTGAGCCTGAAGTAAAATACGAGCCGAAACAGAAAATTTTTATCAGTAACCCCCTAGCGAGTCGACAAAAGTTAGCACCTAGGTATAATCACGATACAGTAATAGCCGACTTACCCATTCACATTTATACTTCGCGAAGACGCGGTCCAGTCGCTAAGAATCTGTTAAAGAGAGTACCAAAAAGTGCCCAATTGTTGCAGGGTACTGCTGCTCCTGACCGCACCCTTGGTAACAACTCAAAGGATGACGCAGGGGATAACACTTGAAAGCCTCGACGATGGCCCAGGATTACTTCCGTTTCGCCTTGGAGCGACCAGGCTTACTTCTCATTACCACTCCTTTGTCCAATATATAGATTTGAAAGATATTGCTAATAACATAAGTCTTTTACAAGTACAGCTCACAGATTTTAAACATAAATTAAATAACGATACTTACGTCCTCTATGAACTTCAAATAGAGTACCTATCCTCTAAACTGTTAAAGGTAGTTAGTCAATTAGATACATTAACACCACGTCGTACAAAGAGAGGTCTCGTTGACGGTCTAGGTTCTATAATCAAGAGTATAACCGGAAATTTGGATAGTTCAGATGCTATAAAATATGATAATGCTATTAAAATTCTCCAGAATAGTGATAACGAAATAGTTCAGGAATTCAATAATCATATTAGTATTAGTAAAGAGTGGATGGTCCAGCACTCCAATATTATAACTAAATTAGTTGAAAATCAGTCAAAGTTGAATCAAACGTTAGAGTTAATTTTAAATAGTGAAGCTTTTAAAGAATCAAGTCTTATTAAATATGCCAAGTTTGCTCAATATCTCGTTATTATAACTGAGAATATTGACGACGTGTTAACAGAATTAACTAGGATAGAAAATATATTAGCTTTTGTTCATGCTTCAACTGCGCATCATGCAATGTTAAGCATCGATATTTTAGGTCATATGATAGGAAGACTAGTTAGTATTTATGGTAAGGAACAGGTCTTAAAATTAGAATCTAGAGAATACTATGACATTATAAAACCGGGCTATTATTTCTCAGACAATTTAATAGTAATAATTTTTAAGATACCAATATTTAGTAAAGTAAATTTCGATCTATATAAGCTTTCTATAGCTCCTAATAAGAATAGGCAGGCCCTCATCCCTCCTTATCCCTTCCTAGCAACTAGCAGAAAGGGCTATGTGTACATAGAGGCTGAATGCCCGAAGTACAACAACTGGTACTTATGCGGAGAGATGGCCGATCACCAACTACGCCAGGATCCAGACTGCATCCAGGGACTTATAGCCAACCAGTACATCGACAAGTCCTGCGAGATTGCAACTGTCACCCTGTCCAGAATAGCAATGGAAGAACTCGACGAGAAGCACTACGTGCTGTCATTCCCTAACTCCACGAGAATACACACACTCTGTGGGAAAGAAGATTACGACATCCTCAACGGAAGTTACCTAGTAACCATCCCGGCGAACTGCTTCTTATACACACCCGAGTTCACGATCAGTAACACTAACGATCAAGTCGAAGGTCAACCTCTGAAAATAATGAAGCTCACTTACGACATGGAATCATTGCCTGGAAACAAGCCTCGAATTCATCTGAACTCAATTGACTTGAGAAGACTTCATGATGTTCAACAGAAGGTGATCATCGAGCCTGCACTACAACTAGACCAAACATCAGCGGAGTCCGCAATCTACCACACAACAATCCCACTATACCTCATGTTGATAGCTACCCTGGCACTCATCGGGTACCTATTCATAAGACATTATAGAACGCTCCGGAATAAAGCTGAGAAGTCCACCGCCGAAGATAAAACTTACGAAGACCCTGAGAAACCTACGGCTACCACCAGCCCGTCACTATTTTCTCACTTGAAATCTCAAAAATAGATGACGATTTAAGGGGGGAGGTGTCACATATGCATACTGAATAAGTCGGAATTACGAAATCTCGAGAACCAGCGGCGCCGACCAGGCGCAACCCGACCGCCACTGCTGACGCTGCATCGGACATCGGCCCGCACGTCATCCGCGTTTCCATAATTAGAATATTTTTTCACTCATTATCTAGCATCGATAGGGTCACGTCCTGTTATAATTTTATATTAATAAATTAGTTTTTAACCAAATCTGGTTTTTGTTCAATCCTCCGGCAGCGACCTTCTATATTTCACACAAAAACACATACACAAACAGACATAATAAAAATAATAAATAAATAAATATTTCACGACAATCACACCAATTCTCTAGTCCCAAATTAAGCTACGAGGCTTGTGGTATGGGTACTAGACAACGGAAAAACATACTTAAATACTTTTTTTTTGTATATAAATACATATTATACATAGAAAACACCCAGACCAGTACAAACACACATGTTCATGCACACTTATGAATAAAAAAATAATAATAAAATCTTTATTGCTTACATAACTAACATTCAATGAAACAAACAAACATAGCACATAACAAAGCAATTGGAGGTGGCTCAGCTTGTAATGACTTGGGATATGATCCCAAACAGCGCTGGTTTACAGCCACACCCATCTCTCCATAGATGTTGGGTGAGAGTTAGGTCTTGAGGGTGTCAAATTTATGATACCCCTCTTTTTCGTTGGGGGTTAAAAAGGAAATAAACAATACTTATTGTTTGATCATGAGTTACGATTCATGGTATGTAGTCCGCTAACAGTTTCTTATTTTACATTATTGTGTTATCTCGACGGCGAATGCATTGAAATCATTCACTCAACATTCTCATGTAAGTGACCTAGTAAATAAATCTAAGTGAGAATAAAGATCTTTAAACCTAAACCTAACAGTCAGAAGAACAGGATGATGATTTACAAGTAGTTGTCTTCCTCTTAACAAAATTCCTAAGATTGCTTGAATCTTGCAAGCAGCGCCATGGGAAAATGGTGGGCTCAATTTTGCAAGGGGTTAGTCAATTGTAGGTTTGATGTTAAACGTAGCTTCACCCATCGTTTTTGTCAATTGTCGTTCCAGTAACACGATAAATTCTACCTCTTACTTTATAAGCAGACGAATTAGACCTAGCTGGGCTTAACACTGATCTTTTTTACCTTTAGGCTCAAGGCACACCTGCGGCATACTGTAGGCGAGACTAACGACTGTCAGCGATAATAGGCATGATGACACCTATCTTAAATATTTTCAAGACCATTGGGTTTAAAAAACCTAGCCCCTATGAAGTTATTACAACCAGTATATTTCCAAAAAGCTGTAGAAACCAATTTTGAAACACACAAAACTCAATAAATATTCGATATTCGGTCAATTGATTCCGATTTCTGATACATGACCGTGACGTCACGTTCTTGTATTCCCATACAAAATATATGGAGGCAGACCGTTTTGACAGATAATAAAAAGTATTTCAACGATTTTTGGTGTCATCTAGCGTATAGCGCGGCGAGATTAGTTGACACGCTGTTATAAAGCGGCAGAAAGTCGCGGGTATCGCCTGAGCCTTCAGTATGTTGTATGTTAATAATTAAAATCATAAGTTTTGTACACCGGTTGAAATTTCATTTTCCCCTACCTAGTTGGACCTGGATGTAACCTAGCTCCGTCGGGCGTTTTTTTTTTTTTGTATTTACGGTTTTTAACTATGACAGAAATTACGCTATTCCATTGTCCGAGTATCCGTCCATACCTGCTCCTCGGTATAACTAAACTCTTTTGCAAAAAAAACGGGCACTTTAGATTTTTTCCTCTACTTTAATGAAGAAGAACAAGAAATAGGTTTTATTAATTTGACGATGTATTGGCATGTTATTTGAAGCATCCTGGCATGATTCTTTACGTTCCAAATTTAAAATTTGAAATTAATAAAAGAAAAATAATGATTATTGTGGATTATTCTAAAATTGCTTTACTAATGGCGCGAATTGCTGAAACGATTTTTAATTGAATACGATATTTTAAAAATTTTTGGACATTTTCTGCAAATTAAACAATTTAATCTTTATTTTTACATTAAATACCACTTTTTGATATGAGTGATAAAGCGATAAGGGCCGGTAAAATTATAGCCCTACTTGAAGAAGGTTGTTCGCAAACTTACGTGTCTCAGCGGCTAAATGTGAGTCGTTCAACTGTCCAGAGGACTTGGCAACGGTATCAAGCGACCGGTTCGGTCAAAAGAAGACCCGGTTCGGGAAGAAAACGATGCACAGAACCAAGAGATGACCGCTTTTTGGTGAGTCAGGCGTTGCGGAATCGTAAGGCGTCAAGTGTGGACCTGAAGAAGAGCCTTGAAGAAGTAAGAGGAGTAGAAGTTAGCTTGTGGACGGTCAGGAGGAGGCTTTTGGCTGCCAATATCAGGAGTTACCGCCCAGCTCGGGGCCCTAAATTACTCCGTGAGCACCGTGTTGCTCGACTTCAGTTTGCTCGGAACTGTGCTTCATGGACTCTGGAGGACTGGAATAAAGTATTGTTTTCTGATGAAGCTAGAATCTCTTTGTGTAGAGAGGACCGACGCCGGCGAGTGCTGCGAAGACCACGGGAACGCTATGCGGAAGTGTGTTTCGAAGAAATCACTCCTTATGGCGGAGGCTCCGTTATGTTTTGGGCAGCAATTAATTCGACGGAGCGTACGGAGTTAGTTTTCATAGAAAATGGAACATTAAATGCACATCGGTACATAATGGAAGTCCTAATTCCATATGCACAACCCACATTGACTGCACTTGGGGAAGATTCCATTTTTATGGACGACAATGCTCGCTCGCACCGTTCTGGCGACGTGGAAGCGTACATGCAAGAAGTTGGGATCCGTCGTTTAGATTGGCCAGCTCGAAGTCCTGACCTCAATCCAATTGAGCATGTCTGGGATGTTCTAAAGAGACGTGTAAGATCAGTGCAACCTGCTCCACAAAACATCAGGGAGCTAAAAAAAGTCATTGCAGAAGAGTGGGAACGAATTCCTCAAAACGTTATTAAAAACATCGTGGAAAGCATGCCCAGAAGGATTCAAGCTGTGATTTTGGCAAGAGAAGGTCACATTCGGTATTAGGTTTTTACATTTGTAACTTTATTTAATTAAAAAAAGTAAAAAAAAATCTTATCTTTATTGCCGACCACTTCTTATTGTTTGGGCGTGTACATCGGTTTTAAAGAATCCATCGTTTTTTTTTTTCTTTTAGTTGCCCGAACTCACTTCACGCGCATTAATTTACACGATTATAAGTATACAGACTACGTCAAAGAAATAAATTTCATTTAATTAACTCAAATCGACCTTAGAACGTAAATTTCCTTAGGTGCCCGTTTTTTTTGCAAAAGAGTGTATATCAACAGCTCTATAATTATGTCAGCATTTTTTTATATATTTTTTTTACTAGGGATAGGTTTGCTCTTGACCCAAAGCTTAGTCCAACGAGGCAAAGACTAAGTCTACGATGGAGTGAGCTCACCTAGAAGATGCCTGTTCACTCTGGCTTTGAAGATTTCTAGGTTGTAATTGCACGAAAACACTGACGCAGGTAGTGAGTTCCACTCTTTTGCAGTGCGCATCAGAAATGTAGATGAGAAGCGCTTGGTTCGTATCAGTGGAACATCAATTATTATCAATGGACACATTAATATTTATTGTCCGATATATAAAAATAAACGCATTAAAACAGTCAGTGGCGCCAACACGTAACATTCCACGTTGTTCTTAACTTTTCTGAATGGATCGTCCGTTTTAGCTGTTGCCTTGTTAGCATTTATTTATTCTGAGGCGGCACGTTCCGTTATTGCGCTTTGTCTGAGTAACCTTACCGAGTTTACATTATTTTCCCTAATCAAACCGTCTGCTTGAATCATTGTGTTGTTTTAAATAAGGCTAATCTTGTTTGAGGTAAGTACTATCGACCTTTGAAATTATGACGAAAACTGGTTGTAAACTTTGTTTGCGGCGTCCAGAGTTCGTTTTATGATTATCTTAGAAATTTATATTCAACTCGAATATGCTTTGAATATGCAAAAACCTGCCAAAAATATACTTTGATGTAGAGTTTGACGAATCAAAAATGTTTTCGTTAGGTACCGCCATAGTATTAAGTTTACGAAAATATTTGTCAGTGACAAAGATAAGACCTATGACAAATCCGTATTTTATTTAGATAACCCACGGTCTATCTGATTTATATTTTACAGATAAACAGTAAGTTTTACGACTGAGTCTAGATTTAGCTATTGTTTCAGGCTAGCTCGATGGTTCTCAAAGTCTGTTGCAACCTTGTTAGCCTGATTAACTTGTCAAACGTGTCAAAAGAACTCGGTGAAGGGCATAAAAGTTTGGGACTTTTTATAAATTTAGCGAAAGCTTTTGATACAATATCAATTCCTTTACTATTAAATAAGCTTGAGGCGTTGGGAGTAAGAGGTACGCAGCTAAAACTCTTTGTGGACTACCTTAGCGACAGATCTCAATGTGATAAGATAGATAATATTATAAGTGATGAGCAAAACACCTGTGGATTTGGTATTCCTCAAGGCAGCATCTTAGGTCCAACCCTATTTCTCGTGTATATTAATGATTTGTGTAGTTTAAACATAGAACACGGTAAAATAGTTTCTTACGCCGATGATACCGCTCTCATATTCTCGGCGAAAAGTAACAAAGATCTTTATGAATACGCACCGGCTGGTTTTAACAAAGTAAACAATTGGCTTCGTTGCAACCTACTAACATTAAATGTCGAAAAAACAAACTACATACACTTTACAATGCGCCACACTGGCAATAATGAATCACAATTTTTGCACGCTCATCAAGGTCATTCCCCACTAGCCGACGTATGCAGTTGCCCCGCTATTGTAAGCACCAGCTCCGTAAAATATCTGGGGATTACTCTTGACGAAACACTTTCGTTTAGACCGCATATCCACAATCTAGCTCTTAGGGTTCGCAAATTGCATTACGTTTTCAAAAAACGTCGTTCTATTGCAGATTCAAAAGTAATTACTCAAGTGTACTTAGCCCTGTGCCAATCTATAATCCAGTACTGCATAACCTCCTGGGGTGGAGCACCAAAAACCACTCTTTTAACTCTTGAACGAGCCCAGAGAGCAATACTTAAAGTCGCAAATTCCTTCTCTTTCTTTCATCCCACTAACCTGCTTTATAAATCCTGCAATGTGCTGACGGTGCCACAACTCTTTATCTTGCACACTTTACTAAAACAACACTCTCTGCTTCCTTATCGTGCCGATGTTACTAACAATAGACGGATAGATAAAGTTTGCACTCCACAGTGTACGTCAAAGTTCACTTTTACTAAACAGTTCTTTAATTATATAGGTCCTTTTTTGTACAATGAAATAAATCGCACTTTGAACATATATTCACTCTCATTAGCCTATATACGTCCCACTGCTGGGCACAGGCCTCACCTCAACTATGAGGTGGTCCGAGCCATACTCCACCACGCGGGCTCAGTGCGGATTGGTGGAGGGGTGTTAGTAAGGTAAGTGACCAACCTTACTGTCAGATGTTATGAATAATATGATTATATAATGATGTTATGCCCGAGGGCCTCTGACTAGGCTTAACGACTAATATCTATCGATATTTACCGGGACCAACAACTTAACGTGCCTTCCGAAGCACGGAGATGCTTGTAAATAGACGTCACTTAAATGGTCAGAATGGTCACCCATCCCAAACATGATCGCGCCTTAGGTTGCTTAACTTTAGGTATCACTACCAAAGCGCTGCAACCACTGCGCCACAAGCACCTCTATATATTCACTAAATTACTTTAATTGTAAAAAAGAATTGTTTAAATACCTCCAAAGTCTGTCGTATGATGAGACAGAGGCCTTACTTGTACTTAATATTTAACGAGGTATACATTATTTTGTTTAAGTAGATATCATATAATGTAACTTAATTTTATATTATTTTTGTTGTAAATTATATTGTATACTTAGCATTACTTCAGAAAACCTAGCTCATGATAGTCTGAAACACAGGTTAATCCTAGTTCAGACAGAGAGAAAACTTTCTAGCCTAAGATTATTTATTTTATCCCCTTTTGTATCTAATTTCATTTCCTTTATTTAAGAATAAATGATTATTATATTATAAAAAACTTAAACCTGTTGTACATATCAAAACGAACTTTAAGATGTTACAAGCTACAAGTTAGATACATTTCGTGAAATATTCATAGTTAGATAATAGTTATCTACGTCTTACTCTACTCAGGTAGCAGTAATTTGGTTTATTTTATCATGCCGATAATCAGGTATCTTCATCTTCTCATCTTTAACGCAGTAGTTTGAGAACCACACCCAGTCTAGACATCCAATCTTGATGACGAATCTGACCTGCCGTATCCCCAACCTGACCTATTCGTAGCCAAATATTATTATGATAGATGATAACAAATCTTCGGATGCGACGAACGAAGAATTTGATAAAGTTGAAAATCATTCTTTGTTTTTCCTTTTGATTTTTTTCAGGTGGTGAACAAAAATTGTTGACATGTAGAGAATGCCTTCGGCATTAAGTCCACCATTGTACACATATTTGTGCAGCACCAAAATGAATAAAAATAATACCGTAGCAATGCAAAACCACCTACGAAAATTTTAATGAATATGTGTGAAGTTATTAGGGTTCCGTACCTCAAAAGAAAAAAACGGAACCCTTATAAGTTCACTTTGTTGTCCGTCCATCTGTCAAGACCGTTTTTCTCAGGAACGCGTGGAGATATCAAACTGAAATTTCTATATGATACTTAGGTCTACTGTCCCTGGAAGCTGGAGAAAAATCAACCTTCTAAGCCAATGCAATCAAAAGATACTGCCATTTAAGCTGCAAATTTCCGCAAATATTCGAAACTCGCACGGGAAGCAAAACCTACAGGGTACTTCCCGTAAACTTAGAATCTTGAAATTTAGTACGGAGTCACGTCTTATAGTACAGATATAGGAAAAATTACGAAAACCGTAAATTTTCAGTTTCATCATATAAAAAAAAACTAATTTTGACAAAAAAACTTACTTACATACCTACAGGTTTGTACGGAACCCTCGGTGCGCGAGTCCAACTCGCACTTGACCGGTTTTTTTAACATTGATCCGATACTTAAACTTTTCAATCCGTAATATTATTACGGATTGAAAATCTAACAAAAAATAACGAAATCGAGTGCGATTGTAAAACAATCTCGTGTCTATGGAAATACATACTTAAGTAAATAACCCTTCCTCGGTCGCCGGGAAAAAAAAGAATGATAGTTCTAAAATGCATCGATATTCTAATTAGAAGCTCTAAGTATGACTTTCCATAAAAACCGATTCCATTGATTACCTCATGATAACGTACAATAAAGAAATGGGATTTCCCTTTTCCCACTGTTAGCCATTGTTGGAAAATTGCGCAATAGTTTTTCCATTCATTACTTTCATAGTGATAGACGGATAACTAGAATCGTCTTTATTTATTTGTCTGACTTTAAAATCCCTGAATCGAAACAATCCTTTTGACGACCACTTTGGTGGTCTTCTGGACCACATGGTCAAGAAGTTGAGTATTAAACAAGAGGTCGCGGGCTCGATCCCCGCACTGTACAAACATTTGTGTGCATGAACATGTCTGTTTTTACTGGTCTTGGTGTTATATGTATTTATTTAAGTTTATTTGTAATACCACTGTTTATTCTGATATCTCCAAAACAAGTTCAGTGCTTAAGCTACTTACTACAGAGTCAGATCAATGTATGTGATGTTGTTGTATATTTATTTGTTAATTTATTTAACTTTTCTTTTAGTCTTGTACTTTTACTATATATCACGATCATTTAAAAAATTTAAACTATCTTTTTTCTGTCCCTCTGACTGCTGACTTTTCCCTTGCATTAAGTACGTAAGTATAATAGCTTTGAGTCCATAGGTTGGGTTGCGAGAGAAATTATATTGTATCGTTGAGGAAAGGCACACACACAATTATTATTCAAAAATATCCAAGTTTTTATCCCCGATGAAATAGGTGGATGTATGGATGGTGTATAAGTGTGTTTTGGTTTTGATTTCAATGCGGGATTTTTCTGTTCAAAATAGATGTAATTACGGTAGTTCATAGCTCTATCCGGGCTCAATCGGGTTTTTTGTTTCCTGGAAAGTTAATCTTTTGTATTTTTTATCCACTTTGCTTAGCCAATTACGTCATCACTCTGAGTATTGTTGTTGTTTACAGACTCTGATGTGGTTTTAGGGTAAACTAGCTCATTGTCTCACTTTCCTAGTAGATGACAAAGCCTCGCTCAACAGGTCGGGTAACCAGTCGAGTTCTAGCTTCCAGTTACTACTAAGTAAACTACAGCACATACGACAGCACGCCAAGGTAAACTCTGCGGCATATTATGTGCTTGTGATAAGAGTGGTGTTGCAACAAAAATGGGTGGCGTGATTTGCCGTCGGCTGTACCTATAGGAGCGGTGTGTTTGTCTTTGTTTAGGATTTGAACTCGTGTAAGCGTGCAATGAAGGGAGCTGTATCCGAATATTTCATTAAATGAGACTTTATTCTATTGCGGTTTTTTTCGGCACGAGTTTTCCGTAGTGTTCTTAAAAGATTGGTCAGTACAGGACTACGTACAGGCTATCAATTTCTTGGCTCTTGTGCGATATACATGAAAAGTAGCGATGATGCAAAGGAAGCGCAAATGGAAACATCATTTATAAAAAAAATAAGAATAAACGGAGGCAACATCACACACATTGCTGTGATCCTAAGGTAGGAATCTGAAAGATCAAAGGTACCACAAACAACCAGACCCATGACAACATTGAAAATTGGTTTGCAACATTGTCTCGGTCCGAGGATCGACCCTCGGAAATTCGGACCTCACAGATGGCGGTACCTTCAAACCGGTCACTCACGCCACTACACCAAGGAGGTCGTCAAAACCAGTTTTAGGCTTTTCCGACATACATCACGAGAAACGCGATTCCGTGTTTTTCCTCGTTTTGCATCCACATATCTCTATACGTCCCGTACTCCTCCGAAACGGCTTGACTGATTCTTATGAAATTTTGTGAGCACATTGAGTAGGTCTGAGAATCGGCCAACATCAATTATTCATATCCCTTAGTGATAAGGGTTGTCCACAATAATATATAGCAAAACAACGTTTGCCGGGTCAGCTAGTATAAAAAGCCCTGCTGAATCCAAACACCATAGCCAAGTTTCTTAACATTTGATTAAATTGAGCCAGCTGCAGTATCTGCAACTTAAAATCTTCCAAGCCACTGATAGAATTATCGTTCTGTAGAAGAATATCTAAACATCTACAAGTCCATTGACCACATTCCATTAGTTTGACCAGTGACCATCGCGTATCTTTCGGTGATATAATTTGCAATGCCAAGGGCATACCGGCGATCGCCTGACCTCTTCGTATACTTGATTTAACAAAATTTATATCTAACGTAAGCAAATTTTTTTAATCTGTATTTTAGTGATACAAAATATAGATTGATAAACTTTTATCCTAGTCAGGCCGCGCAAATTAACACTTCAAAGGGTGGATAGGTATTCGTAGAGGTTTCGAATAAGCCTGGTATTATTTTGCCCAAACAAGGTCAATAATTAACAGATTTAAGTACCTACCTTTTATAGCTATTAAAATCGTTTTGAGTCTGAAGTGTATGGAAGAAGTCCAGGGCCTCAATGTAGTTCAATTGCATGGCGTTAGCATGTCGATTGCTTAAAATGACACTAATGGTATTCTGATGTTAATAATATGAAAGTACTACCTAGCAGCTATTGATACAATTCGGAATTCTGCTAACCAATATCGTCATCATAGCGTAAGATCGGCAAATACGTATTCACCTCTTGTTTGACGTTTGTGCCGATAGCGTTGGCATCGCTGCGGCTGTCAAAATTAGCCATCATTTAGCAAATATGCAGCCATACGTTTTCTCCTACATTTTCATATCCCGTGAATTGTGTGACGAGACAAAAAATAACAATTAGCATTAAGTTCACCTTTTGTACATTTCTTGTGCAAGAAAGTTTTATATAACGAAATAATAGTAGATAATGCACCGTAAGGCCTGTCATCATAAGTCGCGGGCGTTGGATCCTGAGTGAAGCGAGGGATTCAATCAGCCCAAGACTACGACAGTCCCTTACTCTTGAGGTGAATACTTAACTTTTCACACCGTGTGCGTGACAATATTTACAGGGCCTTCGCTTTTTTTGTTGTTCTCCATTGTTCAAAATCGGTGTAAGGTTTTAGTTTACCTTTTAATTTTTTTGGGTTGTAAAGTATTCATACCTGTAATCCCTAAAGAGTCTAAATTAAATAAACTCTAAAGTCAAATTATTATTACTTGACGACATTTATGTTATACTTAGTTCATGTAAAAGTATTTCAAGATTTAAAATTGTTAATTTATTTTTCTTCTTCAATATAAAAATATAAAATAAATTCCTTTTTTCAATATTTGTTCTTTATATGGCGGCTAGTTCAAAAAAAGGTTGATTTAAGAATTAAAAAATCTGTGCAATGGCTTTTTCAACGTTCCAAATTCAAATCATTTTAATTCCTAGGGAATTTTCATACGACTACCTCCCGAGAGAATAAAGACTTGCTTTACTTTGACGTCTCGTGACTTTTAATTAGACTTATTCGAGCATGACGTGTGAATATAAATTAACTAGGTCACAGTTAGTCACATTACTCTTAAAAATAGAGTAGTACGGTGGACACAGCGGATTGTGACTAATTTTCGTGTTTTTGGCGAGCGTAAAACCTTTTTTTTAATGTACATTTTTTAATTAAATCGGAATATTATCTCTACCATGCATTTAAAGCCATCCGTATCGTCATTCCGTTGCGTACAGCTGCGGAATCCGCGCTGTTTCCTGGTACGCATAATGTCTTCGCGTCACCAAGGCTGTGTGAATACGCATTTTTCTACGCGAAGACTGTTCGACTTGTTTGAATTGACGAGCGGTCATCTATAGTTACTGTTCCTTAAGTTAGATGATACAACTCTGCGGCTACGCGATACGGGCTAAGTGTTAAAAAGGAATCATGCAAACATTATTAGCATCGTAATTTTAAAACATTACTTTAAATAATATTGCTACTTTATGCTAATTTTGACTGCACAATTAAATAGAAACATAAAGCTTAGGGTAAGTAAAGCCCAAACATAAGTCCTGATTGAAAAAAATAACAACGTGCTATATTACTCTCACTAAAAAGCTCTATTATAGCAATAGTTCGTAATTTCTGAAGTCTGACCTATTTTTTACATTAAATTAATGTTTTTACACAAATACCTTCATTTTTTCTGTTATTCGAACCTAAAAAGAGATTCATACCAACAATGTAGTGTCAATTATGATAAAACTAATGGCTGCCCGCGAATTCGTCCGCGTGGATCTGATCTTGCGCTCAAAACTTATCCGAGTGGCGTCATCTATCAATACGCTATGAGTTGATTTTTAAATTTTTCATGGGATTGAGATGTTTTGTCGCGAAAAAAAAGTTGCCTTTGTCACTCCCGAGTCTCCAGTCACACTCTCCAGTCTCTTGTCTACCTCCTCACAAAAGATCATAATTATCATAACATTGCTTCGTTGCGTCGTGAAAGAATGACATACAAACAAAAAAATAAACTGATTATAAATGTATGGAAGTAGGGATAGGGATAAACAAATAATTAGACGAGGTTCTACCTTCGTCTTACCATCATCAATGAATGTCTAGTTTACGTTGAAATATCTTAATTTATACACTAAACTCTCAACTAAATTCCATGGAATGTTGACCAACACACCTACCAATTGCAACACTTAACTCTTGCTATACCTTGGTAGGTACTTAGGTATCAGAATCTAGTTACGGGTCATTGCCCGATCGAAGTGGTTAGATTAATTTGTGCAACGCTTAGGTAGGCTTTGCCTTGGAATATTGCACTCTATAAAATTATGAGACCTTTATTGAGATGTGAAAAGTTGTGTATGGCGGATTCGACAACGAAATGCGCCATTTGCTTGCAATCCAGATATGTCTACATAATATGATTTTAAACATTTGCGTTGCGTTTTAACACTAACTACTGGTTATTAGGTCTAAACGCGAGCTATTTTAATGTGTATTAGGTACTCACTGCTCATCATCATCATCATATCAGTCTGTTGCAGTCCATTGCTGGACATAGGCCTCCCCCAAGGAGCGCCACAGCGCACGATCTCCCTCCCTTAGCATCCAGTCACTACCAGCTGCCTTCTTCAGGTCACCTATCCATCTAGCTCTCACTGCTCACTGAGCAGTAATAACAAGTAGTTAATGTCTACATAACTTTTAATTGCACTTCATAAAAAATACAGAACTATTTTAAAAGGTACAATGTCTCTCTTCTTTCTCAAACAACCTTTGGGTAAAGACATTTTAAAAATACAAGACAGGATTGGGCAATTTAAGTTCTGAATCACATTAATTCAAAGATTATGTCTACTAAAGTTGTTGATAAGACAATAGTTGTTTGTTTATCAATAGAAAGTTTCAGTATACTGGCCGTGTGATGACAAAAATGGCAATTCGTTAGAGTTTAAACGTGCTTACACTGTCAATTTATCTACAGGGTAAATATATCAACTGTGCAACGGCTCACAAAAGAAGATTGGATACTGTATCTGTGGCAGACATCACAGGGCGGTGACTAATGGAATGCTTAGATTTATCAAGACGACTGGTGAATACTAAATATTCGTAGGTATCATATTCACTGCGTATCATACTCGAACCAAGTCTATTGTACTGAGCGTCATAAATATATGAAGATTTAAGGCTGTGTTGTATTTAAAAAATAAAATATATATTATAATGTTGTATTTAAATAATTGAATTAGCAACGGATAACTTTTTTGCTTTTTGAGTTTGGTGCGACACCTCTTTTCAGCACTTGCTCAATTGTTTGAGTTCTATTTCGAAGCGTTGTTAGTGCATAATTCGTGTATTTCTATTAATAATAATAAAAAAAATACATAATTTGATATCTGCGTATGACATATTTATATTATCTAATAAAATTCAATAAAAACAAAACCCGTGGCACATTTTTTTGCAACAGCTAGTTATAGCCTTGTCCTGTAAAATGTTTGATAACAATAAGAATTGACTTAAGTACTTTTCCCTTCCGCGTTAAATTGCAACAGTTTAAAACGATTAACGATCCAAAAATTCATTTTAACAAATCTTTGCTTAAAATAAATACTGAAATACGTTACAATTTAATTTCGTTACAATTATGATTCTTACTACTAACTATATCAACAATCGACCATGACTTGCATAAAAGCAACATACATAATTATGATCTATACGACTTGACCACCTTAGTCCGAATCACACTTCCGCAGTTATAGATTTCGTATCGGAGCTTCCTGACTCTAGAAGGTCAGAACTCCAAAATATTCAAGCTTGGCGTATGCATAAAGGATCCATATACAGAATTATCACTTAAGCAGTAAACTGGTAAATCTGTGTCCATGAAATTGGATAAAAAAGTAATAATGTAGGTATGTAATGGTTTTATTCCCTCACCACCTTGTATATCAGCAATATAAAATTCGTCACAAAGAATTCACGGTTTCCGAACGTAACTTTCTTTTGGAAAAAGCAATTTAAAAATCGGTTCAGAAGTTCCCGAAACAATAAAACTCACAAATGTCACCTCATCATAACTTCATTGGAAATATTTTATAGGGACCTTTAGGGAACTATTCATGGTGCATGATCCCTATTAGGTACATCCTGAACAAAGTGTAGGATACTACTAATCACAGATATCACTGGCACAGGAGGCTCCGACTCACTTTCGGGCAGAAAAATAACAGTTGATCATCGACTATGTATGCTCTGCAATCAGGCCTACTGCATTTCTGTGCGTTGTATTTAAATGACCGAATCATGGCATAAATCGTAGGGCAAGGTCGGCGCGATGTTCGGCAGTTTATTCTTTTGCCATTTTGGCTGGGACGACTTTTGGACCAGCTTTCAGATAATCGAATGTCAATGAGTATTTATATTCATATTCTGAACCTATTTTCGTGACGTATTTTTAAAACAAATATGTTATTCAGACATGTAGGCCACAATCTTACCTAATACGGCCGAGGTGGGATCAGGTTACTACAGTTGTTTAAATAAAAATACCTGTACTTTTAATTTATAATTATATATATTCTGTTCGTTAGTCTTACTAAAACGAGAGCAGCTGATTTCAATAATTTAGGTCTCAAAATATTCTTGAAAGTCCAGGGAAGGTTAAAACGATGAACATAAAAAAAATGGGCAGGACAACGTCTGCAGGTCCGCTATTCTTCTTATATATATAAATAAATTGCTGTTCGTTAGTCTCAACTCGAGAACGGCCGAACCGATTTGAATAATTTTAGTCTCAAAATATTTGTGGAAGTCCAGGAAAGGTTTAGAAGATGAGAAAATATAAAAAACAACGGGAACGGCAACGTCTGCGGGTCCACTAGTTTATAAGCGTTTGCATTTCTATCAAATCTGATGTTCATTTTAAAATTAGCCATAAACATTCAGCAACTAAGGTTAGAAATAAACGGTGATTTGGGTTATTTTTAACCTTCAAATTGGTGGAGCAGACCGTAGACAGATAATTGACGTAATAATAGGATGTTTCTTTGATAACAAACTATTATCGAGTACTTCCCTTTTAGAACCTTGAGAAGATTAGGTTACTAGTTTAATAAGACAGCATAAGAAGACAATGGTTTTATTATATCGTTGGTTGTTATAATCACGACGGTCACGGTCATTCACACCATTATTTTTAGAATCATAGAAATGGAATTGAATTAAATGCTCAATATCCATCTAATACTGTGATTGGGAGAGCATATCTGTATGCCTTATGAAAAATAAACTCTTATACTTTTTTGGCTTTGGTATAGTACGGAGTATTTAAAGATTTAGCCTCTAGTAAGAATGTAATGATGAGATATGAAAAAACTGCAAAGTACCAAAAAAAACTTTTAAAAAATATCCAGATGAATTAAGCAGACATATTGTACATCTTTCTTTGTTAATCTTGTCTGTAATTTTTATTTTCTATCTATCTATCTATAATCTGCAAAATATGAAATATGCCTCGTTGTACCTACCTACAGTTTAAGTGTGCAAAAACGATAGCAAAAATAAAACTCGGATAAAAGGAGGCGTTTCATACCACCGGTAAGCATAATTACCAGATATTTTTACCAAAATAAATATCAAATGCCTTCAGAAAAAGTACAACTCAAATTTGATCTACCACAATAGGTTCCACATATCCAGAGAGCTCCAAACATCAGGGCTTATGACAACATCTCATCTCAATACAAAAAACTAGTGATATATTCGGTTTAGTAAGATTCATAATATGTAGGAACGTATTGGTTTAGTTGGAATTAATGGGTTTGTGATATAACCTCTTTTGTAACCCCTACGATTGACCAATAAAAAATTGTTTTGTCTTTGCGTTACTTAATGTAAATGTGTCAGTTTGGCTACACTGGCTTCTGTACATCTCAGCGATCATGATAAATCTAGGTTATTAGTTTCTCTGTGCTTGGAACCTCCTTCTTTGAAGTCTGATTACTATGTACATCAAAAATGACGCAACTCAGCAAAACTTATTTATGTACTTCGATTAACGTGACTTTTATTCATTTAGAATCAAATCTCTTCTAAAAAATATTACAACAAAGATAAACCATTGGCATAATAATTTTAAACCAGAATTTTGAAGTAGACAATGTGATAATCGGCCATAAATATAACATTAATAATTTTAGGCCATAAATTAACATTTTCTACTTATGGTCGCACAGGTGTGCGTCTTCACTTCCAAATGACAGGTCGTTTTGGGTCCTAGCAACATTAATTTATCTAACCGTAAAAATCAAACCGGTAATACGGGTGTTAGATTTTGATTTATAATTATACTAGCTGACCCGGCAAACGTTGTTTTACCATATAAATAATTGTGGACAACCCTTATCACTAAGGGATATAAAAAATAGATGTTGGCCGATTCTCAGACCTACTCAATATGCTCACATAATTTCATAAGAATCATTAAAACCGTTTCGGAAGAGTACGGGAACGAACATTGTGACACGAGAATTTTATAAATATAGAGATTAGGTTAATTTTCACTTAACAATATGAATAACTTTGTAAATAAAACAGCAGTAATAGATGAACTGCTTCGATTCAGCGACTTTTGGCTAATGGTTTTACCATCTCTCCTTTTGTATAAAGTAGCTTTCCTACAGCCAGTCCACTTTTAATTGAGTTTTCAAAAATTTTGAGCATTTACAATATTTATAAACCTTCCTCTTGAATAAAACTGTCATTTGATTTTTTAAATCATCAAAAACCGTTGATTAGTTTTAAGGATCTAAACATACGAGCACATACACAGACATAGGGAGCGGCGTGAGGAGCGAGTTAGCTTCATGCTCTGTGGTGATAAACTATCAACGTCCCTTTACCTATTAAGACTTTTTTACTTAAGTTGCGTACAGATTATATAACAAAACATTCAAAAATTATTTATTGATGTCAAAACCATTATGTTGTATACTATGTTTCAGATAAGTGGAGACTGAATGTTTTATAACAGCAGTCATACGACTTGTAACATTAGTCTGTACGCACCTAGGTAGTGCTACAGCAGCACGGCTTACAGTGGTCCACTATGTATGGGGGGGCGCGTAAAAATTCGGAGATCAGGGTATAAATTCTATTAGAAAAAAGCATGTCCATAGCGCCTTGCTTTGGAACTCAGATGATGTCACATTAATTTTAAATTCTTAATGAATGACGACGACACCTATTGGTTCAGTCCATGAATCACTCCCTAAACCTAAACGTTACATCTTATCGGATTCAATTAATATATTTATTACTTTATTTAACAACTTGTACTTTGTATCTTTGCATTAAACCCAAAGCATGTACATACCATGATTGTTGTTTACAAATAAGTCATGTACGACCGCTGTCGCGTGTGTCACACTTTTGGTTTGATTATGAAATAAACCGGTGTAGTTCCGCGATACAGATACTCGTATATGAAGGTGATTATTATTTAAATTTTCAGTGTCAAGTCTACTTGGTTCAAACTCGTATTCTGTGACTTCACATGGCCAAAGGATAAATTACAAAACTTTTGGTGTTCTGTCATTTTTGGTACTATCGTAATTTTGGTTAACAGGTTATTGATTCGGAAAACTAAAATCATCGAAATTCAAAAAAAATCTTCAACTTTTTAACTTCGGAGAACTGTATCTGCTATAGTACATTTTACTTATTCCTTAGTCTTCTAATATCCCATACCTATCATGCAAAAGCAGATAAGCTAGAGTTAAAAAGAAAGTCCTTCAAATTAACTGCATTCTCATATTTTAACCTTCCGCTTAAAAATAGCCCGAAGAAATGCACTTACAGGCCGGAACTTCCTTTTTTGAGGCTCATCAGTTCAATGACCTTATGTCAAGGCCGCTACCATGGACCTCGTGGTATTCAAACGAATCGATACAAACTCTACTCCGCTGGAATTACATCGCTTAGTGAGTAGCCCCTCTATTGTTTCACTCAAAAAATCTAGATTTTTCCTTATATTCCCGGTATATAACTTAATTGCATATATTTTTATCTCAGTCTTGTAATGCCTAATGTAATCCTATTTTTAAGTTATTTTAAAATATGCAAATGTAAAATCAAAATGTTGTAATATCATTGTAAAATTCACCAAAAAATAATTAATTGCTTTAATTTGCCTAATTACTGCCCAAACATCTTAATATAAGTTACATAATGTAACTTATGCTTTATTGTTAGATTATGCTTTGTCGTTTTCGGTTTTAATTAAACGTGAAGTTTTGATTGTGAAAATACTAACCAAATTAATAAAATTATATGTAATCTCTCAATTAAAAAAAAGTTACCAGTTCTATGAAAGTAAACCCTAAAGTACTTTGTATTCATTGATTAGTTTTAATTATTCAAGAGGTTGATTCAACTTCATCGTTAGATATTTATCATTCGTTTATGGCAGACTCTGACGTCACACAATTCATGAAAAGTCCGTCAACTGACGTCAACAGGTATTGTTGCCAATTAGGTACCTTATTTTATAGAGTGTCGTTTGCGAATAGCTTATATTATAGGACGTGATTATTAATTCGATCTTTTTCATGAAAAGGGATAAAGTGAAGGTGGTTTGCATCAAAAAACTTCACACTAATTTGGAGTCGGGTAATCGATCAACTCGATATTTTGATTAATAGATTACAATAGTTTCTTACAATAGCATAATATAGATACGAGTAGGTATCCCAAAAACTCATAGATTTTGACTCTTAGTTGATTCGTCATTGTACCATACCAAAATGTCTCCTTTAACAGTTTTCAAGAAAAAGGTTGTATTACAAATCATCTTGGTTAACTTGTGTTGGTGCAAACTGCAAACAAGATTATTTTTTCAAACTTCCGTCTTCGAATCGTTGCATTTCATGTTCAACGAGTTCAACGATTTATCCGATAACATTACTCCTACTTCTTGACCATGCAGAACTTACGATGTAATAACAAGATAGCCAAAAATAACAGTTTACAAACAAACAAGTATTCAGTTCAAAATCAATTCTCACCAAGTTTTCTCAACCAGACTAGGTACTCTAAAACGGCGAGGAGAAACAATTAAATCTACTTACTTTTCAGTGCCCATCTCTTGTTCTGTAGTAATCCATCCAGGAACCGGTATCCTTGCTCCCGGCAAGCCTTATCTTCTACATTGGCTACTGCAGAAGTGAGCGAGAGGACATCACTAGCCAGAACTATCGATGAAGCGTAATCCGGTGACTCTTCAATCGATTCCACCAGTGTCGATCCTTTCATCGTCTTCTCGTACACATTATACGACTCTGTATCATCCGATCCCGACACTTTGGATTGGGTTTCATTTTTGTTGACGTAATTATTTAGAATAGTTACTAATTCTTTGTTTAGGAGCAGAGTTTTGTTTAAATTTCGAAGTTGGTCGATATCGATAGTTTTGTTGGAGTCTAAGTAGTTTGTGAGTCGTTTAAGTAAGTGTTTATCGATGGTTGTCTCGTTAAGGGTTAGCGCGGCGGCGCTCGCGATCGCCAGCAAGGCTGCGAAGCGGATCATGGCGGTACGTGCGCACGCGCTGCGACTCGCTTCAAACTGAGTAGAGCCTTCGACGCGCGAACCATACGGCCTTACAATGTTTGTAGTTTGTAGAGGATACAATTCAGCAGTTTTCCTAGAAGTTTTCGCAGCAGCCAAGTTCGGATGCGATTTTAATTAAAGTTTTATGATATCAATAGCAATGAAGGTTAATTGTTCTTTATTGTTGCAATATTAAAATTTAGTTTAATGTTAAAGTACCTAATAAATGGATTTATTAGAGTAAGGAAAGGAAAAGAACATTCGATGCAGGAGTAAACTTTATTCATTTGAATAACAACAGCTTTCACTGTACTGTTATACCTTTTTAAAATAACTGTCTCTAACCGTTCTGTTACCACAAAACCTGGGTGACTAAAAAATATTTACCTAAACTTAATCGTCTTTCAAAATGTTTATATTATATAAATAGTAATAAAAAAATTGTAAGACTAGACGCATAAAAATACATGAACCTGTTCTAATTTAAATCTCATGACTATTTTATTGCTACTTTGTAATTTTATTTGCAAAAGCGACGCAGACAATTTTGTTTTCTAGAATGAAAGGAGACACGGAAACAATTTTTGATCATATTATACCTAGGTACTTATTTGTCTGTATTTTATTACCATAAAAGTAGGAAAACTTCTCATATTCCTAATTTATCTCTATATACGAGTATCTAAAATTCTCGTGTCACAATGTTCATTTTCGTACTCCTCCGAAACGGCTTGACCGATTCTCATGAAATATTGTGAGCATATTGAGTAGGTCTGAGAATCGTCCAACATCTATTTTTCATACCCCTTATTAATAAGGGTTGTCCACCGTCAACAGGACTACGTCTGCGGGGTCCGCTAGTTATCATATAAATATTATCATGCATTCTTTGCTTGCTTAGAGTAATGGGCGTTTTACGTCAAACAGCTGAAAGCTATAGGCTCAGGCCACACCTGCTACTATCGGTCGCTGACAGCCTCATGTCGCGACGATAGCCGTAGGTGTAAGCGGAGCCTAAAATGTCCGTTGACGTACCTAGTTTTTTTATACTCTATTTTGAGTATCTTGTTAACGTAAGCTTACAAATCATTTTTTGACAAACAATTGTTTTTATTACTAATCGTTAAAGTGGCTACTCGAATCAAGCGTACGTTAAGATGTGTAAACATTCAAGTATATATGTTTAGTTTTTAAAGACTCTCTGAATATTAATAAGAAAGACACATAAAAATGTCACTAGAAATTCTCCGAGATTTTAATGGACTATATCCTTGAATTTGAAACTATGTATTTAAAATCTCTTTACGTTGATACCTATTTCATTATCCTTTTCATAGAAGATCACGCCAAACTTCGCGCTTACTACCTGTCTGGCAAAGACTTTTAATATTGTGAGATATAAGAAATAAATAAGTAATGCAATGTTAAAAGGGTATCAATTTATTAGGTAAACAACGCTATCTAGAGTATCGGAAGTATTGAGCTCCGCTTCGACCGCTCGCGTTAGTAGTCCACTCCCATTCATCCAAGTCTTGATCATCATTATCTCTTCTATACAACCGTCTTTGAGGAAACTCTTCTCTGTTCTCCCAGAAGTCATCTTCGCCTCCCTCCTGGTCCTCTTGTTCCTCCTCAATAATTTCCAAGTCATCGTCATCTATTCTTTCCTCTTCCTCCTCATTCCCTTCTTCTTCTTCTAATATTTCTTCCAAGCCGTCGTTTTTGTCTCTTTGCATTTCAAACTCAACTTCCACTTCAGGTATTTCTTCAAGAACTTCTCTGTGGGCCACCAGATGTTGTCTTCTCACTGGCTGGACTTCAATCACTTCGGGTTCAGGTTCTTCCTCAATTGGTTGTGGCTCTTCGTTTTCTTCTGGATTTTCATCTGGGTTTTCTTCTACCTTTTCTTCAGTAGTTTCATTCGACTCCGGTGCTTCTTCACTAGCTTTAAGAGCAAATGTGAAAACTTTGTGCAAAGATTGCATTGGAATGACGAATGTCAGCGTTAGAACTGTCGCCGATAGGAGAACGGCTGCGATTTCTTGTGCGTCAACCTGTGAACAAAAACACAACGTTGGCTTAAACATTTGAAGTGATTTAAGTACTGTAAATTAAGATATATACGACTTCTTGATTCTAAATAAAGAATTCAACATTGAGTGGAATTCAAAATGGTTTGTAAAATTTATGTCCACGTAGAAACCTTCCACTTCCCATTTAAACAACGTTGTAGGAATACAAAGAACGGTCATTACTGGCACAATTGCGATACGGGTATTTTTAGTAGCGTTGCCTAAATCAGGTACGAATTACACATGTTACGAAACAATTACATACTTTAATTAGCAGTTTTAAATCTATTTTGAGATGTAAACAAAATCGTTCGTTACGGTGAGTCATTGAGTATTTTTACGCGGTTCGTGCAGTTTTTTTACATACACTTCGTGATTACTAATACTACTTTAATATTTTACTTATTTTGTCATGGTGTGTTAAGAGACACTATTGACTTATTTAATTCTGAACTTTTGGGTTACATGATCATAATTATTAAGATACCACCGTCGAACGACTGTTAAATATTGACAATATCTTACCCCTTATGCAGCTTTGCGTAAAACCACTCTATATTAAATAAAATATGTGTGCTCTCTTTAGCCTGAGATACAGGTTTGTAACCTAGTTCAGGTAAAGAAAGTCTTCGGTCTATATATCCTATTTTAACTTCCCATTAATTTACTATTGTCCATTTGAAACTAAGTAAATGATTATTATTATATTCCAATCATATTCATCCTCACTCATTTGCCCAAACTACTACATGCCGCCATCTAAATCATTTCGGCGCACGTAAAATATGCGTACAAATTTAGACTTTGTTTCTGGTTAGGACACGGAGATAAGATAGGATCGGAAAATAACCGAGTGTCACGAGCTGGTCCGTTATTTATGTAGGGGCAAAATAAACCGCGGTAACCCTGTATGAGCTCTACTTTATGTTAGGTTAAGTTCAGAAAAGTTAAAACAAGGAATACAGTTTAATATTAATAGTATCCTTATTCATAGTTTCCTTGTTACGTTTTTATAATACAACATATATTTTTTCTATGATTTTGTAATAGTTCAGTCCTCGTCTTTTTGTGACCACCGGCTCTCGCATCGGGTACAGCTAACATGTAAAATAGCTTCAATTATTTTATATGCGGAACAATCCCCAAAATAATTGTGTAAATGTGTAGTGTTTGCGTCAAAATAAACTATGTAACATTACAACATGTTGCTACTTACTATAGGCACCAACACCAAATTTAGCCCAGTCTAAGCAAGTAGGATATAGCACGCGTTATATATGTAACACTGTGTCTAAGGATAAGACCCCTGTTCCACCGAAAATATTGTGGGGAAAGACTATCCAAGAGAGCCGTATTTTTCATGTTCAGTGTGATGGACCACATGACTCTCGCTCTAGGCATCGTGTGTTAGGTACTATAGCGGTTAAGATATTATTTAGTGAGCTGAAACTGCTGCGGCGCATTACGCTTTCTCTACTTACAAATTAAAATATGTTAGTCGAACTTTTGTGTAGTAACTATTCAACTTTTACATGTAGATACGCGAAAACAATATGACGGAAAGTCCTAATTATTACTGAAATATTTGTTTGAAATAAAAAGTTCTTACTTTTTGACGATATTGATCTAAATTGACCTTCTGAGCAAAATGAAGGGGCAGCTTGCATGTGCAATGTGCACTATACTTCAATCATCTACTAACTAAACGGTTCAACGTTTTAGTGGGAAAAACATTCAAGTGGTGAAACTCACTACAACGTACTACATGACTTAATATAAGAGTGAGTATATAGATATAAGAGTGAATTTACTGGAGGACCTGACCGTAGCAGCGTTCGTGAGGAAAACGATGAACTGGCACAAATAAATCGCGTGGCATAGACTGTTGATCAGGACGATACTACCACACACAAGACTTACCATAGACAAAAGAGTGAATTCACTGGAGGACCTGACTGTGGCGGCGTTGGTGAGGAAGACGATGAACTGGCACAAGTAGAGCGCGTAGGAGAGACGGCTGATGAGGACGAGGAAACGGTTGCAGAGGACACCAGATAGCCATTCTGAAACACACGAAAAAAACTGCTACACATTTTCTACAAAAGACGAAAAAGCTGGCTGGTTCACGTGTAATAAGTCTTGCATATTACTTCATAAATCTATGGTCAGGTTAGAACCATTTTAGTCGATTTCGACAATTTATCTACCATTTTTTTGAGTTTAGTTACATATTAATATTCTAGGCTTCAAACGTCATAATGTGTCTGCGTAACTTTAGCACAGATAACTTGACCCATCCAGTAAAAGGTTTGACCCTCAAACAATTTTATTTTGATAGCAACTGGAAGGTTTATTAAGGACCGAATAATAAATAAGGCATTTAACATAATGCCCGGTCATGGTGAAAAATGTTTAATAGGAAAAAACCATTTGTTAATAATTATTCAAATAATTTATTATAAGTCAGAATTTATTGCAATTTTTTATTTAGTTGAATTTTCTCCGCCTTACTCATGTTTCCCATATGAATATTTATTCAAAATATTAACGCGTTTAAGAGTATTTTTAACCATAAAAAATAATTACCGAGAAATCAAAAATGGGAAGAAAAGTTAAAAAAACATTTTATAAAATTTTCTGATTTTTTGAAGCATTCGTGTAGGTAATTATTATAATAATCCTCATACGGACAGATGTTAACTTTTGTATGGGGTTATGTGTCTCTTACGCTTAGTAACTATTTAGTATCTGTACTGCATCAAATTCACCTTAAAAGTCATATCATAAAATTTTAACAACTAAGCAGTTTAATATGTATGTAGTTACGAAATTCTGCTTCATAGCGGCCAACGATTTTCAATTTATGCTTTGAAATCCAAGTTTTCAGCAAAAAACTGTCAAGTGTATGTCAAAGTTTGGTAATATGACCCATAACTATCGAATTGCCCCATTATCATGTAGCAATATAATTATTACCGTGCAATATGATAAATAATGAAGCATAAGTAGAAATTTATTAATTAGCTCAATACCATATTCATTACGACGGGCATTATTTATTTTGCCCGCTTCAATCAACTAGTCCATATCAAATCATATACGTATACGTCATCTGATAAATAGTGTCAAAAACGGTCGGTAAAAGTGAACTAACAAAATAAACAGTGAAATAAACCGTTTACTGGTAAATGGTCAAAACTACCCCCCTGGGTACGGCAGGCACTGTACTTAAGTATTATACATTTCAATTAATCCAATTTATTACTTATTAACAGCTAACTCACCACAGTGCCCACTGTGCACGATATAGATGATCCAAGCAATAGCCAGTGCGGAGGCAATGGGTGCAAAAGCCGAGTACTGCGCTGCGAAGACCGCGTTGTATCGGTACTGCGTGGAGCCCGAGTCCAGGCCTGCCCACCAGACCAGGCCCCATAGGCCTAGGCTGGTCAACCAGCCGAGGGTCAGCATTATCTGGAAGGCCATAGGTTAGGTCAAAACTTTTTTATATTATTTTTATTTAATTATTTAAGTTCTGCACAAACATGTGTACAATGGTGGACTTAATGCCGAAGGCATTTTCTACCAGTTAACCATAGGGCCAAGCAGAGAAAATTCAGGCGGTGCACATAAACTAAAAGGTAAAAACAAACAATTTAACTGAAGTTATTTAAGTACAAAATAAATTTATAAAAATACAAACTAATTACTTACATAAAATGAAATAAAAATACATAAAAAATCATAGACATACATCATTACGTATACATAATAAGGATGGTACACATGGTAAGAACACAGTGTCACTGAGACAGGAGAGACAGTTCATTCCTGTAGTGGGACTGAAGTGACTTTTTGAAGGACAATTTCGACGTCGACCGCTGGATTTCCTTAGGGAGTCCGTTCCAAAGTCGAGTAGGAGTGAGAGTAAAAGAATTAGACATAAAGCCAGAAATGTGACGGGGGATGGAGAGTTGAAGGGTGTTACTGTAAGGGTGTATTATAAATTTTAATAATTTTAAAATGGGATTAACTGCCAGCGCACATATCATGCATCATACTGTCATCACCGCTGCTAGTGACTGACAGCGTGCCGACCAATGGCCGTGGCTTTTTCATTGATAGTCGCGAGTACCGAATATGCATGTGTCCTGGCTCTTGAATAGAAAGATTTTCAAGCTACGTTCGAAACTTTAGCACCTTGCTTACTTTATTTGGCTCATCAAAAAAACTAAAATCACACCAATCATCCTCCTACCTACATTTTACAGCAACAATGAGTGTTGGTTAAAATGTAATTTGAATAGAAATCATGAAAACATAGTGTAGACTTGATTCTTGTAATGTCAGTGCCAGATAAAATAAATACGAGTAAATCATGTATCATCTTTGTTTCGGATTGCAGTCATAAAAGTAAGGATCCAATAAAGCAATTTGAAAGCAAATTGCTTTAAAATTGTCTACAGCTTCATCTCAGATTCCAGTTCAATCGAGTTATTTCCAACAAAATATGATGATTTCAAAATCCATTTACTATGAAAGTGATATCCTAAACATCGAGTAAAACATTTTAGTGCAGTCTGGCTGTTTTAAAAAGTTTTATAGAGCGAGAATAATGCGGTCCGTGAACGCCTGTCTGAAATATTTTGCTCCCGATTTTCAGACTCGCAGCGAAAAATTCGCTTATTCAGACCTATTTAGCCTTGGCATGTTTATATTTTGCCGTCAGTTAGTTGTTATTTTTCGTATGGTAGCAAGTTGCATAATATTTGCATCACCCATCAAAAAAGCAAAACAAGTACTATACTCAGCGTTTTTAAAAATTACAAATTTTAGAAAAAAAAATCCAAAAAGGTATCTAAATTTAAGTTTTTGTGGTAACAGGTTTATTAGTAACAGTAACAATAAAAGTAAAGCCACTTGGGACACTATTTCAAAAACTACTTCTGATTCAGTTTATAGTAATATAATATTGTATCTACTTAATATTGGTAAAATAAAAGAACAAATATATATATATTTACATACAATACAAAAAAAAAAGCAGACTCAAAATGGTTCAAGTTGCAGACCCACACTAATGTCAACGGTGCCAAGAACGCTAGCAGCGTTTCCTCGCTGAATGGCCAAGCTTATTCTTTGGCCAAGGTAGCTGCCAGCCCTCGAGTCACCGGTGACACTGCGGAATCGCAAAGACAGCTCGAGAAAAAGTTGTTTAGCCTCAGGGCCCCATGGACCCATTGTCTCCACCGCGAAAGGCACGAAGCGATAGCAGCTATCCAGAGAGGAGTACTTTCTTTTTTTTTAAGGACTCCGCTAAGACAGCTGCAGCGCCCGCGGACCTCGAAGCGGCAGAAACATGGGATGGAGCCAATGTATCGGTGCAGGTCGCATCCCAGACCAAAGCCAAAAAAAGTACAAAATAAGTATTTGATTTACCATGCCTATGAGAAAGCTTTGATAAATCTTTATATATATTATATTATATCTTACTTTTTACCTTTGCCACAAGTAAAGGGTAAATTTTCTAGCCTACCACCAAGAGGGCGTAAGTATTCTATAAAACGATGTATTCTTTAGTTTTTCAGTTACCAATCATGAAAATTCAGAAAACAGTAGTAACTAGTAGTGACAAAAGTTTTCAGTGTGACTCCAGTGCTTTAATAAGCTCTTAAACCAAAATGGTTGCACGTCTCGGCGCATGATCTCTTCATATATTGGTAGGTAATGGTTCTAATTAAATATCATGCATGATTGATAAACTAAGTTAAAATTAAATACGTTTTAACGGATTATTTCGCGATTTATTTACATTTTTAAATCTCTATATAAGTTAAAATTCTTGTGTAACAATGTTCGTTCCAGTACTCCTCTATATCGGCTTGACTGATTCTTATGAAATTTTGTGAGCATATTGAGTAGGTCTGAAAATCGGTCAACATCTATTTTAATATCCCTTAGTGATAAAGGTTGTCCACAATAATTTATATGGCAAATAACGTTTGCCGGGTCAGCTAGTAATCCATTAAGTTTATCATTCTAATGACTTCTGTTCGCGTAAACCGAAGAAATAAACTAAGTTAAGCATTAAGATACCTTTCCATGTTTCGAAGGGTTCCTCAAAGCAAGTCCCAAGCTCAGCCCTATGAGGTATGGCGTAGAGCGATGTAGAGCTGATGTGTAGCTCAATCTAGCGGTTCTGTAGAGTTGGCTGACACTGAAACAAACAGATTCTGTTGTAGTTAACTAATACGTGGGCCAAACTGAAAGTTTTGCGTAACTCATAAATAAAACAATTAATTTGTATAATATTATATTTACTGCTTTTCAAAGTATTCTCCGTTGCATTTTAAACACTTTTTCATCCGTTCAAACCATTTTTGGAAACACGAGGACCATTGGTCTGAGGGTATGTTTTCTACGTGCTGGTTGGACGCAATCACTGCCTCTTCTGGCCCCGTAAATGTCGAACCTCTCATTAAATCTTTGATTTTTGGGAAAATGAAGAAATCGCAAGGTGCTAGGTCTGGACTGTGTGTGGGATGGGTCACGAGCTCTATGTTTTCAGAAGCCAAAAATGACTTTGTTTTTTTCGCGGTGTGCGCCGAAGCATTGTCGTGGTGCAACAAAATGCGACTTCTAGGTCGTTTTTCCCTTACTTTTTCTGAGACATTGGGTAAACACATAGTGGTGTACCATTCAGCATTAACGGTTTTTTGTTGCTCAAGTGGGATCGTGCAGACAGGACCCGTCTTGGAGAAAAAAAACGCAATCATTTGTTTGCCCACGCTTCTCGTTTGCCTCAATTTTGTTGGTTTGCTCTCACCTTCAAACACCCACACAGAAGATTGTTGCTTTTTTCTGGAGTATAACAATATATCCATGTTTCATCACCTGTTACGATGTCATACACAGCATTAGAATGTCCGTGATTGTACTTTAATAGCATTTCTTTACACCAATCCACACGATTCCGTTTTTGTTCTGGAGTGAGTTCGTGAGGAATCCATCGGCAACAAAGTTTCCTAACTTTTAAATGATCATGTAAAATTTTCTGAATTTGGCTCATACCAATCCCCAAATGTCCTCGAATCTCCTCATAAGTGATACGCCGATTTTCTTCAATTAGTCGTCTGACTGTAGCCACATTTTCCTCCGTGATCGCAGTTGAGGGTCGACCTTCACGAATTTCATCATGGAGAGAAACACGGCCGCGATCAAATTCAGCATACCAACGCCTTACAGTGCTCAGATGTGGTGCTTCTCTCCCAAAAGCATTTTGAAGACGAGCAGCGCAATCTTGCGGAGAAAGCGAACTTTTAAAATCATAAAAAATCATCGCCCTAAAATCTTTTCGTGTTAGTTCCATTTTTGCGACGGACAACGAACTTCAATTTGAGATAAAAAACAATTGACAAGTGACATCCCGCCAGAATTTATTTTCATTAACTAATGAGATTTCATGTTTTAAAAAAATATAACATTCGAAATTCAAACATTTACGGGTGGCCAGCTACGCAAAACTTTTAGTGTGAACTAGGTATAGTCTGGAAGATATCGGTTTTTGTGGTAATACTACTTTAATATGTTTTTGCAAAATCTGTCAGTAACTATGTTTGCTGTAATGCCCTTTTCAGCTGTTTAACAATCGGTTAAGAGAAGTCAGTTAATTTGTTAAGTTACTTTTTTTTTAGTTTTAACAATGCCAATTTCTTTACACTTGAATAAAACTGAACTGCCACAGCAGCACAGGCGGGATTCGAATCCGCACCTCTCGCAAACCTAAGGCTAGCTGCAGCCTAAGGAGCCCTTAAAGAAATTCGGAGAAAAATTGGGAGAGCAATCGCCCAGTTTGCGAGAGGTGCGGGTTCGAGTCCCCCTGCGGCAGTCCATTTTTCTTTAAGTGTGTTTTAATTTCACATTGTAAAGATATTTGCATTGTTAACGCTAAAAACATTAAGTAACTTATTGTTACTTATTTTCGTAGTTACTTAAACCTAAATCACGGATCAATTTAATAGGTTTCAGTACATTAGCGAACATAACATTTAAGTGCAGACTTATCATAGCGCCGTCATAAATCTTGTCTAAATGCTTTAAAATCCAAAGTGCTGATAACAATGAATGAATTTCAGATTTTCTTGTGATCCATAAATGATAAGCTACATCGTTAATGCATTAATAAATTCAAAATAATGCATATTGTAGTCCATTTAAATTCTAACGATCTTGCTTTTAACGCCTAATGTATGAGCCTTGTGTGATAAAACGAAACGAAAAGTAATTATCTAAGTTCGCGCTTTTTAACATGCTGTAATGTCAATCAACGACAATTAAAAAGATCTTAGTCGTTTCTAACGTCTTGCCCGGCAGACTTCTTGCCCGCTGTTTTCGCGAGTTTTTTTATGTTTTCTCACCGTTTAAACCTTCCCTGGACTTCCACGAATATTTCGAGACTAATAATAATCAAATCGGTTCAGCCGCTCTCGAGCTTAAGCGAGACTAGCGAACAGCAATTCATTTTTTTGTATATAAAGATAATAGATCGATTCTTTCCCAGGGTAATTAAATAAGCAAACATAATGACCACGGGGTGAACACGTGAACTGAAAGACTACAAAATGCGAGTATTACAAATGACAGGTACTTTTAATGAAAATCATTTTCTGTCAGTAATATGACGAAAAAAGGGCTGATTTTACGATAGTATTAAACATCAAATACTACCATTACCTAGCTCCATGGTAAGCCAGCATAGTCAGTCTGTGTTCCTCCACAGTGGTGTACCGCGAGTAGGCGGCGAGGACATGGATGCCTGGGATAAGAAACTTGGCTCCCACCAGCTCGGACTGCATGGCCCAAACCAGCACGCAACCCAGGATAGTCAGCTGCATGTCAAGAGCCAGCTGGTGCGTTTGTGGTGCGCACTGGAATGCAAAATGAGAGACATTATGAAGTCAATGTACCACAATATTAATAACGAAAGATGAGCTGCAGTTATGAATAGAAATCAATTTAGGTAGGAATAATATTCACAGTTGTTTTAAATAACAGAAATTTAGCTTAGTACGCTTCCTTGCAAAATTGTCTTCTAGCTATCCTATTACGATTGGGTAGGATATTGCATAATTACGAGTATGTAGGTATGAAGATCAAAAAGAGCAATTAGTTTTACCTGCCTACCCTACCATTCGATTTACTATCATAGAAACCGTTAACCTTTCTTTCGCTTGTGTTTACTTTGAGTAAGGTCTAAATTTAAATATTACTTAATTTACACAACCACAAATTAATTTGTTTATTTATGTATGACTCGTACGTAACATACGTAACAAGCACAATAACATGTTGCGAGAGGTTAAGGTAAAGGTTTGTTATTATTTCACACAACAATATCGTCAAGGTATCCTTAAAAGTCCTCACCATGTCCTCAAACCCGAAGTAGTTCTGCACGTAGAGCAGGTTCCACCACCAGCCCTCCTGGCAGACCTCCGCGTTCTTCGTCACCAGGGTCCCCCACATGGGGCCAGATGACACGTTGTCCCAGACATAGGCGTAGAATAGTACCACAGCTAATAAGGCTGGCGTTAATCTGTAGGTAAAACCATGGTAGTAGAGTCTCAACTCTTCTCATTAGCTAATATACGAGTACGTCCCTCTGCTGGGCAAAGGCTTTTTTTTTTGTTTTGAAGTCAGGGACATGCAGTTAAGCATACCCACCAGCCGCGGGGGCAGCTGGGGGATATGTGGAACTCCAGGCCTTAGAGAGAGAACCCGCCTTCCCCTAAAATCCCGACGGTGCCCTCCAGTGCCATGTGAGTCGGGGAAGTGGCGTGTTCACCGTAGATCGACAGGCCAAGTTAGTTAAGTTCATGCGGTATTTAAAAGTATTGTTTCTCGACCTAATTTATCCTATCAACCAAAACCATCAAGGAAACCAAGAGACAAACATTTTTAGGGATGACTTCTACTAAGGAAATCTAGTTGAACACGGTTTTTTTAATTTTGTAATTGACAGGTAGTCTGGTTAGTCTTCCATCGCAGACAAAAGGACCGATGAACTTCATATAAATTACTATTCAGAATAAGTAGCTACCATTGTTTACATAGGTAAGAACATGTTAATATGTTATTGAGGAAATGAAAATATTGTATATTTAATTACCGAGGTGAAATGTGAACATCGTATTTACCAAAACATTGTATTCTACGCAATCGTAAACAAGCAGGGCTGTATCTTATTTTACTGGTACGAAATTAAAGTTAATTAATAACAAATTAACACACAATTTTATGCTTTACGAGTGGAGTCACCCAAAATGACATTTTAATTTCGCCTCATTTACGCAATAAACAGTACCGAATGGAAATAAGTTGGTACTTTGAATACAAACAAGAATACTTTCTTTTCCAAAGTATTAGGTTATAGGTTAAGCTAGGGTAGGTTATATATAGGCGGGTTCTCTCTCTGAGGCCTGGAGTCCCACATAACCCCTAGCTGCCCCCGCGGCTGGCGGGTATGCGTAACAGCATTTCCCTAACGATAAAAAAACAAGGGTAGGTTAGGTAACCAAGACGGTTATTACCAGAGATCTGTATATTTTAAAAGCAAACTAGAATAGTAGTTATTTAATATCGCACAGCACAACTTTTAAAACAACTGATTAGTCAAGGCAGTGGCAGAATAATGTCATAAAAACACTTTCAACAGCCATCCTCTTATTCAATTCTTAAAAGTAGGCTTTTTAATAAAAAATGGTACGGTAGTGGGCAGCACGTCACGGCAAACATCGACACAGCGTCACGGCGTATCTTACGCGCTTGTGATATGAGCGATTTTGCAACACAAAATGCCAGAACATCAAGCTGCCTGCTTGATGTTCTGGCCCTGGAACTAAGTAGTTAAATAATATGTGGAATACCACATATTATTTAACTACTAGTTAATAACCTAAGATCTTTGTGTCACCACTGGCAACGTTATAGTTTCATTTTTTTTTAACAAAATAACGATTAACAGCGCTTCTGTAGAACGGTATACAAGATACGCCTCATAGGTAGAAGGCCCACTACAAGAACCCATATCCGTCAAAACGACAACGTATACAGACGATAGCACATAACGCTAAGAATTTCATCGCCCTTATTACATGCGCATAAGATGCTACAGTTTAACCTTGACTTGATGTCAATTGTACTTATGTCATAAAACAAAAAACGATTTATCGTTCTGATCGATTTTGTTTTGTGTAGTAACGCCCCTGGTTCTAAAGTGGCTCCTCTACCATACCTGAGATATCTCGAAAACAGTCTTCTCGGAGCGCCAGTGTCATTGTCTCCGTATCTCCTGTGAGACATCAAGGCACCGCTGAGGAGCAGGAAGCAGTCCGTGAATACCCAACCAGCTCGGCACCATGACCAGAGGGGAGAGGATACTGTCTGGAAATAGTTTTTTAAAAAACAGTGTTTAATGGAAAAAAATTGTTAAACTTAAAGCTGTCATCGAGCTCTGAGCTCATAGCAAAGTGTAGTAACTATTTAGTAATCTGTGGCAAAGTCCCAAATGGGCCCGCAATAGGCTAGATGACAACACCAATCGTTGACATCCTCTTTATTATCTGTCAAAAAGGTCTGCCTACATAGATTTTGTATGGGAATACAAGGAACGTAACGTCACGGTCATGTATCAGAAATTGACCAAATATTTATTGAGTTTTATGGGTTTAAAAATCAGTTTCTACAGCTTTTTGGAATAATACTGGTTGTATTCTTTATAGGGGCTATGTTTCTTAAACACCATGGTCTTGAAAATATTTAAGATAGGTGTCGTAATGCCCATTTCTGAAGTGGATATTGGAATCTTCAAACATATTTTGGATACGCTACGTCACAATCACGAGTGATATGTTGTCATGACGCATTCTATTTCTTTTTAACCCCTCGATGAAAAAGAGGTGTGTTTATAAATTTTACCCCTATTTTCTTTATGTTTGTTTGTGTGTTTGTATGTCTGTAGCATCGTAGTTCCCGAACAGATGGCCCGATTTCAGTGCGGTTTTTTTTTAAAAGAAAGATAATTTAATCACGGTGGTTCTAAACTACGATTGTTCAAAATCTGTCCAGCCGTTGAAGCCACCAGCTGTTTTCCTGGCTTATGTTGGGGGCTTTTTAATTATTTATTTTTTCTTTGACACGCTTTATTCACGCTTGCAGCGTATCCAAACTTACATCTGTAACCTGTAACTTCATTTATATAAAACCATTTCTGAAATTTGAAAACTCGGCCTATACACCCGTCCGTACCCTTACCTAAGATTGATAGTGGGCTGCATCCCGTGTGTTTTGGGACACAGTTTTAATAGTTAAATTAACAACGCCTCATCAAGAACCATTTGCAAATTTTCTCTATGGAGTATCATTGCTCAGTTTAAAACACAGACCTGTTTTTTATCAAAGCAGAAGACGCAGAAACGAAATTTGGTTCTTTAATAAGAAAACAAGTCGCATTTCATTATTATCATTATGTTTTAGTATTCACCAAAGCTACATTTCTCAAAGTCAGGCGACATACCTATCATAACACAAGTCAAATAAAATACATAAGGCCAAGTTCACCCAGCTGTAAGTAAACAGAGTGATCTCGATACACAAGCGCCTACACTTACTAACATAGCAACAAAATTACGGACTTCATATTTATTTAAGCTACCTAATGTCTCAGTTTGAGATCTAAGCAGACGCAGGGAGTGACAAATAACTAGCCATATTATAATACGCAATTTCCATACACACGAACTTGAACCTGCTAATAATAAATATACAACAACATCACATACATTGATCTGACTCCGTGATAAGTAGCTAAAGCACTTGTGACTACAGATTTCAGAATTAACAGTGGTATTACAAATAAATTTAAATAAACACCCAGACCAGCACAAACAGAGATGTTCATGCACACATTTGTTTGTACAGTGCGGGGATCGAACCAGCGATCCCTTGGTTAATAGTCAACTTCTTGACCATTACACCAAAGTGGTCGTCATGCTAATATAGGTAAAACTGTGTGAAGGTACTCAATTGTAAGCCCCTTCGTACACAAGGGTAAGCAAATCTTCGATACTCAACAATTTTATTCTCCAAGCCAATGCGGCCGTATAGATTCATTAAGGCACTGACACTAGTTTCGTCGCCGACATACGAATTTTCTATGGCGGCAGTCGCTTGGAGACTAAAAGCCTTGTTTCCGAAGGAGGTTTGTTGTGATATTTCGTTATTAAATCGCAGATAAACGTATGTCAGTTAAATCCGTCGACTGCAACAAAGCTTATTTACGATCAGTGTTAAAAAAAAACTATCACCAAGAAGTCTGTTTTCGGCTCTTTGAGAATGCTGTTACCAACCAACCGCTAGTGACGTGAAACTGTGCAATTTACACTACCTTGATCCCGTTATCGTTTTGTCATTTCATTACGGAATCCTGAGTCATTTGGACATGAGAACAGCACGCGCCGCCAAGCGGACCTGAGGCCATGTTCCCTAACGATTCGTTCGTATTTTCGGGTCTAGCCATCACGTTTAAGCTTGTAAGAGTGACAGAGATGGCTACATCCTAAACTACCGATAACAGCTTACAGAGTAGGGTAGCCGACTGGCTGAATGCCAGCTAACAAATCTGCTACAGACAAACAAATTTTGTTTCCACTAAGAGAAAACACACGAAAATCAACCGTAAGTCGACAGTTTTAAATACTACCGACTTAGTGAGGCGAATCAGCTTATTGGGTTTTTGTTGATGTTTGGTAATCCCATTCATGAAATGGTGTCAAATATTCGCGATTTAAATAGAAACTGTTACTGAATAGAGACTCGGATACAGATCAATAATAACCTAGATGACAATGTTGCAGATACCATTTGTATTGCAGATTTGAGAAAAAAAACATTTTGTCTTTTATTGCAGTGTCTAATTAAATTCCGTAGACAGATCTTAATTAAAGGTCGCAATGGCACACTAAATGAATAATGGATATGTCTTTTTATTTCATCGCGACATCGTTCGCATAAATCATATCGACAAAACAAGAGAACGTCGATAGAATCACAAAGGTACGGTTGCACCACTAACCGTAACCATTGGTATTCGGGCAGATGCCGGCAATATTCCACGGCTAAGGTTAACTATAGGTCGGTGAAATTATACGCAGATGCTTTGCTGGGTTGCACGTGATACAATTTGTACAATATTACAGTAGGTAGGTAGGCACAATTTTTTAAAAATTACATTTTTTTAATAATAAGTACATATGAAATTTAATATATGTTACCAATGAGTCAGATAAATGTATGTGATGTTGTTGTATATTATTTATTATTTGTTTATTTATTAATGAAATTATTGCATTTAAATAAAACTTTATCATTAAAATACTAAACACCTGTGACTCGGGTACAAATGCTCGTGATCATCACACAAACATTTGCTCCTTCCAGGGCGAATTACAGCACTTTTTAATTACAGTCCACTATTTTATTTAACCTATCGATAGGACAACAGTGCTTTTGCCTTTGATTAAAGTAAAATAGGATTCTGGGTTCAATTCATGCTACTGGACGAGTTTCTACAACTATAAACTCAATTACAGTTGACTTATGTTGTATTAGTAGTGACTAGTGATGCCAATATGCCATACAGATACATTACGTATACTAACTACGAGTATACCATAGAATCAATGGCTGCACATTATCGTTAACGGAAGCAATTGGATTATCATTTTAGATGAAGAGGTTATACTAACAATAACAGTTACTATAACAATATGGTCTAAATTGTTTGGAATACTACAGAAGAATAGAAATGTAGGTTAATCACCTACAAAAATTTTGATGCCGTAAGTGAACCAAAAATCGGTTGTCTGTATAGTCGGTTTACTGACGATAGTTAAACGTGACAACGTCTTTGTCTCGCTGCCTTTTTGTCGCTCGATCCGCGCTCTCGCTTGCACTTCAAGCCTTGAATGGAACGCCTCAGAGCGAGGTAACGCCGCATGCGTCTTGTTTTTTGGTGCGTGCAGCCGGCTCCATCGAATTATAAGACGTTGTCACGCCAAAATTACTACGGCTTCACAAACAGGACACAAAACTTTTTCCGTTATGAGCAACATAAATTAATATTTTAGAATTGTATACCTACCATGTATGTACAGAACTCGGTTAAGAAGTATTCTGTAACTTGGTGCACTGTAACCTTACCTTCCCAAGTAAGCCACAAATAGTAGAAGATATGAACTTAAATCGACCTTCACCGAGCTGATAATAGAATAAAACATTGGTGTGATTACACCAATTCTCTAGTCCCAATTAAGCTACGAGGCTTGTGTACTAGACAACGGATAAACATTCTTAAATACTGTTTTTTTTTGTAAATAAATACATGCTATGTACAAACACACATGTTCGCACACTTATGCTTGTACTGTGCGGGGATCGAACCCGCGACCCTTGGTTTTATAATTCCGACATGTGGACCACTGCACCAACCGGTCGTCAATTTTTTTTTTATAAATTGAGTATATTAGATAATTTATTTAAAGTCATGGACTGTTTTTTATTAATTTTGAAATATTGCAACCTCTAAATAATAAGAAAATTTGTCTAGACTGCAAGTACAGATCCTATAGAACGTGACAGACAACCCAACGTCTATTTATTTACCTGGGCAAACTACTGGATAGTCAGGTATAAACAGGTATATCAATGTTAGTTACTTTCACTCAATAATAGAAAAAACATTATATCTCATCATAAGCGCTGGTTTATGGCCACAAACTTACTTTCAGTCAGGACAATTTTTTCTTATTATCTTGATGTTACAAAGTTTTATTAAAAATCGTTTTTTTTTTAATTATTTAAAAATAGTCTGTCCAGGATTTTGGCAAACCCATTTTTAATATATTATGTTATATACTTAATTTATTTAGTTCGTATCTTAGACTATAATGCGACAAGTGCGACGCAACGCGATGCGAAAATATAAAATGTATGATAGTGTCCTACATGACGAAGCGCGATTGACATTGACACAAGGACTCGTCGCATCGCGTTGCGACGCTCACATAAGACAACGCCTTAGAGCCTGGGTACATATGCGGCACAGCTGTCACCGCGACTTGCGCGCGAATGTCACCGATTAAGTCAATGTCAGTCGCGAGACGGGCCGACAGAACGCCGCGTAATATGTGGTAAAGCTACTCAAGTTATTTATGAAAGTATTGCAAAATACAACAGTTTTTTTGTTACTTTCCACTCTTGAGAAAACATAATTATTTTCTTTTCGGTATCCTGCTTAGCACAACAATCTGTGCTTTCACATTTAGTTGCTACTATGTTTGATATGTGTCTGCTAGTGACATTGAAACTGTGAGGATGAACCATTGACCTCACTCACTACTGGAATCGGTTCTGAAGGGTTGGGACACTATTTCTCATCTTCTCATCAGTCTTGAGAAACGGACACTGCCCGTTGGATAATTTATACTGATATTTAAGACTTCTTTTATAGTAAACATAATAACAAGTCGTAGTATTTGTAGCTGCCTGTATAAACATGACTCACTCTAAATGCCCAATGTTTGTTTATGCAAACCAATCGCAACAACCATCACATTTGGGTTGAGTATTTTCAAAACGGGGTTGGTCGGTTACAAATTTAACTGGTCTAAATAATTTTAATGCTCTTCTAATACCAGATTGACTGGGATTGGAAATCTTTGTTATAACTTTACCACGCGAATTGCCGAGAAAGTCTTTGCGTAAATTGAAGTTCTACCATCATTGAACATTGAACCTCCATCATGTCTAGAGTGATGTATGATAAATGTGTAAGAGGTGTTTGTGACGCAGTGGTGACAGCGCTTTGGTTGAGATAAGAAAAGTTAAGAAACTAAGGCTCGGTCATATTTGGGATGGGTGACCATTCTGTGACTTCAATTTACAAGGTTCTGTGCTTTGAAAGGCACGTTAAGCTGTTGATCCTGGTTAATATCGATAGGTATTAGTCGTCAAGCCTAGTCAGAGGCCCTCGGCAGCTTAATAACATCTGACAGTAAGGTGAATAAGCTTACAACACCCCTCCACCAAAACACAGTGTTCAAGTGTTATGTTTCCGCGTGGTGGAGTATTGCTCGTACCACCTCATAGTTGAGGCCTGTGCCCAGCAGTGAGACGTATTATAGTCTGATGAGAGTGAGAATAGACGACCAATCTGTTTGTTTCTACCATTTTACCTCAGTAATCTTCAGCCGGTTGGTATAGGGCATGACGGCCACGGGTAGAAACTTGTGTGCCACCAGCAGAGCCAACGTGGCCAGCCCTCGCACCCCGTGGATGCAGGCGATCTCGTCGTCCGTTCCTGGAGCCACCAATTTGCTGATCGTCCGGTAGAGTGAGAAGGAGCTTAGGAATCCATCTGGAGAATATAAGGGAAAAAGACATGTATTTTGACCAAACTCACATCCATTTCACAATTATAGCGTTTACAAATCATACGTATTATACGTACGGCTATTACGTATTGACGGAATGTACTCGTACTTTGAATTTGCTTTGCCCACTCAGCTGAACACAAATACAAGCTTTCATTAATTCCAAGCATTCTACTGCTAATTGTTCACTTCAGGTTATTGTCCTTTACTCAGTAACAGAAAATAGGAGAGAATCCTTCTCCCGGATACACTCGATGCTACGAAGATGGCGATCAAAACTCAATGCTGCTTTTATTCGGAGTTAGCTAAAAACCAACAAGTTCTTTTAAGTAAGTACCTACCTACCTTTTTTCTTTTCAGGAGCTGGCTCTTCATTTTCGCTTCCTGCTTCTTCCTTCTCATCATTTTCTTTGTCTTCTGCATCGCCATCCCTCTCTTCTGACGGTTTTCTAGCAAAATAGTCCTGCAGAGTCGCCACAAGCACCAGCAAAAGGATGACGCCGTAGAAAGATCTGGAAAACAGGTTGATTTGGCAATAGCATTTTGGAAATTGTGACGATTCAAAAGGGTCTTAAAATAGAGTTTTAGTTTAATTGTATTTTTTCAACGCGATCATAGTAAATCTGATTAAAATAATCAGGTTTAGAGCGGGTACACATCGGGCGTTCTCCGACGCGAGCTTTGTCAATGCGCGTTTCGAGAACCAGGGAGTCCTATTGAAGTGCACACATGCAAGCGCGCGCTTATTTCTGGTCGAGCGTTGATATGAAAACGCGTTTGAGGCAACGCCGAGTGCCCAATGTGTTCCCGCTCTATATTGCGTTCATCTCAACAAATGCTTAACAGGTTCTAAAAAATGATAAACTTTTGTTGGTACCATATTGGCGAAGAGTGAAGATATTCGTTAGTACCGCCATTATATAACGGTACAAGCTACCGCAAAATTACTCACAATGTCAGAATCGTTGGCAATTCAAGCCAGTCTTCCCACCAGTCGTCCTCATACTCCTGACAGTCGCTCTCCTCTACTTTAACCCGGACCACCAGCCCGCTTGTATGTTGGTAGTGCTTGAGGGCATCCTTGATGACCAACTCGACATCGTGAGGCTCGCAGGCGGTCGGCACGCAGACGCCCCAGCTCAGCGTCGAAAAACGCGGCACGAAGTGACCTGGCTAAACAAAGCACGGTAACGCTTAGTACCAACGGAACGTTCTGGTTTCGTCTAAGAACAATCGACTAACATAGTGGAACTAATAAGAGAACCACGTTAAAAAAGAGTAAGTTGATAAGAACTTTTTAGTATCTATGATTGTTCTGTTTTTAAATGAAAAAAGGACAAATTGACTGACAATTCGCAGTTTAAAACATCAACATCATAATCAACCAGAGGACGGCTGCTATTCATAGATAACTTCCACAAACATGATCTTAATGAATGACATGAAAAAATCGTATACCTTTTGGCAAGAAAGTTTTGAATTCGCTTTTGCGTAAGCTGTGCACACAATGATGATTTTAACACAACCCATAAAGAAAAGAGCACTCACATCATCGATCCGGCTCTTGATCAAGTTCTTGGCTTGCGCCAGATGCACTGGCAGCTCCAGATCGGGATGTTCAGCCTTCACATCCAGCCTCGCCAGGCAATACTTTCCCTGCACCTTCACCACGCTGCCCGATTCCAACTGCACCCTCGCACGGCTGGAAAGACACTGGTCGAAGTCCCCCAGCTGAATGCCATTCCCTTGGAGTATCCCCGAAGGGATTTTAGCAGTGGCATCGAGCACTGAAATGAAAAATTAAAAGTATGTAATTCCACATACCCAAGGACAGTCACACACGCGATCGCAAGCTCAGTACAACTGGGTGTGTGTCGTGTGTCTCTTGAGACTCGGAAAGGGTATTTGCTTTTACATGTAAATATCCACTACGAAGCCCTAATTGCACAGTCCAAGGTTATTTGAAGCGACCGTAGGTCCTTGCTGTTTCTTTTTTATTCAGATGCAGAGAAAGGAAGTATCTTTCAACATTACGAGTTAAATCCTGAATTTATAAGCTTACACTTGATTTCGCACGTGAACCTTAGTTACGGATGGTGACCAGTGTGGATTTTCATCATTTTGATAAATGAACAACATATTAAGGTTTTTGTTGGTGGTTTACCTAACATATTATGTTTGATTGGGCATATTCCCTTATCATGCAACACTCATAAATGCCTTAAATAATTAACACAAACATTTCATCACCTTTTAGTAATTAATTAGCAATTCAATTAGTTTTTGATCCCTAAGCACTTTATTTAAAACGTACAATTAAACTTTAATTCGATTCAAGCACGCATGATCAAATACCGTCTAGATAATTAATTTGTTTTTATGTGTAACAACTGTTACCGAAATCTCTGAAACGCTGCCAATGAAAATAAAAATGTTCGATCAGCACAAACAATTGGGTACCCCGAGAGGGCGATAAGCCAGCGAAATACTAGTTTAAAACATAATATTCGAGCTAGCCTCAATAAACTCGTGTATGTTAAACCTTTACACAAGCATTATATTCAAGAACACTGGAAAGCTCTTATGCATGCTTACATAGTTTGTAGCATCTTTGTGTTTACTCTAATTATTAGAAAACAGACACATTTTTACAATAATTTATGCTGAGTAAAAATAACTAATTATAGCGACAAACTAATTACATGTTACAATTTCTAAGTCATTTATTCTGATCGGGTCCCTTGTCTTTCAAGTACTGATAAAATAACAGCAACCTATATATTTTTAATGTAAGTTTAATAAAAGTGCCTATCCTTTGTTCTTAAATTAATTATAGACCTAACAAACTCATTATATCTATCATATTGTCGTATTATTTCTTTTAGCGACTAAGTATTTTCCGGTCAGTGTTTTTTTGCATGGCTACTGAAAACTCGTCCCTAACCTGAATTTCCGCTGGCATTTTATCCGAGGAAAGAAAAAAGTCTAGAAGCGTAATCCTTTTTCACCAAACTCCGAACTCAAATTAGTATAAATTACTTACTGCTGAAAGCCCATAACTTTGTGCCTCGTAATTGCCTCAAGACGATTTGCCCGTGACGTCTACACTCTGGGTTATGAATTTTCGAGAAATTTGGCGCGAAAGTCGGGAAGAATGCATAAAAGTCCTCAAATTCACTTAGCAACAGATTACGGCGGTGCAAAGCATCCGTCACGTGTTTCAAATGACTTTCACTTATTGTTGCCGCCTCTAGACTATCAAACTCTTTCGACTTTGCGTCCTTTGTCGTTTCTTTTCCTGAGTGTTTTTTACGTTCAGGCTCGTGCTTTTCGTCTTTGGGTTTTGGTTTTACTTTTTCCTCTTTCTTGACTAGTTCGGGATCTGGTTTTTTATCAGCTTTCTTTGAATCTTCTTTACTAGTCTTAGCCTCTTTCTGCTCTTGTTTTGGTTTCAGTTCTTCTTTTTTAGGTAGTTCCTTTTTCTTGTCTTCTAACTTTGGATCTTTCTTTTCTTCCTTCTTTTGCGATGGAGATACTTCTGGTACAGACTTAGTGGGCTTGAATGGTTTTTTTACCTCCTCATCTTCTTTTTTATTTGCATCGAGTTTAATATCTTTTTTAGCTGGTACTGCCTCTTTGATAGCTGGTTTCTCAGGCGGCTTGTCAGGTTTAGTTACCTTTTGCATTTTTATTTCTGCATTTTTCTCTGTGGTATCACTTTTTGGTGTTTCTTTTATTTTGACTTCTTGCCTCTCTTTTTTCTGAATTAGTGGAGCTGCCAATTTGCTCTGATCCACCTTTTTTGCCGGTGGTTTAGATGTAGTCTTTTCATCGTCATCATCATCATCGTCAACATCATCATCGTCATCATCATCATCGTCAGCATCATCATCATCTTCATCATCATTGTCATCGTCGTCATCGTCGCCTTTTTTTCTAAGTTTTTGACCATTTTTGTCATCGTCATCTTCGTCGTCGTCGTCATCGTCGTCATCATCATCATCATCATCGTCACTTATCTTTAATTTAAATATTGGTTTCTTTTCTTTTGTCTGTTGTTTTATTTTGACATCCTGTTGGTTACCCTTGGAGCTTCCTCCAATAGCTTTCGAACTAATTTTGGAACCACCATCTTCGTCATCATCATCGTCGTCTTTTTTAATTTGTGCTGTTTTCTTGGTTTTTACCTCTAATTTTAATCCTGATGAACTCTTTTCACTTTTACTTACTTTCTCTTGATGTTTTATGACAGAGGCCTTACTTATTTTGGCATCATCGTCACCGTTATCATCATCATCACTGGCATGCTTTAACTTTAAACTAGACTTTACATCCTTTTGACTTGCTTGTAATTTCTCCCGCGTAAGTCTCTTCAAATCGTCATACGAACGTTTTTCACTTTCGGTTTTAACACTTTTTTGGCCGACCTTGGGCTCGTTCACATCACAATCATCACACTTTTGTTTCTTCAAATCGCTTCGCAGTTCGTGGGCAGTTTTGGGTAAGTCGCGTACTCGGAATGCGGTGATCACTGTTGCTAGGATAGGTATGCAGATTAAAATTAGAGCTAGCGTCCACAGGGGGCGCGCCATGACCGACGCGTACGCTTCACGGCGCCATCGTACGTGCAACTGAAATGTTCACCCACAGACCCAGTTTATTTCCATCACACATGGTCTCAATGGCAAATCGGTGGGAGATTCATTGATTAGTAAAGTATGGCTTTTGGGTCGGGAAAGGTACGTTTCGCGGGAGTTAATTTGAGTGAACTGGCGTGCGGGCACAGCTGATGGCATGAGTCCAAGATCAGTGTAAAAATAGTGTGGTGAGGCGATTGTCCGGAGACGAGCCGGATTGATGACGACTAATGCTTGTCCGAGCGCGATCGAGTGCGATAGGTCAGCGATAATTAAACAATACTCCTTGTCAACTATTATAAGTGGTAGTGATCCACTTACATGATCCATTTTCTTCTCATTAACAAGGAGAAAGGTGAAAGAAGAGTATTGTTTGCAATTTGTCTTTGTTTGTAAATAGTTCAGACCCATCAACGATAACATCGTTAAAGTTATGAACTGAACAAATTACATTAAATACCTTTTTTATTATCTAAATAGATACGTAGGAATTATACATATACTAGAAGCATTTTATCTTGACTTAGACGTTACAGCTTACTGAAAAGGCGTACGGCATTCGGTTAGTAGCTTGTTTTGTTGACCAATCCAGCACTTAAAAAGCTCTGTAAATGTTTGTGGTAAGAACAGCTGTGCTTATCAACGCTGTTTTAATTTGCAGCTTTAAGTAGGTAATTACTTAGTTAATAGCGCGCTTTATCCTAACTACACTTTTCATGGATTAAGTCAAAAATTGTTATTCTTAAACTACTTTACAAAGTCAAATTAAACGAAAAGCACATAAAACTTACACTTAGCTAAGTATTTTAAAAAAACGCCTAGTTAAATATGCAGAGGTGTTTTAACGCGACCAGATATGTTGCTAATGAAAACATCAGGCGATGTTAGTTTAGTTATTTTTAATTTTGATTCAATTTTCTTAATCACGACACAAGCCGTGTCTATATGAAAAGTAAATGTAGGCGTAATGAGATTAACAATTGACCTGATAGGTTTTGGGTTTTTAACTTCATTGACCTTAAGTGATTAACCTATTTTCTATTACCACAGTTAGTAAACAAACCTATTGACATGTTTTGCAGACGGTATTTCGATGCTGCAAGTTTGCCAATCAGCATTTAGCATAACGATAATGTGCAGATTTCACTTGTGAAAATTGAAGGTTTCCCGTAAACATAAAAATAATGTATACCTAGTGAACACATTGTTATACTAAGCAAGAGATCAAAGGTGGCGCTGCGAGTCTATTGTGAAACCACATCTGTCGCAACCACTTCTATTTTAGTTATTTTTAACGCCTGAGTAAGTATTCTTAAAATTAATTTTGATAATGATTAAGCTTGAACAAATTCGTAACTTTTACAAATCTCGCTCTGTTCCACCTCTAGAAGAAGGCTGCGGATGAAGAATGGCATACCCGTTAATACATTTGTTTTGTTTACTAATGAACCTACGTATTATAAAGATCAGCTATCAATGCATATTTTGTAGACATTTTAGACTCGATCCACGAGATTCTTAAAATCTAATATCCAATCGATAAAACGTACCTACTAATCTTAGTAATAAACACTTCAAAATCTTAGTAATAAATTACGTATTCCCAGAAAGTTACGGGTGCCCAAGTTACTGTTCAAAAATTTTCACGGTGAAAGTACAGCTTATGAAATACGTCTCTATATGTAAAGCTACTTAATATCTATGAGTATTTAGGTCTATGCTTATAGTTCAACTATAGTATAGGCCAGTGCTTTCTTAAATCCAAGAAATCGGACCTGTCCGACGGGCAGTCGATTGCTTGTTAGTCCACGGCGAACACCGTCTTTGTCTCATACAATGTTTAGGAGACATGACTCCTGCCTCACTCCTGTCCTCCCAGAACGTATAAAAAACAACTGAAGGTACTTACTCAGTAAGTACAATAAGTACTACCTCATTGATTAGGTAATGCATGTGCCCAGCAGTGGGACTTATTAGCTACTCAGAACCAGGTTATCAGGCGTCTCCTTCCCAGCTGCTGAAATCGCCTTAGTTTTTAAACAAAATATTAGAGACAGTCCTACCTATCTCACTCCTGCCTCCTGTCACAAGATATACTATATTTGTAAGAAAAGATAGATGTATATACTTCATTAGTGTATTAGTGCACTTAGATCCAGGTTATCAGGCCTGTGAGACAAGCAGTCGCCTGCTTGTTAGTCCGCGCCGAGGCGCCCTTGTCGCCCGATGCCGCAAGCGCAAGCCAACCTTCGGGGGACATGACCGACCGAGACATCGTTAATTGTTAGAGACATTGTTTCTTTCATCACTAAATAGTTTAAAGCAAAGTCGCTACTCGCGTCTGTTAATATATATGTATGCTTAGATATTTAAAACGTCGGTTTTTATTTTCGTTTCAAATGTGGCATTTATGTATTTTTTTAATTCCAAAAACTTTACCAAAACAAAAACCAAAGTCAAATCAAGTTCAATGTGAACTTGTGACTGGAATATAGGAGAAACTTTTATATTCCACGAATTAGGTACAAATAAATGATCATCATCATCATCATCCATTGTTCGTGTAAGTAGGTACTTTTTATCTGAATACCTACTTTTTAATCCATTTTTGCTTACTACAACTAGTTAAGTACCTGTTAAGGGGTGGAGGGTTGATGGCCTGAGACACAGGATTTTTCCTAGTTCGGGGGTCAACCCACCATAGTCATTAGTAGACGAAACTAGATTAATTATATCTTAAGTTGTATGTGTTTTTAGTGTTATTAGTTACTAAGATTATGGTATGGAATAAATGATTTATTATTAGTATTAAACATTTGCCACTTGCGAGATTTGATCCCACAACAACTGGATTTGCACATTAGTACCGGTACTAATAGATAGTGCTTATTTCTATCAAAATAATCTTTAATTTTTTTTTTTTTCGCTAAGGTAGCGAAAAGTTGTATACGAATTTTTCACAGAAGCTTACAAGTACTGTAATTGCTGTAAGGCAGCTTTGAATAGTATTATTACTACATTGTATAAATCAATGTTACTTCCCGAGTCTGTCCTCATATCTGGTATGTATTCTTAGATCTTTAATAAATAAATAACTTCAACGAACACACCAATTACCTAGCCCCAAACTAAGCGTTAGCTTGTGCTATGGTGACTAGGATAACGGATAGATATACTTAAATATATTTATAAACACCCATGACTCAGGTACCAATGCTCGTGCTCATCACACAAACATTTGCCCCAAGCAGGGATCGAACCCGCGACAGCCGGTTTTGTAGTCTGGACCTCAGACCACTAGACCAAAAAAGCTGTCATCAGATCTTTTAAAGTACTCAACGGATTTTGAAGCAGTTTTTTTAACGGATCGAATGATTTCATAGGAAATTTGTAGGAAAGATGTATAATAACATGCTTAATATACCTCTATAAGCCCAAATTCCATGCAGACGAAGCCGCTTCCACGTAGTTAGTAACTGATAACTGAAACTGAAATGATAGACGCTGGCGAATCTATCTTCACGAAGATTAGAAATGCAAAAATCTGCGCACAATATAACACAGATTAACTACTAAATTTAGCTTTAATAATTCAGTTAACGCTTAGGTTATTTATAAGTTATTATCAAAAACAGAATTCTGATCATTCATGGTCTTTTTGCAATGTATTTTGCTAAATTTATACGATCTTGGCCTTTTGCAATCATGCTTATATGAATAAATCATAACTCTTGCTGATTTAGGTGCATTATCGTTATTTCCGCAATGTCACGCGAGGTCATATTTAAAAAATAATAGTTTAAAACACTAGAAAAACACGCTTTTATTGCTACCTAAAAAAATCTGAGTAGAAAGAATTTATATAACAGTAAAGTAGAAAACGTCGGGTGCACTTTATCGTTTTCATAGTTCTCTTTTTATAGTTACCAATAAATAGAATGATTTTAATATACATATAAGTACTATACCAAGCACCCCACGCTTTTTACTGTAATATAAATTCTTTGTACTCAGAAATTATTTTCTCTTTTTTAGTTAGCAAAAAAGCGTGCTTTTATTAGTTTTTTAAACTATTATTTATTTTTGTTAATAAGGATAATGGAATACTCATATCAAATTATTGCATTGTCATCGGTATTGATACGTGTGCAAAGATTCCGAGCTAATGAAAGCGTATTAATAATAATTAATTCTTCTAAGATTATAACATCTAATACGGACTTGAAACTAAAACATGTGGTCCAACGATAACCTACATAATGTACATGCACCAATTAATTAAAGTTATTGTTAAGGCCAATGTCAAATGTACAGCTTTTGCGATAGGAAACGAGCTTATTCGGAAGTGGATGACAAGGTCCCCTAGAATTAGTTTAGAGGTCATGATTGAATAAATAAATAGCTAAAGGCGCTTCCAGCAATTAAAGAGGCTTCCTTATTCAATAACAGCCCTGAGCTCATCCTTATCGTCCTGAAATAGAGGCTTATGTTAAGATTCATAGGTTGCAAGATTTATGTTAACGAAATATTAATTAAGAAGTAGAAGAATCTGCCGTACCCAGGGCAGTAGCATGCAAATTGTTTGTAAGTTTGCAACTAGGTTCGGCAGGATCCCTAACTGGTTCTACATGGCGACTACTCGAGATCACTCTTAAGGAGTGTAACAGTGTAAGGCGGTAAAAATTAAGGCATTTCTAGAAATCGGATTAATTTAACACTTTGAGTACACGTATTAAGTACCGATGACAATGCAATAATTTGATAATTTTTCCATTATCCTTATTAACTAAAAAAATAAAGATAAAAAATAGTTTAAAAAAACTAAAAAAAACACGCTTTTATTGCTAACTACACGCTTTTTACTCTCCTGTAATATAAATTATTTGTACTCAGGAATTATTCTCTCATTTTTAGTTAGCAATAAAAGCGTGTATTTTTAAGTTTTTTGAACTATTATTTTTTAAAATAATAGTCATAAAAAAATAACAAAGAGGATTAATGTTTATTTCATTTTGATGCTAAAACGCGTAAAGAAAATATCGCCTAAGAATATTTTTCTAAAACGACCAGTTTCTGATCTTCAAGGCTTACGTCAAAATTTAGCATTTGCTATATCAGTGTCTAGTTTGTTCAAACCTGATATTGCGACCGTTAGCACGAAATTTATGCAAATTCGCTTCCTAAAAGTAATAGTTGGCTAGCAATGACATAATTAACTCCTACACGTACAAAAACATGTCTGGTTGTTACATGCCAATGCTTAATTGGCAACACGTCATACTCGTATTATCGTCCATTCAGTGTAGAATTCATTCATAAGTTTTTGTGCAACAATAATGAATCATAGTATTTTCAAGATAGACTCAGAAAGTTAGCCAGTGCCCGTCTAAACCACGGTAATATTATCAATACAGTATTTCAACTCGGCCGTGTCCTTGAAATAAGTACCTACCGCCGCGCGGTACGTAATCATGAGATAGGGCTGTTGCTGTCGCCTACCTACAGCGTTTTAATTGCATCTGCCTACTTCTAGTTTTGAGATTGTAAATTTATTACTTTTTATTTATAAGCACAGATACTTAGTAACAATATAAAATATTTATATGATTTCATAATATACTTTGTGAATTGAATAGAAAGTGTTCAATAAAAATGCAAGTTGTTTTATTGATTGATAGATTAAATTTAAAAACTATGATTAAGTATGTAACTTTATATCAAATCGGTGTAATAAATTTACGACCGAAAAATATTTGCGAATTGACTGTATTACTAATATTATAATCGTATGTACGGAATGCTTTATTATTATATTTGAGTGCAGCGCAACATATATTCTACTTGTAATGTTAAATATGTACTTGCACTTATTTCGAGTAAGAATTCGGACGGTTACTGATTAAAAACCAGCACACCGTCCGTTCGTCACTGCGGCAATCCACGACTGTAGCATACCAAGCGCATGCCAGGATCCGAGCGCGTAGGTATAGCTCGCGCGTCGTCCGTTTATATGAAGATAGAATACTGAAACCGAAGAGATCTTCAACAAATAAGTATTTTATTTACAAAATATTTTGGATGACTTGGCTAGCCAAAATTTTTTATTTCAAATAAACTGGTTTTATAGATATAATTCTGGAAAACACTGTTTAGCTAAGAACCGTTCCATATACTTACACCATTTGGTCATTTAAATACCAACAGGTTTACTGTCTATGAAAATATTCTTGTGATTAGTAATCAAAATTGATCAATTTAAATGATAATTCTAGAATAATAATACTAAAGAACTACAGTGAAATGACAATGAGCTCGCTGTCCTTGAGAGGATTCAGACATACACGAAAATATTTTACCCGCCGCGGTTTCGACTTGGTAAAATTCGATTCTCTAATATAATAATATCTATAAGCATGTTATCATACATAAAATATTGTCTGTGTTCATCAGGGATAATGTAGGATTCTATTGGAGAAAATAACTTTTGAAATCGGTCCAGCAATTTCGGAGCCTATTCAATTCAAACAAACAATCAAACCTTCCGCTTTGTAATATTAGTGTAGATATATATAATTAAACGTATTTTAAATACTGTCCTATGTAGCTTCCTTTTAATCATGAAGACTAAGGCTGCATTACCACGTGCGAAGTTTTATGAAAGTTCGTGTCAAATACTACTAGTAAATAAATAAATATACAACAACATCACATACATTGATCTGACTTCGTGATGAGTAGCTTAAGCACTTGTGTTACAAATATTAGAATCAAACAGTTGTATTACAAATAAACTTAAATAAATACATATAACACCCAGGTCAGTACAAACAGTCACGTTCATGCACACAAATGTTTGTACAGTGCGGGGATCGAACCCGCGACCTCTTGGTTTATAGTCAACTTCTTAACCATTACACCAATAGTTTTCTTTTGATGTACACCTACTAAACTAACACAGCCCATTATTGTAGCGATATCCATAGTTTGACCAACTACACATGTAGTTCGTATAGAGTTACAAGAACATCGCCGCATTAGATTGCATACGTAGCCTGGTGCATCATGATACACTGTTGTCGCAATTTCTGTACCAACAAACTAAACTTTCACAACAGGAGTTAAAGTTTGAAATTGAATAACATTGTTTGTTGGATGCCTTGAAATTGGCGAGTATGAATACAGCTGATATAACATTAACTTTTGTTACCCTGGCATGCAGTCTTACTTAAAAACGAAAATACGAGTAGTATGTGTCTTAAGTTGGAAACAAACAATTTGAAACTATCTGACTGCATTTTAGGCACTGAAAAGTCTCTTTGCTGACCACACAAAACCACTCAAACCTGAAAAAGCCACTCCAAAACTGAAGCTAAGGGTCCTCCAACATACACATACTTTCCGTAGCCTGCATATAATTATATCGTTTTGTAAGAGACTAAAATCAATTGAATTCAGATTTAAATAAATCAATCATGAATATCATGATATTCCAACCTATTTTGGCCTGTTGATTTTCATCGTATGAGTTGTCTGCTATTTTATAAAGCATTTATCGGAGTTTAAATTCACGTAGGATGAAACATTTTTTGATAATGGGCTACGATAATGGGATATTTTTTTTTAGATTTTTTCGCAAAATCCTCTAGTTTTATGGCCTTTTACAGTCAAGGACACATTATCCTAGGCGAATGAACCAAGGGCTGTCTTTCCTGTTCTCGAGCGAGCGGCAATGTGTGGCCCTCACCTTGCTCTTTCAAAACTCGACTCAATAAATAGAGTACATAGAGTTTAATGCGAAGGCCGTGGTTACTCTCATGATAGTTGGAATGTCGATTGCTGGCCACGAAAAAAAGAAATGCATCACACACGCCTTAAAACGCACTGATGACAAATGCTTAAGGCGGTCGCATGTGAGTCGCTAAGAAAAAATTTAACCAGCGAAAATTTCCAATTTCATAGAGGGCAGGACGGAAACAAACATTTCATGAAAACATGGCACTGTTGTCTAGCTCTCTTTTTGACTAAGTCTTCTTCATTTAACAAATCGTAATAGTTAGAAAGAACCCTTCATACATATTAATAAAATTATTTCAAGCACAAAGCTGCAAATAAATAAAACAGGATAACTATTATTCACGCATGCAATGATGTGGGATCATTGTCCGTACTCGTCGGAAAAAGATATTTTAGAGTACCTATGTGAACTGCATCTTGTGATTATAATCTAGTTATGCTCCAGCAAAAACGCACATGATCTTATATGACCAGTAGTAGGTACTTGTCAAACTATGTATGAAAAGCTAGGGATGCTACTTCTATGGCAATTCTGTATTTATCTGATTTTTAAATTCAATTTCGCAAGCAATGTAATGTGGAATAGTTGTTTTAGTATTGTTAAAACAATTGGTTTTTCCATATTTATAAAAGATACGATTTTCTTACAAATACCCGAAAAGTTGTTCTGTGTCTCGTGCTTATTACTTTAATTGTTTTCGGTCAAATATAGAAATCCGAATGACTTGACTTTTTTATTCAATCTGCCTCGAAAATTGTGACACCCTTCTTAACTGTTATGTCTAGGCACATGTATTTTAATACCCTGTGTAGGTAAGTACATAGTATCTATGAATCTACCGCCACACGCACATTAGTACCTGGGTCAAGGACCTGTGCGAGTAAGGTTCAAGGGCCTGTAGAGGCTAGTACTTGAAGCAAACCTGCGGTTCGCCTTTTACTCCTTCACAATTAAAGCGATTATCTACCTTTTCACTATAACGAAATATAAGCTCGTTGGTAACAGGACGCAATTTCGGAAAATTAAATTAAATCGAATAAGGACATTCACAACACAAAATTGCCGTAGGGTTCTTAGGGTGTTGGAAAAAGTCGCCATACTTTCACGTCACTACATTATTTGTAATAGTAGTGTGAAAGAAAACATTTTAATAAAATCCAAAAATAAACATCTGCCAATTAAAGATCTTACCCGTTGTCCTACGGGAGCGACGCAACGCAATGCGACTAACGATCACGCGATTGTCATGGACATCGAAAATGGGCGCCGCAGATTTCGCGTTACGTTGCTCTAGGACAACGCATGTCGGAAAATATCACCGGCAAATCGAACAGCAACAGTCTTATGGTAGAACTATTTGAACAGCCTGTATAAGCATTATTGAATCTGCTCATTAGTAAAAAAATCATGTCTTCATTAAATGGAGAATACCAAACATTCAAATCGATAAAAAGTTGATGTTTTTAATTTCAGTCAAATATTTATGTCACCGAGGACTGCGAATAATCCTATCAAGACAATTCCCCGTGTACCTACCAATAATTAAGCAGATTATTTAAGATATCTTGAGAATTTCCTGCAGATGTTACGAGTACGTTAGCCTTCGTTTATTTACAAATAAGGATTAAAGTAATTATGTAAAATGTGTTAATTAATTGAAAACCTGACCCGTTCCGAAAACATTTCTCAAATTGAAAAGTAATAAAAAGTCATGCGAAATCGTACTTCGTACCTTACTTCCTACAATTTTTAAACTTATAACGGAGTTGAATATAATTATAACGGAGTCATGATTTTATATTCTAACTAGCGAACCTGGCAGACGTTGTCCTGCCAGCTGTGTTTTATACAGCAACAGAAAAAAAATTGCATCAAAATCCGTTAAGTAGTTTTATAAATCGACTTCGCCAGACGCAGGAACCCACTTTGCTTTATACTATGTAGTAATTACATAAGTGATTTGATCTTGAAAAATATTATTAGTAAAATGTTACCATGTTTACAACGCATTTATTCTTATCTGCACAAATGGCGAGCTGTTGAAATATTACTAAAACCAGTTAAAACCTAAAATAAAGAATGACTAGCAACACACACATTTTTGAAATATGTTGTTGTTTTTTTTAGATTTTTATGCTGAACAAGTATGTGGATGGCATTATCATCTAGACTGGCTGACAAGCGACATTTTACAACCTTGAAAATGTGGGCGTGATGTATCTTTGTTTTTTTTTTAATTTATTTCAAAAACTTAAAGCGCTGCGAATATTTTGAATGAAAAGATTCACAAATGGAATGATAGAACATAGTTTTATTCGCAATAAAATAGGTACGTTGACATCACGGAATTTATATAAAGTCATATTTAAAATTGATGAACAAAATTATTAAACCAATTTGGAACAAAATGACACACTATCCGCATTAATTGATTATACCCTAATATCAACTTCATCTAGCTAATATGTTTACACTTACTTCTTAATTATGAGTGTATCTTGTTTTCTGACCATCTGGTTTAGTTTAAGTAGCTAAGTTAATCGAAATCTTTATTTAACATCCGCATAGTAAGGAAAAGTAATAAAATGATATAATTTAACTAAGTCGACACCTGCGTTATATTTTTTTTGCGCACAATTCCAATGACTTATTAACATTTTTTATCCAAAAAGCCTGTTCTAGATGTAACCTTTGAATAACATAAGTTTAGAATTAACATTTCAAGTTTATTCATCTCAAATTTTAGTAATATTTCTATACATACCTGAATCATTTCTATAAACCACCTAGAGTTCTTTAAAAAATCGAGCATTCATTTAAGCCATTGACCTCTGTCATGATGAGTATGATATAATTAATCATGGTTTCAAATAAATGTAAACGATTATAATTTATTTATTAATTCAATTAATGTGTCACGTGATTTATGTCAAATTCGAAATTTGTGATTTATTACAAAACTTACACGTGTACCTTTTAAATTTATAAAATAGTTTGAATTCGGATTTAAAAAAATGTAAAGCTCTGTAAGCTTTGGTGTGTGATACCTAAAGTTAAGCAACCTAAGGCGCGGTCATGTTTGGGATGGGTGACCATTCTGACCATTTAAGTGACGTCTATTTACAAGCATCTCCGTGCTTCGGAAGGCACGTTAAGCTGTTGGTCCCGGTTAATATCGATAGATATTAGTCGTTAAGCCTGGTCAGAGGCCCTCGGGCGGCTTTATAACATCTGACAGTAAGGTTGGTCACTTACCTTACAAACACCCCTCCACAAATCCGCACTGAGCCCGCGTGGTGGAGTATGGCTCGGACCTAGTTGAGGTGAGGCCTGTGCCCAGCAGTGGGACGTATATAGGCTGATGAGAAAGCTCTGTACTAACATAGAGAGCACGAGCAGTGCAAATGTGATACAGATAATAGCTGAAATAGCTAATTGAATAGTTGGTTTGTATGTTATCTTTGTAGGATATTTTTAAGGTTGAACGTAGTACAGGTGATACACGGAACCCGATTACGGAGACTACCCTGTCCGTCTGTCTACCATCAAGCTATATCTTATGAACCGTTAAGCTAGAAATTGCTGTAATTCTGATGCCGCTATAAAATACTAAAAACAGAATAAATTAATTTGAATTAGGAGGCGCACATTTTATTTTTGGTTAGTTTTTACGTTATAGAACATTTAAGTGTTTTCGGAAAATTCTTAATTTTCCGAAAACACTTAACCACCGGGACTTAAGTGCCACGGGACAATAAAATTTTGCTTGATATTTTATTTTTAGAGAATTGGTATGGAACTCTTTGTGCGCGAATTTGTACTTGGTCTCACATAAACATCGTGTTTTCCCGATTTGGGACTATCTATACATAAAATGCCCACTATCCAATGCAAACATCACCTAAAATAGTTGCAAATTATTTTACGATAATAGATAAGCATTTTCGATGTTAAACATTATTTAATTCAACAACGAAAAAACGTTACTTTTACGATGATATGATTCATTTTACTTAAGATTTAAAAAGTAAACAAGTTCAAAGGCAATCAGGCTAAGTATTAGGGAAACTATTATGACTTTAATTTCTAGACCGATCAACTAATTGTTAATTTATTACTACTATAAACCTTGTACGTGTGATTTGTCAGATTCAATTGGTTCTTATTTCTTGATATCCTTTTAACAAGCGATTGGATCATCGTGACTCATCAAAATAACATAAATTGTTTTTTTTTTATTTCTTTGAAATGATAAAGTGCCAGTGGCAAATTTTCGTATAATACGTGTTTTATTAATTTATAATAAAATCATAATTCATAAACTTTAGAGTTCCGCCATGCTACGCAACTTCGTAGCATAAAGGTGGTCACACACCTAACCCGATCGTCACCACCTGATCTGTTAAAGTCCCAACAAATTGGGGTCGGGATTCTTACTAGTATTTCTGACGATTATTTTATTTCTTCTTCCTTTTTCGTGTCGGCAAGAACACGGGCTATATCTTGCTTGCCCAGAAAGCGGCTACCGTGGTAGCTCTCTAGTTATTGACTAGTAAGTCCTGACGCGAGTCCTCATACTTTATCGTATTTTGTGAAACTGCTTAGCCGATTTGGATAAAATTATTCGAAAACAAAAGATTTTTTTTGCTGTCAAAAACACATTGATTATAAAACTACCGATTATTTAAGGTCAATTGACACAAATTCGTGTCTTGCTAAAATAGCAAGAATACAAACCATCATTATCATCATCATATCAGCATTTCGACGTCCACTGTTGAGGATAGGCCTCCCGCAAGGATTTCCAACGCGATCGGTCCTGGACTTCCCGCATCCAGCGGCTCCCCGATACCTTCACCAGATCTTCGGTACACCTTGTAGGCACACATACCTAATAGGCGACACGAATTAACAAATGAGCCCCACGACGCCATCAAACTTACCTACACGCTGAGTAGAAATCGGCTAGTACTTTTTGGAACGTGTTTCTTCAAAGTTAGACAGTAAATATCATTATACTAAATGCGCCGTATTGCGTATCGCACGCGACACATTAATAATCGTGATAAAAACCACAAGAACGTTAATTATTATTCAAATTATTTTATTTGTTACCAAAAATCCATGAAAATAGATACCAAGCACAACTCGAATACAATATTTTATACATTCTCTTGATTTAAATTCTCCTTTTACATATTACTGAGGCATTTAGCAGAAAGTACGGAGTATTCATTACCTGCATCAGTCACGTAGTCGGTTATCAAATATTTTGACAAATCCCTATCGCCCAATGAGTGGATCTTCAATAAGCATCGACCTTAAAGTAATAATGATTGGTGCTGGTTTTGAATGGCCAATAGCGTTAGTTTTTGGGCCATCTGTTCGCCCAACGCCCAACACTATTGTAATCCAGTCATTATCGTAAGTTCCCCTTTACATCCTTAGTTTATGAAAATAATTATGATCGCAAAAACTGCGTTTTTAAATAACAAATAATCAGAAGCTATATTTTAAAATTAAAATCATTTGAATCAAAGAAACGTCATAAACCAATCAGCACGATTAAAATTGCAAAGAAAAAAAAATACAATAAACGAAAAAATACTATGCAAAACTACCCATATTATCAAGCTATTTAATTGTTTAATCCAAATTCTTAACCTGTAATCCTGGATGTTCACAAAATACGTGTAATAATAAAGTCATTAAAGATTCAAATGGAAATATGTTTTTTTTGTCAAGTGAAGTACATGTAAAATACCCATGTGCCAATTACTTGCAGAAAAACCTTCATGTAAGTAAAACATTACTTAATTCGCCAAAAAATCTAAACAAAGCGATGTCTCATTTCCATATTTTATACAAAACAGAAGAAAAAAACAAACGAATTTCCCAATAGTATTGTTCCAGTGTCAGTGCCGGGTTAGGCTTCAAGTACGGCCGAGAATCAAGGTAAAAACTGAGGTATCTTATGTTCTTTTTAATAAAGGTGACTTCGCAACGGAAAAAGTTAGGTCTGACTGTACGTGCGCGATCGATATACGCCAAGGGATGCGCCCGCGCCGCACAGCATTGTCAACCGAGCCATGGCGTCGCGCGCTTGCCTGCTGCTCGCTATCGCGGCCGTCGCCGGCGCCCGCGACTGCATCGAACTCACACTACCCGACAAAAACATACTGACCGACACATTATTTAATAACACTATAGTAAAAATAAAAACGCAAAACACCAGTGATGTACCCAGAGTTAACGTGGTGCGGTTGTGGGACGAGTTCCCGAAGGTTGTCGTCCCGGCCAACGGGACGAGTGAACAATGCCGACGGGACAGCCAACACTTTCTGGACAGCCTGGACCGGCTCGAGCTGTGGGCCTTGAAAAGTAATTGATTTCTTATTGCATGCTCTTTTGACCGTGTTTTGGTTTTTTCAAGTATATAATATGTATGCAACAAAAAGACCGTATGTGATAATTTAATAATAATTATTTTTTAATTAAGTTCTTAACATAATTTTTAGATGCGATATTATTCGATAGGCGCATATTTAATTTGACAATCATTGAGCTATTGCTTATTTAAGCTTTTGTTTTCTAAAATATTCACACTAAGTAAGTTTATGTAACCTACCTTCAACTTCAAAGCTTCAAAATACATTAAGGTATACCTACTTCAAGATTATTTGACAGTTTTTAACTGAATTGCACAGAACGTAAGTGGCTTAAATAATTCGAAAGACACAATGTCAATAATTCTATAATGTCAATGTTAATAAGTCCTTAACAAATGGATGTTAAAATAGACTGATTAATGTTTTTTGGTTCATAAAATTTATGTATTATGCATTGTTCGGCACGTGATGTGTAATCAAAGAGCCTTCCACCCTTAATCCTTAATGAGGGTTATAAAACGGAAGGGCCCAAAAGTGCTGAATTTTATGGACTGCGGATATAAATTAAGGGTTAATTAGTTTTTTGTTGATACAATTTTTGAGCTGGAAAATATTTAACGCATTCATATCATTAGGACTCGCTCGATAATACATGTAGCTGGGAAGCGAGCTCTCTTCGGGTTAAAATCAAATTGAACGAGCAAACCTTTTTGCATAAAATGCAGCGAAAACTAATTTTCCCTGTTAGAGCTTCGTCGATTTTCATTCTATATTGTAATTTCATGAAAATTGCTATAGGTATTGGCATAAAAATTAGGCCCTAGTTGCTACATCTTAACAAACTTCCAAATCAATTGATTCGCAGAAATTATTATTAGAAAAATCATGCTAACACGGAAGTATTATTATTTCTTCTTTAACTTTAATATATTTTGCGAATTTGACGTTCAGCCTATTACTAATCAACTTGACAAACTAACTTTTACTACTTAGTAACTAATTGCCAAAGTTGATTTGCGGAAACCGCATTTTACGTCACGACACTTACTACGAGGAACTAAAAACTTGTTTCATTCAGCTATTCGCTACACGTGCTTGGTAAACAATAAAAATTACACAATGTTTAGAAATGCTTAGTATTGAATATATAATTACACAGTATACGAATTTGGCGGGCGATGAAACGCCTACAGGCTTATAACAGAATTTGTGAAGAAGACTTTACTGAACTCGAACAAGTATTTTGATAGCAAAGCGTATATTTCATCCGGTAAATAGTGTCATAAACGGTCGGTAAAACAGTGAAATATACTGTTCACTTGAAAAGGGTCAAAGTTACCCCCTTAATTAAAATAGAACGCAGACACGGTGTTTTGAGTTTGATCCGTGAAAATTTTAATATTTTTTTTTTATATTTTGGACACTTCTAATTGATGATATACCGGGACGAAATCAAAACTAAGTTTGATAAAGCTGTGTTATTGACAATTGTACATAAGTTATTCCTACTCGGAGGTCTGTGTGCTCGTATCTTCTCTTTATATGACAACAAAATATAGAAATGTTGCATGTTATTTACGAATACTTTTACCTAGTGTTGCCAGATGTCCCGATTTGCGCGGGACGTCCCGATTTTCCGGGCTCTGGTAACACGTCCCGATTTACCCTTTATCGAGACGCCGAATAATCCGATTTTTCTCTAACCCCCTTACGGCCGGTTTCAATATCATATTTGTCTTTGACTGAAAGTTAGATAACTGTCAGTTTCATACTAAAAGCTTACAGTAGTTTCTATGAAACTGACAGTTATTTAACTTTCCGTCAAATGTAGATAGAATATTGCGATCAGCTGTTAGTCTAAAGGATCAAGATTTTTTACTGGTGAAATCGAAAACATTGGTAAGTTAAATTTATTTTCCGTTAAGCCCCGACTTCCGTTTGGAATCAGTTGCGGTTTGGTATGGATTTTAGGCTCAGGCCACACCTGTGGCATACTGTCGCAGCATTATTTGTATTTCAGACTAACGGAAAGCCGTTAGTCTGAAGTAACCCAAAATTTCTCTCTTCTTAAGCCTTTTCTCGCGCACTAATTATATGGTTTTCGGATAAATCTTCTCTTCACTCGCCCACCGATTTAAAATTTTTGGTAATACACCTCGTATTACTAAAAATTTAAAGTCGTGCTCGGGCACTAAATCAAATGTCTTTCCATAAATTTTAAAGATCAAAAAGCCATATATATCGGGCACTCAATTTTTTTCGCGCAATAATTACATGCCTCTCAGTAAAAGAAGATCAAATAGCCCAAAGACCTTAGGCGCTCGCGCACTAATTCGTATTTCGATAAAAGCCCCAAAATTTACCGTTCCATAGTACCGACCGTCATAAGTAAAAAAAATGATCAAATAAAAATTTGTTTTTGTTTTAGTGTCCCGATATATTTAGCGTCCCGAAATTTACTTCACTGGACCTGGCAACACTACTTTTGCCTAAACAGATACTATAGAAAGTCTCTGGGGAGTCTTAAGCTACGGGTGTTTAAAAGCTTTGTTAAGTCTTTGATACAAGTTTCCCTGTTTATGCAAGTTCGTAAATAGGTCAAGGTATCACAGCGACAGGTTAAGCAATTACGAAATACTTGAAAACTTTTTCCATATCCGGCAAATACGGAATGTTATCCTGCTATGAGTGTTTTTGTTTCTGAGACAAGAATAATTGCTTACAGTATAAATTTCTGCAATAAAGTTATTGCTGATTCACGAAATGAATACAACTTTGGTACACATTGTTGTACCTTCGTTACTAAAACTTTAAAATGAAGTAATTAGTCACACTTCCACTTTTAGCTGCAACTCAGATTGAAATTGTTCAAGAACTATTTTCATCCTTTATGGAACTATACTGTAACAAATATTTACTAACATTAATAACATTTTGAAATGATACACTTTTTACGGATTATTTCGCGATACTGTTCTACTGTTCGCGTAAACCGAAGAAACAAATATTAATAACATATGCTTATTTAATTTTTTTTAATGAATATTGAATAAACAATCGCTTTCGCTTTAAGGCGGGTAAACCGCGGTGACGCTTGGCTTGGTTGACATGCTTGCGCGGCAAAAATACTGGTTAAAAGTTATGAAACTGAAGCTCCACCTTGACCGGAGAACACGTTGCTTTATTCACCCTGTTCTAAATGTCTAGAAATGAAAAACTACTTGTAGGAATTAAAAAAAAAACAATCAATCTTTCGACTTTGTGTCTGTTTATGCTTTTCATTTGTCCTAAATCAATAAAAGAAAATATTACTTTCAATTAATCATCATTTTTATATAATGCGGCAATGGAGACGACTGTTTGCGAGAGTAATATCTATTAATTCTAAATGTTACTTTTTTAAACTATATAGAAATATTTTTTTTAAAACAACTCTTAAGAGCATACATCAGACAGTAGTTAACGTAACAATGAAGTATATCGAAAATAAGAAAATAAATATGAGAAACATGACTTAAAAGTGTTTATTAAGTAGTTAATTTAAAGCGGCGTTAAACAAAAGTTATAGTCAATATTGGCATTCCCGGCATTGACATATCAAGAAATCTCTTGTTTCTGCAAAAGTGATGTCATTAAACTTTTGGGTCGATTCGTTACAATATGCGGTTTGCATTGAACTCACTGGAAAGTGATAAGTGATATAAAATCTGGTAAATAATAACTCTGTATTATTTACACACGTTGTAAGCATTCAAAGATTACTTAAGATTGTTCACGCGCTGTATTTATGGTCGGTTCTTGAAGCGCATCATAGCAGAAGAGGTGGATTTATTAACATGTTCTGTGAGTTGGTTCAGTGTTTCAGTAAAATTTTTCTTTGTTTACAGTCCCCTTTATTACAGCCTAACCTTTTAACTACGAACACTTTTCGGATGATTTTTTTTCGTAATATGATTGATTATACACTTTAGTTCATAAGCTCGTTGAAATTAATCAGAAAATTAATGTACATTTTTACTCTTATTACGATATAGTATTACGATATAATATTTTATATAACTCATGTCATCAAATAGGAAATTAAGTATGTATATGCAATGAAAACACTATGTATGTCATTTCATTAAGGCACTACATAAGTAAATCACATAACATCACAATGTGAAATTAAAATCACATCACACTTAATCATCTGCAATAAACAGTTAACTGGAATAATGAACTGCATAATCAAGTATTTTTAACCCCCGAGGGAAAAGAGGAGTGTTAAAAGTTTGACACCTGTTGTTTGTTTTTTTGTGATCGTCAAAATCCGTCCAGCCATTAAGCTCGCCGGCTCATGTTGCCGTTTCTCTGGCTCATGTCGGGGTTTTTTTTCTTAATGCTCCGCACGAAAATGTATGAAGCTTGGCGATGGCATACATTTTTAGTTAAAGTCCAATTCTACTTTTCCCCCTTTTGTCAAAATTACAATAACAAATCTGAGCAGATAAAAAGAACGTTAAAATCTTTAAAATAAAACAGGCACTACAGTTTTTGAGCATTATAAGTAAAATAAATCTGCCGTCACGAAAAACCCGGTGTATCTAGCAAATCTTAGTTCTATTCTATTCTAGAATTATCTGATGCATAAATAAAAACAGCGTAATAAATACTGCATCAAATTTGAAATACGAATCGGATCTTATATTTAAAAAAACCAAACTTCCTTGTAGAATCGCAAAACATAGGAAAATTTTCTGCAATAGATTCTGAATCTGAATATTTCATACGAAAACGGTCATATTTTTCTAATTGTTCTTCGATTTTGGCGGAATTATCATCCGCTTATGCAAAAATTGTCTTCCTGCTTTAATTCAGAAGGACATCGACATACTGAACAACGATCGTGAATTCGGCTAGATCGCGTTTTGGAAATATGTTCCGCCTTTCCAAAAATACTGACAGGTTGTTAAAAATATTTTTGACGTTTTTGAAATTGATTTCACCTTATTTTTAAATGATATATTTGACAAGATTTTAAGTAACAACGCTCTTGCGCCAAGCTTTATTTTGCCGTTATCTGAATTTCAGAATTCTATAGCATATTTAGAACAACTTGGTAAATAAAGAAAACACATTTTACAAATCTAACATTGAATTGAGATTTTCCGATTTAAAAAAAAACCTTTACATGCCTTATATCGCTGGAGAAAATGTGGGGGTCAATGTGTTGTCCCTTCCTGGGATATTACTTAAATATTCTAACACCTAACAAGGTAATGCACTCCAATCGTTTTGTTATCATCGTAAGGCAGTTCTACATGTCATAATATTAGATTACATCATGTGTCATTGACTTGCATGTTGCGGGCGAAATGCTAATCCGGACCTTTGCGGTAAAGCCGTCGCCTTCTGCGTACAAAGCAACTTTTGAGGTAAAAACCAAACAAAATACGTAGACCCGAAACCATTTCAGAGGCTCCTTGCGACGTTTTTCCTAAATCTCACTCTGTAAATTCCTACGTGCGACGTCTCAATGTTGGCGGTGTGCATACTTTTCGTAAAGCGAGGATACTTATCGTTTCAGGTTAACTTTGTGATTTGTGCATCACAGTTGTAATAATTTCTGACTGAACAACGTTCAATCCAGAATACTTTTTCATTAGTAATAAAAAACTATGTGGTAAACTAATTTAATTTAATTTTTATCATGGGGTGAGTCTAGTCTTCTTTTACCAATTATCTAGCAGTACATATTTTCGATACTAAGGTATTTAAAAAGTCAGGATTCCGATGGATTTTTAATTAGTTTTATGGTGCCAATTTACAACATATCAAAGCTCTGTAGTTAAAGATAAATAACACTGACTGATTTACTATATAATTACATTGAAACTAGGAGTTGTCAAAAAGTCGTTGTCATTTCAGCTAACTGGGAGCGCGATTCTAATCACGTCAATGTCGACGGGAGGTGCGCCCGCGCATGATCGCGCGCAGCGTTTGATATAACAAACTCACGTGACATTGAACTTCTGAAAACGGACTTGCATATACACGCAGTTTTGCACTGAGTTTTGTGGGATGAGCACAAACATTATCGTAATGTATTCGTATTGCCAAATCGTCAGAAACTAAAAGTTTCTCAACAAATTGACAAGTGAAAGAATACTTAGTAGACGCTACGAATAACGTTACGATAGTTAGTTGGCTGTGCTCAACCCATTGAAATTGTCTGAGGCTTTTATTACTCGTAGAATTTAAGTTGAGAATGTTACTTATAAAATATGGTTCATTTATGTATGTGCTCGGCAAATTACTCATGTTCATAAACTTATTACAGAGCAGAGGGCATAATTGTTAACTGTTTTTACATTGGCACTTGCCAAATTATTAATAACTTAAAACAAACGAATCCTTCAGGCACCTTAATTTATAAGGGATTCCATTAAAAACATTAAATGGAATTGCAAAAAGACATCATAAACACCTACTTTTGTGCTCGTGTGTAAGAATAATCGAAAAAGAATTCCCAATAAAGTTACATACAAGGCTGGCTGTTGTGAAATTCTGGTCGACCGCGGCATGCACAATATCGCTTTTGAGTATCACTTTTTACAGCCATCCAAAAAAAATACAAAAGCCCCAAATCCCATGGGGTAGTAGATTTTTTCATATAACAAAATAAATTTAATACCATGTAGAATATACATTCAGGGTATATTTTTTATTTCGGCTTTTGTTAAACAATAAATTGAATATGACTTGTGATGATGAACTATCAAATAAATCTAAAAAACCGACTAGATAACAATAAATCTTCAATACAGCACGACATGTCCCGTCCCGTGTATCTTGTCGGCCATAACATCTTAAAACATCCAGTGCTGTGCTATGCATAATAAATTAAATCGAAAAAGACATAACTACTCGTATGTCTCAGCACCCAGCTTGAATCGTCCGAAGACCGGTCTGAATGGTAACAAGGCGCTTACCGAGTCGTTTTTGGTGATGGGTTTACGTAACGCCGCATAACCTATCATCAGGTTGCCCTTGACTCCATAAACTGACCATAAACTTGACCGCGATAAGACGGGGCAACGTTTGATACGATTTGCGGCCTTTGTGGTAAAAAAACTTATTTAATATCATGCCTGATACACTATACACCTCAAAAGTAGGTCATACTATGTAAATCTTTGAAATCCGCATAAAATATTTTCACAAAGTTTTTATGACTTTTTTTAAACTGGCTGGTTAGAATTGACGATTACTCGACGAAAGTCAAGTTTCATTTGTTTTTCTTGGACAAACTACACGGTATTGATTTGGCGCCTATTCTGTCCATTGTTATTTTACTAGGATATAAAGTTGGCCATCTTTTGAAACAGGCTTCGTTTTGTTACAGTGTTTGACGCGACTGCGAAGCCTCCTTCAGGCGTTCTCAGTGGCAACGGGAACCAGTATGGTGACTTTGACGAGTGCCTCAGTATAGATGGTCCTGTCAGAGGGAAGTACTGCCTCGCCTCACTGCAGATCAGCTTCTATGGTGACGCCAATTACGATGAAATCGACAATCTGGTGCACAGCGGACACTACATAAGGAGCAATGTCACTGATGTAAGTCAATTTTATTAATATTTAACCGAATTTTACCGGATTTTTTGCCGAAAGCTTAGGTTTTTAAACGATAAATGTAACGGCGGCTTTGAAGTAGGAATTTCGTAAGCACATACTTTTAAATAATCTTTTGCGTAAAAACATTGTCATTGTAAGCCAAAAGGAAAAATTAATTCAGAGAATCGAACTGTATATGGACAATGTTTTTACGCAAAAGTTAACTTAATATGAACGTAATTACGAAATATCTACTTTGTTGATTTTTGTCAAAAAACTGCTAAGCTATCGAAATTTTCTTAAATGCCTCTTAATTACATATCAAGGTGACAAAAAATGAAACTGACCACATAATTCACAGTAAGGTTCTGGTTCTTAAAAAGTAGCTAGATGTTAATAACATTACAAATTAGTTACAACTTGTTTGCAAACAAGTAATGTGGAGGACAATTAAAAAAAAAACAAGTTTGTGATTGCATTTCCGATACGTTCTTAGAGCTCTAAGGCCAGGCCACTGACTGACTTTAGTCTGTGTTATAATAAGGGCAAAGAAAGGGTTAAGGTGAAGTAATGATCTTTGTATATTAACCTTCAAGAGTTCTACGTTTTGTTGCTGTAAATAAAAAGACCAAACAACCAATCCGCACTAAGGTCGCGTGGTGGAGTAGTTGAGTGCCCAGCATTGGGACTATAACTTTATTTATTTATTTAAAAAGTTCTGCACAAACTTGTGTACAATGTTGGACTTAATGCCGGAGGCATTCTCTACCAGCCAAAACAGGCAGGCGGTGTACATACAGATAAAGAAAATGCAATTCAAAAGGTTACCTACTTACTAAATAAATAAAAAAGTTTTATAAACAAAGACTATCTGACATTCGCAGTAAATTTATTTATATCTAACGGACCCAGCAGACGATGTCCTGCCCTTTGATTTTCTTAAATTTCTGATCTTTTATCTTCCTTGGACTTCCACGAATATTTCAAGACCAAAATTATTGAAATCGGTTTAGCCGTTCTCGAGTTTTAACGAAACTAACGAACAGCAATTTATTTTTACATATAAAAGAAGATAACCAGAGTGAATTTGTTTAATAAACGAAAACTCATGCTCAGATAGCCAACTTCTTTTCTTTTAACGAATAAATAACCCTCAGAAAACAACTTTAACATTTCACCCTGACCAGTGACATTTAACCCTTAGGTACATTGTCACACTAAAACATTAGACATTTAAATGTATTTATTTCAAAATGACGCATTGTCTTACTCCGAGTATTACCTAATGAAGACAAATGTTTTACAATACTACTAATTAGTGAGTAATCGTTGATCGGCATAGTAACCTGTGTTAGTAATTTTTCCTAATTAAAATATCGTTACCATTTTTTGGTTTCGTTTTTGATTGCGAAATGTTTTGTTGATCGTGCGAAAAAAATATTCGTATCTAAGATTATTTTATGGCCAGCCAGTGGACTTTAAACTCATCTCTTCAAGGACATTTTCATTTTTTTTTTTTACAAAATCAACCCACTTAGAAAGCTAATATCATTTCTCTATTCTATTATCTCATATTTTCGGTCCTCTTATTACTTGCCTCAGCTAAACAAATAATTCATAGTTCTTTATTTCCGTAAGAACATGGTATATGGATGTTACAATACAGTGCACATGTCTTGCCAAAATTGTTAGCATGCAAATACAGTAGGGTAAAATGAACAAATATGGACAACTAGTGCCCCCCCGCGACTTCGTCCGCGTGGAAGCCCTTTTTTTTTCGAACGGAATAAAAAGTATCCTATGTCCGTTTCCTGGTTCTAAGCTACCACTCCACGAATTTTCAGTCAAATCAGTTCATCCGTTCTTGAGTTATAAATAGTGTAACTAACACCACTTTCTTTTATATATATAGATGTCAGTAAAAATTATTCTAAATTTAATAAATTATATTTGATTACATATTGCATAAAATTCAATATTTATGTCAGAGAATATTTAATAAACTGTTCGGTCAAGTAGATCTTTTAAGTCGTAAATTTTTTGGTCAATAAACCATTCGTACAATTTATTGACCCTTGAATATATGAAAGGTTAGTTATTATTAATTACGAAAATTTAAAAAAACTTGTAGCAATGACTAACAAATACGACTACTTATTCAAATATTTACGAGAAATTACAGATTCATAGCGGAGTAGATCGTTAATACGCATGTTCAGTTTAGAAATAAATTAATTAAGGTAATACTTATGGCACCTGTTGATGATAAGCGAACCTTGTTGGATGTAATAAAATGTAAATCCAAACCTCTCAAAACTGGTCCAAGCGACGCCGTGTTTTGTCCTATTTTGGCCGCCAAAATTACATCCGCATATCGTGTTCCGGATCCAAAGGGAAAGGAACAGTGTGCAATTACAGGCCCTTATGTGACACACACAGTGTTTTAGTAGCCAAGGCAAGGTGAAATTTTAGTGGTTGTTATCCCGCATCAGGACAATTTACCTATTACCTTTAGTGCATTCCAAATTTCATCCCGATCCGTCCATTGATTTGGACTGTGCGTTGATAGATCACTATGTCAGTCAATCAATCGCCTTTGAGTTTTATATATTTAGATGACTGGGAGTGTTATAAACGTAGAAATAACAAAATATAATCAAAAAGCTTCGAACTGTTAAGCTAATATATTTCATGTTTTTATAAAAAAACTTCACGAATCTATTTCGATATAAATATTTCACTGCGGTGAAACAACTACCAAAATTTCACGCTATGGAGTGATTCTACGTCAATATACGAGTAATTTATATGGGGGATTTTATAAGGGTAACGAACACAAATGCCATAAGTTAAAAAAAGTATTTTTTTATCCAAAAAATAAGTTTAACTAAATCCTTTATTCGTGATACTCGTATCAGACTAAAGTAGATGTCAGATACTCATCTGAATGAATTTCTAATATTTTAAACTCATTTTCATAGACATGTCAAACTGGTTTTGAATATATTATTTTAATTTCATTTTTAAACATGTTTCGTTGTCTGCTAGGCCTTTGAACTAAGCAGTCCGTTTATTTGTATTCATCTAGTCATGAATTAAATCTCTTCGTAAGTATCAATCGCATCTAGATTTTATTTTTCCAAATACTCAGCAAATCCATTCAGCTAAAACCCCCATATAATAGCGCAGTATATTCAAACTTACGTTATATACATATTAAACAATAACATAGAAATGCATACAAAGCTATCATTATTAGACATCAGAATAAATCCTAATATATAATAATATTTAATAATCAATCAGAATATTAAACTACAGAATATGATACATCAAAAGGAAGTACAGTCTGTCTCGATAGATAACGATTGTTCTTTGATGTCATCGCTATGCATTGCATATTTAATTATTCGGCCTAGCGTCACCTGTGCTTTGTTAGACATCTTTAATAATACAATCAAATTACAAACGGATCTTTTAAGCTGACATAACAATAAACCCAAGGCCGATCATCGGCTAAAATGTTGATTGAAATTCAACACATGTCCACAACACGATCAAAAACTTCTATTGAAAACGACAAAACGACCGCTATGTTAATTTTGTACAAATTCGTTGAATTTAAATCATTGACAATTAGAGACATTGAAAACGACGTGTTTTATTGTTCTCCAGGTTAAAATGTGACCCACATTGTTATTTAAGTGTTAAACCTCTGGTATATAAAAAATCAAGTACGAATTAAAATAACCACGTTTTTTTTAAAACTAATTTCGACCAATACGATACACATCAAGAATAAATAATAATATAATACGGTCGAATTGTGAAATGAAAACTAGATTTAACAAATTCTAAGTATGAAATTAAGAAATAAGCAATTTACTTTTATGCTCGCCTTTTTGTATCAATTTTAATGTCGCAAAGTGTACTTCCTGTAATTTGAGTCACGGAATGCAAGTCTGCAAGAAGTTGTGAAGTCCAGACAAAAGGTGAATGAACTCATTGAAAACCTACTTGCATGTATTAAAATTAAACTGCAAAACCTTCATTGAATTAGACGAAAATTTAATTTAGTATAAAAACCCTTAATCCATCAAGAAAGCTTCTAATTATATTACCTAGTAAAATGCATCAGAAAGTGATAATCCCTTTAAATGTTATCTTTCTCGGTATTCAAACCTGCAACCGTCTGGCACAAGATTTATCCTCTCTTTACATTTTTATTAGCTCCAGAATTCCTTACATAGGATTTTATTTTGTATTCGGAACCCTTTACAACTATACCCTAGACATAAGTTACAAAAACAGCTGGTCAGCGGCTGGACAGATTTTTAATAAGCCATAACTAAGAACCACCGTGATTAAAAATTTCTTTGGAATAAAAAACACACACATACAGAATACGGTTCAAACTTATAACTCCTCTCTTTTTCGTCAAGGGTTAAATACAAAAAATTGGTTGCCTGTAAAGTCGGTATACGCGCGAAAGTTTTACGTGACAACGACTCTGAGTGGTAAAATAATTTTAATGTGAATATTCATTCGTATAACATGAACCGGTGTGTATGTCTATCTCTCTCTCTCTCTCTCGCTCTGTCTCTCTCGCGCGAAACGTGAGCGGAGCAGCGTAACGCAGTTTCTTGAGGTGTCACCCGGCAAACCAATTTATAAGACGTTGTCACGTCAAAAACCCCTTTGAAATCGGTTCATACATTCGGGAGCTACGATGTCACAGACAGACACATACAAAAACACAAACAAACATAGGGGTCAAACTTATGACACTCCTCTTTTTTAGTCGGGGGTTAAATAGGGATTCGCTTCGTCGTTCGTAAATTCGGTTACACAAGAAACCGATAATAGCCTATGGAGCTCGTGGCTCAAGCTTCGTTACTTATTATCATAACTCGCTGGATGCGCAAAAACTGAATTTTCTCGAGTCGTTGTTTTACACGATCGCTTGCAATCTATCTGAAAGGGTCTTTAATAAGTCATGTTCTAGCTTCCATACCATTAAACCTTTTGAAAAAATCGCGAATTAAAAATAATAAATCATTTTGTCGTTACAAAAATGTATGAATTTAAACTGCAGCGAAGTCTTTGAAACGAATGCTTGTGACGCACAATCCGCTTAGCGGAATAGGAAATACGAAGATGAATATTCGTAATAGAAAATACTGAATATAAAGGTTTGGAAAAGGTTCTTGGGAGCCTCGATTTACAATGTCCTGATGCAAAAGGCCTCCATTTTACGTCCATTTGAAAACCAAATATTTTTTTTCCATATACCTAGTACTAATTGTGCATCTTGTGTGATCCACAAATATTATGAAAATAAGGCACTGCAAAAAATCTTAAACAGCAAAAATATGTTTCCTCTGGTCTGTCCAAGCTCCCGAATTCAAAGTGCTATAGTCAAAATCTTTATCTTTAACGCAATACTTATCGTTCATATTTTTTTATTTAAAATAGAATAGTCAATCTGATGTCCGTAATGTGATGTTTGAAAGTACATTAAGTAGGTTTAATTCAATTAAATTATTTTGTTAAGTTTTGATGGTAATTTATCTTTATCGTTTTTAGTGATTTCTTTGTCGCTTTTTTTTATTCCTCTGGGTACAAAATTTCATCACCAAATATCTTCCGTTCAATTGGTCAGAAATGGGTGCTTTTTAGAAATTTCAGTGTCAAATGCACTCTAACTTAACATGATCTTTAAATATTATCAATAGTTTCAGTTTGAAAATTCACCAGAGAAAATTCAAAAGAAAGACCCTAAAATGAAGTTGCCTCATATCTAATTTGAAACCCAATAAACTAACTCATTTTCGTTACAAAAACACCCTTATTATGTAAGCCTACTATGCCGTGGTGATTAGCTTGACGTGTGGCCGTGCGTACTACGAAAGAAATGTTACTGATAAATGTCAAAATTGACACAAAGGTTTAACTTCCATGAAAAAGTTCCCAATTAAAGTATTAAGTGCACGTAAAACCATTTCGTATGAAAATAAACGCACAAGGGACTGTCACGTGCGTGTTAAGAGAAACACTTATCCCATGATATTTCTTACAGTGCTACGGTAATATACGGTGCTCTTACTATATAATCAGTAAATGTGCTGAAAACTATACCCATCCAAGCGCGGCAGCGAAATACCTAGAAAAACGACCTATACTTGGATAACCGCTTAGCTTAAAATATGAAATCATAACCATTTATGAACCCTTAACTCACGCGGGATGAACGCAATTTTCTGTTTCATTTATCGACAAAGACTGGATAAGTCGACTAGAACTAAAAAACATTATGATAAAGAACTAGTACTTAGTTGAGCTAGGCTCCGAAGCAGCCAGTTTACAATATGATTTTTTGCTTCACTTATCCCTGGCTAAGTCATTAAGGACTTGAGAAACAGGACTTGCTTTTTTATTTTGCATAGTAATAATCCAGCCTTTTTTGAAAAAATACGTTAGCAGTACCCAGTACCTAGTCCTGCACTAACAGGTTAGCCAATGGCTAAAAAATATTGAGGTATTTATATATATAAGGTCAATGACTTTAAAATGAACACAAAAGTTCATTGACCATCCCAATAAACATGAACGTTCTTCTTTTCCAATCAAGATAGCTTCTAATTGTAAAAGAATCATCTCAATATTTCATCAGTGGGGTGAGTACGAACAGCTATCGTAACGTATTCGTAGCGTTTGCCTATCGTTAACTTCTCAATTTGTATACAGAAACTGCCAGTTTCTGACGTTTGAACGACACGAATAGGTTACCAAAATGTTCGTGCTCACCCCAAAGGGGTCAATAAGTCAATAAGTGAAGCACTGATCGTTGTCACTTATTTAATTACTTAGGGGTTACTATTACAATAAACGTGTTCAGTGTAGTGAAAACTTGATTAAAGGTTTCAAGTCTGAAATTTCATAAAAGTTGATACAAGATCTCCTAAACATTAAAGACAATATAATTTAATAAATAACATATCACGATCGAATAGCAAACAAAGGGAGAAGTTACTCCTGAAGGCCGCCACTACAAAATAATTAAATCGTAAAATACCCAGCTGGTCAGTATCGAATCATCTGGATCACACACACGCATTTCCAAGGCCCGTAGTTAATATTCTGAGAGGATCACAGGCCTGTCTACTATGTCAGCTTATTTGGTCTCTGAGTTGATTTTGAATCACAATTGTTATTGTGCAACACAATGGCCCTTGACCAAGACGGGGAGAAGTCTCCGTTCGCGAAAACGCACAAAGAATTGTATGCTATCAAAGAACCGCGATTCTTGAAGACAATTGAATTCATAAACAGGACTGGACTTTGAATTCATTTGAAGTTTACAATGGCAGGACAGGACAAATTAATGTTTACAAAATATTCAGCTATGTTCACTGATTGTTTCATGGTTTTCCATAACCATAACACTTTATTTTTGGTTTACCAACTTAGTTTTGTTTTAAACAAAACTAAGTTGGCAAACTAGGTTGGTAAATAAATGTTTTGTTCCTTTCGTTTTTTTTACTATTTTCCCATATAGACCCAGACCCAAAAATGTCCATCACATTCCTTCTTCGCCATTCACTCTTGACAGAGTGGTCGTAGACGTCATGTAGCATCGGAGGTGGACAACAGTATACGCCTAATGATGTCCCGTAATTTCTCCCCGCTAGAGGTCATCTTTTTGCACTCGTTCAGTGAGCCGCCAATTTTCGCTAAACAGTCAAATTGCTAGTTTTGCCAAAATAGTTGTAGACCGATATTTTAAATAGGAATATAGGTACAATAATATGGCATAGGCAATGAGCCCATCCTAATGCTGACTTATCTTTGTTCCAGATGGGTCACCGAGTGCCAAGGTACTCCAGTCTGCTCTGGGGCGTCTGCATGCCAAGCTCTTGCAACAGCTTCGACCTGGAGGAGGAACTGTCAGCACGGCTCTCCGGACTTGGCGTCTCTGTCAAAGTTCATAATACCATGTGCTCTGTGAAGAACTTTAAACGACCCTACTCTTTTGCGAAGACCCTTTCCATGTAAGTTTTAAAAGATTTTGTCCTTGTGATATGTTTTTCTTATCAAATGTGCATGACAATAGAATCTGCATGCATAGCATAATAAGCAGTTGAAGAGGATGTTATGTGACGGAAAGATTGCATCTTCCAACAAATAGTCTTATATTAAATAGCAATGGTCGTGCGTATCCACGCCCCATCTTTAAGTGATGTATCAATATTGTATGTTTTCAGATCTATGTACATTGCAAATCGCTTTCAAGTACAACGAAGTATGTAACGTTTTCTTATTTTATTTCCAGAACATTCTTCTTAGCAATCCTCTTACTGCTCGGTCTCGGGACTCTTCTAGACGACGGCAAAGAAGGCGCGACGAATTTCGAGAAGTTACTTAATGCGTTCTCTCTAAAACGCAATTTGAAGAAGGTTTTCGATCTGTCAGACTCACCGACTAGAGTAAAAGGAGTGGATGCGTTCAGAGGAATCAACGCATTCGCCTTGATCATCGCACACAAGTCCATGGCGATGGCTCACAGCCCCTATGTCAACAAGACCAGCTATTCAGCGGTATGAATTTATATTCTGTATGTCTTATCTAATGTTGCCTGATATTGCAAATCTTACATGATCACATCTTACTGTGTATCACTTTACTCACAAAACAGCGGACAATTTCTAATTCGTGCAAACCTCTTTTCATTAATTATCTCAAAATAAGTTCTCAGCTAGTTTCAGCCGAAAGTGGTTTAAAGTTCTCAACTTTTTGCAGCTTAAATACTACCCCCTCCTGAAAATTGTTTACCTCTTTAAAACTACCTAAATTACAACAAAGAACTTGCAAAACTTTACGGAAGCTCAGAAGTAATTTTAATATCGCTGTAAAGCACAGGAACTTATTAAGGTGCCAACTTTACATCTGATCTCTTTGACTGTGACGCTTTTGTTAGAAAGTGCCTACTTAGAAGGATTATCTGCTCTCGATACCAAAATACTCTCAGTATTGAAAGGAAATCTTTGAAACTTTTGTCAATAATTTAACTCGCAAATCTTGTTGGTATAAAAGGTATACAATTTGGGCTCCTGATTCTGAGTTCCAAACATGACGTGGCAAGTAATCAATAGGGTAGAATCGGAAACTTAGGGAAGATAAAAACTTAGCATTGGACCTCGAATCTTTACAAGCTTTTACATAGGGTTACGAAGACTAAAATTAAAACGACTGCCTATCAATAACTTAACTTCGAAATTAGCCGAATGGCGTCTGCTATAAGCAAGTATTAAAAGCAGTTTTCGATACTCAACTTCAATCGGGTTGACGAAATGTCAAGCCAAAAGTTACATGGTGTTTCCACCCAAACTTGAAGCCACCATTTCTGCTAAGAATACATTCAATATTTATAATTTCAGGTATTCGGCATGCCCTGGGCTGTGGTAGGGCGGTCGGCCATCCTATACACGGACAGTTTCCTATATCTCAGCGGGTTCTTGAACGCCAACAATCTCCTGCAAGACCTGGACAAGAAAGGAACCATTGATGTTAAGAGCAGGCTCCTTGCTAGATGGTTTAGGTTAGTGAAATCACTTTTCATTATGGAGGCATGTAAATAACCTACAAAAATTATGAACTGTAATAAGTGTTTCAGAAGTTATCACCTTCATAGTTTTCCGACTCATGAATTTATAAAAATAATAATTATTAGTTTATATCCTTACCAAAAACATCAAATAGACGTATATACCCTCAAGTTAAAATGTTATTATCCATTAGGTAAAATATTAATAGAGATCGCTACAAGCGATATGACCTAAATTACATCTTTATTAGTTAAACTTGTCTGTAACTTTTGTTTTGAGTTGTACAAAGTGTAAATCTATCTATCTATCTATTGTAAAGGTTGTGGATCGCTGTTGCCCGAGGAAGGTAAGTAATCTAAAGCTAAAATAATAAAAAACCCTGTCATATATGGATTTACCAAGTACTCTTAGCTTTACCTACTAATCCGATTGTTAATAACAAAACATTTAATTTATCGTGAGTAAATAAAGAGTCGCACACGAGTTGATGTTAAAACAATTGAAATATAGGTGGATACTACGTCGAATTAGAATCAAACTAATTGGAATTCCCCTCAAAAAGTATTTAAGTCTCAGAGTTATTAGTTACAAATTACGAAACACGTGTTCTTAATCGATGTTTTTATCATTATTTTAATTGACGTTAATTTATAACTATCTGTTCTCTTCGTCTATCCGAAGACTGTTTTTGAAAAGAAATGTGATTCAAGCCGTATGTTTTGACCCGTTTCCACCGTTAAGGTACCGGAACCCAAATAAACCGTTTTCAAATGTGATCCAAATTTTGTGGAATACAGAACATGGAATATTAGTAAAGCGATTATCATCGATCGACTGTAGTATTGAATTTGACGGCGCGTCGGTATAGAGCATTTTTAAAGAAAAGTGCTACTGACACTCTGGCGGAACGTCAAACGAGCAGCCATCAGATTGAGCACTTCTTGACAGGACACGATCATGGCTGGAAGACTACGACCGGATTGCCGACTTAATTAGTTTGTAATCAGATATAGTTTGCTCTGTTATCCATGAAGCTGTCACTAAGGAGGCAGACTGTGTTGTATGGCAGTGTTTTCTTATGTAATTGCATGCCCACACGCCCACACTATAAAAAGCCCACTGATGACAGTACAGACTGTATCTTTTTCGGTGCATCTCATTGCTTCAACAGTCAAAACATACAGCTCTCTAATAGAACCAAAATTAAGCAGTTCTCTAAAATGAGAAGTTAGTTGGTTATTCTAGTTTTTAAAAGTGGAGGTTAATCGTCAAAATTAATTGTTACAGGTTGTTCCCCCTCTTCCTAAGTCTCATGCTGTTCTGTACATACATCTTACCTGACGTCAACAACGGACCTCAGTGGAACCTGGTGGTGGAAGAACACAGCAGAGTCTGCGAAAAGACCATGTGGAGGAGCTTCCTCTTCATCCACAACTACTTCGGCTTTGAGGAGATGGTATGTGTGTGAAGGCACTGGAGCGTTCTTATTTTAAAAAATAGAAACAAAGATATGATTAGCAGCCGTGTTGTTGAGCAGTTAGCAATATCGTTAGAGGGAAATCCCTGTAAATGGAAATCACGTAGTTGAATGAAAAGTTGGTTTTTAAATACTTTTTGTGATTTAAATCTGAATGGCGAACGAAAGTCGAAAAACGAAAAATTTACATTATTGTATCTGCATTTATGGTTCTGGTTTTTTGACTGAGCACGTAGTAGTTTTATTTTGAATGTGGTAGTTTTTATTTTTAAGGAGTACTAACAATAATTTTAAGTTTTATGTTACTAGCTAAATAAAAGTACTAACAAATAGCAAAAATAATAATCCAAGCAAATAATAAACATTTTATTATAATTATTATGTTCGAAACAAGGACTTGACCCACGAAGTTCAGAAAAGTAACATTATTTATTAACGTATCGGTTATGTATGAGTTGTCAACTAATGAGTTGTCTTTGAACCTATCAAAAGATTGGTAGATCAATCAATACACATGGAGGTTTGGGTATGAAGAATTTATCTCGAGAGTTCAGTGAACACAAGATGGTTTTAAATAAATAAATAATAATAATAATAAATATTTCTCAACAAGCACACCAATTCTCTAGTCCCAAAGTAAGCTACGAGGCTTGTGTTATGGGTACTAGATAACGGATATACATACTTAAATACTTTTTTTTTTTGCAAATAAATACTTAATATAAATAGAAAACACCCAGACCAGTACAAACACACATGTTCATGCACACTTATGCTTGTACTGTGCGGGAATCGAACCCGCGACCCTTGGTTTAGAAGTCCGATATGCGGACCACTGCACCAAGCGGTCGTCAAATCTGGTTACTAAGCCAGGTACTTTACGGTTTAATCACACCATGTGACTTCACACAGTCAAATTATGAACTAAACAGAACTTCATTGATAACCACTGTTCCAATCACCTGGCCTGATCTAGTTCTAAACACAATAGCAATTGCACATCTATCTCACGGCCTTATAAAACATACCCTACATTTGTGATGTCATGATTGAGCAGTCTAGATTCCTTATAGATTTTTCGATCTGATTAGTAATTGATTTTACACACAGCTAAATAGAACGAACTTTATAAGAGTGAGATAAGAATGCGCACTTATTCAGCATTCCATTCAATTGTATTAACTTCACACATCACGTGCTCATTGTACTAAATAACATATTCAGGATTTCTGGATGCAAAAAAAAATATGGACCGCGTCGTGTAAACTCAAAATGTTTAGTCATTAATGCCTTTGATATTATTACTAAAATCCGGAAACTCTTACAAGTCGAGCGTTTGAGTGTATTATTTCTTTCCGCTAAGCGAACCGCAACTCGCAAACTTTTAAAAAGTATCTACTTTCATGTGCTTTTTATCACATCAATAATTTCTGAGGAATACTTATAAGAATATCCAATATAGTCATTTAAGTAGAGTCTAAAGATGTCCAAATACTACACTACGCTAAGTAGTGCCAAAAAGTGACCAGAGAACATTTCCAAACTACTTTACAGGTAAGTAGTTTGGGGATTTTCACAGTTAAATTTATCTACCTTATCACCCTTTTTTTTTTGTAATTGATATTTGAACGTCAAAATAACAGTTAACGGTATCAATTGTGTCTCGCATAATTCGGTTGAATGAATCAAGAAAATAACCCTCACCATCTTATTCCCCAGTGCCTGACCCACACGCACCAGATTGGAATGGACATGCAGCTCTACATAGCCACGTTACCTCTAATGCTGGTCCTCTCCCGGTCCAAGAACCTGGGACTCACCCTTATAGTGCTAGCCGCCGTCGCCTCTACCGTACTCAGATATCTAGCCATCCACTGGTACGAAATCAGCATGTTTGTGTATTATGGGATCTCGTGAGTATTATTTTAAACTTAATATGTATATCTTTTCATGTCTTTGTAATTTCTACTTACTCAATAGCTTCACGTTGGAAAAATAATCCCAACAACTTACGATTTATTGTGTGATGATATACACGTTTTAAATGTCGACCTGACAAAACACTGTTCTTGTCTGAATAAGTTTTTATTCAGGAATGCTTAGTGTTTTTTTTTTAAACTGGCTTGAGATTGTTGTGACAGTCGTCATTGAATTGTGTAGAAGTACATCACATCGTTCCTGAAAGCTGAAATCATTATCGCTGTAGTTAATCACCAAATGAGATTTATAATGAGAAGCTAGTGTCTGGTGAATTGTGAGGGACTATTATTATTATTGACATCTATATGTGTACTACTATTTATGCAAAATAAAGAATTTGAAGCTGAAATCAGTTTCCAATAATTGCGAAAAACAGTTTCCTCTAACATAAATACAATCGTTGCATTTTCAATATTTGCAGCACATTACACGCGCAAACACTAGAAATGTTTGCTTGTTTTTCACAGCATTAATACTGCATGTTTATTTTACACATTAGCTCTGGTATCAGGGTTCACGTGTGCTTAGACATGCTCACTCCGGCCGAAATGCATGGGCAAGCACAAACACCATTACCGATAGTGACGTGACATATAGTGCCAACTAAACCGGCCAAACACAATGTAGTGAACCGATTGCTCGTCGATACAGCTGTAATATATCTGGTAGATAGGTTTCGAGCCTACGGATGCGTTATGGGACGCATCTATTTGTTACGAAGATTCTGAAAAAGCTACATTTTCAATATGAAAAACTACCTACCGTTGAAGTGTCTGCTGTCGGTAATAATAATATTTCAAATACCTACTGATTTTAAAGGATTATTGACTGATTTAGAGTTTAGAATACATGTCTGGAATTGTATTTCAATCTAATCAACATTCATCTATCCTCCACTAAGCCCTAATCCAATTTCATCAGAGTCTAGCTTACTTTTTCGAGTACCGAATTCTTAAAAAAGGTTTCAATACTACACCTCCAAAGGCTATCCACTACCAGCATGAAGTACTCAACCCATTCGCGTAGGTTCCAACGAAAAAACCTCTCGACTTTTATCTTTAAACTGGCGGATTCTCGCGTATTTTCAGCGAATATCGAATATTAACCCCGGCTCCCGCTTTCAGAGTGCAAAAATTATTGGACGCTGCAAAATACTCTTACATTCTGCCGACTCACCGCGCCACAATTTACTTGATCGGCGTCCTGATGGCGTACTTCATGAGGACCAAGAAACTCAACTACACTCTATCCAACGTGAGTTCATTGATACAGAACATTTTTATGGCGCATATTTTACACTTCACTTGAAGTTTGTAAAGCTTTGAGGAATTCACAAAGTTTCGAATAATATTCTTGGAAAACGCTTTGTGAATACGTAGCGAAATGTTGGCTATATCTGACGGTACAATTTTCGTTTTACGCTGGACTGAACTATAAAAGGATTGTTCTATTCTTTCCAACTGAATATAAACACTCATACAAATTATTTGTTCTAATTAACAGGGGTGATAGTTTAACTTACTCTGCAGTGTACAGTTTTCAAATAAAAACGATTTAATAACTACAGGACCTCTAATAACTATGTCGTTTACAGAAACTAATTCCAACGCACTTACATTAGGTTTTAGTGACACTCATACTTTTATTTTAATTAAAAGGTGATAGTTTCTTCCTTCCAAAGTAGTACTACTTATGTCATCGTTCGTATTTTCGAATCTATTCTTCTATTACGACGACCACTTTGGTGTGATGATCAAAAAGTTGACTATTAACAAAGAGGACGCGGGTTCGATCCCCGCACTGTACAAACATTTGTGTATCTGTTTGTACAGGTCTAAGTTTTAAATGTAGTTATTTAAGTTTATTTGCAATACCACTGTTAATTCTGATTTGTGTAACACAAGCTTCTTTTTTATTAAGCTACTTACCACAGTGTCAGATCAATATACGTGATGTTGTTGTACATTTATTAATTTATTAAGAAATTTCTCTTAGTAGTGAACAAGTGACAGAGACTTTTACACACGAAACTAAGCACCGCAGCTTACAAATTAGGACCCATAACACGGCTGACACAATAAATGCTGTATAATTTTAGAATCTGACAGCCTCTTTCGATGTAGCAACACTAACCATATTACTTTTTCGTTCCCAGACCCAAGTGCGCCTACTCTGGACTGGTTGCTTCGCGCTGGCCGCGTTCACGATAATCAGTCCATACAAGATGGGGCTCGAAGGATACAAGTACAGTCCAGGCCCGGCCGCTGTGTTCGCGGCCTTCTCGCCTATACTCTGGGGGGTCTTCATGTGTTTGGCGCACTGGGCTATCTGCAATGACTATGTGGGTACGTATTGCCTTCTTAGCTAATCAGTATTGGACGCATATTACTAGTTTAGAATACTTACGAAAACGTTCAATAGTCTCCGGCTTAGTTCGACTATCTATGCATATTTATACCGCGGGTCACGTGAGGTAGCGAGCTAACAGCGCCATCTAATGTAGACAAGTGCGTTTGTAATAGCAAAGCAGAAATTATAATAGTTAGCCCGTTCAATACGCGCTTAGCGCACTGGACGCATCTGCAATAAAAAATGACGGTAAGATTAGCAGGATGTTTAAAAGACCAAAATCTCGCCCTAGATATATGCGCTTGTTGTGTACTGGTGTCAGTAGATTCGGTAGACGGTGGTTGACCAACGTCGTTACGTCCAATTAAGTGACACTATCGTAAGCATCTTCTAGCTTAGAAAGGTATGTCAAGCGGTGATCCGGCTTAATATCAGTAGATTAGTTGTTAGTTAAGTCAGAGGTCCTTTCTTGGGCGGCTTAATAACATCTAATGGTTTGTCTCAATATTAAAAGTTAAATAGCTGTCAGTTTCATAGAAACAGCTGCAACCTGAGATAGCTTTTAGTGTGAATCGGAGAGTTCTCTTACTTTCAGTCAAATGTAAATAGAATATTGGGGCAACGAGCAAAATCTCACAATCACAATACTTGAGAATGTGAATTGGAACTTCATTCAAGTGTACCACCGAGAATACTGAATTTACGCAGAAAATCCCATATAGAATCCTACACACCATTCCTCTCTACGCCTCACAGTCTTTGTGTTTATTTAACACTTGAGATAGACTTTAAATATCCTAGGCTAGCTAGGAAAAAAAAGCGACAGACTTAACCCTAACTTCATCCTTGTATTTTCCCCAGGTATCGGAACAGCATTCGTGGAGTCGCGAGTGTTCAAGTTCTTCAACAAGATCGCGTATGGCGTGTACCTCACGCAGTTCCCCATCTTCTTTTACAACGTCGGTATCCAGAGGAGCGCTGAGTACTACTCTCCTTTCTTACTGGTAAGTCTTAAGTATATTTTAATTAATAAATGTTTTTTATCTCACATACTCCAGCTCTGAAGTATATAAATAAAGTGCTTGGAAAAACCATCATTACAGTCTTTACAAACATTGATTAAATTACATAAACAAAATAAGACTATGTATGTAAGATCTTTTTCTACATGGCCTGATTCAAATGTCGAATAGCTAATTGACATTGAAGCTTTAGCCACTTCATTGTGGAGGTCGTCTTGAGTATTAGACATCAATTGATCTATTTATGAATCAAATTATGAACTGTTGATGTTACTGTTTAAGTACATGCAGCAACTCAGGCTGCCTTACCCTATCATAGTATCTAGTACTTATCTGACTTTGTGTATCCTTAAAAAAATGTGTATGCTGCTGCTCCATGTTCTTCTTCTTCTTAGCGTGTCGGTGGAACACGAGAAATTACATCGTGGCAGCCCAGAATTCAGCCACTCCATGTTTAGAACGTGTGATACTAAAAATACTCATTTTTTATTTCAGTTGCACCTGCCTGAAATGTTGACGATTTTAGTGATGTCAATAGTCACCACGGTGGCCATCGAGATGCCATTCAACAAGGTCTACAGGATATATTTCGGTAAGAGACTGCATCTACTATTATCTCTTCTGACAGGCTAGAATCGAAAAATACAAATACTTGTATAGGGTAGCTGTAAAAAATACTTTCAGAGAATATTGAATCCTGAAACCTCCTAGAGTAGACGATACTGTACTACGAAAACCTAACCCTTTAAGAGGAGTACTTTACAATATTTATAATTGGGAAGGCCCCTTACCAGACCTAATAGGCATGATGACAACTATCGTAAATATTTTCAAAACCGTGGTGTTTTAAAAACATATCCTCAATGAAGCTAGTAAATCCAATTTATTTCCAAAAAGCTGTAGAAACAATTTTTTTATTTACATAGAATAAAATGAATTTTCTGTCAATTGACTTCGATTTTTGATACCAAATTATGACACCAAATTATAGTATTCCCATACAAAATCTATGGACACAGATCGTTTTGTCAGATAATAAAGAGTATGTCAACGATTGGTGGTGTCATCTAGCCTATTTTAAGATTTTAGGGAGCTATTATGGAGTTCTTAATTTTCAATAATCTTCTATCGTTCTTAATGTTCTTAACTTAAAATTTGATATACTAAGTTATCAAGTAATCGAATACTAACATTGTATCTTTTATTGTTACAGGAAAATCAGCGACAAAGTTAAAAGATAAATAAATGGAGCTAGTGATAGAAAAAAAACAAAGACTTAGAATTGTAAATAGTTAGTTTAAGGAAACATCACGTATTCGCGTATTCAGTTATTAGAGTAGTGTACTTGATGATAATCGTTAAGAGTCAGATTTAAGTTATTGAACATGTTTTATAAATAAAAGAAATACAATTTTATACAAACGTACAAAATACTTTATTTTTCCAATATCAAACTTACCCTAAGCTTATCAATACATATTTGATTCAGAACTAAAATATCTGACCTGATACAATCTCATCTTGTTAGTGATCAGATAATGCATCATAAATAAGATTCCAATTCCATCCATCGTGAAGATATTAAGTCTTAAGTACTTTGTCTTTAAAAATACCGTCCTATACAAACTTCAACCTGAAGTTTGTAATCTTCTACACCTCAATACATTACGTGTTAGCCAATAATGATTCCATTTTAAACGGTGGGAAGTAAAAAGACCGAGTGTACAATATCATAGAGCAAAAAGCTATTTTTGCCTATTCCGGCCATGACATGAACAGCTGAAGACATCCGTAAATCTTCCCCAAATAGGCATGATGACACCTATATTAAATATTTACAAGAGCATGGCGTTTAAAAAACATACACCCTATGAAGTTAATACAACCAGTATATTTCCAATAAGCTGTAGAAACCAATTTTTAAACATTCAAAACTCAATAAATATTCGGTCAATTGACTCCGATTTCTGATACATGACCGTGACGTCACGTTCTTGTATTCCCGTACAATGGAGACAGACCGTTTCAACAGATAATAAAAAGTATGTCAACGGTTGGTGGTGTCATCTAGCGTATTATTCCAACTTCCGCGTGCCCCTCTAATCCAACTCGAGATCATTTCAATACATCTACAGCACTCTTCGTCAGCTCTTCTCATCGGAGCAAGCTGGGGGTACTCTCCCTGGTCGGCATTCGCATTTGACCCTGTTGTGGTCCCGGACCAGCCAGGATCCTTCGGGACAAGGACCTTGAGTGTGGAGGATGTGGCAGACGCCCTCGTAGGGTACGGTCCAGCGACGGCTGCTACATGCTTCCACCTGGAAATAATTGGGAATATTAGGACATGTCACATAGTTAGACACTAAACATAGCAATCGCGGTTTAAGCTGTTTAGGAAACTTTCAAAGGTTGTGAGTTGTAGCATTTGCTAAATGCTGAGACATTACCTATAGCACGTTAAACCTTAATATATTCAAAATTATTTATTGTCCCTTCACAAAATGGCCACTTATAAATTAATGTGAAAACATAAAAAAAGATAACATAATGCAAGTTATAGCCAAGATAGTGTTGGTTGGCGCCTTTTAAAGTATTCGGGGAGAAGCCTGTGTTACTGGTCGCTGGTCAATCTATTCAATAATCTATCTTTAGCAAATTAACATAGCAGTAGGCTGTACTTAAGTGACTCTTTTGATTGATTGACTAGGGCTGGGATAAATAGATTGGAAAACTCAGGAGAAGCACTTCCAGAACTAGATTTTCCGATCTAGGATGAAGGTCGGAGGACCATAGTATGACTTTTTGTAATATTGTTATTTAAGTATAGATAGAATATTTTATAATGCACGCCACACATAAATAAGATTATAAATATAAATAATTAAAGAAGTTGTAAAATTATAAATCTTAACAACCACGGTTTATGTGCAGTAGAAGGCTATCAGTGCCATCTACACGCGGTTTGTGAGCGGTAAAGGGCTAACAGTGCCATCTAAGCAAGTGGCCTTGTGATGGCGAAGTGCACTTTCTACCGTCATGCTTTTCTTATCTATCTCCGAGTACAAGCATTGCTACCACACGCGCATACTACATTATGGCTCAGACCATCCAACGCTGGCCTCGCTTCGAAATCCAAAGTCACTACTTCCTCTAATGGACAGGGCTCAGGTGTGCCTGGGCGGTAGGAGCAACGACGCTCTATCCTTACCAAGACTCAGAATTTAACTTTTAATAAAGTCCGTAGTCATGACGTTAAATAGCTTTGATTACCTCTCTCCGAGTGCAAGCGCCGCTGCCACACGCGCATACGCCATTATGACTAAGACCATCCAAAGCTGGCCTCGCGTCGAAGTCGAAAGCCACCACTTCTCCTACTGGACAGGGCTCAGCGGTGCCTGGACGGTAGCAGCGACGACGTTCAGGCACGTAAAGACGTCCGCGGGCGCAGGGCACCTGGTATCAAAAAAGGATATTATAAGTTGTTTGGCAAACAAAATAAAAATAGGTTTGAAATAAAAGTAAATATTCCAAGAATGCTTTATAATATAATTTTAGTACTCTTTTTTTTTGTTACACAAGCACGGTCCAGTTGGTTTAAATTTAACCAAGCAGTTGCAGATCCGAAAACAAAAATAAAAAGTAGACCTCAAGTTCCTTTCCTTCAACATACTCAATATCTTATTTCCGTGAACTGATGCTCTGTTCAGCACAACACAAAAGAAAGCATCTGTTCTCATTCCTGAAAATTTTCATGACCAGCAGTGCTTCAAAATTCGTCTTAGTTTCTCTTCCTCAAAGTTTACGAATTTTTCAATTTCTATAAGAAAATGATTACTAATGTTCGCAACAGTAATTCTTGTAAGGTGCATTTAAACCAAAAGAACAAAGAGCTAGAGCCGAACAGGAATATTCTTTCTTGATCTTTAGTGTAAACGAATGCTCGATTTGAGTGTTCACACCAAAAGAGTAACCAGCAAGAATGGGAACCAAGAACTAGAATAGACCTCACCGTGCGAGCACGTCCGAACACGAAAGAACGCTCTGAGCAACGGTTCGCGCGCTCTAGTACCATTTAGATCGAGCGAGCATTCTTAGAATATTCTATAGAACGCAATAGAACAATAAAGAAATGCTCCAAGTTTGTTTACCTGAGAAGGATTTAATAGTGGGGAAAGAATGAGCATTCGTTCGTCTGATATTAATATACCATTATTTGATTTATTGACAGTTTCTTTTTAACTCGGCATAATGTCTCCTTGTGATAGGTAAGTATAGAATAATTACCTTTGTGCACCTTCCTCCTCTAGCAATCATCTCGTCAGTAGCACAAGGGCCTCTAGTATACAGTCTGTAGCACGCCCCGTCCGAGGCTCTGGCGTGGAACGACTTGCATCTGCATTCTGCCTTAGACCCTTGTGGAGTCACTTCGGTGATTGAGAACAGGTGGCCTTTGGGGCAGGGGCCGATGGTGTCTGAAAAGTTTGAAAAGTGTTTGGATTTATTATCATATTTAAAAAGGTGGGTGAAAAATTGTGACACCATTAAAACCTTTGCCAAGGAACGATAATGGCAAGTAAGCTTAAGCGTGCAAAGTTAACAGTTTCATGATGGTTTTTTTCTTGATACTGAAAAAATGTAGATGCATAAAAATAAAATAACATAATAATCGTCATTAGTTTGCCAGATTCTATCCAAAAAGTTTAATAAATGGTCTCATCTATCAGACTAGGTTTAAGACCTAGTATTTATATTAAGATAAAGTCACATAGAACAATTTTGAGCACCCCAGCTTGAAGACCAATTTCCTACCAAGTTCATAGCACGCATTCGTTCCATTGTGGTACTGCGGTAGATGAGCCTCACAGCCACACTTGGGTCCCGGCAGAAACAGCTGCCCCTTCTCGCAGGGCCCTCGCGAGTAGTGCGCGTAGCAACCTCCGTCAGCTGCCCAGTAGTTAGGACTGTCGGGAGAACACTGAAATAGGGAAGAAAAGTATTTCAATATTTAGTAAATTCGAATGAAGCAAGCGGGTTATTTTGGAGCATGTCCTTAGATACAGAACGCACGATGTGATTTACAAAAATTACAAAAATTTCTTTACAAAATTTCTTTATTCACTTAAGTGGTCAATTACAATTTTATGTCGAGGTTCTCCTTTTAAGTGAATTACTTGTATTAGGAGAAGCCCGCTCTTCTAAGGTACATGTAACACTTGTAAGTGATCTTAGGTAAATTAAAATTACATAGTGGTGGTTACATCATGTGCGTGTGCGTTTATGGGTGCGTGTGTGTGTGTGCGCGCCTGTGTGTGTTTGTACACACAAACACACACACACGTGTGTAAGGGTGGCTGTGAGTGTGTTTGTTTGTTTGTGCGTTTCCACGATCCGAGTGCATGTGCGTGTTTTTGTTTTTTAGGGTTCCGTACCTCAAAAGGAAAAAACGGAACCCTTATAGGATCACTTTGTTGTCCGTCTGTCCGTCCGTCCGTCTGTCAAGACCCTTTTTCTCAGGAACGCGTGGAGGTATGAAGCTGAAATTTATATCAATTACTCAGGTCTACTGTCCCTTGAAGCTGTGAAAAAATCAAACTTCTAAGCCAACGCAATCAAAAGATACAGCCGTTTATGCCGCAAATTTTCGACACTTGCAAGGGAATCAAAACCTACAGGGTGCTTCCCGTGAACTCAGAATCTTGAAATTTGGTACGAAGCAACGTCTTATAGCATAGATAAAGGAAAAATTACGAAAACCATAAATTTTTAGTTACATCACATAATATATATTTTTTTAATAATTTTAAACTTACTACCCATTTCCTCATAAACGCGTAGAGGTATTAAATTGAAATTCATACCAAATACTCAGGTCTATAATACCTTTAAGCTGTAACAAAATCAAACTTCTATGTCAACGCAATTAAAAGAAACAGCAATTTAAGCTGCATATTTTGAAACTCGCAAGTACTCGCAAGGGAATCAAAACCTAAAGGGTACTTCCAGTCGACCTAGGATCTTGAAATTTGGCATGAAGCAACGTTTTATAGCACACATAAAGGAAAAATTCCGAAAACCTTAAATTTTTCGTTACATTACAAAATATATATTTTTAAATAAATATAAACTTATTACTTTTTTCCTCATGAACGCGTTGAGCTATCAAGTTGAAATTCATATCAAATACTTAGATGTAATTGCCTTTAACCCGTGAAAAAAAATTCTTAGTCAACGCAAAAACGCAAAACGCAAAAGTACAACCATTGATACCGCATATTTTGAAACTCGCAACTACACGCAAGGGAATTAAAACCTAAAGACCACTTCCCGTTGACATAGAATCTCGAAATTTGGTAAGAAGCAATAGCTTACAGCACAGGTAACAGAAAAATTCCGAAAAGCTTAAAATTTTAAGTAGTTATACCACCAAAAAAATTGTGATTGTAAACATAATTGTAGTTACAGCAATGACCGCGAGTTAATATACTATGTATGGGGAGGGCAACATTTTTCAAACGGCAAAGACGACCTCACTCATCGTCATTCAATCCCGATGTTTTGGTGAATGTAGCTGTATACTTAATCTAAATGCGTCCTAACTGCTTAAAGTGTTATACTTATAATTAAATTCAATGACATTATTATAAACGATAAAGAGATCTTTGTCTTAAATTTATGCTCCTCCATCTTTCCCCATTGTAATGTTATGAATTTCATTTTGCAATAAAAATACCATAGTTATGACTCGATTGTCGTAATGAACGAACTTTGTAAACCTTGCAGGTTTGTACGGAACCCTCGGTGCGCGAGTCCGACTCGCACTTGGCCGGTTTTTTTTATTATTATTATTATTTGTTGTGCGTGTAAACCTACACAATATTAATACCTACATAATATTTTCTGTTTGTATATACTCGTAGTCAAGGGATTTTAACCAATCAGTAACAGTATTTTTACATTTATTTATGGGTAAAGAATAAATATTTAGTACTTTGTTTACAATATTATATATCTTTGCGGACTGAGAAATGTATTGTTTCTGAGCAAAAGTTGTACGAACTATTACGGGTTTAATTACATAGTTACGATTTCTTTTATTTAATATATCATTATTAATTGGAGTTAAGTTGTGAGTTTTTAGTGTACATTGCAGTATAAATAGTTGGCTTACAGTAAGGTTTGCATACTTATAAAGATCAGTAGTATTATGTAAGCGGTTCTTTTTAAACATTACTTTTAATATTGATCTTTGTGCTCTCTCTAATAATTATGAATTTTGTTTTGTGTGTGCCGACCCATTTTTTAATACAGTATAGCAAAATAAATTGCACCAAGCTCACATAGAAGTTTGTAAGCAGTGTTTTATCAGTTACATTTCGTAAGTATTTAAAGATTCAGATTTTTTTGCCCGACTTGTGACAGCTTCTAACTGAGGATACCAAGTTAGGTGTTTATCAATTATTATTCCTAAGTATTTGGTGGAATCAACCTTAGTAATTTTATCACAACTACACACTTGGTCTGCATTATTTATGTTACATTTATGTGCAGTTATATTTAAGTTTCGTTGTGGTTGTGTGTATTTATTTATGGAAAAAGTTATATAATTAGTTTTATCCGTATTAAGTGTTAAAGAGTTTACTTGTAGCCATTCAATCATAACGCGTAAACCGACTACTGCTTTGTTGTACACATTACTCCAATCTATACCATGAAAAAGGAGCGCAGTGTCGTCTGCATAGGAAATTATGTGCCCATTCTCAAGTGTCAGTCTCGTCAAATCATCAATGTAGATAAGAAACAGGGTAGGCCCTAGGACACTACCCTGCGGGACACCGTAATTATTAGCTGTCGTATCTGTGCTAAATACGTTTCCATCAAGAGTCACACGCTGAGTTCGGTTAGACAAATAGATGTCGATTAACGAACGCAACCGGCCAGTCGAGCAAGTAACATAAATTAAGGAATATAAAACCTTACCGTGCAATTGGCAAGCCCGTCATTGCCTGCATCCAACAAGGCCCCCGGGTAGCAAGGCCCCTGCGTCAGCCTGTAGTAGCACCGACCATCAGCAGGCCAGTAGAGCAAGGTCTCGTCAGCGCACTGCTGGGGCCTCACGCACATGCCCTGACGCTCACTGGAATACAGGATTAGCTAGATTAGTGGTCATGGCTGGGGGAATACCTGATTGGAGTAAATTATCTTGTTTTGCAATGACGTGAAAACCGTGTAGGTATTTGACATTGGTAGTGTAAGCGTGATTTTGCGTGAGCACGCGCGCGATCGCAAATAATTAGTTTTCATTCCATTACACTAGCTACCTACCTACTCGTATTTCACACTCACAAATCATAATGGGTGTACTGGAAGCAAATGCTTTACAAACATTTATTACATCAGACACGGCAACGCTCTTATCTTCCTTCGCTACCTCGCCCCCGGTACAAAACCTTAATTTGTCACGCCGTTTTTCAACAGGTAGGATGGTAGACCACGAGCTGAGGGTCTAAATCTATGGACGGGAAGTAACTAGGATGCTCACCTACCCTCTCTTGTTGAAAGACTCCTCAACTGGCGCGAAGTACTCTCCAGGGCGACACGGGCCTCTCTCGAAAAGCTTATGGCAAGTCGTGGTGTGAGGCAGCTGGGCCGTGCCGGGAGGACACTTGCACTCAGCTACAGTTCGACCTCCCCATCGGCCGGGACTAAGTTCTTGGGTGTCGGGACACGGGTGGCCTTTCTGGAAATAGAATTAAATGTCTATAAGTTGGGGTGAAATCAAAAATGGGATCAAGAATTACAAATATTGAGGGTGCGCAACATTCGTACACAATCTGCCCGGACCCGACAAAGATACGCTCTTCAGCATGATTTTTCATAGATTTAGCTAAGATATACTTAGCACGCAATCAAAGAAGTAGAAGGTAAGAAATGAAGCTTATTAATATTATTTCTTAGTACCATTTAACGATTTATCTTTATTAGCAGACTGCGCGTAGCACGTGAAATAATAAAAGTCATTTATTCAAAACTTTACCTTCGAAAAGTATCTATGAGAAGTACATATCCACCAAGTCATGGGCTAACGCGTCTGATTTGATCTTTGCCTGCCTAGGTAAATACCTGACAATTTAAAGGTTATCGCATTGTCAACAAACCAACTAAACAAATTATACAGATTTTATCGTCCTCTTCCCTAGATGTAGATGTCTAACTAAAACGCGATATTCATTGTGTAGAGACAATGACGGTGATTTATCACTCGTTAATTACCATTTTTTGCCGTAACTGCTTCATCAGTAATGATGGTATTCGTGACAGCAATACGCCAAGTGGCATAATGACAGCTATGAGTTAATTACTTGCACTTTACCTACTTATCTTATTGCATAAGGTATGGAAAATCTGTAGTCATTATTTGATAAAGAACTCGAAAATTATAGTTTAGTCCTAACTAAACTATTTCTAGCTTTAAAAAGTTCTCAAATAAATTTGGAGGGTAAGAAATTTAAAAATAAGAAACGACCTTACCACAATTAAACAAAACAGTGTGAAACCATGTCTTTACCCAGACAAAAGCTTATGAATGCGAATATTTCCATGTGGTAGAATACATAAGTAGGTGCATATTTCAAACCAACTTTAGATAGCTTGTACACGTATTTCCAAATAAATAAATCTAAAATGTAAATTTATAAGATCCATTACTGCCAGTGCGAATCATTATCAAAATTGATAATAAATTACAGTAATCGAGCCATTGTGCAGTCCATTGAGTAATCTAAATCCTGTCACTAACCAAGCTAAGGCTAAAGCTGCCGGAAATCACGTTCTATACAGTTACATTACATAACATTGTTCCATTCCGAACTCAATGGCGCCGAAGATGCGTCAAGTTTGACAGTAAAATTGATGCTATCAGCCGGGTCGTTGCACACATTATATTAAATTAGGCAGTACCTACTCGTGTTTAAATTTTTAGTAGGTATGGGTAAATCATCAATTTCAAAGTTCATCATCACTTAGAAAACTGGATATAGCGAAAAACCCACCAAAACATTAGTCCTTGTTACATATTTAGCGCTATAATGATTTACGTATCAACAAGTTTTACCGTTATCTTTTAAATTTTCTCACCAGCCAGTCAGTTTTTTTTCTACGAATTTTGATCCTGGCCGATTTCAGAACAAGTTTTGAAATCGGCCAGGATGTGTTATTAATTTTTTTTCTTTGAACTTAGTGATCTGAATAAGGTAACGTACAATGGTGTTTAGGAAACGAAAGGTGTTCTTGTACCATGTTTCTTGATTCCTTATTCGAGATAAATCTCTTTAAATTGCCGGTTTAGCCAAAATCCTCATTTACAAATGTTGCAACGGTAACTCTTCTACGATTCCATTTATGAATACGCAAAATTCATTGCAAAATTTGACATTTAACCCTATCTGCAGCGAATCAGCCGGCTTAACATTTAGTAACGAGACTTTGATTTGATAATAGTAGGTATTTGATTTGATAATCTAATGAACAGTCCACAGACCTGCTTCTGATGTAAGGTGCAGCTGTGACGTGGCTTGTTGCATAAAGTGACCCTTGACCCTGGCGGGGAACGAACCCACGACCTCGTATCGAGGCGACATGTCACGACAACAGGCGTAGTTTAAGTCTTCCGACGAAGCTGTTGTTTACATAACTTCATTGTTTACACAATTTTCGTGTTCGTTCATTTTATCGTTTACCTTTTGGGAAGGTTCGTTGTCATTCATAACAAATACTTTCGCAAGGTCATAACTGATGGAACATTCCTCAATTTCAGCGACTCCTTTAAGCGTAGTAACCTATGTTTCTCTCTTCTTCTGTTTTGTTCTTCTCCAATCGTATGTATGTATTTACTGGTAATTATGAAACGACATATTACGTTGCTAAAATTTTGAACATCGTTTATATCAGTTGGGGTACACGGTGCTGACACTCCCACGCTTCACATAGACCTTTTTACTTCGCAAACACTATATTTTTACATAACAAAGTGATACTGCCCTGACCGAAAGCTACACTGGACATAATGAGCCCATTATGCTGTCTTCGCAACGCACTTCCGACGCGCCCTGCAGCGGGTCAGCTAATAGGGAAGTCAAATAAATCAGCGCGGTCAAAACAACCAAAGGTTAGTCAAGCAGTTGTCTTTGGTGTCTCTTCACTGACCCCGATTTGGCTTCTAAACAACTCTTGGACTCGTGATTTGGGGCAAGCGCATTAGTGATTAGACGGACGTAATCATCTTCATCTCCAGTCCAGCGTTATCCTCACCACGGGTCCTCTACTGCTTTACATTGCAAAGTTGAGCGTTTAGCAGTAGGCGACTCTTTGATTATTTAATGGACCTGACGAATCACAAGTAGCAGAACACATCAATGCGGTTCTTTCTACACAAGTCTTTAAATCTTATACGTAGCGATACTTGAGGATATTGTTATATTATATGACCAAATCGAGGAAAGAAAAGCAGTAGGAATACAACTGTGACAATAGGGATGTGGACTGTACTCAAATAAGTATATAATTTTACCATTAAAAGGTAGTTTCTATACTAAAAATAATAAATAACACAATATTTTCTTCAAAAACCAAAGGATTAATTTTTTATTTAATAAAATGTAATCCTCAAGTCACGTGACAATCAACACCGATCAAAATGCGTGACGTCACTTGTTGCCAAACAAGAATTTTTTCACTGTTAAGTATTATGTGTTTGTTGATATTTGGATAATATGATTATTTTGGTTTCCGTGATTAATTATCTTATTGAATCATTTTTTAAAGGCTTTCCTATCATGGTTAGCGGATACATTAAGGCAGATAGTTTAAATTTGCCATGAATTGATGGCTTTAAGTACGGTGGCTAATTTCTTCGCAACAAATAGTAACTTCTGCTCCGCTGAATTTAGAAATGTGAAGACCTCTAGGTAAGTAATATACTCAGTATAACTCAGGATACACTATAATACCTACGTATTTATGAACTCCAAAAGTAAAATTTAATGTAATATTAAATAATATGATTTTGAGGTTCTGCCTTTGGAACAAATTGTTTCATTCTTTTTTAGTTGCTCTGCATATAGGAGACGTGGGATATGTACAGTTTTGTCGAGATGCAAAATTGTGCACAGTTAAGTGCAAAATTTGCCCGGAGCATAACATTTGTAGTAAACCATATTCAGCCACTATGGTTGTGGATTAAGAAAACGGTGTAAAGGTGAGTGCTGAGTGTCATGATTGTGCTGTTTCTCAAGGAGGTTGCAAAAATGCTGTGGCATTCATCATGTGAAAAGGAATGAAAGAAAAAACAATTTAAAATGTTCAATTGTTGAAACACCAGTCTGATTTCTACAAAGATGATATTGTTATAATGTGTTCAATGCACCAAATGTGCTTGAAATAAAAAGGATGCTGACTGTGACAATTTTTTGGTAAAGCCAGCTCCTTAATTATTAAAAATACCTAAAAGGAAATCAAAGAGACAAGATCAAGTCAAGTACTGGATCCCGACGGGCTAGTTGAAGCCACATTTTCCACATCGTTTTTGTGCATGGAACGTGAATATATAGATTTTAGGTGTTTTAATAGTAGTACTTTCACACTACGGCACCGCAAAATATTTATAAAATGTAGAATCCATCTTATTAACTTAAAACTACGAAATAACTTTCTATTACATTTAACTTCGACAATGTTTGTGAACAAGTGACGTTACAGCGGGCGTTTGACAGGTATCCACGTTTTGGCGCGAAATTTGGAATGGAATTTTAAATAACTTATTTTCAAGGTATTAGTTGTAATAAAAAAAAGATAACAACTAGTTTGGGCTCTATTTGGTACTTATGCATGGTTTTAAACACTTTTCCAAAAATAGTCCACATCCCATTTAAGCAAATGAGAAATTGTGTGCGCTGAATGCAATTTGGTTTTCCATGAATTTGTTTTTTACACCCGTCTTTTAACAAATGAGCATGAATGGATTATGAATCCGAAATATAAAAATATCTGTACTTAAAGCAACGTAACGTCAAAATACGACCTATTATTAACCTATTATTGACCTAGTATTAACTTTGAAATTCCTATTTCCCTGGAACTGAAACATACACAATTTATTTTACACCTAACCGTCGGAAATAGTTATTTTAACGTAACATCATGTAACGTACCGTTAGCGTTACGTTAATTAGGCCGGTGGTGCAACGGAGCTCGGAGCGGCGATCGCTCGTTAGAAGATAAGGCTTTCTCTCGCCCGCGATCGTATCCGCTAACTTGATGGATAAACTAGACTAATGCAATGGTAAAGTGTTAAATAGACTAATCACTAATGTAATAACCACCGAACCACCACTAAATGAGTGTGTGCAATGCCTCAGTGAGGGCAAAGTGGCGGGAGACTGAACGGCAGGCCACACGTAAAATGGCTACAATGAACACGACTTCCCTGATAAGAGGAACCGACTAAGAAGAAGAAGAATGTAATAACATAATAATGGCAAGAATGAATCATTTGACGACCGCTTGGTGCAGTGGTCTGCATGTCGGACTTCTAAAACCAAGGATTGCGGGTTCGATCCCCGCACAGTACAAGCATATGTGTGCATGAACATGTGTGTTTGTACTGGTCTGAGTGTTTTCCATGTATACCTCTAATGTATTTATTTACAAAAAAAAGTATTTAAGTATGTTTATCCGTTGTCTAGTACACAAGCCTCGTAGCTTAATTTGGGACTAGAGAATTGGTGTGATTTTTGTGAAATATTTATGTATTTATTTGGAAAAGTGTCGGTGACCAAAATATTTGTTGCTCAGACGTCCATGTAGAGACGTGATTTTAGGCGGCTTCTCATTCGATGCAAGAGTATGGATTGAAATGAATTTATTATTAAAAATATATATATAATTAGGTAATTCTTTGCAACTTTTACATAAGTTGAGGTCTGTTGAAGTTATTTTAGGAATCCCTATGCGGATAGGGGCTAGTGTGAACCTCCGGAAACGTAATTTAATTAGGCTTTGTTTACCTTACAATGTCATCGGACCAGAAAGTATTTATTTAATTTTTTATTCTTTGTATGTTCTTTGAAACAATTAAATCGTGTCGTGTGTACTAAACATGGCACATGACACTCTAAAACCAGACTTAAGTAAATCACAACCACGCTTCCTTAGAGAAACTATTCTGTAGACTTTTCTCTACAAATTAATTGAATCAACGCACTTGAATGATGTTATCATTAGCATCATGACTTGCTGTACCAAACTGTTATGGATATAAATCGATACTGTCTAACGAATCGAATCGATTGGGTAAGCAAGCGATAATATCGAGTAATCAGTTGAAATCGATAGTATCAATGACATTGCTGCGGTAGGTAGAGCGGCCGACCGATTGAATGCATTTGAAGTTTGGTAACAGGCGTTAGAAAACAATAGATTTTGAACGTGACTTATGTAAACTAGGTTATTTGTTGTTAAAAAATTTCTACGTTGCCTAGCAACGTGCAGAAATAGTTAACTATTATCTATTGATGGCGGTTGCTGCTTATTTGTCGGATCGGTATTTTCTACTGGAACCAGAAAACTGTATTATATTATGAACTCGCTGAAACAATTATTTGGCGCAACTGGTTTAGAGTTAGAAAGCTAAAAGGAAGCGCTTCCTACCGACCAGGTGTTATGGTCGGGGACTGAGGTCCTATATATCCTATTTATTTGTCTATCTATATTATTCTGGATGAAAACTTATATACCGCGGTTCATGTGCGGTACTAGACCGGTACTAGGCTAACAGCGCCATCTAGCCTATTGAGCAGTATCAGCGCTCGCTGTCGTGCTTGTCGCCGCTAGGCATGCGTTTGTGATGGCGAACTGTAGAGGTCGCCACAATTACATACGCTAATTAACCCGTTTAAGCGAACCTGTAAAAATGACGTTACATGTACCTACTTAGGTTAATCTTCTGGGGCAAAAATAATCGCAATAGTCAGTCATACTCAAAAGTAGGTCCATAAACAACACGTTCTGTACAAGAATGGAATAAGTGATGAGAATTGGACCATCACCGAAAACACAGCAAATGAAGCGCATGCCATTGTGTGCTAACTGGGTCACGCGGTTTCTCGCATGAAATTCTTTAAAATTTCGTCTCATTTCAAGAATAATATTGTGTGAGGATTTAATATTTCCTACGCAAAAAGGAGTTTACTCATTTTCGAATGCTTATGTTAGGGCACGTTCACATATAACGTCCGTTAAAACGTATATGTTATTAGTGCATGTTTTGTATGAGCGAGATCTGAAATAACCAGTGTTCGGATAATCGGCATCGGATAATGCATGTTTATCTAAAGTTCATTTTTGGCTAAGATATTGTAGAAGCGGTTTCTTTAAACATAATTTTTTTAAATTTAAATCCCGGGAAATTGAGATTTCGTAGAAAAATTTAAATAAGTATACACCAGATTTGATTCTATAATAAAAACACCTAATTTGACGATTCTGAAATCTCGAGTTTTTTTCGATACAAAACTGCATTCCATAATCATTATGGCATATAAGCCAACACCTTAATATAAGTAAATATATATACACCCGATTTGATTCTATGGAGAAAAAAACTAAATTTGTCAATCCCGTATACACGATTTTCAATTCAAAAGCGCATTATGGAATGCGCTTTTGAATCGAAAATATTAGCCAACACCTCAACTCTCACAAATATGCATCTGATTATCCGATCACTGCACATAACACAAAACCAAGTATTCCGGACTCAGTGGAATATACCGAAATAAGCAGCAAACCGTTTTACAGGTCCGTTAAAACGTTCTTATATGTTATTAATAGCGAATATAGTTGTATGCCTCGATGGTGTAGTGGCAACGTTTCTGCTTACATCCGAGAGGTCCTGGGTTCGAATCCTAGGTTGAGCCAGAATTGTTTCTGAGATTTTCTGTCATGAATTTCTCAAAAACAGCTTGGAGTCGGCAAGTTGGCGGTGTTACACCCCCGTGCCTCGGAAAGCACGTTAAGCCGTTAGTCCTGCGCCTGATCTCTGTCCGGTCATGTCGGATTGCCGCCTTACCGAACTTTGAGAGTGATGGAACAGTGAGTGCACCTGAGTATTGCGCTCACACTTTTGCACTTTAATATCTCCTGCGTAGTCGGCTGATCCCTGTTGAGATTGGCCGCCGTGGTCGAAATCGGCCAGGAGGACTATTATTATTATTATATAGTATGAGATAGTTCACACATAATACAGTATATCGGGGATCTAGTGTACTGGATCCGTTTATCGAATCAGTACTGTGATGTGCTGTATGAATACCTTCTTTCTCCAGTACCGACGGATCCCTAAATGCCCTTAGCCAGCATCCACGGTTCAGGGAGATCTTAAATGAGAAGGACTATATATTTTTATGTTGCTTTCTATTTGTCTCATGTGAATGGTCTCACATGATGTTGTAAGGCCTGAATTACGCATACCCTAAACCTTGACGACCTTCGTGGTGTAGTAGTGTGCTCACCGGATTCCAAAGTGCCACCATCTCTGAGTTCCCGGATTTGATCCCCTGTCGGACACAAAATAGAAAACCAATTCGCGGGTTCCAGTTCCAAGACACTGGACTGGGTGTTTGTGGTACCTTTGTTGTTTCTAGCTTTCATAGCACAAATGCGTAAGCTACTTATTTTGGGATCAGATTACAGTAATATGTGTGTTTTCCTTTTTGATTTTACAAGAAGATTGTGAAAGGTAGCTTACTGATGAAAGTATGTCTAGAAATAAAAAATATGTAGAGCTTTTGTCTATGAATATTTGAACGTTTACTTTTTGTGCATAATATTTTGTTAGTGTGCACTAAAAAATTTTCTTAAATATAAAAAATTCAAAGGTGACTGACTGACTGACAGACTGATTGACTGATATAGTGATCTGATAGTGACCAACGCCCAAACCACTGGAGGGGTTGGGATGCAGGTAGATGTTATAACGTAAGCATCCACTAAGAAAGGATTTTGATAAATTCTACTCCACAGTATTACAGTGTAACATTGTTGCATTCGATGCAATTATGAAAGGCCGTGACCGAGCGCGCCCACTGACCCACTCCCACGCTACACATATTGTCTGTTGCTGCAATAGGAATTAGCTTGAGACTTTATCGAATCATTAGTTTTATTTTAGAACCTAATTTAACTAACCCCCGACGAAAAGGAGGGGTGTTATAAGTTTGTATGTGTGTACTTATTGTGTTTTTGTAGCTTTATATCGGATGGACAAAGCGTTAAAGATTCATTTTACCGTGGTTAAATTATTTTTCGAATAAAAAATACTTAACTTTGGTTGCTCAAAATGCGTCCAGCTGTTGACGTTTTACTTAAACTGGCTTATTAGAGGATTTTAAAAAAAACAAAGTGCAAAGTTTTTTTTTCTTTGCTAGCTTAAAGTCCTGAGCCACTTTAAGGCTTGCACTTGCATTAGATAGGACTGCAACTGTTTAAAACGAACATGATTCTATTTTTTTGGGTTCCGTACCTCAAAAGAAAAAAACGAAATCTTTATAAGATCACTTTGTTGTCCGTCCGTCCGTCCGTCCGTCCGTCTGTCAAGACCGTTTTTCTCAGGAACGCGTGGAGGTATCAAACTGAAATTTCTATATGATACTTAGGTCTACTGTCCCTGGAAGCTGTAGAAAAATCAACCTTCTAAGCCAACGCAATCAAAAGATACAGCCATTTAGGCCGCAAATTTCCGCAAATTTTCGAAACTCGCACGGGAATCAAAACCTACAGGGTACTTCCCGTTAACTTAGAATCTTGAAATTTAGTACGAAGTCACGTCTTATAGTACAGATATAGGAAAAATTACGAAAACCGTAAATTTTCAGTTTCATCATATAAAAAAAATATTTTTGAAAAATATTTATGTTAATTTTAAAAATTTCAAAGTTACTACTCCTTATCTACAGGTTTGTACGGAACCCTCGGTGCGCGAGTCCAACTCGCACTTGACCGGTTTTTTTGGGATAGGTTCGCTCTTGACCCAAGACTAAGCCCAACGAGGCAAATACTGAGTCTACGATGGAGCGAGCTCGCCTAGAAGATGCCTGTTCACTCTAGCTTTGATAATTCCTAGGTTGTTATAGCAGGGAAACACTGACGCACTAATTTAAAGTTCTCTATCAGTAATGAGGAAAACCTTATTTAAATTCTTGATATAAACCTATTTTGCTTACTTAGATTAGTAGTCACAGAGATTTATTTTAATATGGATCAAAATTATCTAGCAAAGGAAGTAAGCACCATTTTCTTTTCTTAATTGATCAAGTATTAATGAAATTACTGAGACTACTTACAGAGAAATCGTAAGTCGTCGTAATTAAATGAGACATCTCAGTAATTCTCTTCTAAAAATAACTGCTCAAATAAAATAGTTTCATTTGTAACTAAGTACGTAAGTAATATGTTTTACATTCAGTTCACACAAAGCACAGCTACCTACCATACAACAGAACTATTTCTAAACAGGGATCAAAGCAAAGTGTTTGTTCACATAGACTCGCGGGCGCGGTGGCGAGCGCGATCACGAAATATCAAACATATGAAGCGATATCCAAGTGTTATCGATATCTAAGTAGCAAACTAGCGCCCATACCCGCGCGTTCCTAAGTGAACAAGCACTAAAGATTTTTTAGTGATACCAACCTTGTAAATGGTGTAGCACTTCCCATCCGACGGCCAGTACAGCATGAGCCAGCCTCTTGGGTGAGCAGCGCACGGGTTTCGTCTCACGTCAGCCCAGGGCGGCGGCAGCACCGCTGCCTGCGACCCGCACAGCAGCGCCGCGAACCACACCCAAGGTGCCATTTTTAATGTTCCAATTGCAATTTAAAAAGTTTCCGCGTCACATTTTTTGGTGGCCAGTCACTTTTCCGTAGTGTTTTATTGATTCACTCATAGTCTTTTTGTGTTCACTGTTATCACTTGTTTTTTTCTGTTTCTAATTTATGCTTGATTTCATCAAACACTATTGAAGTCTTCTAGACTAATGTAACAGAAAACAAAATATTTTTTGTAACGTATTAGAAATATTTGCCGATCACACGTTCGGTCGGACTGACGACTGTCTTACATTTCATGAATGACCAATTTGTATAATCGCATAATATTCGCAGTGGGTCACACGCCACTTCCTAGCTATTATTGTTTTGGGTTACCTACGTAGAGTCCATGCAAAAAATATACGTTTGTAAAATAAAGGTTTTCTACATTTAGCCTTTGGTAAATATTTTTTTCGATTCCACGGGCATTACGACCATACGGGCTTTCGACGCTACAGGGTAGTCGAAAAATAATTCGACACTACGTCCTTCGCGCCAACGACCTTCAACTCCAACTCCTTTAACCCATTTTTTTATTACTTCTAATCTGATCAGTCTCCTCATTCACTATGCAACTAGTTTAAAATATAGTCTTTAACTTTAAGTCAACCGGTTTTGATAAAAACGTAAACATTTCTGCCAATAAAACATTTCCCCAATACGTTGTTAATACACTTAACTCACACAAGTCTATAGCAGCGTTTTCCATGATTACCTAATGATTGAAACTGGGCATAGTACGAAAGTTGACATTTTTGATGATAGAGTAGAGATCTACCCATAAAATTGTTTTTTTTTTGAGTCGAGGTCCTACTGTTAATGAAGTGCAATGGGACATTTGAAACGTATGACAAATAGTGCTTATTTTTGTAAGACAAAGTAAAGTCCAACTTTACATTTCTATAATAGTATTATTTTCTTCAACCGCAATTATCACAAGAATATTCGAACACAAATCGATTGAAGAAACAAAATCCGCAATCACGCTCATACAAAACATAATTATTACGCGTTCCCTATCCCGATTCCTCTATTAAATCCATAAAACTGATCCGCCCGACTGATCAAAGTAACCTCAAGTTCAAGATCGGTTTACATCACTTACTTTGCTTCACGGCGTCTGGCCACGGCCGCATAATCTCAGTAATGGAGAGTAACGGGCCTAGTACCGTTTGATCTGGTGTCGAAACTACAGGCTATTGTGGCACAGTTGTTTTGAGTGGTTACGTGAAGGAGGCGCAATAGAAAACTACGGGAGGGCTTAATTTGAGGTTCTTGCAGTGGTTACAACGCAAACTGATCCAACCTCCGTGGTGTAGTGGCTTACGCACAGGTTTTTGATGTGCCGTCATTTTTGAGGTCCCGGATTCTATCTCCAGACGGAGTAAATGAAGAAAACAAATTAACTATGTTGTCATGGGTCTAGGTGTTTGCGATATCTTAGTGACCTCTGATTCCCATAACACAAGAGCAACTTATAGCTGAATTACTGGACGATGCTAGATGTCTTGACTACACTACGTCATGATTAATACTTGTAGCCACTCCTACATCTTGTAATCATCATAGTTACCAATTTAATACACTCAACCAGAGTCACTTTTATTGGGGTAACGGTAAAATTGAATAGATTTGTGTAATGGATAACGCAAGCCTTCTTAGAGCTTAGCCTCGGTAGAAATTGCGAAAATAGAGACAGTTACCGCTAGCATTCGATCGTAAATAACGTTAGCACCTGGAATATTGAACTGCGTCTAGAGTAGATAACGAATAACAATACAATGCATATAATTATTGGAATATTTTGTTAATTGTTTTTTTAATATCAGTTTAAAATGTTGAAACTAAGCTTTTATGTAGTGGCCAGTGGCCCAAAATATCATTATACAATTAAAATCTGACGCAGGGTGACTTCTGCTGAATGTAGAATTAAATAATTAATTTACGAGAAAAAAATCCAGTAAAGCTAACAATGAAGTAACAGGTAATATGCTGAATGCACACATCATCATTACTTTTTATACTCTTTTTGATTAGATTTTGTTTGCATAGTTTTGATATGTAAATAATAGTCCTCCTGGCCGATTTCGACCACGGCGGCCAATCTCAACAGAGATCAGCCAACAACGCAGGAGATATTATAGTGTGAGCGCAATACACAGGTTCCATCACTCTCAAATTTGGGTGAGACGGCAATCCGACATAACCGGAGAGAGATCAGGCGCAGGACCAATATGTAAAAAAACTGTAGCTGTTATTTGAACTCGGGTTTGTTTGCTTCCATTCTACCCTTTTTTCCCGCTAAAGGCCTAGTTTCTCCTTAAAACAGCTATCCCGATAAAATATGACCTTTAACCATTTTCGACCCTAGTAAGCGACAATGAAGTACGAGTATTATACCGGGCGGTTGCTCTCCCAATTGAGCTAACGTGACACGTCACGGTTTGCAAGAGGTGCGGGTTCGAGTCCCGCATTTTTCTTTAAGTGTGTTTTAATTTTACATTGTAAATAAATTTGCATTGTTGAATGCTAAAAAATAAAGTAACCTTACAATTATTGTTAGTTGAGTTGTTCAGAAGTATTTATTTATCGATGTTTTCAATACTTCTAAATTCTTCTGACAGGTTGTGTCACGCAGACGCGAATCCAAGTAAATACAATTTTGAATAGCGTGACTGAGTAATTTTGGTCGTTAGACATTTGAAATTAAATTTTTGAAGTGAAAACTTCTTTAGCGGCGTTGAGCACTTTTGTGGCATGGGTAGAAACTGTGAAACTCGCGTCAGGTCACGTGATGCTGATCGAAAAACCGTAAGACGGTTCAAATAAATCAAAAATGCACAACGTTAATAATCAAGTTTTCACTTCTGCCGGCACTCCCGGAGTGCAACCCGTGTTTTTTTTTTAGTCTACTTGTGACCACGGACGCTGAAAAGAGTCCGAATCGTCAGGTTAAAAAAATGAAAATATATCGTGAAATTATCCGTAAAAAAGTACATAATTTCAGATACAAACATCATTCTTATTTAATTCCTACTCTTTCTGGTCAAGCTGTAGGTATGTATTATCTTTGCATGTTCGGTCCATTACACACGCGTCTGCTAAAATAAATGCCATTCTGATTATCTCGCACAGTTTTTGTTCACAAGAAAAAGCAAAGAAACGAATAGAAGCTATTACGTCAGCCGTTAGCCGAGATGTTGGTTGGCCGTCACGCCGGCCGATGTGGAGCAACCACATTCGCAGGATTTTAATGGTTACATTTGAATTTCTACTATAAGTTACGTGAAAAAACGTTGACTGCCTCGTTGGTGTAGTGGCAAAGTTTCTGCGTTACATCCGAGAGGTCCTGGGTTCGAATCCCAGGTAGAGACAAAATTGTTTCTGAGATTTTCTGTCATAAATTTCTCAAAAACAGCTCGGAGTCGGGAAGTTGGCAGTGTTACACACCCGTGCCTGATCTCTCTCCGGCCATGTCGGATTGCCGTCTCACCGAACTTTGAGAGAGTTGGAATAGTGAGTGCACCTGTGTATTGCGTTCACACTTGTGCACTATAATATCTCCTGCGTAGTTGGCTGATCTCTGTTTACTTGAGATTGGTCGCCGTGGTCGAAATCGGCCAGGAGGACTATAAGTTACGTGAGGAGACCGGAGATGGAGAATACTAAGATATAACTTGGGCATTAATGTTGACAAGGTTTGGTAACAATGCTCCGTTTGTTGTTAAGCTTAATCACAAATACAGCTAAAGCATTAAAGTCTAGGTTGGTAGCAGGTTACATGAAGTCACAGCAGATCACATGTGATCGCGACACTTTTGGAAGTGTTTGTTTGAAATAGCAATGTGTTTGTATGAAATAACTTGACGACACCACAGTATGGTGTAATGGTCAAGAAGTTGACTATTAACCAAGTGGTCGCGGGTTCGATCCCCGCACTGTACAAAAATTTGTGTGCATAAACATGTCTGTTTGTACTGGTCTGTCTGGGTGTTGTAAGTTTTGATTTTAGTTTATTTGTAATACCACTGTTGATTCTGATATCTGTAACACAAGTGCGAAAGCTACTTACCACGGTGTCAGATCAATGCATGTGATGTTGTTGTGTATTTATTTAAAAAAAAACATATACCTCCGTAGTGACACGGAGTTAGCGATGTTTTTCACACAACACATAGCAAGCAGAAGTATCGTGACGACTTGTTGTCTGCTGCTGCTTCATGTAGCCCTCTACCAACTTGTACCTTAATGCCGATAGTAGAAGACTAAGAAAATAAAAGGTACTTAGATACAAGTAATCGCATATGCCTTGCAAAGTCGGCTAGTTATCATACTCTTTAATATGACGAGAAAGATGAGTCAACAAAGTGCTTCGAGTTCGACGCAAGAGCGCACGACACGATGAATTATTGAAATTTCCCATAGCGCGCGGATTCTGCAACTGACTATGCAAATTGTGGTCGCAAGAAGCGATACTGTTCATACTGGGAGCTTGATTAATATTCCGTTCTCAATATCAATCAATTGACAGCGGTTATTGAGCAACCCGCTTTTACTTTAACACGCACACACCACGCAACTTGGAGTTTTTTTTTTAATCTGCGCCTTGTCTTTGATCAAGGAAGCTATATTACCGGCAAGGCAAAGAATTAAGATGCCGCTTTTTTGCAAGCAAAAATCTTTGACTCATTCATGACAACTGTCAGAACTGCAAACTCTTACTCGAATACTTTCGTCTTTCCAAAAAATCGCAGCTTTTTTGAATCCATGTTCACAGATTCCTTGAAGCTATTGGAACTACGATAGAATGTGATTGAATATCCTGCACCAAGCCACTATGCATTAGGAAGTTGGATGGATGAAAATAAGATACTGTCTTTAGATGCAGATGCAGATAGTAACGACTTAATAGAGTTTGAATGATAAATGTCTGATGCTTATTGTAACTACCCGTAGGTGGGAGACCATTGTTACTCATTGCTTAATATTCCAGTGATAGTTGAAACTGACATTTGCAAATCCCACGTCACCTCGGAATGATCTGCAATAAGCCTCCAGAAAAAAGCGGTATGTGACAATATGGCAGTTACTGTAACGACATAATCGCCCTGTTGCAAGTATTAGTAATGAGAACTACATGCTTTTTAGATGCAATTACATCTGGAGTTTACTTAAGTCAATTAATAGCTACGCAAAAAGCGGTCGACGTATGTTTTTTGAACGTGTTTGCTGCACTGTTGCAAGGGGCAGACATTTGAAGGGATCCAACAAATGCCGTCTTTATGATGTGTTTTATTGAATAGGACACAATGTGTGAAATTGTAAGAAGGGTTTGATTTTTTGAACGGTACCTTCCTTTTTAATAAATTAGTGTGTGCTATATATTTCTATTTCAGAACTAAGTCAACGACTGAGTCAGGAATAGAACCCGATTCTCTTTTATATCTCTGCCGAGATAAGTCCCACCATAGATGCATTTATTTATTTATTTAAGTTGTGTACAAACATTTGTACAATGGTGGACTTAATACCGAAGGCATTCTATTCCAGTCAACCATAGGACCAAGCAGAGTCAAATTAAATGTGCACCACATTTAATTTTATTATACGGAAAGATTTTTATACGGAAATCATATTATTGACTATACCAAAAGAACTTTTAAATCAACTATAGTATATTACAATCAATTTGATTCATAGCTTCTCGTTATTTTTGCTAATGGCAAAATGTTACAACGCTAACAAAAACTCATCATAATGAAGCAATAATAATGGTTTTTAAGTATTCAAAACAAAAACCTGCACAATACAATATCTAGATTGGTCTTCCGGTCTTTTTGTCTTGAATTGAAGGCGAAGATTAAATAAGACCGTTGCAAAAGATGAAAAGATTGTACAACCTGCTTGTTCCGACCACTATAGCCCGTTACTAAGGAACCTTAACTTAGTCGGAAACAATTTCTGTGGACTTAACGCCATGAGGCATTCTCCACCAATCAGATTATACCGCATTCGGATGGTTTGACAGATTTGGTTACATTGATGAGGCCTCGTGTGAATAAGCAAACGTATTGTGCATGAGGTGAGAAACAGTGGTGTATTTTGGCGGACTTATCATATAGCTGCATCTTTTGCAAGCGATAATATTATGTGCAAACACCGCGACTATTTTATATAACTCTCGTCTCTACACTGAATTACGTTTCGTAAGAAGATAGATCTTATCAAAGGGATACTGATGGATGTTTTTTTTTATTTATCCAAATTTATGGATCAATCATATTTTCATGTTGGTGAATGACTTTTTTAATCAGAAAGAAATGGTCTGAGGTTTTCAAGAGTTATTTTAATTACCTATTTTATTATGTAACGTTAAAACTGTATATTTCCTAAAAATTAATAAAATAAATTCAGAAAAATATGCATTAGTACTTCCTACTGACAGATCTATCGGCAACTTTAAGACCATGCCAATAAAGTTTTTGTTACCAATGCATCCTGCTTCACATTTTAAATATCAAAACCCCATTTACATGCTTAAAACAGGACTTGTAAAAGGAAATATTTATATATTTTAAACCGTATGATCAGAGACAAACTGTGTGTAGTCTATTAATTCTGGTAGCACTTTTTTAACTCTGAAATCATACAAACACGAACTCTATAAAATTGATCTCTAGAAAAAACGAAACGTAACAAACTTTTTTTTATCACAGGCCTACCCACACACGGCTGTCACAACAACAATGTTTTTTGAAAATGGAATTGTTTATTTAACGCGTCACCGACGCGGCCCGCGCGTCTCTACCGCACGCTCGATACCGTCGGAGTAGCTTACTCGACTAAAGCTTTGGAAGGCTTTTGTGGTAAGACAGCGCGAGATTACACACTATTTCAGTGATGGATTTATTTAGCACATCGTATGTATGGTAATTGATGGACAGCTGCTATTAAAAGGCTTAAGAGATGTTTAAAAGTAATAACAAATATAAGGATGATTAGATATTTCGGTAAAGGCTTGGGGTTTGTTGCAATCAAAGTTTACTGTCTTTTGAAGCTATCATTTTATTTTTAGTTTTTAACATAGTAGATCTTTCCGATACGGTATGTGTATTGAATCCATCTTTTGTTCTCACATCTTATCTTGGGGGTCCTGACCTGCAGTAGGCTTATGTACTAACTTTTTAACCCTATTGCGTCAAAAGGATATAAAGATTTGTATTGATATTCTCAAACTCCGAGCTTAGAAACCACCTACGACTCTAGATACAGAAAATCGAGATCCATTCGTTGCAGATGTAACAATAATGACATGTATTACGATCCACGATCGCGTCCATAGTTATGTCACTCAGACTGAACCTATAGCTAGTGGTATTAACATTCAGGTTTTGTTTACCAAAAGGTAGGTACTTGTGATTCCTGTTTCCCAAAAAGAGTCCTCTCTTTCCTCGTACTTGTGTAACGAAAAAGAAGTGTATTATAAGTTCTCTGTTTGTGGCATCGTAGCTCCCGAACGAATTACCCGATTTCAGTGCAGTTTTTTTCATTCGAAAGATAATTTTACCACGGATGCTGTTAGCTATGACTGGTCATTTTATTCTACAACCCGTTGAAGTTTAAAAACTGTTTTTTCTGATTTATTCGGGGATATTTTTTACCGAAAAATCAGTTTTTAATTTTTATTTATTTACAATGGTAGATAGGTACTACAGTTGACAATCACTTAGTTGGTAATTTAATTTAGTTTGGATTTAATGATTGTATTTTAAATCATACCTTGTGCACGAACGTTTGCCAGAAATAATAAGATTAGCCGACCTTGGCGTGGAAGACGTTAAGGTATCGTTGGTCTGACAAATTAGCACACGATACCAATGTCAGACCAACTTTTGCACTGCTAAAATACCCATACAATTACAGGTCCAAAAGAAACATTCGATCACTACTAATCTATCTATCAGTTCAACGGTTTAAAATCCATAAGCAATGGAGCATAAAGGTGTAGTTCACGTACCAGAATGTAACGAAAACGTGTCAAAAGTAACGCCCCGAATATGATTTATAGTAGAGTTACCGTCGCGGATCATAGCGAAGTAGCGAACTTGGTGGTACAACTAAGCTGCTCTACTTGTTCGGCATTTTAGAGCAATTTTATAATATTAACTTTATCTTCTTCGTACTAAACTGATGTTAATATTGAAGGCTATGATCATTATGATCATTGGACCCAGAAATAAATAATTAAATTTGTATAATTTCTTAAAAGTTAGTATATATTAATAGTAATAAAATAATGGATGATTAAAATTATAGTTTATAAAAAAATTAAGTTAGTTTAGTTTATTAAATGTATATAATTAATCAATAGAAAAATATTGTTCTTCTATGCTAAAATGCAAAAATACTATTGTTAAAATGTAGATTCTCATATACCTATATATACTTACATACATACATATACCTATGTACATATAATTTCAATTATAAAATATTGTCCTACTATTATTATTATGCTAAATACTATTGTTAAAATGTAAATACTTCCTATATTACACCTGAATCTGTATACCTGAAAAGGTGAAACATAGAGTTCGCATTTAAACAACCCACAACCTCTGTATGTACCTATTTTTATGAAGGAATAAATGATTATGATTATGATTATTAAAAAAAAAATCTATCAAGATGAACTTCATTTGGAAAATACTGTAGCCGCATCCGTGTTCTCATGCCGATTCTAAAATATTTGAAAATCTGATATGATTTTACATATTCCTTCATGAATTCCCTAACGTTGTCTACGTTCATCATCTCTTTTAGAATGATGAAAAGAACAAACAAATACGTCTGCGATCCGGATCAACTTTCTTTAAAACTATATCGAAATATTAGTTTTAAGACACAATATATTTGCATGCTGTAGTTGTACGGCTAACTTTAAATTAAATGACCAACTTTGTTAAACCCTATTTATCGCAAATAAAAATGATTTATCGATTGATTTATTATAGTGGCACTTCGAATCTCAAAATAACCGCATGTCCATTTAAAGTTGAACAAACCAAACCAACCCGCGTCGTCAATTCAACTAAACTTTTTGCTTGTATCGGCCATCCTTGATCTATAACAGCGAAGTAACATATATCACAATATGGTAAACAAGTGGTATCTAAACAACTTCTAATAAGAGCGGTTTTGCAACAAAAATAAGTAACCTGATGTGTTGACGTCTGTACTATAACGGACATGACGGCAAAAAGCCGGGAAACCATAACAGCGGAGATCAGATCCCATGCTTATCAAGACGTTTACACGGTGATGTAAGGGTTATAGACCAGGGGACAACTTGTATAGCCGTAATGAATCTTTGCAATGAGCAATCAATTAGTTCGTGCGTGCAGTGACCTTGGTAAACTAAGTTAGACAAACTGCATTTAACCTAATATGCAAAAGCTGAATAAACCCTAGTAACTAGTTTTTTTAATTTTCTAGCTGTCAAGTTTATCAACACCATTTTATTAGACATCAAATTAGACGGAGCCTTGCTTTAAGAAAAAGGTAGCCATTTTATTAATTTTGAATATTAAAAGTTAAGTGTTAATAAATGCATGACTTGTAAAAATAATGAAAATTGATTTTAAATTCCACGTATGCGTACCTAAGTATGATTGAAATAAGTACATCATCATCATCATTTCCTTGCCCTTTACCCAGGTTATCTGGGGTCGGCACAGTATGTATGTGGGGGGTCAATATTCCGTTCTGTACGAGCGTTAAAAATCTTGGACTTCACATGGATCAAACTCTCAGTTGGTCTGTCCATGTGGCAGAAGTTAGTCGGAAAGTTATGGGCACACTGCGTTCTCTGTGCAGATATAAAAACTTCCTTCCTGTCAAGACCAAAATTTCTTTAATCCAATCCCTTGTTCTTCCTCTCATTGATTATGCTGATGTGTGCTACCCTGACCTTAATCAAGCCCTTGTAAACAAGCTGGACCGCCTGATCAACTGCGGCATTCGTTTCATCTTCTGTCTTCGTAAATACGATCATATTTCCGCTTTTCGCTCACAGCTTGCTTGGCTTTCTCACCCACTTCGACGTAATATTAGAATTCTTTTGAGTACTTTCTCCATACTTAACGATCCCAATTCCCCTTCTTATCTCAAATCTCGATTTTCACTTCTCAGTTCGACACATTCGCGTCAACTCCGTTCCTCTAATAAATTGACCTTGGCCTTTTCACTTCACCGCACCAATTTTCAAGCCAACTCCTTCCACATTCAGGCCATCAGACTCTGGAATGCTCTTCCCGAAAATATAAAACAGGCTCCCAGCAAATTATCATTCAAGAGACTCATTCGCACCCACTTTCTTACTTTATCGCAACCGTCATTATAGATCTTTCTTTAACAGTTCGTCAAATTTATTTAGTGTATATTTGTATATATTATGTGTATTTTTAAATATGTAATCATATATATATATATATATATATTTTATCTTATGTGTCATATAATTCTTATTTTTTTTTTTTCGTTTTCTCTTTTATTTATTTTGTCGCACCGCCCACTAAACATTTCTGCTTAGCCCAAAGGTATGACTGGTAGAGAATGCCCTACGGCGTTAAGTCCACCTTTTGTACAAAGTATTGTTGTGCAATAAAGCTTAAATAAATAAAATAAATATGTAAATTGTACTTTTCACAGCCATCCCATTTCTAACATAACCATGCCCTTTGCTCGAAGATTGTCTGGAAGAAATTGCTTCAAGCAATAAGACCACCGCCATCCCATTCCTAACATAACCATGTCCTTTGCTCGAAGATTGTCTGGAAGAAATTGCTTCAAGCAATAAGACCGCCTTAATTGTACAACTTCTGTTAAATTGATTGTTTTGTTATCTCCTTCATGTGTGGTGTGTAATAAAGAATATTCTATCTATCTATCTACAAACTATAAGATGCTGTCCTTTGCTCGCATTTGTAAAATATGTATTGATTTTGTTCGTCTTTTTGAAAATCTAGTTACTAAATAATCTAATTACTATTTTTAACACAAATACAAATGACGCGAACGCGTCGAACGTGTTGATCTAATAATAGATGCCATGCTGTCCCCTAGTCTAGCTCACCGTCACATGGTCCCGTTAAGTTAAGGTTGATCGACCGAGTTGCCGTAAAAACCACGGCTACCGGCCGCTAGGCTAGTCGTATTTACTCTGATAAATGGCTCTTCTAGAGTTTGTGTAACAATCCTCCTGATTTATGGTCTTCTATGGAAAATCTTTATGGTCCATTTTACACCGCTTTGCTTAGTATGTTATGATGACGCTGAATTATTTTTTTATATACTTTAATTATTTCATTATGGAATGGAATGGAATTGCCATAGATGTCAATCACGAACTACACTGCAATTAAAATTTCCATTACAAACTCTTTTGTTAAACGAGGATCATCAACTTCTAATTAATTAACAACGAAATTTGGACCTTCTTTAGGTTTTGCTAATTAAGACTTGAAACAAACAGTCAATGCCATCATAGTTCATACAAGTAGGTTATCATGACAGTGGTATATGGTTCTTTTATTTTTCAAATCTCTTTTGTTTTTTGTTGTCTGTTGTTTAACATGGGATTTTTCTCTTTTATGATTATGAGGTAAAGTACAAATGATTGTGGGTAATGGCTGCTTTTCCCAGTAGACCCATCGGAAAGGGCTAATTAACATTATAAATAATGATAGTGGCGCTACATGTTCCGACATAACGATCCTTTGCTAGAATAAAGCAGTTAATGATCTTTTAAACTGCTAGGTTGTTACCTAATTGTTAAATTTTCGTTGTTACCAGCGGCAGCCGGCGAATTCGTCCCCATTCAAGTTCGAACATATGGTTTGGGCCCCGTCTACTCACCGTGATCTTTACAACGTTGCAACGGTACCTCAGTCATATTGACGTGACAACGTCTTATAAATTGGTTTGCCGGGTGACACTTCAAGAAACTGCGTTACGCTCCGCTCACGTTCCGCGCTCACAATGAGAGCGAGTGAGAGGCACGCGTCCCTTCGACTCGGGCATGGTTAGCCCGCCTAAGAGCGAGTGAGACAGACATAAAAAGTGAAAGGCACGCGTCCCTTCCACTCGAGCACAGTTAACCCGCCTAAGAGCGAGAGAGACAGAGCGAGAGAGAGAGAGAGTGAGAGAGATAGGCATACACACCGGTTTATGTTATACGAATGAATATTCACATTAAAATTATTTTACCACTCAAAGTCGTTGTCACGTAAAACTTTCGCCCGTATACCGACTTTACAGGCAACCAATTTTTTTAAACCTAGCCCGTGACACAGGCTGGTGGAAAAGGAATGCTCTTACACAAATATAATTATATGTGTGGAATTGGGGCACAGAGGAAACAACAGGATTAGTTCCAATTAAACATCTTCAAAATATAACAACGTCTTCATACTCTCGCAGTCTTTTTCACCTTGGCATCCATTTTCAGACCAAATCCTATCGTAATCCTCAAGTGTTCCATACAAATTCAAATCTTTCTTCTCGCTCGCTCACATTATTTCGTTATGTCATCACCCGTTCTGAAATAAAGATTGTTCATAAAAAACAAATAAAACATTTTTTTTATTAACATAATATTAGATTAAACTTTACTTTTTTTATTTAACTTTAATTTTTGCATCAGAGACTCAACGTTTAAATCATACTCTTGGACGAAACTAACTTAATAGCGCTTTCTGTACCTACCTACATAAATGGTACGTAGTTACTTGATAAATCTCGGCAAACCTTTGATCTCAATCTGCTGAAATACTAATAGCTTATAGTTTAATTATGTGGTGAATATTCGTCGATGATAAAACGAAAAGATAAACGTAATAATATCAATAAAATAAACTTTATAAATAGAATGACAACAACAAAGCCCAAAGAACCCAATTACCCGCTTATCATAGTCATAGGGCTTTTTATTACATAAGTTTTCTTGGGAATTCGTCCGATTATCATTAAAGTTACGTGACGAGCTTTAAATTTTGAATTGTAAATGACATGTAAAAATGTTGTAGAGTGGCAGTAAAATATAAAGTATCTACTTGCTAGGCGCACCATATTTTGAACTGGTAAAAAATAGAACAATGTGAGTGAAATAAATGGCATTAGTTTTACCCCCTCTGCATTTTCTGCAACCGTCACTAGGTCAATCAACCATGTTCTCATCTGGTCATAATGTTAAGGAACTAAGAACGTAAAAAGTGTTTCCCGACAAAAATAAAACGTGCCAAGAGGAAACAGACAAGAGGTAACAGGCTCAATCAAAAATCTACGAAGAATTCTTGTCCGTTAAATACGTTAAATATTCCTAAAAATATATGAAGCTAAGGTGACTGTATAACCAGTAACGACCGGCATCTCAGGAACATCGCCTACTTGACTAGCATGCGTTATATTATAAAGTACACATAAGTAAAATGGTCCTCCCATGGTTATTAGTCTGGTCACTTATCATATCTCCATATCGTCACGACGTCCATCAGCAGTAAGACAACCCGTTTGTCGTTCAGCAGAAACAAACGTAGAGAATAAAACATCACAACTTAAAAGAGATGCTTAAGAGCAAGCCGCAACTTCAATATCTACGAGTATAACAATATCGGGGAAAATGAGAGGGTAAGGGAAACTACAAACTACTAAGTACGTAAGATACTAACTAGCTTAATAATCAGTACAGTTTGCAAGTACTAATGCTTTCAAAACTATTTAGTAGTCAAGTACATATAAATAAGAATCTAGAATGGTGGCTATGTGTTCAAATGTTTATGCGATTTATTGAGGGGTACGCTCGATCTTAATTATTTGCTCGTATTTGCGTGAACTGAATAGAAGTTTCGTTCATTACTCAATGCATCTTCTCTATTCTCGCGGGCAAAAGAATACCGTGCATTAATTTAGTACGACGATTCTTTTGTTCATGGCTTTGAATGTGATGTCATATCGAACGGCTATCATTCATCGCTATCAATGACAGGGCATTTGTTTGTGATCCGCAATGGCGAAATAAGGTAAGGATTTCGCTTATGAATCAACTGAACGCTGACACAATTTTGTTGGCACAAGACCCTGCGCGATCGCAACCGTGATCCAACGGAATTATAAAATGGCGACAAGAAAATACCTTATGTAACCGACACCGCGGACGTTATGCTTTGACATTGCTCAACGCGACTTATGGTGAATTTGATTTTCGTGATGTGACTCACGTCACAAGTAGCTCATTATTCACGTTTAATTGTATATTTGTATCTCATCTTCTCATGTATCAGTCTATTTTAACTCTTTTTAATCCGCGCCAACTGTTCAAGATGAATGTGTAGGAGGAGGATGCCTAAATAAAACTTAATAACATTACATTTAGGTACATTGCGAGCGTCTGAATCAAGTTCCTAAATCTACTGAAACTTTTTTTATGTATCGGACGGACAGACCTGGATTGGACAAGTTTTTATCAAAGAGGAGACTTGAATCACAGTTGGCAAATTTAGACCATGTCATGGTAGCTAGCTACCAAGTTATTGCAACGTGAACGAGATTCGTGGACAAAAGACATATTATCAAGCATAGCGGAGAGGTGGCAGACAAAACAAGCGGACGCGGGGTGTAAGGGCAAAATGGCAAAAGCATAAAAGTAATGGAGTTGCATGGTTAACTCCACCTTCTTTCTTTACTTCTTTCTTCACAACAAGATGTTAAATCATCAGCGGATTGATTGTTGATATGCGCATTGGCGTAGTGCAGGGCTCGATTCTTGGTCTTAATTTTCTCGGTCATCAAATTAAATCGTGTTAGTACTTATCGCTCGAAAAATATGTAAATGCACCGTTTAAAACGACAATTCTAATTACTTGATCATCATTGGTATAGTTCTTTCAAATCACGAAGTCGAGCAGAATTTACTTGTGGTAAATATGTGTCCGTATATGTGTCGATGTGTGCGTGAAAACGAAAGCGGGTATGGTTAGCATAAAAATAATACCAATATTTTTGTATGTTCAATTGATAATAAAATAAAACAACAAAACTTTTAAACTAAAATGTTTATTATTTAAAATAAATCATAAATAAGGGAATGTATTAAAATAAAATTATGTTCTTCTACATTTGGGTTTAAGTTTTAATTTAAGCGAAACATAAGACTTAAATAAGGATATACAATTGAACTCGAGATATGGCAAAATTATGAAAATAAGGCTAGGCTGGAACTATTTAATAACAAATTTCTATCTATTTTTACGTATGTGAAAAATGTGTCGCCTTAATCTTCTTCGGAAAAACTGTTGCTTTCGTTAGTTTCAAAGTCAGTCGTGCTGCTATCACTTGATTCACCCACATTAATTACAAATTCAAAGTCATAATCAAAATATTTCATATACTCCTTTTCAATTTTTTCGACATGCTTGCATGTATTAAGCCAGATGTTGTTATCGATACTGTTTAAACCTTCAGCTATTAAATTTTGAACTTCTGTCATATTTTGACCAATATTTTTCGAGGCAATCTTATTTTTCAGAATACCCCAGATGTTTTCAATGGCATTTAATTCGGGGTGATATGGTGGCAGTCGTAGTATTTCGAAACCTTTGCTTTTTATTATCTCGTCAATTCTATATGAAATAAAACGCTGCTTATTTCTGATTATTAAATCATACAATTCTACATTGCGGGACAGTGCATTGAAAGGAATACCGTGTTCCGTCAGCCACTTTTGCATGTCGCTCTTGCGCGAATTTGACGTAGGTATACTACTACTTCGAGTATTATGGTAGGATGCGTTGTCCATCACTATAACAGATTTATCTGGTAAATTTGGCAGCAGCTTTTCATTCAGCCATTTGCTATAATTATTGAAATTCATATTTGAGTGATAGTCTCCAGTTGTGGATGATGCTTTGTATATTAACGAAGCATCTTTAATAAATCCACTACTGCTACCCGCATGCACTATAATAAAACGAGCACCGGTACTCAATTTTTTTAAAAATGACTTGTCTTTTGTCTTAGTATCTAGTTTTTCTAAATTCCACGTGTTTTGACGTACGTGCGAAGTTAGCACATATGTTTCGTCTGTATATATAATGGGACGGCCTTCTTCACGGTATTCATGAATTTTTTTCAAAAAATTAAATCTCCACAATTGTATTTCATGCCTTTCTTGTAAAGATTTACGATTGTTTTCAATTTTGTTCCATTCGTAGCCCATTTTTATAAGCAACGAACGTAATGTGCTCAAACATCCGTCAAAACCAATTTTTTCTCTTAATGCTGACTGAAGTTTTGCCAAAGTTGGAAGTTCATTGTGTTCTATATGAAAATTTTGAATTGTAGTTCGAATAATTTCTCGATTCATATTATCTAAATTAAATTTACCGTCTCTTTTTCGTCGCTTTTTCATGGGTGAAGTAAACTTGGTTGATGAAGATGGCAACTCTTTCTCTTCTTTTAAAATCCTACTTACTGTGCGTTCACTGACGCCTGTTGCTTGGGCAGTTCGTTCTAATATGTTTGCTAATGGACTTAGGTCACATCCATCAGTGTTATTTGCTTTCATAAAATTATATTCATCTTTTAGAAAGTGAAAGACTTTAGCAATGATTGCTCGACCCTAAAAACAATAAAATATACAATTGAATAAGTATCAAAAGTCAAAACTAAACTATTACTTAAATTAAAAAATAATCATTTTTATTTAATGTCAAAACTAGAAAAAAAATATTTACCTCGCTATGGATAACTTTGCGCTTTGACATGCTGACAGTACTTCACGGCAATTAGCGTCCGGAAACAATAAACACAACTAACCTGAGCGACAGCGCGCTCGCGACTGACCGCGTCGTCATACACGCACACTATTGCATTATGCATGTACACGTTTAAAAACAAATAAAGACTACTCGCCTTCGTGAAATGCAAGAACTGTACATTAAATAAAAAAACTATATTGTTTTTTCAGGCTGGCTGTTTAAATGTTTTTCAATGCTCGTTTGTTTGAAAAACGCTGATGACAGTTCATTGACATTGACACGTGTGTCATCAAAGTTAGGTTAGCTGTGTTCCATTTTTTTGCATTTAACTATTCTTTTAGTTGAACGCAACGTATTTCAGTTATAATTCATATAAAATACATCTTCATATGTACACTTTTTTTACCCAAAATAATTTTATTCAACAAGACGACGTTCGTTTAACAGTGTATTTAATTTACATTGTTTAGGGCTAGGCCTCCTAATTAATTGGTTGTGCAATCAAATCAGCAATGGATCGAAGTAGAACCAAAAACGCATCAGAAGGGATAGCAGTAAGTCTATTTTCTTTCCTAAATAAACATCTTTCTGTGTAATTTGATGATGTTATTTGAATAACTTGGCCCCTCCTTGCCTTTATCAAAGGGTACCTTCTAAAGTGTTTTTCCTTATATAGTTTACCCATAGAGATTGATAAACAGCCAAAAATAGTTTTAAGTTTGTGTAATGTAAAGTTTTATTTGCTTTTTTGGTCTTTTATCTCACAGCCTTGCTCTCTCTCTATCGTTTTTATCATAATTGAAAAACAGAAGCATCTATCATCTTTTTTGTCATATCAAAATAACACGCATTTTATACTCATTACAGCCAATGGGCATTACAGCTCTTACGGAGACGGTCCTCAGCAATCAGCCAGAATCTCGATATGAATGCCCAGTGTGTCTCAATTGGCTGCGAGATCCCGTCATCACAACCTGTGGACACAAATTTTGCAAGAGCTGCATCACTTCCTGGCTACAGTAAGTTAAACTAAACTATACATATTTTTTTAGACAGAATGCAGTTTCAACCTTTTACAATAATGGTAACGATAAATCAATAAGTATTATAATTAAATTAATTGTGTGCATATGTATTTTTAACGTAATGTGTTAACAGAAGTGGAGAAAGGTTGTAATTGATTGTTTTCCAAGTAAAAATTGTATGATTTTCAGAACAGTGACAATTTGTACAAATATAAATTATTAAGAATAGCTCTTTTTTATATTTAGTCTTAGTTCACTGGTTTTAGTTTTGGCTTGGGTCTATGTACATCAAAGATAGTTTAGGATTGAATAATAGATAGAAAAGAATACTAAGATGTTTACAATATGTTTTCATAAAATTTTAATAAATTTTACTACTTTTCAACCTTCTCTTCTTACAAGATTGTCTAAAATCTTTTCAGGAACAGTGGTCACTGTCCCATAGACAACATAAACCTCAGCATGAAGGTGGACATATTCCCAGACAACTACACCAAGCGGGAAATACAGGAGCAAAGGATGTCCTGCCCTTTTGCTGATAAAGGTATTCAAATGTCTTAAATGTAAATCATTTATATCAAAAAAACTGATTTAGAATTATTGAAAAGCTCCTCATAAATATTGAAAAAATTGGAGATCCCCTTTTCTTAAGAAAATTTACCTATCAGTCCTAATTCTTTAGTATATGACAGAAAAACATGGTCAGCCATAACAGCTAGGGATCTTCAAACCTAGAGTGAACAGGCATCTTCTAGGTGAGCTCGCTCCATCGTGAACTCAGTCTTTGCCTTGTTGGGCTTGTGTTTACCAGTTCTTGAAAAGGCTAGATGACACCACCAATCACTGACATACTTTTTATATCTGTCAAAACAGTCTGTCTCCATAGACTTTGTATGGGAATACAAGAATGTGACGTCACAATCATGTATCAAAAATCAAGTAGTAATCAATAAGAGTCAATTGACTAATTATTTAATGATTTTAGTGTGTTTAATAATTGGTTTCTACAGCTTTTTGGAAATATACTGGTTGTATTAACTTCATAGGAGCTATGTTTTTTAAACGCAATGGTCTTGAAAATATTTACGAAAGGTATTAGATGCCATGCCAATTTTTTAATCAATTTGACTCATCGAGAAATAAAAAGTATTTTAATCACTTTTTGATAATGAACTTTATTCCTTAAAATCACAGTTATGTAGTGTAGTATCACAGTGTGTCAATCATTCTCATAAAGGATTGATTGGATCTCGTTTAAAAATAACAATAATCAATATATTAATCATCTATGGTCAATCAAATTATTATGGTGAATAAAATTCGTGCAAGCAATTGTGATCCTCATGGTGGTAACCAATTTCTGATGGTGATATGTTATGTAGTCATGTATTGACTTATTAACAGATTGCCAATCTTTTTGTATAACACACTATCATATTAATATTTTAAATGTGAAAGTTTGTTTGTTTGGATGTTTATCCTTCAATCACACTGAAACTAATGTACGGATTTTGATGAAATTTGATATACACTGGGTATAAGCTGACGTGGGTGATAGGAAGTTTTAGCCCAATTAAATGCTCTCTTGGTATAAAACAGGAATTTTCGCAAGTCACTTTTTATCTTAAAACAATGGGCAGGACAATGTCTGCAGGGTCGTCTAAATGAAAATGATTTCTTATTTTCCAGGTTGCAAACTGAAGGTGACTCCGCTAGACCTAGACGGGCACATAGCAACGTGCGAGTTCAACCAACCGGAGACGTCTGCGCAGAAGGACGCGCGCGTCCCGTGCTCGTTCCACGCCGTCGGGTGTAAAGAGACCTTCGACAGCCAGGAGGACATGAACACGCATCTGAATAATGAGACGCAGACCCATATGAGTGTAAGTGTGATTACTGTTAGCTCTTGCTAACCACTAGCTTGTATGGGGAAGAGTGTAAATAGTTACCAGAAACATACATATCTTGGTAAGGGAATATACAGCAAATCAAGGGGCGTTACTATAGACAGACAATTCACATCCCTAGATGATTCGAAGATTCAATCCGATATGGAATCGCGTCATTTAGTGATGTATCGTTATTTTAAAATTTGAATTACATTTCCATAAATCCTGGGGCCGTACCACGTCTTTGCTACGAAAGCCATAAATAACGAGCGACGTCGATAGTCTCGGCCCTGTTGACGTATTTTCTTGGGATCAAATTGTTGCTATAACTTGTGATTTTCTACCAAATTTATGCTTCATACATGTTAAGAACTCTTATCTATTTTTTTCCCAGTACCTAATGAACGCGTACTCTGAGATGAAGATCAACAACGACATATCGAATGCGAGCCTCGACGCGAAGGAGCAGGAGGCCATGGTGCTGTGGGAGGCGCCAGACAAGGACGGCGAGACGAAGTCGCCTCCGCCCATTAACAATACGAGCGCTCTTATTAGGTACTTATTTACACCTATACATAAACAGATAATGGCATAGAGATTAAGATGTTGATGAAGCTACCAGCTCCGTAAAAGCATTGCCAATTTTTTTTCTATACTCTTTGAATAGCAGTGCTGCATATGAGCGGAATACAAAATTAGGTCGTTATACGTCAAATGGAATATCTTACGCATTTAAAATCCGGGTGAATTTACAATGAAATAGACTATGATGTGCCAAGACGCTTAACTTGGGATACCTAGGTACTGGTCCATGCAAATATGGCATATTTACATAGTTCTTTGACACCATCGTTAATGATAATTTTTTGATTTATAAAATTAAAGATACATAAATAAGCACAATAGAAAATGTTCTTAAAACCCACTTTTATTTCAATCATTGTGTTTGATATCACCAGAGCCCTCTACGAAAGGGTAGTGGTCCTCGAGCAACGCAACCGCGAGCAAGACATAGTGATAGCCAACATTTCCAAACAACTGTCCGCCTTCGCCGTGGCCAAGATGAAGCAAAACCACGACATGCTGCTGCGGTACTGTATGGGCAACTTTGTGTGGAAGGTCGACAACTTTAAAACGAGACTGGAAGCGATGCTGAAGGACCACTACAAAATGTTGTACAGCCCTGGGTTTTATACGACGCCTAACGGGTACAGGTGGGTTGTTTTTTTCTTAAGTTAAACTCAAACTCAAAAAAACTGAAACTTAAACGTTTATCACACACATTTACAGTTAATCGCGCAAGTGTTCAATCTGCTAGCAGACGTGCAAAAATTCAATTACGAAATTAACAATACAAATTCAATTACAATATATTAATGTCAATTAAATTACATGTATGTATAATTAAAGTTAAATTTATTCCTCGTTTTTTCCGGTTGTATTTAGCATTCCTGACTTTTCTTATTTCTTGTCACCATTTGGTCTACAAAATAAGACTGATCTTATAGTGGTTATTAGAGTAATGACTATATGCCAGCAAGTTCGTATGCGAAACGTCCGAGGTTGGAAAAACATGGAGGCAACGCGAAACTCCAGTCTGTGGGGTGAGCACGAACACTATCGTAACGTATTCGTGTCGTCCAAACGTCAGAAACTGACAGTTTCTCCATACAAATTGACAAGTTAACGATAGGTTAACGCTACGAATACGTTACGATAGCTGTTCGTGCTCACTCCACTGAAAAGTGTTGCAAAATTTTGAAAGCTAAGCAGTTTCTTGCCGAAAATGAAAACATACAGCGCGATGGACCAAAAGGAAACTTCAGTTTGGTTCATCTTACTTAAGATGAAATTCCTACAACATAGCCGCTGATTTTTGATTTTTCCTTCGAAAGCCAAGTTTTCTCCAAAAAACTGTTTGTCTAAATTTTGTTATATGGCTTAGTTATAAGTTTTACTGACAGCTCCATATCATTCCAGATTCTGTGTCCGCCTCAACATATCGCCACAAAACCCTCACTGTTTCGCCCTCCACGTGCACCTGATGAGAACTGAATACGACGACTGCCTAGAGTGGCCTTTCAACGGTCGAATATCATTCGCGATGATCAACCAATACGACCCTGACCTCACCCAAAGAGATACCATGATGTCCAACTCTAGTTTGATCGCCTTCAGAAAACCCTCAGCGGAAATCTGCGTCAGAGGTTTCGGATATACAGAGTATGCTGTGGTAAATGATGTTGTGAAAAATGGATTTGTCAAAGATGATACACTGATCATAAGGGTGCATATCAAGTGCGTATGACATGAGGAGTGATTTTTTTGTTTGGTTACGGGCCATTCGTAACTATCGTTTTGTTATTTTGCACACAAACAAATGAATTGCAACTTGAATGCGGGTGGTGTAATAGTGCCTATAAACTTTAGTTTAAAAGTCATTATTTTATGTAAATGTATCCGTCCATTTTGATTGTTCAAAGCAATATAATTTAAACTAGGAAATAGGATTTAAGAGAGATATTTATTATTTATAAGAACAAATTTTGTACTTAAATATACCGTTGAACGTAAGCGAAAGATGAAGTAGGTATGAGAAAAAATCCACCGCTTGTTTACATTCCATGCACAATGAAAAACTTATTCAATTTACATTCCACTCTTAGTACTTACTTTTTAATAAGGAAAATTGGTTGCTCATAGATCTTACGTTGGTGCTTCAAAATTGTACTTAATGCAGTTTTAATATATGAATTTGAATACCTAGTATTATTTATGATCTGTTGTTATGTGTGTCTTTTTTATGTTTAAAGTGTTTTGTATTGTACCCTTACAAAGTATTTGTTACACAGAAAAAAATACATAAAAATTATAACAAATGAAACGCCGTTGATTTGTTTTTTGATTTAATTATGTTGATAATGCATGTCTTACAAAATAATATAAACTGACTTATAAACTAGTCTTAATAAAATATAGGAATTTACCTTACGTACGTATAAATACGGCTAACAAGTATAAATTTACGACAAAGGCTAGCGATTAACATTTATCCGTATCACATCCAACCATCACATTATATTCGCTTGTCTCCCTCGGGACTCTATCATCACTAGAAATCGGATAACCGGATGTATATTTACCTAAAGTTTAGTGGTCTATGTAAACTCAGGGGGGGGAATTGGGCCATTTGGCTTAATTGCATTGTCGCTGGCGAAACGAAATGTCAATAAATGAAAATATATACAACAACAACATCACATACATACATTGATCTGACTCCGTAGTAAGTAGCTTGTGTTACAGGTATCAGAATCAAAAGTGATATTACAAATCACATATACACCTAGACCAGTACAAACAGACATGTTCATGCACACAAATGTGTGTACAGTGCTGGGATCAAACCCGCGACCTCTTGGTTAATTGTCAACTTTTTGACCATTACACCAAAGTGGTCGTCAAAAATGACATTCACCAGCGCTAACTCACGTATAATCTTCTCTGTGGTTGTAATGTTCTTAATTTTTTGACATTTCGTTTTGTTTATCATCTACACAATTAAACTTTATTTAGGGCTGAATACCTTCTTAGGAAACCGATGTCTGTAGTTTCAAAAGTAGCTATCTCCGTCACTCATGCTTGTTTAACCGCGAGAGAACAGGATAGCTAATTAGAAGGACTGTCTGTATAAATGCTTCCGAATATCCGATATCTAACCTTCACTGACTATCTTTTTATGGCTACAACACAATATTCACACCAAAAACAATAACAAACTATTTTTTTTTCTTTTCGGGATGAGAATCATCATTGTCCTTTTATATCGTAGACTAGCAACATAAGATAGGCTTTTATATTATTTTTGATAAAAAAAATAATAATTTTGAAATAAATATAAAGATTTACACATTATACAAACAACCGCATATCCGGGTAAATGCGTTATCTTTTACACTTGTAGAGATTTTGCAACAAGAAAGTGTGACGTGCTGTCATCTGTACAATTTAATTTCTAACTAAAAAAAGGTTATTAAATGAAATGAAGTTTTACTAATCAATCACGGATATCCAAAATAAATGTAAACTCCATCTCAATTAAATTTCTTTGCTTTCCACTCCAAGCAGTCCTATTTAACAACCACAGTGTTGAGACTATTTGTTAATACCCTGGTTATTTTTTGGTAACTGCAACCAGTATGTTTTCTTTATCTATACGAATAGTCAAAAGTTTTTCATATACTAAATTTTCTTTGAGTCCATTCAATACTTTGTAAGCTAATTTCGAATTTATCTTTTTTAAACATTTTCCATACAATATTTTTAATATAACATTACGAAAGCTCCTTTTATAAAAATATAAATACTTCCAACTTTGACTTTGGCATCGCCTATTCAAAATGAAATCCAATCGGTGGTTTCAGTGTTGATGTTAAATTTCAGTCTAGTATTATTTGGGAGCTTGCGCCACGCACACAAACTTAAATTCTACGGTATTAATCTTAACTTACGACGCATTCACATATAACGTCCTTTATACAGGATCCGTTTTACCAGATCCGTCGCTACTGGAGATAGTGTTGACACATCACATTCCAGTACTGAAATGATGCAATATACTGGACTGATCCGTTTTACTGGATCCGAAAGATACCTTCCAGTATGGAAGGTATGTGTGAACTCGCTCATACAACTACATACGCTAATAACATTAACGTGTGAACCGACCCGTAAAACGGACGTTATTTGTGAACGCGCCCTTACAATGCAAGTAAGAATACGTTTAACTTACTCCTAACTCTAAAACGATCGATTAGCTCACTCATCTACCCCTCCTACTCTCTAAGCCGTTGTCAGTAGTTTCGGGTACAACCATCCCTGTCACTCTTACTAGCTTTACTGTGCGAGCGAACGCGCTGGCTAGATCCGAAAATACGAACGAAACGTTAGGGAGTATGGCTAACGTCGCGTTTATGAATTCAGGAGACTATCTAAATCGTAAAATACCGATTTGACTTAATATAGATTTCTACGTTAAAATAATATGTCTAATGAGATAAGTACTATTATTCACTACCACTCGTACTATAAAAATATTGTTGAGATATAAAATATCACACCATTCGCAATACACACACGACTGCAGCTGGCTTTGTGTTATTTGTGTAATTTATTAGTATCACGTTATAATTGGTAATCCTGTTTTTGAGACTTTTTTGTACTATTCTGTGGAACGCAAAAGATCAGAATAACATAGGTGTCCTTACATGTTTTTCAGAGCCAATCAAATAGAGATTCACATAGAGCGCTGCGCAGCGTAGAGCAATTTCAAAGCCGCATCTAACTTATAACATTTGCCAACCCAGACCCGATTTAGCCAAACGCACGGATCCGCTGCTGTGCGTTCCGCCGCTGAATCAATGTGAATCTTACCTTAATTCGTTTTAGTCTTAGTTAAGCAGCTTGTAAACACACAAACCCACAATAAATAAATAAAATTGCTTAAAAATCAATTCACACAATCAAGGTAATATTTTCATGCAAAGGAATAGGAAGACTCGACGGAAGCTATACGACACAATCGTTTCACTAAACTCTTCAGTTATGTCTTTACCTGAAACTGGAATGTTCAAAACCATACCACCCATAAAGGTTCGAATGTGATTTTGTATTTCAAGAACGTGGAAAATTAACAATGGAATTCTTATCATTTTCGCGCCTAACTTATTGTTCTATAATTTCTACTACATATCACAGTTACGGTAAACAAATGCATAAATTGATTAAAATGTGATGGTTTCTCGCTTACTTCCAGTTTATCACGCAGCGATTACTTACGTCGGTCTCAATATTCTATCTACCTTAGATAATCGTTAGATACATGTCCGTTTCATACTAAAAGATATCTGAGGTTTCAGATTTTTATATGAAAGTGACAGTTATCTAACTTTCAATCAACGGTAGATAGGATATTGAAACCGGCCATTAGTCATATTTAAATTCTACTACTGTTGTTCATACACAGTACATACCACAGCAGTTGGTAGAAAGTATGAAGCAATCACGTCATCGACGTTGACCATAGTAACTTCAAAACTGGTGTTAGTTTTGTTTTTGATAATGTCAAAGAAGTCCTCAAAGTTCACTTCAAGGATCCACATACCTAAACTTACAATGGCATAGCCGTCCAATGGTACAAACCCTAATTTTCATGCAATTAGTATTTTAATACAGGGTAAAAACATATTTTAAGAAAATCGTAATTATAAAATTGTGATCGACAATACACACATTCAATAATTATCTTCTAAATGCGAAAGATTATTAAAAAATTACACGCTTATTATAGACACAGATAAAAAAAAATGTCCAATTCGGGATAATTTCGTCTAACAAATCCAATACTTTGAAATGTTTACAAAACATGTTTTGTAAACAAGTAATTTCACATAGCCAAGATCAGAACCGAAGATTTCGTCTATTTTAAAGTTATTTCTTAACCCATGGCTAGATATCAAAAATCATTATAGTTAATATCTAAACTCGTGGTTATAACTTTAGAAATAATAGAATCGGGATATGCTCTAAGAAAAACATGATGATCGAAGATTTTCATCGCTCTGTCTTTATGTTTTCGTTGTGGTCAAGTAGGAGGTAAATTGCAAATCCAACCCATATTATACCACGCCCCGCCACGCTCTTAATCTGCTTAATCCGACTAAAGTGAGGCCCCAAATGCGGATTGGGATTTTATACAGTGCCAAAGATCTATAAAAATCTGATTCTGGTGCTCCATCGTGATAAAGTATTAGCTAGGGGGGTGACGGTTGAGTCGGGCGGGGCGGCGAGCTATATGTTACACAGAACTGCTGGAATCGCCCGGGAAGTGCAGCAGGTTTTCGCAGGAGGGCGTGGGCGACGAGGGCGGGTCGAGGGACGCGCGGGAGGTCGAACTGAAGCTGCTCGAGCTTAGCTCCTCGGGCTCCGCCTCGAAGCGACCGCTAGTTGTGATAGCTGGAAATAACAAAACTCTGTAATGTTGAATTAAAAAAAATCCGAACGTGTCAATTAAATTTCTTCAAACCTAGAATTGCTGACCAATCTCCGGAAACTGTAGTGCGTTAGCGCATGTGTGAAGTGCCAACTTTAGTTAAAGTGCAATCATTTTGGGGTGACTTTATAGAACTCTATTTTTGGAAGTTACAGATAGGAACAATCTATGTAACATATTTTGTCCGTAATATCAGTAAAAATAATCAATTAAATTAATTAGACTTAAGGGTATAGGGCGTATAAATGAAAAGATTTCAATGGTTTTTTGAATTCTCAATTTATTTTTACTTGCTATTATGATTTTAAACACTCCATAACATTATCAACAAAACCGTACGGAGACAAGGCAGCCGAATTATTAAATTTTATATTAAATTTTGATACACGCTCACTAATCTACCGTCGTAAATTCGATAACACCTTTCAGATTCTTAATACACAAACGGTTTCTAAAAAATAGATCAAGTAGTTAAAAAAACATATTTTAACATAATTTGAAATGGTTGAAATTTCTACAGAATCAACATATTTGTGTGACTGACAACGATGTTTTCCAGTCAGCTTGTGTACCTATTAATTGTATTCAGTCCACCATATTCTTCTTTTTGAGGAAAATGGCAATGTGCGTAGCCGCAATTTTTTATTATTTTGCCAATGTCACGTTTGCGATTGCAAGGTTTAGATTGATCAATACACTTTGAACTTTTTATTTTTGTTAATTTACGAGAGCAGTTATCGCAAAATTTTAATTGCGGTTTGACTGCCAGTGAGTTGAATTTACATAGAATGTTGTTTTAACTTTGAACCTCATGGTTCAAAGTAATAAAAATAGTATAGCATTAACGTTTACTTTGCATTAACATAAAAATATTGGTTTAATAATTGTTAGCTGCAAACAATTTCGAAAAAAACGGAACACTAACTTACAATCAATAAAGTTACAAAACTACTAAATTACTAAAATATTAAATAATCACGTCAATTCAGCAGTAAATGTTGCCAATAGTTGACATCTTAGTTGCCATTTCTAAAACTGTATATGATATAATTTATCAGGTACGTCAGCTCTTTGCGCTATGTTCAAAACTTTACAGTAACCGATTACATGAGATCCTTGCTGGAAGCTCCTTTAGATATTGTTCACACGTATGCCAATTTTAAACAAAATTTAGAGCAAAATACCTATTTAAAGTAAAAGTAAACGTATACGCGTCAATGATAATTTAAAACATAAGGGTTTTTAATTATCTTTAAAACTACCTATGTAAGTTAATTCAGTCATGTTACCTTCAAGCTTTACGTGGCTATCTTAACTTCGACGTCAGCGAGCTCGGTGCTACATCGTCTCATTGGCCGCATTTAATTTTTTGAAGAAATTATTTATTCTTATGTAAAACGATGGCGATCTTTACGAATAATATATGACCTAATTGAACGTATAAATCTTCTATACAACTAACAATGTGTTCCTGTAGTACCAACGTTAATAATGGACTTCAGAATATCATTATTGTCGAAATTCCCACTCAATATCAAAACAGTATTTATTTTTGACTAGCGGACCCGGCGGACGTTGTCCTGCCCGTTGCTTTTTTGTAAATTTCTGATCTTTTAAACCTTCCCTGGCTTCGACGAATATCTCAAGACCAAAATTATTGAAATCGGTTCAGCCGTTGTCGAGTTTTAGCGAGACTAACGAACAGCAATTCATTTTTATATACATGCAAGAAGATGACATCCGTTTAAATGTGGTCAATATAGGAAAATATAGGAAGTAAATTTTGATCTTTAAACATAAAATATTATTGCATTTACGTGAAACCTTATTTTTTAAAATAGATAAAAAATTGAATTCATATAGAATATTGATATATGGTGATGATCTCTATTTTAGAAACCGTATGTGTTCCTTTTTACATCGAAAGCCTCTCTGAATAAAATAGACGAGCCAAAGCAAAAACATTCAGAACTATGCGAACAAAGCCCATACAATCCCAATCATTTGGAGATCAATCGATTTTGTAAAACCAGAATAGTCTACTTTTGGTTTTATGAGTCCAATGAGACAACATTTTAATGAGCCTAATTTTATCAACCCTAGTTTACAACAATTACTCCAAAACGTTATTTATGATATGAATTATGTATTATTTATTTGCCGAGAATTATTGGTAGACAATACATATTATTATGACAGTGAAACATTTTGTAAAACTACTTTTTACTTGATCTCAATACAAGTAGGCACTTTATAATTTTATGAACGTGAATCTTTAATGGGGCATTTCATAGAGAGATACTTAAAATGAAGTGTTTTAATTAACAAAGAATATTTTCTTTTTCAACATTTTAACTTTAACGTAGACAAGCAATTAATAATAAACATTTTAGTAAGTTAGTTAGTGCCGTGGCAATGCCTTTTTGTTACAATACATTAAGGGTTTATTATCGCAAAACTTTTTGATGGTTCTATTGTTCGCCCTTGAAGCCAAAACTGCATAGAATTTGCTTATTTCTGATACTATTAATCTATTATTTGCTAACTTAAAAAGTATACTCAATTGCACTGCGATGCATGTACTTTAGTCAATAAATAAAACTTACTTATTAAATAATCACCGAAATAAAAGTTATATATATTACGCACCAACATGACCGTATTTCTGAATAGTTGATTATTTAAAAAAACATTGAGAAAAAATTGTAAATTACTAAGAAAAAAATAAATATTTGTCATGATTCAACATAATTACAACTAATAAAATAATTGATCCAACTTCACATAATACTTGTTAACATTACATAGTTGTTTGTACATACGACAGCCATGGATAAAAGAAGGTATTACATACCAGTGACTTTGTCGACATAAGCATTCACCATTATTTAACTATTACAATAACATAATACTGAAGTTATGAACAGAATTTTAAGAGTAAAGTTATATACAGATTCCTAACCGATTTAAGGAAACCAATTTTTTTTACAATAAAAAGGAATACTTTCACCAAGATCGTAATTGATCAAAAGATCTTTAACTGTCACTTCTTAATCCGCTTATTTTTATACATATAACGCTTTGTACATATCATGACATGAATGATCACGTTTATTTGTTAAAAGACTGTGTGATTATTTTTGAAGACGATAATGAAAATTATATATTTTTTTACCACTGGTAATATTAGTAGTGCCATTATAAAATCAATTATTAGCTGTTAGGAATAGTGAAAATATTATAAGAAATTAAACTATCATATTTAGTAAAATGAATTATCTTACGAGATTCTATTTCAAAGACATTTGCTGGGCATATTTTCTAGCTTACACATAGTGTTTGAGGTATTGTAAATAACTGGCCTTACAGCTGCTTTGCGAAACTAAAGTGCGTTTTGTTGGCCATACAATGTCGCTACTATAACTAAACGTAAGTTGTAACTAAATTAAAGTAAGTACTACAGAGCACTGATGTTATTAGGAGTCAGATATTTTGCGATGAAAATTTCACGAACGATGACCTACATCATAAATCGAAAAAAAGTAAACGGATTCGTTACGGTTGGATCTGTTTGGGTGCATGTGCTGGCGTCGTTTAGCGGTAAAGTAAAACAATATCATCTTTAACTAAAGTTTACATATATCTTCGCAAAATATCTAAATCAAACAGTTTTTTGTTATTTTACTACGTTTTTAGATTTTTATGTTTTTTTTTCTATTCGACAGAATATCATACCACACTTTTCAAAATTGGAAGTATTCAAAACTTGTTGTTATACTCGCCTAAGACGAAGCGACAATTTTTTTACAATCCAACTTATTTTTTATTTTTTTGTCTTTTCGTGTGCATTGCAATTTATAATTGCAATACTAACTTAACTATAATAATAATATAATAGCAGCAAAGTTTTATAGCTAGTCACGATCATTTCGAATTACATAGCAATATTAAGTAAAATATTGAATGAACACATTTTTCCGATATTACTTTTTCTTCCTGCGTGAATTCTTAGATTTAGCTACTTTCTTGGCTAAGGGCAGTATAATTTTAGAGACGCTGGTTTTCTTGTCTTCCTTATCGCTGTCTGTGGAGACGACGGGCGAGGTGTTGTCGTCGTCCGAAGATTTCTCCATCATTTCCTCCCTGTCATCGGGTTTCAACATATCCTCTATCTCAATTTCTTGGCTCGTTATCTTATGGCTTTCAATGACACTGAACCCGCGCTCTCTCTTGGCGGGGATTTTTTCCAGATCTATCAGATTGAAGGTGCTAGATTCGATGACCTTGCTGGTGGTTTCTTTGATCGACGATAGGATGTCGTCTATGTTGATTTTGCAGATCGGGCTTGTCAGTTTAGTGTCGTTAACTTCTAGGAGGCTGTCTCTCATGACCTCTAGTTTAAAATCATCGAGGGCAAAGTCTAATGGCTCCAGCGGGGGCAGGTCGTGCAGGACCGCGTGGTGCTCTTCTACAAAGTTGAGTTCGGTGGGCGCGTCGCACTCCGCCACCACGATATCCGTCCGCTTACACAGCTCGTACAACTTCTCGTGCAACGACAACTCTTTGGAAGACTCTTGCTCATCTCTCAAACACACAATATCACTAAACTCACTCGTTTTATCATCTCTCTCTAATTTGCTAACATCTAAATTAGTCTTTTCGAATTTCTCGTCCAGGAATTCAGTTCTCTTATCGAAATCATCCGATTTCTTTGTACTTTTAGAGGATGCAATAGAACTCCAGGATCTGATGGGTTTATCGGCGACGGGGGCAGGTTTGTCGGCTGTAATAGATTTTTCCTCGATCTTCGTTTCGATCGGTTGCGGTGACTTCTTACGGGGCTTCGTTCCTCTAGTAATCTGAATTTCAGGGAACTCCTCCTTAGTCGAATCGATAACATATACATCCTTAACTTCTGTGTCTGCGATTTTCTCCGCGGATTTCCGGCACTCCAGATAAGGCGACAAGGATTTGCTTTTCCTAGCTTTGGGTGATTCTTTAAACTTACGTAGACAGTCATCTTCCGCGTCCTCGGGGCGTGTTACGATTATGGTATTGGATTTAGATTTTTCTTTGATTGTATCCAACGGCTTCTGGATCGAAGCCAATTGGGCCCACGAGTCCATATCGGTTAGTTTGCTCTCAATCTTACTGAAGCTCCTAGACACGCCATAGGTTTGCTCGAAGTCGTCGTGAACGGTTACCTCGGCGAAAGTTTTCTCTGGTTCGCCAGACGCGGTCCGCTCGGGCGTGAGACTCTTGGCCGCACGCGACTTCTTGGCCTTGGCGACGAATGAGCCGCACGGGTCCACGTCCTCATACGGGGACGAAATAGACACTAGGTCACCGCTCGAGGGCTGGGGTTTCTCCTCGATCGCGTGTATCTCGACGAAGCTGTCCTCGTCGGCCTTGGCCTGAGCGTCGTCCTGCACCTTTTTGGATTTGCGGTTTCTTTTAGATTTGGGTTTCGGTTCCTCGGGGACCTTTTCGACCGGGGGAGGTTCGGAGGGGGCGGGCAGGGCGGGCGGAGGCTTCTTGGGCTCGGCCAGGAGGAGGTCCCAGGCCTGCTCCTCGGTTTTGACGTCGTCGTCGCGCCAGACCGGGGCGATCCTCGGCTCCCTGCATCGGCGCTCGGTCACCGGCGGGGGCGGAGGCGGGGCTACCTCGGGCTCCGGCTCGGGTTCCGGCTCGGGTTCCGGTTTGGTTTCCGGTTCGGGCTCCGGCTCGGGCTCCGGTTCGGGCTCGGATGCAGGGGGCGGGGGGAGTTCGATCTCGACGGGCAGCTTCTCCTCCGGGACGCTGGAGCGGCTGAGCTTAGAACTAGCATCGCTTTCCTTGCGAGACTCACGGAGTCGCTCGTCCTCGCGGGGCGGGGGTGTCGGCGGGCGGGGCGGGGCGGGCGGGGCGGGCGGGGCGGGCGGGGAGGGCAGGTCGTCGGCGGCGTCCGCGATCATGCGCGCGGCGGCGGCGTCCTCGTCCGTCGCGAGCTCGGCGGGGATGACCGTGCGCGTGTCGAGTGCGCGCGGCTCAGGTTCGGGCGAGGGCTGGTCGCGGCCCGTCAGCGGCTGCACCGGTATCGTCGTGGTGCGGGGCAGCGGGCGCAGCAGCAGCGCGGCCGGGGGCAAGGCGGCGGGCGCGCGCACCACCGGCCGGAAGGTGGCCTCGTCGCTGTTGCAGCGCGTGTAGAGGTCGGGGTCGTCGCGCGCGGGCGGGTCGGGCGGGCGCGAGCGCACGACGCAGCCGAGCGGGTCGACGGCGCGCGCGACGCCGCCCCCCGCCTCGCCCGCCGCGCGCCGCTCCCTCCCGCGCCCGCAGCCTGAACGAAACCGAAGGCACCGTTACTGTTAGTACGATTAAACGCGCGAGGCGCAGTGCGGGCGAGCCGCGGGATCATTCTCTAGTCACCGAGCTAAAACTATTTTCAACAAATAAATATCTCACTATTCAAACTGTCTTCAACGCAGTGCATATAAAGAAGAGGAAAAGTAAGTTGCCAGATTAGCGCACGTGAAATTGTCAATGATATCTTTACTTCTTTGAATTAAAAAATGAAGACATATTATCAATCTTCCTGACATTAATGTTGAATTTAAAATAACTTACATATCCTAGCTCTATGTGCTTCGCGTTATTTATATGTTTCATATAACGGTTTTAAAACATTAGATGATAAGATTCAAAATAACAGCTAACCTATGATTTGTTGCCGACTAATGGCGCTTTTGACTAAACTGGAATAATGCTCTCGGAAATCACTTGATGAAACAAAAAATGAGGCATGTTTTTTTTCCGAATCGATGTTATTCTAGATTGGTCAAATACGCCCTTATCCGATCACAAATTCAAGCAATTAATTTTGAACTAACATCCAATGAATCGAACCGTCATACAAATATAGGTTTATTTAATTTATAATGAGAATGAACCCGCGACGGCGCCGGTGCGATGGTTGCCTTCGGCTTCGTTCGGCGGGCCCGCCGCTCGCCGCATCTTCGCCTCTTGCGTTCACACATTCACTTGCTTCGACTCACTCATTCATTCTTCACAATACTTGAACACTCCCGTATCGAAACGGTATCGCAAGTATTTTTAACGCGCGCAAAGTGATAACACGGAAACCGAAAAAGCATTAAACTAGTAATGTACTAGCTAAAGTGGAACAAATGTACTACGTAGTAGTAAAGCATGTTATTAAAATGCTTTATCGTCATCATTATAGAAACTTGTCATGTCTTGTCAAAGTGAAACTTGAGTCATGACGAAAACCATAATAATAGTAAACGGCTTTTAAGACTCAATATTCTTGAGTAATCCAGGAATCAAACCTGAATGCTTAAAGCGGGTAATTTTCATAATTTCACAATTAACAAAATCGGGCTGGTATTGGTATGTCTATATATCAATCAATGTTGTCTCCAGTTTCGTTAAGACGTGGTAAGAATAATCTTGATAAAACTTTTTAGGGTGCATAAATACAAGCACTAAGTAATGTCAAGTTCAAAATATCGTCAACTCACCATGTTCCTCCTTCATAGCTTCAGCGAGATCTTCCTTGAGCTGCACGTCGCTGTGCTCGGGGCGCGCGTGCGCCGTGTCCGCGAGCAACGACTTACGACGGAACCCGTCTACGGGGGAGTGCTCTACTGAGCCTGTGGGAGGAAATAAAGGTACTGCTGTTAGTTTTCGAGTTATGTTTATGGAAACTAAACGTTACCTACAATTTAAAGACTGTCTCGTTAGTTTAGTGGCAGAGTTTCTGCCTTACATCCGAGAGGTCCTGAGTTCGAATCTCAAGTCGAGCCATAATTGTTTCTGAGATTTTCTGTCAAGAATTTCTCAAAAACATCTCGGAGTCGGGAAGTTGGCGGTGTTACACCACCGTGCCTCGGAAAGCACGTTAAGCCGTTGGTCTTGCGCCTGATCTCTCTTCGGTCATGTCGGATTGCCGTCTCACCGAACTTTAAGAGTGATGGAACAGTGAGTGCACCTGTGTATTGCGCACCTGCGTACTGTTTAAAACTGTTGCCCCAAAACAGAAACTTACTAGCAGAGCCGGAGTCTATGAAGACGGGCACGATGGGCCGCACGCCGGGCATGTTGACCGGGTTGGAGCGCGCCACGCCGCGGGACGCGCTCGTCTCCACCTCTACCGTCTCCGCCTCTGATAGCGACGAGTTTGAGCTGTGGACGAGTTCAAATTTTTGATTGACAATTTCAAATAATTGTGGCGACCTCTACCATTCGCCATCACAAGTGCATGCCTAACGGCAAGCACGACAGCGAGAGCTGATACGGCTCAATAAGGCTAGATGGCGCTGTTAGCCTAGTACCGGCCAAATTGTAGCGGCCTAGTACCGCACATGAACCGCGGTATATAGGATTTCGATCCAGAATAATATAGATAGACAAATCAAGATGATGTCTATCGGACCTTGGTCCCCGACCATAACACCCGGTCGGTAGGAAGCGCTTCCCTTTACCTTCCTAACTCGAAATCTGTTGTGCCAAATAATAACTACTTTCACTTAACACATAACACTTAAAAATATATTTTCGGCTCCAGTCATCAGGGAGGATTTGAACCCCCGACCTTTGGAAGTCCATTGGACTTAAAGAGCATTGTACCGGACTTTTAGAATTCAAAAATAGCGTTGCGAACGCAAAAAAATACTTAATACATGAAATTATTTAAAAATTTTATGTCCTATGAAAAACGTGTAGTTTAATAACAAACATTAAATGCAACTTATTTTTGCCATGTTTTATTTCGAGCCGACTTCAACGTGAGCTGCAAAGTATGAAACCATCGAGACAGCATCCATACATCATGTTCAACAAAGAGGAACTTCTGAAATCGGGCGCTCGGCATTTCGTTGAGCGCGCATTGATAGCGCATCGGTAGTTCGTTTTATCTCTAATCTCACCTGATGGTAAGTGACGATGTGGCCTAGGATGATAACACAACAACAATATGTATATTGACGTTTTTACGCAATAGATTACTAAATATGTAAGTAATTATGAGATTTCTACTTCGTAGCGGCCTCTGATTTTAGATTTATCCTCTGAAAATCATGTTTTCGGCAAAAAACTGCTTAGCTGTCAAATTTTTGTGATACAAGTAACCCTTATAATCATTTTCGTTCTACGATAGCCCGAACCCGTATGAATCGTACACTCACCCGGTGCAGTTGTACGTCTTGAAGACGAACTGCGGGCCCATCCACAGGCGACGGTGCGGGCCGGCGTGCGTCACGATCTCCACCTGCGACAGCCAGCGCTCCTCCTCGCTCATGCATATGTCGCTGCATTGTACACTCACCCGGTGCAGTTGTACGTCTTGAAGACGAACTGCGGGCCCATCCACAGGCGACGGTGCGGGCCGGCGTGCGTCACGATCTCCACCTGCGACAGCCAGCGCTCCTCCTCGCTCATGCATATGTCGCTGCATTGTACACTCACCCGGTGCAGTTGTACGTCTTGAAGACGAACTGCGGGCCCATCCACAGGCGACGGTGCGGGCCGGCGTGCGTCACGATCTCCACCTGCGACAGCCAGCGCTCCTCCTCGCTCATGCATATGTCGCTGCATTGTACACTCACCCGGTGCAGTTGTACGTCTTGAAGACGAACTGCGGGCCCATCCACAGGCGACGGTGCGGGCCGGCGTGCGTCACGATCTCCACCTGCGACAGCCAGCGCTCCTCCTCGCTCATGCATATGTCGCTGCATTGTACACTCACCCGGTGCAGTTGTACGTCTTGAAGACGAACTGCGGGCCCATCCACAGGCGACGGTGCGGGCCGGCGTGCGTCACGATCTCCACCTGCGACAGCCAGCGCTCCTCCTCGCTCATGCATATGTCGCTGCATTGTACACTCACCCGGTGCAGTTGTACGTCTTGAAGACGAACTGCGGGCCCATCCACAGGCGACGGTGCGGGCCGGCGTGCGTCACGATCTCCACCTGCGACAGCCAGCGCTCCTCCTCGCTCATGCATATGTCGCTGCATTGTACACTCACCCGGTGCAGTTGTACGTCTTGAAGACGAACTGCGGGCCCATCCACAGGCGACGGTGCGGGCCGGCGTGCGTTACGATCTCCACCTGCGACAGCCAGCGCTCCTCCTCGCTCATGCATATGTCGCTGCATTGTACACTCACCCGGTGCAGTTGTACGTCTTGAAGACGAACTGCGGGCCCATCCACAGGCGACGGTGCGGGCCGGCGTGCGTCACGATCTCCACCTGCGACAGCCAGCGCTCCTCCTCGCTCATGCATATGTCGCTGCATTGTACACTCACCCGGTGCAGTTGTACGTCTTGAAGACGAACTGCGGGCCCATCCACAGGCGACGGTGCGGGCCGGCGTGCGTCACGATCTCCACCTGCGACAGCCAGCGCTCCTCCTCGCTCATGCATATGTCGCTGCATTGTACACTCACCCGGTGCAGTTGTACGTCTTGAAGACGAACTGCGGGCCCATCCACAGGCGACGGTGCGGGCCGGCGTGCGTCACGATCTCCACCTGCGACAGCCAGCGCTCCTCCTCGCTCATGCATATGTCGCTGCATTGTACACTCACCCGGTGCAGTTGTACGTCTTGAAGACGAACTGCGGGCCCATCCACAGGCGACGGTGCGGGCCGGCGTGCGTCACGATCTCCACCTGCGACAGCCAGCGCTCCTCCTCGCTCATGCATATGTCGCTGCATTGTACACTCACCCGGTGCAGTTGTACGTCTTGAAGACGAACTGCGGGCCCATCCACAGGCGACGGTGCGGGCCGGCGTGCGTCACGATCTCCACCTGCGACAGCCAGCGCTCCTCCTCGCTCATGCATATGTCGCTGCATTTCTGTGATTTAAAAAAAATTGTCAAAAAGACAGAAAAGCGCCAAATCCCCTGTTAAAATATAATCCGACCAATTCAAAGTGAATGACAGCGCAAAGATCATAAGGATTAGTCCTTTGCGCTGTCATTCACTTTGAAAAAAAGAAGCATATTTTTCAAGTTTGCTGGATATTATTTAAATAAAGGATAAACAATACACATACTCATAGCATGAATTAAACTGATTTTTGCAATACTTAATTGAGTAATACATTTTTGTGTATTAAAAATCACAATGACACTTGACAGTATGAAGCATAGGCAACTATGGGAATACAAGCGGTCGGCCGCGACTTCGTCCGCGTTCCAATTCGAATGTTAGAATGTTCTGTGGCCTAGTCTACTCGTCGCGAACTTTAAAACGGTACCGCAATTATACTTTTAGGCCCTAGCGGCCCATCGCGACGCAGGCTGGTGGGATAGTAATGCACAAACAATATTTTTGTAATTTCCATGGATGTCTCACTGATCATGGAGCTGAAATAATCAAAGAACTCACGGCAGCGGCAAGATGCAGATGCCTTAGCAGGGGGTTGGCGGGGGGCAGCGGGGCCAGAAGGTCCGGGGCCGCCGGGGGCCGCTGCAGGGCCCACTGGGACACCGGCTCTACCGTCACTTCTATGGGCGACTCGTCGCAGATCTTTTCTTTTGGCACACCTGATAACAAAGGGGTAATTGAGGGTTAAATGATAAAAACTTAGGGGTGCTGGTAAGAAGGGCATGCAATTTTCACCTTAGGTTTTTAATAGCAGTTTCAATTTATGTTTGTAAGCATTTCGAATAGGTTGCTTCCATGTTAACCGATGTATGATAAACTACTTATGAGATGGAAAGACAAGAGAAAGGATTTTAAGTCAAAGAACCAGGACACCTTTTAAAAATAGTGTATTTTTGAGCGATGTTAAGGTTAAGGACATAGGTAACTGTTATGTTTGTCTTAATTAATAAATCAGTACCAGATGAGATGTTAATTTAATTTATTTATTTTATATTAAATAGTATAAGCCGATTAGTCAAAAGAAGCAAACTATTCATTTTATTAATTTAGGTGAAAATTTTGATCAAAAAATTGCAAGCCCAACTCACCCTGAAGAAACGTCGGAACCATAGGGAAACTCGGTGATCCTGTAATTTTATGACTCATCAACTGATTAATGGCTCGTGGTACCCTAAATCCACCATGACTTGTTGTATTTGGGGACCCATGAATCCACATGTGGAATGAGTTTTATCAACAGACCACTACAAGTACGGTCTACTGATGATGACATAAGACGTAACAAAGGTAGTGGTGTTTAGATAGAAATAGGTCATAGATCGACGATGTTTTTTAAACTTGATAAGCAGTAACACGTATCCGCTCGTCGTCCCACAACGCTCAGCAATTTAGATGTATAAGTCGCGTCATGTAAAAGGATCGCTTATTATCAACTGCGCACTATATGATATTATGTGGGTGTTATAAGTGGTATGAACTGGGGAGGAAGCTGGAATTTCATGCGTCTTATGTCCGGCCGCGCGAGCGAACGATATAACGTTTGCTCCCATGCGCAAACTCTTCCTTTCCAGCGTTCTTTATATGCATACGCCGTGACTTACAGCACCTTCCATCCGAGAGGTCCTGGGTTCGAATTCCAGGTCGAGCCAATATCGTTTCGATTTTATGTTATGAATTTCTCAAAAACAGTTCTGAGTCGGGATGTTGGCGGTGTTACAACCCCGTGCCTCGGTGCGCACGTTAAGCCGTTGGTCCTGCGCCTTATCTCTCCCCGGTCATGTGGGATTGCCGTCTCACCGAACTTTGAGAGTGATGGAACAGTGATTGCACCTGTGTATTGCGCTCACACTTGTGCACTATAATATCTCCTGCGTAGTTGGCTGATTTCTGTTGAGATTGGCCGCCGTGGTCCAAATCGGCCAGCAGGACTATTATTATTACTATCACTCGGTCGCCGAGCGCGCGCACCAACCTGCTAAAGGAAGCCCCGTTCACTCGCGCCACGCGATATATCAACGCGCTACCGAGCGACGTAGACCTTTGCACTTGTTCTCTGAGTGAGTTCACACGAGCGGCATTATACACCGTGCTTTTTCAACCGTCTTAAAGCCGAAACCCTCGTTATGTAACCATCTTAATAAACCTCTAGGACATGCTATCATATACGGTGTATATTATTTGCTACACATTGATTTGTATTATACTAGAATTAATAGATTGTGTTCATTTAGTTATACTATCGCATTGGGTGTTATCCTGTAATGATAGGTATAAGTTTGGAAAATAAATAAATAAACGTAACAACACTCACTGGCAACGGGGCGCGGGTGCAGCAGCAGGTGCAGCAGGGTGCCGCTCGCCGTGACGAGGTACAGCGCGGTGCCGGGCGCGTGCGCGCTGAGCCCGCCCGCCGCGCTCGCCGCCACGCTTTGTCCGAAGCGGGCGCGCGCCAGTAGAGGCACGCTGTTGCTGTCCTCGGAGAGAGATGATAGGCGCTGCCGACCTGAGGACGAGTCAAGAATATAGTTATAGTAATAGATAGATAGATTAACACTTTATTATACAACGCAAAACAAAAATTACAGACAAGTTTAACAAAGAGAGATGCACAATTTAGGCGGTCTTATCGCTTGTAGCGATCTTTTCCAGACAACCTTCGGTTAAAGGAACATTTAATTAACAGGAAGTTAATACAGTTATATTACAATTGTGCAATTTTGTACGTACCGTTATGGTACGTTCGACAAACACTTGGCCTAAGGCTTTTTTCCAGGCTCGCAGCAATCAATCAATCAATAAACATGGGTAATATACAAGTTGTTACACACAAGAAATGAATGCCATGATTCACCTTATAGGTATCGCAATTTTGATATAATTACCTTGGCCGTCTCTAGAGTGTATATCCAGCTAATGCCATAGCCATGGTGACATTTTGAAAAGACAAGAAGGCATGATTTTCTAAATAAATGAGTTACCGTGATAGTTCTGATGTTGGCATGGCGAGACTGTAATGCGGTAGTCGCGGTTTTAGGAATCATGCACTCTTGTTAAGGCCGATATTACCTAGAAAAGCTCAGGCTTTACAACTCACCGGAGCTTGTCCTGGTGATGGTGTGCGTAGGCAGGTTGGCTGTGGGCCGAAGCTGGGCTAGGGGCATTGCAGTCGTCGGGAGAGGGTACGGCGGCAGTCGCGGGTTCGGGAACCACGCTCCTTGGGATAGGCCGTCACTCACCTGGGTAAAAAAACATTACGTTAATACGTCATTTACCAAGTGGATCTTAAAAGCAGGTTATCTCTCAACCCGTTGACTGCGGGAGCCCAAAACTAAGGTCTTAAAACTAGTGCGTTACGGGGCATAGTGCGCCCTTTTAGTGTACTATTTCAATGTGCGTTACGGGTGTTTAAGTGCCCCGTAAACCTACGATGTTTTTAACCCCTGTAACTTTATGAAATATTGCTTTTTTAAGTTATTTTTTTTCTGTTTGATTAATCATTAAATGGGCTATGATTATTTCGTTTCGTCAGTAGATACAAAATATAATAAAGAAAATATAAACCAATAAAAATTCGGGATACTTTAAACCCTGTATCGCACTGTTCATAATTAAATACGGGTATGTTATGCCCCGTAACGAAATGAAATTATTTTTGTCGATGAAAATGATAGTGATGTGAAAAATAAAAACGATTAATTCAGTCTAAAATGTTTATTCAGCATCCAACACGTCTTTAAATAATCTTAGGTTTGCCTGAGGCACATGTTTCTCAACAAATATTTAACAAATATTTTCTCAATAAATATTTCGATAAAATCAAAACGTAAAGATAAATTACAGAATAGGCTAGTTGACAAAATTTCAATAACTGCTTAATACTTTAGCTTATTAGGCATTTTATCGAAAAAAAAGGTTTATTTATTTTTAATCGAGCGTTTACATTATAAATTTAGCGTTTTAAAAAACCAATTTCAATTTGGTTCCAAAACGCACAAGACTGTCATGGCGTCTTGATGACGTCACGCCGTGCGAAACAAACCAAAGAGCGATCGTGTCTTCGTACGTTATAGCTAGTTTTTATCGTTTAAAAATGAATTTCTCATATTATAAGTACTGTATAGTGCCCCAGTGTGATAGCACGACTGTAAAAACGCCAAACAAGTTATTTATATATGTTCCAAACAATGGAGAAATACGGAAAAAGTGGCTAAAACTTGCAAGAAGAGATGATGCTCATACTTTATCAACAGGTTCAAGAATGTATTTTTGTGAAGATCATTTTGATGTAAGTATTTCACACAATACAATCTATTACTTAATTCGGGCAAACTAGATGTGTTTTGTAGAATCCCTATTTTCTAAATAATAAATACATGAGTTCAGGTTAAGTAGTTTCACTTTTAGGAGTGAACGTTTTATTTTAGTTTTCTAATTAATGTTACAAACATACTCTTTTTATTATTCTAGTTGCCAAATGATATGATTAATTATATGGAGTACAAGCTTGTTACTATTTTGCATTTTTTCATACTTCGTAAATCTAACCTCAGAATCAGTAAGTATCAATTATCTTGCAAAATGTACGTCAAAACATTAAGTTCTTGTGTACCGAACTGAAATGTCACATAGCATTTAAGCTTATAATAAATATTTTATACTTACAAGGAAGTTTTAACATTGCGAAATTCAGATGAGCAAAAGTCACTGTTCGACGCGAAAAAATTTCCAAGCATAACAGCATCGATTCTGGGCAAATTATTACTGTCTGCTTTGCTGAATCCAGATTCCATGGTTAATTCTTTCAAATCATAATTAGCAAAAACTGTATCAACTTGATATTAGTTGTTAAAAATCATAATTTTATCAAGAACCGGTAGTGATACTCGAAACGTCAAAGACACGATTGGAGTTTCGCACGGCGTGACGTAACGCTTTCTGATTGGTGTTCACTGTCACGTGACTAAAGGTTTCATTTTACGAAATTTATTTTTTAAAAATATTATTAATCAGTAACGCTTTTAATAATTAAAATTGTTTGTTATTTTCTCCATAGTATAATTAATCATTATAAACCCCTATCCATTATATTTATTCTTAATGGACACAAGCCTATTATAATTGCACTAACAAACAACAACTAAAAACTATAGGACTTCTAACTACAAGCATATTATTTGGCTAAATATTCAGATTTGGACTCAAATTCACTTCTGATACCTGTCCGTCACTCAGAACATCACATAATTCTTGATAATTTTGTCTAGTACTAGGGCTGGTGATGATAATTATATCGAGCAGTTGTTGGATGCCTCTGAAAAACTTTTCGGAACATTGGTGAAGAAGCTGACTGCCGTGCCGATGGGATGACGTTGGTAAAACCGGAGTTTCGTCATCGTTTTTGTTATATGACATTTGCAACATACGTCGTGAGCGCTTCAATATCGAAAAATTGACGTCTCGTCTGTCACTTTTGCCTGCACTAATGCAAATAAGCCTACAACCCCGTACGGGCGCACGATAAATTCATACGGGGTTTTTCAGCCCCGTAACGCACTAGAAGGTAATTTTAACTATCTGGTCGGTACGGGGTTCATTAGATCCCGTATAATTTTATGATGTCAATAAGCAGTATATTTGAAGAACAACACAAATATATAGTTATCACTTTCATACTGCTGTAAACACCAGAGATATACCTCCCGCACGAGAGTGAAAACGAACTATTTGCTGTCCCGCCCTGGGGGAAAGTCGTGCACGGGGCTGAAAGGACCCCTTAACGCAGCAAACGTGTTAATTTAAAAGGATGAAATAGTTTATTGCTTCAACAATGAATAGTGCATAAGTAACCGAACATGAGATGGTAGAATAGTTTTTCTGTTTACGTAACTGGACAAAAATAATTAAGGTAGAAAAAATCTTTGTACACGTTTTTCGTCCTAGACGAACTATTTTGCATCGGGGCTCGTAGTTGGCCGACCTCTGTTGAGATTGGCCGCCGTGGTCGAAATCGGCCAGGAGAACTATAATTATTAGTTGGCATTGAACATTGTTACTCACGGGGCTGCCGGAGGGGCGCGGCGCGTTGGGCACGATGGGCAGGCCGGCCGAGCGGTGGAAGCGCGACAGGCGGTTGACGACGCGCGGCTGCGTGTGCGTGCGCACGCCGCACGGCCCGCCGTACGGGCTGATCGCGAACACGTGCGTCGTGCCGCGGAGGGTGGATATAGCCGTCCAGCGGGAGTCCGACGATATTGCTATGTCCTAAGAGACAAAAGAAAAGAAAATGACTATCTGTGCCCTGCGTTTTTACCCGCATAGAACCCGTTTTCTGCGTATCCCAAAAGAACCGTGAAGTTCTACAGGATAAAAAGTACCCTTTGTGTTATTGTAGGTTATAATCTTTAATGTTTTTAAAATTTCAGCCAAATCATTTCAGAAGTTTTGGCGTAAAAGAGTAACAAACGTTGTGTTTAGTAGGAATATTAGTAGGATGTAATTATAACCGCAGTCATTTTCTTGTTACCCTGAAGTACACGCTATGCAACACCCGGGTTACACAAAAACATTTTAGGGCTATTTTGAGGTCAGAAATGTCAGACTTATTTCTTGGCATACTGTACCTAGTACGCATACCACCTTAGACGCGATTGGATGAATAAGCATTACGGTACTCCGTGAATAGTAAGGACACAAAGAAAGTTTACTTAAAATCTACTTTAAGCCTAAATATTATTAAGTGTATCAACTATACAGAAAGTTATAACCTACATATAATCAGATTTAATCAGAAAGTAAGAAGCGATTTCTAGCTGCCAAACACACCTGAACTTTAGCTGTAGTATCACCCCGATGTAGTATGTACAGATGATGTACTGACGCCAGGCTCGGTCCACACGGGTGCGGATTGATGCGAAACACGTGGAAATCATGGCCTCTCCTATCAGCTGTTACAAGTAGCATCCCGCTCGCGTCGAACTTCAGGGCGATGATCGCCTCCGAGTGCGCTATGAAGTGAGCCACGATCGGATCGGTTGGCTCCTCGCTGTCTTGGCCCTCTTCTTCTTCTATGCCCTGGTGAAGGTCAAATATTGATTTAGTGGGATTTTAAAATATTTTTTTTAGTAAGGGATTATAAGGTCAGCACGCAGCTTAAGACCTCGAGAGATCCGTTGGTCACAAAAGTATGTAAAAGTTTGGCACCTAGGCATCACGTAAAAAAAATACGAGAAAAACAGAATCTAGTCTGTCATCCATTTGCTTCGCTTGATTTACTTACAGCTAACATAAACCAAGGCTTTAAGCGTCGGTAGCAAGGCTTCGCAATTATAGTTTCACAATGTAGGTGCTGTGACCTGCTAAGAGTTTCATACAAACTATGCAACCCTTATTTTAAGGTAAGAGACCGGAGTACTAGCAGTCGCCTGCGACTATTTTAAACCCTTTGAGGTAGAATTTATCAAAATCTTTTCTTAGCGGATGCCTAGATCATAACATCTACCGGCATACCAAATTTCAGACCGATCTGTGTTCCGAGTTTGGGCTATGGGTTAATAGTTCACTAAGTCAGTCAGTCAGTCAGTCACCATTGAGTTTTATATTAGATGGACCTTGCACGTAAAGTACATACATACCTCGATGTCCAAGACGGTGACGACGCCGGGCTGCTGCGTGTCGGTGTTGGGCGGCGATGGTGATTGAGACGCACCGCGCCCTCCCGCCAGGCTGTGAGCCACGCTTTCACCTAGGCCGCGGAGACCCTTGCTAAGAGATTTGGCCGCGTGGAGAACTGTTGCTGTGTAGCTGGTCACGCCTTCGCCTGGTGAAAAAATAAGGCTTGTGAGACAAAGAACTTAGAAAACGATTGAGCAAGTGAGGGGTTATCATGATCGAGTAAATTTAAAAGGAAATTTAGGGGCGATTACTGCGCTTTTTGCGCGATAGTTGTAACTGTTTGTTAAATAAAAGGAACACCTTATACAAAGGGATACTTGTTGGATCAACGTTTTTAGTCGTGCCTTTGCGTATTTACTTCTTATTACGCCTAAAACCGGAGAAAACTGAACTCTTCAAGTGTGATGTAAATCCAAAAAACGCGTAAACATTGTGCAAATTCAAAACCTCTTTATTTATTCAAAAATTATTTGATTTTAATTAAAGAAATATATATTATATACCATATTTTATTTGTGTGATATTAGGGACCGGAAGCGCTTACCCTTTTAAGGCTTTTGATAGGGTTTTTCAAAAGGCTGGCTTCTTTAAATCAATTAAAAACCCTTGTGATCGGGTAACCCTATGATTGGGTTACCCTGTATATACAAAACCCTATTGATATGGTTTTCCAATTAATAAGCCGCTTGTTACCAAACCCTAACCAAAGCAGTTCCACTAAGGTAACCCGTTCTGAAGGGGTTACCCTTTTAAAAACGCTTACCGAAACAACCATGTCAAGTAATTTGAGATTAACTCTGTAGAAATTAAGTTCTACAAATAGTTTGTTAGCAAAACGAATCAAAATAGTTGACTTTTACATTACTAAATTTAACGTCTATAATTGTATAAAAACATATATATATAAATATATATATATATTTATATTGTCTATAAACTCAAGGTCTGCCAAAGAGCAATGGAGCGGAGCATCCTGGGCATCAAAAGGACTGATAGAGTTAGAAATACTGCCATTCGCTCACAAACCAACGTATCGGATGTAGGCGAGAAGACTGCCAAGTTGAAGTGGGAGTGGGCCGGCCACGTGAGTAGGATGCATCCCGACAGGTGGGCCCGAATCGTTGCACAGTGGGTGCCTTCGGACGGCTTTCGCCGAAGGGGAAGGCCTAGAAAAAGATGGTGTGACGATTTGGCAAAATATTTACCGGATTGGCAAACTCTGGCCCTAGACAGGGATCAGTGGACAGGTTTGGGGGAGGCCTTTGCCCAGCAGTGGGATGATGTAGGCTAACAAAAAAAAAAAAATTGTTTGTTAGCTTTATTGGAATCAATGTTAGTGGAAGAGACCTGTGAGAAATTGGGAAAGACTCGCGAGTGCGACGCGGGGCACCCATTCGGTGGGGCAACTCTTTTATTTTAAGGGAAACCCTAACAACGAAAGGGTTACCCTTTCAAGCCTCGGTTAGCGCTACCAAGGCGGTAACCCATTCGATATTGAAAGTGTTTCCCAATCAAAAGTGTAACACTATTGTTAAACCTTTTATTGGGTCACCAAAACGATTGTGGTAAGCTTGCGAAAAGGTTTTCGTTTTAAGCGCTTGTGAAATTAAACGGGTTTTGTGTCCCTGGTGATAGTCTTCTCTATATATATATAAAATTCTCGTGTCACAATTTTTGTTCCCGTACTCCTCCGAAACGGCTTGACTGATTCTTATGAAATTTTGTGAGCATATTAAATAGGTCTGAGAATCGGCCAAGATTTTTTTATACCCTTTAGTGATAAGGGTTGTCCACAATAATTTATATAGCAAACAACAACCGGATCAGCTAGCATTACTATAAATACGACTGTAACGTATTAACAAAAGAAAGTTATTCAGCCAAAACAACAAAACCCATTTAATTAGCTATTAATAAACACTATGAAGAGCAATAAATAATAACTGCTTGTGTAAACCAACATAGATTATTATGCTACAAATATCAATATAAACCAGTAGGTACTCTTGCACGCACGTTTCACTGGTGCGTTTAGTCATGCATGCTCGTTGTTTTGCTATAAAGAATGATATGCACCAACCGTAAGGTCAGCGAGCATAATCTCAGAGTCAATATCCGTACGATAAAAACAAAGGAAACACTTTGTTTACCAATACGATATTTTTATCATTATTCACTGCTGGTAAGCTGTAAATATTTTAAGAACGTAAGGTTTGAGACAAGCTAACTTATCTCTACCTTGCTAAACCGAGCTATAATAAATAACAATATACGATATTACGTGTACTTCCTCGTTTGATAGTGAAACTACACTATCAGTTATTTGTAAGACCTTGCAAGAATTATCTTTCATATCTGATTTAACTATTTTCGTAAACACCAATAACTATTTAAAGGATCCATAGCACTTGCCTTAGATACATACATTAAGTATCGAGATTTTTTAATGGTTCTGTTTGCTATGAATTGTATAGTAAGTCTTATTGGGATAATTATTATTAAGTTTACTGTTAAATTCTTATTTGTACACCTGTCAATAAAAATTAAAAAAAAAACAACAAATGAGAATAGATATAAATCATTTGAGATATTACAAATGAGAAAGTTGTGTGTCTACCTCAATTTTGTCACAGTATTTTCTTACCTTCGCATCTACCGCTGCTCATCTTCGACTGGTTCAACTACTTGTCAGCATACGCCAGCCATCTATCCCCCAAAGACAGGGCCAGCCAGCTAGCCTAGTGGGTTTACAGGCATGCTCCTGATCCAGGCACGGACATGTAGGTAGCAAGTTTTCACGGACATGCGGTCCTCGAGAATAACAGCGTTACCACGCCCAAACGATAGATATTCTTACCTTCGCATCCACCGCTGCTCCTCTTCGACTGGTTCAACTTCTTGTCAGCATACGCCAGCTATCTATCTCCCAAAGCCAGCGGGTTCACAGGCATGCTCCCACCGAGCGGGCACGGACATGGGTAGCATGTTGTCACGGTTATGCGGTGCTTGAGGGTATCACAACCACTGGTAACACGTCACCACCCCCAAACGATAGGTATTCTTACCTTCGCATCCACCGCTGCTCCTCTTCGACTGATTCAACTTCTTGTCAGCATACGCCAGCCATCTATCCCCCAAAGTCAGCGGGTTCACAGGCATGCTCCCACCGAGCGGGCACGGACATGGGTAGCAAGTTGTCACGGTCATGCGGTCTTCGAGTGTAGCGGCGTCGAACACCGCGAATCGTTCGGAGAATGACACCACCACCGAACGCTTGTTCGCTAAAACGTCCAGTATTGGGTTCTTGAATTTGATGCTCTTCACCTGTGTGATGAAAAAAGTACTTTGTCATTTCTTGTATGCAGTGCAATTAACTATTAAGACTAACGTTTATTTGTTTTACAAAATAATTAAACAAATTGCAGACTATTTCAAAGTGAAATGAGACCCCTCCCAATTTCATTTTAAAAAGAATCACTATTCATTTATTTAATAAGCAAGAATCAGCATAATTTTTAAACAGAGGCTATTATGAACTACGTGGTTTCTTAGTTCTCACTACTAACCATACCACATGTTAGTGAGTCATTTTCTTTGTCATATTTCTCATATTTATACAGAGTGAGTACTCGATCTTTAATCTCTGTTAATTACTATAAGTATGTACATACTATTAGTTAGCAGTTTAGAGTTCAAGTTCAGTCTGTCACGATGATCAAGTTTTATTTATTTATTTATTTAAGCTTTATTGCATAACAATACTTTGTACAAAAGGTGGACTTAACGCCGTAGGGCATTCTCTACCAGTCATACCTTTGGGCTAAGCAGAAATGATTAGTGGGCGGTGCGACAAAATAAATAAAAGAGAAAACAAACAAAAAATAAGAATAATATGACACATAAGATTAAATATAAAATATACAATATACATAAATATATGTAAATATACATATATATATATATATATATATATGATTACATATTTAAAATACACATAATATATACAAATATACACTAAATAAATAAATAAATTTGACGAACTGTTAAAGGAAGATCTATAATGACGGTAGGTAAGCCCTGAAAAGTAGTACGCTAAAACTAATGTTGAAAATCTTGCCAATATTTACTATTGTATTTGTTTTCCATGCCCTAAATTGACCAATCAATGGTATGTTAATTACTATCAATCACGCCATTTGTAAGTGGTCGTTACACTAAGCGAGAAATATATTACTACAATCGCATCGGCCGCTTGTAGTTAATTAACTTACACATATAACAACAAGGCGTCACTTATCTGTGCAAGTGATAAACATGTGTCTTAGTCAGTACGTTAAACTATTAACCCTTTGTTAATTAACCTTAGTATTTATTTTTTCTAATGATTTCTTGCCTCTTCGTGTCAGGGTGAACTAGAAACCAAGAAGTTGTTTCTCATAAAGTAGTTTGTTTACGGCAATATTTACTCAAAATTATCGATACCAGAAGTATGAATTAAGGTAAGGGACAATTTGGCCAAAATGAGTTATATATACCGTTGGATTCGGAATTTTGCGCTTTATCAACTGGCGTACTTAGAATTTCAATATCGAGCAAAAAATGTCCCTTACAGTACATATTTTTTGATAGTCTAGACTGATACTTCACTAAAAAAATGCTTTAAGGGGCTTGAAATTGTTACCCCTTTACGAACAAATAGAGTAACTAACCTTATAAAAATTTGTCGAACTTTACCTTATACTCATATTTATAAATTCATAAATCATGACCATTACGCCTTTTTGCAAAATGGAGTTTTTATATTGCAAGTCCCTTACATTAAAATGTCTTACAAAAACATTCACAGAATGGACTTACGCTAATATGTTTAAAGTTTATTATCGTCTATTGTGTCCTTTACATTACGCTGGCGTCTGCAAATTTGGTGCTTACATTATTTGACCATATTAAAACGTATTCCTGATATCTTGAATGACCTAAAGACTAAGGAAACTGGAGAAGTCTTCAAAAATTACAAATTAGTTAACGGTCGGGTTTATAGAATACTTGATGACTCTAGCGTACATTGGTTAGTTCCTCGTGGTGCGCGGTGGCAATTATTAAAAGCAAACCATGATGACATAGGCCACTTTGGCTATGACAAAACGTTGGGACGTATTAAGGCTCATTACTGGTTCCCAAAAATGAGGCGGTTCGTTAAAAAGTATGTAGCTGCATGTTTAGAATGTGCCCATCATAAATTGCCTAGTGGGAAAAAGGCAGGTGAGTTACACCCAAATCCTAAAGTGGAAATTCCATCTGACACTGTTCATGCAGGTTGAGCGGTACAATCGCACCATCTTGGCAGCTCTTGGAGCCATGAATCATGATAAACCAAACGGAATTTGGGATAATCATTTACCGACATACAATTAGGAATTAATACGACTGTTCACTCTACAACAAAAAAGAAACCAACCGAACTTTTTTTTGGAAGAACGGTTACAAACCCATCTCAAAGTATTTTTAATGATGTTATTACGGCAACTGCCTCCTCTACACCAGTATCGCTTCCAGAAATAAGATCCGAAGCTAGCGAATTAATCAAATCTCAACAAATTAAAGACAAATCCTCGTATGATGCCCGACGAAATCAAGATGTTAGATTCAAAGGAGGCGATTTAGTTAGGGTTATACGCGCACCTACTGGAATAGAGGGTCAGTCAAAGAAACTTGAACCTAAATGTCGAGGGCCATATCGCATTAAAAAGGTTCTTCCTAATGATCGGTATGTTGTTGAGGACACCCCAATCACTCGAAAGGGCAAACGGTATGAAGCTATTATAGCAGTAGACAAAATCTTCCCATGGCTCTCAGTCACTCAATCACCTTCTTCCCATGATGAATCCTCTGATACCAATAGTTCTGATCATGAATGATTGCTCCCTCATGATCCTTAAAACACTTTTGATTTTGCCCTCAATAATCACTGTCTCTCCTCGATTTACTAGTTCAGTAATTCCTTGCAAAAAGCTATATTTCACAATATAAAATGATTGATGTTTCCAATTACTTAATTATTGATATGATTTTAATAATTAAGTAACATATGTGTAGACATAAGATATGATAATACATGTTGTAATAGGAAGTTATGATCATTAAAGTCATGGTTGTGTTAGTTAAAGTCATGAACTAGCACAGCTACATTAAGGTAATTGCCGGTAACGGTCAGCGTCATGGACCGGGATGACCACATCATGGACATCACCAGTGATCGCCTTCCGGCCCTCCCAGGCATCATTCGCCAATACGCAAGGGCAGGGAAAGAGCTTACCTTTCTTTTAGACAAGAAGGAGCCAGTTATGGTTCCTCTTAACAGATCCGCAGCTGCCGGCGTGATATTAGCTTTCTTCAATGGAAGAAAAGATCCCCTGGACAGAATTCGGGATCTCTTCCAGGTTCAGTCCGATACCCTTGACGGTTCAATAGGTAGAGTCCTTATTACATATTACTTAAGTTGCATAAAATATGTTACGGACATTAACTTCATTGACCAGATTTGCGAAGATAAAGGTATGACAATTCTCACCGACGACTTGTCTCTACTACCCCGGGAGCACCGAACCGTTTATGGGGAGATGAAGAGGGAAGAGAAAGAGATCCCCACAGCATGTAAGCCTTCCAGGCTGTTTATGGTGCTTACAGTATATGTCGTCCCGTTGCAAACAAACGAGACTTCCGGACGTGGATCATGAAACGGTATGCAGCCTTTATGGCATCTGTTCTGCAAACCGCTGAGATCAATACATATCTAGAGTATCAGAGGGGAGGAACTGTAGTTAACGAGACAGTTGTCTCTCGCACTCCAGTCCGTCGGTTGGTTTACAACGTAATTGCATCCACCACTGACGACATCGTTCCTGCTGCCGTTAAGGTCCATATAAAGATGTTAACAGCACTCTCGGAAATGACAACCTACTCATTAATCCAGCAAGTGATCAGCCGGGGCAGTTGTGTCATAACTGGAGCCCCTTCCCAAACAGCTAAACGACTACGTTCAGGAGAGACAATAAGTATTGGACAAGTTAAAAGCCGAAAAGTACCCGTCCGACCATATTCAATATCTTTACCTCATAATGCCTCATACCCAAGCCTTTACGGCTTTTAAGTATGCTGATCTTGTGGTTACAGCACAGGTTATGGAGGAGGTGGAGACACACAAAGACTACCTTAGAGCAATACAAAGTCAAAATATCAACTGCTACAATCAACAAAAGACAACTGAAGCAATTCCTCCTCACCCAGTCGCAGCAAGTCGGTCTTAATATCGACGAGTAGTCAGGGCAGAGTCTGCCCTGACTACTCGTCGATACTAGGGTTTGGAGGGTCTGCCCGGCAGACCCTCCAAACCCTAGTCGGCGGCAGAGCCACTGACCTCTACAAAGAAGCAAAGAGGATCCTGAACCTCATCAGCACCCAGAGGAGGATCGCCTAAGCTTTCTCATCCCTATTAGTATAGAAAAACCCGAATTGGACTGTAATCAAAACAAACGACAAAAGACATTGTTTTTAACTACTTTCTCAAATTAGCATTTCAATCAGAAGGTGAGAAAAACACTAGTAAGAGAACCCAGTAGAGATGTCAAAACAGAAGGAAAAGGCCACCAAACTTGCTTCTCTTGCCCGGAACGAGATTCGAGATTTAGAAGAGCAGATATTAAGAACTGCCCCCTTGGATCCCATACATGCAGTTTTTGAGCTTACAGATTTCGTGGAGATAATCCTGCCAGACGAAGAGTTCACTCTTAAACTCCTCGACTCCCAAGAAGACATGCAGAAAAGAGCCATTGCAGAATACGTAGATTCAAAGGTTGAGAAGCAGAGAGAGAAACTTCGAGTAGAGAGACGGCAAAAAAGTTTTGACGTCTACCGAGATCTCCAGGCTGATAACATAGCTTCCGATTCCAGCAGCAGGACCGCATCTCACGACTCAATGGAAGAGGGGTACATGGAGTCTGAAGCAGCAATCGTCAATGTAGGAACTGACCCCGTGATTACGGGGTTATTTTCTTTCTTACTTTTTGTTTTAACTCTAGAAATTAGAGATTATTATTCATTATTCTTTGGAAAATACGAAAGTTGATTATGATAATATTTGTTTTTTTTTGTTGATTATGACATAATTTTAAAAACAAATTTGTAATTTATGGCACTTTTTAAAAATAAACACATCACCCTGTCTACAGAAAACACTTCTTTTGAAATTAAGCTTTATTAAATAACCCAATATAAGCTGTATTGCTATACAGTTAAGGTTCTGCTATAAAGTGCAATCTTTATGTTATACATTTGTACTTACATAGATTTTTTTTTAGTAGAAGTTATTTACCTTATTTTATTATGCAAGTTCTCGTATCTTTGTGTTACTTACATTATTTTGACTTTGCCTTGAACTCAAATTCGACTAACGTAATGGATAAGTGATTCACATTTTTTAAGGTAAGGGACAGGCTATTTTCTAAACTATAAGATTTTATTGTATTTAGCTTTTATAGCATAAAAGAACATTAAATTCTAAGAAACTTTGCCATAGACCTCATCTAAATCGGCCTGTAAACAAAAAAGTTATACACAGATTACAAAAAGCAAAAACGTTTTTTCGCTCTCCTGTAAAGTCATGTTTTGTCCCTTACCTTAATTCATACTTCTGGTATCGTTATAATTTTGCAGTAGAAAAACCAGGGGCTAGATTCCCATTCTCGCCTCAGACAGTTGATTTTTTCTACTGCGAAAATCTAATCTTTAGTTTGCAACATGAATTCTTATCGCGAAAAATCATAAAATATTAACTCAAGAATACACCAAAAATGTTAACGTATCAAGGTTACATTCAATATTGTATCCGTTAATAAGTAACTACTAGACAAGACAGCTAGAACTAAAAACACGATATAACTGGTAAGATCACTTTTGAAGTTTCACCTTGTCGAAGCTCCCTACAGCTTAATTGTAAGGTCAATAAATGACATTCCTTTATTCGGTTTCAATAACGAATACGAATTACGCAAAACGCTATTATGTCTACCTTAAACATATACCTTTTTCCACTTTAAGGTGAAGCAGTCGCCGTGATACGGAGTCAGTAGTATACGGAGCGCCTTCACTGTGATATAGTGACGACATACACATACCTGTTCCCCTCCTCTAATAGAGATGAAGCTGAGCGAGCAGAACATCGGTCCGGGGCTGGCGGAGTCGCACAGGGCGATGAGGGGCCTTTTCGACGCGAAGCAGTCGCCGTGCTGCGGAGTCGGCAGTATACGGAGCACCCTCACTGTGCCCTGATGATAAAATGTAAGGTTAAAACTTTTATTGGACCTTATAATTTGGGACCTAATTCATAGATTTTGCTACTTTGATTGATAAGTGGAATACTCAATTTCAATCGACAAGGTTTTGAACAAATACAGAAGTGGTAACTTAGTACCTACTTTAGAAAAAAACATGATTTATGAAAATGCCCCAATAATAATTAAGTTTTACATATTTCATAACCACTTACTCCAGACCACTAAAATAAGGCCCTACAGTTGAAAAGAAATAAAAATAACTCAAAGCAGAGTTATTTTTATTGGAAGTACATACATAAATGTATGTAGTAATGTTTAATCAGTTTAGCAAGCAACGCGTGGCGAAAACTTACTGTTACTACTACTTACTTACGCGTGACAAAGAATTGCAAAATTCTATCTGTAAGTAATATCTGTAGTTTTTTTTATCACATTGCCATATCTATTTTGGCAGCTCAGTCAATAGCTTCCCAAGCATTTACCTGGCGCCAGGAGAGCACCTCCTGCGCCTCCCCGGTGGGCGGCACCAGCCACACCTGCACCCCCGACCCGTAGCCGAGAATGAGCAGGAGCGGGGATATGTCATTGTCGCTGTCTCCTTCTGGCGTAGGCTCGTTGATGTCCGCTGTTTCGAACCTAGCAAGTAATCAAGATTTTAAAAAGAAAAGTTATTAATGTTTTTAAATGGTCAAACTGGAGTTCGACTATGTTGAAGACACAGTGACCATATTTAACCTACTCAGGTGCCTTTAACAGCCTAGCTGTAACTTTTTTATAAATAGTGAAATACTAAATATAAATTACTCTATTTTAATATGATCTATTTCTCTTCTCTATTATGATCTTAGCGGGGCGCATAAAAATCCTACATTGGAGTTCCTTTGTTCCATGAGATCCTTGAGTTTCTGAGATAAAAGTGTGAAATTATAAGATGGCTGATGACCTTGTGAAGGTCGCAGGGTCACACAAGATTCAGCTGAGCCACCAGTAATTTTTGAATCCAACGGGTATGTCCAACTACGTTAGGTGGTGGACATAAAGCTGTTTGGGTTTACAGAAAATTTTCTCACCTAGCCCATTGTATAACGTCCTTGGGATCAACCGAGGACGACGAGGAGAGTGTGACATCATTGATGAACCCGGAGACCGCGTCGATGATGCTGCGGTCGCTGGGCGGCTGCGACGGCACCGTGAGCGGCCCGCCGGAGCGCACATGCCGCGGGGACTCCGCCGACATATTGACTTGTTGTCACCTGACGATATTATATTAATGTCAAGCTCCATTGAACAAATATGATTCATTGTACTCGTAATAGTCATGAGTTTCTTCATAACTTATTTAATAGGTATGTAACTGTACAAAATAATTTTAATAAAGTCATCCAAGTGTTCTTGATCCTATTCCCTATGCTACAAGCTAAGTGGAATTTTCATAGCTTCATAGATCATAGCTCAATCAAGACCTAAATTTTAACACTGCTCCATTAAGATATAGCATAGCACATAAAGAAATTGTTAATGTAGATAAATAAGTTATAAGTAGTCTGATTTTGAAATATATTAAGTTGAATGATAAGAAATATAAAATCCTGTCAGTAAGCAATATAAAAGTTAAACAATCAATTAACTACATTTATGAAGACTAACCTTGACAAACTTGTTATTATTATCTTACTGTTGGTGCATTTAAAAGATTGTAGTACAGAAATCAATTAGGTACCTATGTTTATTTATTTATGATATAGACACAAAACAGGTTACAATCAGGTTAGGTAATTTAAAATAATGAAACAAGAAAATGTATGCGCTAGATTACAACCCAAAAATATGCATTTGAATTTGAAGTTAGAACATATTTTGGTTTTAACAGTGAAAGTAATAAAAATATTACCAAAAACATTTTTACCTTAAAAGTCCTAAGTTTACATGAAACACTAAAAATTAAGATAAGTTTTGCATAGATATAACGTCGCAGATAGTTAAATATTCAGACTTTTATCTTCTAAGATCAAAAGTTTAACTTTTTGTCATTTACTGGGCAAACTTAATGAAACAAGAGAATATTATCTACACTTGTTTACAAGTGGCAAGTTTTTATTTTTATGAACCTAAATTTTTATCACAAGAACTTAGCTTATCTTTGGCAAAACTGTTTGGCAACATATTGTTATGCAAAGATAAACATATTTGGATGATCAGTTTGTTAAAAACAGATTTTGATCAACATTTGAAATATTTTTTTAATTAATTACACTCCTGCAATTTCACTTAGCACAAGGTGTAAAAGAATTGGAAAATCCAGTATGGTTTTAAAGACAGAGCTTCTCCAGTTTCCGTATAACTACAAACAGTTAGTTGACAGATAATATCAGCAAAGGTCACAGCAAATGAAATCAAAGAAAATTACTAAGTTGTATCTAAGAACAAACACTACACTCTGACCAAGACATTAAACAACATCATCAAAATCTAAAAAACAAGCAAGTGAGTTTAACAAAACTTAGACTATTCCAGAAGGTATACACTATTCATACACCGCCTAGGTACAAAGCAAGTAAGTCATAAATAAACACTTTTCCCATCATTTGATAACATCTTTGTGTTGTTGATTACATAATTTCTATAAACACATCTCAATCTCACCTCATAAATATTCAGCTTGATGCTACGGGGAATACGATGAAATGTTGTCGTGAAACAGCTGGCCGTCGTACCTAAATGTTTGTGTACTAGGTTGATAGCCAGACAAGGGGCCGAGGACAGACAAAGGAAATCGATGCACCTCTGACCAACACAATAAAAACTTGGCGAAACCGCACCACGACTCTACCTCAGCTAAACAAACATACGCAGTTACGCATTACGCACTTAACTCACCTTGTTTACGAGATAAACCCTCATTTTAACACCATTTTAGCCACAAAAATGCAACTGCGTCGTTACTACTGGCAGTCGAAAACAATGACGTCACGCGAAATATAAAACAAAACTTAAATAAACATCACTCCCTTATGCACTCAGACACCAGTCTCAAACTATCTTAACGCTTTTTAATAAATAAATTGGGAATAAATTAAGTTTATGTACAAAAATATACAACGATTCACGAAACAGATGATTTGAATTTTGAATGAGTAAATACTTGATGAACGCCCACGTAGGTTGTTGATGTGTGTGTGAGTGAGCGTGAGTGCGTGTATACGAGATAACAGTTTATGGTAGTATAAACGAACACAGATAGATGGCGCTATTTCATAATTTTACTACTAATTAAATCTCTTTATCGTGTTTTTTGATTTTTATTTTAAAAAAATAACAACTTGACAAACACAAAACAATTCAAGTCTTTCCACATAAGTGGTAAGACAATTTTTTAAAATTATTTTTACTACTCGTGTAGAGACATTATGAGAAACTGGTAATATTTTGGCCCCCACCAGCCCACTACCAACCAAGAGAGAGTCACCCATCTCTCTTAGAGAGATCATGCTTTCTCTGTTTTTTCTACCATGTAAAAGAGAGATAAAAGGTCTTTCTGCTGTTTTATTTTCATTTCAGTCAGTGTATATTATACTCAGTCGTTTACTGAACTCAAGTGAAATAGAATTATTAAGTATCTATCACTTTTCATTGATTAAAAGATGGTTGCAAAATGTGGTTCTTGAAAAACTTGATTTTGTTATTGTTAATTGAAGTGTCCTCATCAACAAAACCCAATGTTTTGTTTATTGTGATCGACGACCTGCGCCATCTAACGGTTGATGATGTACTTTTGCCTGTCTTTGCCAAGATGGCGGCAAATAGCGTAAATTTTAAAAACACTTTTGCTCAGGTTTGTTGATACTATAGGTTGTATTATGATTAAAGCATCTTATCCTTAAAGATATGTTAATTGCACCAAAACTTATTTAATTACAGCAAGCTCTTTGCGCTCCAAGTCGCAATTCACTACTTACAGGTCGTCGACCTGACGCGCTACGTTTGTACGATTTCTACAGCTATTGGAGACATACAGTTGGAAACTTTAAAACAATTCCCCAATACTTTAAAGAGCATGGTTATGAAACTTTTTCAGTGGGAAAAGTTTTCCACCCAGGCAAAAGTTCCAACTATACTGACGATTTCCCATACAGCTGGTCGCATGAACCATACCATCCCCCTACCGACAGATTCAAAGACAAAGCAGTATGTTGGGATCCAAGGACAAAAGCTCTACAGAGAAATCTTATCTGTCCTGTAAGGGTCAAAGATCAGCCAGGAAAGTCTTTGCCTGACTTACAAACTCTTGATTACGCTGTTAACTTATTGAAGAGAAATAACAGTAACAGCAAACCATTTTTTCTGGCTGTCGGTTATCATAAGCCTCACATACCTCTGAAATTCCCTCAAAAATATCTTGGTAAGTAGCATCAGCACAGATTAATACAATACAGATTAAATCCATGCATTTTTTAAATGTCTTTGTCTTCAGGTAAGGTTCCAATCAGTCAAGTGAAGCCGCCAAGGTTCCCAAATGTTCCGAAGGGCTTACCAACCGTCGCTTGGCATCCGTGGACCGATGTCAGACGCAGAGATGACATAGCACGGCTGAACATTTCCTTTCCATTCGGTACCATGCCTCCCAAATGGTCGCTGAAAATAAGACAGAGCTATTTCGCAGCTGCGAGGTATATTGACGACATGGTGGGGGCGCTGACGAGCTACGTGGACTTTAAGAACACTGTGGTCGTCCTCACTAGTGATCATGGTAGCTATATTAAGTAAATAAATACCCATTGGCATACTAAAACAATAACAATAACATACTTCATTGAATGTGTTTCAGGATGGTCACTTGGAGAGAATGGACTGTGGGCTAAGTATAGTAATTTCGACGTGGCATTAAAAGTGCCTCTGCTATTTATTGCTCCTCAACTTAAGCCGAAGTCTGTGCAACATGCGGTTGAGTTGATCGATATTTTCCCAACGCTAGTGGACCTATGTGGTTTTTCGACCACTAATATTCCAAAGTGTAAGAATTTAAACGATAAATCAACCTTGTGCTTCGATGGAAAAAGTCTACTCCCATTGATGACGTCGAATGATAAAGTAAACCATCCTGCATATAATTACGCAATAAGCCAGTACCCTAGACCAAGTGTTTATCCCAGATTTGATTCAGACAAACCACGCCTAAAATCCATTAAAATTATGGGTTACACGATACGAACAAAAAGATTTAGATACACGGAATGGTTATCATTTAATAACACATTATTCACAAGAGACTGGAATAAGATTTATGGCTTACAACTATACGATCATCTAATTGACCCAGACGAGGCAAACAATTTATGTTTGAATCCAAAATATAACGCTACTCAACAGTATTTATCTAAACTGTTAAGATCAGTTATAGTTGAATAAAAAATCAGACTATCAAAAGCATTTTCTGGCAGGTTCATATCACACTGGAATTCACTGGATATTATTTGAGTTATACTATGTACAAACTAAACAATTTTTTAAAAGAAAATAAAGTCACAGTTAAGATGTCGCCAAGCGATTTCATATCTGCATCAACAATACGACTGGGTGACATACTGCAAATTATTCAGTCACAATTTTTGTCTGTTAAAATTCCAATATAATCTTTGCATAAAAATAATTTAACAGCCAGATAAATCTATAAACAGATATAAATTACATTCAATTATTAGGTATTAAATATACAAATAACATATTAATGTTTTGTCATAAACACAGTCTTTCAGTAAATGTTCCCTAAATGGTATCATACTAAACTTTTTTCATCTTCTGGTATTGGTTTTCTGGACATTTCCTCCATTTCGACTTGCTTAAATCTAGCATACAGACCACTACTAGCTAATACTATTAAATTAGACGTCCACCAAAGTAGGTTCTTTGATTCATTGTACCACTGGGTGGCTATTACAGTCTGAGCACAGGCTTTTGCAGTGCCTGATATGTTGTGGGTGAGAGGAGATGTGACCTGGAAACAATTTATTTATTTATTTAATAGTAATTGTAATTGGTTATACGCAATTAGTTGAACCAATCCAGTTTCCCCCACTGCCATCGCCCCTATTGGAGGCAACTGGGGATTGAGCCAAAGCAACTTCTTTAAAAGTAATCTTTTAGACTATGATTGGACACTGGTTTATTTTTAAACTAACTGAAAATAACTTTGTTTTACCTGTATTTGTAGTGAAGTCACATATCCTATTGCAAATCCACACAATCCTCCAATAAACATTTGGAACCAGAAATAAGTGCTGTCAAAGTTGGGGTAATTCCATAGAGCCGTTAATTCACCATTCAACATTATCAGTGGCAGGAATAGCATGATAGAGTATGCATTATTGTAGTATGAGAGCAGCCACACCTCCTGGTTCACACTAGGTAAAACCTTTTTGGTGTATATTGAGTAGAGAGACAACATAAGAGACCCAACAACACCATAGATTGTCCCTAGCAATGAAAATGAATCTGAAAAAAATAAAATAAAAAGAAATATAAAATTAACAAGTTCATAATTCAAAACAGTTGTATTTTTATGATATGAATGCATGCATCCAAAGTCATGTTCTAACAATCAGATAAAATTCCAAGGTGGCTAATTTGAACAGTCATTACTGCATAATGTAGAAAGACAAAACTAATGTCATCATAAAATAGGAACTTTCGTTTCTAACAATGCTTTAACTATTTAACTAACTCAGCCCTTTATGTTTTGGAAGTTACCAACCTAAGAGACTTTCTTGGTCAACACCCAAATAAAATCCAAAAATTATGAAACCACAGCACATTATACATTTTGAAGATGTTGCTTGACCCAAAAGTATATAGCTGAAGACAACATTGAAAACTGTTGTTAGGGACCTGCCCACATAGTAGAAGGGCACTCCCACATATTTCAAGCATAAGTTGTTAGTAGCTATCATCAAAGTGAACATTACTGATAGCGGTAGAACCTGAAAAACAATATGACATAAAATCAAAATATGACATAAAAAACAATGCACTTTTATGATAATTTGTTGGTAATAAGCAGTTTGCCATTAAGTTTAATACATGACTATATATGTGTTTAATTTAGTAAATTTTCCAATAGCATAACAACTAAAAGCATGTGGTTGTAGTATTTTACAATTAAATATTAAGAATGTTCTTATCAGCTTAATGCCATTGAATTGATTCACCTGTAAATTGCTTTATCTTCCAATTAGAGCAAAATTGAACATGCTTTTTGTGTTATCTTTATGTTATCTTACTTGGTAGTGTGACACGCTATTGTAATGCACACACATATATACAACATTTGGTCACTTGTGTTAAAAAAACAGATACAAACTTCATTTGATCATGGACATTAATTATAAGTACTTACCCGTTTGACTACTTCAATATTCCAAGGGGAGCCTTTAGGAAACACGAAAATTCCAGGAATGCCACCAGTATTGCTGAGAGTGAAGCATATTGTAAATGACACCACACACTGAAACCAAGTGATAAAGAGAGGAGCTTCTAATGCAACCTTCTGACTGCTCAACAGACTTTTGTTCACGAACACTGTGGCAATAGATACTATCCTGAAATAAAAATGATAGAAATATTAGTCGGAAAGTAGGTCCTGTCCTTAACTTTTATTACATACCTACACGTGTTATGTGATTCATTGGCTTGGATGGCAAGCAATGTAATAAACATTTTTATCGACAGATATTACTGGAAATTAGCTAAGCCGAAAGTATGTATTTGTTTACTTACCAGTAACAGCTTACAACTATTAGTATTTTAATGTATCGCGAACAAAGATCAGAGCGTGGTTCCTTCATGTTATGATTTAATTAAAATACAAACTCAGGTTAAATTATTTTCTTTGGTTTTGAACACTTTTTGAAATAAATTAGGAAACCATAGAGTAGTATAATACATTGGTAGGAAACCAATAAATCGGTCGCACTCGCCGTCGCCGAACGGAAATTGACAGTTGGTTGGTTGACGTTTTCATAAATGACAGCAAACTCAGTGGAAGAGAGAAAGGCTATGTTTTCCTTTGTGAGAAACCAAGACACTAGATAGTCTTGACAGTTCTAGTGTTGGGACCACAAGGTATTATTAATAACGTTGTTTTATTGTAATAGCGACGTCTTACCTGAAAATAAAACGTTTATTAAACATACTTACCTTATTCAAAGCCTAAAAGTGAGAGTAGCATCTAGTTCCGATCTAGTACTAGACGTCAAAACGCTTACGCTTCTGTTTACGCTACTCCGATACCCGCACTCCAAGCCCGCACTCTGCGACACAAGCGCCACCAAAGGCAGTTAGAACGAATGTTTGATGTTTTTAACATTAAGTTTCATAATCATCAGGCAGCAATAAAAATAGGCTTTGAATAAGGTAAGTATGTTCAATTACCGTTTTAACGGTTTTACCGGTAAAATGCCGCTATTAAACAGCACTGTACCTTTTTCAAAGCCTAAAACATGAGATCCGTATTTATTTTCACCGTGGTGCTTAAGTTATGCCAATGTGTTAGAATCCTCATCGTAGGATGAGAGGTTACTGGTGAAATGTACATAAGTATACACAAATATTAATGATAATTCACAAAGAGCTTCTTTCAATTTTTATTGTTCAAAATGAGTCCTCTTTTACATCGGTATTGCAATCTAGTTTGCTAAACAAAATGTTGGTACATTAAGGTACATAGACAAAACAATAAGTTTATTTCTTAAATCAATAAACATGTTCAGACCCTATGGTAAACCAAAGTAAATGTTATTCAATTAACGACATGTTTCAAATCAATAAACTAATCAATAAACTTTACATATTTAAGAGAAACACAGGTAAGCAAGAAAAAATCTGGTTTTAACAACGTTCAAAACTATGTTTAGGTACTCATAATCATTACTTGGAGTAAATAATTGAATATTTACTTCACTTCAATCTGGTAATGCATAAGATTTCCAGTTTACTCGAGATAGTATTTCATCTTATGAAAAACTTTCAATCTAGCTTTTAATGCGACATCGGATCTAACGCTTCCCGACGTAGCATTTATACCTGCCTCTCAAAGCAATCATTTTACCCAGCTCCCAATCATTGCCCTAGAGGTGGGCCTAGGAAGGCCCTTCAAACTAATAAATAGGCTTCTGGATTAAGCCAATTCTCGTCTTGCTTGAGTTAAATAAATCAACTTCTGAATCCAGTACACAGGGTGCGAAGCCTTGTATTTCTCATTTTTAGGCAGCTTCTAATCAAATTGTTTACTTTTGTAAGAGTCTGTTTTGAAGCCAAATACAAGCTTCATGACAATGTGATCATTGTTGACAATATAATACTCAAACAAAATTATGCTACTGCTGATTTGTGCACCAAAATAGTGCTTAACGAAAACTTTGCTTTTGGTGAAGCTCAGCTAGAAAACGGGCTAGATTTTATCCCGTCGGACTAAAAATATCAACGTGTTCTACGGCTGTCCAAGCCAGTCAGCGTTTCCATGCCAATCGATATGTATTTAGCGTATACTGGCGCCAAGCAGATGCTAGCAGGGCTCGTTGTCGCATAGACAAATTTGTCAAATGCGGAATCCATCCCCACATTTCCAACACCACATGTTTACCTTGTCCAGATACTTGATTATAAACTTCCCGCGAGAGCTCGTTCTTTTAGATCTGGCTTCCAAAATGCATTATTCCATTGTGGAACTACAATCAAGAACAAGCCCATCGCTTCGTCGAGTCGTGTTAGGACTATCAGGATAAGATGGGATGGAGGAAAAATCTAGGCCAGATCGCAATTCATAAATGGCATAATATGTGTCTTAACTTGAATAAAGTATATTGAATCTTAAATCTCTCATCTCGGGCCCTTATTTTTCTTGGTTTTCATTAAGCGTTTGCGTACAAGAGACAAGAACATGTTCAATAAGGTCATTATTGATCATGTTCGTGTATTCTTGTACGCTGACGATCTTAAAATATTCACAAGAGTTGAAACAGTGAAAGACTGCGCCCGCCTGCAACGTGATTTATCGAAGGTCGGTAAATGTCTAGTAATATCCTTCACAAAAAACGACACAAAATTTGCTACTAGAGCGCAAGACAACAGTAAGAGACCTTGGCGTGCATTTTGACGTGGAACTCTAATTTCGTACTCATTACCAACAAATGGTCCATAGTTCATTGCAAATTTTAGGTTTCCTCAGTAGATGTCTCTAGTGGCTTGGTGACCCAAAGACTTTACAAAACCTAAAAGTGATGAGGATCACTCTGTTCTGCTCTTTTGTCCGGCCGGAGCAAACTGAAGTACGTGTGAGTGATTTGGTCACCACATTATAGGGTCCACTCAGAACACATTGAAAACGTACGGATAAAATTCAAAAAGCATTTATTACGTAAATTAAGATGTTGGCAAAAAGTGACCGATGGATGGTGCAGCTTCGGGTAAACATGAGATATCCCAAGATCGACTTAATTAATTTGATACTAGATTTTAGAAGCAAAAGGGAGGTTGTATGTATGTGTGATTATTTGTACGCGTGGAAACCCTTTTTCTTCACATTCTTTATAAAAAAGTGAAAGTAACTTTAATTTATTTTTTACTTACATAAGTTTATAGTGTTACATGCCCTTGTTTTATCTACTACATAGTAACAAATTTTTAATGTTTTAAGAACTATCTGTATGCGATGCTAATAATTGATAAGAAATCCAGTCATTGGTCTTACTGTTTGTACAATACAATATTTCATCTTATACTGTATACAACGCTGTTGTTCTGAATAAATGAAAACAAAATAGAAAATTATATTGGGCCATATTTTTGTAAACTTTCCTTAAAATCCATACAGTAGTTTTATGTGAAATAGTAACAAACGTTCATCCATAACTACAGCTTTTCAAAGTTTTTACGTTTATAATACTAGTAGGATAGACGAGTTATAACGTCAGTTTATTATTGTCTTCGGTGACGACACAGCTCTCAATCAGGTGGCCTTTTGAGTGGTAAAATATTAGTGCATATAAATACAAAAATAATTTCTCATGATTGTTACTTTATTTCGATAGAATAATAATTTATGATTTATTTCAAAATTAATTTATTTTTACATATCCCATCCAATATTCACTAATAATTTCACGAAAAAGAAAACGTTATATTTGGAACAACACTACGTAAAACTGTCACTGCACAAAAAAAGTTAACTGTCATTACCAGGCGCAGGCGGTCCCCTCGTTGACGTCATTAGTTATTTTAATTTACTTCTTCTTTGTAAAAATTGAGTCGAGTCTTAAAAATTTTGGCTTAAACAGCCTTGTTCGGTAAACATTAATCAATTTTCTATAATGGCATCGACACCTGAAACAAATACGGCGGAAAATGAGAACATCGACGAGGCTTCTGGTTTTGTGAGCGATATTTTCAAAATTTACAGTCCTGTGAATTTGTTGTTGACTGGGTTTATTTTCTATTTGGCGTATAAAATATACAGTAAGTTTGCAAAGTCATCAGTCGATGCAAGTGTTGTGGATTTGCCGAAGATACGGAAGGACATGACTGTATCCGAATTGCGTCAATATGATGGAACTCAGCCTGACGGTCGGGTGCTGGTGGCGGTCAACGGGTGGATTTTCGACGCGACGAGAGGACGCCGCTTCTACGGGCCCGGTAAGTGCATCTCGGTCTGTCGGTGTTTATAAATAGAGTTGACACTATGACTCATTCAAATTATATCAACTCACTTTGTTTTTCCACTAATAACTTTTATTCTTTACATAGTGCAGGTGCATCACTTCTTGTATCCATGTTATTTACCACCTAAACCAGTTTAAATTGCTGTACTCAGAGATAAATGCAATCCCTGATAATTCATCTGTGTAAGTTTATTTGAGAGTAGCAGAAGTGGTATCTGTCAGGTTTTACCTTAAAGACTGCTGACACTATAAATATTTCCTTTCACCATGTGGAGTTGCTGCTATTGATCAAATATATGTCACTAGTCAGTCACTTATAATTTATCAAAGATTTTATCTGATCAGGAGGACCATACGCAGCCTTTGGTGGCAAAGACGCTTCCCGAGGTCTCGCCACATTTTCTGTCACTTCATCAGATAAAGAGTATGATGACCTGAGTGATCTCAACTCCATGGAGATGGAATCTGTCAAAGAATGGGAGGCACAGTTCAGAGGTATGTTGTTAATTGGGTTTGTTTGAGTTACACATTCAAGTAGAATATTATAGCACAGTAACATATGAACTAAAGCTTCTCATAACTTGCTATCTTTTGTTATTTTTAATGGGACTGTACCTAGTAGTTTGTTATATTTTTATCACAGGGTAATCTTTAGTGCACCATATTCCTGATAAGATAAGTCTACCCGATCCTAAGAGTGCATGTTGTTTTTATCTTAATATCTTTAACAATGTGTTGCAATGTAAGTGAGTTATAATTTTTATTAGTTTGATTGCAACTCAGGGATTTAATACTAACTTCTAAATTTATTACTACAACTTTTTATGGGAATACATATTATGACCACCAGAAATACTTCAATACATATGCTGTTTTACCAAAATTATATACTTAACAAAAAAAAAGCCTAGCCTGGTAGGCTTTGCTTCGTTTTGAAACACCCAAACCGTTGACTGGTGCTTAGTTTCTGGAACATACTGATAAATCCAAGACTCATCACCTGCTACGTCAAGACGAGCCTGCATCAAATTTATTTATCATGTCACAGCACCATTCCACCCGGGCCTGTTTTTTGACCTCCGTGAGGTCGTTGCGGCATCCAGCAGCTATCCGCGTCACACGAAGATGGTAGTGTAAAATGTTGTTAATGCTTCCTGATATAATCAGCATTATGTGCTGAAAATCTTGATACGTAACTCGCCTGTTGTCTTGAAGTAAATTTTTTACTAGTAGCACGTTTTTTTCTGTAACATCTGTCAAAGGGTGGCCATTTATTTCTTATTCCCCCAAAGTTAAACGACCGCGCTTGAATTCGTTATACCAACGATAAACAGTTGCTTTGGAAGTGCCATCATCACTAAATGTCATTATAAGTCTATCATACAATTTGTCCGGTTTTAGGCGACATTTAAAAGTATAGAAAATCATAGCGCGAAAATGTTCCCGGCGAAGATCCATGTTTCAGTTCAACGCGATAATTTGAAATGGCTCGTATAAAAAGTAAAGTGAAGTTTTGACATTTGTATCTTTTTTATAGTAAAAAAAACATATTTTAAAAATGAATTAGTATAACCAGCCATGTCATACAGAAAAACTTTCTTTCGCAAAACTTTCTGTGTGGCCTGGTATTCTTATTTTGAAAAGTGTTTCTGTTATTATAGCATAGATAATATGGGTTAAATGAAACAACCTTGCATACCCGATACTCAATTTCGTAGGCGCCTGCGCCGTACCTATATGAGTTAGGCTTGATTCACACTGAAGTATTACGTATTAATATTCTTTTTAGATCTCTAATTAAAAGTTCTACCTGGATAAGTATTGGGAAGGCCTTGGTTCACCTGTGAATGTCATTCAGCTGATCATATTAATGATGCCAATAGGCCTAGCACGAACAAGTATCGTAATGTATTCATTCATATCGTTTAATTCATATCGTTTACTATTCGTTAACTTGTCAATTTGTGTGGGAAACTGTCAGTAACTGACATTTTGACGATACGAATACGTTACAATAGTTGTTTGTGCTAGGCCTACATGTCGTTTGCTGGCTACTGTCATTATTTCAGTGTGAATTGACCCTTAGACCCGGTGCACTAATCAGACTTATTCATTTCGATTACGTAATCGCATTCATGCGTATGATAGATCGAATAATCGGGACCTTTGATTCGTAAGCGTTAAGTGGCGTAATCGTAGTCAAAGATAACTCACACTGGCAATTATTGTGATCTGTTAGTTAGGATTTATGTGGTTAATAATTTCATGGATCATTCATAGCGTTCGCGAAATTTCAAACATATAAAGTGACATTCAAGTGTTTACATCAAAACGCAGTGCTATTTAAGTAGCGAGCTCACGCCTTCGCCCGCGCGTTTGATGTGATCTTTTCCTACTGATATTATTAACGCGAAAGATTGTTAGTTAGTATGGATGTTTATTGCTTTTTCACGTAAAAACTACAGTGAAGATCTCAATAACATTTTACAAAAAAGAATTTTGAAGATAAAGGGTTTCACGCAGTCGAAGTCGCGGGTGGCCACTTGTTATCTTATAAGATAGAAGCTCATACATAAATGCGCATGGAAACAGTCGCTTTCTCGCTCCCTCGCAAGAAGCAGACGTGCGGCGCGCGAAATAGTATCACCACCAAAGCGCTGCCACCACTGCGCCACAAGCACCTCTTACACACACACTTATTCAACGTTTATGTTTTCCAGAAAAATACGAGCTCGTAGGCCGCCTGCTCAAGCCTGGCGAAGAACCCACAAATTATTCGGACGAGGAACCTGACGACACGGACCACTCGAGCGGAACCCCCACAGACAAAAAACAAGACTAGGCCCCTGATCTCTCACCGCTGCATACGTCCGTAAACCAAGCGATACACAGAGCGATATCGTTCGCATTCCGACTACCGATCATCTTCGAAATTCAATTAAGTATAATAGAATGCGATGTTGCAAACTATGGAGCGTCGATATGGCTCCGTTTTTGAGCTTTTTTTTTAAAATATGGCTGTCAACACACGTACCACAACTGCGTTTTATAGCTACGTAAGTGTAAGTGTCACTGCAGGGCGCCGTCCTAATTGGCAAACGGTCGCAAGCCAGCGAAGCGATTTCGGTGCGCGATGACACAAACGTTATGTCTTTTATGCCCAAGCTAGATACACGAGGCCAGGTTCAAGCCGGTCTTCGGATATAAGGCTAGAAAAAGGGTTATTCTGTTTACACGAAGAAAGAAGTACTGGCTTGCTGCTGGCATGAAATACCTTGTGTATCTGTACTCTAATGGATTGCCCGACAGACGTTATCAAACCTCCTTGAGGCTGTGTAGGACGATTTTCGACCAATTAGGAACGTCGAATTAGTTCTTTGCAGTTGCATTTTCTTACAGACTGATAGATGTCAGAAGTTTTGGATAAATGGGTAGATGATATTAACAAGTTGAGTGTTTTTTGCTTGAGGGAACTATTAACTATACAATTTGAAGGCAGCTGCCCACATGTTGTGGTATGAGTGACACTTTCACTTGCTTTACACTTTCGCAAATGTAATGCGTCATTCGTTAGCGATACAGAGTCCACTTGTCATATTAATTATCTGCCCGAACTCTCTCATTGAGTCTCATTGCATTGCGACAAAGCTTTGGTACACAAAAGAGCGCTAAATCTAAAAATAATTAACTCTTAAGTGATAAAAATATTGGTATGAGACTTCGTACTTACATAAGTCAGCTAAAAAAGGTAGTGTTGACCTCTGCTATCTCATTGTTCTTGAATTAAAAATATATGTGTTTTTTTGTAAACAAGTTATTTGAAACCATGGTTTGTCTATCTGTTAGCACTATGTCGTTACGCTTATCTATGTAGCTTTTCACAGTGAATAGCTTTTACATCAGTGAACTGATAGATATGAGTTGATTAAAACGTTGCCTATCAATAAGGTATCCTGGCAATTATTTCACTTATTCATTTTAATATTCAAAATATCGAGTTCATATTATCGTTTCAAAAATCTTAAATCAGAAATAATGAAGTAAATTAATCGAGTGTTATGCTTATACGATGTCAATTCTCTAAATGTGTTATTCTACGTGAGCTAAAAACTAACTAAACAACGCACTTAATGTACTTGTATCGTTTTAAATTGGAGATTTTTTATGGACTCTACTTCATCAAAATGTTGTAATACGCTTTTCACTATTTTTTACAAGATTTTATACAGGGTTACTGGTAACTCGACGTATTCCGTAAAAAGAAGAGATAATCAGCAAAAAAAACGGTTCTATCGATTAGGCGTTAGAAGCAATTGATTTTTAAGATATCGTGCTTTTAAGATTGCAAAAAATTTTGTTAACTAAAAATATAGAGGCTTAAAGTGATTTTTCGAACCTTAGCCTACCCTTCGTTGATGGACCTTTTTTGTGTAGGATATCACCTTTACTATAACTCTTTTGAGGAAATGCGTCGAGTTACCAGTAACCCTGTATAGTTTCACCTGTCCCGATTTTTACATGTTTGTTTGTTATCAAATATTGCAAGCTAAATTTCACCCACGACCCATTGATTGAGCTGAAATTTATTCCACGTTTGAGCAGTGTATAAAACTGAGGACCTGGTCGAATGTAGCTTTGTAATACCAATCATTTTAATTACTGAGGTTTAACCTTGGGAGAGAAAGAGTGCTATGTCCATTTCTATTTTTCCTTTTAACATATTCTATTTACTCATTCGAGCTGTCAGACTGACCTTTGCTACTACGAGTATAAATTAGTCGCGCGCTAAAATATGGTAATTATAAAAAAAAAACTTGTATGTCAAATGATACCTTGGTCTATTTACGTAAAAATAAATACATGTAACTAGCTGGACTGAAGGACTCTAGGCTCGAAGATGTAGCTGTTTTATACAGGTTGTTAGTTGGATCGTCTGGAGGGAGGGTATACTTTAAATATTTATTTATTTACTCAAACCAACTACATCTTACTCATTAAGCTTGATAACGCCGAATTTGGCCCCGTAACAATAGAATATCAATTGTGTCTGTGATCTTCGGGTTTGACAGGTTAAAATGTTTTGTACAAAAATACGCTACCCATTTCCAGGTATCGAATCAAAGACAAATATAATTTTGTTTCATATCTTTTAAAAGCCAAAACAATTTTGTTGAAACGTCCATCCTATTTAAAGACTCTCCCCGCCATGCGTTGTTAAAAATACCCTGTTTACTTACTACTTACCTATTATGTAGATTGAATATAAATTTTATAGTTTTTACTATAAACTGTTGCTTTATACAGATTTTTGGATATAATATATGTATAAACAGTTTCATGTATTGAAAGACTGATCGATGGCATATTATTTTGAATAAATTATTAAGAAATTAACAGAAAGGAGTGCACATTCCTTTTTTGGTGGCAAAATCTTAATTTCGTGCCAGCATTAAAAAATAATTTATTATGACTTTTTTAGAATTTCTAAATTTGATTCATACCAAAAATTACGATGTTTGGGATATTTCGTGAAGTTTTCGTGATCTTTTTTGCAAATATGTAGTTAAAAAATATCGTTGCTGACTGTAAGGAAGTTGGCAGAAAAAATAAAGCCCTGTATCCATTTAGTTATCTTTATGTCTACGTAACTGTTAAGGCTGGTTTTGGTCAAGGTCGATTCTAGTGGATACAGTGCTTTACCCTTTGTTATACGTGAGCGGCAAACACACATGTGCGACGCGACAATATCAAAATGTACGGTGGCGGTCAGTGCCGCGTGAACGAAAATCGTTTACATGCGCTTCGACACACGCGGAGCAATAAGCAAGCGGGATTGCGCGCGATGTGCAAATAAGAAAAAATGATTTTCATTTTTTTTCACAAGTAGTAGTCGCGTTGCGTAGCTCACCTGGGACATTGTCTTACGCAGGACTAAGTTGCGCGCCTAGAAATAGGCTCCTCGAGGTTCCGGGAGCAAAATATGATATGTCTCATTAAAATACACTACTTTCGCATGCTAAACGTAAGTGCGTCACACTTGTTTGTACGTGCATATACTTACATGGTTTTAAAATACAATACCGCTGTGTACAGCCTGTTGTCCGATCTGTATAGATTCACTGTATATGTATATTTCTGTATAGATTTCTTTACACCTCTTATACACTGCGACTTTTAGCAGTGATGCAGTCGCAATAGGCTAGATGACACCACCAATCGTTGACATCTTTATCATCTGTCAAAACGATCTGCCTCCATAGATTTTGTATGGGAATACTATAATTTGACGTCATAATTTGGTAGGTATCAGAAATCGAAGTCACCTGAATGAATATTTATTGAATTCTATGTAGGTTTCTACAACTTTTTTGGAAAAAAATGGTTTTAGTAGCTTCATAGAGGTTATATATTTACGATAGGTGTCATCATGCCTATTGGTCTGCCTTTACACATACGCTACTTTCACCATCGATGCAGTAGTAAGACAGAAAATTGCCATAAGCGTGAGCATCGTGGCTGTGCCGATACTAACCCGTTAAAGTTGCTGTATGTAAGGGACCTTAAAAGTATTTTCTTTGATAATGATTTAAGTGTGTGTACAGTAAAAGCATTTACGTAATTTTATACCTTCATACTATACTGACCTTGGACTGTTATCCCTGACTTGCGGTACTTAAAACTTAAGCAGTGTTCATGTTAAAAATAAATGTATTGCAAGCAAAAAAAAGCATGAAAAAAAATAAAATGTGCATAATAATTATGTATTGACGTGTATGTGTGTTTAATTTAAGAGTGTGGGTCTCAACATTTTTACACTGTATGCGAGTTTTATGTTTGGTATGTCCGTTTTGTTAAGTTCGCGTTAGTTATGCGATATTTTATGAATTTTAAATAAGTCCTGCACATAATAAAGCGCTTTATGCAGTACTAAAATCTAACAGATAATTTTGAAAATAACTCGCACACCTTTTTAATAAAATAAGTAAAAAATCACAAGCGCCTGCCTAAAACATCTATATGCCTATTAAATTGTTTGTTTGTTATGTTCATACTGTGTTCGTTGTTTTTATTATTAGATTGTGATTAATAGTTTAATAAGGATCCCCGTTGTATAATTTCTTGTAGAACTTAGGGTAAAGGGTTTTGCTATTTCCATATTTTAAATACAGTGACCAGCACATCAGGCTATTCTTTTTTGTTGCATAATCGCCCGTATCACAAGCGCATAAGATACCGCAGAGTGTTTACCGTGACGTGCTGGCCAACGTACTTTGTAGTTGGCATTCACAAATTTTATTCATGTGTAATGTTGAGAACAAATCTTTATGTCAATCGTGTCTGAGTTGGTTATAGAAGTGTTTGAACGTTCGGGCACTAATTTAATTTACTGTAATTTAATATTTTTTATTTGAGCCGCGTAAGACTAGAAAGTTCGAACAAAATTGCACTTTATTTCAATCAGTGGACGAATATAACTATATGTATTATGATTGGAACTAGTGAAACGCCTAAAAATATTGCTATTTCAATTGTCATAACTGCAAAATTAATGAATAATATTATTGAGACTGCGTCTCTGTCGGATGGTTAGGCGGTTTTGCAGATTCTCAAATGAAGATTTGTTTTGTAACTACCTATACAACTTTAATCAAAGCAATCATTTCTCGCAACTCGTAGATTAATGTCCTTGTTCTAGTAATCTTGATAGTGAGGCGACCAAGAGAAAATAATCCATCGTTTACATCTCTCCGGACAATGAACGGTTCTACGCGCTAATGGCACGTCACATTACACGCTCGACATCTATTTGTGTATTATCCTTTCCACCCTTGTAAAACTTTGTTGAATAAGCATATTTTTGACGTCAACACAGTCATAAATTCTTAACATTACCTATTTATATTTTTCAATTGTTCATGATTTGTCAATAGTAATAGTTTTCAGTGGTGGTTTAAGCCCTGTACATAATATAATAACGTCAGTCAAAATATTCGTTTGTAAATATGTTTCGAGAACTGTTCAGACCCAAATGTTTTAACCTTTAGGATAAAGTTTTGAACTAAATGTATTTTACAGCACAGCAAAACGTTAGGTACTAATTTTAAAATTAACTAAAATGTTTATTTTAACATTGTCACTTGATTAAAGCGTTTTATATCATGTACTTTCATTATTTGTTTACCCTCTCGACTATTAGTGATGTTTTATCTACTTTGATTCATGGTCACGGGTCATGGTGATAGGATAAGTAGGTACATCAAAAATCTGACAACTTATATGGTGCTCCGAACCGAGTATTTCAATCTATAAGCTTAATGAATGAAACGCACTGTTTTCATAGATAAAATTTATCAGAAACTACTGACTTACATAACATTTATAAATAAATAAATAGACGTCAATCAACTCATTATTCATGTTTAAGAAGTATGAAATGGTTTTTAAAATTTGGTTCGGTCTTCAACGAAATGAACAACGTAATTATAAATTCGAACATATTTCTACTGCTTAGACATTGAACATCAATCTGCTTTGAAGCAGTTAAACACCGATCGGCGGAGGTATCTCATCGCCTACAACACCGATATAGAGGGAGGGGGCCAAGGGGTCCTTGGGTTAGTAGTATTATTCAGACTCTGTCAAATCCGGTTTTTCATCTGTTTCATTGGCCGGTTTCTCATCCGGAGAGTCGGTTGGCTCGTTCGGGCCTCCATCGCTGCTAGTGTCGCTTAAGTCACCATTCTCTCCCACATTGTTGTTATCAGCTGTGACGTTAGAATCCCCCGAATCGATATCATCTGCGTCGGGTGCGTTGTCCTCCGGCGCCTGGCCTTCCTCTTCGTCAGCGCTCTCCGTCGGATTCGGACTAGGCACTAAGCGAACCATCCGCCAAGTCCACCCTGATACACCACCCAGAATGTTAACCTACGAACAAAAAAGTAATGCTGGAAGTTATTTCGTACCTACGTGTGTTGGAAAATAGTCAAGCAACATTATATGTCGCGTCACGAGTAGGCAAGGGAGAAGTCGGTATCTCGTTCGCTTGCGTAGGCTCGAAGGTGCGGCGCCCGATTTGCCCGCCCCCTTACTACTAAGTACCACCAATTAGAGCTATGCATCGCTAGAGCGCAGATGACCGTTAGCGTTCTTGTGATATGACGGGACTATAAGTCCCATCATATCACATTTGAAAAATTACCACCACGTTGGGCGCCATCTTCCGAAGTGTTCCAAAATTGAAAAAGGCTTCTTTTACAAGTGCATCCAAAATTCGTTTGATTTTTAAGTTATGTCCCTGTTACCAAAAGTAGATATAAAAGGCCGGTAACGTACATCAATCTCATCCGGTTCGTCGGGCTCGAGGCCGCGGGCACAGCGCAGGCGCTGGAACATGCTGTGTCGCCGTATCTTCTGCTTGATCAGGCCGCAGAACGGGACTACGCAGCGGGTATCCTAAAGAGTATGGGATAGTGTATAAAAATAAATCATTTTTTATAGATTCCTATTTGTTAATTTCAACTTTGCAACGTTATTAACGTTAGCAGGTGGAGTTCGAAGCTACGACTACCTTGCAATTCTTCGCGTGGTAGCAGCACATCGCGATCAGCTGCTTGCACACCGGGCAGCTGCCTTTATTCTTGCGCTGACAAATATTGGTGTGGATGACGACACGCTTCATCTTGGGGCAGGCGGGTAGGCGGCAGTAGGCGTCGGCACAGCGGCAGGAATGCGCAAGCGCCTCCACGCAGTGGTCCACAGCTGCTCGCCGGTGCCGCGCGACCAGCTGCATCGCTGACAGGTCGAAGTTGGTCGCCATTTTGTCGACGATCACATCAGATGACTCCAGGCTATCCTTAGCTCACGGCTCGACTATGTGCAACAGAAACGACAATAGAGAGATTCTAATTCGGCTAGATTGGACAGCGGTGCATTCTAATGTACAGTGGAGATATTTTAAAATCTAAAAAGTTTGTTGATCGGGTAAATATATAAAATAGTACAAGTTTAGAATAAAATCATAAAATACCACATTTTTAATTAACTTTTAAATCGCTAGCATACTACAGTGAAAAATGGTTGGTGAAAAAAATATTCAAAAGTGTGAGCCATCAGTGCCGCCATTATGAAAGTGAACCTATCTAATTAAGTAACATTACGATGCACATCAGCCTACTACACGTAACAAATAAGACACGTAAATACGTTGAATAAAAATTGGTATTTCGCTCAGCAGACACTTTTGTAATTTACTATAAAACTAACTAGGGGAGGAAGATATAGTAAGAGATAGTGACGAGTATTTCACAAAGTAGGTACATATCTATAAAATAATGAATGCAAAAACTGGCGGCGCTCATGAAAAATCTAAAATAAGTGGGATAACTCTAAGCTGCAGACTGGTCTGCAACACATCCTTGCAATTTTCTTGATTCCGCTAGATTGCCGAGTGTGACTGCGAAAAGTCCTGGAAAACACAAAATATCATTATCCCCTACAAAAGAAGTTAAGGCAATGTTTTTTAGGCTGCAACCTATTACAGAAAACTCAAAACATTGTTTATGTGGCTACCATTTATCTGGTTTCAGTAAAACTACGTGCAAACATTTCATCAGTGTAATACAATCGATGAGATTTTAATACTTTGTTAGTGAATCGCCAATAATATACCGCATGCGCATTACTGCTTTGAAATCGAGATAGATTAAAAGTGTAGGTAGTAACTGCATGTGTGTACCTACGGATTTTAATAAAATTTCTAGAAACTACATCGAATATGTACGATGTTAGTAGGTTTCTACTTGTGGTATGAGGCGTTTAGAAATTTCATTGGGTAATTGTAGTCCTTATAGATGCAATTTGTTGCAACGAAGTTTATTTTATTGCACATTTATAATTATTACGTTAAATAAATGTAGGGTAAAGAAACTTCGGGGGACTGAAGAGAACGCAACATTTTGCAAAACGTTGTTTTTCACACTTAGGTACTAGTATGCATGGGCGTTATGCAATATTGTACACGGAACTCAAGTTATAGGTATGTGCTGTATTAATTCAAGAAAAAGGATATACCTAATAGCTTAATGTCCTTTCACATTCTAAACGATCTCATGCAAATAAAGGCATTTTTCCCTAATAAAAATGATTCAATGCGTTAATAATTACTTGCAAACTTATTCATATTAATTTAAGAGCTAGGACTCACCACTTCCTGACATCGAATGCCCAGCTTCCTAGGTCCCGAGCTATCGATCGCGCGGACCGGGGATGCCATATATGCGGACTTCAGTCTAGTCTAGACTCGACGCACTATAGCTTGCAGTAGCTAGGTAGTAATTTAAAAGGCTCTCATCACAACCGTTTTAACAGCTAAACAGTTTTTGGCCGAAAACTTGAATTTCAAATAATAAATAAAAAATCGGAGACCGCTACGAAGTGCAATCTTTGTAATTATATTATCATAAATTACAAAGATGGTACTTCGTAGCGGCCTCCGGTTGTATATTTTAAAATTCAAGTTTTCGGCAAAAAACTGCTTGACTGTCAAAATTGTTGTGATATGAGCCTTAAGCAGGATTAGCGCATATTTTAAGAGTTTTTTTTTCGTTTACGCAACAAGTTTAGTTTTCTGAAACTGTAAAGTTTTCAGGGATCAAAGTTTTGAATGGCAAGAACAAGATGGTTTCAGTATATGACATGATGTTCAAAATGATAATGATAATCAATAAATTGTCATGATTATGTACCATTTCTACTGTTTTTTTTCCTGAACTATCGTGTCGCGCTCTTTTGCTAAGGCCTTGAAATGGCGAGAAATGACAATGCATGTCCCGTTGACCCTATTTTGAGGTCTCTAGTATGAGATCTTGGGGGTTTGTCCCAATACTGCAAGGTATCGAACATTGTATGTCTGCTTTTTTTTTCAAGTGCGCTGCTGTTTTGCCACGTTTCATTATGAAAAATGACCATGTCATAATTCACCCTGTTTTGAAATGCATTCCAATACCCCATTGGAATGCATTTCCGGAAACCCATAAAGTTGGAGATGTATGAAATTTCGTTGATTTTTTTCGATAGGACGCACCGTTTCTGAAATATTTCACATTCAATGCTCTAAGTCATTTTGTTACATCTTTTCATTATGAAAAATACTCCAAGTATGAGTTCCTGGGGTTGTATTCCAATAGATAGTGTTCAAAATAATTGCATTATTTTTCGATAGGATGAACGGTATCTGAGATATCTCATATTTTATGTCTTAATTTTTCTGTGCGGGGCCTTTTTTGCCACCGAGCTTTCTTGTCAAAAAATGACTCGAGGTCGTACTAACGTTTCGGTCGTATTTCGGGTCCAGGAGGCGCGTTCGCTCGTACGCACGGTCAACTTTGTAAGTTATAGGCCAATAAGCCAGTGAGTAACCAATACTTCCGTAGCTACGGACATCGGCTTAGAGAAGGATGGCTGGTCACATTTAGAGCTTAGGTTTTTGTGTTTGAGCTTTTAGTAACCCAATACTATAAATCCAACAATCCATATTATTTTACTAGGATCTCCTTCTTATTCCGATATTTGGGGCACAAAACTTGGTGTTGTCATGTTTGATGAACTCGGTTGTCATTTCAATGGATATTTACAGACTCTTTATAATGAAGAGTTTTTTTATTTGATGTAATAGATAGGAATATAAATAAATACTCAGTATTATACGTGTTTCGTACCATTAGTTTATTTACTATCCTTACTAAGGGCGTAAGGGTTAGATTATTCAAACGGGCACTAGACGGCTATAGCCATTTCAACCGATTGCGATGCCTATTTTTACAAACTTGTAATTGTGGCGCTGAACAAAAATTACTCGGCACACTTGGCGTGCTCAACGGCATACGATAAGAAACGCGTCTTCAGCCTTACCAAAATTTCCAATCATATATTTACCTGGTTCTAAGGTTGAATGCTTTAGGTATCTAACGTTACGGCAGGAACGTAGAAGTGGCAAATGAAGTGTCTTTTTAGAAATGACTTTTTTTTAAAATAAAACTTGCTTAACCTTTTAAACTTATAGTTCTTTCAAATCACGAAGTCGAGCAGAATTTACTTGTGGTAAATATGTGTCCGTATATGTGTCGATGTGTGCGTGAAAACGAAAGCGGGTATGGTTAGCATAAAAATAATACCAATATTTTTGTATGTTCAATTGATAATAAAATAAAACAACAAAACTTTTAAACTAAAATGTTTATTATTTAAAATAAATAATAAATAAGGGAATGTATTAAAATAAAATTATGTTCTTCTACATTTGGGTTTAAGTTTTAATTTAAGCGAAACATAAGACTTAAATAAGGATATACAATTGAACTCAAGATATGGCAAAATTATGAAAATAAGGCTAGGCTGGAACTATTTAATAACAAATTTCTATCTATTTTTACGTATGTGAAAAATGTGTCGCCTTAATCTTCTTCGGAAAAACTGTTGCTTTCGTTAGTTTCAAAGTCAGTCGTGCTGCTATCACTTGATTCACCCACATTAATTACAAATTCAAAGTCATAATCAAAATATTTCATATACTCCTTTTCAATTTTTTCGACATGCTTGCATGTATTAAGCCAGATGTTGTTATCGATACTGTTTAAACCTTCAGCTATTAAATTTTGAACTTCTGTCATATTTTGACCAATATTTTTCGAGGCAATCTTATTTTTCAGAATACCCCAGATGTTTTCAATGGCATTTAATTCGGGGTGATATGGTGGCAGTCGTAGTATTTCGAAACCTTTGCTTTTTATTATCTCGTCAATTCTATATGAAATAAAACGCTGCTTATTTCTGATTATTAAATCATACAATTCTACATTGCGGGACAGTGCATTGAAAGGAATACCGTGTTCCGTCAGCCACTTTTGCATGTCGCTCTTGCGCGAATTTGACGTAGGTATACTACTACTTCGAGTATTATGGTAGGATGCGTTGTCCATCACTATAACAGATTTATCTGGTAAATTTGGCAGCAGCTTTTCATTCAGCCATTTGCTATAATTATTGAAATTCATATTTGAGTGATAGTCTCCAGTTGTGGATGATGCTTTGTATATTAACGAAGCATCTTTAATAAATCCACTACTGCTACCCGCATGCACTATAATAAAACGAGCACCGGTACTCAATTTTTTTAAAAATGACTTGTCTTTTGTCTTAGTATCTAGTTTTTTTAAATTCCACGTGTTTTGACGTACGTGCGAAGTTAGCACATATGTTTCGTCTGTATATATAATGGGACGGCCTTCTTCACGGTATTCATGAATTTTTTTCAAAAAATTAAATCTCCACAATTGTATTTCATGCCTTTCTTGTAAAGATTTACGATTGTTTTCAATTTTGTTCCATTCGTAGCCCATTTTTATAAGCAACGAACGTAATGTGCTCAAACATCCGTCAAAACCAATTTTTTCTCTTAATGCTGACTGAAGTTTTGCCAAAGTTGGAAGTTCATTGTGTTCTATATGAAAATTTTGAATTGTAGTTCGAATAATTTCTCGATTCATATTATCTAAATTAAATTTACCGTCTCTTTTTCGTCGCTTTTTCATGGGTGAAGTAAACTTGGTTGATGAAGATGGCAACTCTTTCTCTTCTTTTAAAATCCTACTTACTGTGCGTTCACTGACGCCTGTTGCTTGGGCAGTTCGTTCTAATATGTTTGCTAATGGACTTATGTCACATCCATCAGTGTTATTTGCTTTCATAAAATTATATTCATCTTTTAGAAAGTGAAAGACTTTAGCAATGATTGCTCGACCCTAAAAACAATAAAATATACAATTGAATAAGTATCAAAAGTCAAAACTAAACTATTACTTAAATTAAAAAATAATCATTTTTATTTAATGTCAAAACTAGAAAAAAAATATTTACCTCGCTATGGATAACTTTGCGCTTTGACATGCTGACAGTACTTCACGGCAATTAGCGTCCGGAAACAATAAACACAACTAACCTGAGCGACAGCGCGCTCGCGACTGACCGCGTCGTCATACACGCACACTATTGCATTATGCATGTACACGTTTAAAAACAAAGACTACTCGCCTTCGTGAAATGCAAGAACTGTACACACATTAAACTACATAAGTCAGAAAAGTTTGCAAAAAGGTTAAAATCATGCAATGCTGTCATCAATAGTTCGTCCTGATACACTGGCTCTCTTTGATAGATTTCTCTAGATAGTTCAATAATGTGTCGATGTCTGAAAACAGAATTAGTTCAAAAAAACAATTTACTAATAACTCATTAAAAATATTCGATTCAAGGGTTCTATCATTAATCAATTTTTTGTATGTCATGGCTGTTTTTCAGCTTGTTGAAACACACTTATCGACGCTATGACATAGGGATAACAGAAACAACCGTTTATAATGATCACATAATTATATTATAAAATGATTTAATTACAATAAACAGAATAAGTATCATAATGTACCTACACTACGAACAACTTACAATACGCAGAAGCGGACAGGACGCACGTTCCTCTCATATTTACATTTTGTACATTGAGCGCTCGATTCGGTCACCGTAATACTAACGTCCTAACTTCACCGACAACGGCAAGCGGGGCGGGGCGATATGTACAGGGGCCGCGCCCGCCGCCACTACAACTGCTCGACGAACTTCGTGAGTTGGTCCTGCGGGGTGAGCGGCGCCAGCTGCTCGTCGCCCAGCGCCGGGCTCGGCCGCCGCGGCGACGCCGTGCCCTCCGGCGAGCGCGCCAGCGGGCCCGCGCCCACGCCGAACCCGTACCGCGCGCCCGCGCCGCGCCCCACGCCCGCGCCGGCGCCCGCGCCCGCCCCCACGCCCCCGCCCGCGCCCGCCGCGAAGGGCGCGCGCAGCCCCATGAGCGTGGGCGCGGCGCCCGCCTTGTACCAGCCGCCCGCGCCGCCCACGCCGCCCACCACGCCGCCCGGCACTTGCGTCACGCCTTGCACCTGCAACGATACACACCCATGTTAGTGAGCTCGGACAACGTACTCAGGAAAACCTTGCCAAAATTAGAATATTAGCTCACGATCCCTCTTTATTTTTTCCTCCTAAAGATTAATCCTCGTTATAAATCTCTTGTGTATACGTCATACAGACAGAAATCGAACAATAACCAGAAAGGAAGGCAATGAGCTTGATTTACGTGAAAAATTAGGATAATTTTGATCTGGGTAGATATCTCTGTAACTTAATTTTAAAGCTACCACCAATTTAAATAAATAAAAAATAAATTTCAAGCTAGTAAAAGTGGGAGGTAGTTTAAGATTTATAAATAACATTTTTTTTACAAGAATCTATCCTCTATCCCCAAAATTCCCCCCAAAATTTACCCCCGTGATACTGCAACAATCATCTGCAAAGATGTTGTGGCCAATGGTGATGAAATAACATGTTTTACAACAAACACATACAAATTAATTTGTAATATTGCAATATTAGACGTGTCATATAACATACTACATAATATGTACACACCCTTATACTCGGTAAATGAAAATAAATTTACAAAAATGCAAAAGAATATGAAATCACTTTGATAAATCAAAGCAAAGTAATGATTTTTTCGTCGAGAATTATTTTCATAGCAAATAACTAAGTATTGAAAACCCTCAATTGTTAACATACTTCACTATCCAATTTGAAAATAAAATGACTGGAAATTTGCAGAAAAATCCTATTCAAAAATTTTTGAGAAATTTATGTTAGTACCTACATAGCGGGAGAAGTATAAAACTTTTAAACAAAACTCCCTTTGATTGATGTTTCATGGATATATTTTGAAAGATGATCAAATACCTTTTTCTATAAAATAGCATTTTGACGTGACAACGTCTTATAAATTGGTTTGCCGGGTGACACTTCAAGAAACTGCGTTACGCTGCTCCGCTCACGTTCCGCGCTCACAATGAGAGCGAGTGAGAGGCACGCGTCCCTTCGACTCGGGCATGGTTAGCCCGCCTAAGAGCGAGTGAAACAGACATAAAAAGTGAAAGGCACGCGTCCCTTCCACTCGAGCACAGTTAACCCGCCTAAGAGCGAGAGAGACAGAGCGAGAGAGAGAGAGTGAGAGAGATAGGCACACCGGTTCATGTTATACGAATGAATATTCACATTAAAATTATTTTACCACTCAAAGTCGTTGTCACGTAAACCTTTCGCCCGTATACCGACTTTACAGGCAACCAATTTTTTTTGGTAGGTACTATTTTCTTTCACACTGGCAATGGAAAAAGTCTTTCACAAACTGGTATGGGATGACAAGGGATTGCTGATAGACGGGAAGAAACTCTCCAATTTAAGGTTTGCTGACGACATCGTCCTCATATCTGAAGACATTGACGAAATGATCACAATGATCGAGAGCCTAAAAGAGCACTCAGCAAGAGTAGACCTGAGGATGAATGTCTCAAAAAACCAAAATGATGACAAAACTGCCAGATGTCACAAACTACCACCTTCCCGTTGACTTAGTCCAGGAACACATCTACCTTGGTCACAAGATTACCCTGGGGAGTGAAAACCAAACGATAGAGATCGATCGCAGAATCGCCCAGGCCATACGCCAGAAATCTAAGTTAAGAGATATAGTTGCAACAATAGCGAAGAAGAAATGAGCTTGGGCTGGACATACGAGGGTGAATCAAAAAGTTCTTAGAAGTGCATATAATATGAAACCTTTTTGGATCAAGTTCGATATTCAAATTAAAGAGTGTCTATCACACTATATTTATGCAGACTGTCACTTGTTTTTGTCAGTTCGTTCGCATGTAATAAAATTTTTTTTTGTGCAACGAGTTGCTAAATAGTCAAAATTATGGATAAAAGTGAGTTACGTGCGGTGATAAAATATCTCAGTTTGAACAAAAATGTCTACGAAGGAATTTTTTTTTGGACATTCAGCAGACATTAGGGGGTGATGCTGTACCCTATTCTACGGTTGCGTACTGGGTGGCTGAATTTATAAGAGGTAGATCAAGCTGTAAAGATGACCCGCGTTCTGGGCGGCCTTCAACCTCCGTTACAGAAGAAAATGTCAAAAAGGTTGAGAATCTGGTTTTGGAAGACAGAAGAATGACTATAAAACATAGAGCTGAGATCCTAAAGATATCTTTTGGTAGCGTTCAATCCATTTTAATTGATTCACTGGGGTTCAAAAAAGTGTCTGCAAGATGGGTGCCACGAATGTTAACCGACGAAAACAAAAAGCGACGTTTGGAAATTTCCAAGCGTAATCTCGAAATGTTCCAGCGTGATTCGGATAATTTTTGCCGTCGTCTTGTCACCATGGATGAAACGTGGGTCCACCATTTTGATCCTGAAACTAAAAGACAAAGCATGTCTTGGAAACGACCATCCTCTCCATCCATTAAGAAATTTCGAGTTGCTCCTACCGCTGGCAAAGTTATGGCCTCTGTGTTCTGGGATGGTGAAGGAATCCTTTTTATTGATTACATGCCAAAAGGCCAGACGATTGATTACTGGATCCTATTATGCAAATTTAATCCCGAAAGTGCGTGAAGCGATTAAAGAAAAACGTCGTGGAAAACTGTCGTTGGGCGTGTTGTTCCTTCAAGATAACGCTCCTGCTCATCGATCGGAAGTTGCGCTCAACGCAATCCGCTGTGCTGGCTTCAATCTCCTTAACCACCCACCATATTCTCCGGACTTAGCCCCAAGTGATTTTCACTTATTTCCAAAATTAAAAGATGAAATTCGTGAAACTAAATTTCACGATAATGTCGCGGTTATAGCTGCCGTAGAGGACTTTATCGAGAGTCAAGAAAATATTTTTTTTACACAAGGAATAAGGAAGTTAGAAACGCGTTATTCTAAATGCATTGCATTGGAGGGAGATTATGTAGAAAAATAAAATATTATTATTTAAATCTTTGCATTTTTTAATATTGATTCCAAGAATTTTTTGATTCACCCTCGTATAACCCGAATGGCAAACGACCGTTGGCCAAAAAGAGTCCTGGAATGGAGACCTCGTAACAACACGAGAGGAAAAGGACGACCGCCCCAGAGATGGTCTGATGATATCCGACGACACGCAGGACATGGCTGGATGACACGGGCACAAGACCGCCAGTCATGGCTGAAAATGGAGGAGGCCTACGTCCAAGACTGGATAAAATTGGGCTGTTGATGATGATGACTATTTTCTTGCCATGTTTTACGAATATAACAAGAGAACCACTATGCACTATAAATAGAAGATGGCGGCCATTTTTTTTTGATAGTCAATTTCGATTAAATTGGGTTTTAGGGACTGTTTTGACAAGAAGAACACTTTGAAAAAAGCAAATTTTAAACACAAACAAATCGTGTGTGTGTGTGTGTGTGAAACAAAAAGTGTCCCACTTTTTTGTTTGTGGGCAGATTTCTTTAAGATAATTTGTTTCGAAATCGTCTACAAGCTGTTTTCGAGGGTCATCACACGTCGTCGTCTTTCCGCAAAATTTGACGCTTTCCAGCCACAGGAACAGGCTGGGTTTCGCAAAGGTTACAGTACCATGGACCACATTCACACGGTGCGGCAGGTTATACAGAAGTCCGAAGAGTATAACCAGCCCCTGTGCCTGGCCTTTGTGGACTATGAGAAAGCCTTCGACTCGGTCGAAACCTGGGCTGTTCTGGAATCCTTGCAGCGTTGCCAAGTCGATTGGCGGTACGTGAAGGTGCTAAGAAGCCTGTACAGTATAACATCAATGTCCGTATAAGTACAAAACCACCGAACAAAACCCATCCAGCTGCTTCGAGGTGTTAGACAGGGAGATGTCATATCTCCAAAACTGTTCACCAACGCACTGGAGGATGTGTTCAAGACGCTGGATTGGAACGGACTGGGCATCAATGTAAATGGCGAATAACTTACGCACCTTCGCTTTACCGATGACATAGTGATTATGGCAGAATCGCTGAAGGATTTGCAAAAAAAGCTGCACAGTCTCAATGCTGCCTCAAGACGTGTGGGGCTTGGGATGAATTTGGACAAAACATAGGTAATGTTCAACGATCATGTCATCCCAGAACCAATTTCCGTCGAGAGCACTACGCTCGAGGTTGTCCAAGAGTACGTCTACCTTGGGCAAGTACTACAGCTCGGTAGAGACAACTTCGAGCGGGAAATCGCCAGAAGAGTGCAGCTTGGCTGGGCAGCATTTGGGAAATTGCGTCATATCTTCACGTCGACCCTGCCGCAGTGCCTAAAAAGCCGGGTGTTTAACCAATGCGTCTTACCAGTCTTAACCTACGGAGCCGAAACGTGGAACATGACAGTTAAGCTGGCTCACCGACTACACGTCACTCAGCATGCTATGGAAAGGTCTATGTTGGGGATCTCATTAAGGGATAAGATCCGGAACGAGGTCATACGACATACGACTAAGGTAACTGATGTTGTCCAAAAATGTAGCAAGCTGAAGTGGCAGTGGGCTGGCCATGTCTGTCGCAGAACCGACGAGAGGTGGAGCAGGAAGGTTCTTGAATGGAGACCACGCTTAGGTAAACGTAGTGTGGGACGCCTCCCGGCTAGATGGACAGACGACCTGAAGAAGGCAGCCGGTAGTGACTGGATGCAAAGGGCGGGAGATCGTGCGCTGTGGCGCTCCTTGGGGGAGGCCTATGTCCAGCAGTGGACTGCAACAGACTGATATGATGTTTCGAAATCGTAAAACACGTGCTCCGTGCAACGCTTCACAATAAATACTAAGGCCTGCCGATGGGCAGTGCATTCTTTGTTTCAATTTGTTCCTTAGTGAGATCGTGTCTACATTACACAAAGTGAATTTTAATTCATTTGTGGTGAGGGTACCGCGACCCACCATCTAGCGACCTTCATGAAGGAAGATTTCTGGCCGCTGGGCGTCGTGTTTCGGAAGTTCCGAGGACGGCTGCCAGCCGACACCGCGCGCTACGCATCTGTTCGCTGACGCGTGTGATTTGTGTTAAATATTTTAATTAGATTGTGTTATTTTTATTATTTGTATGTATGTTAGTCTGTAAGGTATTTATAATATGGGCCTGTATTTTTTAAATCTGTTGCCTGAAATAAAGGAATTATTATCCAACATTAGATCTTTCTTTAACAGTTCGTCAAATTTATTTATTTATTTAGTGTATATTTGTATATGTATATTATGTGTATTTTTAAATGTGTAATCTACACTAATATTATAAAGCGGAAGAGTTTGTTTGTTTGTTTGTTTGAACGCGCTAATCTCAGGAACTGCTGGTGCGAATTGAAAAATTATTTTTGTGTTGAATAGACCATTTATCGAGGAAGGCTATAGGCTATACAGGGTGTAAAAAAAACCTTAACGAAGCCGAATACCACATATTCTACAAATTGTTACGATAATTTTTTTCCTTTACACCATACCTGGGAAGTTAACGGTTACTGAGATATTGATGGTTAAAGTTTGAAAAAGAAATTGATGATTTTTACAGAAATGACTTCTGTCCATTATAACTTAACTTTTTTCCAAAGAAACATGATACAAATTTTCACTAGTTCTTTCATAAAAAGCCTCTAAATGGCACACTCCGCAATGAACAGCGCACACTCGAACCGAACCGCGTCGCGGCGGCGTATAGCAACACGCCCCGCGGTGACTTTTCCGCGTGCGCGCTATACATTGCGGGTTAGAATTAAATTATTTTTTTTTGATGTCAAAAAATAAAAGTTGTTTCCCAGCCAAAATTTCTTTTTCATACGATTTGGTTTGATGTACTGAACGCGTGGTTGACGGCTTCGTTAAGGTTTTTTTTACACCCTGTATAACATCACGCTGCAACTATTAGGAGCGAAGAAATCATGGAAAATGTGGAAAAAACGGGGAAAATTATTCATCCTTGAGGGCTTCCGTTGCGAACGCTGCGAAAACGGTTCAAGATACCAAAAATATTTGTATGAACGAATTATTCCTCTTAAAATGATCTAAAAAAATGTCTGCGACAGTATATGTCTATCTTTTAAGATCAAGTCACTAGAATCGTTTTTGTGGTAATCAAATTTGGCCAAAATTAATGCATTATTTGTTAAGAGTTGTATCAACGTAATAATATTAATCTTTATCCAAATAAATGTGTTGTTGATTAAGAGTATTTAATTGTGAACAAAATTGTCCTTGACATCACTTAATTTCAATGAATATCTTAGAAGATATTACAATTTTAAAATAACACCAATATAAAATTCACCCGCGCCGCATGATATGCAAAACATGACGCTGCAAGGAAGAGAGGCGTTACTTGCGAGCGACGCGGAGAGGGGGGTGTAGCTCTACGAGGTACCATGATGAACCAAAATTAGATTTAATTAATGACCAGGTGCGTCATATCTTCACGTCAACCCTGCCGCAGTGCCTAAAAAGCCGGTTGTTTAACCAATGCGTCTTAACTGTCTTAAACCACGGAGCTGAAACGTGGAACATGACAGTCAAGCTGGCTCACCAACTACACGTCACTCAGCGTGCTATGGAATGGTCTAGGTTGGGGATCTCATTAAGGGATAAAATCCGAAACGAGGTCATACGACATAAGACTAAGGTAACATATGTTGTCCAAAAATGTAGCAAGCTAAAGTGGCAGTGCGCTGGCCATGTCTGTCGTAGAACCGACGAGAGGTGGAGCAGGAAGGTTCTTGAATGGAGACCACTCTTAGGTAAACGTAGTGTGGGACGCCACCCGGCTAGATGGACAGACGACCTGAAGAAGGCAGCTGGTAGTGACTGGATGCAAAGAGCGGGAGATCGGGCGCTGTGGCGGTCCTTGGGGAAGGCCTATGTCCAGCAGTGGACTGTAACAGGCTGATACGATGAATGACCAGGTGACTGCGCTTAATAATCTGGGACGAATGTTCCATGATCCATAGAGCTCATGTAGAGGGTCTAGACAGGACTCTTAGAGATATAAGAAGCTGTGATAAAATCATCATCATAAAATTACTGTTATGTTTGCGGGGGACTTTCGAAAAACTGTACCAGTAAGAGTAAGGGGAACAAGGGCAGACATTGTAAAGTCTTGCCTTAAAAATACCCCAATATGGAAGTTTGTAAACAACTTAAAATTAACTACAAATATGAGAGCACATTTCGGGGGAGGTAGAAATAATCCTCCAGGCCGATTATATACCATGGCGGCCAATCTCAACAGAAATCAGCCAACTACGCAGGAGATATTATAGTGCACAAGTGTGAGCACAATACACAAGTGCACTCTCAAACTGCACTGTTCCATCACTCTCAAAGTTCGGTGAGACGGCAATTCGACATGACCGGAAAGAGATCAGGCGCATGACCAACGGCTTAACGTGCACGGGGGTGTAACACCGCCAACTTCTCGACTCCGAGCTGTTTTTGAGAGATTCATGACAGAAAATCTCAGAAACAATTTTGGCTCGACCTGGGATTCGAACCCAGGACCTCTTGGATGTTAGGCAGAAACTTTGCCACTACACCAACGAGGCAGTGGTAGGGAGGTTGTATAACTTTTCCTTCAAAGTTACTTTTAATAGGAGACGGGAAAGTACCTCACTTTGAAAATAAAATTGCAATTGAACGAGATAAAGGATTAAGAGTGAGTAACATTAAGGACTTTATATCGAGAGTTCACCCTAAAATATGCAAAATAGAAAAAAAAGATCATCAATGGATGTGTCAAAGTGCAATATTGCAGTAATTATTTGAACACAAGTGGCCTTCCCCCATTATTCCCTCAAGTTAAAAATAGGTGCATCAATAATTTTACTTAGAAGTCTTAAACCACCGGGACCCGACTTCAAATCTAATTTCTTCGCAATATGTAACGTGATGGTTGCAATAGTTTAGACTGGTTTAGCAGTTGGTCAAACAGTGCTTATACCTCGCACCTCAATGATTACAAATTATTTACCTTTTAATTTTAAAAGAATTCTATTTCCTTTTATGCTATCTTTCACCGTTACAATTAATAAATCACAGAGGCAAACATTTAAACACATAGGATTAACGTCAAGACTGCTTTTCACACATATGTCGCGTTGTCAAGATCAGACCTACAAACGCGTTGCGGACAAAACTGATATGTTCTTCTGACACAAGAAAATGAAACTAGAAAAATAATTAATGCAAAAGTACTTTAAGCTAATTATGTTCTTTTAAAAACTTAAAAAATAATTGTGTAAAATAATAACAAAAAAATCAATTTGCAAAAAGAAAATGATGCCCAAAATAAATATTCCACGCGGACGAAGTCGCGGGCACAGCTAGTCATATATATATGTCGGCGCGGCACCATCAGACGTGACGTATAGCGTGACTTTAAACGTCATCTGTCAGAACAGCTGTCACAGTGGCAAACGTCAAGCAAGGATCGGGCCTACCTCTCTCCGCCGGCTCGTCTGTGTACACTTCCGTTTCTGGCAAGGAAAAACACACTTTTTCCCCTTCCGATATATTGTATATTTTATATTTCATATTTAATCTTATGTGTCGTGGTGGATTTCGTAACTAGTTATTTTTATAAACCTAAAATGTAGGTGGTTTGTTTACTTGCAAGCATCTAGTTATCCTTTCTTATCTCCCATCCTGTATTGCATATGCACATTTTTTGTATGGCCGTCCTTGTTTACGCATCGGATGCACTCGTAATGTGAAGAATTGATGCGCAAAGACATTTTCGGGCTATACGTTATACGTCTCTCTTCCTTACGCTGCACCTGCGCTATACGTTATACGTCTCTCTTCCTTACGCTTCACCTGCGTGTAGACGCGCGCGCCATATTTTATTTGTGATATTTAATAAACTTTAATTAATAAACTTGAACTCTTGCGATATGAATTGTGTATAGTGATGCCTAATGTGAGCAGCTGCAGCTGAAGGACGAGGCCAATGAACGAGAACTCTTGGTGAGTGTGCATGATCCTTTCACTTCTATGTGCTCTTCAATGTTCTTCGTCCTCTTTAACCTACGTGCTTGCATTTGTTCATTTGTTGGGCCAGCTGGACACTTTCATGCGCGCCTCCCGCACATACAGTCCACTTTATTTATATCGAAACACTTTTAAATTATTATTGACTCCATCCCTTAACTCTTGAACCGGCCCGCGCCACCGTGGTGGTTGATTGGCGCCACCAGTGTCGTATTATTCTATTTTTTTTTTGTTTTCTCGTTTATTTATTTTGTCGCACCGCCCACTAATCATTTCTGCTTAGCCCAAAGGTATGACTGGTAAGGAGTACCCTACGGCGTTAAGTCCACCTTTTGTACAAAGTATTGTTGTGCAATAAAGCTTAAATAAATAAATACATGATCATTACCTGCTGCTGCTGCGGCAGCATCTGGTGCATCTGCTGCAGCCGTTGCTGCTGCGGCTGCATCATGTGCTGCAGCGGCTGCTGCTGCGCGGCGCCCGGGCCGCCCGGGCCGCACGGCCCGCCGCCCGCCACGCCGCCGCCCCCGCCCGCCGCGGCTTGCTGGTTTTGGGCGTTCTGGAAATAGAAATAAAACTATGAGTCTACCTGTGACCACGGACGCTGAAAAGGGTCCGAAACGTCAGGTTAAAACAAAATGTAAATAAATTGCGAAATAATCCGTAAGTGTCTCATTTGAAAGAAATAAAACTATCAGTAACTTGCCGCATAGAACATTTGCGAGTGAGGAAGAGTGAGTGTAGGTTGAATAAATGCATAATACGTAAATTACCTTTAAATTGGCGCCAAACTAATTTACAGGCCCACGAAAGAGAAGAGATAGACTGTGGTAGTGTGAAGCTCACTTCACCCTTATTGTATTTGATAAATAATTCGTTGTAAGCATTATCTGACGCATTATATTGGACGTATAACTGAAACAACACGCCTTTCATTTGGTCACGGTCCCATCCTTTTACATGGCGATCCTGCCAATTGCTGCCTTTGGGCAGCATCTTTTTAAACTGATATAAGATTTTTACTGCTAAATACCTATCCCTAGAGCCTTATCCTTTTAAGCCCACACGAAATTTATTAATTGTTTTGGTCTTCGCGTGGATTCAACCAAACAGGTTAAGGAGTTCTAAGACAACAACTAGACGATTGACAAATAACAATAAAATAGTCTATGTTTAACTCCTAAATGTCGAAACCACTCTTAGCCTGGCACATTAAACCGAGAATGGTTGAAATGTATTACAAAACTAAAAAATGCCGATAGCCTTTTAGATTCTCCTTCCATTCCCACAAGCATAAGTATTTTTTATTGATTAACTCTCCTGTCACAGAGCTACCAAACGGTGGATTGAAGTTAACTCCCTAGACTAGAATATGTGTAGATCATATCATGAGAGAGCTAAACAACTTATTGTCCGTGTTTACAAAATTGTAAACGATTAATTCAAACTGTGAAACAACGCATAGGTTTTAGTTGGCAAACATAGTCGTCATGGGAGTCAACATATCTCATATATACAATGTAGTTCATATATTTCATCCTTTAATGTTATCTCATCTCTGGACCGGGAATATGTACAGTTTACACCGCACAAAGTATGTCACCGCGTCAGTGGTTTTATATTTCGTGCGATTAGCGTTTGTAATTTTATTTTAGTCATATTTTATCGACTCAATTGTGAACTGGTCCTACAAGAAATAAACAAGTTATGATCAACAAGGATCTCTCATTAATAAATTCCAAGATCTATCAAGTCTGTTGAGTGGCAGCACCAAGGCGCCGCCTAACACCACTAGTCCCAAATTGATGGCACGCAGACCGTACCTGTCGCTGCTTGATGAAGGCGGCCATGAGCGGCGGGTTGGACTTGAGTATCTGCAGGATCTCCTGCTGCTGGTTGTGCGTGGTGGGCGACCGCAGCGTCGCCATCAGCTGCTGTAACGCCTTTTGGTGCATCTGAGGTTGCGTTTGTTGCTGCTGAGGCGCGGGTGCTCTTTGCTGGAATTAAATTATAAAAATTACATTTTTATAACAATAATAATGCTGAAGTTACAATTCCTCACAATTTTAAAGTTAGGGCGCGTATGATCGAGTTCACATATAATTCAGTATTTCGGATTGAGTAGAAAATACCGATAGTCTGTCTTACAGTTCGCGCGGTGAAAGCGCTCTTAGGTTACACGCTCTGACAATGTTTGGATAGCCAAGAGACTTTAGTATTTGATTGGCATTCGAGGGTGAATGCCGCCCTCAAGGGCACTCTTCGAGAGAAGTGGGGTGAGTGCGAACATTATCGTAACGTGTTCGTATCGACGAAACTTCAGGAACAGACAGTTTTCCTATACAAACTGGAAGGTTAATAAATAGTAAGCTCTACGAATACGTTACTTTAGTTTTTCGTGCTCAGGGTGTTGGTGGCGAGATTATTTATGTTCACAGACGTGAAACTAATTCGCGTTTGTGTCTTATGCAATTTCCATATAATTTAAGTTAATGTTTTGTTTTTTTTTGCTGACTAATGTGTAATTTTTTGAACTATGTGTCTGAAAATGAAAAGTTTTTGATTTGATTTGTTTATGGTCGTTGTCGACGCAACGACGAACTAGTTTGGACCGGCTGTTTGGAGTCACGTGAAGGGTTCTGCAATTTGTTTTTTTTTTACTCGACTGCAGTAAATCGGGCGTAAAGAGAGAGGGTTCGAAGTGAAGCATCCCGACCGTAAGGTAGCTGGAATTTCTATTTAACGGACGGTGCACCGGTATGTGTGTCGTCACAGTTAAGCCATGTAAGGGTGTTTACATATAGAAACAAGCTTTCGACATGGACAAGTCTGTGCAAGTCGATATCGATAAACTTAAAAGTAACCCGAACCTATTTATGTTTAACTGAGTGCGTAAGATAAAATAGTAATTCAAAAATGTACCGATCGGTACCTACTCGCGTGTTACCGGTGACCTGCAACTGTAAGAACGAGGCGAGGCTCACCTGCTGCGGGTGCTGCTGGTGCTGTATGGGCTGCAGCGCGGCGAGGTGCGGCTGCGGCTGGTGCGGGTGCTGCTGCAGCGCCACGAGCTGCTGGTGCGGCGGGTGCGGCGGATGCGGCGGGTGCGGCGGGTGCGGCGGGTGCGGCGGGTGCTGCTGGTGCGGCTGGTGCGCGTGGTGGTGGTGCAGCGGCAGGCGCGCGTGGTGCGCGTGGTGCAGCGGCGGCGGCGCGCGGTAGCGGGCGCCCCAGTCGGCGCGCAGCGGCGCGGGCGCGGCGCCCCCGGGCGGCCCCGCGCCGGCGCCCCCCGCCGCGCCCAGCCCGCCCTGCTTGCCGTACGACGGCGCCTGCTGCCGCGCCGCCTCCTCCTGGACCTGCGATACAATGCGACGTTAACATTCACTGAGAATACCGACGCGTCACAAGCGTAGAACTTGTAACCACAGAATACACCATAAGAATCGTGTTACAAAAATTCTACATCATTCGACTCGTAGCGATTATACGACAATACATCGAGATGGAAAAAATCTATTTAACACTGCTATTCTTGCACAGAAGTGCATGAGATCAATGATGAGATTTACCTATTTATTAATTAAGATTTTGAAATACACATAACAAAGTTAATATAAAAACACTAACTATAAATAACAAGCACATTATATTTTGTACTAAGTAAATTAATGTTTTTACACAATCTCAAAAAGTATAAGTGCGATAGCAAATCGAGCGCTCATGATCTAAGGAATATGTACACAAATTTAAGGAACCTCTAAAAAGGTATAAGAATAAATAAAAACGCGACCAAAACACCCCTACAATTGTAAACTTCATACATACTCAGAATCAATCATCTCTCAGAATTTCAAGTATAAACTTATGTGTGAACAGAGTTAACTTATGTTATGACCTGGTCTAGCGAGTGTTCGTAATTTTGCGCAGATGATTGTTCAATTTGAAGACTCAGTCATCACGGCGGCGACGACGCGGTGTACACGCTAGGCGAGCTGTGCGCGTGCGCGTGCACGTACCTGCTGCAGCGCCTTCTGCACGTTGTGCGGCAGCGCGTGCTGCGGCTTGGAGGGCGGCGGCGAGGCGAGCGCGGGCGACGGGTGCGGCGGCGACGACGCGGTGGGGCACGCGCGCGTGTTCATCGCCGCCATTCGTCTCCTGAGTAGCTTGGCCTGCTGCACCCTCTGCTGCACTTGCTGCTGCTTGAGTTTCTGCTTTATGCTGCTGCAGAAGGGGACTGAACATTTTGTTTCCTGTTGGAGATAAAAAAACGTTATTAGTCGGCAGAACTTTACGCATTGTTTTACGATAGAAGCGTGACTTATGTGAAATCGAGTGCCGCATCAAAAAAGGCACATACGCCGCAAGACGATTTGGCGATTTACTTACAGCAACGCGAGTCCGCAGGGCGATAAATAGACGCGCGCGACAAGGCAAACGCAGTGCAGATCAGCGTCCACACGCTGTGTGTTCCGCCTTTTCGCGCGGACCGGCAGCATCCGCATGCTGAAGCGCTCCCGCGCGATGATGCATTGGTTTTTATTTATTTTACTTATATCGTCAGTGTGATAATTGGCGCGTATTTTTATTGAGTTACTTGCATACATAAAACGAATCTATCGCCCTGCGGACCGCAGTCGGTTGTGATAATACGGTAGTAGACACCACCAATCGTTGACGTACTTTTTATCAACTGTCAAAACGCTTTTCTTCATAGAGCTTGTATGGGAATAACACACTTTGACGTCACCGCGTGCAATGCCGACTGAGTGACTAATTATCATTTGAATTCCAATTAAAAATCAAATAATACGAACTGCAGAAAAATATTAGTGTAAAGGCATCTGAAATTATGAATTATTTTAGAGAAAATCAGTTTTTTAACCCCTGGTGTGCGGGAAGGGTGCGTAAATCTGTACCCGTCATCTGCGGCAACATGGCGCGAGTTTGAAACGCGAGAGTTAAGGTTTCGAATTTGTTCATTCTTGGCTATGAAATGTTTGATAGACACCTATGTAACGATTTTATTTGATAGTATGATAACCAATGTATCTTATAATCGTTAAATTGTATCAAAAAAACCTCATTAACATTATTATTTTTCACAGGGAATCGAATCGAAATGCTATTACCGCACCTATTTTAGAAAAATGATTATTTATAATATATTTTATAACAAATTTTATGTTCCATTGTTGCCCACCTCAAGTTAGATATCCAGGCTGTCTCAAAATATAAATAACGCCACATTTCTTGCAAAATATCACTCATAAATTACATTACGAAAATCACCTATCACTTCAGAAAAATCGCCATATTGCACTACTTTTAGTCGAACTTCATTTTTGTTTTCTGATGTAAGACAAAGATATTTTTTGGGAAAACTGCATTTTTTATGAAAATCAACTATTCATTTCTATTTGAAAACAGCAAAGTAAGTATAAATGACAATTTAACCTCTATTTTCGATCAAATAACAAAACAACTCGCGATTTCATAGGCCAGTTTTCATTTACTAAATCACAGATCTATGGATTATTATACTCTATGGATATTATTGTGAAATGAAATAGACAAAATGGGCTTTCTCCACACACCACAAAATGCATACAGCCAATACTAAATAATTTAGAAAAACGTAAAAGAAAACCGAGATCGGCGTTGAAGCGTCGTTACTTTTTGTGTACATGTGTGCGGAAACCGCACGGTCGTTACATTGCGTTATCACTGATCAGTGTTCTGGTAGCGATGCGTCATTTGCGTAAACACGGATCAGTGTTCTGGTAGCAATGCGCCGTTTGCGTAAGCACTGATCAGTGCAACTATACAGGAGGTTCGCTTTTCCAGTACCTGGTGAATATCATCTGACATATAATAAATGAATGAATAGAAGTGTTAGTATATGATGACTCGACAAGTGAAAAATAATATAATAGTGTATTTTCGGATAATGGAATTTGTTTCAACGTTGCTATCCAATATAATGCTTCAAAAAATATTTATGAAATTCTAGTAACCTCTTATTCTAGTTATCTGTATAGAGAAGCTATTGTTATATTTAAAAATAACGCTGTAAATTTATAAAATGCAATACATTCTAAATAAAACAAAATACAATGGTGTAAAATACATTGTTAACGTTTTTTTACAATTTAAATAAATATTGGTTACAATAAAAGTTATTAGGGTCTAAATATCGTACTATATCGATTTTTGTTATTGTTTTATTAAACTAAACTGAATTACATACACACACAAAAATATGTAATTTCCTTCGAGCACTGATCAGTGCTTCCGCACAATGGCGGCAACTAACTTTCGAGAAAAATAATATCACCCTATAAGAAGCAATGGTGGCACTGTATACATACACGTATAACCGCCATTTTGACGTTTGTATGTGTGCGTGAGATTGTGCCTACCGTGTAAAAAAATAACGTTTTTCTAAATATTTAGTCATTTATGGCTAATATATGTTGTGATTTTATTTTCTCAATGAAATTACCCGTGTAATAAATACCACCATTCAGTATGCGCAATGTTTTATAACTCGAAAAACAATAACTTTGTGTAACCGTTTCATAGTTCAGAACATACGAAGATAGATTATTCAAACTTAGTGATTTATTATTGATTTATTTGTACATATAACTGAGCCGTATAACATAAAGAATAATAAAATGTATCAATAGCTTCCGTTCCGTGGAGAAAACACTGAATAAACACAAAACTCACGAACCACTGTTTGGCCGTTCGTAATCAAAGTTTGAACTGATAATTTGTAACGTTTCTCCAAGTTGAATGATGAGTGAAGTTCTCGATCATTAGTTCAATATAATAGGAATAGGAAAATAAATCAATAAAGACCATATTTCAAGTGTGTATATTTCAAAAACGAGGTGAAAGTGTCGCAGGTCACCTGTACACTGATCAGTGCTACCGCAGTTTCATACCAGAACGCTGATCAGTGTCGCAGCAGCTGAGGGGTTAATATTTCTTTCATAGAGGAAACAAGCCTATTGTGAATTTAGTTGATGTGTTATGAGTTTTTAATATGGTTAATCCGCAAGCATACTACTGTACAGCTTTTTTTTATTTAATTTGCAGCACATTGCAAATAGGTGGTTTAAAAATCATAACAATATGTAACCAAATTAAAATCAGCAAAGAAATAATGATAGCAGTATAACATTGTTCGAGTACATGGTATTTCAGTAGTTAAGTAAATCTGCTGACTGACCCTTGCGCGCGACCTGTTTTTTTTTATCAATGCATTTTTGTAATACATTATATTTTAGTGTAATAAACGCTCTTCTCGGTAACGTTCACTTTAAATAAACATTCCGCTCCCGTTAACCTTACCAACTGCCTTAACTTACTTGTCAAACCCAAACACTCACCTGACAGTGTTTCGCGTGATAACAACACAGCGCAATGAGCTGCTTGCAAATCGGACAGTCGCCTTTCGTCTTCCGCTTGCATATCTTTGTGTGCGTGACGACCCTCTTCATCTTCTGGCACGACGGCAGCCGGCAGTTGGCGTCGCGGCACTGGCACGCGTGCACCAGCGACTGTATGCACCGCTGGATGGACAGCTTGCGCGCCTCTTGAGGGTTGGCTTGCTTCATGTCGCCAGGCGACGAGCCCACGTCGATGTCTAGACCTGATGGTTTGGTAGAGTTAAATAATATGTTCGTAACATTATCCCGATGCAGCACCTGCTCTCTAAGCCGGTAAAGGTAATATAAAAATATTATATTTAGTTCGCAACGTGAATTCTTATCACGATTTATCATAAAATTGTTGTCAGTAGTTTTTGATGTAGCCATCTCTTTCGAATGACAGAGAAACTACAATACACTTAAAATTTACAAGCTTGACCATGCGAGCGAATGCGCTGGCTAGACAGCACAAACAAAAAACGTCTTAAACCTTAGAGAGAAGGGCCTCAGATTAGAATACTTTATTCTTAGTTTTGGAGTAGCTTGGTCGATTTTATATTGTCACTGTCTGATATCCTTCTTGTTTATGGATTGATTATTTAACTAGCAATTTTAATATATGTAGCCTGTTTATTATTAGATATAAACGAATTTGTTCACTTTTAGTTCTTTTCAGACAGAGCTGTCGGGATTGAAGCCAACCCATTCTATCGATTACTTATTTTTAGATATTTATATATACAGAATAACTGAATCGTTGAAGTTTTCGCCGTCAAATTTATCCAATTTGATTTGATGAAGACAAAAAACTCAAAATTAAACAGCATCAACATCAAGTCACACATACCTAACTTCTCCATCTTGTGCGGGTGTCCCTCCTTCTCGTAGCACGGCACGCACAGATCGAAGTCGTCGCACACGGTGCAATGGTACCGCGTCTCGACGTGCGACTTGCAGCTGTTGCACGTGTACACGAACTTGTCCGTGCCCTGGTTGTGCAGCTCGTACAGCATGCACAGCGTGGAGAAGCGCGCGCGCCGCGTCGAGCTAAACTCGTAGTGGCGGTCGCGCGCCATCGTTAGGAACGCGTCGCGCCCGTCCATGAGGTCGCAGTTCAGTAATGGGTCCGGGTCTTGGATTGGCTGCAAACAATTTGGTTAGATTAAAATTTATAACCGTACTAGCGGTTCGGTACATGCTTCGTTACGTATTATGTGAAATGTCAAAAAATATGTTGCACAAAATGCGATAAATAAAGAATCATTCGATTTTGTGCAAACTTCACATAAACCATTTAATAAATAGTCTCAACCAAGCCTAAACATTTGGTTTGGATAGAGAATGTGCTCACGGTTCTTGAGTTATAAAATTAACAACAAACAGTGTCGGCATAATTTTTTATATCTAAAGCCCTATCTAAGCCAGAAAGTCTAATTCTAGCTAAACAGTAGTTGCAGGAGGGGGAAAGTGTGATGACCACCTTCCATACAGTGTTTCAGAATAATAGATTTCTTAATAATAAAGAACCTATTGTATAAAAGTCTTTTTCACTTCTCATGCTCGAAAAAGTACTACTTTATGCAGGATCTAGGCGACATAAAGTTGAATTTTATGCACTTGTGCATAAAAGTAGCTTTTTAAATGTGTCTACACTAAGGCAGTGACCATTTAGCCCATACAGCCAAAAACAATCAATTGTACATGGATAAAACTTGCTAATTTATAATATTTCCTTCCCTATTTGCATTTTTGATTTATAATAAGATAATACGAAAAAGAAACTAAATATCAAAACGTGTTTACCACAAAAAAAAAAAACATTATTCCAAAATAATTTAAGAATAGGCTGTATATTTTTTTTCTTTGCCCGAAAATTATGCAGGAAAATTAAAAAAAGTAAAGTAGCGGGAAAGAAGCCGTGAACTTTTCGTATTGAATTTTCTCAAATTATTGTTTTATTTTCTCGCAATCGAAGTGAAAAGCAGAGTTTACAACTCGTGCACAAATCATTTTTATCCTCGACTTCATCATCTGCCCTCGCCCTGCGGGCTCGGGCATATAACGATCTCAGATAAAAATGACTTGCTTTATGCTCTCGTTGTAAAATCTACTATTATCTGTCTTCTTCTTACATAAAAAAATAATTGCTGTTCGTTAGTCTCGCTAACTCGAGAACGGCTGGACAAGTTGGTCCAGCTGCTGTAGTCTTGAAATATTCTTTTAATTCCAGGGAAGGTTTAAAAGATAAGAAAACAACGGTTCAGGACAACGTCTGCCGGGACCACTAGTATGAAGTATTTTTTGTGAAATAACGAGTGACGCTGAAGCAGTGAAAGTTGGAAGTCATTGCTTTGTATAGTAGACAGAACATGGTAAACTATACAGGATCTTATTAAGTTGCAGTAGGGGTCATTTTGTAACAAAACTATAATTTCTTACAGGTCGTAAGAAATATACTTCCCATAAATTATAATTTTATCACAAGCTTTAGTACTACATAAGACAAAGACGGTGTATTTATTAACTTACCGCTAAACTCGCCGCGGACTGTGCGGAATGTAGCCTAATGACGAAGAAAACTTCTTTATGTTTCTCCATGGTTGCAAATATTTTTGCGCTGAGATCACTACCCTGCTGCTGGTCGCTCTGCTTCTTGCTGTTCTTCCTCTGAGCGGCCTTCGACTTGTTAGACTTTTTCGCCTTCTTCTGGCCTTTCTTCTTTCCGTCGGGGCCTTGTTCGCTCTCCTCTGACGACTGGAATATCTAAAAAACATGTTAAGGATGTCGTCACACAATCGTGCCACCACAAGGGTGAAGATATTTACATTGCAAAATAAAGATGTAAATCGAAAGTAACAAGCAAATATTTCACCCAGAGCATAAACGAGCTTTTACAAAATGTCTACAGTTCTGGCGCTAGAGTGCAGCACTAGCACGAAGCGGAAATATTTTAAAGTCTTTATCACTTGCCTCTGTTATTGTTTTAAAGAAGCTTACAGATTTTGCAAAAAGATTCAGTAAAAAGACGTCAGTAGTGTTAGTATTGCAGGATGAGAATATTAGAAAGCTCCGAGCTTCGTAAGTTATTTGCAATTAGGAAATGTAAACATTGTTTGAAACACAACAGACAAATATACGGGTGAAACATTTGTATGAGTAATGGTAATGGTGTCTCGTGGCGGGATACTGACCACGGCCTCGGCGGCCTCGGCCTGCTTGCGCTTCTCCTCCTCCTCCTGGTCCAGCTCCTTGATGGACTCCTCGAGCACGTTGGGCCAGAAGTCGCCCTCGAAGTACGGCAGCTCCGCCGCCGACGAGATGTTGTCCTCCATCGCTTGCTTCAGTATATCTTTGTAGTCTAGTATTATCCTCTCTATTATACCTTTATCTAGCATCTTCTTGTACCACTCTTGTAACCTTTTCGGTTTAGGAATCTTTTGTTCGGGCGGATGGCAGTGGAATATGTAGTCGTCGCCCTCGGACGGCGGGCACGCCCATATGTGGGCCATCGTGTAGCCCAGCTGCTTGGCGTAGTCCAAGTACCCTAATAGAATCTCGTGATATACCGCGGTACGATACTGTCTAGGTTGGAAGAAATGTACAGAGTCTAAGTATGCTATATACACGCGCCTCGTATTTGGCGAAGGACTTTCGCTGCCGTACTCCTGAAACAACAGAATCACCAGTAAGTTAATCATCTACATACATCTGAATCATTATTTTTTTAACTATTGTTAGAATATCCAAATACGTTACCTGTACGTGCATGCCGAAAAAACAAATATCAGTTCCGTCAACTTCTTCAAATGCAAACAACGCCTTCGCCCGATACGGGAATTCAGCGTGAAGCTCGCCAGATTCCACGAATCTAGACCTCATTCCAGGCTTCACTTCCACCATCTAGAAATAAATAAAATAATATGAATACTGCTGTTCCATAGGTTTTTTATTTTATTTTTTAAGATGTATGTAAAAGCAAAATTTACCTTATCAGATGATGCAACAACCCTGATATGCACATCACCAGCACTAGCCTCTTTTTTCTTAAGAAAATTATTGACTCTCGTCTCAATATAAATGCCGAGTTTCGAGGTAGGCAGCTTCTTAGCACAGAATTTGTTCTCTTTCCTCTTGGCTCCCTTCATTTTTAAACAGTTATCACAGCAGAAGCCCTGAGGCCATATCGAGTCGTGGTGGAGGACACAAATCTGGTGTTGCTTCCTACCGCAGTCCATACACACAACGAACGGTTCCTGTTCTAAGTGGTCGTTCTTCATCTCTTTGAATTGATCCTTTTTGATTGCACTGGAAATGTAACAACATTTAACACACGTTGGAAATGACGAAGGAAAATTATTTTGTTGAAAAATATTGTTACTTTTTTAATATTATGACAAAATATTATTGAACTTACGTTTGTGGCTGCAGAGGATCGTCGCCGAGCGTGACGGTGTCGCCCTGGATGTCGTTGAAGCATTTCTGGCAGAAGGTGTATCTATCGGACACAACCCCATATGCTTTTAGACTTTATTCACAATCGTCCATGTAGCAGCAGTGATGTGAAGCGTGACGAACGTTTTGTGTGCAGGCAAGGACGTGCGTGGAGGGCAAAAAAATTTAGTAAGCAATGAGAACATAAAAGGGTTATTATTAGTAGACAGTGAGCACATGAGAGATTATTAACATAAAGAGTATACATTTATTTTTATTTAACTGCCAACATGTAAAACTATGTTTTATACAAGTCAGACAGACTATAGAAATTGCGTGGGGCATACTTCTGCTAGATTGCCAATCGTCTAGTATCTCAGGATATATACGTTTTGCTGATAATATCTTGCTGCCTGAACTAAAAAACAGAATTACCAGTTTTGATAGCTTTACATGTGACAATGCTAAGACAATTAGACACCATAGGCAACCAGGATCTTCACTGCTCGGTATTACTGCTTTTAACTTTGACCAAATTAACCAAATATACTTATAAATTCAATTTGTCCTGCAGTAACACTTTTGCAGTGAATATTTCACAAAATCAGAGACAGTGGGACATGCCAAGGCGCTAAGGCTGATCACACATTGCCGATCTAGGTAGTTTTTTTTTCAATCCTTATATAAGCAAATTGAATCAAGATATTTGATTAAAAAATATTTTAATTAATAAAACATAATTCTTTAATTATTATTTACGCGCTCAGACGTACAGTGAAAGTTGTTTGGGAAAACAGTTATTTTGTGAGCAGCCTTCACAAGCTTTTACCGAAGTTTTTATAGAGCACTTTTACGACGCAACAGTAAACATTATCCCCAGTACATTGAAGCCAGTATTATGGATTGAGGGGCGGTAGGACAAATGAATAACTTGTCCGCCAAAACGGATTATCATGTCATTAAGATGTATCATGATTAGATTTTGAGTTCTCGACAACTTTTTACAGTGCCACTGATACTTCTTAGCCAATGTACCAATGATAAATTTCGAAAGAAAAAAAAACTATAAATGTAGCCAATAGTTAATTTACAGTGTATTACTTTGTCAGAAAACTAAATGGCACTGTATAATATGAATGTGTTACACCATTTTGGCGGTAAAGTTAGGTAAAAACACAACAGCAAGGGGAAACACAAGGCAACAGGCCGCAAAATAGCTGAGTTGAGTAGGTATTTGTACTGTTAAATCATGATATACCGACTGTTTTCAAGTTGTAAGCCACAGAAAAGCTTAAGAATGAATCTTGTAGAATGAGGATTGTAACAAATCACTAAATAGTTTAAAAATAATATGAAAGAAAAGAACTTCTGTAGTTTGTATCATCTAAAGGGTAGATAATTTCTCAGTAACTAATAGTATCTGTTACAACCGTGCATTTTATTGCTGTTTTTATTGCAAGTTGCTTATATTCGATCATTGCACCAGACCGCAATAAAGTGCTACGAATCAGTGGACATTATTATTTTATTACAATTTCAAAAGAGCTCATACGATTTGTATTGCAGAAAGTTAATCGTAGTCGTAGCACTTAATCACTAGAAATGAGCGCGAATCATTTGAAAGAAAACCAGAAAACGTAACTAGAGTGATATGAAAACTTTTTTTTGTGTAATGTGGTCGTGTTCTGGTCGGTCCGTCAAACATTCGCGATCAATGGCCGCACTCGGCGCCGGCCGTTTTATGTGTCTATTGTACTACATTGTTCTGTGATAATCATAGCCATTAGCACGTGACGCGAAGTCGCGAATTACATAGTGTCAACTTCACACAGTCATGTTCCATGTTTGTGGATTTATCCTCATCAGGTATATTGCAATATGATGAAAACTCAACAGAATGTCAATGTTTTGTTAAAAATAGTAGAATTATACGATTTAGTAGCGTCAAGAGTAACTGAACAGTTTCGAATAACGTTAATTGCTACTGATGCTATAGCATAAACCAACACCAAATAGTTAAATGATGATGACTGTCACTTTATTTTAATAAGCTCTACTACACAATCGCCCGGCTTGCAAGAGGTGCGGGTTCGAGTCCCGCCTGTGACAGCCCGTTTCTTCTTTAAGTGTGATTTAATTTCATAATCTACACAATATTTTGATTAATAATGGCTATAAATATCACAGAACTTAACATCAGTTTAGTATTCAGTAACTTATGAAATCAATGAGTGTTTTGATGCTAATAATATATATTAGCATCCAAACTGCACATTTTACTTTGATAGAAATTAAATTATTACTTTTTCTACCGACTTAAAAAACAAGGCTATCAATTGGTATTATTTTACTAAACAGTTTGTTTGCTATGACATTCAGCTTATTTAAGCTGAACTACCTAGTAGATATAACGCACAAATGCACATCGACCATGTTTGAGTGTCTAAAAATGCAGTCTGAAAATTGGTATTATTCTTTTGCACAATGATAATCATTGTGATAAAATGGCTCCTTGCTATTTCGTTTATTCGGTAACTTGTGATGACATCACTTTTTTTCATTAAGTTTTAAGGCAGTGAATATCTTGGCCAGGACCAAGTGTGCATTCGCGCCCCGTCCTAACTGTACGCCCAGCGCCAACAGATATCGCAACTCACCTGTTCTGGTAACTGAAGTACTTGGCGTCGCGCGGTATGGTGCACAGCTGCTTGCCGTAGCAGCACAGCACCTGCGGGTTGAACGTGTACTTGCGCCCGCAGCAGTAGCCCAGGCTCTGCATCACCGGGTCTATCTCTTGTTCGAACACCTCGGACAGCTGGAACGGTTGACAGTTTTAGTAAACGTTATTCAAAATCGCCGCCTACACCACCCGCCTTTCCACTATACGCATGCAGATTCTAGGGTTCTTCGGTCATATAATGCGGTATTCTAAGCATGGTCTGGAGAAGTCTATGTACTTGTTCACACAGGAACGCGGTAGCGCTAGCTCGCTACTTAGACCTCACGCGCGTTTAGTCTGTGAACACTTGGATATCACTTCATATGTTTGATATTCCGCGACCGCGCCCGCCACCGCGGCCGCTAGTCTGTGTGAACAAGCACTATCATACTGGGTCAAGTGGAGGTAAAATGCGCTAGGAGACGACCGCAAACAAGATGGTCTGAAGCCATTAGATCAGTGGATGGCAGTCTGCAGTCCATGCCTCATATGGCCGGAATTGCTGGAGGAATATTTTTTGTGTTCGCGATTCCCTCAGCATTGAGGGAACGACGACGGAGAAAAAGATTTTAAAGGGAAGATTTCTTGAGTATCAAGCAAGATATTATCTACATAGTGAAAAACTAAGCCACAAATTGAGTTACAATGCTGAATTTGTGACAAAATACAGAAGTCTGTTGTAAATAATGAGTAAATATACAGAAGTTTTGTTTTATTTGAACACATTGCCACAAGTAATATTGATTCCGGTTGAAACCACTTTATATTTTTAAAATATGTTAATTGAATCTACGATGAATGATTCAAAAGAATGAGTTTAAATATTATCAATAGAGTGATCTCCTTACATTTCCTATCTACGAAATGAATAATAAATAGTCCATTCGCTCACCTTTGTACAGTATCTGTACACGCGGGAGTTCTTTCTGTTGTAGAGCCAGGCGTTCTCGAACATGAGCCACACGTCGTCGACGTACTGCCACGGGTCCTTGTACTGGCCGTGGTCGAGTTTGTTCTTGATCGTCGACAGGTCTATGGGGTTCTTCACGATATCGAAGTAGTCGGGGATGCCGAGCGCTTGCGCGTCGACGGGTTGTCTGAAGGGTAAGGACTCCGGTTCCTGGCGGAATAGTTTCTCTAGCGTGGGCATGAGGGCGGAGCGCAGGTCCTCGGACTTGAAGACGAAGGCCCGCCGCGCGCCGCGCTCGCCCGAAGCGTTTTCGAGCGAGCTCGCTTCCGCTGGTTCGTCTTTGACTTCCTGCTTGATCTCTTGTTTGATTTCCTGCTTGAACTCGTGCTTGACCACGAAGTCGCTGTGCTCGACGGGGTCGCCCCGCGGCTCGTCTCGCATGCCCTTGCCGCCGCAGTCCTCCTCAGTCATTTCCTCTTTGATTCTAGTCTCCTCGGGCTCCTGTTTGACCCGCACCTATGTGGAAGGAAGCAAAAGTCAAATTAAATGTGTGTCGCAATTTGCAGTATATTGCGTCGGACTAATCAGGACACACGGGGTTTTATCGTGTTAACTTTTACCCAGCACATCTATCGCCACTAAGGGTCGTTCCAGAAGCCTTACTACGAAAAAGAAAATTCGTCACAAGGTAAAAACTGAAGCATCTTATACGCATGTAATAAGGGCGATTGAGTTCTTAACGTGATATGCTTTCGTCTATACACGTTATCGTTTCTCGTAGTAATCCTTCAGACAGAAAAATGTGTCACGCTAGAAAGAAAATAATAAAGTAATAAAGTAGTGTGTACCTCCTGGTGCGGCTCCGGGTCGGGTCGCGGCAGGGGGCCCGGGCCCGGGGGCGGCTGCGGCGGCTGCGGGGGCGGGTCGGGCGCGGCGGGCGGCGCCAGGCGCGACGCGGGCCGCTCGCCGGCCGGGCTGGGGTGCGCCAGCGGCGTGTGCGGCGTGCCCGGCGCCGGCGACGCGCTCGACCCGAACCCGCACCCGTGGTTCACGAACGGACTGTTCGCCACCGGACCGGAGAGGCGAACCTGCTGTGGGGATATAACACGTTTTGTAGTAGGCGGCACGGAATACTTTTTTACCTAATATAATCATAATTGACTGCCTTGTTGGTGTAGTGGCGAATTATATGCCTCACATCCAAGAAATCCTAGGTTCGAATCTCAGGTCGAGCCAAAATGTGTTTCTGAGATCTTATTTCAGAAACAGCTCAGAGTTGGTACTGCGCCTGATCTATCACCGAACTTGAGTGAAAGAACAGAGAATACACCTGTGTATTGCGCTGTGTATTGCTTGTGCACTATGATATTTGCCGCGTAGTCGGCTGATCTCTGGTGAGATTGCCTAAGTTTTTTTTTCTACCATACTTTAATAGAATGAACACATAATATGGGCTGATCTCTGGTGAGATTGCCTAAAAGGTTTTTTTTCTACCATACTTCAATATAATGAACACATAATATGTTAACACTATGAAATCTAATATCACTCATATTTGCACCATTGATTTAACGAAATAACCATAGCAATAGCTGTGAAATAGTGCTTCATGATTAAAATTTAACTCCCCATAACTATGTTAATTTTATAACGTGGCTGGCTAAATGACAATCAATTTGTTAACAACTGCTAATTACTTTCTGTAAACCATATTCACTAATTAATGAAAATGTCATAATTTTATTGAAGCCCTTGTTTTTCCCACGCAGATTAATAAAATGTATGCCACAAAACTAATGTCTTACGACTGTGTAGCAGGAATTAATTTGAACAATTAACAATCTAATTAATGAATGAGGGATTATTGGAAATTAAGGGTCTCTTTAGCGTGAATATAAGCTTCTGAAGTAGGAATAGTCCTAAGAAATGGAAAAGTAAAACTTACATATCGATGGTCCTTCGAGCCGGATCGTAAAAAACTTATCTCAAATTTTAATACTATTTCCATGTCAGACATTACCAACGGTCCTTCGAGCCGGATGACAATATAATTCATTAACACTAACATTACAAAACAGCTTTTAGTTACCTTCGTATCCGGATGGCTGGGCGAGGCGAGTGGCGCGGGCCCGTTGCTCTGCAGCGCGGGGTAGGACGCGGGTGACGTCATCGTCTGCCCGAAAGGTGACATGCCTGGGTTGCCCACTACCGTGCCACCGTTAGGGGTTTGAGGCATCTGGGAAGAAATTTACATGGTCAGTCTTTTTATATCTAGTAAAAAAATCTCACATCTAAAAAGGTGTATTTTTATAAAGAAACAACCGAGTATCCAAACCAGAGGTTTGTTAAATGTACCCATTTCATAAATTGATCAAAAAACAGAAACTAGTGTGTAGGATTTCTAGTATTTTCCATTGCGCTTTCTTTTATTCTTAAGAGCTATGTCTTCAACAATACCCACCAGGATGTAGATTTCCTAGACTTTTGCCGTGCAAGAAACATAATATTGAAAACATAATAACATAATAACATAATATTGTAGTTAAGTTCTTGACTATGGGTAAAGAATAAAAAAATAGTATAACAACTAAATCATAAAACATACCTGGTTCGGACTCGGCCCGGGCGGTCCGACGAGATTCGTCGGGAAGGACATTCTATTCTGGGGCATGCCCAACGTCATCCCCGCGTGTCCAGGCGACGGTATTCTCATTCCGGGTAACGCCTGTGACGGCATCACGGGCCGGGATAAGCCAGCGACGTTAGGCGCGGGCGGCCGAGATCCGGGCATCACTCCACCACCCGACATAACATTCACAGGCTGCTGTATCGACTGGGGCATTCCTTGCCCTTGTTGTAACTGATTCTGCTGCTGCTGCGCCTGCAACTGCTGCTCCTTTCTCTTTTGTCTCTTCTCTTCTAGTTCCTTCTGTATCTTGTATATCTTCTCCGCGAGAAGGTGGTAATACTCTGACCGCGTGCTGGCCATCTCGTACATGTCGCCCTCGACCTTTCTCGCGTACGCGACCAGATTATGCATTCGTTTGTCCAACATTGCGTGTGGATCAGGCGTTGGAAAAATAGCTTGCACCCTGTGAATAGGACAAAACATTAAGTACCTAGTTGTAAACTTAGTGAAAAAGTTTCTGAAAGAGCTGCACTAGCATAGGAATTGTCTTACTCCAGAAGCAATGGTATTCACTAACTTATTTTGTGTACTGCCCACTTTGAGAGTAATAATTTTTAGTGCCCCTATCTTTTCAAGCCTGCCCATGGGCAGGTCACACAGCAAGAGGCAGCGAGAAATGGAGCAAAATAGTTACCCAGTGGTACCCTAGAGAAGGCCATAGGAAGAGAGGCAGACCAGCTAGACGCTGGGCCGATGATATAGGTCAGGTGGCAGGAAAAATGTGGCATAGTGTGGCACGAAATAGAAAAGAGTGGAAAAGGTTGGAGGAGGCCTTTGCCGACTGGCAAGCAAACTTGCAGAAAATAAGTAAAACACAGATACTGTCTACTGAAATAATGGAGCATCTGCAAAGTCTGACATAAAGGCTAATAATAATATCTTTTCAAGCCGAAGCCTTTATACAACACCCCCATTTTTAGACATTCCGATCCCCTATAGGCCTGCAGCGCCCACAAGGGGGCGTTATCGCCAACTTTGGTAAAAGCTAGTCTAAATAGGGACGCGTATAAGTGTTTTTTATACCTGATTTGGGTAGGGAAATCATTTTAAAATATCTGTAGATCCTTCTTCAATAGCGGTTGTGGAAGTATGATAATATATCCCATTGTAAGTCTAAATAAATTTATACAATTTAAGACGTATTAAAGAGTTATACTTACAGTTTATGAACAAGGTGGTTTCTGAGATCGGCTGTTATAGACTGGTGCCATTCTTTAGTGCCAGATACCGGGTTGGCCGTTACCGGCCCGCCGGGTAATTGTAAGGTATTTGCGGTCATCTGTAAGAAAATAATCTGATAAAGCGAAACATTGTTAAAACGAACATAATAGAACAGTGGTGGAATATACAAGACGCCAACGAAAACACGTTGTACAACACTTGTTAAAAGGACGTGTTATAATTTACAATTCATATGTCTAAAATCAACTTTCTAACAGTTTTAAGTTAAAGCTGGATGTTCATGCAATAGTTAGACACATAACAGATGAAGTTTCGAAGTTGTCTCTGGAATATGTCAATAGGTGGCGCCGTCCGACGTTATCACGCGTAAGATAAGTTTTAGTCCAACTTAAGTCAATGATTTTTAATTGTTCAATGTTTGCAAAACTTTAGTCAGTTTTCTGTATCCCTTAATTGAAGCAAAGCGATCCTAGCATTCTCTACATTGACCTGTCAAACCAGAGTTTGTGCAGCTTTATTTCAGTCTGGAGCTGAGGATCACACTTACGTGTAGACGACGCCGCAACCGTACCGGCGCCGGATGGAAACCGCGCGTGTACGACTATCTCGCTGAAAAGGCGGACCGAAATCGAATACTCATCGGGCTGGCTCTGTAAACATGCGGTTTCTATCCGGCGCCGGTGCGGTTCCGGCGTCGTCTAAATGAAGTCCAAGAGGGCTAACTCACCAGCTGTTGCTGCTGCAGCTCCTGCTGGGTCTGCGGGAACAGCTGCTGCATGGGCGCCACCTGCGGCACCACGTCGCTGAGCCCGGGCGGGCGCGGGACGGACATGCGCGTGAGCGGCGCGCGCGGGAAGCCGCCCGTCATGTTCGACACGGACGTCGGGCACGCGATGCCGAGCGCCTCGTACGCGCGCTTCATGTCGGCGCCCTGCAAGGTGACCACGTTAGTGTTGGGTAAACGGTCTTGGGGTGTATTAAATGTCGTGCGGATTTTATTACGCACGCGGGATTGGCCCCCCTGTCACGTATCACACCCCGCTTCCTGCGTGCGTGTTCCACGAATTACAATAAATACTTGTATACTCATCAGCCTATATACGTCCCACTGCTGGGCACAGGCCTCACTCCAACTATGAGGTGGTCCGAGCCATACTCCACCACGCGGGCTCAAAGCGGATTGGTTGGAGGGGTGTTTGTAAGATAAGTAACCAACCTTACTGCCAGATGACCAGGCTTCACGACTAATATCTATCGAAATTAACCGGGACCAACAGCTTAACGTGCCTTCCGAAGCACGGATATGCTTGTAAATAGACGTCACTTAAATGGTCAGAATGGTCACCCATCCCAAACATGACCGCACCTTAGGTTGCTTAACTTTAGGTATCACTACCAAAGCGCTGCAACCACTGCGCCACAAGCACCTCCATATTTGTATAAAAAGGACATTTGCGGGGGTTACGCATGCGACGAAATCCCGGGTGCGTGATGAAATCCGCACGATATTAAAAACACCATAAGGCTAGTACTAGTTTATTTACAAAGTTTTCTGAAGATTTAGATTGTCTTTTTTAATCAAAATGACTTCTTAGAGTTTAAAATTACGCAGACTTCAAAATAAATAAAAAATTACGCCTATTAGTCGTAAGATGGCGTTTATTTGCATCGTTAAGAAATTAATCGGACGGCAGGGGAGTGTGTCCACCACCAACGCTAGCGACGACTGTCAGTCACAACGTGCGAACACTAAATATATCGTAAGAAAAGATAAGAAGCAAAATGCATACCAGAAAACGTACCTGCGTGTTAGGAGCGGGCTGCGGGGCGGAAGGCGCGGGGGCAACACCCGGCAACGAGTTCACGCCGGGCATGGAGCCCGTCGCGCCGCCCACGTTGCCCACTGTGCCCACACCGCCCACCGCGCCGACCCCGCCCACAGCGCCCACCCCGCCCACGGATCCCACGCCGCCGACGCCGCCGGTCACGCCGGTGCTCGAATGACTCACCGCAGCGGCTAGGATGGGGAAAAACATAGCTGTCAGAGGAATACACGACTTCGAAATTTTAACTTTAACTCTTTGACAGAAGTCGAGAAACAGATTTATAACTTACCATTTATATTGTTATTTCTCGTGCGATCCGCCTGCTTCAAAGGTAAACAGACGGGGCAGTCGTTCTTGTTGCAGTGTTTCCAGTGGTTTATGATCTGTCTCGACGAGGAGCAGTGGGGTACGGCGCAGTTCTTTCCGGCCTGACACGACATCATGTGGTTGAGTACTCCTTTCATGGTCTTGCAGTGCGGAAGCGTGCACTGCCACGTTTCGCCGTTGGACTGGGACTCTCTCCTCTGGCACTTGTGCGCATGGAGGAGTAGCACCAGTTGTTGTTGTATGAGTTTTCTCTTCTCCGGGTCGGCGATGGATCCCGACGCGGGCGGCTGGTGGGGAGCGGGGGGCTGGTGGGGCGCGTGCGGGTGGTGCGGTGCGGCAGCCTGGTTACGATTGAGATTTATTTATTTACGTTACACGAGATACGATGAAATCAGTTGACTTAATCTTTTCTCTGAGAGAGACAGACTAAACTAATTTCGTAACATCAAAATTACTTGTTTCTACATTTTGTATTGTGTCGAGAATATGTGACATGTTTCCTAAATATGTCTAGGCATTTATTTTAGGCTATTGCAACAGTAAAATATTGGATCGAATAGTTTCTTTATTTTTCGTGATAAGTATTTACATTGCAAATCTGACATGTTTCCTAATTTAATATCTATGAATTTATTTTAGCCTATAACAACAGAAAAATATTGGTTCAAATAGTTTAATGATTTTTTGTGATAAGCATCACGTGGCTAACTAAAGGTAATATTTTTGCAGTAGAAAAAAAATCAACTGCCTGAAGCGGGAATCGAACCCGCGTCCATAGGTATCTAGCCCGTGTGCCTATACCACTCGGCCAACCTCACTGCGCGTTAGGAAAGAAAAAGCAAATTTGTAAAGGCTTTGCCAATGTTTTTAAGAAATTCGGACCGATGAGTAAGTGTCACGGTAGCTCAATTGGGAGAGCAATCTCCCGGTTTGCGAAAGTTGCGGGTTCGAGTCCCGCCTGTGGCAGTCCATTTTTCTTTAAGTCCGTTTTAATTTCACAAAATGTCGCCACCTTTTTTCGTTAATACAGCAAACAAAATGTCAAAATTCATCAAAGCATAGTTTTTCTGATCATATTACCTGAGTGGCGGCCTGCGGCTGCGACTGTCCGCCCGCGGGCGCGCCCGGCGTCTGCGGGCTGGGCGCGGGGGGCACGGCCTGCGCGGCACCGCCCCCCGCCTCGGGCACGGGCCCGAAGCGCACGCCCTGCGCCCTCTGCGCGGGCGGCGCGCCGGGCCCCTGCGCGCTCTGCCCGTACGCGGGGTGGTAGGGCGCGAGCGGGTGGCCCCCGCCGCCCGGCGCCTGCATGCGCGGGTGGTGCAGCCCGCTCCGCATCGGCGCCTGCATGTTCACGCCCACTCGCCCGCCCAGCGGACCGTTCTGCATCGTCTGGAATCGATTTGAATGTGACTCTTCTTTCTTTTTGCAAGATTACTTCATGTAAAACTTAACCTTGTCTCTTAGAGCTATTCAATTTTTATTGAGCAATGCTTAAATCATCAGCCTTTTTGACGTGACAACGTCTTATAAATTGGTTTGCCGGGTGACACTTCAAGAAACTGCGTTACGCTCCGCTCACGTTATGCGCTCACAATGAGAGCGAGTGAGAAGCACGCGTCCCTTCGACTCGGGCATGGTTAGCCCGCCTAAGAGCGAGTGAGACAGACATAAAAAGTGAAAGGCACGCGTCCCTTCCACTCGAGCACAGTTAGCCCGCCTAAGAGCGAGAGAGACAGAGCGAGAGAGAGAGTGAGAGAGATAGGCATACACACCGGTTCATGTTATACGAATGAATATTCACATTAAAAATTATTTTACCACTCAAAGTCGTTGTCACGTAAAACTTTCGCCCGTATACCGACTTTACAGGCAACCAATTTTTTTTTTCGTTATCACCCTTATTACGACTGCTGCAGGTGCTTAAATTTAAAGCCTGCGGTCCGAGAAGATATGTACGATATGCTTGCGGACAAACGGGGTGCAGGAGGCGATGGAGCATGAGATCGTTTATCAAATACTCAAAGGCTCGTCTCTAAATTTCAATAGTCGAGGCGGAGAAAAGGTAAGCCGCATTAGTGGCAAGCGCTGCATTTAGGATTTGTAAGATACCGCACGAAACACGTGCTCTCCTACATCCTCCTACACCTACCCCACCGCTAACAACTACAACACCCGCCAACGTGTCCCCCTGTCGTACCCAACTTGGTCGGCGTTTTCTGAATGTAGCAACCACTTTCATTGTACACACGAGAGCACAAGGCAAGCAACAAAACAAACAAAGTCTTTCTGGTGTTACATTTATCATGACGTTACATATCTGGTGTTACATATTTACATCTAAGATGTAGAACTTACCTGGGCATGCGGATGGTGGGGCGGCGTCCCATGATGGTTGTTCCCCATTAGCGTGGGGAGTTGCTTGTTCACGTTGTTGATTATCCCGCTGCCGAGCATGCCGGCCCCCGTCATATTGCTGTTTGTCACTATCATGTTGCCAACGTTCGCGACGTTCATACCACCTGCACGAATGATTTTTTTTAAATCTATAAAGGGTTACAAACTAAGGCTCGTCGCTCACACGTTCGAGAGAAGAGTTGAAGAAAATGCGCGTCGCATAAGTGCAAATCGCGCCATATATAAAGAACGCTGACAGTCATCTGCGCATGAGACGGTACACGCATCTAATTAGTGGTAGGCAGTGGGGCGGGAGCGGGCATTTCGCGTGGCGTCGCATGCAAAAACTCTGTGATTTAACGTTCTTCTTATATTACACGCCTTATTTCGGTTTTCTTTAGAAATCAATGGCAATGCGTTCACATACTAGACTCGTGGCACGGTCGAGGCTCAAAGGAGGCGGTGCAAGAGATTGCCTATTAGCTCGCGCTCATAGCGCCACCGTCGCAACCACGCCTTACGAGTGAGCGACGCGCCTTATTAAAAATAAATGATAAACATACGTACCTTGTATTGAACTCATTGGCATATTCGAATGCATTTGATTTGGATGACTTGTATTTGGCATTAGTTGTGGATGCATACCACCCATCAAGTCCTTTGATACAGAAACGTTAGGAGGCGACTGTAAGTTTGGACTCTTACTCCCTAAGCTACTCAACCCTAAAGGGTTGTTGTGGCCCACTAGACCACCCTTGTTGCCCTGTGAAAAGGCCAGTAAGACAAAACACTATTAGTATGGTATAGTTGAAAAATGTATAACTAAAAGTACGTATGAAACAAAAAAAAACAGACAGAAAACAGAAGTGACCGAAAACACACTTCCCTAAGTGATTAAAATTGAGGCACAAGTAATTTTGGTATGGCAAACACTAACAGAGACTCTAGAATCATATTTCCAACTATTCTCCATTTGGAAAGTGACACCACTCCCAGATACTCACTTGTTGTATAAGATGATTATTTATCTGTCTATGCATAGCAGCTGTGGGGTCATCCCCATTGAGCTGCTGTTGGACCATTTGCCCCCCGGGCCCCGGCCCCTGCGCGGGGGGCTTGGGCCCCGTGACGCCAGGCTGTTCGGCCCAAGAACCTCCCATTAATTCATCTGGGAGATCCTTTTCAAGGTCGAACATGTCTTGTAGGTTTGAAAACCCATCTGTAAGAAATTGGATATTATTAATTAAATTACATAAATAAAAGCAAAGGATACTTTGAGCATAAAAAACAAACCTAGATAGAGCAAATGCCTAAATACATTTTATTTTATTATTTACTATTCTTGATATAAGTTGCTGTAGCATTGATTAATTGTTTTGGGATATAAATCAAAAAGTAAAATAAAATATTAAGTTATAGATTTGCTTGACAGGGATGCACTAATAATTTTAAAGACATTTTATGTTAGGAAATCAGCTGGCAAAATAACTATTTGGAGGGAAAATTCGAGAGCAGAAATTTTGTCATTAGTACTGTGTTTGCATCTCAAAATGTGTCAAATATAATTGTTCGGACAACATCGGCATCGACCCGCGCGGCAGCGGGAAGGGAGCGCAGGCAGCCGGCCGAGCAACTACGTCATCACGACCTCAGCACGAGTGCCCGAGCCGAACGTTCGCCACTTGCCCATACGCACCCATCCAGATTTTGAAATCATTTGTAATAGGGCGAGAATACAGCTCCTTGTTTTTACAGTCCGCTTTTCATTTACTTATTGCCGAAGGTACTTACAATAATACTAATAGTCTACAATCCTAAAAGATGAGCACCAAATATGGTCCCATTTCTTAGTGTTTTAGGTATAATTAATATAAATATACAACAACATCACATACATTGATCTGACTTTGTGGTAAGTAGCTTAAGCACTTGTGTTACAAATATCAGAAACAACAGTGGTTTTACAAATAAAATGGGTAGTATCTCTACCCTGACTTTTGTACAGAATATTGATGTACAAAATAGAACCTTCTGTCTCCTCCTTCTGCACATCCACTTTCAGGGGTCTCCCTCCACCTACAGAGGGACTTTGAAAATGTTTATCTTTTTGCTTGCTAATCTTAACAAACAAACTTTCTACTTTTATTTTTTTCTAAACTTATTTATTCTTAATGAAATACATGCAAATAGTTGGTTTAAAAAATATGGAACTATGCTATCAAACATTTCAGAAAAAAATAAAAATATTTATTCAGCACTTATTTTGCTGATAGTATAGGCTATCAAAAAGTTACTTAAGACAAAAGAAACAATGATTTATTAAAATTTTAGATGTGAATTTTAGAATGTGCAATTAGCAGTGTTCAAAAATAAAATACACTAATAGGTAGTACTTATCTTTAGTTTTGTGACAATATGATAGAAATAAAATAACAATGTATATTGTATTGAATTAAATAAATATGCATTCATAAAATATGAAACTATGTTATACTTTTTTTTTATTTAACATTCAACACGGTACACCAGAAGTATTTGATTTTTATTAAAATTTATTGCCTCATATTTTCTATGCAATAAGCCTAAAAATAATCTAATATCCTTAATATTTTTAAGATTTTGTATTAGCTTTTGACTTTACAGGTGAATTAATCAGAACATTTTCAGTGTATAAATTATTGAATTTCACAGCATGTAGCAATAAGTGTACAAAAGTGAATCATAATGTTAACATTATAAGGCTACAATGGCAACTAATTCATAGCAAGATAAATGAAAAAGTAAATAAATGCACATAGTTTCGAAAATAATACAAAATATACTATACTAAACTTACATAATTTCAAAATTTAAAGTAAAAAGACAGTAAAATTATTACAATGTGATTATTTCAAATAAAACATAACATTTCCATTACTTGTGCCAAGACTATAGAACCCAGATTACACAAACATATATGTACCAACATATTATTTTGACTTAACACACATATGGCTATTTCTGATTCGATGGAAAAAGTTATGAATTACAAGTTAAATTACCATGCATTTTGGGTCAAATAGTTATTTATTTAATATAATAATTGTATACAAATTATAATGTAGGTCAAACAGTATACATAAAATGTGTAGTTAAATTACCAGTCTATTTGATTTAGTAAATTGGTATTGCAATAAAAAATTAAATAATCAACGATTTTATTCATATACTAAGTCATAAACTTTGATATTTTCAAAAACATGACCAAGTGATACCTATTTCTGCAAATGTTTTGATTTTGATCTCACAGCAGTCCAACTAATAGAGAAACTGTTTATAACGAAATAATCGTTTTTTACACTAAAAATTAATAATTAAATGCAATAAATGCAAGATTCATAGTCATATAAGATTTAGAGAGGGTTTACCAATAATTTATCACTGTACCCATAATTCTTAGTGTGTCAATAAAATAAGAAATATGCTAAATATTAAATTTTTCTACACATTTTCTTTATCCTGCGTGCGAAGCAATGAAAATACGACGCAAATCTTGCAAGGCGCTAACAAGAACCAAGACAAGATGTCAAAAATCAAAGAAAGATAATACTGACAGACTGGCTTCCTAACACTTGCTAACTAGTAGAAAATAACAAATTACTTACCCGTGGCGTCCGATGGACCCTGGAAGATTTTAGGCCGCTTATTAGGCGGCTCATCCCCATGATGATCGGCCATGGCTCTGTTTACTAAACGTATGCCGTCGTGAATATTTCGGCCCGCCGATTCAAATTACACTTTTATGTCTCAAATCTTTAAGAAATAGCATTTTAGATCGATTTGTCATTCATCATAATGTAATTCACCCACATCACGATCGTTCGATGTCCTTCGCACCATTGAAGGCACATAATAAAATTTCTCACTCAAGTATTCGCCATTACAAAGCTCCGAATCGAAGAGCTACACAGACCCTCTCACCATCTTCCGTCGGAACTAGCACAATAAATGAAAACAATATCACCAGATTTTAGCTACTTTATATGACTTATTTTATAGATCGAATAACACAATTTCACTTAACACTTTAAAATACACGGAATGGTACAGTTTATGATAAATGATGTAAGAAAAAACAGAAAATTTACACGACAAATTCCGAAATTCTTCTCAGTCTCTCCAGCGCAAAATGGCGGCTGTTGATGAAAACTTTTTCTACGCTTGTCAGAAAATGTCGGCCTACAAAGAAACTACGCGTTCTGATTGGTCTGCGCATACCACGTGATTACCGGAAGTTCCGTTTTGACGCAGGATCGGTCCGATTATTCTGACGTCAACGCGTTGAAAACCGAAGATAGCCGAAGTTAGCCGAATGAGTTATAGCTCATGTATTTATTATTTGGGCCCGAAAATAACTGAATAGGGCACATATTGTAATTTATTATGCTTTTTGACACTTACCTTCATATTATCTAAATAGTTGTACCAATTTATAGTGCATAATTAGTCTAAAAATTAGGACTGACTTTTCCCATTTGAATTTTCCGCCAAATCGGGAGTGGCCATCATCAATACGTGTCTTTACGTGTCTATGGATCAATACCATAAACAAGGTATTTATTTTACCTACTGCGTTTCGTTTTCTCATAATAATTTCATCGAACTCTCGGTCTTCGACAATCGATACTAGCATCATTTATTAAATTACTCGTACTGATTTTGCGTTTGAAACTTTGGTTGAGTATTAAAAAAACTTAACGCTCCTGAAAGCACTGAAAGCGCGGAACACACAGAAAGATATTACCACAAAGTTAGTAGGAAATTACTTTCGGTCCATGACATGAACTTAAGAAGAGGACTAATAGCTGCATACCTAATAATTTTAAAATTAAATTTATTTTTTAATTCTTGGGTGACATTTGTAAGGAAGATTATGAGCAGTCTGCATCTCTGCAACCTCGGGCAAATTGCGAATGAAGTTCATGCCCTGTAATAAATAAATAAAGTTACTCAATATTTATGTATCAAATAGAGATGAGCCGTGTATGTACTCATCTTGTACTCAGCCGAATAACTCGGTTCAAGTGACGAGTACTCGGTTAAATAAACTTTTTGTCTGGAATAAGTTTTGGACTGGCCGACTGGAGGAATTAAAGTACCTAAATGGCCATAAATACAAATCAATCAATAAGCTGGCGTTCGTCGATTCCTATTGGTCAATAACTGGTCAGCCAATGTACTCTTTGTAGCCAAGCCGCTGCGTTGAGCCAAATAATACTAGACAAACTGTATGTAGTTCAAGGGATATATCATAAAACTAGAGATGGGCCGAGTAGTGGTTTCACCGTGTAACCGAGTATTACTCGATTTAATGGTTGCCGTACCGAGTACTCGGCCGAGTTACTCGGTTTAACCTTCAATTGGTGACGTGACGTCAAATTGACGTCGCACAGGAAAAAACGTTACATATTATTCAAACGGCTTGTTCCCCGCCCCCGCACCCCTTAGTAGCTGCTTCTTTCTTAGTTTGGCGTCCGCCGTGACTGAAATCGGACTTCGCACGCGCTTAAATAGTGAGATAGAGGGTACCAAACGTCAATTTGACGTCACGTCACCATTAGTGTCAGTGATTTATTTCATGACTTAGTTTCATTTTGTGGTTAAAAATGAATCCAATTGACGAGGATTTTGAACGTGTTGTATCGGGATTATTAGAAGAACATGTGAGTGACATCACTGCGGATTTTTTGCCCAAAAGATCAAGACCTGTAGGAGAAACTCTTTATGGCTTTACGAAGGAAATGACTATGATCTCGTATGTACCGAAGCGCAACAAAGCAGTCGTTCTTTTATCATCATGCATCATGACAAGTGTAATGATGAAGAAGGTGAAAAACCAGAAATTATTTTGTTTTACAATTCCACTAAAAAAGGTGTTGATGGTCTGGATAAAATATGCAGTAACTATTCTTGCATTCGGAGAACCAAGCGATGGCCACAAGTCCTTTTCTATCGTTTGATCGATATATGTGCAGATAATTCGTATGTACTGTATAACTCTAAAAACTCAGAAAATGCAAGAAATATTGACAGATACACTTTTCTAAGCGAGATAGCTGACGAACTTTGTAATCCTCACATTTTGCGCCGTTATAACAATCCCAAAATTTCTCGCGACGTTCGTGCTTCTATCAAGAGAATCTTGAAAATAGAAGATACAGACCCTGGTCCCCAAACATCTGAAAAGCTGGAGAAACGAGGAACGTGTACTATATGTCCAGCTAAGAAGAAGAAAAGAACATCATAAAAGTGCAAGAAACCCGCTTGTCTTGATTGCCTAGAAAAAATTTGTGTTGCTTGTTACCATAATTAATCTTGATTTTTTTCTATGGGACAAAATACTGAAAATGATTGATTCTTATTTTTACTTAATTGTTTTTTTAAGAAGAAAGTACTTTTTGTTTCATTGTTTTTTTTTTAATTCTATTATGATTGATCTCATGTCTACAAAAACAGACCAAAAATGACTGCCATGTTTCTAAGCGTTATTTAATTAAAATTTTCTATAATTATTGCGACCAGCGTGTTTTATTTACGAAAACAAACTCATATTCTTTTAAATTATGTAATTTATTGCATTGCTTATGCTGTAAGTCTCCTGAATTTTGGCTTTTAGTATAACGTCAAAATGACGTCACCTCATCAATACTGTGACCCATATTCACGTCACCAGTTGAAGGTTAATTTAAGGCGCTTTTGTATTTTGCACTTAACAAATTTATAATACCTAATTACAAATTTTGGATGAATAAAACCATTACTTTACTAATCGACATAGCTAGTTCATGGACTTTAGTTTGTAGTCATTTAGGCACTTAAATTCCTCCAGTTGGCAACTCGCAAACTTATTCCAGACAACCTGTTTATTAAGTTTACTTAACCGAATACTCGACACTTGAACCGAGTTATTTGGCCGAGTACGAGTTCGAGTATGGACAAAAGAGTCAAGTGAAAAATACACGTGCACCTCAAAATAAACCGAATAACTCGACCGATTACTCGGTATGACAAGCATTAAACCGAGTAATACTCGGTATTCGTTTACTCTGTAAAACAGTGGTTTTACCGACTGAGTAGTAACTCAGCTCACCAGCCCATCTATAGTATCAATCAACTATATTTTCTACTTACAATAAAATTTAATATTAAAGACTAATACTTTTTAAAATAAAACAACTGAATAGGTACAACTTGATAAAGTTTATATAAATAGAATACTACAACTAAAATGACACCTTAAAACAATTAAACAACAAAATTCATATTTACATTTCATACAAAGGTCTGACCCCAAGAATCTCTAAACCAGTTTTAACAACCAAGCGTGCTGAATGATAAACAAGTAACCGTTGAGATGCAACATTACAGTCAACATTTTTCACTTTAAGTACATTAAACATTCTGTTTACATGCCTTGCAAGGCGGAATAGGTAACTGACTAGAATACAGGCTTCATTTTCTGAAAGTGCTCTGCTCATGACTGCTTCAAATTTAGCTAACTCTGCCACAACATCTCCAACAACTTCTTCTGTAAGATAATTAGGATCACATATCTGTGGTAATGACACACCACAATTTTTTTCCAAACTCCATAGTCTACAGTGCAAATACTGTAACTTGATACCACTGTCCCCCTCACTCTGTAGTGCTCTGTCCCAGTCGAAAACATAGTCTCTTTGTCTTCTTTGTTTCAAGTCATTTATTATGACTGCTGTTGTCCCTAGGATATCACAGGTCTCTTCATTTACAGCAGCTGTTCTTGTATCTGAAAAAAAAATATGTGTTTAATTGCAAAGCTTTACTAAAAATATTTATGTGAAGTCTTTAAATGGACACTCAACATACTTTTTGATTGCTGTTGCTTCTCAAACATTTTCTTCTTAGCCTCATCTAATATATCGTTTAGGAATACAACATTTCCACTCCTAGTGCTCATTCCTTTAATTCTACCAAACTTCACATGCTCACAGCCATTAGCACAATTTTCATTTACTCTCTTTACAATCTCAAATACGGCTGCAAAGTGGTCTGCCTGACCATTATCAACGACATACAACATCTTGTCAAACTTGTACCGCTGGTATCTATCAAGGAGTGCGGCTATATCTCTAGAAATATACAGAGTTGATTTATCACTCTTTAAAATTGTTATATCCTTGTCCCTTACTGTAGCCACTTTCTTTCCAGTCTCATCAGACTTTATGATATTGAGATTTTCTAATGATTCTATCAGTTCATGTATGGCTCCACCATTATAGTCAGACTCCCAATGATAATCATCAAAATGTATACCTAACCTTTGGTACACTTTTTCTAATTCTTGAACAGTGACTTTTCTAATTTTTTTCCAATCTTCCAAGTTTGCTCGGCCCTGTTCAATGTCAGAAAAATATTTTCTAGCTTCTATTTGCACATTCTCATCAGTTAATGATAGTTTATTGGCATACACATAAACTTGATACAGGTGTTTTATTGGTTCATCCTTCAATTTATTTAAATCAATGTTCTTTGCTTTCAATCCATACTGGAGAATACCAAATTGAGTGCCCCAGTCACCAAGATAGTTGATTTTTGTAACTTTATTGTTAAAGTGCATATTAATATTTGCAATAAAATTCCCAATGATAGTGGATCTCAGATGACCAGCATGAAAAGGTTTAGCAATATTAGGTGAGCTAAAATCTATAACAACTTGTTTTGGATTTGTTTGCAAATCAGTCTTATCAGTTAATGAATTATCCAATATGCTTTTGATGAAAGATTCTCTGTCTATGCTCAGTGTTACTTGATCCGTAGGAACACTTTCAGGCTTGTTTTCTAAAGAAGTAGAAACGTTTGTGTCCATTCCGAGTGTGCTTTTGACAGGTACCAAGAACACATTTCCATCGTGTTTATATGAGACATTCAAGCTGTTAACATTGAAATAATTTTTATGCCTGAGGACGGAGTAGGCCTGAAACAAAATTGATAGGTAATTAAAATACAATAACATTCTGCTACTAATCTACACGATGATTATTTTTATTTATTCCACTTTAAAAGAACGGGTTTAAACTATTCAAACCTTATCCTGTATGAGCCTTTTTAAACGGCTTCCCATTTTCTAGAGTGAGTTCAATACTTTTTTAAAGTCAAAATTTTTAAATAACATTACAGTGTATTCATAGAAATATTTTTTTCGGCATTTACAACAATTTTCATGAAATTTCTTCATGACAAAAATCAAAGACGTCTATTATTAACACGTATCTACGTCAATGTTTTTTATCACACGTCACTACGTCAAATATATGGGAATTGGGAAATGTCTAGATCGCCACCGGGCAAGTAGCCGATAACCAACAAACTGCAGAGTGAAATGCGAGTGTTCTCGGCTCGAATCAGCGCTCGAATAGAAAAGGAATGCAATGTAAATCAACTTGTATCTATAGAGGTCAGTGCCTGCAATACGGTAGTTGATACCACCAATCGCTCTCTCGTCTTTACTATCTTGTGAATAGTAAAAGTAAATTGTCGCTTAGAAACAAGTTGACTCTTTACAAAACCTGCATTCGGCCGGTACTGACTTACGCCAGTCCGGTCTTCGCCCACGCGGCACCAACATCAATCTCGAGGCTCCAAAAGCTTCAAAACTTATTCCTTCGTCGAGCTGCGGACGCCCCATGGTTCGTTCGCAACTCTGACTTACACCACGACTTCGATCTGCCATCTATTACCAAATTCATGAAGGATACGTCTAAACGCTTCTTCGATAAGGCAGTTGTTCACAAAAATCCTCTTATTGTGAAAGCGGCTTCCTACTCTCCTCAAAAGGATGTTCATTCTCGGTTCCGTCGTCCCAGACATGTCCTGGACGACGCAGACGACTCTATCACTCTACTCAATTCCACACTTGCCTTAAGCAGTCGAAATTCAGTACAACATATTAGCTCTGTCCGCCGCACCCGCCATAGGGTGCGGGGACCCTCATCACACTTTGGCAATCACAGACATGTGGTTGGCCGCTTCTCACCCGTGAGCCATGCGGATGTTGGTTCAAGCCGAGGTCCGAACCTACTTGAGGTGCCCTTGAGCCCAAGTCCGTTTCCCCGATCGGGCCCGCCAGCAAGGAGCCCGACAGTGATCCGACCTGCATCATGCAGCGAGGTTCCTGCGGTGCCACCTCTGACGGGTTCGCCAATTGGTAGAGTGCCTTCTGCACTCTACTCGGCCCGATCAAGTCCTCCAGTAAGGGACACGTCGCGGACGAGTCTGAGTCCCCCGAGTACGGGGGGTTCCTCAGGCCCGGCCACGTCGTCGTAACCGCTGGAGCGACTTTCATCGGCGGCTGCGCCTTAAGCGCCCGCCTTTTGCCCGGTTAAGCTGATAAAGCCTTCTTCCAAGGCTTCAGCGACAGTCCATTCAAAAAAAAAAACCACCAATCGTTGACGTACTTTTTATCAACTGTCAAAACGCTTTTCTTATTAGAGTTTGTATGGGATTAACACACTTTGACGTCATCGCGTGCAATGCCGACTGAGTGACTAATTATCATTTGAATTCCAATTAAAAATCAAATAATACGAACTGCAGAAAAATATTAGTGTAAAGGCATCAGAAATTATGAATTATTTTAGAGAAAATCAGTTTTTGAATATTTCTTTCATAGAGGAAACACGCCTATTAGATAGGCATCCTTTTCTAACAGTGTGTCCATAAAATATTATTATCTCGGAAAGTTGCGGAATGTACTGGACTGGATAAAAAATATTTTTTCACGAAGTCCCAAAAACCTTGCCTAAAATGGCATGTAATACAGTAAGGCAAGGTAAGTCACGTACTGGCCCATGGATTTTTATTTCATGTAGACATGCTCTTGATGACTGTGATATTGATCGTGCGCATGGACTGTACCTACTTTAATTTTAAGTACTCTTTTAAAGTTGAATCCGATCAAAGTATTTTGTTGGCAAAGATTTATTACACCATGCAAACATTGTTGATGATGATGACAATGATGGTATATGTACTGTTATCCCTCTTTAGGGATACATATAGGCCTCTCAGAAACATTTCAACATTTCTCTCGCTTTGCGATATTTTGAAAATTCAGTTAAATTCTGAGCAACTATAACATTTGTTTTTTTTTCAGTGAAAGTAATAATTTTAAACTTTTGTTAGTAGTATTACGCCTTTCTAAGCGTTGAGTCAGAATTTTGACTAAACGTTAAAAAAAATTTCGAGGATACCATTCTGTTTTGCATTAATTCACGCAACAAAAGAACACCATTTTCACTTCTAAACAAATAAATTGCTTTTTAATATTACAAAATAAGCATCAAATTTAATTTAACTTGCTAGACAAGGACGCACTACTAGTTTTGTTCTCTCAAGTGGCTCGTTTTTTTATCTTTTATATGTGACAGGTAAATAGCAACTTAATCTGGTTAGATCTAAGATGCAAATTTGTGATCATTTGATTTAGAAGTACTCTGTCCAGTATTTGTGTAAATCCGTGGTCACATGTCACTACTGTTGTCGAATAATGGTTGCGTTCCGAGTCACGATTACATCGATTACGACGCTTACAACGCTCACAGCTGGTCCGAGTCGGATATCGCGCTAAAACCGATAAATGACAGTTCTTGATTCGGACCACTCTTTAACGCGCATAGCTACATTCTAACCTCAAACCTACTGATTTGTCTAAATTACTGGATTCACTGCCCAATATGAATCATTTGCTAGATACTATTTTACGTACGCGTACAAAATCCATGTTTGGATCAATTTAAAACTTTAAAAATGAAATGACGATTTAAAAATTACCACGGTTCGAACAGCGACAGCTACTTTTGACACTAGCACTGACAGACCGCTCACAGAGATTACGCTTCGAGGCATGGGCACTGTGAGCGCAAGATGGAGGGGACAATGACGTCATGCGTGACGTCACGTATGATTTCGTGAGCGCGCTCACGGCGACTCGGACCATCTGTCATCGCGATGATATCGATATAATCGTGACTCGGACCGCAAGCAATGTCAAATCTGTTGCCGAGCAACCGTTGCTTTGTTTTGGTTGAATTTGTTGATTGTTTTAAATTGATTTTTGGAGTGATTGGATATTTTATTTAACAGGCTTTTACTTCACTATTAAAGTATATATTGTTCTCATTAAGGTTCGCGATTGCTAAACAACTTCAAGTTTATGTAACCTACACTCTGCAGTCGGCATCTTAAACTTTTTCTCGACGCCTACAACATAAACGAATAAAAGCGAGATGTAAATGTGATAGGAGTATTTGGATATTATTTTAAACGATTACACAAAATGACTTCGCCCAAGGTATGTTTAACAAAATAATGATGTACCTACTGATTTACTTATTCTATAAAGCATATTATTTTGCATACTTTATTGGCTTGAACAGAACTTATTGACCGCCTCATGTCTTAATAAGACAGTTTATATGAAAAACAGTCCAGTAAAATTTATTAGATAGTGTGATATCTATCTGCTTAAACTGTATTGTATTTTTGCATAAATAAATAAAATAAATATTTCTCAACAAGCACACCAATTCCTACCAATACCTAGTCCCAAAGTAATCTACGAGGCTTGTGTTATGGGTACTAGATAACGGATATACATACTTAAATACTTTTTTTGTAAATAAATACATATTATACATAGAAAACACCCAGACCAGTACAAAGACGCATGTTCATGCACACTTTATGCTTGTACTTAACAAGCTCGGTCACATAAAATATGAATAAACATTCTTCATGTCAAAAAAGTGTTACTGTTTGTTTATTGTATGGTTAAGGTTGCTATATCAAAGTTTATCTAAAACCATAACTTTTTTTAGCTATTGTATACCATTGAACAACCGCATGGCTTGGGAGAGCTGTATTTTCTGTGGCAGAAGGGAGAGTCTCGATCGTTGTTGGCTACAACAGGGACCGATGCAACCGTAGCTATTCATGATCGGACAGGGCAACTGATGGAACGGCTCAAGTTACAAGGGTAATACCTTAAAAATATTTGCCCTTTGTGGTCTCATTCAATAATACAGTACAGTAGAGTCAATTATTCAAATGTTGATCAACCAAACCCCCATTCAAGTACCAAATACATAATGATAGCAAAATCTTGGAATTGATAACTAAAAAAAAATTAAATTATAAAGTCGGTTTTACGGGCGAAGATTTTACGTGACACCGATCATGTTTGAGTGGGAGAGAGACGCAAGGCATTCGCCGGTCCGGCGGGCCTCTCTCTCGTTCGGTGACTCATCGTCACGTTACCAGGCGTTACACTTATTCATGAGTGACTCCGAGCCGCAACCTAATTTAAGACGTTGTCACATCAAAAACCTGATTAGGCCTTCAGAAGAGTCCATAGCTCTAATTCTAGCTTTAATTTATTATAAAATAGATTTAAAAACTGAATTATATATTAAGCTCAGTAGAGCCTCGATTATCTGAGCTAATTAGGGAATTCATGTGTTTTTGGAGAACCAAATATTTAAAAAATGTTTTCACTGTTTCAAATCTATATTTGCAGTCTTATAGATTTATTGTTTAATATCAATAAATTTATGAACTTTCAGACTATGTGCTGGCATGGAATGGGACAATGATGGAGATTACTTAGCCATAATAACGCCCAATAGTAACTCTGTCCTGATCTGGGAGTGCCATGCGAATAAACGGATGAACATAGAGACTGGGCTGAGAGAGCCTCCTTCATGTCTCGCTTGGGCGTATGGGGAGCCATTATTAGCTATTGGAACACAGAAAGGAAATCTCGCATTGTATAACCATCATACTACAAAGTAGGTTTAGTTTGTTAACTTTAAATTATAGGTATTTGATTATATCAAATGCTGGCCACATACCATAATTGATATTGTCCTATTGATAGTTGAACTCGTTATGCGACTCCACGCCTACATATGATCAATTGTAGCTGATCTAATCGGTTACATCCTGCTAATTGAACAATTTGGAATATTGTATATTAATATTTAGTACAATACTTCTGGTAACCAATATTTTTTGCAGACGAATACCAATAATAGGGAAACACACAAAGAAGATAACGTGCGCTGCATGGAACAAGGATAGCATTTTGGTCCTGGCCTCGGAGGACAAGAACTTGTCTATAAACAACTCTGATGGTGACACTTTGCGGATAATCTCTCTCCGGGATAACCCATTTGATTTGCAATTCTCCGAAATGAAAACTGATGAAAGAGTCGCTGGGGAGAATACTGTGAGTTTCTTTTATTGGTTATTTAAATGCTTTCCTACATTATAGGCCATCATGTCCTTTATTAACTATTTCGCGGACACTATGCCAGACACAATAGAAGTTTTATTTGTACAACTGCTAGGTATAGCAGTTTAAGAGTCCGCGAATTAGTTAAATTCGTAATCTATCCGGTAGCAAATACGCGAGTTGGTGAGATAATACGTCTCTCGTCGTAACGTACATCCGGGTATGTTAAGGAGTGGTGCTCACTCGGGCCAATGAGCACAGCTGCGACCACCTCGCATGCGCAGTAATTATACGAGTTCACTGCGCCTGCGCCTCGACCGTGCTGCGACTAGTATGTGAGCGAGCGCACTGCATTTGATTTCTAAAGAAAACCTAGATGCGGCTTGTGATGCTTATGCGTCGTCGTGCCTTTTCTCCGCCTCGACTCTTGAACGTGTGAGTAATATTGAGTAACGCTGCTTAATGATATCAGTGTGTGTTTGTGAATTTTAAACTTCCATTCGAGCCCTCTTCGCGTCTTTGCTTCCTCTTACAGTTTCTGTCAGGCGTTTCGGGTACAATGATCATGGCCTATGTCATGAACATTACACACATGAACTTAAAAAAATGATCTTAAAAATTCTTTCAGATAAGCCTTGTGGTGGGAAAAAGAACACTCTACTTATACAATCTCCTAAATCCAGAAAATCCTATTGAATTGGCTTTTCAACAGCGCTACGGATCCATAGTGTCATACAAATGGTATGGAGATGGTTACATACTGATAGGGTTCAGTGCAGGGTTTATTATAGCCATTTCCACTCATATAAAGGAGGTTGGCGAGGAACTCTTTCAAGTGAAGAATCATAAAGAAAATCTGACTGATGTGGCCATTTGCAATGGGCAGGCTGCGTCGTGCGGGGATGGACAGTAAGTCTCCTTTATTATACAAGTTGTTCACTGATAAATTGATAAATCAAAGACGATTAAAATATCAGGGTTTTATAGGGACAGGTCGTAGCGGTAAAGAGGTATTTAAATTTTAAAGAGGGTAACAAACAGTGCAAATGAAGAGCGACAACGTGACTCGTGTTTTGTTCACTTTTTTAGTTGCGATAGGTACATAAAGTGATGTGCTCCCTTGCCTGAACGTCTGTCATCCTTCGTAAGGTTACGCACGAACTGACCGTCCGGCCAGTATAGCCCAATAAGTAGACTCATTATTAATCAATGGTGAATCTATTATTCTGTTAACTGGTTTTTTTATCATGCTTCCAGACTAAAACTGATCTCAGTGTGGAACAATGGCGAAGTGATCGGTACTGTATCTCCCGCTGGCGGCGTGGAACGATGCGATTGGAGCAGCGACGCGCGTCTGCTCGCCGCCGCGGGCCGCGCTAGACTGAGCGTGTATGTGGCCAGTCTACCCCCACTTTATGCCGCCCATGGGACGAGATTGCTTACGTTGACTAGTTTGACTGAGGCTACTGTCTACCAGTGTATCGCTGTTGGGGATGAGACGGAAGCAGTTAATAAAGGTGAGACCAATTGAGACGGAATACATAGATACAAGGGCAGAAGGTTTAGCATTGACGCACGTCTGCTCGCCGCCACGGGCCGTGTAAGTCTGAGCGTATATGTGGCCAGTCTATTGGGGATGAGACGGATACAGTTAATAAAGGTATGTGGAAATGAGATAGAACATAGAGTTAAAGGAACACTAGGTAGGCTACGGAATAATGGCCGAGTGTGTGGGGAAGGGGAACCCCATTCGATGTGCTGCTCATGGTACCATGCTGCACCACTCACGCTGTCTCAGTGGTGACCATGCGTGGTACTATCTACCCATTAGCTGGATTGCTACTAGGAGACATCACCCCTCATCTGTTGATATAAGCTTACTAAAAAAGCATAAATGTAGATACGTATTCCCAGCCCACAGTACCCGGTCTTCTAGCATTAGAAAATGAAAAATCAATTGTATTTCTTCCAGCTGAGCCAACAGCCTTGGCAACATATGCCTTGCCCACCGAACCTAGCTTACTGGCTCTGGGTGGAGCACACGTGTGCTGTGCCAGTGGCGTGCACGCGTGGTTCTACCCGCTGGCGGGGGGTACTGCCACAAAAAGGCAATACCCTGCGCCCGTTGACGCGATACGTGTGGCGGGGGACTACGCCGCTGCTATGTTTCAAGGGCGAGCGATGTTACATGCGGTGAGTATAATTTTTAAAGTTGATTGTAGTTCCCTAAGTGGTGAATCGACAATCTGGTGAAGGTCACGGAAATATCAAGAGTTATCGCGGTGGATATCTTTGGGGGAGGCTATTGCTACAGTAGTTGGCGTCGAACGGCTGACATGATAATGATGATGTTTATTTTACTTTTTTATCATTGGATGCTTTCAGATTGACTCACCAGACCCGTCTCAGCCGGAGCGGGAGGCCATAATATTCCCCGAGCCCCATATGCAGCCCGCGAATATCGTCGACATTCATCTCACTAGCGACTTCTTTATATTTGCTACAGACGTAAGTCATAGCTTAAAATTGCATTAAACTTCTCTTCTTATTTAAAGAAAGTATGTAAGTAATAATTATTACTTTAAAATTGGTTTAAAATTGTTATCTAATCTGAGACCAAATATATAAATGTCATATTTATATATGACAGACAGGGTCACGTCCGCCTACGATTACAACACAATTCTGGTAGGATAATATTTGTGATACTAAGCTTAATGTTTTCCATAAAACTCCACAGCAAGGGCACATCGAGTACTTCGGCGTGGAAGAGTGGCACAACTCGGTGCGCTACCGGCACAGCTGCGGGATCGTGGCCTTGTACTGCGACATCGGTGGAGCGCGAGCGTGCGTGGCGGACGCGCGCCGGCGCCTGCACGTGTACTGCCCCGCCGCGGGGGAGCTGTGCCACGCGCCACAGGGCCAAGCCGGGGACCTTAGGTGACTACATAGCACGTGGTGCGCTACCGGCACAGCTGCGGGATCGTGGTCTTGTACTGCGACATCGGTGGAGCGCGAGCGTGCGTGGCGGACGCGCGCCGGCGCCTGCACGTGTACTGCCCCGCCGCGGGGGAGCTGTGCCACGCGCCACAGGGCCAAGCCGGGGACCTTAGGTGACTACATAGCACGTGGTGCGCTACCGGCACAGCTGCGGGATCGTGGCCTTGTACTGCGACATCGGTGGAGCGCGAGCGTGCGTGGCGGACGCGCGCCGGCGCCTGCACGTGTACTGCCCCGCCGCGGGGGAGCTGTGCCACGCGCCACAGGGCCAAGCCGGGGACCTTAGGTGACTACATAGCACGTGGTGCGCTACCGGCACAGCTGCGGGATCGTGGTCTTGTACTGCGACATCGGTGGAGCGCGAGCGTGCGTGGCGGACGCGCGCCGGCGCCTGCACGTGTACTGCCCCGCCGCGGGGGAGCTGTGCCACGCGCCACAGGGCCAAGCCGGGGACCTTAGGTGACTACATAGCACGTGGTGCGCTACCGGCACAGCTGCGGGATCGTGGCCTTGTACTGCGACATCGGTGGAGCGCGAGCGTGCGTGGCGGACGCGCGCCGGCGCCTGCGCGTGTACTGCCCCGCCGCGGGGGAGCTGTGCCACGCGCCACAGGGCCAAGCCGGGGACCTTAGGTGACTACATAGCACGTGGTGCGCTACCGGCACAGCTGCGGGATCGTGGCCTTGTACTGCGACATCGGTGGAGCGCGAGCGTGCGTGGCGGACGCGCGCCGGCGCCTGCACGTGTACTGCCCCGCCGCGGGGGAGCTGTGCCACGCGCCACAGGGCCAAGCCGGGGACCTTAGGTGACTACATAGCACGTGGTGCGCTACCGGCACAGCTGCGGGATCGTGGCCTTGTACTGCGACATCGGTGGAGCGCGAGCGTGCGTGGCGGACGCGCGCCGGCGCCTGCACGTGTACTGCCCCGCCGCGGGGGAGCTGTGCCACGCGCCACAGGGCCAAGCCGGGGACCTTAGGTGACTACATAGCACGTGGTGCGCTACCGGCACAGCTGCGGGATCGTGGCCTTGTACTGCGACATCGGTGGAGCGCGAGCGTGCGTGGCGGACGCGCGCCGGCGCCTGCACGTGTACTGCCCCGCCGCGGGGGAGCTGTGCCACGCGCCACAGGGCCAAGCCGGGGACCTTAGGTAACTACATAGCACGTGGTGCGCTACCGGCACAGCTGCGGGATCGTGGCCTTGTACTGCGACATCGGTGGAGCGCGAGCGTGCGTGGCGGACGCGCGCCGGCGCCTGCACGTGTACTGCCCCGCCGCGGGGGAGCTGTGCCACGCGCCACAGGGCCAAGCCGGGGACCTTAGGTGACTACATAGCACGTGGTGCGCTACCGGCACAGCTGCGGGATCGTGGCCTTGTACTGCGACATCGGTGGAGCGCGAGCGTGCGTGGCGGACGCGCGCCGGCGCCTGCACGTGTACTGCCCCGCCGCGGGGGAGCTGTGCCACGCGCCACAGGGCCAAGCCGGGGACCTTAGGTGACTACATAGCACGTGGTGCGCTACCGGCACAGCTGCGGGATCGTGGCCTTGTACTGCGACATCGGTGGAGCGCGAGCGTGCGTGGCGGACGCGCGCCGGCGCCTGCACGTGTACTGCCCCGCCGCGGGGGAGCTGTGCCACGCGCCACAGGGCCAAGCCGGGGACCTTAGGTGACTACATAGCACGTGGTGCGCTACCGGCACAGCTGCGGGATCGTGGCCTTGTACTGCGACATCGGTGGAGCGCGAGCGTGCGTGGCGGACGCGCGCCGGCGCCTGCACGTGTACTGCCCCGCCGCGGGGGAGCTGTGCCACGCGCCACAGGGCCAAGCCGGGGACCTTAGGTGACTACATAGCACGTGGTGCGCTACCGGCACAGCTGCGGGATCGTGGCCTTGTACTGCGACATCGGTGGAGCGCGAGCGTGCGTGGCGGACGCGCGCCGGCGCCTGCACGTGTACTGCCCCGCCGCGGGGGAGCTGTGCCACGCGCCACAGGGCCAAGCCGGGGACCTTAGGTGACTACATAGCACGTGGTGCGCTACCGGCACAGCTGCGGGATCGTGGCCTTGTACTGCGACATCGGTGGAGCGCGAGCGTGCGTGGCGGACGCGCGCCGGCGCCTGCACGTGTACTGCCCCGCCGCGGGGGAGCTGTGCCACGCGCCACAGGGCCAAGCCGGGGACCTTAGGTGACTACATAGCACGTGGTGCGCTACCGGCACAGCTGCGGGATCGTGGCCTTGTACTGCGACATCGGTGGAGCGCGAGCGTGCGTGGCGGACGCGCGCCGGCGCCTGCACGTGTACTGCCCCGCCGCGGGGGAGCTGTGCCACGCGCCACAGGGCCAAGCCGGGGACCTTAGGTGACTACATAGCACGTGGTGCGCTACCGGCACAGCTGCGGGATCGTGGCCTTGTACTGCGACATCGGTGGAGCGCGAGCGTGCGTGGCGGACGCGCGCCGGCGCCTGCACGTGTACTGCCCCGCCGCGGGGGAGCTGTGCCACGCGCCACAGGGCCAAGCCGGGGACCTTAGGTGACTACATAATAGTGCGTCAGGATTGTGTAACGCATCTCGGTGTGAACGTGCAGGGTTGAAAAAACTTCTAATCCTGCCAATAAGTGCTTCAAACTTAATGTCGGCGAGTGTGTTGTTTTATTAGTTCGTGTGACAGACGCCAGAAAGACCCCTGTCCACCGATTACATCTTGAATACCTAGTAAAACACACTAAAAGTTTTTCAACTGCCTGCCTATCTCCCGCTGCCCACAATTGCGATTAACAGATTATTATGTGTCTACTAGTGCCTATCAATCCAACACCTATAATCATTCCGTTAGGCCGTTAGGACGTCCAAATACATATATCCTTTCTGAATCAATGAAAGCACTCAACAACTTCTGACTAAACTTTAAACGGCAATTCACGTTTTCCAGGGGCGTGATATGGGACATCTGCTTATCTGATCGCAACGTGTTCATAGTGCATCGAGAAGGCGTCATAGAGACATACTACTACGCCGCTAACTCCATAAACGGATCGCACGTGGACTTCGTGGCCTCAACCAGCGTGTTGCCTTCGCAAATACCGCTTATACTGTTCTCTGGTGATGTTTATTGCTACGCTAGCGGCGGAAAGTAAGTGATTGTTAGGTATTTAGTTGTTTTAACTTGGTATCAAGCCAGATAACATGGTTGTTTGTGAACGGGTCACACGTGGTCTATGGTCTTAACCAGCGTGTTGCCTATGCAAATACCGCGAATACTGTTCTCTGGTGAAGGCTACAGTTACGCATAGCTAATTTGGTGTATAGTTATGCGTTTTTTGACGAAAGTACTTTTTTCACGCAGTGAAAGTTTTTTGAAAATCTCACATAAATGGAAGAGATCTCGCCAGGGATAAGCTCGCCCTTGCTCATCAATGTATTTCTGTTGTGTTTAAATGTATTTTCTTATTGCAATAAAGAGTTTATACAATACAATACAATACATAATTTAAGTATTTAGGAGCAACAAATTCGGGATTAAAAACTTATTTTATTACATATTAGAGATACAAAAAGAGTTTTCGAGCTTTGAGAGCTCCAGATTTCACACTTTATGATCTTTTAGAATTTTTAAAGCTGACTTTATAATCTCTTAGCATTTTTGATATTTTTATGTCAAAATTCCTTATTTTCCCTGACTATCCCAGGTTACACCATGATTTAACTGTATTTCCCGGACCACCTTGAGCGTCCCAGACTTTCCAGAATGTTCCGTTTCAGTTTCTTTTCGTAACTCCACTGGGGTTATCTCCCTTCCATTCACTCTCCCTTATTTTACAAATCGCTACTAATACAACTAAACCAAAACAACAATTGTTTGCAAATGCACTCAAACGGGATTTCGCAGTCCGCGATAAATAACCGGTACCTATTGCCAACTTTTGATATGAAAAGTTGCATAAAAAGACAAATTGTTTATTTTTGTCATCTGGGAGCCCAGGGTTGCCAACTTTTCCAGCCGCCATAACCGGACAACAAATTTAATCTGGTCATACTTGGTCAAAATCGAAAAAAAAAAACCATTAACACGAGTCTAATGAATTTTATTAAGTTTTAAGAAAAATACAGATGTCAGCTAAAATAGAGTTTGAAGAATTTCTAGGAACATTATTTTTTCTTAAAATTATACTTGGTCTCGCTTTTCACATTTTTGACTAGTAATTTTCCTGCATCTGTTCTTAGAAATGTTTCAAACTCTGAACAGGTGAAATTATAGTTAAACATCACCATCAACTGCATGCCTGCCTGCCGGCATGCATCCATCGCCCGCCGTCGCCGGTGAATTAGCAACGTCGCGTTCATAATTTTATCTGACCGGACAAATTGCATCCGGTCGGAAGTTTGCGACCGGACCCAACAATTCCGTCTAAAACCCAACAGTCCGGTCGAAAACCGGACGGTTGGGAACCCTGTGGGAGCCCCTGTTAGACGGGGCATCTTTACGGCAGATACGGCGCTAGCTACGCACCTGGTTAAATCCAAAAAAAGATATATTTCGAACATTTGAAATAACTTAATAAGGAAGTCAAAATAACTAATCCATCAACTTATGATTTACAGTGTCACAAAAGTATCCCTCGAAAGCCACAACACGGCTGGCCTAGCGGATGTAGACGTTGAGAAACGCCTAGCCAATCAGCGTCGCCACGTTGAAAAGTTGCTACTCCTGCGTCGATTTAGCGAAGCGTGGCTGTTCTGTGACGCGGCCGACGAGCGGGAGCTCTGGCGGGCCGCGGGGGAGGCTGCTCTAGCCGATTTGAACATCGAGTTTGGTAAGTACACTTAAAGGTTACGCTTTGTTAACCCCCCGACGAAAAAGAGGGGTCGATGAAATCAGGCGTTACTTTGCGGAAATCCGTGACTAAAGCTGTACTGAGGATTTTTTTGCTTTAAATTTCCACTAAACGGCGCCAGCGCAGGAACCAAAATACATCCAACTGTAATCACCTGAAATAGTCACGTTGTGAATTGCAGGTATTGTAAGTCCTGCGACTTCCAGTTCTATATTTTTCAGGTGATTACAGTTGGATGTATTTTGGTTCCTGCGCTGGCGCCGTTTAGTGGAAATTTTAAGCAAAATAATCCTCTTTTCAGCTTTAAAAAGAGGGGTGTTATACGTTGGACCCGTATGTCTATTTGTGTGTGTATATGTGTTTGTGTTGGTGTGTTTTTGTGGTTTTGTGTGTGTCTGTGGCATCGTAGCTACCGAACGGTTGGACAGATTTCAAAAAGTTTTTCCGAAAGGTAGTTCTTAGTTGGTCTGGTTCTATGACAAATCAAAATCCTTCCAGCCGTTGTAGCTCACCCGGTGTGATCCTGGCTCATGTCGGGTTTTTGTTTTGGGTTAGCAATTAACATCACAACTCGCTGTTTAACCTTGGTATTTTGTCGTGATATCGATGAAAAGAAGTGTTGGCATACGCAATTGGTACAAAAAAGTACACCAACTGCCTAACTCTACCTAATGGTCGTACTAGAGTAAGTAAAGTGAAGTAAAAATCTTTTTTGACATAAAAACTTCGCAGCACAATAACAATATGTTCTATGAAAGCAACTTGTAAGATTTGAGATGACGTGTACCACGGATTCGACTTCGACTTCACTTATTGGCGAATATTTTAAATCATTTACTTATTTTGCATATTTCCACTGACTTATGTAATATTATGAGAGAATTATAATTTTAATTATTTAATTACCTGTTATGTTTTAATTTGCATGCCAAACTCTGGTGAAATGTGCGATCTTTTTTTACTTTTATGACATCTTTGTACCACTTTCAAGCGAAATAAATGATTATGATGATGGCAAAAAAAAAACAGCGTGATTAACCTGACATGTGGCCGTGCGTACCTACAGCGGAGAAATGTTACAATTTTTGTGGGTAGACTTGTACATACTAGACTCGACAAACTATTATTGTTTCGAGCTGCAATACAAAGTCTGACCACTAGGAACAAAACTTATTTATTCCTATAGTGAAAGGCACTCTCAACATCTTATAACTTAATATTGTCAGTCAAAATGTTTTGTATGTTACAGCTATTCGCGTGTACACTCGTCTGAGTGACGTGGCGATGGTGTGGGCTTTAGAAGACGCTTCGCACATTGAGGACTTGTCGATATTGTGGTAAGCTTATTATGTCAAAGCACTTTATATCGTGCGCAACCTTACTGCGGAGTGACAGAAGGTGTTGGCATACACGACGTATTCTACTATAATTAAAGTAGAGATTCTTGTAGCAAAGTTTAGTCTTTAGTAAAGTTCATATATGTTTATCTACGTGTAAAGGGATCTTGGGCCTGAGCTACCCCTAGCTCATGTTCCCCTGACACTTATCTTCGGGCTACCCCCGTGGGGGAGGCTCCCACGGCCTGTCGGCTAGGATCGCCACAAATGACGGTTTCCGTTCTTTTAAAATAAATAAATGAATATGAAACTACCAAACTCCTCCTTCCTGTAAATAACAATATCCTTAACCCGAAGGTTGTCTGAGAGAGATCGTTCTTAGCGATAAGACCGCCTAAATTGTGTATCTTTCTTTTTTGTTGATTTTGTATTATTTTTTGTGGTGTGCAATATAGTGTTTATTTTGGAAATGGTTAGAAATAATTCGATATTATTGTGAGGATGGGACCCGGGAGCAGCCAATTAAAAGATGTTGCGCGTTCAACGTATGGTTGATTACTGGCTCATTACACAGATTATACATTGATATAGTTCAGCTTATGTAAGGGGACGTGACACTCACTACATTATTCTCCCACAGTGGCGTACTATGCGCCTGCCTGGGCAAGGGCGACGCGGCGGCGCGCTGGCTGGAGTCGGCCGCTTCCGATGCGAACGCAGCCAAATACGCACTCGAGTTGCACGCCGCCCGCGGGGCCTGGGGCCAAGCCGCTTCCATAGCGGAACGAGCCTGCCCCGAACGATTACCCGCCATACTGCTGCACCAGGCGCATCAACTGGAGCTCACGTTAGTATTAATAATAATAGTAATGGCACAGGGTAGCCGGTGGCGAGCTGTTGGGCGGTAGCGACCCCACGCATCTGATTGCGGAAGAACCCCTGTTTTCTCATCTCCGGCATGCCTTCATTGGCTGGTCTGAGAGAGCGTTCGCTAGGGCAGATATGCTCGGAGGGAGAATGTATGTATAGTTCAGTAAGATGCTTGTAGGGATCTTGACCGACCTACGCGATTGTCCTGAGAGCCGTATTGTACCTCTCCATACCTCCAGCGCCTCGAAATACACTGCTCAACAAAGTCTAGGGAACAGGAGGTTTTTAGGGAATATTTTTATTTTTATATATTTTTGTTTTAAAGTTTATATACCAATCGATGCGCAATTTAATGCTTAATTAGTTGCGTATATAAATAAAGGATTCAGTTTTTGAATTACGAGGTAATTTTAATGAAAAACAATAAAAATGTGTATTACAGAACTAAACAAAGAAATTTAATTTAATAAAATTTCTTAAAAATTAAAACATTACAGTTAAGAACAAATATGCGGGGACTTTTTTAATAATCAGTTGGACCCCCTAAGGCATTAACAACAGCTTGACATCGTCGTGGCATACTGATTATGAGACTATCGATTGTCTCTTGTGGAAGAAGACTCCATTCTCTGGAGAGATGTGAAAAAAGTTCATCTGCTGTGTTCAAATTTTGAGGGAGATTTCTAAAAGCCCTTCTCTTTAGTAAATCCCACGCGTGTTCAATGGGATTGAGGTCCGCGGACTGAGCAGGCCACTCCAGCACTTCGATGTTGTACTCGCGGCACACATCCATCACCTGACTCGCAGTATGTGGTCGTGCATTATCTTGCATAAAAATAAAATCTGCGCCCAGATTTTTTCGGTGTGGGATAACCACGGATTGGACTACCTGTTCGCAGTATCGCTCTGCATTTAAATTTCCCCTGATCAAAACGAGATCCGTCCGTCCACCCAGGCGGATTCCAGCCCACACCATGATTGTACCACCTTGGTAGGGATGCACCTCCTGTGGGTTTTGAAGCCGACTCTGCCGACCAGGAATCCGCCAAACACGCACTCTTCTTGAATCTGGATGAAATCCGAAGCGAGATTCATCGGAGAACAGTACATGTGCCCACTGATCTACGGTCCACTGCAAATGTTCACGTGCCCACAATAATCGACGTCCTCGATTTCCATGACGCAGCGCGGGCACTCTTAGTGGTCTGCGAGCACGAAGATTAGCTTCATGGAGTCTCCTCCGAGCAGTCTGGTCACTGATAGCAACCTGATGCTGCGAGGAGGTCTTCTACCAACTGACGAGCCGTAATGGTGGGTTGCCTCCTTGCGACATTTTGCAAAAAACGGTCTTGCCTTTCCGTAGTAACCCTATACCTGCCTCTGTGCCTTTCGGCTACATCGCCAGTAAGTCTGTAACGTGCCCACAGTCTGCAGATAACGCTCGCGTGAGAATTCAGAGCAGCTGCAACTTCGCGTTGGGGTAGCCCAGCTTCCAACATTTCTACAGCTCGAATCATTTCTTCCCGCGTTAAATGATGTCGTGACATAATGGCCGTAGTCGCAAAAGTTACGAATAACAACAGTTAATTTTGTTTTTCAATAAAACAATAAAACAATTTTTTATCTTTAAAATTCTCATACAGTATCACTACACAGCAATCAAAGTGAAAGATTCCCGCCTTTTACGAAAATTCTTTTGTTTCTAATTTTTTTTTTTAAATTCGAACAACGTTTGATAAACATTCAGCCTACCTGTTTACCTCAAAGAGATCAGTACTTTTTTAAAGAAGATTTTACAAATAAAGTTATATAGTTGGCTTGTTCCCTAGACTTTGTTGAGCAGTGTATGTTGCCCCCTCTGTTGCTTTTTGTGCTAGGGACCATTTCATGTGTAGGTATTTACGGAATTACGTAAGGGTAGTTATTATTTGAAAATTTAGAAGTGGCATGTTTTGTGCGACCCTGTGGTACGTACATAAATAAATATGACAAAAATATATATTTTTTTGTTTACACTTGGTTTCTTTGACTATTTTGAAAAGCAAAGTGAAAAAAAAGAGAAAAAAAGAAAATGGCGCTTTACTTTTTTGTTCGTGGGCTGATTTTGATCAAACTTGTTTTGTGGGACGATTTTAAAAAGACTTGTAATACTCGCACAGGCTGAAAAAAAAAAACTATAACACCGCTGTCTCTAATTAGGTACGTGACCAGGACTGCATATTAATTTTCTTACACATCCAATCAAGAAATGCAGAAACTGCTTAAAATTTAGATTTTTGTTCACAAGAATACCAAAATACTTAATCACTTTAACGCTCTCCACTTCATACTTTACTTTGAGTTTAAAAAGTCGTTGCTATGATGAGCAATTATTTTATATGATTCCGATGGTTGGGTCGCGTCACGGATGGAGAAGGTTAAGTATGTATTTTGATTTATCTGCATTCAAGGTTAGTTTGTTGCTATTGAACAGTATATACTTGTCATATATTGACGACGTCATCTCCTTCTCCGATGTTTCGTAGACACATGAATAATTAGTAGCCCTAGGCGTTACGCTATCAAAAACGAACACGGTTCAAATGGACATAATTATGTAACCGTTTTTGTGCACGAGTATGTATCGATTTGTATTACGAGTTTTAACGAAATGTAAACTAAATAATCCGCATTGATGGCGCTAAAAACGACATACTTATCTTAAATACTTCGTCTAGTTCGTAGTAGACCCTATACCAAATTAATCACTGGATGAGATGAAATATCGTTTCGAAGCGGGATGATTATAACGGGATTTAAGAAGCTTTCTTATTTTTTACAGCGCCGACTACCACGAGGCTCTAGCGAACTACGAGAAAAGCTTGATCCAAAACGAAACCGAAGACCCCAAAATGCAAGAGCACAACGCTCGATGTGAAGCAGGAATTGCTCGCATGTCTGTTCGTTGCGGTGACGTGGCAAGAGCTGTCACTGTAGCTATGAAGCATAAAGATGACGTCATGCTACTGAAGGACTGTGCACAACTGCTGGAGGAAGAGAAACAGTATAGTCATGCGGGTAAGGTTCATTTCAGTTTACCTAGATTCGAACTGTTATAGAGCACAACGCTCTTTGTGAAGCTGGAATCGCTCGCATGTCTGTTCGTTGCGGTGACGTGGCAAGAGCTGTCACTGTAGCCATGAAGCATAAAGATGACGTCATGCTACTGAAGGACTGTGCACAACTGCTGGAGGAAGAGAAACAGCATAGCCATGCGGGTAATTCATTGGCTACTCTTCATTTTCATTCATCATCATCATCATAGGGTCATTTGAAATTGGCTACTCTTAGATGCCATATTCCTCTAGATGCGTAGAATCCGGCATCGCTTAATGAAATATTCAATCAGTCAAAAGACAGTTGCATTATTTGTTTAGAATCGCAGTCAAGTCACAGATCAACCTTTCACGGTAGAAATAAACTATATATTTAATTATTCGTATACAAATAGCGTAGACAAATAATCTTCAGTCTTAAATTATTTATTTAAACTTCCAGCCGCACTCTACGACCACGCCGGCAACACCGAAAAAGCCGCTTCCCTCTACATCAAACTAAAGTCGTGGCTCAAAGTCGAAGCCCTCCTACCCAAAATCAACTCCCCCAGCATCCACATACAATACGCGAAAGCCAAAGAGGCCGAAGGGCGATACAGTGACGCATTAAAATCCTACCTCAAAGCTCAAGATTACGAATCCGCTATACGTCTCAATTTGGAGAAATTGGACGATATCGATGAAGCGGTCAACTTGGTGCAAGAAACGAAGTCGGTGCAAGGCGCAAAGATGGTTGCGAACTATTTCCAAAACAGCGACGACCCCACATCGGCTATCAAGTTTCTAGTCATGTCTTTGTGTTACGACGAAGCGTTTCAACTGGCTAGGAAGAATGGCAAGCTACATTTGTATGGGGAAATACTGATACAGACCTCGCAAGCGCGGCCGGAGGATTTCAAAAGTCTAGCGTTGCATTTCGAGGGGGAGAAGAGTCATCTGTTGGCCGGCAAGTTTTACTTCCACGCGGGGGAGTATAGTAAGGCGATGTCGCATTTGCTGAAGGCTGGCGGTTCGGAAGAGGATGAGAATGAAGCGATAAGTGTCGCTATCGATGCCGCTGCTGCGAGCGATGACGAGAGGTTGACTAGGAGGTGAGTCGATGTGATACATATTTAACACATTGTGCGCCATGGTCGTCACTGGTGACCCCCAAACAATATTATTTCTATTGTGTCTAGTCTCTCGGCAGTTAAAGGCTTCACAATAGTCACCTAGTCAACAATAGTGACCTGTGAAATTTGATTGGTTTCGAACATGTGAAATTTTTTTTTTTTTTTTAAATTTGTTTTTACTTGGCATTTGATTATCTTCGGTTTGGGTGGGAGTTCCAAAAATCAAATTTGTCTTAAATTCAAATAGGAATTTATTGTTCAAAAATATGCATTTCATTTGTTTTCAAATTATTTGGTTTAGCCAGAATTGGGCTGAGACCAAAAAAGGCACGGAAAATTGAATAAAAATAAAAGTTGTTCCACTGTGTCAGTAGTAGTACCTACAGAAACTGTTGAATGTGTTTTGGCCTTTATTATTAAGGCACAGCTACCTATTGCATGGCTTTTATTAAAAAAAAATAGTTAAAATTTTCGGTTTTTTATGGAGTTACTTGGATGGACTTGTATGGAGAAATTCGGAACTTTGGTTACTGAAAAGGATAAGTTCTTTCAAAACATGGTATACATTGACATTTTGAATTTTCATCAGATTCCGGTGACCCTCTTAGGTAAGTTACAAACACTGTCGTTACGAGTGTCCGATTCGCGCTTGACCTGATTTATCCAATGCAAATGCTAGACTTCCATGTTATTATTTAACCTACTAAATAGTGTGTTATTTACTTCACAGACTGATAGAGTTCCTTCTGGGCGAAACAGACGGCACTCCGCGCGAGCCACGCCACCTGTTCCGTTTATACATGGCAAAGAGACAATTCACCGAAGCGGCTAAAACAGCGGTAAAAAACATTCTCTTGCGATCTATTTTTAGTACGTCATGCACGCTTTTTAAGATTGAAGCATAATTTCGACCAGTCGAATATCATCCGATATGGTCTAGTGGCTAGGATACCTGGCTCTCACCCAGGAGGCTCGGGTTCGATTCCCGGTATCGGAATATGTTTTTTGCATTTTGTTTTTGTTTTACGATGTTGATTTTTTTTGTTTTGTTTTGTTTTGTTAACTTTTTATATATTTTTATTTTAAAAAAATGAAATTTTTAGTAAAATTATTTGCATAGTTGGGTATTTAAATGAGCACTACATAAGTCGATTTTAATTTTATTTACTGCCCTATCTCACAGTGTCTTTTTTTATAGCCTAAAATATTTGAATAGTTCAAAAATATAATAAAGTTTAGTAAAATTTGCTATAAATAATATAATAAATAAAAGTCGCGAAAGATCAAATTCCATATTTTTTTCCTCTAGCTTTTACATTACAATTCTAGTTTGTTATTGTATTTTTTTGGGAAAATTATTACATTTATTTTGATTGTGGGCACGGTAAAAAGAAATCCCTGTTGTGAGCAAGCGGTTGCACTTGTTGGCGGTCTGCTGACGAAATTGTAATCGAAGCACAAAGCATTATTATTTAAAATTAGCGAACCCCGTAGACGTTGTCCTATCCGCTGTTTTATGTCATATAAAACTTCCTTTTGAAATACTCTATTTATTAAAGAAAACGGCATCAAAATCCGTTGAGAAGTCTTAAAGATCTAAGCATACATATTATATACAGACATAGGGACAGAATTATTGTTGATTATTAATATGGAGAGCGGGGATATTCTACCACAAGTATTTATTTACTTAAATGAAATGCTCGATATCAATATAGAGATGTAATGTTATTATGAATAAAAATATTTGTATTTACATATTACATACAGACATAGTGTACGATTACATCGCATATCGTCTACACAATTTAGGCGCTTATTTTATTAATTGCTTTAGACCAGTTTACGTTCAATTTTCATTGTGTGCACACATCATCAAGAATAAACCAATCAAGTATCAAGTGTGGTCAGACGCGGGAAGCGACTGCGTTTTATACTATTCAGTGATAAGTATCGTTACACAGGTGATAATCTGTGGCGCGGAGTGTCGCGCGGGCCGCTACCGCGAGGCGCGCGACGTGGTGCGCGGCATGTGCGCCGCACTGCGCGCGCGCCGCCTGCCCGTGCCGCGGGACATGCGCCGCGCGCTCGCGCTATTACACTCTTACATACTGGTTAGTTTCTTACTGTTCTTTTACGGTACGGTACTTCTACATACTACTCGGTGGCCTTACTACCGTAGCGGCGGAGATACAGAGTTTGCGTGTAGCCCGCGACGACGTCCGCGGCATGCGCCTTCACCGCCAACTCAAGGCGGCTATCATGTGCCATGCACCTTCGTCACGATGAACTAAAGCACTTCCTCTAGTCCGCCTAGGCATGTGAAGTTCCTGGAGGAAGGATCTCCAGTCGTCTTCTTCAGACTTGGTGTATGGCCAGCCCTTTCGTAGTCACGGTCTGAAGAGGGGAGTACTGTGGCAGCCTCCCGTGTCGAATCTTTTTCGATAGTGTCTATTAGTGTTTGTGACTTAACCACCGAGTCTTATGTTTTCTGGTTTGTCGAGCGTCCATGATTTTTAAGATTTTTAATTGTTAAAAACTGTAAACTCTAAACTAATGAAATATAACAGCTCTGGCGTTATGCTTAGTGCTATTCCTCCAACCTGCAATTAGGTTCGAATCCCGAATTGTGTGGCATATGTCAGACTCGCTACACACTCGCATTACTTCATTCAAATTTTCTGGTGAGTGGACAAACTACAGTTAGACAACTTTATGACTTCCTGAGGTGTCTGACGTTGGTTTGGAGAGTAATCTAAAGCTTAACACATTCTATGCCAAAATTCGCATGCGGTGCGGGATAACAAATGATTTTCATTTAGTTTGGCCGGCCAGAGTAGCGCTATTCTCCAGAACCTCGCCCCTCGTAGATGAAATGGTAGGAAGCATGAAGGTTAAAAAAAATATGTTATTGTAAATTGTTGGGCCGCTTAAGTACTTTACTCTTAAGAGACATATCAAAAAATGTCAGCTAAGCAGTTTTTTTGTCGAAAACTGTTATGATCGAAAATCGGAGGCTATAATTACATATATATTAAGTAATCTATTATGTAAAAACATTGTCAATGTACAGATCGATGGGCCGAAATGTAAATTCAGTTTAATGTGAGAGAGAAGTAGTTAATTACATAACATGCCAGCCACTGCATTCTTCTATGATTTTTTCAACAAACTGTTATGTATGCTTAAATAAGTATAGTTAGCGTGGCTGCGTTCACACCTCATATCTTTGACCGCTAACAAATCAGTGCGTTGACAGCCGTCACGAATATTACTTATCTCCCCTGCGTTCGCATATTTCCCATAAAAACAACTGAAGTTATTTAAGCTAAAGTAATGTGGAGAACCCCTGCAAACCATGGTCCACCTCGTGAACTGTCCCGCGTGCCCGACCACCTGCTCGCGTGAGGACTTACTAGTCAATAACCAGAGGGCTACCACGGTAGCCGCTTTCTGGGCAATAAAGATTTAGCCCGTGTTCTTGCCGACACGAAATAAGAAGAAGAAGAAGCTAATGTAATTAATTAACTTATCCCTAGGTGCGTACGCACGTGAAGCGTGGTCGACACGAGCTCGCCGCGCGGCTGCTGCTGCGGACCGCCGCCAACATCTCCTTCTTCCCCACGCACCAACGTAAGTTGAAACAACTTTACGAAATATAAGCTATTTTTTAACACATTTTTTTTGTCACAAATGTAAACAAACTCCACGAACAATTGAAGATTTACGGGACGTACGATAGAGAAATCCAAGTAAGTAAGTCATTATAACACCATAACCATAAACTGCTTTATAATATATAAAACAATAACCATGTGTTAATTAATAAATAGTATAGGATTTATTAACGTAAAAGTAAGCCACCATGTATGTTTACATTTTTTATTTAGTGATAAATAAAAAGTAGACTATATGCAAGTGCGCGCACTAAGCCAGCAGCGGCCAGCGACCACGTATTGGCCGCACGGCCAACGATGGGGTAAGAATCGTAGCGTATTCGTAACGTTTACCTATCGTTAAATTGACAATTTGTATGGGGGAACTGTCAGTTTCTGACGTTTGGACGACACGAATACGTTACGAAAATATTTGTGCTCACCCCACAGAAACATTGCGACTCAACACACGGCCAGTTGAATCGCAGCTATGCGCGGGGCACTATAAGTCACACTTATTTCTTATTTCGTTCTAACTTTCTTAATTGATTGTTTTGATTCCATTGTAACGGTGATTTTACATTCGATCGGTATACAGTACTTTATTAAACCGTCGCTTAGGTTTTGTATTAACGACACATTTACACACTAATACGAATTCACAACTGCGAATAATAAATAAATAAATGATAAATATACAACAACATCACATGCATTGATCTGACTCCGTGGTAAGTAGCTTAAGCACTTGTGTTACAGATATCAGAATCAACAGTGAATGATCGTTGATAGTTCTTGAGGGTAGAAACTGCTACATTTTTTAAATACTTTACTTACTAAGTACCTACATAATTGCTAAAACATTTACTTGTTGATTTGAGTTGAAAGAGAAATCGATATTTTCTCATCAAAAAAGCGGCTACTCATGCAATAAAGAATATCAGGATTGTATTTTATTTAATTTATAGATCAAGTGTCAATCCTGACATCAGCTGTGATCGAGTGCAGTCGTGCAGGGCTAAAGCACCAGGCTCACCACTGGGCGCGTGTGCTGATGCAGCCGGAATACCGCCAGCAGGTTGGTACAGCATTCGATTTGAGGCACTATTACTTTGGACCCAACTACGATTTTGATGAGGGAGTTATGTCCTTTCCAATTATGCCTGGTCACATATGCTATATCTGAAACCTAGAATCTTCTAGTATAGTAGTAAAATAAAAAGCCTTGGTGTGATGTTTTGTTTCTTTGTAATTGGACAATAAGAACAAAGAGCCATCATCGGTGGATTGTTGGAACGATAGGGTGTGGTGTTTTGTACCAAAGATCGACACATTCTTTAAGAACAATGAAACGTTATGCTTTTGTAGACTTGGCCATTAAATTGGTCACGTCATATCACATATTAACTCTTAGCAGCAACATTCGGCCGAATCTGCCTCGGATTTGCCTATTTTTGGATTTGACCGGTTAGTTTCCAAAAACAGCTTTTGAGCAGCTCTGTTATATAAAACATTTTTTAATCGCCACAGATAGACCCAAAGTACAGCAAGAAGATCGAGTCCGTAGTCCGCCACGCGCCCCGCGACAATCCTCCCGCAGAAGTGACGTCGCCGTGCCCGCAGTGCGCGCACGAGCTCGCCGTAGCTGAGCTGCGCTGTGCGCGCTGCGAGGCCGACCTGCCCTTCTGCCTCGCGTCCGTGAGTACTGCTGTGTTGTGTGTGTGATAGACCCAAAGTAGAATTTAAATTTAATTTTCCAAAAATATAGCTTACTAGTGGCTCGTTTTGTTGGCTAAGCACGGGTGGACTATTATTTTTTAAATACATATACACATTACGTTTTCATCAGAAATAACGTAGGATTCTAATGGAATAAGTTTTTTATATAAGTCCAGTAGTTCCGGAGCCTATTGAATTCAAACAAAAAATAAAATCTTTCCTCATAATAATATTAATGTAAATCACCAGAACAACATAAAGGCTACTATTTATTAATTCCCATAACACTTTAAGGTGACAATCATTCCTTATGCAAAAGAAAAATCGAATATAGGCGTATCGACTTAAAACAGGCTTCACAATAGAAGATAATTTTGAAGCATGTTTTAGCGGTGCAACGGTAAAATAGATGCAACAATATCACAAACTAAAACAAAGAATCTTTTTTTTTAATTTTCAGGGCCTTCACATTGTAAAAGACGATTTGACTGCGTGCCCCGAATGTGATTTTCCAGCCATTCTAACTGAATTTAAGGAGTAAGTGCACTATCTCTTCTTGTATTTCAACAGTCTAAGTTCAAAATAGTGAATAAAAGTAGTAGCATGGAGATTGTAGAGACCTTAACCTTTTTTGATTATATTTTTCTTAACCAAATACTTTTCAGGATACTCCAAGAAGAAGGCAAGTGTCCCATGTGCGGCGAAAACGTCGACTACCGTCGACTTGTCAAGATCGACGATGTTGCTTTATATTTGGATCTCAGCACCAACGAATAAGGTTGACAACTCAACGACTGTAAGTCCAAATACCAATTGTGATTTAATTCCGTCCATGTAGATTACAGGTAGCTTTAATTAACGACGTCTTCTAGACCAAGGTTATAACGCATGTGTTTTATTGACTGATAAGAACTATTTGACATAGTAAAGTATTTAAAGAACGATTTAAAAACTACTTACAGAGATTAAAAGTGTATTGTTTATAATTAGCGCACGAAATTGGCATGTTATCTCTTTTGGTGGCTTATTTTCACATTAAGTTATCGATATAGTTATCTAGCTTGCACGTGTCATAAGTGATATTGTTAAGATTGTATTAAATTTAACAACGATTTAAGATGAAGCTATAATTTAGGTTCCCAAAATATAAAGAAAGAAATAGAGTGATTTTTTAAGTGTGCTGTATGTGTTAGAAGCATTTTATGATTAGTATCTTTTTAATATGCTAACGTGTATGACTGACTCGTTGGTGTAGTGGCAAAGTTTCTGCCTTACATCCGGGAGGTTCTGGGTTCGAAACCCAGGTCGAGCCAAAATTGTTTTTGAGATTTTCTGTCATGAATTTTTCAAAAACAGCTCGGAGTCGGGAAGTCGGCGGTTTTACATCCCCGTGCCTCGGAAAGCACAGTAAGCCGTTGGTCCTGCGCCTGATCTCTCTTCGGTCATGTTGGATTGCCGTCCCACCGAACTTTGAGAGTGATGGAACAGTGAGTGCACCTGTGTATTGCGCTCACACTTGTGCACTTTAATACCTAGTTCACACTAAAAGTTTTGCGTAGCTGGCCACCCGTAAATGTTTGAATTTCGAATGTTATATTTTTTTAAAACATGAAATCTCATTAGTTAATGAAAATAAATTCTGGCGGGATGTCACTTGTCAATTGTTTTTTATCTCAAATTGAAGTTCGTTGTCCGTCGCAAACATGGAAAAGATTTTAGGGCGATGATTTTTTATGATTTTAAAAGTTCGCTTTCTCCGCAAGATTGCGCTGCTCGTCTTCAAAATGCTTTTGGGAGAGAAGCACCACATCTGAGCACTGTAAGGCGTTGGTATGCTGAATTTGGTCGCGGCCGTGTTTCTCTCCATGATGAAATTCGTGAAGGTCGACCCTCAACTGCGATCACGGAGGAAAATGTGGCTACAGTCAGACGACTAATTGAAGAAAATCGGCGTATCCCTTATGAGGAGATTAGAGGACATTTGGGGATTGGTATGAGCCAAATTCAGAAAATTTTACATGATCATTTAAAAGTTAGGAAACTTTGTTGCCGATGGATTCCTCACGAACTCACTCCAGAACAAAAACGGAATCGTGTGGATTGGTGTAAAGAAATGCTATTAAAGTACAATCACGGACATTCTAATATTTGTGTATGACATCGTAACAGGTGATGAAACATGGATATATTGTTATACTCCAGAAAAAAAGCAACAATCTTCTGTGTGGGTGTTTGAAGGTGAGAGCAAACCAACAAAATTGAGGCAAACGAGAAGCGTGGGCAAACAAATGATTGCGTTTTTTTTCTCCAAGACGGGTCCTGTCTGCACGATCCCACTTGAGCAACAAAAAACCGTTAATGCTGAATGGTACACCACTATGTGTTTACCCAATGTCTCAGAAAAAGTAAGGGAAAAACGACCTAGAAGTCGCATTTTGTTGCACCATGACAATGCTTCGGCGCACACCGCGAAAAAAACAAAGTCATTTTTGGCTTCTGAAAACATAGAGCTCGTGACCCATCCCGCACACAGTCCAGACCTAGCACCTTGCGATTTCTTCATTTTCCCAAAAATCAAAGATTTAATGAGAGGTTCGACATTTACGGGGCCAGAAGAGGCAGTGATTGCGTTCAACCAGCACGTAGAAAACATACCCTCAGACCAATGGTCCTCGTGTTTCCAAAAATGGTTTGAACGGATGAAAAAGTGTTTAAAATGCAACTGAGAATACTTTGAAAAGCAGTAAATATAATATTATACAAATTAATTGTTTTATTTATGAGTTACGCAAAACTTTCAGTTTGGCCCACGTATCTGCTGCGTAGTTGGCTGCCGTGTTCGAAATCGGCCAGGAGGACTATTATATTATATGTTGTTTTTGTTTGTTTTGTGTGTTCTATGAATGTATAAGGCCGAGTTTTATGTCCTCTAATCCAAGCCTGTAAAATAATATATGTTTGATCTTGGGGGCTATGTGCATGCATTTACATGTGGCATTTAATTTCATTAAATTTATCTTATTTATTTAAGTATCATAAGATTATAAAAATACTTAGACATTGTCAATATTAAATAAATTTAAAACTAGTAGTGGTTTTAATACATTTTACCTTAGTAACGAAAAAGGAGTTTAAATATTAGGACATTTTGTTAAATATTAGGGTATTCAATCAAACAGCTGAGATGTAGTGATGAAACATTTAATTTTTCATTTGAAAGTATACCAAGTTGTAGTTACACGTTCGATACTGAGATTCAAATGAAACGCAAAACACAATGGTACTTATTATACAAAATTTCCGTGCGAGTCAACTACCCGCGCGCTCTCGACATTGGTCCTTCGAGCCGGATCATCCGCTTGCGGCCACATGTCGAGTGCGCGTGTCCCAATAAGACTCCACTGATTCTTCGACTGCCCCCCTTTACTCTACTAAGAATCAAATATTGCCCTAATATAATTACTACTACCTAGCTATGCCTTAAGAAGACATTACATTTATACAACTTAAAATAATGACAAGACGATTATAACAAAATAATACATTCAATAATAATAGAAATAATTTCATTGTGCTAATAATACAGTGAAGGCTAAGTCGACACCCTATTCGGTCGACTCGACTCATCTCTATAATTCGCTAGGATTTTAAACATTAACATAGAAAGGAATTATTTTTAGGGTGTTAAATATTATAATATCCTCTTCTATTGCTATAGAGTCGAAAACGGTGTTCATGCCTGCTTGGTGCGGGAACTCAATTTAGGTACTTGGGATGCGCGGGTAGAACTCTATTATCTAATTAGGCTTTCTTACAATGACCCTAAGGCAGTGTTCGTTTCGCGGCGAGGTATTAATTCGGAGTTTACCGGGTCGCTGTCCACGATATTCACAGTTGAGAAGTGGGGATATCAGTCAGATAGTGGCTTAAAAAAGCTTTCTTGACGAGTTTTTTTAGAAACCACTCGGAAACACGCTTTTTACTTGGAGAAATAAATAGAAACAGAAATACAGCGAAGTACTTATTGTACATACGTACAGGTTAAAGTTAAACATAGTATTTTCAGTCCGAAAATGCATGAACTTTATCCTTGTCAAATACGCATCGTAATATCGTGAACAGCACCGGTCCCCGCCAACCTTTTACGAATATCACCTGAAATCTATAAATTCGCAGCATCTAACCTTTTCTAAGTTTATACAAAAGTTGTAATGAGTCGTAAAAAAAGTAAACATTGGTGTTATATTATCGCCGTTCGCGACGGTCTAGGCTACGCGGCTTCGTGGCACAAATACAAAAATTTACACGCGCGGACCGCAGGCGGTCCTACTGCGCAAGACTCCGCCCGTATCCAGATGTCTCTCTCTCTCATTTCGTCGCAGAGGGAGCGAGGGAGACGCGCGGAGTCGACTACGAGCGCCGTGCTACGGAGTAGGGCCGGTCCGGGGGGCGCGGGCCGAGGCGGCACTCTTTGGACGTCACGCGGAAAAAAATCGACCCGCTCTCGGTAAATACAATAAAATATACATATAAATATATCGTCGCATCACAATAAATATTCGATTCGCTCGTTTAATAAATAATATATCTCGTTTAAAACTCGTTTCTCGGGCCGGATAATTCGGCCGCGACCCGGCCGTGCGCTCCCCGGTGGGCCCGAAGTATTTACAGATACATATAAAAATATTTTATAAAACGATAGACACGATGGCACTCGGTTGCAGGGTAGAAACGAACGAACAGACCGGCCGGGGCCGGGGTGAATACTACGAATCTTTGGCTTAGTCGCGGCGCGGCCGCCGTTGACGCCTAGGGAATTTTATTTCAAACCGTGTAGGTTTTTTTTATTTGATGACGTTGGCATCTCAATCGCCTAGATTTTTAACTTCGAGTTGGCCAAAGCCTATAGATAAGTATTTTCTTAAAAATTACAATATCTCTTTTGCAATTTATATAAACTTACGGGGTGCGAATGAAACCTCTAGTTGAGATAACAGCGCCATTTCCGATTCCATAAAATTCCCATACGCGTCACATGCGCAAATACACAACTAATCGAGCGTATTCATTACTCGCTGAACATTGATCGGACTCGCTATCACTTGGCATAGATACTCGAGTTTACTCGGTACGGAATAAATTAAACGCTGCGAGTACAGAGCGCGTCACGTTAAAGTCGATCTAGTATTTAACATGCGCACTAAATGATATACAGGTCTAATTGGTGTAATAGGTGTCTAAACAGTCACTGTCTTGAGTTGACGGACGAGAAACTGGCATATAGTAGATCACGAAACTATATCGCTACTCAGTGTTCAGCAAGTAGCGGATACTCCCGCTCAGCGTTGCGCGGCTACTGCAGGCGGGCCAGCTGCTTGGGCAGCGCGGCGACGACGCGCACGCGGTCGCTGAACTGCGGCGGCGGCGCCAGCAGCGGCGCGGGCCCCCCCTCCCCCGGGCCCGGCTCCTCGGGCGGCGGCGGCAGCGCGGCCAGCAGCACGGCGCCGCGCGCGCGCCGCCCCGGCGCCTTGTCGACGTCCACCCCGAGCCGCTCGGCCGCCGACCGCCCCCGGCCCGCGCCCCCGATCCCTCGAACTAAAGCCGCGGCCGCTCGCTTCCGCGTGAGAGAGTTATGCCGCTGCATCGGCGGCGGGGGCGGCGCCAGGCTCTCGCTCGAGCTGTGCACCGGCTCGGTGCTGATCACGTCGTTCGACGATTTCACCGTAACCGATGCACAAAAGGACACCTTATCCCGCCTCGGCAAGGTCGCGGTCGGTCGCGCGTGCGCCTCCTGGTCGCTGGAGACGCCGGAGGACGAGTTGTCGGCGTCGTCCCGCTCGGCCCCGAGTTCGTCCCCACAGGAGCGGGACGACTTGAGGCGGGTCCGGATCTTTTGGATCTCGTCCACTGAGAACGAGTGCTGCATCGAACTCGAGCCGGAGCTGCTACCGCTGTGGAAGGAACAGTCATACCGTGTGGGTCTTTGAAACTATTCAACACTAGTGGCTGTACTACAAAATAATTAAGCAGCTTCAACTCTTGCCTATTTTTAACTAATATTTGCCAGCTAATCAAAACTGAATGACAGCCCAAATGACATAACATTGAGGAGGCTATAGGTTTTAAGTTGATTGTATTAAAACAAGCGATAAACACTGCCTAGTTATTTTGTAGTAAAGCCAATCCCGTTGATGAGAACAGGGCACAAGAGTTGAATGCAATTAAAATGTAAAAGCGCCTCTCCATGTTGACAAAACATTCTTTACTACTTTGCTAGGTATGATCATTATCTAAATTAAAGCATATAGTTTGATGCACACAACTCTTGTCTTGCGCATGTGCGTAAATTTGATAACAAAGTGCTGCTTCGATAAATAAAAATGATACATACAAAACACGTGATTTACAAAATGATGTGATTTATTTTAGTTTTGTTTGCTGAGTGAAATTTGGAGACCTAATAGTTATAATTTTAATAAAACGACAACTCTGTTAAATAACACACATACAATTTTAATCGAGACAAGGGACAATCTAGCTTTTTAATGGAATAAAATGAGACATAATTACAGCAGTCTGGTGCCTTTTACATGAAAACGATCACAGTTATTTTACAATTTACAAAAACAACAAATGGATGATTCTTTTCGATGGTCGGACGAGAACAATTCCAGCCCCATAGACAAACATGAAATCCAAGAAAGGACCATACCTCGACCATAGTGTAATGGAATACTAAATGTAACTAATTTCGCCATCGTTTTCATAGATTGTTGCGTATTCATAGATAGATGCGTACATTGGTATCCTGAAAATTCCAATTGTTGTTTGTTTTACTGATTTAACTTCCAATCGTACCTACAATATATCGTTACTTCGTTATTTTCTACTGAGACATATCCTGGACTTTCATAATATACCTAAATTTAATGAAATAAAAAACTAACAACCAACACCCGGAACTGTTGATATGGTTTCCAGTTCTTAGATCTTGGTTGTGGGATCTTTAACTCTGTGGTTCCTTACTGTGCAAATTTAGCAGGAAATAGAGGGGAAAGTGTTACGGAGTTGGCTTCTGGGCCCAAAAACTAAGCGACATAACATTGTGGATCGACTAGACGAGCCAAAACATAACGGCAACGAGCAGATAAAGTTTCCTTAGGCCGAGGTGAAGCGAAAGTAAAAAGTATAGAATGTAAGATTTGCAGAAAAAAACATTTTGCATACGAAGCGTTCAGTCACTTCTATGCAATTGTAACTTTGTCAGGTAAGATTGCAGTCGGATTGCACCTTAGTTTAACAGGTGCGACTAACCTGGCGTTGCTATTGGCGCTGGTCTCCGCAGGTGGCGGCGGGTCCTTGATCTTCGGTTCTTGCTCCCCGTCAGACTCCGACATGCTGTAGTCTGGTTCCGGTATGGGCGGCGCTGGCGTCGAGTTCTGGAATATTTCGTTGAATTTATTAAGATTTATTGGTATTGGATTCATAAGTTGCGGGTGGAGCAATGGCTCTTTTGTTCAGCAGTTTCAGGTCCGATGTCAGCAATCTTGTGCTATTTGCCCTCACCCTGCTCCACACTACCTAGTGTTTATCATCCCGTATTTAGACAGGAAAGGTCTCCCTGTAGAAGAAATGGACTGAAAACTTTTCAGTCATAAATCTATGTCTAAAAACGAGTAAGAGCATCATTAGTATTGCTTATAGTCAGACAAAATCGTGGGTAACTATTTTGGCGTTTGGTATGAGAGGTGCAGTAGTAAGGTAGCACGAATAGTTTTCGCCGCTCCAAGGTAAATCCCAGCTCGCCCGATAACTATAGTTTTCACTACGAGTTAGCGCGATGTAAAACTGCGTTCGGACGCGCTCCACTTCCACACATCTCCGCTATCATTTAGAAAACTGCGTTGCCCATCGTTTGTCCTTCAACAGCAAGATCGAGTACTTGTACTGCGATGACATACCTGTCGTAACAGCGGGCCGTGCGCGTTGAAGGGCTGCGCGTAGTGCGCTTGCGCGGGCTCGTCGGCCGACGCCGCGCGCGCCGGGCCCGCCCACGACCTCGGTGCGCCCGCGCCTCGGACCTGCGCATACGAAAAAATAAGTAAACGTTTAAATAGTTGCGGCTTACGTATATTAAACGGAGATCAAAGGCAAGCATCCACAGGTCAGTATCGTACGCATCGCACGATATTTGGACCAAAATATGCAAAATCAGTTTTTACATTTATCCAAAAAAAGCCTTTCAACTTAAGCTTACGCAGTTTAAGATTATCTTCATCCGTTTAGGGGCTGATTCTTCAATAGCTAGATGAATAATTATCGGACTGTAAAATAAAAACCGTTTTAAAAGTTATTGAAAGCTTTGACTTTATACTTCCAGTAATGACTTTTCAAATCAGCCATTTTAGAACTTATAACGCACTAACTGACTTTTAATAAATCAGGGCTTAATGGCATTTTATTCCTGATAGTGTCCGTGATAAAGGTATTACCGTGGATCGTGCAAATAGGCTTTATAAAATGACTCGAAATGTTCTCTTAGTTGATGAAAGTAGACACTCACCTCGCTGTCGTGTCGTGCAGCGCGGTAGGCGAGCGCGGGGGCGGGGCGGTGCGGCGGCGCGGCGTACAGCTTGGCGGCGTCGGCGGGCCGGAACGTGGACGCGGGCGCGCCCGGCGGCGGCGGCGGCGGGTGCGCGGGCGGGGGCACGCGCCCTGGACCTGGGAATAAAAGCACTTCCAAATGAGTCTTTCTTCGAAAATAACTTTATGTAAATTCAAATTCAAATCATTTACTGCATGTCACATAACATCAAGTTGTTATAAAAGTTTAAATGATATTGGTACATGTGACCAATCGACCATTGTATCGTTGACCTCGACAGCTCAAGCGTCACGAAATACCTTTACGCACTACCGCGGCTACTGCTTAGCGCACTCAATTAATATTAAGTTCTAGCTACGAAGAAAAATTAAACAACTAACTTTCAAGTTAAAGAAAACCCCCAATGAACCAGGAAACTAGCTGGTGAGCTTTAAAATCTGGACGGATTTTTGACCAGCTATAGCTGAGAACCGCTTTGAAATCTGTTATCCGTTCGGAAGCTACGATGCCAAAGACAGTCACACACAAAAACACAAGCATACTCGCACCAACACTTCACACGTCGGGGGTTAATAACTGAATTGTCGTAGAACGTGCAAAATCCTGCTACCGAGATTGCAGATGCCATTCTTGCTTTGTCAGTAGCTACCTAATGTCAAAGAGGCCTATAAATGATATGGATAGTAACACGACATACCGTGCACATCTTCACAGAAGCGCGTGCGAGGCGGGTGGAGTTAGGGGTGGAATGGATCACATAAACACAATACGACGTCACGTCGTGGAAATCTACAACACGCCGTCGTAAGGTGTCGATGCACGATACGACGTAGACGTCGTGTTGTGTTTATGTGTGGGAGCCCTAACGTGCCAGAGCCGGCTATGAGGACTTCTGGTACTTTTACAGCTTTGCCAATAGTTACCTAGTGAGCTATAGCTATAAAGTCTGAGCATGAAGCCAAGCTACATACCATGCACATCTTCGCTGGAGCGCGTGCGGGGCGGGTGGTGTGACCTGGCAGCAGCCAAGTCAGGGGTAGAATGAAACTCTCGTCGTAACGTGCCGGAGCCTGCTACGGGGACTTCTGGCGCTGCCGCTGCGCTGGCTGACTTGCCCCATGCCTGGAAGGTAGAGGATTGTGTGTTTAGGATTTGAGAAAAAGGGAAATACTTTCGATATTATTCCTACCGCAAACCTTCAAACATATGGTATAGGTCATCATCATCATCATATCAACCTTTTGACGCCCACTGCTCAACATAGGGGAGGCCTATGTTGGTCAAGGATTTCCAACGCGTTCATTCCTACGCTTCCCGCGTCCAGCGGCTCGCCGCGACCTACACTAGATCGTCGGATCACTTTGTATGTTGGTATGGGTAAAACAAAATAAAGTTTACCGTTATTCTATATATATTCGACGTAGCAAAATTCGTGAACAAAAAACCAAAAAAGTTTAAACAGGCTCAGGATTCATATACTCGGAACACGAGAAACGGCAACAGGCTAGGTGTTTGACTTTATACCAAAAAGTGATCGAATGCATAAAAACAGTTTTTGTATGTGTGTAATAATTTAAAATATGATACCTCAGTTTAAAGATCATTTATGTAATATTTTCAATTTAAGAAAATATTACATAAATGGTTAACAATGCGTGGATTCTATTCGGTTCAAGAACAAAGGAAAAATCAATGACATTTAAAATAGTTTATCGTCATGTATAATTATAATTGATCTCGTAATAATAAAAATTAAAATTATATAATAATTATTGAAGACAATAGTAAATAGGTTCAGTATAAATATTTGCTTGCTTTTGACAATAGGCTGGATAGGCGCTCATTTACTATTGTGTCATCTTCTGTACATCCTATACAAACGCAAATAAATAATATTTTATTTCATTTAATTTCATATTATTAATAAATTTGCCAGTTAACGGAATGTAAGATCGTAATACGGCCCCTGATCATGTACAAACCTTGCCCCTCGACCGCTTCATCTCAGCGACTGACGCGTACACCCGCCCTGGTGCATTCGCGCGGGCAGGCGAGTACGGTGGCGAGTTCGACCCGCCCTGGAACGCTGACCGCGTCATCATGGCGTTCGTTCCGCTCCTGTAATGTACAATACATGTATTTAATAAAACTTATTGTAATAAAGAATTAAAGAAATATGGATTTATGAAAAACTACAAGATTAACATAAATTGTTATTAGCAAACATTGAATTGAGCTCTATATCTACGTATCCAGATCCTAGCCAATATCGGAATATCGAGTAAATCCAGGTCAAAAGGGAGCCCGTGAGACGATTTGATTTCTTTATTTTTATCTAAGATGAAGGAAAATATCTTATATCTGATGCATAAGTAGGTAACAAGTCGAGATGTTGCGAAAACAGAAAACTTACGCGTTTGCGAGTAAGTGCATTGGTTTTGAGTAAAGGTATCTGTAACAATGCTTCCTCATTGTAATAAACTTTTTCTAATTCTAATTGTGCAAGTCAAATTATGTAGACGACTTTATACTCACAGATCAGGCGCTGCATCGGCTTGTCTTTGGAACAACTCCTCGAGTTCGGCGGCGGTGATGCGTCCCGACGCTGGCCTTTGCCTTATCGACGCTGTTCGAGGCGCTACCGGTGTTCCGGACATGGGGGTACCACCTGGAATTAGTAGGTATACATCAGGTATGTTTAGCGTCCCTAAACTATAGGACTTTTATAAGAAAAATGAAATTTGGTAATACGAGTACTTTCGCTGTTAAAAACAAAATATGATCTAACTTTACACTCAGACACATATTTTGGGTTGTAGGTAATCTAGAGCATACGTTTGCTTGTTTCATTATATTTAATTACCTAACCTGATTGCAACCTGTTATGTGTCTAGTTAATAAATAAATAAATAGGCTTTCAGTGCTAACAGGTCACAAATCAGTTAAGATTCCTTAACGAAGTTCAATTGTCTTCAATGTACCCTAAATGTTGCTGAATTACCTATCAATAAGACTGATTAAAGTTGCGTGTTAGAAAAGTATGGTGGGGTAATGTAGAGTAGATAAATCTTGACAGAATGAGCAATGGGTAGCTTACTCGCATTTTCTAGATATGTATGTAATGTTATATGAATTAGAAGTACTTACTATTACTACTGCCACCATGTAGCTGAACCGATTCCGCGGACGACGACTTTCCGGCAACACTCAAAGGCTCGCAGCTTTCCTCCTTTTCGCCGCCATTTTCTGGAAATGTCGTGATTATTTTCTAGCTGAGTATGTTTAGTGAGTTGATTAAAATGTTTTAAGAATCTAATGATTGACAAGTAGAGTAAAGAGCGACTTTAAAGCCTCAATGACTGACTGAATTGGGTAAGGTTAGGAAGAGGTAATGTTTCTGCGGAGTGTGCTGGAGAAATGCGTATTATGAAAATGAGTAACTTAGAGCGAGCTGTTGTAGATAGATTAAACTTATCCATGGAGAGGATTAATACAGTTGTTATCCTAATTGCGACATGCACATGAGACGTATCTCATGTGTCACTGATGCTAATTCCACAAAGTACATGATAAAGACTAGAAGATGGAAGATGATTTTATGATTGTGTCTTCAAGATCCTACAAAATACCTAAGTATTACACTTAATGTATGCATCATCTGTAGCACCATCTTACCTAGCCCAGCAACCATGGACTTTGCCCTCGCTCGGCCGACACTGAGCGTGGTCCGGGGGTCTCTTCTCGGCGGCGCGGGCGCAGGACTCCGCCCTGTAACAGTTTTTCGACTCATACTCATTTCGCAATGATAGAGCACACTAATCTATTTGGTGCGCTATGCCCAAGCCAGAACACAAGCGAGACAATGGTAGTGGTCCTTCATATCATGTGCTAGTGATCGTGAATGTTCAGATGCAATGATTTCAGTAGGATATCACAACAAATCTAGCAGGTCTTTTTAGTGACCAAATTTTAATAATTTCAAAGAAGAAATAAAGCTTTCCCTGCAATTTGGTTGTAATATCACACACGGATGAAAAAAACATGCATGACTATGGACAGCGAAGAATGAATAACCACTTTTGCCCAGAAAATGCCACGAGTTGTTAAAAGTGCAGGTCGCATGTAACTTATTTAACTCAAAATCTTTGCACAGTGTTAGTAAAACGTGTGTTAAATATTAAATCACGCCAGGTGAACGTTTTCCAACGAGTAACTAATATAAGTTAGTGGTGAAACTATTTCTAGCAAAGCTGTATACAATTGATTACTGCATAGTACTCTAGAACTAAAGAAGCTGTTATTTTGCGACATCACAATTGTTTCCGATTATTCGTCACATCACAACACACTATCTTGCAAAGCTGTATAATAGCGAGAGAATAGTCTGATTAGCTGATTACAGTAGCTTTAGTGATGCCTAAGCCCGCATTACGGCGTACCCAGGATCAATCAATTTGCACTCTTTTTTTGCAACGAACACTCGCTCTAAAGTGACAAGCGAAGCTGAAGATATGTGGCTGAAGGCTAAATGTAAGCAGTTTGGCGTTATCACAAGTTTAGTCTGGAAAATATCCGACCGGTTCAAATACTATAATCCAAAAACATTCGTTTTTGTTTTTTGCAAAACAAATAATTTCTAAGAACAGAAACTAATGCAATCATCTGAATTTTAGAAAAAGATTTTACAAAGTTTCATAATACATGGCTTCATACAATATGTCCAAATTACATTTAAAAATGTAATTTGGACATATTTTTATCCAGGAAGCGAGACCATCCATTTAAAGGCATTTGACACTTACTTTACAAACATAACAAATTGCTCAACCCAAATGAATCTACCTATCTAATCTTTCGTATCCCCATCTTTCACTTGTTCGTTCACTTCAAATGTTCGTCGGTCGGATACTTTCCGGACAACCTTAAAATCGAAACAAGTGTGTAGACTGACCGCCAGCAGCTTTTCTAGGCAAAGTAGCCGCGTAGAGGCGGCCCGAGCTGGACAACTGTGCCGGCGCCGCCGCCGCGACCGCGCCGCCCTCCGATCCTGCGGCGCAACGACACTGTTTACCGTTGGCGTTACTATCTTCTCATGATCCTCACAAGTTCACAAAAGATTTACTCAAAACGGTAAAAAAAAATCGGGTGTCAGTAAAGTCGGCCTACTGACGATAGTTGAACGTGACAACGTCATAAGATTGTGCCTCTTTGTCGCTCATTTCGCGCTCTCGCTTGCACTTCAAGCCTTAAATGGAACGCCTCAGAGCAAGGTAACGCCGCACGAGTCATGTTTTTTGGTGCGTGCAGCCGGCTCCATCGAATTATAAGACGTTGCCACGTCAAAAACTCTTGTCCTTTCTCCATGTCACTGGTGAATAGGACTCGACATTCAAAATAGATTGAAAACTTTGCAATCTTAATATGGTCCTCGCGGAAAACCAGTGTCGTGGTATGCTGCCCATCTGCTTTTACAACTTATACTGAGCGAGGACCATTTTGGCAAACAATGTAATATTTTTTTTTTATTAATTTAATTGTTATTTTATCTGACGTATCATTGCTTGTGCCAATTTCTATTTTTGTTAAATAATAATTCATCTCACTGCTGAGATATTTACAATTGCATAGACATTGGGTCATTCTAGCACTGAATGTTGGTATGTAGTGTAGTAACGCCAATGGGTTTCGCTGAAAAATTAGTAGCCCATCACTTAATAAGGGGTTAGGTTTCTGCTCTGAAGATACTCTCAAACTTTTTACAAATGTACATAAAATATACAAAAGGGCAATTTGGGTCGATGCAATCCAACAAGGGCTAGCCACTGATTGCCAATGTGTGTTAAAATAGTAAATCTGAAAACTTGTTGCTTACGTGGATGACATGATCAGTGAGTCTGTTAAGTCGCGTTCATTTTCTTTGTGTGAAATGTTAGTTCAACCGCAAAAATATGTAACTGTACATATGATACATTGTAAGTACATAAGTAAATTGTTTAAAAAATGAGTCTAATGATTTCTATCTACGCGTGACGAATTGAACGGTAAACAGTTCCTTTATTTATCTTAAGTAAATCGTCTCCTTTGTACCTGGTAAGCCTAGAAGATAACATCTAAACTACACACTGAACATGTTTCATGTAATAACACCAATGAAATTGTTTTTCTAAGGTAGACGATGAAGTTGCTATTGATTAAGTAAATACAGTGTGGATACTTTATTATGAACTTGACTATCAGCATTGACGTTTTAGGATCACTGATCTCTACCACGCTATCATGAGCTCATCGCAAAAAGCGTAAGACTGACCTGGTGCGAGCGAGACAACTGTCATGGAGACGAGCGCTCCCGAGCTTCGGATCAGCTCCACTACGTGCTCGTGAGACGCAGCTGAAACGTCTTCGCCGTTTATCTGTGGAGGTAATTGTTTAATTGTAGGTTGTATACGATTTATTCTATTTTTTCCATTGCCAAGTAAGATGACAGACAGATGTTATATAAAATTTTGCTTTTCAACTCGAGTAAACCTTCTGAAGCGCAGAAAAACTTAAACAAAAATGCCAACCCCTTGCAGGGTCAACCAGGATGGACCTGGTTATCCAGGAAATGCACTGCAACAAGGGGCAGTGCTAGTAAGGCCGTAGCTTCAAGGATATTTTGGCAGGCCTGTTGGCTGACCGCTGCTGGGTGCATAACATCGGAAAGACACAGCTTAAATGAATTCTCACAGCCACTAAAAGTCTCTATTCCTCAGGCCAGCCCCGTTGGCCACGCCCCCAGCATCCACATCATCCAGGTACTGTAGCCAGGGGCAGCGCTCCGAGGTTCGCAGCTCCATCAACTGACGCGGTACGAAGCCTAAGCCACGACAGATACTCACAGCTATTAGGAAGTCTCCTTTCCTCAGGCCAGCCCTGTCAGCCACACCACCGGCATCGACATCGTCCAGGTACTGTAGCCCGGGGCAGCGCTCCGAGGGCCGCAGCTCCATCAGCGGCGACGACGCCTTCGCTCCCCGCAGGATAAAGCCGAAGCCTCGCTTCGCGCGGTGGAGGACCACTGTCCGGGTCTCCATGTTGCCATATCTTGAAAAAAAGAAGTATCAATCAGTCGAAGCTTTTCAGATCGAATCGTGCAAGCTAGTTGTGTAATGCACATGTTAATTAGATTGAACAGGTCACCTTTTCAAACTACACTACACTGTTTTAAGATAGATATACACTTAAATGAGATCCTTGCACGAATTCAGAAACAGAATTTAAAGTTAATTGAAAAGTAATAAGAGATAAGATAAAATAGGTATAAAATAACCTCCGATAAAAGAACCCGAAAAATATCTTCGACACACATGTCACCGCACTGTTCACCTCCACGAACCGACTGCCTGGTCCTTTAATAAACAGCATTGGCCTGACACTGATCGTGTTTGCAGAACTATTCTCCAAACTCTATTCTATATGTAAACAAACCCGTTCCGGTTCACCAAACTTGTTTACAAATGCTCGAAATGTTTACAATTGATCCAATTGTGTCGGTGCCGCATTGTGAAGATGGTTGATGCGAGAGGTCAGAGGTGAGGGTCGAGATAGTTTGGTTATTCTAATCTGTAGGCAAGGGCACTTACGTCTTTTTTATCCTGGGCGCGGTAGCGCTGTACGTTTTGCTGAGAGCCATTTCCCGTCTCCCTGTTACGCGGGAGTGGTGGATTGGGCCCGACGATAATACCTAGGAGAATAGAAATGTAAAAATTTGATATCTAAACTGGAAAGAAGTAAAAAATCAATAGATTTCAGGAATAAATGGGTAAGAGACTGATTTTCCAGTATGATAAACCAGGTGAGTATTTCAATTTCTAACACGCTTTTATTAGCTCGGGCTGTACGTAATTTTTACCAACTTTCAGAAATCGATTAATTTGAAACTTTGCACACGTGTCAAGTACCGATGACAATGTAATAATTTGATAAGAGTTTTGCATTATCCTTAGTGACAATTTTTTTTTTAAATAGTTGAATAAACAAAAACAATAGGCGCCGGAACCTGTCGTCATCGGCTCTCTGAGAGAACCATACCTGTTGCAAATGCGCGTTGTTTTGCCGCAGGCGCACCTCCTGCACGCACTGTTTGCAGAATCAGCCCGGCGGCGCCCAATGTCCTCGAGGTAGCCGTCGTCGGTAGCGCCGGAGCCTGACGTCATCGGCGCCCTGAGAGAACCTTACCTGTTGCAAATGCGCGTTGTTCTGCCGCAGGCGCACCTCCTGCACGCACTGCTACGGGACAAGCTCCGTGGAGCCCAAGCACTGCGTTGTGCCCTCGAGGTAGTCGCGGTCCGTGGCGCCGGAGCCTGACGTCATCGGCTCCCTGAGAAAACCTTACCTGTTGCAAATGCGCGTTGTTCTGCCGCAGGCGCACCTCCTGCACGCACTGCTACGGGACAAGCTCCGTGGAGCCCAAGCACTGCGTTGTGCCCTCGAGGTAGCCGCGGTCCGTGGCGCCGGAGCCTGACGTCATCGGCTCCCTGAGAAAACCTTACCTGTTGCAAATGCGCGTTGTTCTGCCGCAGGCGCACCTCCTGCACACACTGCTGCGGGAACAGCCCCGCGGCGCCCGAGCCCCGTACCGTGCCCTCGAGGTAGCCGTCATCCGTGGCGCTGGAGACTGAAAGCACGTCACCACCTACTTTAGAAAACTGTATTCGATACATCATTTTGGGGTATTGAGAAGAAGCTCTGTCTATAAAGCTATCTCAACTGTGCTAGTCTGTCATTTGAGCTTAACCGGTAACGTTAAATTCTATGGTGGGATACTTCTTGATTTTTAATTAACTGATTTTAATGATGCTTAACGTGTTGTATTCCTACAGCTTGTAGAAAACTGAACGGTGGCACGTAACATCTGTTATTTTGCAACAGCCGGCAGCACAAGGTTTGCTTGATGACTTTGTCTGCCACACGCTTCATTAAGTCGATAAGTGGGGCTCCAATATCAATAGCAACGAGAAAAAGAGATGCCTATGTTGCTTCAAGCTCTATCATAAAAAAATCGTAACAATAGGATAGACTGCTAACAGGCATTCAGAAAAATCTATAATTAATATCAAAATTAATGATCGATATGAAACTTGATACATTTTGTTAATATGTAGATGTAGGTAAATTCTCACACCTGTGTAGGTATTTAATCAGGTGTTCATGACTCATGTTATGCTAGCCTATGGTGGGGTATATGGTTTGATTGTTAGTTTTACTGACGCAAGTTCTGTTAATGAATGAATATGCAAATTGCCCGATTTAAAGACACAAAGAAGACCAATCACCGCGCTGTGAATGTATATTTTTTTGGTTGAAAACAAAAAAGAAATTGATCTGAATTTAACTTACAAATACATTGAATAATAACCTTCGCTTAATGGGAAACAAACGCAAACGTCCTACAAAATACTTTCAGGCGAAGTTTTACAACTGCAGTATTACTGATAACACTTTAGCATTATTATTTAACTGTTGGTTACTTCAAAATTTTGTTATGCCTATTCAGCCAACTAAATGTAAGTCTGTTTTTAGTTACATATATTTCACGCAAGCCTACGCAACCTACCTATTTCAACGCAAAACAAGAATACTTCAAACGTAAAATAGAATCTCAATTGAAATCACGTCATCATCACTCACCTTCAATAATATCTCCCTGGTTCAGCCTGATGTGGCCGGGCTGGCTCGGCTCGTACGGCTGGAGACACACCACCGTGGTGCCGGTGGGCTGGAGCGAGCACGTCGTCGTGTCGGAGTTGCTCGTGCCCACGCCGCTCGAGTCTGAGATGATGTCGCTAGTGTCACCCGCGCTCTTATCTGTCGGTATGGCTGGATTTTCAGTCCATAGACGTGTTTGGGACCTATGGACCCCTGGTGGTTTTGCACCTAACTGTCTTCGCTGTGGTCTTCAGCGTTGGTTGTGGCAATTAAACTGTTATTAGGATTATCAGTCCGTAGATGTATTTGGGCCCTAACTGGGGTTGGATATTTGCTACATTCATTAGTTCATACACGTACCTACACCTATATTTCTAAATAACCTAACCAGACCAATCGTAGCGCCATCATTCACTTCATGGATCAATAGACTGTTACCTGTTGAATATTGCTCATTGCATCAGCAAAAAATGCTACCATGGCTGGTGCTGACCGTAAACAGCGCTGATCACTGACAATATTTTAGACTCAAATGATATGTGTGCGTGTGCTCAAGTTTCGACTTACTTGCACCTGCTTTGGTTTTAAGCAACTTTTACTAAGTGCTCAAATACATTTTATCCATGGGTAGTGCCTTTTGAGAGTTAGCATGGGTAGCTACTTTGTGAGTACCGACAGATTGTAGATTACTTTGATTCCTACGTCATGTGCCTTTTTAAGTATAGCAACAGCACATCAGGTTAGCCCACTTTGACCGGGAAACTTCCTCTGTTCCCTTCGCAATAAATACTATTTACGTAGTTGATATGGGTAGCTTGATGTGCTGTCAAATTTACATAACAATTATTTATTTTTAGTACAAAAGGAGGCAGTACAATGTCTTTCAATAGTTAAACAGGTAGGTAGTGCACCAACGAGGGTTCAGACACAGGTGGGTAATTACATATTTACACAAACAAATTAGCGGAATTCATTGGCCTACGAATACTGAACCAGGATATTAACGAGCTAACGAGAGTTACTTTGCCATATGTAGGTACTTTATTCGTTTATTTACATTCGATGTAGTACGTGAGGGTATTTTTTTTATATAAAATTTTTGGAAGTAAGTTACAGATGCAATTTTAGCAAGTGGTTTTAAAATCTCCAAGAAATCTTACTCCTATTCCTAAACTAACATCTAGGGATCGTTCGCAGCAGTTATTTTTGAACCTTGAATGAAACTACATTTATATCCACGATTAAGATTTTAGTATGCCGAGTGATTTTATCTGTAAAACTAGGGTTGACACCATTCACAATTTTAAAAGAAAACTATTCCCAACTTTTTACTTTACCATAAGCATTATTGTTATTTAATCCTTCACTAGCGCAAACTGTAAGCAGTTTTAGACACCATGATTGATCAGACGTTAACGATATTTAAAAATGTACAAAACGTTGCAATTTTCTGTTTTTGCTATTAGCGCCCCCTGTAACCATTTCCTGTGCAATATTTCTGTGAGCGTAAAAAAAGTTGAGTAATTTTCTCAAGGTTACGAACAACTGCGAACAATCCCATCTAGAGGGTAACTCGTAGTGAAGAGAAGCGAAGCTGTGGCTACACAGAGCATGCGGTGATGTGCTTGGTGATGGTTGCTTACCACGACACCGGCGCTGCTGGCGGCCTCTGTGGTTCGGGTGTGGCCAGTGTTGTGGTGGAGTTCAAAAATGGAAAAAAATATGTACTCTAATTTAAAAATAGAAGATGGCCTATGTAATGTTTATTCTCAAGTTACTCTTCCATTTTCAACGCAAGAATGGGAAGCTTACTTATCATTATTTTGTTGTATACTGAAGTTTCAGCACACAGAAAAGTTGTCAAAATTGGTTGATCATCTGACTTAATCATCTGGCTGTCGTATTGAAGATTGAGCAATTCTGATTACTGTCACTTCGATGCAATTTTCTTGCGCGTCTCTGCGAAGTCCTCTGTGATGCTACCAATATTCTAATCTGATCGATGAAATTCCTTACTATCAAAGAGAGAAGTTATCACAATCAAATCTCTCAACTCCATCAAGGCATTTATCGCTTTAAATAGACCTACAAGGGGCACTTTTACACGTCCCGTAGAACTCTACCACAGCTTCGGGATAATTTGTCCAACCACCCAACACTGGCCACACCCGCACCACGCGCGCGCACAACATCGTTACCTGTCACTATACTCGCATCATCTTCATGACTTGGGTGGCTCGCGTCGCTTATACTGGACGAAGCGGACGAGAATGGTCTCTCCATACTGCAAGGGGACGCGGTGGGTCCATTTCTTCTCAGTAGTGCATCCAGTTCAGCAGGTATTCGGGTTGAGGAGGCCAGGGAGGAGCGGTCGCCGGCCGTCCACCAGCCGCCCCAAGCCGCCGAGCGCCGCTTCGGGTTGTACCGCGGCGGCCCGCGGAACGGCACTGCAATACCATGGTTAGCAAACCGAACGAAATGAAGAGTGCGCACAAATTAATTTTAGGCTGCCAACTTAGTGTCAAACTAAATAAAGTAGTTGGAGGAATGGAACTAGGTTTTGGAATCAATGTGTTTTTAATTAGTGTAAGTTTTATTTCAGGACAATGATATATCATTAAGTAATGCATTATTTTATTTAAAAATGGACGAATCTTATTAATGGAACCTTTTACTCAAAGTCTTATCCAATTCAAACAACGTGGCATTAGGAAAGTCAACTACGTACCACGTTATGAAGGTACACGTGGACTGACAAAAATCTATTGTAAGAAATGTAATTTAAAACATGTTGGCAGCCCTGACACGAATCAACTCAATAAACAAAATGAATGTGCACCAACTAAATACCAATAAAATAATGTAAAAATTCAATAAATATCAGTATCGTTTCTGTGTATAAAATAGCATTAGTTGTTACAACCATCACCATTATGATAAGCAATGGAATAGTCTAGATAATGGTCTAGATACATAGATATAGGATGAATCCATGCTTTAGTAATTAGATAGAATGTTAAAAACTTTATAATATAAGTAAAACACATTAAACATCTAAAGCGTTTGCATGTTAGTAGAAATCACATAAATTCCATGACAATAAGCACATTTTAGACACAAACCCCTGACATCAAAATTTATCATGGAGCGATTTGTGCCCAAAATGTGTATGAAAATATTTACATAAAAAAGTTATTTTTATGAAGCATTTGCGCAAGCCATGCACATCTTTTGCAAAAACTCACCAACTTCGTCCGTTTTATAATTTTTAATAACTTCAGCTAGTTCTAAGTTGCCTGCTATGACAGCCACCTGGAAAATTGAGAAATAAAGTTTATTGACAAGCAAATTTGAAAAGCAAAGGTTTATGAATTCGTGGACTGGTCCAAGCGACCTTCATCCTTTCTCAAACTCGGTGTATGGTGTTCCATACAGCTTTAAAATGATAATATATGTTAAATTGATTTAAATGTTTATTGATAAATGATAATACAAATGAGTACACATGCGACGAATGCTAATAGTGAACGAAAAATATTGCTTAAAAGACAAAAGTATAAAATTACGCTTCATTTGGGGTAATGCTGATAGTGCGCAATGTTCGGTCGTGCACTGGACACTCGGAACAATAACAGTAGGGCGACCGCCTAACTGAAAGCTATTCATTTACGATAGCTATTGACGATGACTATAAGCTAGTGATCGCTTTGCCTTGGAGCGACCGCCTAAGGATCGCGATAGCTTTGCCTACCCGATAGCGTTCGTGAATGAATGGAATAACGGCGTTTTGTTTAGCTATGTTGGTGTTCAAACTTGGCGTAGTGCCAAGTTTAATTAATACAAAGAAAAATATTTTAAAATTACTATTTATTGGAGATATGATGATGCATTGTCAGTTTACCTGTTGAAATGCGTTAGAAAAAGGTATAGACATTAAAATTACACATATTGAAAAAACTTCAAACGAAGTAAAAACCAAACGCGTGGCAAGGACATATCCAGTGCATAACATATCTTTAGATTGCCCTTCCCTGTTTCAGTCGCAAGCTCAGTACCTGAAATCTGCTGAATAAAGCTTTGCAATGCATTAGTTACAAATACCATACCATACAGAAATTGATAAAACATCAATTTTATCTAGAAGGCGTTTGGTTCGCAACGTTCAGCACCTTCCTTTAGCAGCCTTGGAAAACCAGCTGCCGTAAAGTGTATTCGGTTTAGTTTCTATTTACCTCGAAAGGCGTCTTGTGATTAAAGTATACCTACTTATCACATCTTCAGAACAGACCTGCCGTGCGATGGAATCTTTCGGCGCATTTATAAGTGTTAGGGCGTGTTGACCCTATGCTGATTAGTTAGGTAAGGTTTTCCACTAGACCTGCTCATTTACTTGGTAAGGCGTCTTGTTAGCAAGGTTAAGCGCCGCCTTATCGCATACGCGGAATAACAACTGCCGTGCGCACGAGTCTTGCGCGTTGATGGCGCACGCTTTTAGCGGCGTGTTGCACGAAGCGTGTTGCCGCCAGTTCATGTCCGCGCCGTAGAAGAGACCATGGCGCCTTAAACGTCGATTCATTGATGTTATGTAATAAGATCTATTGTTTAATAGTCTTCCTAGTTTTAAGTGCCTAGACTGCTGAGTGCTATCGACCCACCAAAGCGCTGTAATTTACCCAGTAAGGCGTCTGGAGCAGACCCTCACCATCCCGTAAACTGACTATGACACCTGGAGAAGACCAGCACTCTCCATTTATCTAGTAAGTCATCTGGAGTAGACCCCTTCTCACTTTTTACCTGGTAAGGCGTCTGGTTGGCAAAGTTAAGCGCCTCCTTATCGCATCCCCGGAATAACAACTGGCGTGCGCACGAGTCTTGCGCGTTGACGGCGCACACGTGCAGCGGCGTGTTGCCCGACGCGTTCCGACCGTTCATATCCGCGCCATAGAAGAGAAGATGGTCTAAATGTTGCACGAGACCGTTGCGGCATGCCTGGAAATGTTACGAAGGGAATTGAATACGATTATGTTCTGAAGTCTACGGTTGTCACCATTACAGCAACGAACACAGCTCTGAGATAGCCACACCATAGTGTATAACTCTTAAGTATTCAGTTCAACAACATACTTACAAAATAAAGCAAAAAGAAATTATTAAAACCAATCATGTTCTTGGACAATTATTAAGAACAACTTCCATTTTCCTTAATCCAAGTTTTGTCTAGAAGTCTTAAGAGGAGCTAACGGCATCATCTGTTTATACTATATTATACTGTGCATGTGCCGCACTTTAGGTATACTGAAACAATCTATCTAGTTACATATTTTTTTCAAATCATTTTGCTGTTTTTATATCGTACAAATGGTTTTTTATTCTATGACTACAGCAATATTGTAAGACTTGGTCTTCCGAAAATATATAAATTAAGAGAATATGCCAACCTGGTGTACTTCCTGCCACCCCTGAAGATCTGTGGCGCCAATGGTCGCGTGGTCATGCAGCAGGGTCTCGCACAGCAGTGGGTCGGTCTTGTTCGTCACGGACAGGTACAGGGGTGTCAGCGCCTTTCCATCCTTGTAGTTCGGAGACGCTCCCAGTTCTAGCAGCGTCTTCACAGCTTCTAGAGAATTCTTCTCCACAGCCCTATGCATGGCCGTGCTCCCATCTTTCGTCCGGTAGTCCAATAGAGCACCTCCATTTACTAAAGCTATCAAAACCTTTCCAGGCGACTTTAGGCCCGCAGCTATCGTAAGCGGTGTTTCTGAAAAGAGACAACTCCATTTTATTAGTAAATGGCTAAAAGCCCGGTATCGTAGTTTTAATAAAGCTGCTAATAAAACGTCTGTAAAACGTTTACTGCCTGAAGCTGGGTGAATAAGAAAGTTTACAACAGTTTTTGCAGCCATAAATTAGCCTTCTGATACTCTGAACTTCCATTTTATAGGATTAAAATCCAATAAGCAACCCATAAAACTCAATACATTAAACCGCGTCTATGAACTGTTTTGTTGGTAAAACGAGCGAAGATGAGTATGCAGTAAGTAAATAAATTGCTATCTACTCATGTTTTAAAATTAGATTCCATTGAAACTTCAGAATCAGAGGATAATAGAGTCGCCTTAATGTAGTCTCTGTCACAGAACGGCCATTAATCTAAGTAATCAGTCCTGACGTAGTCATTACTCAAATCCGCCATTGCGAGATATCGCTCGGAAGGAAATATATCACGAATTAGGCACGTCAGGCTCAAGGCGAGAACGATATAGGTACATCGCGGATTTTCCACGGCTCGCTGATACGGCTAACAATGGTCTCAGGTATTTTAGTAGCCGAACAATAGTCGATAAGATATCGGCATGTAAATAGGGTAGGTATAATGTGCGTCAGAGCACTGTTGCTCAATGTCGCTCGGATGAAAGAAGGGCTGCTAGACGCACAGAGAGTTTTCACTGGTGAAAGTGAAAACTCTGATTTAGGTACTAAAATCTGTTTCTTAAATAAATACGACGAGCTGTGGCCTGAATTATCAGACGTACTTAGCTTAGTTAATAAACTGAAAGAACTGAGACATGATCGCCAAATACTGAGCAACCTGAATACTTAAAGAGCAAGCGTGGAAAATTCATGCCATTCACCTTAGGTGTAAGGGATTCCTAAGGTTTCGAGAATGATACAATAGCTTCAAACTGTAACGATGCTTATTGTGATTGTAATTGAGCGATCTCTTGCAATTGTAGCTCGGATACGTGCTTTAATTACTCTAAAAGATTGTATCGATTTAATAGGAACGAGCTAGTTTCGAAACAATTCCAGCTATTGTTTACTACAAGTAGTTCTTTGGCAGTTCGTGTATCAAAATCAATTCGACGCACCAATCAAGCGTGGCATAAATACTTCTACGGAGGCTGCATAGACTTGCATGTGAAAATGTTATCCCAGTTAAAGGTATGCTTCATCAGCACACATATTAGGTATTGTGGTGCTTTTTAGTAAATATTAGTTTCTTATGACATATTAATCTATCCGCTGTCTTATAATATGTACTGCCTTATAATGTAGTTTATTTAACAATGTCTGAAAACATTACTTACTGGTTTTTCGAATTATAACAGTATTCTATGCCTAGATGGTGGAGTAAAGCCTCTTTCTCCAAGCTTGATACTTTTTAACTTGCACTATTTACCACTCGTCTCCTGGCAGTAATCTTCGGTGACTTTTGATTAGCATCTTGAGTCTGCTCGTATTTAAAAAAGTATTTTAGGGCTTATTCAAATACCAGGATTACTTACCGGCTTTTTCTTGGCAGTGGAAGTTGGGGACGAGCCCTTTGGAGCAGGTCTTGGTGCTCTTGTCGATCTGCGCATGCGTCACGTGCTCGATGAAGCGCCGCAGGTTGGCGCTAGAGTGCAGCGCTTTGAGCGTCTTCTTGTACTAATGTCAGCACACTAGTGGACACTTACCGCCTGTCTCCTGGCAGTGGAAGTTAGGGTCGAGCCCCTTGGCGCAGGCCTTGGTGATCTTGTCGATCTGCGCATGCGTCACGTGCTCGAGGTAGCGCCGCAGGTTGGCTCACGAGTGCAGCGCTTTGATCGTCTTCTTGTACTAATGTCAGCACACTAGTGGACACTTACCGCCCGTCTCCTGGCAGTGGAAGTTGGGGTCGAGCCCCTTGGCGCAGGCCTTGGTGATCTTGTCGATCTGCGCATGCGTCACGTGCTCGAGAAAGCGCCGCAGGTTGGCGCGCGAGTGCAGCGCTTTGAGCGTCTTCTCGTCCAACTTCAGCATTTTGTACACTCGCCGCTTGTATTTCAGCTGGAACGGTGCAAGTTGGATGTTAGGGTTAGGTGATATATACTGTATGCATGATTTGGAAAAAAATATATTGTTCGTTTGCAAATTTTTGGTAACGTCTTGTGTTCACGTAAAGAATTAATGATGAGATTGTTAATAAATAAATAAAAAGTACTTTAATTGGCTTATGGTGATGTTTTGATTAAAGGCCCTTTAAGGAAAGGATCCTTGTACTTAGTTTTAGTAATTTAAGATAAAAAAGACGTAAATCGTTAAAAAGTTCGTCATTACCTCAAGGTAGCCAACAGGTCCGTTGAAGGGGTAGTCACCGAGCCGGCGCTCCTCGTCCAAGAACTTGCCGGCCTTGCCGTTGACCGGCGGGCAGAAGAGGCCATAATTGAAGCTCTCCTTCAGCTCCTGGGGACAAAAGAGTTGGGTAAGTAATAATAATAATAGTCTCCTAGTAGATTTTGACCACGGCGGCCAATTTCAGCAAAGAACAGCAAACTGCGCTTGACATTTATAGTGCACAAGTGTGAGCGCAATAGGTACACAGGTGCACACTCTCTTTCTTCACTCTTAAGTTGAGATTGGGACGGCAATCTGACATGACCGGAGAGAGATCAGGCGCAGTCACGGGGGTGTAACACCGTCTACTTCCCGACTCCCAGCTGTTTCTGTGAAATTCATAAAGAAAATCTCAGCAACATTGGTTGTTATCACTTTTGTAACAATTTCATATATCCTGTTAAATGCACTATCTTTTTACGTGTTTGTGTATTGTTTTATTGAAGAATGTCCCAGGGACACATGCGGCATACTGTCCCCGCGACTCGCAACTGTTATCGATGGTTGACAAGCTGTCAGTAGCGTGTGGCGGCGTCAGAAAGTGCCAGGTGTGCCCTGGCGGTAAAGATCCTGAATGTCGCTGCACTTAAAATTTCGATTTAGTGCATATCAACCGAATTGTCTCGCACACGTCAAATGAAATGTAAAGACTGCAATCAATCAAATTGCGCCTATGTACGCTGGCGTAAGCGTCTCTTGCGTACCTAACCACTCCGTAACACTCACAGTATAAAATGCTCTTTGCGAAATTCAAATTACCCCCTACGCTGTGTCATCTACACAGCGTAGGGGGTAATTTGAATTTGATTGATTATGATATTCCCGACAATATCCAAGACATTCGCACGAACTTTTATTTATACTTGCAGCATATTTCACACTATAAATAATAGCGTAATTGGTCCTGAAGGGTTATCTATCACATAATTACTGTGTTAGCAAGTTAACATATTACTTAAGTGCGCTCTTAGAGCCATAAATCTTAGAAGCAATAAGCAATTAAAAGTACACTCGAGTGCAAGCGCAAATATAAAAACTGGGCAAGTGCGTGTCGAAAAACGCACATGCATAACATTGAGGGTTCCGGACATTTCAATTAAACAAAAAATATTAAAAATTCTGACCTACTTCTGATGAAGTTTTAAGATCAGAAAGATAACCGATAACCACAACTTAGCTACGTTTGGCGTAACAGCCTAGGTGCCCTGAAGAGTCAGAAGAGGTAAAAAGAATGAAAAGAAACAATTGAGAAAGTTTTTTTTTTTGGATTTGGACAGCTTTTATGTATAATGCTTTTAGTGAACAGAATCACACAGACGAGAAGCTTTTTAACGTCGTATTGTTTACTACGGAACTCTGAACCGTTCTGAAATATCGTGCATTTCAGTTAATCGGCCGGTTAACGCAGTGCTAATGCTAAGTCCATTCCAACTATCTGAGGGGATATTTACGGCGTAATAATTTACTCCATTAAAGGGTGCTAAGTGCTGACACCTATGTGATTTTTTCACACAGAACGGAATGCAATTTCTTTGTACTAAAATTATTGAGTGCATCAGTTCTATACTCATATTTAAGTGGGTTCCTATAGCACTCTATAGGAATAATATTTAGGTTAAATAACTTGTAAATTGTAGCTAACGAAGTAAGATGTCAGTAAGTTATTAATTGATTACAAATCTGAATGTAATCAAATTGTTGAGACATTTTGATTGATGCATTGGCTATCGAAAAAGGATGACGTTGCTGTAACTTTATCATTTGATAAAATTATTTCAATTCACAATTTGCGGATGAGTCGTAACAAAGAAGATGTTGGAGACGTCACTCTTGTTATCAGAACTGAAACTGAGGAATGTTGAAGAAATTTAATACTCCTGCGAACATGTTGGCATTGCGGAGGCGTTTTGTTTCTGTTTATTCTTATTGTGTATCGGGCACGGAGCAGACAATGACATGTCAACGTACTATAATGGAATGGAATGGACGGGGCCGCGGAGTTTACAAATAGAAGGATGGAACAACACCCACGCGTCTGTCCGTCCGTCCGATAGCATACCTACATCGTGACTTGTATGGTCACCTGCACAAACTACAACCCCTTGGTTACAAGTTCGCTCCTATAACACCTGCATAAGACATCTTAGTTTTTAGCTAAATGTGCGGCGGTGTGTACATGATCTAACGAATTGCTTGTCTGATAAAAATATATCCAGTAATAGATATAAGCAGGGAAACACACATGGTTAGATGTGGCAATGTATACAGCGTGAAGTAAATACACTGGTTTATGTCACACGAACTTTGCGATGATTTTTGTTTTTGTTGGTGTACCCTCATACTTAAAAAAATCTTTCAATCACGTCCAGCTTTTTTGTGACAGCTACATATCCATTTCTGACTTCATATACGAGGTTTCGACTGTATTACTATTGCAACCGACTAACTTACATCTTATATTATCGTTTGTTACATCGTTGACATGCCACGAAAGTGTTCTCATGACCCCGATAGCTTTTGTTATGTGAGTGAAAAGTTTTATAGGACACCATTGATCGGAAGAATTAGGTGAACTTATAATGCCATACAAAACTTTAGGGTGTAATAATTATGTCCTTTAAAAATACATATGATGGACTCCCATCTAGATTTCTTTCCGGCAAATTTGGGTGCTGTAAGCGACGAGCAAGGCGAGAGGTTCCATCTGGACATTTCGATAGCGGAGAAGCGCTATCAAGGGAAAGGGAGCGTTGGAATGTTAGCAGATTATTGTTAAACACTTCAATAAGACCTCCCAGAAGGCAAATTAAAACGGAAATCATAAGTTGTTCTAAATAAGGCAACAATGATTTCACTCAATGTAGCTGATGTGTGTACTTATTTACGAAAATATATGTTTTTATGTCACAAGGTAAGCTGACGTGTCCATTTTTTTTCATTCACATATAACTGTTTAGCGGCCACAATACATTCCAAATTTTATATAAATTTTCATGTGACAAAATAAGTTTACATTTTGTTGACCAGTGATGTCTAAACGTAGAAAAGGAATTTTATGTGGGAATTTCTATTTGTATCTTACGCTAAGGTTCCTTTGTTTCCAATTGTATTTTAGTAGAGGTAGAGGTACCTTACTAGGTGTATTCTGAATCCATTCTCAAATCCAATATTGATGAGTGTGATTCACCACTATACTTTAGATACGTAAGCACCGATGTAATTATGAACGCATTCAATGAAATAAATATGAAAAAAACCGAGGATCTGTGGGGAATATCCGTATGTATCATTAAAACTATTATTGAATTCATAGCACCTCTTTTAGCGATCATTTTTAACAAATGTATTGATGAAGGAAAATTCCCAAATTTAATGAAATTTAGTAAAATAGTACCGTTATTTAAATCTGGTGACAAAAATAACCCCTCAAATTTTCGACCAATATCTATCTTACCGGTTCTAAGTAAAATTTTTGAAAAGATTATATTCAATCAGCTACTATTTCACTTCACATCAAACAATTTATTGCATAATAAACAATTTGGTTTTACAAAGGGTCGCAGTACTGCTGATGCTGGAGTCGCTCTGTTGAAACATATATTTGATGCCTATGATAGTAAGCATGATGCTGTGGGAATTTTTTGTGACCTCTCTAAAGCGTTTGATTGTGTTGACCATGAGACCCTGTTGAGAAAACTACGCCATTATGGTGTATCAACTGATGCATGTAACTTATTTAATTCATATCTCACTGAGAGAACACAAAAGGTTTCTATCAATGGAGCAGAGTCTCCTGGAGCACCTCTCACTATGGGTGTGCCCCAGGGTTCGATATTGGGACCCTTACTGTTTCTGATATATATTAATGACCTTCCATACTTTGTCGACGGTGCTTGTGAGATAGTGTTATTTGCTGATGATACTTCACTACTTTTTAAAACTCCAAGGGGTAAAGAATCGTTTGACGATGTAAATGGTACTCTCTCGCGAGTACTTCATTGGTTCACCGTTAACAATTTATTGCTTAACGCGACCAAAACTAAATGCATTAAGTTTACAATGCCCAATGTCCGACAAGTTCCAACAAAGGTTGTTGTTAAGGATGAACAACTAGTTACTTCAAATACTGCAACTTTTTTGGGAATTACTTTAGATGATAAGCTCCAGTGGGGTCCTCATATCATGACCTTATCAAAGAGACTAAGCTCCGCTGCATACGCTGTAAGAAAGATAAGGTTTCTGACTGATGTTGAAACGGCAAGACTAGTTTATTTTAGTTATTTTCACAGTATCATGTCATACGGCATCTTACTATGGGGCTCAGCTGCAGATATAGAGACAATTTTCGTATTGCAGAAACGAGCCGTGCGGGCTAGTTTAGTTTAGTTTAGTTTTGCAGGGCTTTTTTCCGCACTTAGCCTCACGATTGGGCCATTGTGCGTGTTTGCCTCTATTCCAACCAACCCAAGCTCTCCCAGAAGGCTAGCAGCCTGCCTAGGCCACTAAAGATTTCCTGGAATGATGTTGGGTTTTTTAGAATGTCTGCTCGCTGTTTTTCCACGCTTGTGCACTCCATGAGTACATGCTGTGGCGTTTCCTCTTCCTCGAGGCATCCTCTGCATCGAGGGCTGTTTGTTACACCTATGTTAAATAGGTGCTTGTTTAGGGGACAATGGCCTGTTATTATCCCTATAACTCTGCGTAGATTGTCGCGCGTTAGTTTGGCGAGGTTGCGGGCAAGCTTTTTAGATGGCATCTGAACTGCATTTTTAGTTTGCCTGCAGCCTTCACTGCTTGTCCATTCTAGCAGATGGTTTTTTGCGGTGTCTTCTCGCAGCCATATTTTTATTTGGGCCTGCGGTATAGGTAGTAGCGGTTCCGGGCCAAACACTGTTGTCGCGGATCCCTTTTTCGCGAGTTCATCGGCTGCGTCGTTGCCGAGAGAGTTGCTGTGTCCCTTGATCCACTGCAAGGTTATCTTATTTTTCCTTGCAATGTGTTGGAGTGCGTTGTGGCATTCCAATATGAGGGCAGAGGTTATGGTGTTGTTTTGTAGAGCTTGAAGCACGGATGCACTGTCCGAGACAATTTTGATGTTGAGATCTCCGACGTCTCTGGCTGCAACCGCCTGTGCTGCTCTGATAATTCCGATACATTCTGCTTGGAAAATTGTGTTTAGTTTGTCCAGGGTGGTTGATATGTTGATGTTTAAGTCGTACGAGAACACTCCGGCTCCAGTTCCTTGTGAGGTTTTGGAGCCGTCTGTGTATATCCTAACTTCTTTGACGCCAGAGTTGTCTTTCCGTTCTTCGGTAAGTTGGATAATGTATTCTCGATCAAAGATGTAGTGGCATGGTATCCTGTCCATGGGTGCATCTAGAAGGGGTCTTTCCTTCGTGATGTCCTCCATGATTCTGGAGTGCGTTGTCATAGTGTTTTGTTTCCATAGCCCATTTGCTCTCAGTCTTAAGGCAGCTGCCTTTGCTTCTTCCTGTATGACCAGATGAAGAGGTCTAAGGTTCAGTAGGAACTCTAGGGCGGCTGATGGAGTGGTTCTCATACATCCTGTAGCTGCTACGCTCGCTAGGCGCTGCAAGCTTTGTAGTTTGGATTTGATAGTGGACAGTTGCGTTCTGGGCCACCATACAACTGATCCGTAGGTTAAGGAGGGTCTGATAACTGACGTGTATAGCCAAAGTGTGATTTTTGGATTGAGACCCCATTTTCTGCCAAGGAGTCTTTTGCACTGATAGAATGCTATACAGGCCTTCTTAATTTTGTTGTCAATGTGATTTCCCCAGTTCAACTTGCTATCGAGAGTGATACCCAGATATTTTACTTGAGTTGATAGGGTTAATTCGGTGTTAAATAATTTTGGTAGTTTTAGATTTGGTAGCTTCCTTTTGTTAGTGAAAAGGATGAGCTCTGTTTTTTTGGCCGTGCGGGCTATTTATAAACTTAAATCAAATGAAACACTTAGAGAATTGTTTAAAGAAGTTAAAATACTTACAGTTTACTCGCAATATATTTACGAAAACCTAATTTACGTTCGAAAAAACTTACACTTATTTCCTAAAAATAGCGATTTGCATAACTTCAACACAAGACAAAAAAATAGGCTTGCCGTTCCACATTTTAGGCTTCATAAGGTTGGTCACTCATTTATGGGTAGATGTGTATCATTTTTTAATAAATTACCTGAAAATTTAATTTCATTGCCTTTAGATAAATTTAAAACAGTTGTTAAAGATGTATTAATGTCGAAAGGATATTATAAAATTGATGATTATATAAATGACAAAGATATATGGAAATGTTTAAATGCAAATAATTACAATTATTGTAAATCAATTTTGAAAAGAGGCAATGACAATAGTGACTGAGTTTCTTGCGCCGCTTCTTCTCAGCACTGGCCCAAATTGTCCCGAAGCGGTGGTAGGGTTAATTTATATGTTGGGACGTGTAAAAGTGCTAGTTCTTAGCCTAGTTACAGAAATAAATGAATTTTATTGAATTTTATTTTATTGTACCTAATGTACAATAAGTAGGTAACAAGTAACTGAATATAAATGACAGTCTGATCACCAATTCATGGATACCACACGGATAACATCACCATCTGTATAATGCCACCTGTGTCTAGTAAATGATTTGAATTTGAAAACACCTAATAATAATTTAGAGTGCAAAACTAATATGTTAATCTCTAAGGTATATAACATGGGCCTATAGTTTTATAATCTGTTGCCTGAATTAAATGAATTATGATGAAATCATTGTGTGAATGCACGTACCAAGTGTCTTGTAATTCTAACGATTCAGTTCTTTGATCAAGCAACGTCGATTTATAGAGTCGGTACGATTGATGGCTCGGCACGTCACAGCCGGGGTCAGCTCAGAGTGAGGCTCAGCAAATGACTGCAGTTATTTATTACTTCCTCGAAGGATTCAACTTAATTAAACTGTCTCTGCTGAAAAACATTTCAACTTAGTTATCAACTCGTGAGGCTTACAGAAAGGTGACGAGAAAACAAGACACTAAGTAGTAAACGATGAAAAATTACAAATGTCTAGTCAGGTTTTTATACATAAGCTATGTAAAACACGAATGAAACTGTATTCAGCTGAATACAGTTTCATTCTTGTTTTTTTAATTGAAAGAGATTAGAATGAGAATTTAACTAACTTATTGATGTGTATTGTCGAGCATGTGTAGTAAAATGTATGACGGTGAAATATTCTAAATAAGATAGATTTTGAGAACGCGAAGCCCAAGAGCATTATTTTTCGTATCGGAACAAAGGTACCTACTGCATTAATTTTTCTTACATCGCGGTACGGTTTCTACAATGAACAATAGTAGCACCCAACTGTTACTGTTCCAGTAACCAGTGCCATCATTTTGTAAGAGTGCTCTCGCGATGGGATACAATAGCCGTTGATCATGCTTGTAAGCTTGTAGCCACCGTTTTCTCTATGACGGAGTATGAAGCTAAGAGTATCGCGTTTGGGATAAGCGACCAGCGATATCAAACATTAAAGCTCCTCATAGTAGTTTTAAACAATGATCAATTTATAAAATACTAGCTGTCCCGGCAAACGTTGTTTTGCCATATAAATGTTTAAGGTGGACAACCCTTATCACTAAGGGGTATGAAAAATAGATGTTGGCCGATTCTCAGACCTACTCAATATGCTCACAAAATTTCATGAGAATCGGTCGAGCCGTTTCGGAGGAGTACGGGAACAAACATTGTGACACGAGAATTTTATATTATTGAAATCATCTGCAGCATACGGAGATACAGGGATCCATATTTAGACCTTTGATTGTAAATAGCTAAGCACCAGGCTGTGTTTGTTTCAGTAACCAGTCCTACCATTTTGTAAGAGTGCTCTTGCGATGGCATACAATGGCCGTTGATCATGCTTGTAAGGTTGTAGACTCCGTTTCTGCTACGAACAAAGCTAAGAATCTGCTGGATATGGTGCTTTTAGGATAAGTGAACAGAGGTTTGAAATATTAGAGCTATTTTAATAGAAAAAAAATCTGGCTAGTTTAAACAATGATGAAATTATAAATAAAAACCTTTTTGGATGTTGTTAGTGCCTTTGTTGGTTTAGTGGGTTTTTATCTGGGTATGCAAATCTTATATTATTTTTGTAGCGATACCGAGATATTCGCGCATTCGTACTAAATCCCAAATCTATTGAACATACTGACCATAATATTACGGATGTTGTGAACTATGAAAATGATGTTTAAAAACCGTGACTAGCTTTGCACATCGCTTATACTATGGTACATAGCGAATGTGGTCTCTTCTGTGTCCATTTCTCATAGTGGTGGGCCTTATGATAGAGGGTGTTAGGAAATAGTGGCATTAAGACCCTTGAAGGTGCTTCGAATCAATTGAATTTATAATGCGGATATGAGCGCGTTTAAATGGTCTTCTATGCGCTAAATGGCGGAAATGATGAAGTCACTTAAAATAATAAGGGTACACCTTTAGTTCATGTTTCAACGGTTATTGGCTAACTACTTCATATTAATTGTAACATAAGTATAATAAATTATCATAGACGTATAGGTATGAATAGCAATTATTATTAAAACTATTTGCAATACAAAATACTTAAGGCAACTCCGTACTCCTTTCTTAGTGGGATCTATTTTTTTTGGAGTAGTAAAAGTTAAATCTGATAATATTAATGTAAGCCTAGTGAACACATCATTAAAATGATATTCCTTTACTGCTATGAACTTCAAAACTGTTACAGAGTAGAGCTGATAAGGAAACACTTCCACAGCTGCGATATAAAAGAACATGACCAAAAATATATGAACACCATCCCCACATATCAACAGACTTCAAATTCAAAACTGATATTGATGTGATCGTTAATATCCCATTACTAGTGTGGCGAACTCTGCTATTTGCCATCACAAGCGCATGCCTAACGGTGGCAAGCACGACAGCGAGCGTTGATACGGCTCCATAGGCTAGATGGCGCTGTTAGCCTAGAACCGGCCTATTACCGTACATGAACCGCGGCATATAAGATTTAGATCCAGAATAATATATATAAACAAATCAAGATCATGTCTATTGGACCTTGGTCCCCGATCATACCACCCGGTCGGTAGGAAGCGCTTCCCTTTAGCTTAACTCAACTTAACTCTAAATCAGTTGCGCCAAACTAGACTAAGATTTTTTTTTCAAAAACATCGATGGGGTAATTAAAAAGAATCTTATTTATATTTTAGGTTCAGTACCTAAAGTGGGTATCAATAAAGAAGGTAAATTTAGGTTAGTTTCAAAATTAGGTATAGTACAGACAGATATTTTTATACACAAAATTCAGCCCTAGAAAGTTATCACAATAGCAGATTATTTGACATGAGCGCCGCCGCGGTGCCGCGTCGCGATCCCAAGCCCAAGCGTTGTGAGTCAATACACTTTATAGGCTAAACGTCTACACAAAACATTGAATATCATGGAAACCCCATCGATTTGCTCGATGTCGCCATACTAAAAAAAAAAAATCTCGCTAAAATCTATCATTAAAATAAATGATATGTCATTTCTATTTGTGGGTGGGGACGAAAACGGTCATGGTCCTTTTTCGTTGAAGCGCGGAACCAATATTTCTGGAGTTACGGTTTATTCGGGTACGCGGCGGGAATCCCGCGCAATATCACCGAGAATATGAGAAATATTACACAGCCTTAGGGCGCGTTCACGTTTAACGTCCGTTTTACAGGATCCGTTTTAGCGGACTGGTCGCTACTGGTGATAGTATTCACACACCACATTACAGTACTGATTAGCTACTGTGATTTTATGTGTAAACTGGTTCATACAACTACAAACGCTCATAACACATACGTTTTAACGGACCTGTAAAACTGATTGCTGCTAATTTTGTCGGCTCGGCCTTTTTTACTGGATCCGGAATACTGTATTACCTATGTGTGAACTCGCTTATGCAACTACATACTCTAACAGCATACACGTTTAAACGGCTTATTCCCAAAGGTCCACGACTCTATTGTTTTCAAAAATAAGGTTTCAAAACTTTGATTCCCAACGGGTCCACGACATTAAAAATATAAAACATTTTCTTTCCCAGCGGGTCCATGAGAATGTTAGGTACAATCAGCGTAAAAAGCAGGAGGGTTAAAAAAGGATAGACATTATATTTATTATGAAATAAAAGACCGTGAATAGATTAAACAAGGACTCTTTATTTTTGACTGTTTTTGAACTGTACTTAAAAAAACACAAATTTAGAATAAACACTGTAAATCATCTAACACTAAAAAAATCACGTTTTATTTCAAAAATAATCTCAATCTTACACGAAAATAGACTTAAGCATTAAAAAATCTCAGTTTTGGTATAATCACAGTAAATCATTCTAATCTTATACTAAAATAGACTTGGGCATTAACAAAATTATATCACAATAGATCATCTCAATCTTAGATTAAAATAGAATTAACATGAAAAAATCATTATTTTAAAACAAACACAGGAAAAAACGCTAAATGCGCATCATGATATGTTTTGTTGGATTAAATCTTATAAAAAAACTTTATTAAGACCATTAAATTTGTTAAGAGCATGAATGAAACTTGTTGAATTTTGTTTATATTTGTCACCGATGATCTTTATTTTTAAATATTTATTAACTAAATGTCTGGTTCTATTTTGTTTAAATTTAACCAATGTAAATAAGCACAAATGAATAAACTTTTTTTTGTAAAAGAGTATGATATCAAAGCGAAAGCAAATTTAATAGCGAGGTGTTGCTTATCAAAGTGACAACTGCTAGACCACAGATGAACTTCTTGAATTAAACCATTTAAATGAAATAAAACACTTTCTACGTACCTAATCGCGTTTATTTTATGTTTATTTAGTCCTGACGTTTCGAACCCTTTGCAGGATTCGTGGTGGCTGGTTACGATATTGAAATCACACAGCAAGTTGTTGTTTTACGTTCGTTCTTTGCGATACTAATAGCACAAACCCTCTTGTATCGTTTTTGTTGATTGTACCTCGGATAAGTCTCGTGGACCCGTTGGGAATACATACATGGAGAAGTTAAAATATATTTAAAAAATATATGGACCCAGTGGGAAAGTAGAACAATAGAGTCGTGGACCTTTGGGAATAAGCCGTTTAAACAGAGCGGTAAAACGGACGTTTTATTTATGAGAACGTGCCTTTAGGGTGTATGTGAACGTGCCTTTAGGGTGTTTGTCCACCACGCCGTCACCGTCACGTCAACGAGTAAATGTATGAACGATATGACGACGCCGAAGTATCGGATCGGTATTCACATACGTTTTCTAGTTGACGTGATGGTGGCGCCGGTGGACAAGCGCCCTTATTCAGGGCTCGGCTTAAATGCCACGTCCCCGGAAACCGTCATATCGGAAGTTTTAAATCTTATCTCGCATCGGATTGGAAGCGAGACGAACAATTTTTCTCCTTGTGAATATTTTAGTGGAGGTTTTTGGTGAATGTGAGATGAGTGAGTGAGAGGAAAAAAAGAGAGCCAATGTTGAAAGATTCTGTTTAAACAAAAATCTTGCTATTAGTTCAAAGTGAGAAAAGTATTTTCCCACTAAAAGGTATGTAAATAATGCGATCAGAGTTCAAGAGCTAGAAGGAAAAAGTATGCTGTAGATTATTTAGCGGATTGAAGCTTAGTTCTAGTCTTCTAGGTAATGAAAACGTCAGTAGGATTTATCTATTACGGGAAATAGTGATCTCATTCTTTTCAAATGAAAACCAAGACTTGAGCAGCCGTCTCTCTCGATCCCCGTTCTAATACTGTTTCGTGATATATGAAACGCCAGAAAATATTGTATGAAACGTCTAGTGATAAATTGAGTCGCCACGTCAGAGTTCAGCCGTTCTTCCATTTGTATGGATTAAACCGTCTCTATAAACTATTAAACTGTTTGTGGTCGCGATGATTGAGCCTTTAATTAAACCTTCACATCTAATGGCTTTCCAGATTAATTAATTTGTGGAGTATGACTTGGTGTAATTGATTTAATTTACCGATAACTTACAATGTAACAATTGCCTCGGTTGATCTAAAACACTCAGTGTGGCGTGGTTAGTTTTGAAATTATAGTGCTATGTATATGATTGTATATACCGACCATATAGCCGAAAACAAATTGTAACCAACAACCTAGTTCATAGGTAAGTTATCGTTTATATTTCATGAACAACACCTAAACAAAAAAAAAATAAACTGATAAAGACGGGACTAGAATTTGCAACTTACGCAAGCCGGGCGATTGCTTTAACCAATTTTATATGTTTTCTGGAGATCAAAGAGATATATGTATACTTGTTGTTGGTATAAAGAGCTTGTTACTTGAACAGTGTTACGTATGCGAACCCACATACAATTCGTCACTACTTAGTGACAATGGCACCGCGATCTTTGCATACAATACGCGGTGGGTGACAGGGCATAAATGCCTTCGGGCCGGTCTGACACCGTACGGTAACAGTATACGATGTGGGCTAAATATCACATCGATGCATGTCGACAGATATATGCTCATCTATAATATAAAAATGAAACCTAAATGTTTTGGTAAGCGCGTAACTCAAGAACGCCTGGACCAATTTGGCCAATTCTTTTTTATGTTATTTCTTAAAGTACGGGTATGGTTCTTACGAAGAAACGATTTAAAAAAAAGAACGGGCAGGACAACGTCTGCGGGGTCCGCTAGTTAGAAATATAGGTTTCATAACAAAATAGAGATTTCGTTGTAGCACAGGTACTTAATTCTGACAACGATAAAGCAACAAAATAATACGAACGTACCTAATGGTCAATAGGCTATATCGCTTAATCAGGTTAAGACATATATTATGCCATTTTTTAACGACAAAATTAGATTTTATCAGGCTTGAACCAAAGACTTATATTTTATACATATAGGTCATAAATAACATAGAGATCGTTGGCTTGAACATATTGTCTCCTTAACTTTTGGGCGCAGGACCCAAACGCTTCGAGACAAAACATTATTAAAACTGTATATTTGAGAGAACCATTTGCTTACCTGAGATCACATACTGTACTGTAACTTAGTCTGTTTCATTATTAAAACCACATGGTACACGTTAGAGCATTGCAGTGTAAGGTTTTTTGAGGGTAACATTTTCAGTGAAATTTCTAAAGAATAAAAGTACTAACATATTGATATCTTTTAGACTAACTTAACGGTTTAGTACGAGTAAGTGACACTGAGCGAGGGATTGCTAGCGTCGAAATCCTTACCATATCCCGAATGAATTTATGTGACCGATTTAAACAAGTTATAAACGACATAAATATCTCTATCTCATCAGCCTATATACGTCCCACTGCTGGGCACAGGCCTCACCTCAATTAAGAGGTGGTCCAAGCCATACTCCACCACGCGGGCTCAGTGCGGATTGGTGAAGGGGTGTCTGTAAGGTAAGTGACCAACCTTACTGTCAGATGCTATTAAGCCGCCCGAGGGCCTCTGACCAGGCTTAACGACTAATATCTGTCGATATTAACCGGGACCAACAGCTTAACGTGCCTTCCGAAGCACGGAGATGCTTGTAAATAGACGTCACTTAAATGGTCAGAATGGTCACCCATCCCAAACATGACCGCGCCGTAGGTTGCTTAACTTTGAGTATCACTACTAAAGCGCTGCAACCACTGCGCCACAAGCACCTCTACACATAAATATGCTTCAGTTTAAAGGTGAAATTGTTTTAGAATTATTTCTGAGTGGTTTATAATACACATGTATTAGTAAACTTGCTAACCTTTACCTTTACTTGTTCCTATGTAACTTATGTAATTGAAAGTTGAAGGCAGGGCGTTTTTGTTTTCATTTTTATCCCGCCCGCCCAACTATGTTCAATACATGAACATACATTTATTAATTTAACTATTTTTAGTTTATAAATTAGTAGTTTTGATAACCATTGATTTGGCATCAGTATTTTTATTTTAAGTGTTGGCAACTTTTTCTCTCTTTGCGCAACCTTTGGAACATTGTTCTCATTTTTATCATTTAAAATAAATGTAGCAATACGCTATATTTTCAAGTAAAGCTTGTTTCATTCCAACAAATGTTACTTCAGAGAAGTAACCCTAGAGTATGACACGTAGGTCGAACGGTTAGCGGGTCACCGGATTGATGCTGTCGCGATGTATCGGAGCTTCTCGTGGGACCAACACGGCTTTGTTTCGTAATTGCTACAAACAATAGGCAGTTTGCACTTATTATCTATGACTTAGCCGAGTATTGCCGTATTAAGAAAAAACTGTCAGTGGATCCATTAGATTTACAAAAAACGGTAAAAGAATGATAGGGGAGAAGAGGTTATATATCACTCGAATCTTATCTTTATTAAATTAATCCACTAACATTAAATTTTATTTTATTTTACACGAATATGTAGCGCAATGTTAAAATAATAAACGAAACATTGTTACAAAAGCACAGCGCGAAATAAATAAGTTTGCAATGTTTTCTTTTCTTTTATTTTTCCAGACAGCCCGTCTGACACCTTCTACTGGCCAGTATTTTTTAGGTGCCAAAGGCTGCAAACTCTTTTAAAATATTGAAAAAAAGGAGGGTATCTTAAATGTCAAATGATCAAGTGGCATACGACCGTGGCTATTATCTGAACATCAATATGATCTTGCTTCATACTTTTGAGTAGTCGGGTTTTAGTTTTGGAACTTTTTTTTTATAAAATGCACATAATAGGTAGGTACTATTTTGCGAAATGATGTCTCGTCTGTAATAGAACTAATAGTTTTATTATATCAGTAAACAAACGGGGCGACTTGCAGAGGGAAGCAATCAATTTATGGCGTTGCCGGCCGGTAATTGATGAGAGGCGCGGGCCGGTCGGCTATGCTGCCTTTGCTTTACGAAAAAAAGTTTTTGTACTAAGCAAAGCAAGTAAAATTAATGCATAAAACCGTTTCATAGAAAAGATGCAATGCAAATGTCATGATTTTTCTTTATGAATAAATGTGAATTTTAGGAAAACTCTAAGCTAAATAACACTATTTACTTACTGTCCTTGATGCGGATGACAATGAAACTTCTAACCCGTAATTTTAATTTGTGAATATTTTCAATAGGTGATAGCTAGCTAGCTAGCTTCATAGTGGCTATGTACCTATGTAAAACCAATTTATTTCCATAAAGCTGTAGAGGTGCTTGTGGCGCAGTGATTGCAGCGCTTTGGTAGTGATACCAAAAGTTAACAACCTACGGCGCGGTCATGTTTGGGATGGGTGACCATTCTGACCATAAAAGTGACGTCTATTTACAAGCATCTCCGTGCTTCGGAAGGCACGTTAAGCTGTTGGTCCCGGTTAACATCGATAAATATTAGTCGTTAAGCCTGGTCGGAGGCCCTCGGGCGGTTTAATAACATCTGACAGTAAGGTTGGTCACTTACCATACACACACCCCTCCACCAATCCGCACTGAGCCCGCGTGGTGGAGTATGGCTCGCACCACCTCATAGTTGAGGTGAGGCCTGTGCCCAGCAGTGGGACGTATATAGGCTGATGATGATGATGTAGAAACCAACTTTTATTTACAGAGAATTAAATTAAAGTAAATATTCAGTCAGCGAAGAATGGAGAGAAGCTACTTAGGTATCAAATTGAAAGATAAAATAAGGAACACTGTCATCCGCAAAAAAACCCGTATAAAAGATGCACTTACCTATTCTCTCCAAAGAAAGTGGAGGTGGGCAGGTCACCTGGCAAGGTCCACTGATAATAGGTGGACACAAAGAGTGATAAGATGGACGGGACCACGAGGCACCAGAGCGAGAGGTAGACCGAATGCCAGATGGGCTGACGAAATCGTGGCTGCAGCAGGTCGTGGATGGCTTCATTTAGCCAAAGATAGGGAAAAATGGAATTCTTTGGAGGAGGCTTTTACCCTGAGGGGGTCCATACAATTATAAATTATAAGTTAAGTTATTAGTTATTAATATAAAATCATGTTAATTTAATTAGTGTCACTTTATTTTATTGGAATTTTAATTTTTTAGTAATTATTTGTATGGAATTAAATAAAGCTTATTATTATTATTATTATTAAATATTCAGTCAATTGGCTTCGACTCGGCTTTCTGATACTATATTATGACGTCAAATTATTGGATTCCCATACAAAATCTATGGAGGTAGATCGTTTTGACAGATGATAAAGAGTACCTATGTCAACGATTGGTAGTGTTTTCTAGCCCTATCATATGTGGTGTAGTTCATCTGTAGATAAGAAGTTTGTCATAGGTTGAGCTTATGTATAACGAGAGCCCTTTACGAGAGCGAGAGACAAGTCTCGTACGTTATCTTAAATTAGAAGATTCAAAAACTACAAACTCAATTAGTTCTATTCATAGGCAAGCACACTCTCTAGACTAAATAACCAACTCGACTTGATCTTTTCACAGGCAAGTGCACTTTGTAGACCAAACGCAGCACAGCTCCGCAAGTAGATCAGTGATCGAGTCGACTGATAGATGTGTTTTGTCCATGGTTTTGTCACATCGAAGTCGCCGCGAGTTGCCCAAGCGACGTTGTGGGTCAACCTTTAGTCTGCCGTCTGACGGACTCGTGTTTTCTTGCGGATATTATTTATCACTTTGGTTCGCGCAATATTTGTCGATGGGAATCTAAAAATGGATTCAATTTATCACATAAACAGTAGGATACAGACTCGTCAGTAGCGGAATAAGTTTGGTACCTACACTACCTTGGTATAGACATTATAACAATTAATGAATACAACTACATTTATAAATAAATTATATGTTAAATTTAAGGAACAAATAATAATAAATTATTTGTTTGCTAAATTAATATAATATATAATCTACACATATATATATATATATATATATATTTATTTATTTGTGTAAGAGCATTCCACCCTGTGTCGCGGTGCTAGGGCCTAAAATATGGTTGAGGTACCTTTTTAAAGATCTCGGCGAGTATTTTGAGCCATAAGTTTAACATTTGTTAGAACTTGAACGCGGAAGAGGTCGCCAGTTACAAAATTATTTTCAGAGTAGAAGAACTTTTATTAGTATTATTTAGGCAACTTGGGTGTTTATTTAACCCTCTGGTTATCGGCCATGACAGTTACGATCAAGTGTTTTACAAAACTGAAAGCCGTTTTTCAAAGTTTTTGTATTTTAGCGAAATAAACTTAACCTGTAACTTAATTGAATAGAACTTGCTTGAAAGAATGATTCAATACGGTCCAACAGAACTCAAGTATCTTAAGAAGATACTCAATTCATAATTAACACACTTTTAACGGTGCTTTTTTTTAAAAGGCGGAAGTAGACAATCTTCGCTGTCTATGGAACGATCGGCACGCATGAATCAGTGCGGTTTGGTTGAGCGCACCCACATTTATTGAGCAGAGAAAGTATCCGATGAGTCGAATATTATCGCAAGGTATTGCTTTCTTCGTTACTTTAGACCCTACTTTGTAATTTAATATCCGCAGTTTCGAGTCTAGTTGTCGCTGTCACACTTGTTTGCAGATAGTGCGAACGAACGGGACGGTTAGAGTCGAAATGATAGCTAGAGCAACGGAGTAGAGCACGAGCATCTGTGTTCATTACGGTACAGTGGAGGTCTGTTCTTAATGCAAGTAGGAATTGTGCTTTCGAATGATTAATTAATTTTACAATGAAAACCTGACTGTTATTAGTACATAATGAGATCCCAAAAACGAAATCATAAGTGAAGCTTAAAGAAGAATATACAATACATCACACTTTTAATTCAGGTGCTCCACGGACAAAGGCAAGGCTCTTAAATTTGAAGAAGAAGGAAGACGATGAAGAAGAAGAATTCATTCTTCACTGTACTAATTTTATTTATTTAATATGAACTATATTAAAAAAAAATAGAATAAAATAATATACGTACATATAAATATCAGGAAATATCAGGTATCATTTCGTTTTCTGATCACAAAATACGTCATTTTGACGGACATCTCACCGCCGCCGTTTTCCCGTCTAATCTCGGACCGCTCTCACCATGGTATCAGTTACCATGACAACCGGTTCATAGATCGCGACCCAATTATGTAACGCGTTTGCGTTTGTCATCGTTTACCATCGCACAGGCAGGCAGAGGCGAAACGCCGTCTCGAAAGCAATTGGAATTACCGCACGCAATGAAGTGGTAACACGTAATAAATCACTCGTACTGATTTTGATATGATCTTTAGCTGTGGGAATGAGAATTGTAGGTGCCATGTGATATGTAATATGATTAACTTAATTCGTTACATAAGTCAAGGACTCAAGTTTTAAAGACATTAAATTTAAGATTTTAAGACATTGAATTTTATCCGTAACAAGAAGGTTGTATAGAAGAAATTGCTCTTAGCGATAAGACCGCCTAAATTGTGGATATTTCAGTGTACGTTGATTTTTGTATATTTTTGGAGGTGAGCAATAAAGATTTATCTATCTTATTGATCAGTGATCACATTTTAAACTTCATCTACTATCACTGAAATTACAGGACTCCTTCATCAGTTTAGTCAGATTTTATGAGATTTATCAGTATTCTGCTTATCCTGCAACAGTACCTACATACTGTAGAACTTATTCGTTAACTTCGTATTCATAATTTGGCTTGCTATTTATTTATTTATTTATTTATTTAAGCTTTATTGCACAACAATACTTTGTACAAAAGGTGGACTTAACGCCGTAGGGCATTCTCTACCAGTCATACCTTTGGGCTAAGCAGAAATGTTTAATGTTTAATGTTTATTCCTACTTAATAAACAACAAAGACATGCAATATGTAACTAACTGTACTCCGCAATAAAAGCCTCTCTAGATATGGGGCGGCGTAATTTGAAACGCCAGTTCGGTAGCGACTAGCGGCCTATAACCCGCCAATATCCGATATCGAAACATATCTGCTAACTGCCTTAGCATCGAACGAGTAATTCTATACAATGGATTTATATGGCGGGTATAACAAGGGTCGGGAATAACTAACTGTAACTGACTTATTATACTTGGGTTCTTTAGGCCCGGTTTCCACTAAAGCGTCTCCGCTTTAACACTAAACCGGGCATAAAGATGAGAAGAGAAGAGAGATGTGTTTTGAATAAACAAACAGATTTCTTTATTTTCAAATTTCCTTCCCGCTTACATTCGGTGGAAATGAATCAAGCGGAGAGGAGATCAATCTGATTGGTTATTCAAAACTCATAGGGCCTCGACTATTTGACTGCCTCGTTGGTGTAGTGGCGAATTTTCTGCGTTTAATTAATCCGAGAGGTCCAGTTCGAATCCCAGGATGAGTTAAAATTGTTTCTGAATGAAACTCAGAAACAGCTCGGATTCGGAATGTTGGCGGAGTTGCAACCCCGTCCCTCGGAATGTACGTTATGCAATACTGCGCCTGATCTCTCTCCGGTCATGTCGGATTGCCGTCTCACTGAACTTTGGGAGTAAAGGAACAGTGAGTGCACCTGTGTATTGCGATCACACTTGTGCTCTATAATATGTCCCGCGTATTAGCTGGTATCTGTTAAAATTGGCCGCCGTGGTCGAAATCGGCTAGGAGGATCTTTGCTTTATGTACAGCCTCGCTGAGTTCTTACGCATTTTACCGAAGGCAAATGTTATTATTATACTTTTTGCAAGCGAAGCAATCTATAGGTTGATCGATCAAGTTTTATTTTTTCGTCCTATCGTGAATCCTAAATGTTTTGGTAAGCGCATAACTAAAGAACGCCTGGACCAATTTGGCCAATTCTTTTTTATGTTATTTCTTAAAGTAGGGGGATGGTTCTTACGAAGAAACAATTTAAAAAAAAGAACGGGCAGGACAACGTCTGCGGGGTGCGCTAGTTAGAAATATAGGTTTCATAACAAAATAGAGATTTCGTTGTGGTACAGGTACTTAATTGAGACTACGATAAAGCAACAAAATAATACAAACGTACCTAATGGTCAATAGGCCATATCGCTTAACCAAGTTAAGACATATATTATGCCATTTTTAAACGTCAAAATTAGATTTTATCAGGCTTGAACCATACACTTATATGTATTTTATACATATAGGTCATAAAGAACATAGAGGTCGTTGGCTTGAACATATTGTCTCCTTAACTTTTGGGCGCAGGACCCAAACGCTTCGAGGCAAAACATTATTAAATCTGTATATTTTAGAGAACCATTTGCTTACCTGAGATCACATACTGTACTGTAACTTAGTTTGTTTCATTATTAAAACCACATGGTACACGTTAGAGCATTGCAGTGTAAGGTTTTTTGAGGGTAACATTTTCAGTGAAATTTCTAAAGAATAAAAGTACTAACATATTGATATCTTTTAGACTAACTTAACGGTTTAGTGCGAGTAAGTGACACTGAGCGAGGGATTGCTAGCGTCGAAATCCTAACCATATCTCGAATGGATTTATGTGACCGATTTAAACAAGTTATAAACGACATAAATATCTCTATCTCATCAGCCTATATACGTCCCACTGCTGGGCACAGGCCTCACCTCAATTAAGAGGTGGTCCAAGCCATACTCCACCACGCGGGCTCAGTGCGGATTGGTGAAGGGGTGTCTGTAAGGTAAGTGACCAACCTTACTGTCAGATGCTATTAAGCCGCCCGAGGGCCTCTGACCAGGCTTAACGACTAATATCTGTCGATATTAACCGGGACCAACAGCTTAACGTGCCTTCCGAAGCACGGAGATGCTTGTAAATAGACGTCACTTAAATGGTCAGAATGGTCACCCATCCCAAACATGACCGCGCCGTAGGTTGCTTAACTTCACTACCAAAGCGCTGCAACCACTGCGCCACAAGCACCTCTACACATAAATATGCTTCAGTTTAAAGGTGAAATTGTTTTAGAATTATTTCTGAGTGGTTTATAATACACATGTATTAGTAAACTTGCTAACCTTTACCTTTACTTGTTCCTATGTAACTTATGTAATTGAAAGTTGCAGGCAGGGCGTTTTTGTTTTCATTTTAATCCCGCCCGCCCAACTATGTTCAATACATGAACATACATTTATTAATTTAACTATTTTTAGTTTATAAATTAGTAGTTTTGATAACCTTAGTGCTGGCATCAGTATTTTTATTTTAAGTGTTGGCAACTTTTTCTCTCTTTGCGCAACCTTTGGAACATTGTTCTCATTTTTATCATTTAAAATAAATGTAGCAATACGCTATATTTTCAAGTAAAGCTTGTTTCATTCCAACAAATGTTACTTCAGAGAAGTAATCCTAGAGTATGACACGTAGGTCGAACGGTTAACGGGTCACCGGATTGATGCTGTCGCGATGTATCGGAGCTTCTCGTGGGACCAACACGGCTTTGTTTCGTAATTGCTACAAACAATAGGCAGTTTGCACTTATTATCTATGACATACCCGAGTATTGCCGTATTAAGAAAAAACTGTCAGTATTGTCAGTGTCATTAGATTCACAAAAAACGGTAAAAGAATGATAGGGGAGAAGAGGTTAAATATATCACTCGAATCTTATCTTTATTAAATTAATCCACTAAAATTAAATTTTATTTTATTTCACACGAATATGTAGCGCAATGTACTCGTAAAAAATAATAATCGAAACATTGTTACAAAAGCATGGCGCAAAATAAATAAGTTGGCAATGTTTTCTTTTATTTTATTTTTCCAGTCAGCCCGTCTGACGGCCAGTATTTTTTAGGTGCCAAAGGCTGCAAACTCTTTTAAAATATTGAAAAAAAGGCAGGTATCTTAAATTGTACTAAATAAGTAATGTCAAATGATCAAGTGGCATACGACCGTGGCTATTATCTGAACATCAATATGATCTTGCTTCATACTTTTGAGTAGTCGGGTTTTAGTTTTGGAAGTTTTTTTTTGTAAAATGCACATAATAGTTAGGTAGTATTTTGCTAAATGATGTCTCGTCTGTAATAGAACTAATAGTTTTATTATATCAGTAAACAAACGGGGCGACTTGCAGAGGGAAGCAATCAATTTATGGCTTTGCCGGCCGGTAATTGATGAGAGGCGCGGGCCGGTCGGCTATGCTGCCTTTGCTTTACGAAAAAAAGTTTTTGTACTAAGCAAAGCAAGTAAAATTAATGCATAAAACCGTTTCATAGAAAATATGCAATGCAAATGTCATGATTTTTCTTTATGAATAAATGTGAATTTTAGGAAAACTCTAAGCTAAATAACACTATTTACTTACTGTCCTTGATGCGGATGACAATGAAACTTCTAACCCCTAATTTTAATATGCTGACCCTAGATTATGAAAGCAATCTTTCACCTATTATAAATTTGTGAATAAATAAATATTTCAATAGGTGCTAGCTAGCTAACTAGCTTCATAGTGGCTATGTATGTAAAACCAATTTATTTCCATAAAGCTGTAGAGGTGCTTGTGGCGCAGTGATTGCAGCGCTTTGGTAGTGATACCAAAAGTTAACAACCTACGGCGCGGTCATGTTTGGGATGAGTGACCATTCTGACCATAAAAGTGACGTCTATTTACAAGCATCTCCGTGCTTCGGAAGGCACGTTAAGCTGTTGGTCCCGGTTAATATCGATAAATATTAGTCGTTAAGCCTGGTCGGAGGCCCTCGGGCGGTTTAATAACATCTGACAGTAAGGTTGGTCACTTACCATACACACACCCCTCCACCAATCCGCACTGAGCCCGCGTGGTGGAGTATGGCTCGCACCACCTCATAGTTGAGGTGAGGCCTGTGCCCAGCAGTGGGACGTATATAGGCTGATGATGATGATGTAGAAACCAACTTTTATTTACAGAGAATTAAATTAAAGTAAATATTCAGTCAGCGAAGAATGGAGAGATGCTACTTAGGTATCAAATTGAAAGATAAAATAAGGAACACTGTCATCCGCAAAAAAACCCGTATAAAAGATGCACTTACCTATTCTCTCCAAAGAAAGTGGAGGTGGGCAGGTCACGTGGCAAGGTCCACTAATAATAGGTGGACACAAAGAGTGATAAGATGGACGGGACCTCGAGGCACCAGAGCGAGAGGTAGACCGAATGCCAGATGGGCTGACGAAATCGTGGCTGCAGCAGGTCGTGGATGGCTTCATTTAGCCAAAGATAGGGAAAAATGGAATTCTTTGGAGGAGGCTTTTACCCTGAGGGGGTCCATACAATTATAAATTATAAGTTAAGTTATTAGTTATTAATATAAAATCATGTTAATTTAATTAGTGTCACTTTATTTTATTGGAATTTTAATTTTTTAGTAATTTTTTGTATGGAATTAAATAAAGCTTATTATTATTATTATTAAATATTCAGTCAATTGGCTTCGACTCGGCTTTCTGATACTATATTATGACGTCAAATTATTGTATTCCCATACAAAATCTATGGAGGTAGATCGTTTTGACAGATGATAAAGAGTACCTATGTCAACGATTGGTAGTGTTTTCTAGCCCTATCATATGTGGTGTAGTTCATCTGTAGATAAGAAGTTTGTCAAAGGTTGAGCTTATGTATAACGAGAGCCCTTTACGAGAGCGAGAGACAAGTCTCGTACGTTATCTTAAATTAGAAGATTCAAAAACTAAAAACTCAATTAGTTCTATTCATAGGCAAGCACACTCTCTAGACTGAATAACCTACTCGACTTGTTCTTTTCACAGGCAAGTGCACTTTGTAGACCAAACGCAGCACAGCTCCGCAAGTAGATCAGTGATCGAGTCGACTGATAGATGTGTTTTGTCACATCGAAGTCGCCGCGAGTTGCCCAAGCGACGTTGGTTGTGGGTCAACCTTTAGTCGGCCGTCTGACGGACTCGTGTTTTCTTGCGGATATTATTTATCACTTTAGTTCGCGCAATATTTGGGAATCGAAAAAAATGGATTCAATTTATCACATAAAAAGCACTATAGAATACAGATTCGTCAGTAGCGGAATAAGTTTGGTACCTACATACATGCTTAATGTCTCTATACATATATTATTTGAAATAATATAGCTCATAGACAATATAACTCATAGACATTATAACAATTAATGAATACTTATAACTACATTTATAAATAAATTATATGTTAAATTTAACGAACAAATAATTATAAATTATTTGTTTGCTAAATTAATCTAATATATAATCTACATATATATATATATATATATATTTGTGTAAGAGCATTCCACCCTGTGTCGCGGTGCTAGGGCCTAAAATATGATTGAGGTATATTTTTAAAGATCTCCGCGACTATTTTGGGCCAAAAGTTTAACATTTGTTAGAACTTGAACGCGGAAGAGGTCGCCAGTTACAAAATTATTTTCAGAGTAGAAGAACTTTTATTAGTATTATTTAGGCAACTTGGGTGTTTATTTAACCCTCTGGTTATCGGCCATGACAGTTACGATCAAGTGTTTTACAAAACTGAAAGCCGTTTTTCAAAGTTTTTGTATTTTAGCGAAATAAACTTAACCTGTAACTTAATTGAATAGAACTTGCTTGAAAGAATGATTCAATACGGTCCAACAGAACTCAAGTATCTTAAGAAGATACTCAATTCATAATTAACACACTTTTAACGGTGCTTTTTTTTAAAAGGCGGAAGTAGACAATCTTCGCTGTCTATGGAACGATCGGCACGCATGAATCAGTGCGGTTTGGTCGAGCGCACCCACATTTATTGAGCAGAGAAAGTATCCGATGAGTCGGATATTATCGCAAGGTATTGCTTTCTTCGTTACTTTAGACCCTACTTTGTAATTTAATATCCGCAGTTTCGAGTCTAGTTGTCGCTGTCACACTTGTTTGCAGATAGTGCGAACGAACGGGACGGTTAGAGTCGAAATGATAGCTAGAGCAACGGAGTAGAGCACGAGCATCTGTGTTCATTACGGTACAGTGGAGGTCTGTTCTTAATGCAAGTAGGAATTGTGCTTTCGAATGATTAATTAATTTTACAATGAAAACCTGACTGTTATTAGTACATAATGAGATCCCAAAAACGAAATCATAAGTGAAGCTTAAGTCTTTTGCTTGAATATTATACAAGGATTGGACGATGAAGTTAACAAAAAGAAGAATATACAATACATCACACTTTTAATTCAGGTGCTCCACGGACAAAGGCAAGGCTCTTAAATTTGAAGAAGAAGGAAGACGATGAAGAAGGACTATTCATTCTTCACTGTACTAATTTTATTTATTTAAATATGAACTATATTAAAAAAAAATAGAATAAAATAATATACGTACATAAAAATATCAGGAAATATCAGGTATCATTTCGTTTTCTGATCACAAAATACGTCATTTTGACGGACATCTCACCGCCGCCGTTTTCCCGTCTAATCTCGGACCGCTCTCACCATGGTATCAGTTACCATGACAACCGGTTCATAGATCGCGACCCAATTATGTAACGCGTTTGCGTTTGTCATCGTTTACCATCGGACAGGCAGGCAGAGGCGAAACGCCGTCTCGAAAGCAATTGGAATTACCGCACGCAATGAAGTGGTAACACGTAATAAATCACTCGTACTGATTTTGATATGATCTTCAGCTGTGGGAATGAGAATTGTAGGTGCCATGTGATATGTAATATGATTAACTTAATTCGTTACATAAGTCAAGGACTCAAGTTTTAAAGACATTAAATTTAAGATTTTAAGACATTGAATTTTATCCGTAACAAGAAGGTTGTATAGAAGAAATTGCTCTTAGCGATAAGACCGCCTAAATTGTGGATATTTCTGTGTACGTTGATTTTTGTATATTTTTGGAGGTGAGCAATAAAGATTTATCTATCTTATTGATCAGTGATCAAATTTTAAACTTCATCATCTATCACAGAAACTACAGGACTCCTTCATCAGTTTAGTCAGATTTTATGAGACTTATCAGTATTCTGCTTATCCTGCAACAGTACCTACATACTGTAGAACTTATTCGTTAACTTCGTATTCATAATTTGGCTTGCTATTCCTACTTAATAAACAACAAAGACATGCAATATGTAACTAACTGTACTCCGCAATAAAAGCCTCTCTAGATATGGGGCAGCGTAATTTGAAACGCCAGTTCGGTAGCGACTAGCGGCCTATAACCCGCCAATATCCGATATCGAAACATATCTGCTAACTGCCTTAGCATCGAACGAGTAATTCTATACAATGGATTTATATGGCGGGTATAACAAGGGTCGGGAATAACTAACTGTAACTGAGTTATACCTGGGTTCTTTAGGCCCGGTTTCCTCTAAAGCGTCTCCGCTTTAACCGCTAAACCGGGCATAAAGATGAGAAGAGAAGAGAGATGTGTTTTGAATAAACAAACAGATTTCTTTATTTTCAAATTTCCTTTCCGCTTACATTCGGTGGAAATGGATCAAGCGGAGAGGAGATCAATCTGATTGGTTATTCAAAACACATAGGGCCTCCACTATTTGACTGCCTCGTTGGTGTAGTGGCGAATTTTCTGCGTTTAATTAATCCGAGAGGTCCAGTTCGAATCCCAGGATGAGTTAAAATTGTTTCTGAATGAAACTCAGAAGCAGCTCGGATTCGGAATGTTGGCGAAGTTGCAACCCCGTCCCTCGGAATGTACGTTATGCAATCCTGCGCCTGATCTCTCTCCGGTCATGTCGGATTGCCGTCTCACTGAACTTTGGGAGTGAAGGAACTCTATAATATGTCCCGCGTATTAGCTGGTATCTGTTAAAATTGGCCGCCGTGGTCGAAATCGGCTAGGAGGATCTTTGCTTTATGTACAGCCTCGCTGAGTTCTTACGCATTTTACGAAGGCAAATGTTATTATTAGAATAGAATAGAATATGTTTATTTGCTTAAAACATGGTAAATTTGATAACAGAATTTCTTCTTAGACCATCATGTTTTGCCATAGGCGGCATGCAAAAATTATATGTAAGTTAAAGTTAAACAATTAATTAATTTCATTTATACACTACACATTTTTACTATTTGAACATTTTAGATAACATTAATTCATGGCCTAATTATATAATACATTTCTATTTAATATACATACTCAATATAGTTTAGTAATATTTATTCATGTCACAATAACGATTATTATTATTATAAATTAATCATGTCAAAAATTCAGTCAGATTATAAAAACATTCTTGTTGGACATATTTACGTAATTTTGTCACAAACATATTATAGGGAAGCTGTCTTATGTCATAAGGTATTTTATTGTAAATTTTTACTGACATGGCCTGGCAGTTTTTATTGAAAAATGCACTATTGCTCGGAGGAACTTGCAATCTATAAATATCTCTCTGGCGTAATCTTAAATCCAGATGAATATATTTTTCAAAAAGCTCAGGATTTCTCCTAACAAATACTCCAGTCTCTAAGATGTAAAGCCCGACTAGAGTTATAAGATTTAGCTGTTTAAATAAAGGTTTACAGGATTCCATTGGCCCTGCACAACAAATTGCCCTGACGCATTTTTTTTGCATCAAAAATACTCTATTTATTTCACTTGAGTTACCCCATATTATGAGACCGTACCTTAATATTGAGGACACATATCCATGATATGCAGTCAGAGCAGTTTCCTCTCCTGCTACAAATCGTAATTTTTTAAGTGCGTGAACAAAACTACTTAATCTTTTACACAAGTCGTCAATGTGGGGTTTCCAGCTACAGTGCTGGTCAAGGATGATACCCAAAAACTTTGCCTCATTAACTTCATCAATTGCTATGTTCTGACATGTGACATTTAGCTTTGGGCGGTTTGCTTTATAGTTTGAGAACTGTATAAATTTGGTTTTTAATAAGTTTACACTCAGGTCATTTTGCGTTAACCAAGAAACAACATCAGCTATAGTTTCATTTATAACCTGGTTATAATTTGGATTTTTATCAAAATTTGGTATGATAAGAGATATGTCATCAGCAAATAGTATAGTCTGGTAATTAATCTGTTTAGGCAAGTCATTAATATATATAAGAAATAGTAAAGGACCCAAGACACTACCCTAGGGTACGCCGCATGTATTCTGTACAAATGACGATTTGTATGTTACAATTTCATTATTCTGAGGATTCCTTTTTCTTATCTCAACATATTGTAATCGGTTTGAGAGATAACTTTTCAGCCAATCTAAAGCTTGTCCTCTAATGCCATAATAATTGCATTTTTTTAAAAGTCCACAGTGATTTACACAGTCAAATGCACGGCTCATGTCAAAAAACACTGATACCACCGGATACTTTTTGCAAGCGAAGCAATCTATAGGTTGATCGATCAAGTTTTATTTTTTCGTCCGGAAAATACTTTACGCATACCTCCAACGGAGGGGTGATAGTTATAAGGGACATCAGAACTCGGTAAGAGCTTTGCTTTGTGAATTTGTCTAGGGGGCTTGTTATGTTTTTTTAGCGTTTCTTCCTTCTCGGTCGCTGTATAAAGCGTCTAGTCGCCAGTCGCTTGGCTCTCCAATCGCCATTATTCGCCATAGATCGCAATATGCGCGCGCGCTTGATAACTCCGACAGCTGTATTTACGGCTACACGAACCGCGGTACCGGTACGGCGTGAATTGGCCGAAAGGTCTGCTGTTACGACTCGTTATATCTTATTTGGAATTCTTATTTGTTGTTCGAATTGGAGCCGATATCCTTCACCGATTCTGCTGGGAGATAACGTTTAATTTGTGATCTCTTAAAAGGAGGGCGAAAAGAGCAATTTTAGGATACCAGCATTTATCTGGAAATAAATAAAGGTAAAAAGACAATAAACTCGCTTACGAAATTTGTCAAAAAGCTAGTTCTCATACACCTCATACTCTCGTATGAGGTGTATGAGAACTAGCTTTTTGACGGACACAAAAGAATGTCTAATGTATATTTCAATTCTTATAGTTTTATGAATTACCGTGATAAGTATACATGTAACAAACTTTAGATAAAAAATTTTCTACCGAAAAAATAATTAAACTCTTTCAATCAATACAATATATAATGGAATAATTTATTTGCTTAAGAATAGGGTACACTGAAGTTATTACAAATTTTCAAAAGTTCGGCCTACTCAGCCATTAATAATAGCTTACATACATTTTTACAAGTTGATTTAAACAACAAGTATTCAATAAGTTTTTTTTTTAAATCTGGACGCATTAGCTGCCGTGGCACATCCTTATTTTCCAAGTTGTCACCGGCCGATAAGGTCAATATACCCTCACGGAGTTTTTAGAAGTTGGCCTAAAACAGGAGTAGGATAAAAGTATTACTGAAATGATAAAAATACTATACAAAATAATATTTCCGACGGTGTCTCCACCAAGACACACAGTAGGCTTGCAAGGCTTGCTTAGAGAAGGAATCGCTTAACCCTAAAATTAACACTAAAACGAGGTCGGATGATAACCGAATAAACAGTGATCATACTGTTACGCATTTTTGTGATTTTTCGTTGGACGTATTTGTATGCATACCCTTTTCTAGACATCCGTCTTGAATTCCACGCTTAAGTGTAGGGTTAGATAAGCTCTTCATGTAAGTTACTACTTTATGCTCTAGTCAAAACACCTAAAATGTTTACGCCTAAAACGCTTCAGCTTGTGCTGTAACCTTCATGATATTTGCTCCAGTAATTAGCGCCTCCCGTCGGCAGCCGGAAACTTGTAACTGCGAAAGGTGAGTTTCCAGGCTACTCTGAAACTCAATGACCTCGCTCCGTCGTTTCGTATTCAGTCATCACTGATACTTACACTTTGACGTAATGTTCTAGAAGTTGATTTTTACGCAAGAGGTCGCGGGTTTGATCCCCGCACTGTACAAACATTTGTGTGCATGAACATGTCTGTTTGTACTGGTCTGGGTGTTACATGTATTTATTTAAGTTTATTTGTAATACCGCAGTTGATTCTGATATCTGTAACACAAGTGCTTATGCCAGTTACCACGGTTTCAGATCAATGTATGTGATGTTGTTGTATATTTATTTATTTATTATTATTTATTACACTATCCTGATCGTGTAAGCAAATAAGATGGCCAGATTCGAAAATAAGGACGAAGCATTACAGAGGCTATTTCGTCTGTGTATTCGGGTCTAGCGAGTCAAGTTCATAAAGGTAGTATTTGTACTGTAGTTGTATTTCGCAATAGGCGACATTGAACCTCACACCCACGTGCGGGTCGCGTAACTTACTAATTAGTAAGAATTCATATGGAACACTAAGCAAAACTGGTGACCGCGTCGCACGACCGCTAACTTTAGAAGTGGGTCGCACGTTGCGGTCGTAACCGAATGCTACCTTTAAGAGTGACAAGGATGCCTATACCGAAACTGCAGACAACGACTTAGAGAGTAGGGTCCCAGAGTAGGTTCTCCGGATGGGACGCTGCTTCCTTCAGGACGCGGGTATACGACTCAATTACCCATAAATATGTATTGGGGTACCGTTCTCAGGAAACGGGATGACATTTTCCTGCCTAACTGCGTTTATGCAAAGTTTCGTATAAATAGTGAGTAATTGGCCGAGTAGGTCGTAAATTTACTATATAACTTAATCGGTCGTAAATTTATATTAATACTGCAATATAAACATAGCAGGGACCAGACAAACTTTGCTTCGTTTAGAACTTGGTTCGTTTGAGTGTAAGTTAATTTAAATTCTTAGATCACAAATAAAGAAAATATGGAAAGTTTTTCTGATTTTCCAATTTAAATATTTTACTTACAGAATACTATCGCAAGTTTGGATTTCTGCGATCTTACTTTTATATTGCCACTTATTTCTGTTCTTTCTACATATGTATCTGCAAATAGCCAACGCGTAATTGGGAGAAAGGGAGTTGCTTCCAAAACGGTCACAGAATAAAGAATTCAGCAGAAGGGTCAAGCTAATGTATCGCGCTAAATGTTTGATGTGCGTGCGCCGCGGGCTTAAGTATTCATGTGAACGAGTTATATTTAGGCTGGACGAGAACGGTGTACACGAGTACCAAAATTTCATGGCCGAGTTGATGTGATTGGTCGGGACACTGAAGAATACGCGATTTCTTTAATCGTAGGTACCTTTGAAGTACAAAAGTGTAATGGCAGACAAATGCTGGTGGCCTAAAATTTTAAATAAATCGTAAATCTATGAAGAATATCAGCCATTAATTCCATCAACAAATAAGAATAAAATCTGAAAAAAGTAAAAAAAAAACAATCAGCGTATCGGCGTGGCGTATTTCAGATTTTGATATTCTATGGCTATCAATAGTCTATAAAAACGACATACGAATTTTATTTTGATATTTCAGTTAAGTATTATAGTTAGCTCTAATAATTTCAGGTGGATATTTTTTAACTTAATGTACTCATCAATTGTATTATTTAATTGAATTATCTATTAATTGTATTGATAATTTTATGAATATTTTTTTTTCTATTCTATTCTATCCATAGTGTGTCGTCCGGCCTTACACGTTCTTCGCTTATTTCTTACAAGGAAATGTTAATGGTACCGCACTGGTGTTTATCCCCTGTCCGATGGTCGGTTTCCGTGTTTACTTACTGAGTGTGTTATTTAGACGTTTTTGTTACGTAATTACTTTGTCCTGCCTATTTGGTGTAGTGCAAAGTTTCTACCTTACATCCGAGAGGTCTTGGGTTCGAATCCCAGGTCGAGCCAAAATTGTTTCTGAGATTTTCTGTCATGAATTTCTCCAAAACAGCTCGGAGTCGGGAAGTTGGCGGTGTTACACCCCCGTGCCTCGGAAAGCACGTTAAGCCGTTGGTCCTGCGCCTGATCTCTCTCCGGTCATGTCGGATTGTCGTCTCACCGAACTTTGAGAATGAAGGAACAGTAAGCACCTGTGTATTGCGCTCACACTTGTGCACTATAATATCTCATGCGTAGTTGGCTGATCTCTGTGCACTCACTGTTTCATTACTCTCAAAGTTCGGTGAGACGGCAATCTGACATGACGAGAGATCACCCATACCCAGAGAACCCAGGACCTCTCGGATGTAAGGCAGAAACTTTGCCACTGCACCAACGAGGCAGTCAAATAATCAATACAAATAAACCCAATTGAAAACAAAACAAATCCATCATGTCGATATTTAATTACGTTAGCTCGCGTGTGGCCGAGCCGAAGCGATGCGCTGGCGCAACATCGCGAATCCCGTGATTGATGAGGGTCAAACAATCGTTTCTTTAAAACGGATCTCGTTACACTACACTTCAGCGAAGAAAAAATAATACAGCCAGCCCATTGAAGCTATGTAACACATGCACATCACTATATCACTACATAGTACAAAGCAAAGTCGCTTTCCGCGTCTGTCTCTATGTTTGTATGTATATGCTTAGAACTTTAAAACTACTCAACGGATTTTGATGCAGTTTTTTTATAGTTAGAGTGATTCAAGAGCTTATAATTGTAACTGTTCGATATTATCGTTTAATTATTTTGTAACTGGCTAAAAAGCTGGTTTTTTCAGTGTTGCAACTGTTGCCGTAACCTTTTATTCTTAAAAATTTACATTGGCAACACTGGCAGATATAGTTGGATCTTCCCTGGTCGAGTTCACTGCGCGCGCGCTTAAGCTTTTCGTTTTAACGTTTGTTCTCGTTTAATTATAAAGCAATCCTCAACCCGCCATAAACCAAATTATTTATCTGTGTATAATTGCGTGAAGCCATCCTGTTCCATCTGATACTAAAGTGATCTAGGGGAGCTTTACCTGGGCCCAGCAATGAGGTAACCCTTATTTAGTCACTTGCTGCCGACTCCTGCACATCTGATTTGTCAAGGTGAGCCTTTGCGCAATCATTTTTGTTTTATTCTTCAAAATTTATTAAATTAAAAAATAACCTTTTTGCCAAATTAAAAGTCGTGAAAGATACGTAGGAGGTCAAAAGATTACAGTCCACTAAACATTTCTCGTAGTTTTTCGCTTCAGTAACATTTACGTGGCATTGGCGTTTTTTCAGATCACAATATCATATTAATTCCAACATTTAAAGAAGAAGTAAATTTTATGCTTATTTTATAAATACCTAACCTTAGTGATTTTATATATATGTTAAAGAAGGGAGTCTTAAGCGAAATTACTAAACCGAATTTAAAAACTCTTTCACCTTTTGAAAGCTGCTTCTTTGGATTTAGATAGTGCGCGACAGTCGTAATAATATACTGAGGGCTATTAAAGTGGTGACTGTCTACTTCTTGATAAAATGTGCCAAATTACGATATCGCTTTTAATTATTAAGTAGGTACTAACACTAGTCGTCAAGTCCCCTTTTGTTACTAACACTATGGATACTGTTGTCACACAAATAAACTTTTTTTACAAAGCTAAGTTGTATGTGCGTGCATTACTTTATTTTTATAAAACATTGTTAAAATATCAATTTGATATTTAATAAAAAAATGACAACCGGAACCAATACAATAATTCAGGGTAAGTGTACTTATAGGGCTATCGGTGTAGGAAGAGACCTCATTTTTACCTTGATTCTAAATGACTGCCCCTAAATTATACCTGGATTATGGTACTACTCCTCTTCTTTACTATTTCTCGAGAAATATTGATTTTAAATTTAATTGGTCCTCTTTAGAAATAGGTTGGCTGTTGTATTTGAGATCTCGATTGTCTTTATCGAGAACTCAGCAATTGCAACACGCCGCGCCGGTCGTCTTATCATGGTTATCACTCAGCTTGTTTGCCAAACGAATTGTAGTTACCATTCCGAGAATGTAGGTGTGTTCTTTAGCAGTCCATATTTTAATCTGGACTTGGTCTAAGTCTGGAATACAAACAGAATTACTGGTGCTAGTTAAATTGATTAACATTGTCTTAAACGACATGTAATGAAGTTGAAGTAAGTTAAGTATGCCTTAAACTATGTTTAAATCAGTAAACTTTCCAAAAATTCTGGCTGAAAACGTAACGCAGTAATATAACCTATCCTAAACAATTTCTAATGTAATTTTTCTTGACTAGTGACGACAAATAGAGGTCATGTGACTAGAGAAATGTGACATTGATATCACATGTATTTCTCCCATCGAGTAAGGGAACTGGGCTAACGATATCTCTAAGCTCATCATGATTATCGGTGGGGCAAAACGCATTAGTATACAACAACTCGACATAAGCATGCTTAGATTAGCTTTAGCTTTAGCTTAGCTCAAATTTGGTATGGAGATGTTTTGATACCCGAGAAAGGACATAGGTAACTTTTTACCGCGGGAAAATGACACATTTCCAATAGAAAATTCAAGTGGGCCGATCGCTTTTAAGCTTCAACTACTGAACAGATTGAAATGAAATTTGGTAAGGAGATAGTTTGAGACTTAGGAAAGGACATGAGTTGCTTTTGACCGCGGGAAAACAACGCATTCCCATGGGAAAAAATACTTTCCGGGGGATCTGATCGCTTTCACTCTAAAATTACCAAATAAGTACTTATTTGAATTATATTTTTATAAAATTGGTATTATGGGAAAACAACGCATTCCAAAAAAAACTACCTAAGCCGGACGAAGTCGCGGGCAAAAGCAAGTTATCGATATAATAAAAACAAACTAAACTAAAATCGACAGCAAACAAGTTAAGCACATGGAATACACAGGTTTAACTCCATACTTAAGTAAAATCAGTGAATCAGTTGCTGATCGATCAGTGCATTAATCTGTTAGGATCTGTATATATACGAATATTAGGTCAAATATTTCCAAATTCCAAATCTTGAAATCCGTCATGATGGAGAATGCGGAGAACGCTCTTATGACCACTTCTATAGCTTTACAAAGGACAGACAAAAGGCCGGCTCTTGCGCATGAACACATAAAGTGTCATTAAACACACGAGTACATTGCAAATGATCGCACCTCTACCAGACAAGCTATACAATTTGATGGGTACTTAAGCTCTCACTCATTAAAGGACTGTACTGTAAAGTACTTATTTTGTTTGGACTTTTGCTCACACTTTTTAAAGGACTTTACTGTTGCGTACTGATAACCGGTCACCATAAAATGGACATGTTAAGCTTGACTTGTACATACGAAATCACATCAGGCTACGCAATTTCGTAGCAAAATCTTCCTTATCGTTAGTCCATAAGATGCCGAAGTGTATAACCTGATATGCTGTTGTGTGTACAAACGTTAGAAAGCCAAAAGTTCGTTTGAGTCTTGACCCCTGTTTCGTTTGATGAAATGCCTTTTCTTGATGAAAGGCGGATGCCTTGTTTGTTCTTAAAAACAATTGACGACCGCTCGGCACGAGCAAATAACATTAGGTAGTTAATTTATACATTATTAATAGTGCGCTATTTTGTTAAATAAGTTTAAAGGCCTTCTTAGTTATGCCTGTCATTGTTGAAGTTGTACCTATACGTATCGAAATTGTAAACAAACGTATTGCTTAAAACGTAATTGAATTGAGTGATTTGTTATGATTTTGCTATGTTTATTGACCTTGAAGTTGATGTGTACAAGAAGTAACAGATTGAAATGATACACTTTTTACGGATTATTTCGCGATTTATTTACATTTTGTTTTAACCTGACGTTTCGGACCCTTTTCAGCGTCCGTGGTCACAGGTAGACTAAGGTGTTAGTTGTCATAACATAGTTTGAAAAAATTTTTAACTACCATCACTCAAAAATATTAAGTTACGTTCCTATCCACACAAAATGAGCTAACAGTATCTTGAGGTCTTGCAGTGTGGGGTCGAGCTTGAGTCTTGGCTATAACAGGTTCCCAAGCTGGTGGAATTTTCCAACCATCTTCTCTATTAAAATTAGGGTGTCTTTTAATTTCAATAATCTTTTAATTTCAGTTGTCAATTTATCAAAACAAACATTGGATGATACGACCATTGAATTACTAAATAAAGGCCTTAATTTCTCTGTAACTCCGCGAAAAATACCATATGAGGAGATTATTTGCAGCGTAGAGGATTGTCTAGTGAAAAATAATCTAAAGAAAGAAGACTCGGAGTCCTTACGTCAAGATATATCATCTGTCTTACGACATAGCAAAGTACCCAAGTCGAATCTTTCCCGTGCACAACATATCGCATTAAAGAACCTTAAATCTAGACCTGAAATAACTATACTCCGCGCAGATAAGGGAAATGCTACCGTGGTAATGGATACATCGGACTACAAACTTAAAATGTCACAGTTGCTGTCGGACGAAAACACATATAAACGAGTAAAGACCGACCAAACCAACAAAGTTCTAAAGAAAACCAGCGACTTAGTGCGTAAATACAGTGAATGTTTAAGTCTAGATGATAAACAATTAATACCATCGTGTGCAAAACCGCCTAAAATGTATGGGTTGCCAAAAATTCACAAGCCAAATGTTCCACTCCGTCCAATCGTGAGTCAGATTGATACACCAACCTACAAGTTGGCTCAGCACGTAGCACGGACACTATCTGGCCTAAGAGGAACAACTACAGCGCATGTGAAGGATTCCTACCATTTCATCAGCGAAGTTAAACACCTACGCTTAGCCGATGATGAAACTATGGTTAGTTTTGATGTACAGTCCTTGTTTACAAGTTTACCAGTCCAGGACTGCATTGAAATAACAAAGAGGAAGTTGGCTGAATGTAATATGCCCATAGAATATGCAGAACTATTGGAACATTGCCTTACATCTGGCTATTTACTGTGGGACAATGAATTCTATGTACAAGTAGATGGTGTTGCAATGGGCTCTCCAGTTTCACCCGTTGTCGCAGACATTTTTATGGAAGACTTCGAGGCCAGAGCTCTAAGCACAGCACCTGTAACACCTAGGTTTTACAAACGGTACGTAGATGACACTTTCACAATTTTACCTACCAATTTAGTTTCTGTTTTTCTTAATCATTTAAATTCCATACACCCAAAAATACAATTTACTATGGAAATTGAGGCAGACAATCAGCTAGCTTTCTTAGATGTTTTACTCATAAGGAATCTGGATCATACACTTAGTCACACAGTCTTCCGCAAAGCAACCCATACTGACAAATATCTCATTGGTGCTTCTCACCATCATCCTAGACAGTTGGCTACCGTGGGCAAAACTTTGTTTCAGAGAGCAAGGGGAATCTGTGACGACCAACACTTGGCTGCTGAGCTTCAGCATGTCAGGAAGGTACTACGGGACAACCAGCTACCAGTACCACGCCGTTGCAGACCCCGACCCAAAGTTCATACAGTCGACCGCCAACCTGCCGTACTACCATACTTGAGGGGTGTCACTGACAAAATTGGAAACATCTTGAAGCGTGCTGCAATCAAAACTTACTTCAAGCCGCCTAAGAAGATCAACCAATTCTTACCACCAGTCAAGTGTAACATACCTCTTCAAGACGCAGGAGTGTATAGACTGGAATGTGACTGCGGACTCTCATACATAGGGCAAACAAAGCGTAGTATAAGCGTGCGGATTAAAGAACATATAGCCGACGTTAAACATAGACGGAACACAAAGTCTGCAGTGTGTGAACATGCGTTAGATAAACCCAACCACTTCATACGCTTTGACCAACCAAAAGTCCTCGCAAGAGAACGTCGTTTTCTTCCTCGTATGCTCCGTGAGGCTATTGAAATTAAAAGACACCCTAATTTTAATAGAGAAGATGGTTGGAAAATTCCACCAGCTTGGGAACCTGTTATAGCCAAGACTCAAGCTCGACCCCACACTGCAAGACCTCAAGATACTGTTAGCTCATTTTGTGTGGATAGGAACGTAACTTAATATTTTTGAGTGATGGTAGTTAAAAATTTTTTCAAACTATGTTATGACAACTAACACCTTAGTCTACCTGTGACCACGGACGCTGAAAAGGGTCCGAAACGTCAGGTTAAAACAAAATGTAAATAAATCGCGAAATAATCCGTAAAAAGTGTATCATTTCAATGTCTACTGTTCGCGTAAACCGAAGAAACAAATAAGTAACAGATTTATACTTGCAAGTTGCAAGCCTGAGAAATTGCTGGCAAATGTTAAATGTCACCAAAAATCTATTTCTCTGCACTTTGTGTATAAGGTATACAATTTAAAAACATAATAAACTTATCGACGTTCATTAAAAATTGCAGAATTAATCAATTCGCCATGCATCAGGTACGTTTACCGTGCAAATAAGTAACAGCTTAGTCATTTAATGGTGCTATTTAGCCAACGATTTGCTTTATGATGTCACAATTTTCCTCAAGAACGTTAATTCTCTGAATACATTTTCCTGTCGGGAGTTAAAACTTGTTTGCAGAGAGAATTAGCCAATGCAAACATATTTGAAATTGTAATTGCGCATACGGCGATCCGTCACACTGCGCCAACGATAAGTTAAACTACTGTATGTAGCATTAAATTGATTACTTTCATGGTGTGTGGAGTTATTTTACATTACTGTTATTTGCGTTCTTTGACATTATATATGTTTCCAAGCTTAGGCTTCACCTAAAACAGAATATTCACACACTACCCATCAACCGCACAAAAATGCTAAGTGCTTGAGTGTGTGGTGGACTGTGTGTCTTTGTGTGGACTCAGCGGGAGCAGATAATCAGAGCAGAAGTGTTCTGATATTATAGTTGCTGACTACACAAGCAGTCGAGTTTTCCACTCATAAATATGTAACTAAACAAAAAAAAATACAAAAAACAGCAAACCCCTTTGCCATGAAAGCGGTCAGTTAACTCGAGCCAACTCGCGGTGCAGAATTTAAACGCGCCATTTTACGTTCCGTTTTGCACATTAAGGTGTACATGAACGATGATGTTGACGCAGAAAATGACACTGCGCACTCGTGTTGTCGAAGCGTTCCCGGTATCTCAACATGACACCGAAATTGCCCGTGACACGAGGTTTGTTCTTAGTATCCATGTTATGAGTAAGTTATGAAACGTGATTGTTTATTTTTTTTATTATTTACAACTAGACACTACATAAGCTTGCAAAGAAAATACAGGCAGTGCTCAAAAAATTTAGTTGAAGGACTTGACTGTCGCGGCAAGTCTTTAGATTTTTTGGTGAAATATGGTTGGAAACAGTACTTTCTAGGAAAATACTATTTTTTAGAGCGTTAAAAATAAGAGGCACACAAATCAAATTGGCCTTTGTGAACATTCAGACATTATAACTTCAAACGCGCTGCATCTACATCCCTCAATCCCCCACAAACCGTCTATAATTTCCCTCAGCATCTCATCCGCCTGTTAAAAGAACACCTTACACGTCACGAGGTAATATCTAGTACTTACTTATTGAAGAACGTCGGGCTCGGGACATCGATTGGCGTAACGCATGCAAATTAGGGGGGTTGGGAAAAATTCCCGGGACGGTAATGATGCATGGCAATGGGCGGTAATCGGACCCTGGGGACACAGCTCTCGTGGAACACCGATATAGGTTACCTAAATGGGACATGCATGGTGATCAAACATGAGCACTAGTAGAAGATAAAGTGAGGAAGTATTTATCGTTAAAGGGAAAAGTAAGACCTAACTATAGGCTTCGTTAAACGGCCGGTGCGCCGCGGCGTATGTGACGTTTAGATAAGCTGTAAAAATATATGTCAGCTGTAAAATTTTGAATCGGCGAGATGCTATCAATCCACATGGTGGATCTATAGATTTTCGTTTCGATTGAGGACTGCGAAATTTGTTTGGACACTGAATTACCTCAAAATTTGATTTTGATTTATTATCAAGCTCCAAAAAGTCTATGCATAAGAATTAAAAAGAGGGTTTTGTTGTCGCGAGTCACGAGTAATGCTAATGGTCATTAGGAGGTAACTCAAGAGCATAGGTTAAAGCGCTTAAGCTTGAGCCTAGCCTGAACTCTACAATATCGCTAGCTTTGTCACATTAGTGCCTTGACAATTCCTAAGATTTTATTTAAATTTTTTATTTTCTTAGTAAAACCTTTTAGTGATTTAGATGTGTTTTTTCGTCCTGTGATGATTGAGAGACTTTTAAGTCACTTGCTATTCCATAACATCCGTAAATGGAAAGCATGTGGAAGCACAAAGTATGTGGAATGCTTAATATAAGTTCTGATTGCGTAACTATTGTGCGAAGGTCGCAATAAACGTTTTCATGTAATAAAATATCTTTATTGCTCTTTCCTACTTGTTTTGTGCACGAAATATATAAACCTCATATATTTTTGGCTTATAGTTTTCCATTTTTATGGCCGTTCGTTACTTGCCAACATGGCTTGTTACAGGGACTGAAAATAGTACGTTATTTATAATAAGGAAAGATTGTAATGATTGTAAACTGTAGCTGTAAGTGAAAGTACAATTAAGAAATACCTATCGTTATTATTGTGCGAACAAAACAGCATAAATTTACCTATTCAATGATAAATCTGACATTTTGAGTCTATTGGATTGACTCTGTAGGACAAACATACGCTACGGATATATGCGACTCATCATCGCACCAAATCACTAATCGTGCAATGGTACTTCATCTTTCGTCGTTTTAGTTTGCTAGTCGTAATGTCATTAGCATATTTTTCTACGTGTCAAACGTTCTCTCTTCTAGAGTTATACCATTCTATATCCGTGTGGTCACGTGCGCGTCAGTGCATGGCAATTCCGAGAGATGGACAACGGCTCTCGCCCGAGGTACACTCTACAAGTCATGATCAACCGACAACTGTACCTTGAACCGTTTCTGCACAGACAAATCCTTTGCAGAGGGATCCACATATAATGGTCGTGTGCATTGGCAATGCGAAGTACGAGATCAAGTGTCCATTTTCCATAATATACTGGTACTGGACATTGGTGTTTCTATGTGCGTCTTGGGTAGATAGAAACTCTTTTTTTACTTTGTAACTTGTGATAACTTAAACACTTGTATGGGAGTGGATCGATAGTTATCTGTACTTTCCCTCTTCCTCTGAGAGGTTAGAATGTAAGTCATGTTGAATCCTAAAATTAACTTCTTACCAACAAAGAGTAAATACGCCATAATTTTCTATTAGCTTACCTGAAACAAACCAAATTACAACAATTAATACACAGTAAGATAAAAAAAAACCGGTCAAGTGCGAGTTGGACTCGCGCACCGAGGGTTCCGTACAAACCTGTAGATAAGGAGTAGTGACTTTGAAATTTTCAAAATTGTCAAAAAATATTTTTCAAAAATATTTTTTTTTTATATGATGAAACTGAAAATTTACGGTTTTCGTAATTTTTCCTATATCTGTACTAAAAGACGTGACTTCGTACTAAATTTCAAGATTCTAAGTTTACGGGAAGTACCCTGTAGGTTTTGATTCCCGTGCGAGTTTCGAAAATTTGCGGAAATTTGCGGGCTAAATGGCTGTATCTTTTGATTGCGTTGGCTTAGAAGGTTGATTTTTCTACAGCTTCCAGGGACAGTAGACCTAAGTATCATATAGAAATTTCAGTTTGATACCTCTACGCGTTCCTGAGAAAAACGGTCTTGACAGACGGACGGACGGACGGACAGACGGACAACAAAGTGATCTTATAAGGGTTCCGTTTTTTTCTTTTGAGGTACGGAACCCTAAAAAAACTATACTTATGCAAGATTGTAATTTCAAAGTGTTTTATTATCTGTAGTGTCTTACATAAAATAAAACTATTTTTTTTATTGCTATGTCCCTAGTTGGAAACATTATAACTTGAGATCAATCGACCATACATTGGAATGTATAGTTGATGATCGATGCACCGGTCACTACCCTCGCTGACCACCTATTACCAATTATATGCCGTTGTAATGCCAGCTCCGTTGTTGGTACGCGTACGCCTTGACAGCAATTAGCTCCGTCAGGGATCAGTGCTTGAAGAAAACTGTATTGATGCACGGATGATATCATATCAAGGTAAACGGTGTTTACCAAACACTGACTCTTCTTTTTGATATGGAACTGTATACCATAATGTAAAAGGTCTATTCTATGACATGTCATGATTATGAGTTTTTGTTGTCAAAATATATTTTGTAAGCACATTTTATCCAATGAGTAAGTATAAATAAATAATAATAAATAAATATTTCACAACAATCACACCAATTCTCTAGTCCCAAATTAAGCTACGAAGCTTGTGTTATGGGTACTAGACAACGGATAAACATACTTAAATACTTTTTTTTTTGTAAATAAATACATATTATACATAGAAAACACCCAGACTAGTACAAACACACATGTTCATGCACACTTATGCTTGTACTGTGCGGGGATCGAACTCGCGACCCTTGGTTTTAGAAGTCCGACATGTGGACCACTGCACCAAGCGGTCGTCTAAAGTATAGCCTTGATAACCACGGGGATACCGAGAAATTAAATTTTCGAAAACATCGGAAATCAATTAATTTCAACCTGCAGTTACGGCTGACATTGCACATGCTGAAAATAATACTAGCACATGATAGATTCCTTTTGAACTGTTTCCCAGGCAGCTACCCTATGTAGTTTTTATTCAGCAATGGCGTAGTTCGAAATAAGCGTTTTTGTGTTTATAACCATCAACCTTCCATAACTAAGATAAACCTTCCAAAGTCCAATATTTGATCACATCAAGTTGTCACCGCGCATGTCCCAACGCCACATTACTCTGCGCCGGCGCATAAATCACGGCGATAGATTTGGACACGCGACGCTAGCGCCACTTTGCTGTACCGGCTTACCTATTAGCGTGACAAATATACAGTCGACTGTACGAATCAGGGCTGAGTGAAATTGTAAGGAAGCTATTACCCCGCAGTTACAACCCAAAAGTCTTTAAGGCTAGAGGGTAACTTATCATCGATTAAGATTCTTCCTCCCTTAGCGAAGCTTTGGGTCAAGAGAAAAGTAAAAATTAACATTTAAGTTAAATCTAACAAGTTAGGGTTGCAGATATGATGAGAGCGGGTAAAATGGAACATCAATTATGCTAACTAGCTTATTTACATCTATCGAAAGATACTGTCTTCTGTCGTCTTTGTTTCTTTAAAAACCTTTCCGTTTCTCAATGCTACACAAATGAAATGCTTTTTTTTCTGCCTCTGAAAAACTTTTGACCAGTTTGACATAGGTAGTTATTAACAACAAAACTTTGTACAAACACTGCCTGACTTAACGCCATACGGCATTCTACGTACTGGTACGACGTACCAGTCTTAAATTTGGGCTAAGCATTTTTATATTTGTGCCAAACAGTTTTTAAGAAAAAAATTACCGACAGCCCTACACTGGCGGGCTATTTGACAAATGCGCGCGTGTAATGCGGACGTGCGGCGCTGAATACGCGCCGCTATAATAAATAGCCGCTAGTTGCGCCGGCGCAGCGCATACCGCGACGGACGCGGGTTCTACTCCGTGACTTCTGTGAGCTGATGTCCTTAGCTAAGAATGAGTCACCCCTGTCGCTCATGCTAGCTAGGTCCGTGGCCTTGAGTGTAGCCACCCCTGAAGACCTATTCGGAAAATCGAAAGCCGTCAAAACGATAATTGTTTTTGTTTTTTGACACTAGTTTACATGACAGCAGGTCAAGGTGAAAACAATGACATTTTATACGGATGTAATAAGGGCGATAAGTTTTTAGCTTGATGTGCTGTCGTCTGTACACGTTTTAGTTTTGACTGATTCCGTTTTTCGGAATAGGCCTTCTGTTACTCATCATCATGCTAGCTTTATGGTGCGAGCGAACCGGATAGCTAGAGTCGAAACTACGGGCGTAGTACCTGTAAGCCGATGTCCGTAGCTTCGATTTCAGTAGTCAGAACTTTTACTCATGCTAGCTTGACGGTGCGAGCGAATGAGATAGCAACATTCAAACTATTGAATCATCATGGCTTAACGGAGTAGGGACTTTGTGAGTAAGAGTTAACCTTGAAATGTTTGGAATACTATCAAAGCTAGATAGCTGACGTGTGAAATAAACACACAAAAATAGTAAAAAAGCAATTTTCTTAGAAACATTTGAAATGTTACACAGCAAGGACCAGAAAAAATAAGATTTTGGTTAGAAGAAAGGAAATTATGTCATTGTACTGTGTTGTAAGACTCATAGGTATTCCATTATAGTGTGACTATCTGATCTTATCTTGGTCAGATAAGCCGAGGGCTTCGTGATGTTACGTAACAACTGCGAAGTCATATCAGTAGATCTAGGTTCAACATAGCAATGCAACCTTATTCTTACCAAGTACTGTTCACCGTATGTTTCCTATGAAATTATTAATTAAAAAAACTAACGGTAAACTAGCCATCAGGATTTTGAACAGTTATAGCTAAGAACAACCGTCATTAAATTATTTTTCGAATAAAAAAAACCGCCTTAAAATCATTCCATCTGTTCGGGATCTACGATGCCACAGACACATACAAAATCACAAACACATATACACACACATACATACGACGAACATTATATGACCCTCTTTTTTGTCGGGGGCGGAAAAGGACAACCTTTTCAAGTCTGGTTTACTACCTTTTTTTTGAAGTCGGAAAAAAACATATACGAATAGTACCACATACAAGTGAACTGCGATTTTAGCACTACAGTTACAAATGATGTGAACTGTGATTTTGCACGCACCATAATAATACTTATTGCACTGTGCAATAACAGACACAAAAAGACATCAACGCGTCACTGCAACACAACGGTGCACACATTTCGAATTCGTCTCGCGTTCGATCTCTACGTTTCCCGAGGTCTATGGCTCAGGCTTGATATAAGCAGAACGTAAACTAACAATAAATACTCAAAATGACACATTCACTCAGACGCATGCCTAAAAGCGTCACCTATTGCTGGTCATCCGAGACGTCCTTCGGGCTCTTGGGTGGTGCGTCTGTGCGTCATATCAACCAATAATCTTGTATCCACTATCAAGAAAACATTCAAAAGCTGTTTTTTTTCTAAAATAATCTTAGTTCCTACAACACATACGTAAAATCTTATGAACATACACTTAGAGAGCAAATAAAGATTTTTAATTTTGAATAATTCATAATTTACGACTTCCTTTTATTGACCTTTTTCTGCATTTCTTGATATTCCATTTTTAATGATCTCGAATTAGATAAAAACTCAGTCGGAATATCACGCGATGTCATCATTCCCGTTCTATGGAGAAAAGGGTTTTGACAGTTTACAGTTTACATAACGACCATACTGCTTTATCTTACATTAATACTGTGTCCATGGTCAACGCGCGTCGCTAGAATCCCAAGAATTGGCATTTTAATTTATGCCTTTGCCTTGCTGCAGTCACAGTCGCAATCTTACGTAACTATGGATGATTTGATCTATTCATTGGGTAATGAACATCTTCTATGGGAAAGGAAAATGGAATTGCTGGGACGTGAACTAACAAAAGGTTATATTAATCTTCAGAGGACCTTTAGATCTTCACTGGTGTTCGAAGACTGTAGATTAAATACATGTAAAATAAAGATTAGAAAATAAAGACATATTAGCAAAGTAGATATGAAAGTATCGTATCTCATCATTGTGACTACATAGGGTAGTTCTTATTATATTGTATTTTTAGCCAAAATAAAAACGAAATTATTTATTAAGAATTCTTATTTGGTGACAATTAATACATATTATATACGATCGATCACCGACAAGATTGACCGATCAAGTTAAAGATTTCTGTCCTCCAAGCTATACACGGTCGTAAGAGACGCGCCGGAAACGGTGGAGGCAGATCATCCGCTCCAGACAACCCTGATGCTGACCACAATCCTCAGACATGTGGGACCGACCTCAAAGGAGAAGAGAAATATTATACGACCCAACCGCCAATAACGTTGATGTACGAGTAAGTCTGTGCTCATAATTGTCAAGGGATTATTATTTCCAATGCGTCTCGGTAGTGGTCGCCCTTTGATCAACTCGTAGACAATGCCATAACTAAATTAGCTCCGTCCGAGACCTACTTCTAACCGCAGTTTCAGATGTAGCTATCCCACTTACTCTTACAAGTTTGAACGTGCGAGCGAAACGCAAAGAAACAGACGAATTATTACGGAGTAAGCCTCTGTGCTGAGCAACATTAATATGGAGCATTAATTAAATGTGATGACGGCTGCGTGGGTCGTTAGTGAGCTGTAGGCAGACACAATAAGCAGTCTCCGATTCTCTGAACGTAAATCTAGTATATATATCCTAACTTTGGTTTATGGCAGGTTCTTATCGTATATCAGTAGGTTCTATCTTTAATACATCTTTCTGACACACTCTCATCTAATCTAGTATTAGTTCGTCAACATATGCAACACGCCGATCATGTCATGAGTGTTTGGTTAGCTTCATTAGCTATACACATTTTGGTCAGTATTTTGAAGAAACGATTTCGTGTGTTTAATTTAACTTTCTTCGTTTAAAGCAGCTTCTATTTGGAACAATGACAAAAGTGACTGAGTTTCTTGCGCCGCTTCTTCTCAGCACTGGCCCAAATTGTCCCGAAGCGGTGGTAGGGTTAATTTATATGTCGAGACGTGTAAAAGTGCTACTTGTTAGTCTACTTACAAAAAAATAAATTCATTTTATTGATTTTATTTTATTGAAAACTTAGTTTTTAAACTCGTCGATCTGATCGATATAGGTAGTAAAACTGTTGAAACCAAATGAACAGTGGAATAAAATAATGGATATAGGCCCCCAGGTTTCACTAAAATGATCTACTGCAAATTGTGAAATCGTTTGCTCTAGCAAACTTTGTTCAATATGTAATACGATCCTGTGCTCGCCATTGACTGGCCCCATAAATATTGTATGTCAGTCTTACCTTACAACTATGCAAATTCTGACAAACTTTATGACGGTATCTTAACAGATGCCGCCATGAAGCCAAATATGGGAGTTGCTGGGAGTAGCTAGGTATATTTGTGAAAGGATATTGCCCTGATCTTTTAACTCGTTAAAACTCTTGATGATTGTGCCATTCTACATTGAATTAGTACTAGTCTCAGATCAAATCTAAAGAAAAATAGAGAAAGATACGGTACGTCCTTACAATTGTCAGCTTAAAAATCGGCCGCTCAGGCACACGCACGCACGTGTGAACAACTCGCAGTACTGCGAAGACTAGGAGTAGAGCAGTTCCATTAGACTCGGATTAGTAAGACCATGCGCGACTAGCTCAAATTGTATCTGTCTTTTTTGGTTTGATTTAAGATACTAGTTCCTAATCAATCAAGACTACAGCTGTCATTCGCACCAACGAATATTACACTGAGCTGATGGTAGTTTGTATGAATACAGAAGACAGAATACAGAAGTGACGGAGTTGCCAGCCAGCATAACCATGAAGAGTTAAGCGTGTGCTCAGATATACATATACGTAGGCAAGTAGTGTACAAGTACAACTAAGTCACGACAATTTTTAACTCTGTCAATAAAAAGATGAATTCGAATGTTCGCGCGATTCAATATACACACAGCGCCATCTGTTAGTAACGTTCTGTACGTTACTAACAGATGGCGCTGTGATACTTAAATAATATGGGTGTATTATGATCACAATTCCAAACAATAACTGTTTAATAAGCTGTTAGGGCTTACTTGCGTCGAGTAACACACTCAAGGCATAGCATAAAGTATATACCTCAGTATATTCAAAATTGTATACCTCTGGATCGCATTCGCACGGTGAAATATTGTTCAAGATTTGCACAAAGCGATGGTCGCCGTCAGCGAGTCGTGCACCATCGTTGGGACGCGCACTGTTATACAATTGTTTGATGTAACTGTTAGAAGCGTGCGAGAGCTGAATTCAGGCCCACGAAGATATGTTCTGTACAGTTAAGGAAAGTTACAGAAAGGAGCCAAGAGGCTCTTAGATGATAAGAGGCTTTTAAGCGCGCAGCTCCAAAGCTTGGCTCATCGCCGCAGAGTCGCCTGCATGTCGATCTTTTACAGGCTTTACTTCGGCGAGTCCGGTCATGAACTACACCAGCTCATTCCCCCTTTTACCATCGGACCACCAGACGTACTGCGGGATACCATCCGTACCGTGTCGATATTCCACTGATACGAACCAAGCGCTCCTCATTTACATTCCTGATGCTCATTGCCAAAGAGTGGAACTCACTACCTGCGTCAGTGTTTCCCTGCAATTACAACCTAGAAATCTTCAAAGCTAGAGTGAACAGGCATCTTCTAGGCGAGCTCGCTCCATCGTAGACTCTGTCTTTGCCCCGTTCGGGCTTAGTCTTAGGTCAAGAACAAACCTATCCCAAGTAAATAAAAAAAAGTGGCCAACTCGATCCCACTGTTCTACGTTTAAATCGTTGTTCAAAGTGAAGACACAACGCGATAAGTGCGTCGTGACGCGATGCGACCAATACCTTTGTTAATGTCAATCGCGCTTTGTCACTATCATATCGCTGTATGTGGGAAATCAAAGTTTGATTACAATTAGTACACACATTTGATATTGTCGCGTCGCACTTGTCGCGTTTGTTGCTTACGTAGGACAATAGGTAACGATTCGGGTAAGGCGCTGCCCCACCTTGACATTTATGATGACATCCTGTTGAGAACAGGCAGGATATTACTCGACCACTGTGCTCTTGCCTTTCCTGTCACATGCCCGTTGAAAGTTCAATGTATAAAACGTCGGCAAATAAACAAATTGAAAACTTCTATATTTGACCACCGACGAAAAACAGAGGCGTTATAAATTGACTGCTATGTCTCTTTATGTTTTTGTGTATTTCGGTAGCATCGTCGCTCCCAACGTAGAATTCTTAATTAGAAATACATTTTAATCACGGTGGTTCTCAGCTATGACTGGTGAAAATCCGTCTAGCCGTTTAAACTCACCATCTGTTTTCGTGGCTCGTGATTTACAATCTAAAAATACTTCGTCTTACTTCATTTATTTATACCTCTGCATAATTGAAACGAGCAATAACCATAAGCAGAAGAATTAATAAGGAAACAATAGAGCCAACCCCAGTTTCCCGAAACAAACCCGCCAAGTATGTCCCTCGCTTTAGGCTAAGCTTAAAGGTAAAGGCATTCCTCCGTTTTTGGGCAACATAAATAATTAATCGGCTCATTTACACCGGCATCTGTTTAGTAAACTTTGCTAATCTCTCGAGCCATCTTGAAACGAAGATAAATAAGGCAATAGTGTCAACTGGCTTAGGCAGGTTGTACACAAGACGCAAGCTAAGACCAAGAATCGCTCTGTACCTCTAATGAAAATTGTTAAAAGATTTTGACAGCTAGACTGCACTTCAAACATAAAATAAGGATGGAACAGTACTACACATTCACTATCCTTCCAATTAAGATACTCATTCATACTACTAGTTTCAGAGATTCGAGCACCTAACCAACGAAATGTTCGAATAACCGATGTTTTGATAAATTATTACTTTCATAACTCCTAATTTTGGTCTAGTGGTCTGAGGTCCAGACTACAAAACCGGCTGTCGCGGGTTCGAATCCTGCTAGGGGCAAATGTTTGTGTGATGAGCACGAACATTTTTCCTGCGTCATGGGTGTCTATACATGTATTTAAGTATTTCTATCAGTTATCTTAGCCACCATAGCACAAGCTAACGCTTAGTTTGGGGCTAGGTAATTGGTGTGTTCGTTTAAAAAAAACCGCCGGTAAACTAAAACGGTAAAAATTTGTAACTTTACGATTCGAAGCGATTTGGATTCATCGCACGTGTACGAAGTGCTTTAAATTGTAATTTATATAGCAACTAATGGAATCTGCAAGTTAATCCATTAAGAGTAGCTAGCTAAGTATTCGGTTTGGTTCATTATTTATGTATCATTACAAGTAGCCTGACGTTACGCAACTTTTTGTAAAGCTTTACAAAACTTGCACAATGGTTGTAATGACTTAAAAACATTGATTAATGTTCTGAAATGACAAGATCGCATCGCGTGGGTCGGACAATAATGCGTAGCTAAATACCTAATGCTGGCTGACGAACTAAGTAATTGATTATGCGAGCACACTCGGATATTGACCAATCCCTTGCGTAATCCATAATTTGTAGCACGTATGATAATTTAAACATTGCCACTTAAAAAAAAAACAACAGATTCCCAACGTTTTTTATAGAACCACCAACAAGCCTACAAGTAACAAAAATATTACTAGTTATTACTGTTTTCTGTAAAGAATGCCATTACGGCGATAGAAACAATTTGAGTCGTATTTACGCCCCACGCAGCATACAATCACATCGCGACGAATCTACCCGCAGCGTCACGACGTGCGACCATTTCGCAGCGCGAGCGCATCTTGCGAACGAATGCGAGTGCACTGGAGCTGTACCATTGGTGACGTCTAGGCAATCGGCTACTATTTTTTCTAACAAAATTAGGGATTTATTATTTGTGGCAAGTCTCGTTGTGCTTCGAAGAGTTTTTGTCTTTTGACACATTCGTGAAAGTTGTGGTGTATGTTGTAGGTACGGTACCCATTTCGAATTAACAACGTCACTATTTAACTTTAAGCATTATTATTTATTTAACTGCAAGCATTATGCTTGTAGTTAAAGTTTTCGTCCTTTACTGAACTTTAACTAACTTTTCCCATAGAAAACTTTGCAGTCCTGAAAATAGAAAAAGTGAACAATTTTGATATGTTAAAAGGTAAGTAGATGTACTCTACAAATGTTCATTGTCATGATGATCACCAACAACTTAACATAAACTACGAGCATATTCCTTACTTAACATAAACACGTATTCATTTCACATACAGCGATATAAATCGAGTCGATTCACACTCAAATAATTGTACGGTTTCAACTTTTCAAGGCGAGAGTGGTTCGAGTGTGTAAAGTGGTACCGCCTCAGGGTCGTGATGCGTGAAGATTGCCGCGATTTGTGAGTAGTCTCGGACGGCCGGCGACAAGTCCGCACTAGCCTGACCAGGGTTTACCTGCATTCCTTGGTGGTTGTAAACTGTGAGGTCACGGAGAGCGTGGTCTCCCTGGCACTTTTTACGACTCGCGATTGACAATGGTGACTGAAATTCGACAAAACAAAGCACAACCCACATTATGAACTAAGCCTTTAACCATCTTAACGACTAAATAGTTTTATCTTCAGCAATGACGCGACGACGATCCTGCTAATTGTAATAGTGTTACCTACCTAATTTACTTAGTTATAAGTTTTCATGTAAGTGACATGAACTGTTTTACTGGAAATAAAGATTCGTTAAAGAATTCTAGATTCATTGCACTTATTTTATTATGCCATCAATGAAGGTAAAAGTACATTTTAACAGGGTCGACAATTGTCGCCTTATCTTTTGGGCCCTACCATCGTTTTGAGACAAAACGCAGACGATTAAGCAAGTGCTGAGAAGGAGAGTCGCAACAAAATTAATCATTACTTTTAGGCGTTTTTATCTTTGTTCTATTCTGCCAAAAGGTAAAGTGTCCAAAATGACCTTGGTGTCAAATCCAAATACTGTACTTTTTTTTGGACGGGAACATTGCAACAAATTGTTACATTGTTGTTACGATGCAGTAGTGGAAATGTCCATGTTTTTTTGGTAATTTGTACTCTGAGTTCAAGCGTCAAATGGACCTTCAAGAATTGATATTTTTAACTAAAAATACGAGCATGTTTAATTTTTTGGGGCAAACATAACTTCAGTTTTAAATATGAGAATCCACCTTTAGACTGTAAGAGGAAAGGTAACATGATCAAACGGCGAAAATGGCTTAAAAATATTAAGAACAATTTGGATTTTTAACACATCTGTCTGTATTATTCGATGCAGGTGGGTAGAATAGAAAAATATAGAACTATTGATATAATTGGATTTCAACCACAGATGAAATAGTTTGAATTAAAACGTACATACCTACGAGTATCAAAGAAGCAATAAAGTCCATGTGTTTTAATTGAATTTCAGAGTGCTTCTAGAATTCGTTCCGTCCAATATTCGTTTCATAGCTAAAGCTATGATTACACAGGAGAATGTATTAGTTTAGGTTTACTCGCCACTTTCAATTACAACACTTGCTACTGGCTAATATTAAGATTTATTGACAATTAAGGGATTATGGTTCCTAGGAAATTGTTATTTCTTACCGTTAGCCAATCAGCAGAAGACCTAACAAGAGACCTCTTATTTCGTATAGTGGAGGGGTGTGTGTAAGGTAAGTGACCAACCTTACTGTCAGATGTTAATAAGCCGCCTGAAGGCCTCCGACCAGGCTTAACGACTAATATCTATGGATATTAACCGGGACCAACAGCTTAACGTGCGTTCCGAAGCACGGAGATGCTTGTAAACAGACGGTCACTTTTATGGTCAGAATGGTCACCCATCCCAAATATGACCTCGCCGTAGGTTGGTTAACTTTTGGTATCACTACCAAAGCGCTGCAACCACTGCGCCACAAGCACATCCATATAATTATAATAAATTAAAATTATATAATTTAAATATTCAATCAAATAATGAAACGGTTTCGTATAAAAGTGAGTCATAAAATCTCAAAGCTACAAATTTAATTAATGAAATGCTCGCGAAGATCTTATTGTCTTCTTTGCTAAGTTATTAGTATATAAACAACTGAGACCGTAAAAGTTATTTCACAACTGGGTAGATCACAAAGCAATAAAGTGTATTAAGTCACCAAGTGATCTCCATCGAAATCATTAAGAGGCATATCACAAAATGTTGACAGTTAAAGTCAAGTTACCAATTTATTTGCCGAAAACTGGGTTTTCAAATGATAAATCGAAATCGGAGGCCGCTACGAAGTACAATGTTCGAAATTAGATACATGTTCAGTAATCAATTGCGTTAAAACATTGTCAATGTAGGTACAGATAGATGCACTGAACTGAATTTTCCTTTTGGTCTTTCGATTTGTACAAAGACAATGTTTTAACGCAATTTATTGCTTAACATGTATCTAATTACGAAGATTGTACTTCGTAGCGGCCTGCGATTTTTGATTTATCCTTTGAAATTGCAGTTTATGGAGAAAAACTGCTAAGCTGTCAAAAATGTGGGGTATGACTGACCCTTAACAAACGAATTTAAAAGCGTGGTTGATGATGGCGAAGGCGCGCGGATACAAACAATTATCTAATTAAAATCTATCAGTGAGAGGCGCATGTGAGCATCGCTCGGCTTTTTTCTATTGTTTATCTGATGATACATACAAGGAATTTTAAATAAATAAACCAAAGAAAGCATTCAGTGTCATCTGTTTATGAATATGATATTTTGGGAGATTTTGCAGAGCCTTATTTTGTAACAATCTGTTGTTTATTTTTATTATATATTATATATTCTTAACATTACATTAGTTAAGCCTGTGTAAACAGAATAGGGAAGAATTGCGCACTTTTATGTAGGGTCGCTGAGCCAGCGAAGTAAGTAAGTAAACCTGTGTGAAATCTATGTATTTAACATGATTAAAACGAACATAGAAATATTAATTTAATTAACACTTATTCCATCATTACAAAAAGAACAGCTTGCTTACATCAGACGACATGGGTACTTGAAATATATGTAAAATCATTTGAACTCTCGCAAAGTAAACTCAATTGTCAGCTTCTTGACCTTAATTGGTGATCAAAAGCTGAAAACTTCCTGATGAACATGACACAGTTTCAATAACTTTAATATGCAATGTCGTGCTCGAGATAAGTCGAGCGCGTCCATTATGGGGCACATTTTGTGTCAGCGTGACAGTGACATGAGAGCATTCGTTAATTTAGCTTTCTTCGGCCGAATTGTAGGGGATCGATCTGCGTGTGGTTAGATTAAGGGCCTCCGTCAATTTGTTCAGGCATTAACGGTAAACTTTGGGGAGTAAATAATGGTAGGTATATACACGAATTGCTGGCGTAAGTTAGATATATCTACGGCCAGTTATTGCCAGTCTCAATGTCCTATTTACCGTTGACTGAAAATTAAACAACTGATAGTTTCATACTTAAAGCTATCGGAGGTTTCAGATTTTTCTATTAAAGTAATAATAGTCCTCTTGGCCAATATTGACAAAGGCGGCCAATCTCAACAGAGATCACCCAACTACACAAGACATATTATAGTGCACAAGTGTGAGCGCAATACACAGGTGCACTCACTGTTCCATCACTCTCAAAGTTCGGTGAGACGGCAATTCGACATGACAGGAGAGAGATCAGGTGCAGGACCAACGGTTTAACGTGCTTTCCGAGGCACGGGCGTGTAACACCGCCAACTTCCCGACTCCGAGCTGCAGACAAATTCATGACAGAAAATCTCAGAAACAATTTTGTCTCGACCTGGGATTCGAACACAGGCCCTCTCGGATGTAAGGCAGAAACTTTGCCACTACACCAACGAGGCAGTCATTAAAATAACAATTATCGAACTCTCCGTCAACGGAAGATAAAATATTGTAACCGGCCAAAAATGGCTATATTACGAGTACTTCTATAATTATTTATTTCTGATTTACATGCATGCTTGTGTACGTGTTGATACACGTGCTACAACAACAAAGGTATCCTTCTGTTGTGTTGTGGTTGTTCAAATGTATAATATTAATATTATACGGTTACGTAACATGAGCAGCGTTGTAAGAAACTTAGAAGGTTGTTTACTCAAATAATGCCATAAGCTCTTTGCAAACAAATAAGTCTTGTATATTTTCATCCTTCTCGTGGAGGAAAAGAAATGTTATCTAGTGTAGGATAAACATCAAAGGATTAGGATTATTTTCAAAGTTGTACTTGACAACACTCATTCCACACCGGCAAAGTGGGAAGCGAAATCGCACCTACACTAATCATTTCGATCCATCTCATCTTCAGCATATATACGTCCCACTGCTGGGCACAGGCCTCACCTTAACTATGAGGTCATCAACATCAACCACCTCATTTCAATCCATCTTAATTAAAAGGAGCAAAAGAGTAGGTATAATAATTTTAATTATTGTTTGTATATATGCATATTTTTACCCTGTACTACGTACTGTGAAAGTAGCAAAACGAAATCTTTTTTCTACATACTGTCATAAAAAATATAGTCCTTTTTTATCCTAAGTAGTCCACTTAGGATAAAAAAGGACTATATTTGCGTAGTAACATAACATTTTCGTTATTATCCTATTTTTTCGCGAGCGTAGAGCAATGTTAAACTATACTCGTACGTATGTATGTTCATGGGGGGATATATCCCCCTGGAGACTTGGACTGGATCCAAATACCGATTTCCAAACGAAGCCAAATGCCACTGTTATATGTAGCAAAACGATATTCCTCGTCTCATTCATGAACGGCATAAGCTTACTTATAGCCACGCGATAAAAAATTGAAAGAGATAGGTAGATAGAGAGCACTTTTTTGAACACAACAAAAACTATTACAAAATCAACACACAAAGGGAGATGCACAATTTAGGCGGTCTTATCGCTAAGAGCGATTTCTTCCAGACAACCTTAAAAAACATAAATAAAAAAGTTTTCAACGTTGTGCGATTCTTAAATCAGTTTACTGTTTTTAAGGCCAAAGTTTTTAAGGTGTCTGATCATTTTTTACTACCCAACGAGGAACAGGTAACTCAAATCACACGTAATTTTAAATGCTGATCAGGCTGAAGGTGGAGGAATCCTCAGTACTCGGTACTGACTACTTGAGGTAGCTAGTACCTCGTTGATTACCTATTGTCGGAACACAATAATTTTCATCAGCCTATATAATTCCCACTTGCTGGGCACAGGCCTCACCTCAACTATGAGGTGGTCCAAGCAATACTCCACCACGCGGGCTCAGTGCGGATTAGTGGATAATAATGCTGAAAACATATTTTTTTGGCTGCAGACTTAGCTAGGTAGGATGTAGTCCAACTAGGCAGACGGCCTAAGAAGTTCTACCAACAACCGAACCGAATACAATACAACTGAGAATTGAACTCTGGTCCTTTGGGAATTGCTTTTTTTGGGAATATTCGCAGTTTGCTTTTGTACATAATTTCATTGCTTTGATGGAAAAACACTATATTGTGCCGGATTAGGCACTAAATTCTTAAAAAGATAAGAGCAAGTTTTACGACACAGTAAAATCGTGAGAATATTTATTACTTACTTACAATGTTTCTTGTCTATGTCTAACGGTATAAATATCTGTCGAGATAGTTTACTTGGCACTAAACTTTGCCTAGAGATACCAGAATGATAGTAGTAAATTAACAGGCAAACTCGTAATAGCAACATTTCTGAATATTCTGCTCTAGATTTTTTTTGGTTGTCACCAATGTCATTGTACTCGTATCATAGCAATTAATATTATTTTATTTTATTTATTAGACACACCAACGACAGTTATAATTTATCAAACAAAAGACTTAAATACAGTAAAATAGTGTAGCTAATTGTACTATCAATTAATGGGTGTACACAACATGCTGGATAACTTAGACGTTGCAAAATATGATAAAAATTAAACAATATTGACCAGAATAAACAATTTTATTGCGCTGTAGTTTGGAGGCCGCATTATGCAACACATGCTTGAGACTTGAGAGGATACAGACACGATTCATTTGTCACTTGTCATACTCTGCTGGAATTGCCAAAAAGCTTAAAAGTTATAAAAAACGTCTCAAACATTTCAAACTAAAGTCATTGGAAAGCTTGATCTCATCTGCCTGCACAAAATTATAAACGGTTTAATCGACAGCCCTGACCTTATCTCAAAAGTTAACTTTAATAATTATCCTAGACGCCCTTTTGATATTCTATACCCTCCATTTCGAAAAACTAAATTAGGCTCTAACAGTCCGATCCCAAGACTTAGTAGACTTTATAATAAACATAGCAAATTAATTGATATATTTGGTACATCCCTCTGTAAATTCAAAAACCAGTTAAGCAGTATTCATTTGGATTAGACTTTTAAGTATGTATATTATAGATAGCGTACAATAAGCACAAAACATATTTTCATCGTTAGCTAGCTTTTGTACCATTTCTATTTTTAATATTTTTAATTGCATGCTGTGTTTACCTTTAAAAAATTGTACACTTAGCCATAGATAATTGTTTGTATTAAATTGTAATTTTAGTGTATCAATTGTTGGTGAACCAAATAAATAAATAAGTAAATTTTGACGGAAAATAAATATTTAAAGTAACAAAAAGATTAAAGACAAAAACAGGAACAGGATTACAAAAAAAGCTAAAATTACAAAAGATAAAACAAAACAAAATTAATTAAGTAATAGCTACGGCTATAGTGGCCCTGAACTTGGCCAGGGACATTGAATGAGCATCGATTAAAATGTTATTCAGCAAAAGGAAAACAGTTATGACTCAAAGGTGTTTGCATAATAGTCTAATCCAATAAACCTATTACGAACTTACAATGTAAGCTGTACCATTTCACAAATCGCGTCCTACAAGAAGACGTAGGCTGTAAGCCCACTCTTCACCTGCGGGACTCTTTACATAAGCAAGCGCTAATGGCACTGTCAACACCTGGATTTATGTGGTCATCGCGCGATAAATAATACACGCAACTGTTCGCCCATTTTGTGCGCTGTAAATCAATTGTAATTGGCTACCTTGGGCTTAAGGTTTGATCCCGGAATCATTGAATAATGACCAGCCGGCTTTCTATTCTACTGTTGCTTGGCCTATGCCTAAAAGAGTTCAATTGGGGAGGTGATAGCTACACGACGAACTATGAATTACTGTTCGCAGTACAGTTAGGTTTTAGATGCCTAATTACGAGCGACGACGAAGAGTTGAGCGTTAATTAAAATGATAAAGGAAGGACTCCATTCTCAGTGGATTTTTCTTGCTTGGTTTGAAATTCTATTGCTTGTGAAAAATGAGGGTACACATTATTTGATCCATGCACGTAACCCTCTTTCCCCGTCGTCCAGAAATAATTGAGTCCATTCATAGTTTAGGCGCGCCACTCCGCTGACCCGCAATCTGACTTTTCATTTCCCCGCGCTACAAAGCGCTAACTTTTTGAGCGCGCACTCGTAACTTGAATTATTAAAACCGCACACTATTCGTTACACGTAACCCAGTTGCTGAGAAAAATGTAGCATGCTAATTTGTTCGTGTAATTCGCGCGAAACGGAACGTGGGACAAAATGGCGGATGGATGTAATGGCCCGTTCCCGTTCGTTCCTGGGGGAATGGCGGGCTGTCTGATAAGATAATTTGATCGGTGGGGAGCACGTGCTAAGCGGTGAATGATTAGCGCCTTCCTGGTTGTGTACCTGTACACCGCAATGTAGTTCGTCGTAAATCGCTAGCTATTACTGTAAGCGAGCGCTCTCAGCATTGACGCTGATTGTTTTGTTTTATTCCGCTGTTGGCGCACGCTATGAATGTAAAGTCCTGAACTAATGCAACGCGAAGGTTAACGATTATTTACTGAGTCGATGCGGCGGTATCGTCCGAGCGATCTCGCTGGCGGATCGGATTTGAGGAATAAATTCCGTGTGTTTTATTTGGCGCGGTTATAGAAGGATTCGGGCGAGTAGGCGATATCTTCCGAATTTACAAGAATGAAATCCAAGAAGTATAGGAAGATTATAAGATCAAGTTCATCATTTTATCTCATCAGCCTATTTACGCCCACTGCTGCGCATAGGCCTAACATCAACTATGAGATAGTACGAGCCATTCTCCACCACGCAAACGTACGTCATATCAAGTTGCAAATCATTATCTTCTTAGCCATCTTAGGATAAATAATAAACGATAGTTTATTTTTTTATTAACATAAATATATTAAATAATGTTATATTTTTCACGTGACATAGTAAAAGACTAAAAATAGTTATCTTGATTATTATTTTGATTCTTCTTACCATTTGAAATCTTAGCTCAGTTCATGTTTTTGTATATACTCGTAATAGAAACGATGTTTTCCACGAAAAGGGAAACTCGTGTGCGTGTAAAATACTTCATAAGAATGTTGGGTATTCCACTGTTTGCTTGAGAAATCCAAAACATAGACATGCGCCTAACGAAATACCCCCCGGCGTTTTCCCTTTCTCACGTTTCCCAGCACAAATCATTTGCAAAGAGGGAAGAATATATAAGAAAATACAACAATTGTATTCTCGTCACGCAATAGCGCCTTGCAAATATCGTCGATATCTGGATCTACGCGACCGAGGCCTTGAAAAAGGTTCCATTACAGCTTGTAGACTGAGACAATTGGTAAAGCCGATAAAAGATTTGAGACAGTGGTTCTCAAAAAGTAAAGTGTCTAACCGGTGCTGTGAGGGTCCAAACAGGCAACGAATGTAAGAGTCAAGGATATAGACTTACAATATTGCATTTGTTGACTGCCTCGTTGGTGTATTGGCAAAGTTTCTGCCTTACATCCCAGAGGTCCTGGGTTCGAATCCCAGGTCGAGTCAAAATTGTTTCTTAGATTTAAATTTAAAAACGGCTCAGAGTTGGGAAGTTGGCAGTGTTATACCCCCGTGCCACGGAAAGCACGTCAAGCCTGATCTCTCTCCGGTCATGTCGGATTGCCGTCTCACCGAACTTTGAGATGGATGGAACAGTGAGTGCACCTGTGTATTGCGCTCACACTTGTGCACTATAATATCTCCTGCGCGGTTGGCTGATCTCTGTTGAGATTGGCCGCCGTGGTCGAAATGGGCCAGGAGGACTATCATTGCATTTGTAATCAAAACTACGCATGAAAATTAATCATGGTTGCTATTGAAGGTTTAAGCCTATCACAAACATCAAATTTTAGTTTGTTAACTAACAACAAATTTCAAGTAAATTGACTAAATAAGGTTGTTATTGTGCCATAGTCTCATGCAAAGAAGCAGATTTGTCGCAGTACAAAATCTAATATTTTGCGACAAGCTTATTTAAAAATGTTTGGAAACATCTGACTGAATGAAAACAATATTTGTTTTTACACATTACAATTGTAGCGACGTGAAAAATACAAAGTGCCTTGGAATGCAAGGATTATTGGATATTACCTGTACGCGACAGGCGCTGGGCATTTTTGTACGGGGCTCAAAGAGTAGATCGCCGTTCACAAAAAGCTTGGTAGTTTTAGGTGCAAAATGTTTTGCTGCTTGTTTTTAACCCCTAACGAAAAAGAGGGGTGTTGGTAAGATCCCATTTTTTATTGTGTGTGTTTGTTTGTGGCATCGTAGCACCCGAACGGATAAACCATTTCAAGGCGGTTTTTTATTCGGAAGATAATTTAATCACAGTTATTCTTAGCTAGTGTAGTGTGTAGCTAGTCTAGTAATGTGGGACGCCCCCCGGCTAGATGGACAGATGACCTGAAAAAGGCAGCTGGTAGTGACTGGATGCAGAGGGCGCGAGATCGTGCGCTGTGGCGCTCCTTGGGGGAGGCCTATGTCCAGCAGTGGACTGCAACAGGCTGATATGATGATGATGATTCTTAGCTATGGCTGGCCAAAATCCGTTTAGCCATTGAAGCTCACCAGCTGGTCCTGTCTAGCTGGCTTCGGGGATATCTCTCATCAGCCTATATACGACCCACTGCTGGGCACAGGCCTCACCTTAACTATGAGGTGGTCCGAGCCATACTCCACCACGCGGGCTCAAAGCGGATTGGTGGAGGGGTGTGTTTAAGGTAAGTGACCAACCTTACTGTCAGATGTTATTAAGCCGCCCGAGGGCCTCTGACCAGGCTTAACGACTAATATCTATCGATATTAACCGGGACCAACAGCTTTACGTGCCTTCCGAAGCACGGAGATGCTTGTAAATAGACGTCACTTAAATGGTCAGAATGGTCACCCATCCCAAACATGACCGCGCCTTAGGTTGCTTAACTTTCGGTATCACTACCAAAGTGCTGCAACCACTGCTTAGCTATGGCTAGCCGAAATCCGTCTAGCCGTGAAGCTCACCAGGTTATTCTGCCTAGCTGATGTCGGGGATATCTTATATATAAAAATGAATTGCTGTTCGTTAGTCTCGCTAAAACTCGACAACGGCTGTACCGATTTTGCTGATTTTGGTTTTGAATTATTTGTGGAAGTTCAGCGAAGGTTTAAACGGTGAGAAAAAAAACCACGGGCAAGGCAACGTCTGCGGGGTCCGCTAGTCTTATATATAAAAATGAATTGCTGTTCGTTAGTCTCGCTAAAACTTGAGAACGGCTGAACCGATTTCAATAGTTTTAGTCTCGTAATATTCGTTGAAGTCCAGGGAAGGTTTAAAAGATCAGAAAATTAAAAAAAGCTACGGGTAGGATAACGTTTGTCGTGTCCGCTAGTATTTAATAAAAAATATATCATAAAGCGACGCACAAAAGTCAATTTTACAGTCACGGTTAAATATTTTAATAGTGACTTGTGATATGCTTTTCTTGAATCGGACAGATGAAAACGAGACAAGTCGTTATAGAGCAGGACAATTTTGATATTTCGCATCAATTCCGGACGTAGGTACATTGCTATAAAGTACGTTTTTCATTTTGAAAATAAATTTTTAACGTGACTTAGTACGTGTAACGCCTTTGATTTAGGATAACGAATAGTCCTTCGTGTTCCTGCGTTTTAACGTAGAATACACACCTATATATACCTGAGCCTCGTTTCCTACAATAGGCTTATAAAAATTTTCACAACGTAATATTGTAGGTAGTCCTATTTTCTGCAACTATGTGTGTGTTACTAAACGTTGCTTAACACGTTCGGGGACTAATGATAGTGTCCCACTTTCAGCCATTGACCGGTTATTTATTTTGTGAATACGTAATGTGCTCTAATAGAAAATAGGCGTGAAACAAACATCGAGATGTAAATGATTTCGCGTAATTGAATTCGAGCGCATGTTTCATGTCCCCTCATTAGCATTTGCAAGCGAACTCAAACCATATCTGCGTGGTTATTGAGTATAGATAAATTAATGGGTTAGATGCAACCAGCTTGCTCAATTTTGCACAAGCCTCTTAATGTTGAATGCACCAATATGTGTTTTATCAATGCAGCGCTTTTATAGCCCACGCTGACCAACATCATATAATCAAACACAATCCTCGGCATCTGACTTGGAACCAATGTTTGTGCAGTTTCTAACGGAATATATCGCTGCGGGAAAACAAGTTAAATATTTGCTGTGTAAGCATTCGGCTCATCAACATAATTTAAAAGACATCAGTAAATACATTAGAGAATGACTATGCTTTTCGTATTAAACTTTGGCACAACGGCCGTCAGAGTTTCAGTACAGAAAAGCTTAATAGGAAGACTAACAATGTCGTCTTTTGGCGTATTGTATACGTCGTTTCCTCATGCAGAACAAATAAATGGTCACTTACCATAATTATTACCGGGGGCTATGCGTCGTCCATCAAATGTTTGGGCCAACGTTGACTGCAATAATGGTGTTGCGTAATCTTTGGTAATAGGTGACTCGTTACAGTACAGACTAATGCGAAACCTCTCTTGGGTAATGCAGACGCGTGTAATCATGAGCCTGCACCTGTTGGCATTATTTCCTTGACTAAGGTTCTGAGCTATATTGATTTCAGATGACAGATATGGGCAACATTTTGTTTTTTGTATAAATAAATAACTAAGAACAAATCTGAAACTAGAAAATATATTCATGCGTATGTTTAATTGATCGTAAGTCGTCCATAGAATCGCCTAGCGTTGTAAAAACAAAGGAATTTCCGGAAATTAAACTTAAAACTACAGGTACAGTAGTAGTTTTGTTTCTTACTAAAAACAGTTTATTTAAAACAGTAAAACTGATATGTCTGAAATTTAGTATCAGAAACTTAAATTGAAAAGCTGTAGAACACTTTGAAAGGCTTAAGAAGTCTCCTTCCTGCCGTATCTGCTTAGACCCAATAAAAATATGATAAATAGAGAACTTATCAAAACCCAAAATAAAGTGCACTATATTGACCAGAGCAAAGCAGATTGTAAACGATCAACCATAATAGTTTACGCAGACATTCAAAAACGAATCTTGCGAGATACGGCCTCACGGCTCCATTGTTCGCTGGAATGTATCCCATACGTTCTGATAAGGCGATTAACACCGTGCCATGCGTCTAAATGTACCGAATGTATGTATGACCGAAGAACCTACTTTCAGTTTGGTAGTTTGAAGAAAATATATACTTGGCTTGGAAAGCAAACATGCTAGCTTTTTTCACATCCATCTCCTATAGGTATCATTCATTGTCAAGTTTTTTAAATTAAATCCTAAAGAATGTTTTAAAAATAAATTGTGCATAGTAATCAAAACTAAACGTGTATACAAAATTTCAGATCAATTGGATACTTGGAAGTGGGTATAAGTAATCTTGCAAGATTACATACAAATAACTCAACAGATGAAATTAAATAATAGCTTGTAATATGTGATCTCATAGTGAAGCTTGTTAATGAATTGTCGATGATATTATCAGCCTCATAATAAATAAAAAAAATGTGTATACCAGGTTAGCGACATGGACAAAGTCCAACCCTTAAAATGGATTAGTAATATCTCTCTCTATAGTTATGTTAGATAAGGCGAAACTCTACATATCCAAAATCCTTCTGAAGTTGTATTTAAGTAAAATCGAAACCCTACAGACGAAAGTTTATTTCCAAACACACGCATCTTGTTGCCAACAATAACAATGATAGTAGAATCTTTTACACAAATATTTTAGGGGGAAGGATTCTATTGTTTGCTTAGAATAATTGTTTGTTTGTTTGAATAAAGGGCCCGAAACTTCTGGACTGATTTAAAAAAAAAATTGCATTATAAGCTATATCTATATTTAATATGTGAATAATTGGGAACCGAATTCCACACAGACGAAGCCGCTGGCGAGAAGCAGTGAAAAATATACGTCAGTATGAACCTTACCTCTCTGTGGGACAGTAGGTAGTACCGTTCACAGTTCCCGGTTCACCATAAACATTTTACCATTTGTTCCGCGGTAGGAGACGCTCATAAGTCTCTGTGGGACCCGCTACGCCTTATCGCGGTAGTGTGCGAAATTGGAATGTAACATGTTATCAGTAGAGTTCATTTCTGACTAGGGATACAATTACGCAACTCAATTAGGGCTTGGATACTATTTGTGTTTGGCGCCACGCACCTTAAGGTGAGCTTACACTGGATTTTAATATTTTTTCATATAATATACTTGATAATGAAAAAAAAACATATACGACAACATTACATACATTGATCTGACTCCGTGGTAAGTATGTTAAGCACTTGTGTTACAGATATCAAAATCAACAGTAGTATTACAAATAAACTGCAATAACTACATATAACACCCATACCAGTACAAAGAGACATGTTCATGCACACAAATGTTTGTACAGTGCGGGGATCGCACCCGCGACCTTACCGTTGGTTAATAGTCAACTTCCTAACCATTGCACCAAAGTGGTCGTGAGCTCGTCAGGTCGTCAATAAAATGCAAAACAAATGCGACTCATCGTTATTACATTTTTTTCTGTTTATGTCACTCGTAAACCTTGACATCAAAATCATTAATGAAAATAGTTAAAGCCTAGCTAAAAATAACATTTATTTCTATTTCTAATAACCTTGACTCACTCTAGCCAGCGATGGAAAATTCTATGACTTTAATATGACCTAGGCACGAACTAAATTACTAAAGTTATTCCCCACCGGGAGTTATTCGTGGTAACTTACCACTCATGCAATTACCAAAATGAGCTCATAATGTAAGCGCAAGTTGCCAGAATGGAAGGAACTTTCTTCTTCAACATTTAACATCGTGCACATTCTGAGTGTATTACTTAGTTGAACATGTAGTGTCAAGCAGAAACGGAGCTCACATCCATCTTCAAATCTCTTGAGAATAGGCTTGTTTCCACTATGAAAGAAGTATTCAAAAACTGATTTTCTCTAAAATAATTCATAATTTCAGATGTCTTTGCACTAATATTTTTCTGCAGTTCGTATTATTTGATTTTTAATTGGAATTCAAATGATAATTAGTCACTCAGTCGGCATTGCACGCGATGACGTCAAAGTGTGTTATTCCCATACAAACTCGAAGAAGAAAAGCGTTTTGACAGTTGATAAAAAGTACGTCAACGATTGGTGGTGTCAACTACCGTATTACTTATATATTATTGTTATGGTGACGATAGAGTACTTTGAATTTAATTTAATGTAATGTTCAATAATTTAATTTAACTTAATTTTGATTTCAAATTTTACTAAGTTGCTGTGCCCTAGCCGGGCGTCACTATACTAGTTTACTCATGACAGTAACATGTTACTGTAACGTGTGACTTGTAATAAATATTATGACTACTTAATACGACAAGGTACAGTTAAAGCAGCATTTTAAATAAGCTTTGCGCGAATATCTTAATTAAATTGCATAAACAACTGAACACAATCAGAAGATCAATCGCATAAGTTTCGCAACTCACTCACCATGGATAGAACTGTTTGAGATGAATGGCTAAGACAATTGCAATGGACGAATCCCTCTCATTGTGAACTAGGCTTTACACTAAACTGTATTGATTAGGGTCCTTTATTATGTCTCGATAAACGATCACCGGACCGAGTGATGGATAATCCGGACTCCAACACCGCACTTTATCGGCTAAGAGACTGTTTTATATAAATTATTGAATCTTTGTCAAATGGCCGGCAACATTGGCACATAGATATCTTGATTTGGCGAATGTTCGCAATTCTCACATCAGCAGCGCTGCGAACGTGTTAAATCACGATCGGAGATATAAAGACAGGGGATTTTGCAACGATACAATGACTGGGTGTTTAGGCAAGCATAAAATTAAAAATGCATTGGGTGATTGGTTATTACTTTTATACAGGGTGTAAAAAAAACCTTAACGAAGCCGTCAACCACGCGTTCAGTACATCAAACCAAATCGTATGCAAAATAAATTTTGGCTGGGAAACAACTTTTATTTTTTGACATCAAAAAAAATAATGTTATTCTAACCCGCAATGTACAGCGCGCACGCAGAAAAGTCACCGCGGGGCGTGTTGCTTTACGCCGCCGCGACGCGGTTCGATTCGAGTGTGCGCTGTTCATTGCGGAGTGTGCCATTTAGAGGCTTTTTATGAAAGAACTAGTGAAAATTTGTATCATATTTCTTTGGAATAAACTTAAGTTATAACGGACAGAAGTCATTTCTGTTAAAATCATCAATTTTTTTTTCAAACTTTAACCATCAATATCTCAGTAACCGTTAACTTCCCAGGTATGGTGTAAAGGAAAAAAATGATCGTAACAATTGGTAGAATATGTGGTATTCGGCTTCGTTAAGGTTTTTTTTACACCCTGTATATTATATTTAAAAAAAACAACGCAAAATGTGTTGGTAAGCGCAAATCTCAAGAACGCGTGGACTCATTTGGCTAATTCTTTTTTTATGATATTCCTTAAACTACGGGGATGGTTCTTACGTAGAAATAAATAAAGAAAAACAATCGGACAGGACAACGTCCGCGGGTCCGCTAGTAATATATATATATTTATTTATTTCAACAAAGGCCCTTTTACCCTTAATTCGGCAGTCCTAGTATAGGACGAAATGTAAAATCGGGCAATTTTCAATCGCTTTAATGGAATTGAAAATCGTGATTAGTATTAATGACGAATTATGTTAGTAACGAATATCAATATGATTTGAACATTAAAAATTTAAGAATAAATTAAGTATTAAATAAAGTTTCATGTCAGAAAGTACGGACTTAAAACTCAATACTTTCGAATGCGCTGACATTCAAAAAAGAAAAGGCATTTTTACTAGCAACCTTGAGCCAGTTGGTAAATACCAGTTCGATATCGGAAAATTAAAAATAGAACAAGTACGTACGCTGGCGGCGGGCCCTTTTGCTTTCACCGCCTTTTGCCGCACAATAGTTTATGTAAATGCAATATTTGCATACATACGAGTATAGTACGGCCCGCACATCGATCGTATCACACTGTGCAGGGAAGGGCTAGTCAACAGTTCAAATTTTTTTCAGTTGTTTTTGATCCTAAAATGTCTGTCACTGCTTGTGTAGGTACCCATGTATATTTATTTATGACTACGAAACATAGATCAAACATATTTCTCAATTGGTTGAAAATCAGGCTTTCAAAGATTACCGAAAAAAGAGTGCAGACCTTAACCACAGATATTACAATAAGTACCCTTTTTTAAGACGCTTTTATTGGCTCGGGCTGTATGTATATATGTAGCGGAACCTTTGAGCTCAATTTTTACCAACTTCCAGAAATCGGATTATTTTGAAACTTAGCATACGCATCGAGTACCGGTGTCAATGCAATAATTTTATTAGAGTTTTCCATTATGCTTCTAAAAAAATTGTAAATAAATTCTTTTCACTCAGTAATGGCTTTCTTTTTATAAGTTATAAAAAAGCATGTTTTTTTTAGTTTTTTAAACTTTTTTTTTATGGTGAAAAAAATGCATAAACTGAAAACCCTCTGCTTGGCCGGGCTGAGCGTGTACCAACCTATTAACTCAATTCAGTCTCCATTTTCACTAGTCTATTTCAGTTTTTTGAATCCGATATTCTCTTCTTGCTTGTGTCCTATGCAAAAAAATACACCTTTACCAATAACATAACATGATATTAGCTGGATACGAAATATTTACCGAGTTTTATTTTAAAAATCCAAAGGATGCCGACCCCTCACATCTCGTTGATCCTTACATTGTGTCTGATAGCAACTCGAACAAAGAGATTGGTAAGATGCTAATTTGAATAAAAGACCGCTAGCTCACTAGTTGCCGGCATCGAAAGTGAGGCTATGAAAGTAGGGTACATTGTGATGTAATAATAAGGAGAGTATATAATAAGGCAGTTTGTCTTTAGAACTACATATAACCATTGCTATATTTGGCACGCTGAGGTGGGTAGCTGTAGACAAAAATTCTTATAAAAAATACAGTAAAGCCACATACGAGTACTATGTTTGCTAAAAGTTATAATTCTGTAAAGGTTATCTAAATAAAACTTATTCAAACATCAAATTATGAGAACCTTTGGCAATCAAACAGACTAAATACCTAACATCATTGATCAAAGCGCTCTCATTCACGGTCATTTTAGATTCTCAATATGGATATCAAAATTCGGGCACGATTTACTCCCACACCTTTCATAATACCGTATCGTGTGATTACGAGAACCTTAATTTGCATACTTGAGCAAATCTCCAATCCGACTTTCACGTATAACGAAATTTCCCTGTATAATTCCCTGAAATTTCGGCAGAGGACACCGGGAATACTCAACTTGAAGGGATCCAAAACTCATTAAACAGTTCGTCGTGGCAATGAGAGCTTATCCCGGACAAATTGCTATCGCAACGGTGAAAATTGATGCGTTGACGATCGAAATTTCGCCTTTTGTCAAATGTTTCTGGCAATTTCCCTAATTCATCGGATGCAATAAGCTTCACGGTCATCATAAAACTAAGAGTGCTAAGGCTCTTCTGTTGGGTTCGGTGAAAATGAAATTCAATCAATTTCGTCAATAATCCAATGAACGTCGGGCAATTTGTTTAAATAAAAAATTAAATGCGGAACTAGTCTGTAGAATAGATTATACGTTTACGTCAGTTTACTCAAAAATATCGTTATTATAGCAAGCTTGCGAACATAGTTCGGCATGCAACAAGACTATAGTAATTCAATTAGTATAATCGCCGCGTAATGCTTTATTTATAGTTATTACTGCATTATGGAGTAATAACTTAGCCGCGGGCGTAACATAACATTTTGTATTTTAGGCCGACAATTTAGCTCATAAACGACTCAAAATAAATTTACACAATCAAATGATCAAGTGATATTTTTTTTTCTTTTTTTACGCTAACATAAAAATTATGATAATCAGGCATTAGGCAGGATGTTTTATTTAAGATGGTAAATGCTAAAAAGGCATTTATCTTCTTTTAAATGTATTTAATATATTATGTAAACAAAACTTATGAATCAGCCAAGTAATCCGTAGTAGAATTCTTTCATTTCTTTATACTCCTAGCTTATTTTTCTCATGATAACATTAAATGACCTCATCACATTAAAGTAGAAAACCATCTTTGAGTAATCATTGAGATCTCAAAATATCTTTGCCTACATTTATAAAAGGTGGAGTAACTGGAAAGCCTAAGCACTACTTATCGTCGACAATGTGAAAGTCTGCGCCTGCGCCGCGCGGCGATGATCCAACAGCCGTAATAGGTCATAAGATTAGCCCTAGCCCTAGGTAAGTACTGGGTGCAGGCCTAGATTTAAGATTTGCTTCTATTTTCTTAACCAAGACCAATACCAGGACAAGAAGTCGGAGCCTGATAGATAATTCACCACTGATTATTTGAAGTAGATTGGCGAACAGTGAAATAGCGAACAGCTTAAAAAAAAAGTATGCTCCTTATTTTTAAATAAATAAAGAACATACTTTAAAGAATAACGGATAGAAATACTTAAATACATGTATAAACACCCATGACTCATTTACAAATGCTTGTGCTCATCATCACACAAACATTTGCCCCTAGCAGGATTCGAACCCGCGACAGCCGGTTTTCTAGTCTAGACCTCAGACCAAAGCTGTCGTCCTTACCTTTGTAATTCCTGGTTAAATGAATCTTGACCCTTTTTTTTCTATCACTTCACAAATGAACCACAAAGCAAAGATCGGATCGGACTCTGGGAAAATCACGTTAAAATTAAAGAAGCGCCTGCGGTCGAGTTAGTGTGTGGAATTATAATAGCTGCGATTGCTCGACCGCACCAATTTTGTGGCCGATCTTAATTCCGTTGATATTCGTCTCAGAGATGTAAATGGGATTCAGGGAATCCTAATTTATATTTTTACTTCCTGCTTCCACCTTACACACACCCCTCCACCAATCCGCACTGAGCCCGCGTGGTCGAGTATGGCTCGCACCACCTCATGTTTTAGTTGAGGCCTGTGCCCAGCAGTGGGACGTATAAAGGCAGTGATGATGATGACTTCCTGCTTCTACTGTTAAGACAGATATAGGCACAGTCTCTCGGGCAACAATACACTATTTAAATGGCGGTAATTCGCGCTTACATCGCATTTATTGCTAGCTTAGTGTGTCGAGCTGTCAAATTAGGTATCATTGTCTAGTTTGTATAGAATTGAAAACAGATAAACAAATATATAAATGACGCAAGAATTAGATGTAAGAACAATGTTATTAACAAGATGGATCTAAAGTTATCCAATAATATATAATTTGAATTTGAAAATGTTGAATAATTGCGCTTCAGTAGAATAAAAATGAAATTAAAAAATGATAAATAAAGCGAAAACAGGTCAAATACCTGAACTGGAAAAAGTTTGTTTACTAACATAAACATTTTGTAAGCAATAAAGCATTCACAAATAAATACGTTACAAACCACTAGTTTCTCAGCTAGTAGTGACCTCTGTTGAAACCACACAAAAAGGCAAAAGCGAGCAAACCGTCTAAATTACGGTATTTGATGTGGTATAACACGACCACTTCAATGTCGGCGCTCGCAATACTACTAAATAAGTTTTTCTAGTTTTCGTGTCAAAAGTTTTAGATTAATTGTGACAGATTGACTTATGATAATAGATAAGCAGCATTTGAATTATTAATTATATACTAGTTAGGTTTGGATTTTAGGTGCAAGTAAAGTTTGTGTAAATAAGAGCTTTTGTTATGGCAGGCTGATTACGAGTAGTATTATAGTAATTCTGCAGGGAAATTCAGGCTTTTACCATATTAGGTAGGCATACCTCTGTTGACATGACCCAATGCAATATTGACATGAGCAGTCGTGTATCAATTTCAAGGCCTCGCATTAACAATGTCAGACATGCCGAAATTGGACTGACCAAATTGGCCAACTGCTCCTCGAAATCCATCATTATCAACTGTCCTGCTCTCACGCTCTGATTTCGAGAGAGAGACGTATCAGTAACTGTCGAGGGCTAATAAGTGAATGAACAAGTTACACACGTTTCGATTTTACTCGACATAGCGACCCAATTCTGTCTCAATACCGAATTCGTCTTTTTGCTTTCGAAATTGTGACAGCGTCAGATCTCTCAATGTTTACTGTAAAAAGTCTGCTGTATAAAATTTTGGCTGTTTATTGGCGTTAAATAAGCCTCCAAGAGTCAACGTGTCGTCAAAAATCAACCAATACCAAACGCTTTTTCTAAGTGGGTGGATATTTCTGAAAACCGCATCTTAAGGTTCAGCTAAACAAGATAAAATCGCGGACACAAGAACATCAAAACACACAAATATTAAAACGCATACATGATCAAGCTGAAAATGAACTTATTTGCAGTTAATTAATAATATTTTTTTCTATACTATGAGATATGCGTTCTACAAGTTCCACGGAGGTTTTAATCAATTAACCTTATGTTTTTGTCATTAGTAGGTAATGCCTTGAGGGTGTAACGAACACCTCTAATTATACAAACACGGCTACATGTTATTATTATATGTAATATCGGATTATCCCGTTATTAGGCAAGCAAAATAGCAAACTAACATGAGAATTCAAATAAATACTAAATATTACTTTAGTTTAGATTTTTAGCACTTCGGAATATTTCATTTCCTATTTTTTACTTAAGAGTTTATTTTTCACAGGTAACAATTTAGGAAATTGAAAATATGCAATGATTTTTGTTTTTACATAAATGGGGCATGTGCATGTTAAATCATGTAGTAACACTACATGATTTTGTTACAATGACAACAATCTTGCTCACATGTCAGTCATTCCTAAACTTTACGAGTACATAACGTAATTTTAGTGTTTGTCGTAATTATGCACAAGAACAAATATTACAGAAACCCAGTGAGCAGTGTTTCACAGACAATGATTCGCGACTGTAATGGAACATGAAGTTAACACATGATCAGCAAAGTGTAAAGATAAAATACATACATAACAACCTATTACAAGTTAAAACATAATGTTTGAGCATAATTTACGTTTTGTAATAAGATTGTGATAATTGGAGCGCTTTAAAAAACTACAATCTAAGGTTGTGTTATACTTACCAAATTAGTTTTCGATTGATCGAAACAAATTTTCACGTATTTCTCATTTTTATTTTATCATATAAAATCCGATTACTGCGACTTAGGAAATTCTTATCAGTTAAAATTATTATATCTTATGTTCTACAAGATTTCTTCAGTCTGTCTGAGCCTGGAATCGAACCTGGGTGCATAGCCTCTTTGACCCCCAGACAATGGCTAAGCCTGCTATAGGTTGCTTCTCATTTCCCATCGTGACATAATAAAATCTTCTAGTTTTAACTTTTTCATGCATATGCAACGTTGGCTGTCCAGCACTTGAGCGGTGATCTTTTGATGATTTGATCTGGTGATGTATATAAAATGGGCATGGATGAAATTTTATTACATCTTTGCTTCGTTAATTCCAAATTGCTAGTTCGCTGTTCACAAGGTCGTAACGATTTATAATTGCAGGACAACGAAATGAGTCGTGGAACTCGTGGAGCGCGGTGCTAATGAAGCGTCTTATGGCGAAGTCTTAGTTGGTTGCTTATTGCGACACCGAGGTTTTGCCGGCTTTGCTAGTTATACATTTTTATTTTATTTTATATATTTATTCAAAGAACGCAAACAGAGTAAAACCCTGTCGATGTTCAACTGATACGAACCAAGCGCTTCTCATCTACATTCCTGATGCGCACTGCAAAAGAGTGGAACTCACTACCTGCGTCAGTGTTTCCCTGCAATTACAACCTTGAAATTTTCAAAGCTAGAGTCAACAGGCATCTTCTAGCTGAGTTCGCTCCATCGTAGACTCAGTCTTAGCCTCGTTGGGCTTAGTCTTGGGTCAAGAGCAAACCTATCCCAAATAAATAAATAAAAACCCTTATAACATAACAATATTATGAACTAAGCTTAAACTAGATTGTAATCCTAAAATGGCTCGTAACATGTTCAATGTTATATATTATGATTTACCACATTAATAGTTAAAAAAAAATGTATAAGGAAGGTTGTAGCTAGTGTAGTATTGACAGTTTCAAAAATGAAAATCATCTACTCGTACGCAATAGCGGGTGGCAATTTTTGACAAACTGTGTACGCAAAGTACGAATATCAAAACCAGTAGCATGAATTTGTTAATTTCTAATTAAGTTTAGTCTAGAACCGTATAGTTTTCGTAACTTCAACAATTCGCCCTGAATAATAACTAATATTAAATACCATTACATCTCCGTGGCCCGTGCCAATACACGTAGTAACTATTTAGTAATCTGTGCCAATACCACTAATTAAAATGATTCATTTTACTTCCTTATCACAAAAAGAAATGAAAACATGTCATCTTGATTTAATTCTGACTAAGATGAATGAGAGACGCCTACTTTTAACAAAGTGTCATTGTTGACTTGTAGGTACAATCGTTAACATCTTATCTAAATCTCTTCAATCTTCCCACGTAAGAATTTCCCGGTTCATACATTTATTACTACTGCCTATGTCAGTGTGTAGGTACCAACATCACATTTTTGTGCTTCGCTCTTGTCTTAAAAACCTTTAAAAACATTTTCTTAACTTTTTTTTAAATAGTCACATATACACTCTTTTGCAAAAAAAACGGGCACCTAAGGAAATTTACGTTCTAAGGTCGATTTGAGTTAATTAAATGAAATTTATTTCTTTGACGTAGTCTGTATACTTATAATCGTGTAAATTAATGCGCGTGAAGTGAGTTCGGGCAACTAAAAGAAAAAAAAACGATGGATTCTTTAAAACCGATGTACACGCCCAAACAATAAGAAGTGGTCGGCAATAAAGATAAGATTTTTTTTACTTTTTTTAATTAAATAAAGTTACAAATGTAAAAACCTAATACCGAATGTGACCTCCTCTTGCCAAAATCACAGCTTGAATCCTTCTGGGCATGCTTTCCACGATGTTTTTAATAACGTTTTGAGGAATTCGTTCCCACTCTTCTGCAATGACTCTTTTTAGCTCCCTGATGTTTTGTGGAGCAGGTTGCACTGATCTTACACGTCTCTTTAGAACATCCCAGACATGCTCAATTGGATTGAGGTCAGGACTTCGAGCTGGCCAATCTAAACGACGGATCCCAACTTCTTGCATGTACGCTTCCACGTCGCCAGAACGGTGCGAGCGAGCATTGTCGTCCATAAAAATGGAATCTTCCCCAAGTGCAGTCAATGTGGGTTGTGCATATGGAATTAGGACTTCCATTATGTACCGATGTGCATTTAATGTTCCATTTTCTATGAAAACTAACTCCTTACGCTCCGTCGAATTAATTGCTGCCCAAAACATAACGGAGCCTCCGCCATAAGGAGTGATTTCTTCTAAACACACTTCCGCATAGCGTTCCCGTGGTCTTCGCAGCACTCGCCGGCGTCGGTCCTCTCCACACAAAGAGATTCTAGCTTCATCAGAAAACAATACTTTATTCCAGTCCTCCAGAGTCCATGAAGCACAGTTCCGAGCAAACTGAAGTCGAGCAACACGGTGCTCACGGAGTAATTTAGGGCCCCGAGCTGGGCGGTAACTCCTGATATTGGCAGCCAAAAGCCTCCTCCTGCCCGTCCACAAGCTAACTTCTACTCCTCTTACTTCTTCAAGGCTCTTCTTCAGGTCCACACTTGACGCCTTACGATTCCGCAACGCCTGACTCACCAAAAAGCGGTCATCTCTTGGTTCTGTGCATCGTTTTCTTCCCGAACCGGGTCTTCTTTTGACCGAACCGGTCTCTTGATACCGTTGCCAAGTCCTCTGGACAGTTGAACGACTCACATTTAGCCGCTGAGACACGTAAGTTTGCGAACAACCTTCTTCAAGTAGGGCTATAATTTTACCGGCCCTTATCGCTTTATCACTCATATCAAAAAGTGGTATTTAATGTAAAAATAAAGATTAAATTGTTTAATTTGCAGAAAATGTCCAAAAAGTTTTAAAATATCGTAATCAGTTAAAAATCGTTTCAGCAATTCGCGCCATTAGTAAAGCAATTTTAGAATAATCCACAATAATCATTATTTTTCTTTTATTAATTTCAAATTTTAAATTTGGAACGTAAAGAATCATGCCAGGATGCTTCAAATAACATGCCAATACATCGTCAAATTAATAAAACCTACGAGTATTTCTTGTTCTTCTTCATTAAAGTAGAGGAAAAAATCTAAAGTGCCCGTTTTTTTTGCAAAAGAGTTTATTTGAATAATATAAGTACTTATATTTATGAAAAAAAAAACTAACAAAATAATATTTCTACTTATACAAAAATGCTGCAAATTGGTTAATCATCCATCCAGTGGCCTGTGAATTAGGGCAAAGTACCAGACACAATATTAAATTATTAATTTATTTAATTAATAAACGGTAAACATTACTCTTTTATGGCTTTAAATTTTACACATGTAAAAATTTAACATAGGTACTCTATAATTAGATAGTTAGGTAGGTACTTATATTACGTACCTAGTCTAGACTGGTATTGCTTGCGCACAATCGGAGCTTTTAATTAGAAAGCTCGCCACTTAATCAAATATTCAAATAAGCTGCAACTCGAAATATTAATTTAACTAATATCGTAACACTGAATAATTACATAATATCTAGGTTAGTGTTCCGAGAATAATGTTTTAATTGTTCAACTGCAGTGTTTAAGCAATTTCAGTCTATTACTTGAATTAGATTATAAAGTAGGAAATGCAAGTATTTTATTTGATTGTCATAAATTAACGCAATCTCTATTTGTATCATATACTTTACAAAAAAAAGCAAACTTACACGAAAATTAAATATATTATGCGGAACTTAAAAGCCTGACGAAAAAGCATGTAAGCATGAAATTGACATAGTGTGCGCAATGCAATTAACTTCCGTTTTATCAATTCGTATTCATATAACGTCATGCTACAACAATTAAAATTGATTTCCCTAATTCGTAACAAAGAAAAATGAATACCTTTCAAGTTATTTTACTAATGATACCGTTTTACTCACGGTAGTGCGTTTTAATGGTGGTCATATGTTTTCTTTAAAGTATTTGCGACTTTGTATGGAAGGAATAGGATCCAAAATAAAGTTTAGAGGTAATGGTGATTGACAATGGGGCTTCCGCGAGGCATTTCCCAGGCGTTTGTTTTAGTTATACACCAATTTAGTTTAAGTACTACAGTTTGCGAAATTTGTAACAATTCACAGGCTGTAAAGATGATGGCGCCAAAGTATGGTTATTTACTTATGTTCGTTATTATATATTATAATGCCAGCATTATGTAAGCGCTTGTGAGGGGAACTCAGTGATTTCGAACGCTTACCGGATTATATTCCAGCAGCCCATTATTATTTTTTTACACTTTTGCATAAAGTGCACAAATTGAAGTTGAATGAAAAAAAGTCTGACAAGGTAACTCAAGGTCAGATTGCTTACAAAACTGTTTCAACTCCGACTCGAGATCATTAAAACGCAACCTTATAAGGTACAAGTTGTACCTACTCAACAATTTCCTCGCTCGCTTTAGCAGTACAATCATATTCACTTTCTCAACCGTTGCCCAAGCTAACCACATGATTGTCCGCTAGGGACGGGCAGAAAAATACAAATAACACCTACGTAATTACAAAATTACAAGCAATAACATCGCAACGCGGGCCGAATAATGTCTTAATCTGCCGATCGGTTGTGTAACTGAATGTATGCAGAAGTAATCACAGAGCATATAGTTATAGTTGCACAAAGCACAGAGGCACGAGATATGAGAATATGGTATAACAGTTTAATAACCGCGACATAATAGGAGTTAAAAGGCGACTGAACCAAAACTGTGTCAAAAGTTTGTACGCACTTTGAAGTAGCGTGAAGCAAATAGTTTCAATGCTTTTATTTTTTTCTGTTTCTCCTTTTGTTTTTGTCAATCGAAATCTGTAGCAATAACTTTTTTATTCAAAAGCTAAGAGAACTTTATATAAATAAATATAAGTATATAATGACATCACATATACTGAACTGACTCCGTGGTAAGTAGCTTAAGCACTTGTGTTATAGATATTAGAATCAACAGTGGTGTTACAAATAAACTTAGATAAATACGTATAACACCCAGACCAGTACAAAAAAACATGTCATGTACACAAATTTTTGTACAGTGCGGGGATCGAACCCCCTCTTGGTATAGTCAACTTCTTGACCAATAACCAAAGTGGTTGTCAAACTTTGATATGTTATTCTCATTATCGTTATGAATTTGCATTCAAAGATTACAATAACAGCCCAAACGCAAACGCCTTGGACAGATTAAAATATAACTCATTAAATATTTAATTAAGTAATTTTACGGTAAATAAAATGTCAACCCTTCTCAACGATAAATGGGTCAAATGAGGCTCTGACGGTTCTGCGACTGTGAACGAACCTTGAGGCCTTAATCATATCGAATATTATGCGTTAAGGAGCAATTACATTGTTATTCGTCGAATTACAAAACTAAATTGCTAATTAGAAGGCTTCGTTATAGCAGTTAGCCCATAAGTATGATTACTATGAATAGATATTCGAGTTGAAGTTTATATTAATGCTAATTCAGAACGACACCGAAAGCAATAGAGTGGGGTGAGCACGAACTACTGTCACAACGTAATTCGTAGCGTTTACCTATCGTTAATTTGTCAATTTGTATGTGATTGATCGGATCGGATCCGCAAGTAAGTTGTTAAAAACATTTGTGCTATCGAAATCAGAAACAAAAATGGATGACCTAAAACCTGTGCATAGTAGGCCACTCCAATGCTTTTAAGCATTTTCTGCCACTTTAGGCTTTTACTATAAACACCTCATCACATCTCATCAGCCTATTACGTCCCACTGCTTGGTACAGGCCTCATGTAGTATGAGCCATCACTCCACCACGCCGGCTCAGAGCAAATTGGTGAAGAGTCTCCACCAGTGACTATTAGCACCCAATTTCTAAATATCAAAGAAATAGTCATCGTCTATTAGACCATCGTAAATGGAACATTATAATGGACCAAGTCGCACTAAATCCCCGCTCACTTTTGAAAGCTCATTCGAATCAATTGCAAGTCCGCGCTCAATCCAGGGTTGTCCGGTATTGCCACTATATCACGGAACATGTCAGTCCGGAAAATGTTCCGAAGCGAAGTTTTTCGCTTAATAAACGGGTATCAGAAAAATAAATGCTTTCATAAAATAACAGTCAAATGCCGGTAAAATATGGGACTTTAAATGAATAAACAGATATCAAAGAAGTGTTGATGATTTAATAATCTGAAATGAGAAAATGAAACATTCTGCTCTTATTGCTTTCATTTGCCATTCGAGAAATACAGATCACTACAGATGTTCTAGGTGTTTAATTACATATGTAGTAAAAAATTATGTCCGGGATTCCGATAAATATTCACGCATAGCAAAAAGTGCGATATTTTGAATGGGCTTACTGCCGCCCTAAGATTCGTTTAGTGGTCAATTAAGTCATTTCTTAGTATTATAGATTTAAGAAATGACACTCTCTCAGTCAGTTAACTGAGCATTAGCTTCCTTAAGTAATACTTAAGTTTAAGTAGAGCCAAACATTTACTTACTGCCGCACTCAGAGAGTTTCATTAAATAAGTCTTAATGACTACTTAACTAAATACCAATAAAACTGCTTAGCGACGGTTCATCCTACAAAATAAAAGGGTTCTCTAAGTAATGATGTCAGAGAGACAGAGTCAGAGAATATGTTTAAAATCAAACATTTTTAAGCCATACCAATTTTGAGTCGAACTTGTAATCGGTAAACTGATCCACCCTACGGTTACTTAAATCTGTAAGCACGTTAAGCCGTTGGTCCTGCGCCCGATCTCTCTCCGGTCATGTCGGATTGCCGTCTCACCGAATTTTGAGAATGATGGAACAGTGAGTGCACCTGTGTATTGCGCTCACACTTGTGCACTATAATATCTCCTGCGTAGTTGGCTGATCTCTGTTGAGATTGGCCGCCGTGGTCGAAATCGGCCAGGAGGACTATTACTTAAATCTGTCATTAGTAAAAGCACCCTTAAATATTGTTTCTAAGATAAACCGTCATATAGCAGTTTTGATGATAATTAGTTAAGTAGTCATTAAGACTTATGAACCTTTCTAAGTGCGGCGGTAAGACGTAATCAAATAAGCTTATAGTGGTATTCTTCAGTTCATTCATGAACGTTGAATTTCTTAAAGTGTATAAAGATAAACAAATAAACAGCGTCGTGTAATGTCAGTGACAGGTAAATTCAGCAAAGGATTGAAACAATGGAATAACTTAGTAACAACAAGATCGAGATGTTATCCAAGTCTGGTTGACGTCATTCGCAAACCGGTTGTCGGTTCTGATTATCGTTTTATAAGCGTTCGCGTACGTTAATTTCAATGTCAATTACCGTAATCAGACTGAAATTAACGTGAAATTCGAAAACATCGAATTTGCGTCGAGGAATAATTAATGAAGCTACTTATCAGTTTGCTTAAAATCATAGTTATTCTGGGCGATTTCAGGATCGTAGAAAATTAAAACTCCTTGTCTATTTTGGTTTATCTGTAAAAGAGGCATATATGCGTAATGTAAGTATCATTTAACTGGATGAATTACAATTATCCAGTTACTTAGATATTCATAATTGGACAACATCATAATAAATCATAAATAAGTATGAAATGATATCAATGTTTTCAAGACAAGCAAACTCTTTGAAATCCTTACGTAGCATCCATTCTCGAAGATACGAAATTAAAAATTAGGCGAATTTCTACTTCCGAGTTCAAATATACCGTTTGGCTCTCCAGTATTAAAAAGCCGGACATCTAATCAGGTATCACAAAGTTCTTTTAAAACCGATCATCAAACCCGGACCTTCGCGAGATCGTATCTGCGCCGGCGCACACAACAGCGCGGCGAAGTGGCGCGTGCGATCGTTACACAAGCGTGCCGCTCTCACCTGCTAGATTACATAGATAGATAGATATGTAGGTACAAATTCTTTTATTACACACGATAACAATGCAAGAAAAAGTTTTGAAATATATGTACTGAAGAAGCGGTCTTATTGCTTAAAGCAATTTCTTGCAGACAACCTTTACAGGTACATAGTAGAGCTAGATAAGGTTTTTACAAGAAATATCCGGTTTCTTATCAAAGATCCGGTATCTGGCAACAAGTACAGACTACTTCAAAGAAAACCAAATGTGTTTCAGGATGAAGACCCCCGGTACTAGGCAGGCCTAGCTTGTCTTGTTCATTTTAAAGCGTTGTTTCTTTTAAGCGTTAAGTATGAAGCGTTGGGTGCACTTTATGTCGTTTTCATAGTTCTCTTTTTTATAGTTGCAAACAATACAATGATTTTAATAAATACTATACCAAGCACCCCATGCTTTTTAATGTACTGTTATATAAATCATTTGTACTCAGAAATTATTTTCTCTTTTTAGCAAGCAATAAAAGCGTGTTTTTTTTAGTTTATTAAACTATTTTTTTAGTTAATAAAAATAATGGAAAACTCTTATCAAATTATTACATTGTCATCGGTACTAGATACGTGTGCAAGCCCGAGTTAATTACGAGCTAAAAAAAGCGTGTAAAAAAATAACACCTTTTACAAATTTTTATTTTATAGTGCGAATCATTGAAAATGACATATAAAAGTTTGCGTGTACCTATAGGATCGCCATAAACTTATGCCGCATAGTCCGCTAGCGTTCGCTCAATCAACACACACAGAATACTTCCTCTTCTTCTTATATTTTTTTTTAATGTTATGGCGAGGGAACTTATGTTTACCACGAACTTGGGTAGACTGTTTCGGCAAAGTCAAGTGTGAAACATTTGGCAAGGCAGATAAAGTAAAATTGCACACGCAGAAATAACATACTTGTTTTGTTATCTATTTAGCATGCATGGAATGCAAATAGTCCGCGCAAAGGTGGGTGGAATTATTATCAATCCCCGACAGGTCGATAGATGGAATAAATTACGAAATTACGTATGTAATATGCGTGTTTGTTGTAAATACGCGACATTGGTATCAGCTATATTTAGACTATAAACGCCCGCGGCATCGCTTGCATCTTGTTATGGCTGGGTCTAACAAGATTACCTGCATACTAAGATATGAGCAATGTAGTCCTGACTTACTGTAACTGGACGATTTACAGGCAGTGCAGTAAATGATAAATTATTACTCTTGAGTAGCTACTGGTTTGTAGTTGAAAACCTCAATTATTTATTTTGAATCAAGACATTATGATATACTCATAATTAGTTTTAAGAAGCAAAATTACATTCAACCCAAAGTCTGGCTTTGTAAGAACATTTAAAAGGTTTTTGAAGTGAAAACTTCTTTAGCGGCGTTGAGCACTTTTGTGGCATGGGTACAAACTGTGAAACTCGCGTCAGGTCACGTGATGCTGATCGAAAAACCGTAAGACGGTTCAAATAAATCAAAAATGCACAACGTTAACAATCAAGTTTTCACTTCTGCCGGCACTCCCGGAGTGCAACCCGTGTTTTTTTTTTTCTTAGGTTCTTTAGCTAATACAAATTGTACAACGTCCGTAATGTCAGTCAGGTGCTGGTTTTTTTTTCAGTTGATAAATTGCCTTTCGAATCCACTCTGATTATTTGGAAATTCCTTTGTGTATGTCCGATGAACCGATAAAAATTATAATTGGTATTGGTAACGGAGATGTAATTAAAAAAATAGATATTGCGATTATATCATAATGAAGAATTTGATGAGCAATCTATCTACACAGAGTTGCTCTTCAATAGTGAATAGTGAGATTATCTCTTTAATTTAATGAGAATGAGTATAATGTCATTGTTTAATAGTTGTATAAGACGCACTTTGTTAGCCAGTCCTCCCTTTTTAGTTCTCATTGCTTGATATGTCATATCTTCTTGTTCAATTAATATGACCTATCGTTATATTCGTATTCGTTCATCACAAATAGGAATTTCAGTTAACCGTTTAGGTGCCATTCATACTAACAGGAATAACAATTTAAGACTTTAGCAGACAGATTTTCATTCAAAAGTGTTTAACAGAATAGTTACCGTGAATAGAATCCCCGAAAACAGCGTAGTAAAGCGTTATACACGTTACTAATTCGAGTTAATTGGACATAAATGACACCAATTGTTTTTGGTGAATGTTTCCGTTTGTGTAATTCTCCATTTTCGAACATAACAGACGTTTTTAGCTAGAGAAAATACTGTTGATATTTAAATAGAAGCAGGCAAAAAATAACAGAATGATGATACCATTCGTAAAAGTTGAAAAGTTACTTACAAAGAAAAACACCTGAAGAGGTCCTGCATCTTAGTGATTTCAAAAATACGTACCTGAAAGTGAAACAAATGTAATTAGCTTCAAAGCACAATAAGGTGGGCAAAAGGTCAATTATTAGTTCTCACGAAGAAAATGCTACATCACAAATTTAGATTCAACAAGCAAACAAAAAAAATGTATTCCTTCAAGGTACATTCAAAGTCTGGGAAATGTTATCGATTATCGATTTGTTCGTATGAAGTAGTGGTAATATTGAATATTTATCGATCAACAAGTTGACAGATGGTGATCAATCGTTCTACATTGCTGTACAAGACTAATTCCTTGTCTCATTCATGCAATTAATTCAAGTACATTCAACTTAATTCATGCCTTAATCGAATGCAAACCCAAACATTTATGGAATGTAATCATAGTATAATTGCTGTGGTATGGTTTAAGCAAGTTTCGTGTAATTTGTCACTGTGAACGTTTACTTCCCACAAGGTATACAGACCAACTAATTTAAATTTTTGCGTCGTGCACTTTTTAAGGAAATAAAAGAGATGATGGTCCTACAAACATCGTCAAGCAAGATTGTGTCAAAAGGAGCGCGTCCAATTAACTTCACCTGACTATCTAAATTTTCTAATGAATACGTAGGTCACTTATCTATCACGCATCTATCTACTTGGGCGACGATTTGTAAGGAATGACAAGAGTCAGAAAAAATGGTATAGCTTTTCTTACCTTTGTCTTTATTTAATTTCTTATCAAGCTTCCTGCCAGCGGATTCGCCTGCGTGGAATTTGGTTCTCTTATATAGTAAGCATGTTGTCATACATATAAACCATTCTGTTAAAACACTCTATCTCTATTATAAAAACTGCAACAAAATTCGTAGAGTATTTTTGATGATCTAAGCATACGTACATACAGACAGGCAGTACAGGGACATGTGCACAAAGCGGCTTAGCTATGTATTGATTAACTACAAACTTCGAAATGCGTGCGATATCGAATCAAAGTACATATTTTGATATTCAGTCAGTGGATCGTACATTGATATATTTAAAAAAAATGATTCGTAGTAGGAACAGGCTTGCGATTTATCGTTCCGCAATTTCATGCTTCGTTTTTCATACTAGGCCTTCAGTTGCCTAATCAAAATGAATATAATCTGTTAGCAGTTAATGCTTCAACTTGACCTTAAGCTTATCCAAAGTGCAAACACTTGTACCTGTAATTTAATTTAGATAATAGCTAGCTTGGATCAAAAATAACTTTACAATTAGCCTCAGGGTTACAACATTGGAAAGGTATTTAAAAGCTTATCAATAATGCTACACATGATATTATTTAAAACAGACAGAGATTGTTTTTGTATATATAAGAGTTTTTTTTTTAAATAAAACGAAAATTATTTATCTTTTTTAATTTTTCTTTCGAATTCCATCCGTAGTTGATTCTGGATCTAAATAGGTAAATCCATAGGATAATTAATATTGTTGCTTAAATATATGCTTCGATATATTTCAGTTTTATTCACAACCAAAAACATAGTCATCAAAAGCTGTATTCATACGTGAGAATAGGGTTTACAATGATAAGTTTACTGTGGGTCAATTAAATATTAGTTTTGTCCCAGTGTGTCAGAACGCTGACATGCCCCGGACAAGGGTCAGTGTGTGCCCATTTGAGCCAATAAAATATTGAAGCCGTTTTTCGCGGCCATGTTTTGCAATTGCCACTATTGGCGGGAACGGCGGACCTGCATACATAATAACACCTGTTTATTAACTTCCATTCGCGAACGAAACGAGCGGCGGCCGAGACACAGAAAATACTACTATGTCATGATGATGATGGAAGAAAAGATTAAGAGTTTTGTTTTATAATATTATGTTTACTGCGGAGGGACTATGATGCCGGCAATTCGAACAGGATATTTGGACTTAAATCCATAAATTACGTTACACAAATTTCATTATTTTTTAACCCCCCCTTCCGTCTTATCACAGCTGGTAACATTTGTGAGAATAGTGTGACGTCACATATTTTAGAAATAATTATTAAATTAAAACAGCAGTTCCTTATTTTTTTATTTCAATTATTTATTAAACTTAACTCTAAAGAGAGATCTCTTCCAGCCAACCCTAACAGTTAAAATATAGAAATATTGATAATCAGCAAAAGTGCGGGATTGCACAAAACTCATTCAGTGATTATAATAAGTTTTGAAATGTGACGTCACGAAATTAAGGACCCCTCCTACCCCCTTGTCAGACAATGTCACACTACGTCGACCCCCTCCCTCCCCCTTAACGTGTGACGTAATTTATGGATGGCCCCCTATATGCGTAAAAATCTACAAAATTGCCCGAAAATGAAAAAATATGGGTTAAAAACAATTGCCATTAGGAATTAGTAGAAAGAGCATTTGGATTTTGTAGGGCTTTGTTTATTTAAAAACTTTTTATTGTTTTCATTACTTTGAGGGATTAATAACTGTCAGTGCATAATAAACTAGAGTTAAACCAACTAAAACTGTTTGTAGTTATGAATCCTATCTTTATCCTATCGTTATCTTTTGTTATTTTTACTGAACTCATTTCGAACCGAATAATAATACAGTTCGACATTAGAACTATGAAATTGCCTTACAATGAATGATAATTGGTAATGAATGATTGTCATAACTGCGACAATGATCGGAAGTATCACTTGACACGCGTCGCATTGTTGCAATTTAAACGTTACAGTTTTTGGTCAAAGATATTACTAAGGCACAGTGGAGTGAGATATAGTACAGTTCTTGCATTTCACGAAGGCGAGTAGTCTTTATTTGTTTTTAAACGTGTACATGCATAATGCAATAGTGTGCGTGTATGACGACGCGGTCAGTCGCGAGCGCGCTGTCGCTCAGGTTAGTTGTGTTTATTGTTTCCGGACGCTAATTGCCGTGAAGTACTGTCAGCATGTCAAAGCGCAAAGTTATCCATAGCGAGGTAAATATTTTTTTTCTAGTTTTGACATTAAATAAAAATGATTATTTTTTAATTTAAGTAATAGTTTAGTTTTGACTTTTGATACTTATTCAATTGTATATTTTATTGTTTTTAGGGTCGAGCAATCATTGCTAAAGTCTTTCACTTTCTAAAAGATGAATATAATTTTATGAAAGCAAATAACACTGATGGATGTGACCTAAGTCCATTAGCAAACATATTAGAACGAACTGCCCAAGCAACAGGCGTCAGTGAACGCACAGTAAGTAGGATTTTAAAAGAAGAGAAAGAGTTGCCATCTTCATCAACCAAGTTTACTTCACCCATGAAAAAGCGACGAAAAAGAGACGGTAAATTTAATTTAGATAATATGAATCGAGAAATTATTCGAACTACAATTCAAAATTTTCATATAGAACACAATGAACTTCCAACTTTGGCAAAACTTCAGTCAGCATTAAGAGAAAAAATTGGTTTTGACGGATGTTTGAGCACATTACGTTCGTTGCTTATAAAAATGGGCTACGAATGGAACAAAATTGAAAACAATCGTAAATCTTTACAAGAAAGGCATGAAATACAATTGTGGAGATTTAATTTTTTGAAAAAAAATCATGAATACCGTGAAGAAGGCCGTCCCATTATATATACAGACGAAACATATGTGCTAACTTCGCACGTACGTCAAAACACGTGGAATTTAAAAAAACTAGATACTAAGACAAAAGACAAGTCATTTTTAAAAAAATTGAGTACCGGTGCTCGTTTTATTATAGTGCATGCGGGTAGCAGTAGTGGATTTATTAAAGATGCTTCGTTAATATACAAAGCATCATCCACAACTGGAGACTATCACTCAAATATGAATTTCAATAATTATAGCAAATGGCTGAATGAAAAGCTGCTGCCAAATTTACCAGATAAATCTGTTATAGTGATGGACAACGCATCCTACCATAATACTCGAAGTAGTAGTATACCTACGTCAAATTCGCGCAAGAGCGACATGCAAAAGTGGCTGACGGAACACGGTATTCCTTTCAATGCACTGTCCCGCAATGTAGAATTGTATGATTTAATAATCAGAAATAAGCAGCGTTTTATTTCATATAGAATTGACGAGATAATAAAAAGCAAAGGTTTCGAAATACTACGACTGCCACCATATCACCCCGAATTAAATGCCATTGAAAACATCTGGGGTATTCTGAAAAATAAGATTGCCTCGAAAAATATTGGTCAAAATATGACAGAAGTTCAAAATTTAATAGCTGAAGGTTTAAACAGTATCGATAACAACATCTGGCTTAATACATGCAAGCATGTCGAAAAAATTGAAAAGGAGTATATGAAATATTTTGATTATGACTTTGAATTTGTAATTAATGTGGGTGAATCAAGTGATAGCAGCACGACTGACTTTGAAACTAACGAAAGCAACAGTTTTTCCGAAGAAGATTAAGGCGACACATTTTTCACATACGTAAAAATAGATAGAAATTTGTTATTAAATAGTTCCAGCCTAGCCTTATTTTCATAATTTTGCCATATCTTGAGTTCAATTGTATATCCTTATTTAAGTCTTATGTTTCGCTTAAATTAAAACTTAAACCCAAATGTAGAAGAACATAATTTTATTTTAATACATTCCCTTATTTATTATTTATTTTAAATAATAAACATTTTAGTTTAAAAGTTTTGTTGTTTTATTTTATTATCAATTGAACATACAAAAATATTGGTATTATTTTTATGCTAACCATACCCGCTTTCGTTTTCACGCACACATCGACACATATACGGACACATATTTACCACAAGTAAATTCTGCTCGACTTCGTGATTTGAAAGAACTATAAACCTATTTTTATAAACATGAAAAATTTCGCGCTTTAACACGAGTAAATAAGTTTATTTTGTGTTAAGAAATTATCTTCATGAATTTTACTTGATTTTTTAAGAAAATCAACTATGATAATCAGCCTATTTGTTTGTTGTTGTTTGGATGATTGTCCATCAATCACGCTGAAACTACTGAACGGATTGTGATGAAATTTGGTACACAGACAGGGTATGAGCCGACTTGGGTGTAAGGATACTTTAATCCAGATTAAATGCTCTCGTCGGATAAATCAGGAACCTTGGCAAGACACTTTTTAGGGTTCCGTACCTCAAAAGAAAAAAACGGAACCCTTAAAAGATCACTTTGTTGTCCGTCCGTCCGTCTGTCAAGACCGTTTTTCTCAGAAACGCGTGGAGGTATCAAACTGAAATTTTTATATGATACTTAGGTCTACGGTCCCTGGAAGCTGTAGAAAAATCAACCTTCTAAGCCAACGCAATCAAAAGATAAAGCCATTTAGGCCGCAAATTTCCGCAAATTTTCGAAACTCGCACGGGAATCAAAACCTATAGGTTACTTCCCGTAAACTTAGAATCTTGAAATTTAGTACGAAGTCACGTCTTAATAGACGTCTTATAGTACAGATATAGGAAAAATTACGAAAACCGTAAATTTTTAGTTTCATCATATAAAAAAAATATATTTTTGACAATTTTGAAAATTTCAAAGTTACTATTCCTTATCTGCAGGTTTGTACGGAACCCTCGGTGCGCGAGTCCAACTCGCACTTGACCGGTTTTTTTTTAAAAACAACAGACAGGACCACGTCTGCGTGGTCGTCTAGTAGTTCATAATTTAATGGTGTTCATACGTTAGTGAAATAATCCAATCATGTGTTAACTTTCCATGCTTATCCCAAGCTTACAAGGACATAAGTAGGTTATGAGAAGGTTGTAAAGAGGCTTACTTTGGCAAATGTTTAAAACCAAAACTGATAGTCAAGTAACCTTCGAGATTTCTAGCCCTTATTAACTTTTAATTCTAACCTTATAGGATTGCTTACTTCATGTTCTTTTTATCATAATAATATGATGCGCTCACACACTTACTTATTGGTCTTACTGAATTCCGCCACACTGTGTGTAAGCGGTGTCGTAACAATGCGTGGCCGAGTGGACAGTATCGCCGATCTACATCTGTGAGAACAATTGCTTTTCAATAGTGCTGGTGCGCTGGTGCGGAGGGCCGAAGGTCGCAGGTGATTTTGACACGAGCGGTTTGAGTAACTTATGGAAAGCCTATTATTGGCCTTAATATTGGTAAAATTCTGTTTGTTAATATTTATGTTATCGATGTTGGTTTTCATACATAAAAATGATTTTGTTGTCTTCTATTTAAGCGAACACTAGACATTGAAATGACACACATATTCAAGTTTTATTTTGCGATTTATTTAATATTTTTATATGGTTTTATGGATTTCCGCAAAGTAACTAAACTGAAACTAATGACTAAAGCTGAAACAGATGATTATTCTGCTTTAAATTTCCACTAAACGACGCCAGCCCAGGAACCCAGATACATCCAAGTGCAACCACTTGATAAAACTAGAGCTGGAAGGCGCAGGACTTACAATACAACTCACAACGTGACACAGAAGATGCAACTGGAATCACAACACTGACACCCACAAATCACTCGACGCGTTTCGCCACTACACGTGGCATCCTCAGGAGATTTGTCGCTCTCATCTTTATTGACTTTTAATTTAACCTGACGTTGCGGACCCATTTTAGCATCCGTGGTTAAAGGTAGGCTGAAGACATCAATTGACACTACTCGCGATGGCTTTGTTTGCAAAATTTCTGTAAATGCTAGTTAAAAATAAAAGTTGGTCAGCAAAGGTCTCTTGCAACTAGTGAAAACGTATTTTAGCCGCTTTATTGCAAACAATTTTTTTAATGCCATTAGTCACGTGATCACAAAGGGGCACATGATGTAGACTTCCTCCATCCTCATTTTTTTATTGAGGCTGTTAATCAGGTATTTATTTGGACGAGTGAGATAATAGTAGTCCTCAAAATGTTGCTATACCCTGTTCAGGGCGTCACCAGGTACCAATATCATTTAAACTTTTATACCAAATTGATGTAATGTGACATGCAATAAATGATTTGAATTTGAATTACTCTATTTACATAAGAAGGGTAGTATGGGTACAATATGCTAAAATCTACATGGTTATATTAATTTGTTGCCTTGTCATTTTTAAAAGGAAAAACTATTACTTATATTCAATCTCAATATCCTATCTACTGTTGACTGAAATTTAAATAAGCGTCAGTTTTATGCTCTTAGCTATCTGAGGCTTCAGATTTTTCTATAAAAGTGACAGTTATCAAAATTTCAGTCGACGGTAGTACCCTATGTATTGAAATCGGTCATTAGTCAGCTTCGAAGGCAACCAGAACCAGATCGATCGATTCAGGGAAATGTTCGTAACCTTATTTTAATAATGGCTGTCTTTGGATTTTTTTCCTGTGTTATTTCCTAAAATTATGTGTTGGCAACAAAAAGCATTACTTATTATCCTCATTTCAATTCAATTGACAGAGTTCCGAGTAAAGAAGAAATGTAGACATTGGAATTTTGTTTAATTCCACGAATCAAAGAATAATTAGTATTGTATGCGTTTCAAGACATTTAATTTTTTGTTTATTTTTTATAAAACAGGTTACAATCAGGAAAAGTGGAAATTATTTATTCGGTACTAAAATTTGAGCAAACGGCTTTTACTACCCTGTACATAATATGATTGTCGTAAATAATAAATTTGAAAAACATGGTCATCGGTTTATTGTTATCTCGATAAAACTGATGAAAAGTTACTACATGTTATATACAGGGTGTAAAAAAAACCTTCGTCAACCACGCGTTCAGTACAACAAACCAAATCGTATTCAAAATAAATTTATTTTTTGACATAAAAAAAACAATTTAATTCCAACCCGCAATGTATGTACAGCGCGCACGCGGGGAATTGACCGCAGGGCGTGTTGCTATACGCCGCCGCGACGCGGTTCGGTTCGAGTGTGCGCTGTTCATTGCGGATTGTACCATTATAGGCTTTCTATGAAAGAACTACTGAAAATTTGTATCATGTTTCTTTGGAAAAAAGTTAAGTTATAATGGACAAATGACATTTCCGTAAAAAACATCAATTTTTTTTAAAACTTTAACCATTAATACCTCAGTAACCGTCTTCCCAAGTATGGTGTAAAGGAAAAAAATAATCGTAACAATTGGTATAATATGTGGTATTCGGCTTCGGTAAGGTTTTTTTTTACACCCTGTATTTACAGTGATCCGCAGTTCTACGTGAACGACAAATACGACAAGTGCGACGCGACGCAAAGCGACAATATCAAGTGTATATACGTTTATGTTACCACGTGACGAACCACGTCCCACTGCTGGGCACAGGGCTCACCTCAACTATGAGGTTGTGCAAGCCATACTCCACCACGCGGGCTCAGTGCGGATTGGTGGAGGGGTGTGTGCAAGGAAAGTGACCAACCTTACTGTCAGATGTTACTAAGCCGCCCGAAGGCTTTCGCCCAGGCTTAGCGACAAATATCTATCGATATTAACCGGGACCAACAGCTTAACGTGCCTTCCGAAGCACGGAGATGCTTGTAAATAGACGTTACTTTTATGGTCAGCATGGTCACCCATCCCAAATGTGACCGCGCCGTAGGTTGCTTAACTTTTGGTATCACTGCAACCACTGCGCCGCCACAAGCACCTCGAATCGCGATTGACATTGACACAAATATTGGTCGAATCGCGTCGTTTCGCACCTGTCGCGTCGAATCGCGCTCGTAGGTAAACACCTTAGCCCCTAGCTATATTTACGAGTGGAAATAGCTTTTATCGCCAATTTATATAAACTTTGAATTTGTTTTATACAAAGTTGTTATTTTCACGGTAATAGGTTTTCATCCATCGTTATGCAATAATGATTTTATGATGTTTCAAAACAGCTTTTCATTTTTAAACAGCTTTTTTTTATCGAATTTATAATTGATAAACTGTTTCGCTGTACGGTTACTTAAATCTATCATTATTAAATAAACCCTTATATACTGTATCTGAGATGAACCGTCATTCTCTAGTTTTAAGGGTAATTAGTTAAGTAGTCATTAAGACTTATTTAACCTGTTCTGAGTGCGACAGTAAGAATTGCTTTCATGAACATTTAAAATTGTATTTGAACGCAAATTGACATATCAACAAATTGTGTAGAGTTTGTAATAATGTTTGTCAAACTTTGTTTCAACGGCTGTAGTAGTATTTTTCCGGCTTAGGGCCATCCATAAATTACGTCACACGTTAAGGGGGAGGGAGGGGGGTGACCTTGTGTGACAAGGGGGTGGGAGGGGTCTTAAATTTCGTGACGTCACATTTCAAAACTCATTATAATCATCAATCACAGTATGAGTTTTGTGCACTGTTAACAACACTTCCCGATTAATCGATCGATGTTTCTATATTTTAACTGTTAGGGTTGGCTGGAAGAGATCTCTCCTACATAAATAAAAAAATTACAGAACTGCTGTTTTAATTAAATAATTATTTTGTAGGGGTAAAAATGAAAAACATGTGACGTGGGGGTGTCTCACAATCTCACAAATGTGACCAGCTGTGACAAGAGGGGGGAGGGAGGGGGGGTCAAAAATAATGAAAATTGTGTGACGTAATTTATGGATCGCCTTAGCCTGAGCTTTAACTCAAACAATTTAAAAACCGTTTTTTGTGTCCGGTTCGTTTCAATGCTAGTTTAAGTATTTCAATCACGAATTGAATGCTAACTATGACTTAAAACACAAGTGATTGTTCCTAGGTCCGGTTATTTAATGATTTACTTATTGCTGTAAAAGACCCTAGAATTAAGTTTGTTTATTTGTTTCATATTTTGGGTAGTTTTGGTTTGTGGAACAGGTCCTTGAAACCTTCACTTAACACGAGCTTATGCATATTTGGCTATCTGATATCCCAATACTTGGCAACAAGTTCAACTAAACCCTTAATGAGAATAAAAGCAGCATACTCGCTTCCAATAAATGGTTTTTAAATAAGTTATGTCATGTGTATGTTCATCTCCATCTTGGAAATGAGGAATACATTGACATAACTTCACTCCATCACTAAGACTGTGCTTAAAAAATGGGAATAATCCTTCCTTACGAAATCAATTGCTAATCCCAGACTTAGCCTGCACAAATGCAAGAGTAATGATAAATGTGTTGTGTTGATGTAATTATAGATCTACAGATAAACAGAGGCCTTCCACAAAGATTTCCAGGTTTATCGTTTGTCAACAGCTTACATCTAGTTTGGTCCTGCGATCTATATAAAGTTGTCAGTCCGTATTGCCGTTGTATGTCCTACTCTGTGCTGCTTTTAAATCCAAACGATATAATAAAACTTACTTTGAACAATTCTATGTGCTTACTGCTTGGGCTCTGAGTTGCACAATGTAACGAATAATTACAAAGCTTAACAAGGAACGTAACAAAAGTTGCAGGACATGTATTTGGCAACCGCGCGAATGATAGTTCCCTCGCCTTCGACGACCGTTGGCGAATGAATGCCAATTTGTATAGTCTGAGGCTACAAATAGTGATGCTGAACTATCGATAGTTTCGCTATCGATAGTTGACCTCGAAAATCAGTCGAATATCGATAGGACTACCGATACTGTCGATAGCCCAAATTAGGGTACAAGGACTTACATTGCAATACTGTCAATAGTGTCGATAGGCTTCTGATAGACTATCGATAGTACACTGTTGATTGGCATCCCTAGCTACAAATAGTAAAGGATGTCGGGTGGGCATAAGGATAAAGTTTTTGAATTCTTTTACGACGCGACTGAGATACCTTGATGGGGCATTCCCACGCTTAAAAAAGTCGCAACAAATTAACTTTTAAGACTTTTTGAATAAAAAAAATTAAACAGTAAAGCATTTTTGTTGCCTTTTAGCTGTTAACTAACTTGGATATCGTCGGTGTTCATGCTTTAAACGGATAGGATTTCTATTTTACTAGTTTTATTGACAAAAAAATGTACACTACGAGTATAGGTACAAGTTGGTAGCGGGCTTCATGAAGTTGCAGCAGACGACATGTCGTCGCGACACTTCTGTTTTTTCTTTGTGATTTTATCGCCAACTTCTTGGCGCTTGCTATGGAGGGTAATAAGAACAAGCACATAAAAAAAAAGAAGTGTCATGTCGTCTGCTGCACGTTCATGAAGTCAGCTTCCAACTTGTACCTTAACTGTTTGTTAACTTAGCTGTCCAATAAGTGTCCAGTGCGTGACTTTTATGATTTATTATTATTACATAAACTTTATTGCACAAGAAATGTACCTACAAAGGGTGGACTTATGCTTTAAGCATTTTCTGCCAGTCAACCTCAGGGTCATATAGAAAGAAGGCAATGGATGCAGTGATAATTAAATGAGAAAGGTAAATTAGTTTTTACCAAACGGAGTGATATATAATTAACAAGTATTTTTGAAAGATGAGTGGTTATTAAATCTATTTGAGTAATGATTCGGCACATACCAAGTTAAAAGCTCAGAGAGAGTTCAGCATGACAAGGTTTTTTTGTAGGGAAAACGTTTGTAGGTACCTTACTTACTACCTTTCTATCTTTCACTTTGTAGGCAGTACTCGTATTAATATAATAGGTGAAAACAATATCTTTTGCACAGACCGAACATGGTTTAAGGTTTTGTTAAGCATTGTTGTGTGGGTTTATTAATTATTCGAGTAATTAGAGAAATAATGTGCCCATGTTATATGCAGACTTTGATTGAAGTAATGAGAATCGCCAGTTTTACAGTTTTTATTCAAGTTACAGAGGTGTTGACGCTGAAGTTAAGGCTCTATAGCAAATAAAAATATGTTTTACAGTGTAGCGCATCACGCTACCTATTTTTGACGTGACAACGTCTTATAAATTGGTTTGCCGGGTGACACTTCAAGAAACTGCGTTACGCTCCGCTCATGTTCCGCGCTCACAATGAGAGCGAGTGAGAGGCACGCGTCCCTTCGACTCGGGCATAGTTAGCCCGCCTAAGAGCGAGTGAGACAGACATAAAAAGTGAGAGACAGACATAAAAAGTGAAAGGCACGCGTCCCTTCCACTCGAGCACAGTTAACCCGCCTAAGAGCGAGAGAGACAGAGCGAGAGAGACAGAGCGAGAGAGAGAGAGTGAGAGAGATAGGCATACACACCGGTTCATGTTATACGAATGAATATTCACATTAAAATTATTTTACCACTCAAAGTCGTTGTCACGTAAAACTTTCGCCCGTATACCGACTTTACAGGCAACCAATTTTTTTTTTAAATCGCTGTTATTGAGGCTCACTGCTCACATGATGCTCATGTGTTCAACGGTGTACAAAATAAACAGTAGAAGAATACTTAATATTTACTTATCATGCAAACTTAGGTAAAGATGTCTTTAACTTCACTTAAATGAGCATTCCTATAGGTATGTAAGCATGAAATAACTAACACAATATTATTCCAAGTAGAAGTCAAGACATATCAATGTTACATTTATACACCCCACTGAATGCATATTGACGTGATCAAAGGAAATTCACATAAGATTCCGCCGAACATGTTTTGGTAGAATACTCCATAATTAATAGGAGTAAGACAATCGGTAGCTTTGTTGCGAGGTTTGGGAGTGTTATGGCTTTGAAATAATATGTAGGTTGTAAGGATGGGACCCTGAAGCAGCCAATTAGAGAATGTTATGTAATGTTATGTTTATTACTAGGTTATTAGTGGTTACAATCCATATACTATATGAGAGGTTAGGTTAAGGGGTCGCGTCACTCACTACACCTCCCTCCTATTTAAAAAAAATATTTTAAAAAAAACTTATACTTAATTTTATAAATTAACTTTTTTTTATTTCAACGTTTTCGGAATATTGAAGAATTAAGTCTTATTAGTCGTATAAGAACGAGTCGTTTCATTTTCAATTACTTATAAGTAACAATGGTATTTTATTTTACATTTTGTAAATGAATTTATCACTTAAATGTGTATAGTAATGAACGTAGAGTATGGCTTGTAGGTACCTGCCTAATAGTTGAGGTTAGGCCTGTGCCTAGCAGTGGGATGTACCTAAATGTAACAATGTATAGAGGCTGATGAGATGTGAGGGATGAGTAACTAAAAAGGCATTAGAGGCATCTAGAGTCATATAGAACGCACGGCCACACTACAAGCTTAACCCTGCGGTATCTTATGCTTACGTAATAAAAATCACCCTGATTTTGGAACAAAAATGTGTTGCTTGACGTGGAGCCATGTGTCTACACAAGGCGTCACAGCATAATAGAATACAGATAAGTGTATCAAACCAAAATGATTTAAGCGGAAGCATGACTTATGTCCTAAATGACCTAAAAAAATATGAGTTTTTTTCAATAACCTTGGTTCCTACTGCGTGTAGTTTGTCGCTTTAAAGCAACACTGATCATCTTAATTTGTTTTTTTTTTGTTAAATAAAAACGCTGCCATTGAGTAAATAGCAACACAGCTATCTTTGGCCCCTGGTTACATGTTCTGAAGTAAACGAATGTCTTATCTAAGTTAAAGGACATAACCATACAAGGCCGACAGACGGACAGAGAAGGAAACAGCCTCCCTAGATGTCTGGATTCCAGACGTTTCAATTAAGTATAGAATGGGCTTCATCCGCGTCCGTTGCCTTAGGCGGCGTTTGCGCATCGGTCGGTATTTGTCTTCCTTACATAGTACTTAAGTAGGTACCGAAAAGTTTTTCAGCCATTTTTTTCAGTCAATCTTAATATTACCATTACATTAATTTATTGAATGTGAACTCTTATTTATATTTAAATTAATATGTGTATCATGACCATGTTTTTAATTGTTTTTGGTATTTTGTTGCATGTATGCGCTTTGGAATGATCTGCTAGCTTACATGTTAAACTGAATAAATGAATAATAATAGTGCCTAATACGACAAACGATATGCTTCAAACGATAGTCTTTCATTTGTTGTACATACAACAGTTCATCAAGAAAGGCCTGCGGAGTTCACTTTCAACTTTCAACAAAATAACTAGTAATCGTTTTGACAGATTTCGTTATTCGTAGTAGGTACACCTACAGATATATATATATTCTATTTTCGCGGCCAGTAGCACTTCAAAACACGAATACGCTTCTAAATCTTTCAGTTATATTTCCCAGGTATCTTACGCATGACTTATGTTATTACCGGGACAGTGTATCTCAACATTTGTCATCGTGTTCGCTGGCGATGCAAATCGGTGCGTAGGCGCAGCCGTGGGACGCCATCTTAATTCTAATGGATATCTTTATGCAAAGCCTACCTACCTACTCACAATTGGACTATCCCGGTGTCGCAGGACCGTTTGAAACTATGATATTATTGTATAAATACGATGTGCCCATTGTGTTTATATTGCTCGATAAGTGCTATAGTAACGGGTTATAAATATTTATGTCGCTGATTTTTACACGATTTTTGTGACACCTGTATTTATTTACAGTGAAGTAACACTTTACTTTCTGCCAAAAAGCGTATTATAACAATTTAATATACATACAAACCAGATGAAATAAGCAGGAAAAGGAAAGGGTGCAAATAAGCCAATCAAGGCTTTTTGCGATGATGCAAGGTAAGAATCCGTTTATTTTTGCATTTGCCAAAATAGTAAACCTCAACCGTCGCATAAATGAAGATTCTCAGCGCCTACGATTGAAAAAAATATTATTCGTAGATCAAAACAATACCACTACGAATAACGATTTTACAATATAAATCAATAACTTTTTAAAAACTCACATTTTGGAAATGGAGAACATGGTCTATTTTTGAAAATTAAAAAAAAAAATTGTCCAAGATAAATGACATGAAAGAACAAGTCACATAACCTACTAAAGGTCGCTGACGGAATAATTGGATAGCGGTCTGTGATTCTGCCGAGATGAAATTAGAATTTAAGCGTCGTGACAGGGTCTGTCTATCAAGTACAGTTAGTAGCAAAAATTTTATCGTACTCGTATATAACATACAGGGCGGGCAGAAAAGTGACGTTATTTTTTTTTAAGTGCTATTAGGTAATTTTCAAAAAATAACTTACTTTGCGTAAATTCTCATCTTAACGTTAGTTTTGTAGTTCCTCACATTTATTAATCTGAGGTTGGTAATTTTATACATAAATGCACATTTCATAGAGGTTTATCTGCATGAAAAAATGATGAAAGGAACCTTCAAACTTTTCATTTTGAAATTTTTCAAATTTTAATTTTGGAAAATTGTATTTACAAATTACGTAACTACGTAACGTAAGTGATTCAGATACCTATCAACAAGAGACACTTAAAAAAATGTTGGACGTCACTTTTTTTGCCATCCTGTATTAGTTATTTCGGACCAGTTAATTTTCATTTCAAAAAGGTCATTAACCTCACGATACTATTCTGAATGAAAGTCAAAAACTCGTGGTAACGAACTCGCTATCCTAATATTTGTTTATAGCAAGCGTTACAAAACTTTCTTGGATAGTGAGTTACTTGAATTTAGACTCTACGACCCACTGTTAAAAACTTTGAGCAATTGTTCTTTCTATTTCTTGTTTAATTTGGACTCCGTTAGTACAAATATGACGTGAACTTGTTATTTGGGGTCGGTGCAATTGGATATGACATGTGAACGAGACGATTTTAGTAAGATATGATCTCGCCTATTCTACTCAAATCTAAGTATCCAGGTTTACGTAAAAACGTCCACCTTATTATACGTTCGATTCCCTTCTAGAACATGCTACTCATAAGTTGTTTTTTTGCAATACCTACTTTTTCTTTTTACATAAATTTCTCTATGACAACAGTAAATCTATACTTGGAATAAATCTGAAGAGAGGTCAATTCTGTACATGAAATATATTTCCAAACTAAAATATGGGATCGATACGGATACCAAATATGCAATTAGTAATTTTTTGTCTGTCTGTCTGTCTGTCTATCTGTATAACCGTTAAGGAAACAAAAACTATTCGACGGATTTTAACGAAACTAGGTACAAATATTTTTCATACTCCTTAGCTGGTTATGGTATACTTTTATTCCACTGTAATCAATATGAGAAGAGTAGTGAAGGAAAGAAGTTGGGGAAACGGGAGGGCTTCCGCCGCGTGTGCAACCTTAATGGTTAAAGATACACAGAAATCGTGTACGTCGGAAATGATTTCGTTAAAATTATATAAAAAAATATCCTACGACAGCATATCTCGTGTTGTTCCCGATAGCTTATCAGTTTGAAGCTTTCTGATTATATTTGTCTACTCCTACGTTTATAACACTCTCAGTCATCAAAATATGTTTATAAAACTCAAAGGTGACTGACTGACTGACTGACAGTGATCTATCAATGCACATCCCCAACCAGGTAGATGTTATGACGTAAGCATCCGCTAAGAAAAGTTTCCAATAAAATCTCCCCTCTAGGGGATAAAATAAGGGTCGCAAATTTGTATGAAACTCGGTGGCAAAAAACTAAAGTCCACGCGGACAAAGTCGCGGGCGGCCATTAGTTAATAATATTTTTATTGAACTAATGAAAACCTTCGCTTTACGTGGTAAATGAACGAAACAAAGTTTTAATTATGTTAATTGAGACTAGGCCAGTAAAACAAATGAAGCCCAATTAAAATGACAATGAATTGACTGCAACATTAAATTGTGTCATCGTAATTTACGTTCTGGGCTAAGTGTATGATACCTGCTAATTAACTTATTGGGATTGTGAACAAATATTTCACAACAATCACCCCAATTCTCTAGTCCCAAATTAAGCTTCGAGGCTTGTGTTATGGGTACTAGAAAACGGATATAGATACAGTAGAGCGTCGATTATCCGAACTAATTGGGGGACGTGGGTGTTCGGAAAACCGGTATTTTCGGATAATCGAACTAATGTACATATATATTATTATTGTATATTGATTCAGTCATACAAATTTACGTACAGGTAAATGAAAACCATATTATTTACATTTATGAATATCTTTAATAACAAAAAGGAAATAAACAAAAAAAAGTGCAGACAATCTTGTAGTCAAACTAGTGTTTACTAATTAAAATTAACGCTTAAAAAATCTTGAATCTTCGTCTGCCAAAGCAAGCCTACCCGCTTACGAGAGACTAGATCACGAATACTTTTTTGGGAACAGATATTTGATACTGGTCGCTCTCGGCCTGTGTTTCAAACCAGCGCAAGGCAATATCTTAGCAAGTAAACGCTTCAGAAGCACTAACTATGTTTTCATCTTCATTATTTATCGACTAGCAGTTACTAGGACGTACAATAACGAAGTGAACAAGTCGCGACAAGTGTGCGAAAACTGATGCGCGGGCGGGCGGTGGTGAGAGGTGGGGGCATTGAACCGCGCGTACTATGTTCGGATAAGCGGTCGTTCGGTTGAGCGACGTTCGGATAATCGACGCTCCACTGTACTTGAATACTTGTTTTTTGTAAATAAATACATATTATATATAGAAAAACACCCAGACTAGAACACACATGTTCATGCACACATATGCTTGTACTGTCCCCGCACAGAATCGAACCCGCAACCCTTGGTTTTAGAAGTCCGACATGTAGACCACTGCACCAAAAGTTCGTCAAATAATATGTACGTATTTTATATAAATGCGAAATTACAGCACCGAACTGTACCTACTTACTTATGTGTCGCGAAATCATGTTATTCACCCTATCATTTTGATTATTTTTTAACCGACTTAAAAAAAATAAGGATGTTCTCAATTCGATCGTTTTATTATGTACGTTACCGCATATCCCGACATTTAAAGTCCGATTTGAAAAAAATGTTTTTGCATTCCAATGATAAAAGTCTCCGATTGGTTCCATAGATTTTTTGTTTAAGTCTGATAATCTATGTGGAAGATATTGCAAGGAAGTCCTCAAAAATCATCAGAAAAAGGTCTGCGGTTTATTTTTTTGCTTAGTAATCTTGCGGTTTTCAAGTATTCGCATATGAAAGCCATAATTTCAAAGCGAGGATGATGATGAAAAACTCCGCAATTCTTTGGAGTTCAGGGAATCTGTCACCACATTTCATCACTATTCTACTGGGTTATGATATGGTAGTAATAATGAATAATAATAACACTAAAAAGATTTAAAAAATAATTGAACCTCGTTCAAAAAGTCTTAAACAAGGAATAATACTGCTTAAATTATTCTGAACTAGGTGTGAACATAATCATTACTATGATAAAATGTAGCACGTGCGAAAGATAACAGTGGCACCGACTTCAGAATAATTTGGGCAGTAGAATTCATTTTTGAAAGAGGTTCAGTTTTTTAAATAATTATAAAAAATAAGATGTACTAAAATTTTATTAAAAAGTATCGCTATTCTGAATAAACATTAATTCATTCGTTTGCGGTTAATGGGTCGAAATGTTAAATTATCAATTTAAAGCTTCTCTGATTACTTTATTGTGTTTAATGTCAAAAGCTTTAAATCGACCTTTCTGCATTCCCTCTCGGTTGACTGGTAGCGAATGCCATAAGGCGTTAAGTCCGCCAATTGTACACTTTTTGTACAAGTTTAAATATATTAATTAAGTAAAGTAATTTTAAGCTTACCTATCTCACCAAGAAATTATCACAAGTAAACGCTTACACACAGAGACGCTACACGGAGCAAAAGTTCCAAAGCCAATCAGCAGATACTCGATATATGGACTTCTTCTAGTTTAATTAAGAGCCTTCCGAAGTATCGCTACGTGACCGATGTACTAACACACACCTGGGTAGTTTGTTATATAATCTAGTTCCTTATGTACACATGAGACTATGTTTGTGCAGACGGCAGCCTGATATACCGTCGTGTGTATCCAGTATTGTTTTTTTTATGACTAGCAGACTACGCAGACGTTGTCCTGCACGTTACCTTTTTAATTTTTTTTCTCTGTAAAAACCATCCCCGTACTTTAAGGAATATCATACAAAACGAATTGGCCAAATTGGTCCAGGCGTTCTTGAGTTATGCGCTTACCAACATATTTTGCGATTCATTTTTATATTTTAGATCTCAAAAACATGGTGCGAACGTACGTTCCTAAATCTACAGGCAGGTATATAAGAATCCAAACTTATTTCACGAGTTTCTACAGTTATATATAAGTAGTTTAGTCTAACATAAGTAAAATGCAGCAAAAAAGTATGAATGTAGTAGATATATTGTTTAAAACTCAACTCATGGTCACTAACATTCGAATAGTTACTCCGCCGTGATCATCTTGACACTTGTAACAATATCGGGAACTCAAAAATAATAAAATACATGGGAGAAACCTCGTAACTCTAATGTACGGAGAGTTTCAGTCTAAATCGGTTCTTTAAGACAGACATATGAGGTTAACGATTCGGTTTTTGTTAAAATCTAAGGTACCTACCGACTTTTACAAGATAATCAACGTAAGGCTTGGCAGTATTACCATATGCACCTTGTAGGCGAAAAAGTAGCCTTAAGGCTCTGACTCCACGTCACGGTGAAGGTGACCTTGCCTGGCCTCTGCTAATATTTGCCGCTTAGCAAAGTATATTTGTCTAGATTATGCCCGCTAACGGACGGCTAGTTCGTGCGTCATATTTTTTATTGGCTATGGGCTTTGCCTACCTTGGATATAAGCAGGATAGCGTTGTTAGCTGAAATAACAAAGCAGTAATTTCAGCTCTATTTTTCGCCTTAGCGACTATCTGCTTATCTGTTACTAGGAGAATTTACTGGATAATGCGAAGTCTTTGTGCCTTTCTATATAAGCGGGTTCTTTTATAATCATCTATTAAATGTAAATGGATTCAATTCGCGTTTGATTCTATGAATGTTTGATAGGGTTGCCTTTTCTAAATGCAAACAATGCAATCATGTATGTACGGTATATTCATTAAACTTTATATACAAAAAAATGATATAAGTTTTTTTTTAAATTTCAAAAGTTTTTTATTATCATAAATGTTAAAATTACAGAGCACAACTCATAAATATACAGTCATACAGTAAAAAGGTGGCTATACAACTTTGTAAGGATAGGTTTAGGCGCCTTTGAAAGTTAAATTACAAAATATATCGTTCTCAATAACATGTTATTTGACTTCTTAATTTTATGTACTTAATACAAGTTGTAAAACTTTCGTACAAATTTAAACTTTATTCATAATGGCGGGTAAAAAGAAACAAATTTGCACCGTGATGCCGTAATTAGTGGTGCAAACGTTAGACAGGTCGCACCGGCAACCATGAGCTGCCTCGTCCCATGCCCGTGGTTAGTTACAGGCGACGGGAGGGCGCTACGGGCGCCCGTGCGAGACCTTTATAAACTGGTAGTGCTACTGCTCACCGGGATCTCGGTCTCGGTATTTTTCAAATCAACTCCTCCTTATTATAACTGTCAGCAGCGAAGTCAAAAGTCGCAGGTTTGGCCTGAGCCTTTTTTTAAATGCCTGTCTTATGCCATTCCACTTTTAATGCTGCCAGCCCTAGTGAAGAGGATTTTTATCGGTTTTTCTTTGAACAATTCGCGTCGCCTCTATATGAGGCGGGCTTAACTTAAGGGCGCAGTAAACGCCCAGAATGGCCTCCGCTGTAAAGGCCTTAATGGACATTTTTATGTTAACACCTAAACTACTTCAGCCCCAAGTTGATTCCATAGAACTCCGCTCATTAGCAAAACAAATGGGTATAAGTGCACTTTATTGCTGGGATCAGTAGGTGAATTAACAATAAACGAAGCAAAAACCTTTTTAGGTTTAATTTGGAAAGCAGTTTACCTACACTAAAACTTCAAACAACTTTTTGACTCCCGACTGGTAGCTTTGTAGCTGTGACTAGCTGTGACAGTGCGGCTTTTTATTCGAAAGGTAATCACGGTGGTTGTTAGCTATGGCTGGACGTACTCCGTTTAGATGTTGAAACTCACCGGCTGTTTTTGTGTTTCATGTCAGGGTATTTTTTTTAATTTTAGTTTGACACGTTTCGTTTTTTTAGCATAACACCAGTTAAATTTTTTTTGCAATCATTGCAGTACTTTTTTTATTATATTATATATTAGGTACATATGATTTATTTAATCGTCGTATTGGTAATGTATTGACTGCAAATGAACCATTAATGTTACGAGAAACTTTATAAATCTAACATATGTTCTTATTATTCTATTCCTGAGTCTGAAACATGCATAACGATATCATTAGTGCTGCTTAAATACCAGAATTCCAATAGCACACATATCTAAAAGCTTTAAGCTCTTCGCTGAAAAGTTATAGCGCAAAAAAGCCCTGATAACCATCGCATTTTCATTTCATTCGTTCGCCCAAGCCCGCAAGAAACTTCAAAGAAATGTTTTGCATTGTTGAAGCGCTTTCAGTGAAAGCTCATTGTTTTATGAGTGAAACATTAAGCTTTGCAGGGCTGGTAACTTTACCGCAATATTATTATAGGGAGTGTGATTTTAGGACGTTTTATATACTTTTTCTTAGGCAACATTGGTGAAAATACTTTTCAATAAAAGCTCAACAGACTTACACCCCGTCTCAATACTGGGTGTATTGTAATTGCTGTTGAGTTTGTATCTCAAAATTCGTGAAATAGTTTGCATTTTTTTTCTGTCTATTAAGTACATGACCTATGATACACAACAACCTATATTAATTCTTGCAAAATATTTAAGTATCTACAATCATGCTTTCACAAATGAAGAAAACACACCTCGTTTTTTCTTTTGAGTGTTTTTTTTTGTTGTTTCCGAATTGTTTTTCTTTAAAGTCTCAGTATTCACAACACTTCTATTAAGTTTCTCACTCTGATTATTCTTTGAGATCGAAACCTCGGCCTTTACATTTCTACTGCAATTTTTTCATCTAATTAGCGGACCCGGCTGACTTCGTACTGCGAGTTGCTTTTTTGTAATTTTCTTATCTTTTAAACATTCCCTGGACTCTTCGAATATTTCGAGGCTAAAATTAGTCAAATCGGTTCAGCCGTTCTCTAGTTGTAGCGGGACCTACGAATAGCAATTCGTATATATCTCTCTTTTTTCTACTAGAATTAACGAAGATACGACCTTTGAAACCCCCCAGTAAAGTATGTGAGTTATTTGCAAGAATACAGTTTCATTACAGGTGTTACATTTAAAATCCGGTGTATTCTACTAAAAACATGGTATGCAAATTTTAAATATTCACATGCACTTTAACATTTTAAATTAAATCATCGCATTATTGTTATAATAAAATGTAAGCAAAAATTTCTTTGTCATAACTACAAAAACACAATTAACATATATGTCAATGTGCAATAATATATATTAGATAACTACATTTTACATTTTTTTTGTGTCACAAATTCTGTGATACTAAAATAACATTTATGTTATTTAACTTCGATGATTTAGTTTACTTATTTCAAAATACTTGAAGTTGATCTACGATTAAGGTAATTCGGTGGAACGCGGTCCTCAGTGACATAAAATATCGCAGCAACTTCCAATCGTGACACACCTACTCTAAACACGGTAGGAGTTGCAAGACCAGCTATTTATTAAAGACACCGCATTGGCGCCTACCCCTACCTAATATTAATGTTATCTCGTAAAATTAGGAGTTATTTACACAAATCATAAAACTAACAAGCCCTGATCGGACGTTAATAACCAGTAGTAGCCGGTAATAGAAAACGGGTTTCCGGAGAATAAACTGATCATGAGCCTGTATGAAGATGTAGGCATGGGGAACTGGAAAATCAGGGACTTGTTGTGTAGCCCAGCGAAAGCAGCCAGTTAACTTCATTTCTGTAGTTCATTACTTGCTATCGACACACAAAGCCAAGCTTTGGCGCCATAAAGACGAACAAAACGTATAAAATACCGTTTTACTCTGCAATAACGCAGTCTGTGATACCGGAAGATCAAGTAACACTAATCAAAATCAATGGATAAACGAAGACTCCAACCTTTTGTATGTATATGTCCCAAAAAGAGCGTGCCAAACTTAAGGAGATGATAGACTAATAGATGACCACATATCCAAAAAACAATCACCTTAATAAAAGTATCACCATTTTAAAGATACGATTTTTGACATGTTTTTTTTAAATTACCAATTCTAAGCCTCTTTCTTGTTGCTGTGTGTACAAATGGACAGATATTTTTCTTATTCTTCTTGAGTGTATTTAAGGCTGTCTGTGTCTAGGTTCTCACAGACCATACTCCCTAACGTTTCGGTTGTAGTTTTGGGTCTAGACTATAGCTAGCAAGCGCGTTCTCTCGGACGGGCAAGCTTGTAAGGTTGACAGAGATGGTGGCATCCAAAACTACGGACAATGGCTTAGAGATTAAGTAGACAAAGTACGACAAAAATAATAAGTGTACGTAAGTAGTATAGTTCTCTCATAAACTGTTCTCTTTAGGCTATGGCTCTCCAGTGGCTAGTCTTTAGACGTGACACTTAATAGGAAAGCGCTGGTTGATAGCTCAAGCAACTCGTCTCTATAATTAGGAAGCTAATAATATTTAATGCGTAATGATTAAGTGAAAAACCATCCGGTGAACAGTTTTATGACCTTATCAGGGACAGAGGGCATTAGCTCGGTAATTATTTTCATCAATCATTACTTCAGGATTTAAAAAAAAAAGAAAAAGTAGCATGCACTAGTTCACACTAATTTGAACATAAGTGACTTCAAACCCTTTAAAAAGAGACGAAAAATATGCAGATAATAAAATCTAAAACAAAACAGGTCATCATTTTGACTTCATTACAATGATGAATGTGATAATCTGAATATATAGAAAATAAATACAAACATATATCATTAGATCACTACACATACAACAGCTCCAATAAACACCAAAGATCTTTCGATTCAGTGCGCACATATTACAAGAAGTATAGTAGGTTGGAAAGTACTCTATGAATACGGTTGTTAAAGGCGGTGCTGTGAAACAAATCGACTATTGTAATTATCATAAGTAGGTATCTAATTGCGCCACTCAATGCTGACAACAGACAGAACCAGCCAAGTGGCAGATTTATATTTAAAAGTCATACCAACCCGTTTGGAATGGCCGATTCGCGCAATAGTTATCGCTATAGAAGAATAATTAGACCCACTATTATACGATGTAATAACCACTCGTTAGCGCTAATTTAGACTCTGTTAGCTCTAAATAGGATGTCAGTCACATGACATTTAAGTGTTCTATTATTGCTTTACAGGATATCATTAAGTTGTTAAATCATTTTGTTTATTCAAAACGTGCCGATCCCCGTGCTAAGGAATTGACTTCATCATTTTAAATGCAAATTAGTTTTTTCTCATTGTAACAAGAGTATAAATTACGAGTAAAATAGATACCTAATACCTTTATCACGAAATTATATAAAAATGCCATTTTAAATTCAAAATCTTTCAAAAGAATAGCTAGGTACCCAAATCAAGTGAACTTAATTTAATAAAATACAGAGAATTTTTTCTGTAGCATTTATTGGCGGAGGTCAAAAGGTCGTTCGAATAAGCATTTTTAGACACACAGTAACAAGTTTGCGAAGCGAATCATTGAGGTCGAAAGAGGGAATAAAAAGTGAGGAATAAGAGGGTCAGAGGTCCTACTCTGAAGAAAGGCAGGTCTATGACGCCATATGTTCGGTCCTTGTCAACTCTCTCGCTCGCATTTTCATACTGGCTGAATTTCCGAAAGCTGAAACTTTTGTTAAGGCAAGGGGGTCTGACGACCCCAAGCTGACGCTTGGCCCAAATATTAACCATAAACAGGGATAAAAATTCCAATGTCTAAGGACCGAAATCAATCAGAAGAGAAATAGAGAAGTTTGAGTTTTGACTTCCCTCCAGAGCAAAGTGATGTCTCCGAGACAAAAGCTAGCTTATACATTTTTTTTTTCAGAAAAGAGGATACAACTCACACTTAAAATTTTACTTAGGTCCATCCAGTTAAATGTTACTGAAGTTACATTGTTTGTTTTTCCCTTTTACTTTATGTGCATCGCCTGATTTTTCTCATCTTGACCCTATGCTTGACTGGTAGAGAATACCTGCGGCATCAAGTCCACCATTGTACGCATGTTTGTGCGACAGACATGGTTGTGGTACGAATGTTGTCTTTTAAAGTAGGGTCCTCAGGATGCTATAGACGGCCCCAGGGGACGGCTGTCTGAGGCCGAATATTGTAAAGGCGAGGACGTAATCAGAGGGGCTCAGATATAAGGGAATACGAAAGATGGCAATCAATTAATGCAACTTTATGAGGGAAAACTTTGGGGGAAGATTGTTTTTGTTTATGGTTAAGTAGGAAAATTTGGATGTTATGCTTATGGGCTTGATATAAATAAATAATAGTAACAACAACACCACACACATTGATCTGACTCCGTGGTAAGTAGCTTAAGCACTTGTGTTACAGATATCCGAATCAACAGAGATACAAATAAAGTTAAATAAATACATATAACACCCAGACCAGTATAGACAGACATGTTCATGCACACAAATGTTTGTACAGTGCGGGGATCGAATCCGCGACCTCTTGGTTAAAAGTTAACTTCTTGACCATTACACCAAAGTGGTTGTCGAGATGATGCTTGATATTATTAACATGTTAAATAACACAAAGATAGTAATATTTCCGCCATGTAAGTATTAAGTTAAACAAATCCCACTTTGCATACCGTCAGGTAGATTATACTAATGTTACCTTAAAAGAGTAATGCCGCGATTATAACAGCATTTCAAACACGTTCGGCATCGTTTGATCTTGGCACAAAAGTGGTCCAATCCCACTACACTCAATTAATCACAGTTCCAAGCGGACTGGTTGGTATAGTCCTACCGTCACGTTACGTCATGACATTTCCATAAGTCGGCGGCATCCAGTGGTTCGCGAGACCTGATCTGAGCGTTGGGTAATGATTGGCATTTTTGCTTTTCGGAATAAAAAGCGTTTATGCGAGACTTGAGAAGGTTTAAGCTTAACGCGAGTCAAAATATTTACTCGACCTTTTGTGGTTGAGAAAAGTACAAAAGAAATTCAGATAAGTCTAGGAAAGAAGGTAAGTCTCTGTCGCAAGAATTTTTGATAAAACACCTATCCTCAGGCAGGTAACATTCGACGGTAAAGTTAAGATTATATAAACTCGTGAAAATAGCAGTCAAAGTAGAATTTATTTTATTTTATTTCGAACCGTCTCTTGAAACTTTCAAAACTAAATCTGACCCACATTTAAAGGTTTGGATGATGAAAAATGCACCCAATTTTAAGCTGTCGAGATAAACCGCACTTACGATATCAAGACTCATTACTCGCATTCAAAATACGCTTATCTCGTGTATTAACCGCTGTTTTTCTCACATTTGTTGTAATCGGCGTCGATTTGTAACTACTTTCTTATCTTATTACACACGCTCAACCTTAACATTTAAAAGTTGCTACTCGCCAACTAGATTTATGAGCCCTGATTCTTCCTGATCGACTCGTCATCAGATTGGTCTGCAGACCAGTCGACCTCGTACACATCAATTATACTGATTAAGTGAGTTTTATGAGAGTGTTGTGAAAGGTGTTTAAGCTTACATTGCGACCATATTTCATATCTAAATGTAAGCGCTACTTCGTGTTCACTCTTAATACCACGGAGTATATTCTTTGTGCGTTAGAATGTGTAATCTCTAGCTAGACGATCACAATTTTGATTTTCATTCTCACACTACAGATTATTCGAACCCAGATCGGATGTAAGGCAGAAACTTCGCCACTACACCAACGAAGTAGTCAAAATAATCATACTAACATTATATATGTGAAAGTTTCTTTGTTTGGAGGTTTGTCCATCAATCGTGCTGCAACTACTAAACGGATTTTGCATTAAGCATTAAGTCCACCCTTTGTACATTTCTTGTGCCATAAAGTTTTAAATAAATAAATAAATTTTGATGAAATTTGGTATACAGACATGGTGACACTTGGGAAATAGGACACTTTTATCCTGATTAAATGCTCTCTTGGGATAAAACACAAATCTCGAAATTCGTCAAAAACGCAAACTTTGTACGGATTTCCGAAAATAGGGTGAACGGAGTCGCGGGCGGTCGCTAGTTTCAAAGTTAAAAGTTGGGAGCAATACCAACAATGTCTGGATATTTTCATGGCCCCATACTTCTTCATGCTATAAAGTGTATGGGATTTTTGTCTTTAGCGGGTAGATAGATCTATACCGTTATCAATCATTGTCTATGCGAAAAAGGTTGAAGAAGTTCTGAAGTTAAGGCAGCGTCTCCCATAGCGCTTTCACGGGCCGAGCTCTAGTGGATTACGGAGCTTTAGAACAAACCATATTCAATCTTCTTCATCTCCTTTCGTGTCGGCAAGAACGGGCTAAATCTTACTTGCCCAGAAAGCGGCTACCGTGGTAGCCCTCTGGTTATTGACTAGTAAGTCATCAAGCGAGCAGGTGGTCGGGCACGCGGGACAGTTCATGGGGTGGACCATGGTTTGCAGGGGTTCCCCACATTCACAGCTGATGTCTGCGCTGCTTAAGTACCCCCACCGACACAGGTTATCTTTACTTCAACCAACCATATTCAATAAAAAAAACTTTTATATGTTCCAATTGGATTCCACAAAATGTTATTAACCTTTAGTTATACTATTTGTGGAATAACATTGAAACACCGATGTTCCAGCCAGTGATTTCCATATTTATTGGAAACTAGCTGGTGCCCGCGACTTCGTTCGCGTTGAAGTATTGAATAATACACTTTTAAAAATCAAAGAATGTCTCTATATACTACATTAGTAGTTTTTCCTGTAGGGGCTAAAACAAACAACTGTTCAGCACTACTCACTCGTGAACATGCCACGTACAGCTGTCCATGAGAAAAGCAATTGGATCTTAGATCCACCCCAGCAGCCGAATTTTTCATAAAAATCTTCAATGTACAGAAATCGATCTTTTACAGTCTTATTATATGTATAGATATTTCCTGCCTACACTCTTAGTCTATTGGCGTGATTATTGCAAGTGATGCTGAGTCAAATAAAAAAAGTCCCATTAAAATCGGCCCAGTAGTTTCCGAGATTCAATTTTCTGCCTACCCCCTAAGTTCATCGGCGTGATTATTTATATCCCAGTTTACTCTCCAGGTGATACTGAGTCAAATAAAAAAAGTCCCGTCAAAATCGGTCCAGTAGATTCTGAGATTAGCCCGGACAAACAGACAGACAGACAGACAGACAGACAAAAATTTTAAAAATTGTTGTTTTGGCTTCTATTACGGTAATTAAGACCCCCTGTAACAATTTTTCATAAAAATCTTCAATGTACAGAAATCGATCTTTTACAGTCTTATTATATGTAAATACTAGCGGCCGCCCGCGACTTCGTCCGCGTGGATGTTAGTTTTTTGCGACCGGGCTTCATACAAATTCGCAACCCCTATTTTATCCCTTTGGGGGCAGAATTTATCATATGTAATATTATTTCTATCCTTCTTTACCTTCCAAGTAATGTTGAGTCAAATAAAAAAAAGTCCCATTAAAATCGGTTTAGTAGATTCTGAGATTCAATTTCCTGCCTGCCCCCTAAGTTCATCGGCGTGATTATTTATATCCCAGTTTACTCTCCAGGTGATACTGAGTCAAATAAAAAAAGTCCCGTCAAAATCGGTCCAGTAGATTCTGAGATTAGCCCGGACAAACAGACAGACAGACAGACAAAAATTTTAAAAATTGTTGTTTTGGCTTCTATTACGGTAATTAAGACCCCCTGTAACAATTTTTCATAAAAATCTTCAATGTACAGAAATCGATCTTTTACAGTCTTATTATATGTATAGATATATATAGATATATAGATGTTTATTGATATTCAGAAGTGGTGCTTATGCGACAACACGTCATTGATAAATAAATTGCCTTTGCGGCTTTGTGGTTTGTGGACTGAAATTAGATTTGTGGCATTTAATTTTGGTTGGCGTTATGTTTTTAGTAAAGCGTATAGACTGAATCCCAAGATTAAGTCATTCTTTTTGGTAGGTTTAGTCTTTAAAACTTCAGCTCATGTCATGGTAATACATCATCATAAGCTTATCTCATAGCCATCACGTTAAGTGTGTCAAAAGTCAATGTAAAGTCAAGTTCACATATTTTTATAGTCATTATTACGTTATTGCAGTAAACAACATTTACAATATAAATATGTAGTTGTTTTGTGACGTGATCACATGATGTCTCATCTTTTTACCCCGTTTTGTTTCAATAAGAATAGATACTGCTGCGTGCTATATGATATTAAAAGTACGAATAGGTACCTTCCTTGATCCTACCACAATCCCACTTCGTAAGTAGCTTGATACGTTTCAGCCCTCATAGGTAATGCAATACGCAGCGATTTTTTAAATCATGACTCGTCTCACGTACATGTCAGACGATGGAAATACGATACACGCCCGTAAGTTTTCCTTTCTCTTGGATTTTTTTTTCTATGACGGAGCGATTGGTCACAAGATGAATTACAATTAAGTAGATACTAGCGGCTACACAAGACTTCGATCGCGTTCAAGCTCTAAAATTTGTTTCGAACAAATGTTACTTCTATATTACTTGCCGAGATCTTTAAAACGGTAATTCAATCATATTGAAGGCCCTAGCACCGCGACACAGACTAGTGGGAAAGGATGCTGGAAGAATTACACAAATAATATAAAGAGATGATTTCTATTTGTCAAAAACAACTACGAGCATATCGCACTATCAAACCATTCTAATTGGGATTATTAAATGTAGGGCAAAAAACCTTTTCGTGGCGTGTACCATTTTGCTGCTCTACATTCACTACATTTCGTGGCACGACGAAATACGCGCGCATTTATTCCCCGCCCCTATTCAAACCCAAGTGTCCGGGAAAATGTAGCAGGACAATGCCCCTAAAAGCGGACAAAGAGTGTTGTTACTTGTAAAAATGTCCGCTGTTCGCAAGATAGGGGCCCATTCTTATAAGTAGGCCGCGTATGTAGGCTACACGACTTGCAGCCGCAACGGGCACGCGAGAAAATTTCACGGCAATCTTTGTTTTATACGAGAAAAGTTTGGATAGGACACGATTCCATATTCGAAAGTGACGTGCCGTTTTGAATCTGTGCAATTATTCACTTTTGTTTTTTTTAATTTTATTGACACCGGAACACGATACTGGCCACATGCAATGTTTTTTTTAATTTCTCTTTTCAAACTGGCTGGAAAAAAGAGGAGATAGTCTCGTGTGTAATAAAACGTTTACTTTTTTACATCGGTCACGCAAATTGCCATGAAAGCGCCAGCAATGAAATGAGGTAATTCTCCAACGATAATTTTTATACTAAGTATAGTTACACGATAAAGATTACACTTTATAAAGTTTGCCAACAAGTCATATATCATTGGCTTTGTAGCTAGGGGATATTCATGCAATGTTTAAGTAGGTACAGTCATGCATACACATCTTGGAATCTAGCATCAAGTCACCGCCTGCGTCATGCATGTCATATACGAGTAGATTGGTTGCACAGGCTTAGTGGTTAAAATGTTCACATACCCGGAACCAAGTGGCCACCTGTGGTTGGCGCCGAATCACCACCGAAAACAATATACAATACATATTATAAAGATGTTATAACAATTCTGTACAAAATTATAGGTAGGCACTACACAATAATACATTTCATTAGAAGATTCATCATATTGAAATACACATATATAGTTTATCGTCTCCAACAGTACGTTTTATAACATTGATAATAAACTTTACACATACTGATACTTTGATTTATTATAGTTGAATTCTACTACATATTTATGTAAATAAAAAAAATACACAAAAGTAAGATAAAAAAAACAGTAGCACCTTCCGTAGGTAAAATACAATAGCAATAAAGCGACTCTACATAGTTAATTTTGTTGGTGGATCAAAAAACTTCCTGAGAAAAAACGAAAAAAAGTCTCCAAGGGATTCTCAAGCCTTGATACTTTCCAAGAAATAATATAAAGTTAGTAATTCAAAAGAAAGACAACGGAGGATTCGATAATACAAATACGTAATATTTTCAATAGGGAAATGTTCCTAATTCGGGACGTGAGCTTTCGCGCGAATACCATTGATGAATCTACATTGGACCTCCCTTTTTTTCGCGGGAACAGTTTGGATCGTGTGGACACAGAATAGATTATAAGCAGCACAGAAACTTATAACAAATACGCAAAATGACACGCACTTAAATTCAATAGGTCACTTAATGGCCGGGTTAAATATTTTATCTACCTTTACCTGATTTGACTGGAAGTTAGTTAGCTGTCAGTTTCATAATAAACGCTATCTGCGGTAACAACCGTTTGTAACGGCCGTGTATTGTTCGTCAGTGCGTGTTATTTCGATCATTCGTTCCTTGCTTCTGTACTACTTCAACTTACTATATCTATACTGTGTCGTAGGTATGTTAATTTAATAGATACCATCGTGTCTCGTATCGGCGTGACCGGCGCCAGAGTTTAAGGAATTACTTCCACGTAACGGTACGTGGAAACTGGTTTGTATTGTCGTGTGTCGGTCTCGGCCGCTGTCGGCGTGATTTTTCCCCGATCTAGTTAGATAAGAGACCCGACTCTGAGGCTATACTCCGTAACGTTTTCGTATTCGGTTCGGATTCGGTTTCGGGTCGGCTCGTACGGTTAAACTATTAAATGCGACAGGGATGGCTACATCCGAGACTTCGTTCAACTGCTTACAGACAAGCAGGATACTGTAATGCCGTTCGTATTAAAATAAAATAAAATTTATTTTTGTAAATAGACTCACAAGTAGCATTTTCACAAGTCCCAACATATAAATTAACCCTACCACCGCTTCGGGACAATTTGGGTTAGTGCTGAGAAGAAGCGGCGCAAGAAACTCAGTAACTATTGTCATTGCCTCTTTTCGAATTTGATTTACAATAATGGTAATTGTTTTCATTTAAACATTTCCATATATCTTTTAATTTATATAATCATAAATTTTATAATATCCTTTCAACATTTATACATCTTTTACAACTGTTTTAAATTTATCTAAAGGCAATGAAATAAAATGTTCAGGTCATATATTAGAAAATGACATACATCTACCCCAAACTTGACCTTTGCCCAGCCTAGGGATGACATAGGTTAATAAAAATACATCTACCCACAAATGAAGCCTATGAAGCCTAAAAAGTTAAACGGAAAGCCTATTTTTTGTCTTGTGTTGAAGTTATGGTTATAGTAATTTTCTCGAGTCCTCTCATACATTAGCACTAGTGGATCCTCCTCTGCCGGGCTGCGTTTATACAAAAGACTACAGCCGCTCTCTTTCAGCTTGAAACTTTTTGCCGTACTTACATACTTATTCTTTGTTTTTAAATTTATTTAATTGTAAGCAAGAATACACCTATTTTTTGTGGCTGGAGCTTTCAAATCAAGTCGAAAGTACAAAGCTTACAAAGTAGGGCCCAAGACTCGCGCGAACGGACATGGCCTACAGCACGTTGAATGTCTGATGTTATCCCGATAGGAGCTATCGTCAATGTAGGGTTAAAGTAACTCAAATTAGGTACTTAATAAGCTGTCATATACCGTACAGATGAACAAAATCTAGAGTGACCTTATAACGGAAATTTAAAACTCGTTACGAGTTAAAGTACGTTTTTTATATTGTGGATATTCCTGAGAATTATGTCTTTAAACAAACACTTTCGCGTACACTATGACAGATACAATAGAGGTTTTACATTGCTATATATATATGCTAGTTTCGTACTGTCAATGTTAAGGCGTATCTGAATCGTCACAAAAAACGACATGATGTCACAAATACAACAACCACAATACAACAATACATTTAATAAATATACACACAGCAGTTCGTTGGTTGACCCAAACGACAGGAATACTTTAGTGCTTTCTTAATCTTGCCATACTTACATACTTGCAAAACGCGGGATTAGTCTAAATACGTCATTAGATTTCTGTGTCGAGCTTGCATTACATTTTAATTACTGAACTGGTATGTAGTCCAAATTGACAGTTGATCCGGTCACCGACCTAATGTAATCTGCTCTACATACAAGAGGATTAAGTCAAGTACAGTCGTCGTCATATTTAACACCGCATTTAGTGAATGTAATAATTTTTTGTAACGTTGAAATTTCTTAACGACTGTGAATATACCTATAAGTACCATTAGGGAAAATCACTAAATTTTATTCAACATTTTTATGCTTTATTATGATAAGCATTCACGTTTGCAAACTCAAAATAAATAATTTGCCGTCTGAGGCAGGAATCGCAACAGCGTCTAGCCGGTATCCGGCCAGTGCGTAGCAATAGGTATGATGACGCCTATCTTAAATATTTTCTAGACCATGGCGTTTAAGAAACATAGCCCCTATGAAATTAATACAACCAGCACATTTCCAAAAAGCCGAATGTGTAGAAACCAGCTTTTAAACACACAACATTCAATAAATATTCGGTCAATTGACTCCGGGTTTTGATACACCGTGACGTCACGATTTTGTATCCACATACAAAATCTATGGAGGCAGACCGTTTTGACAGATAATAAAGAGTATGTCAACGATTGGTGGTGTCATCTAGCCTATTCTGACATTCAAACTTTGGCATTGCTTGTTTGCATTTGACATCCCGAGGGGTCACGTAATGGAATTTAGATACAGACACCTAACCTGAGTATCAAGACTACTTTGAACACTTTCATTAGGTACGTAAAGTTGATTTATGTGTATCTAGGTAGTCAAAATATGTGATATTTCTATTTTGGATACTTCATTTCAAGTAAATATGAAAGTAATAGGAAGGTAGACTTATTGGGTTGAGTTTCCAACTTGCACCAATTTGCACTAATCGATTTTAGTATTCCGTTCTCGGAACATGGCCACTCGAATTCTTAGACCGTGATGTAAGGCTTCTATACTTTTTGAAGAAAAAAAAAAACAAATCCTGATGATGACACCAGTATCAGTCAGAATGGTTTGACCAATTAGAGTCGTTATCATAATTTGGTTTGTCATAAACGCGTCACGGTATTTAGTTAAGACATTTAGTTTTATCTTAATTTTCGTTTCAATGACGTATGAGTGAGTATGTTACTTACTAGTTTCTTTCTATTTGACCGTTAATTTAATTACCTTGTCGTTAAAAAATATTGTTAAAAACACACTAAAATTGTATCGAAAGGTATCAAATATCTGATGAATTATTGTTCCGCTAACACACAAATAACTGCGGCTTCTTAACGACTACTTATTCAATTCCATTTCACCAAAAAATAATAGACTAGGAGGGCTCGAATTGCACAAGGAATATTTATTGCCCCTTGAATGGATCCGTGATGTTTTATAGTTGCGTTTATTGCAATTTACGACTGTCTCCGGACGTGTCCCGCCCACGGCTGCCCACGTGTGCACTTACGCCGAGTTACGCCGCATGAAACGGTTATAATAACTTGAATATCCTCCGATTTGTCGCAGAAAAATTCGTGTCTCTGCGATAAAAGTTGAAACAATGACTTTAAAAACTCGAAATGTGTTTTTTTATGCCTGAGGAATATATTATTCGACTGTTTTTATTTTGTTTGGGGTAACGTTTATTTAGTAGTAAGCAATAACAAATGTTATGCAATACGTCCTTACAACCTTTACCTTATTTATTTCACATACTTGAGATTCGCAAAGAACAGTGTCCATCATGTAAGGTTAAAGCAAATAAGAATTAAATCTGGATCTTTAGATACATTTCGAGTATAAAAATTAATTTTCATGTATTCTTCCAATGTGTTTGTTGCCGATTGTACTGCTTCCTTTGAGGCAGTGCATTTCCTGTTTAAACAACACAAACAATTTAAATGTTTCAACCCCTTGACGAGCCGATTTCCATTCGAATCGAACTAAATCATTCGATCTATTGATCGAGTGTTTGCCGAGTTCCAAGTCGTAATTAAACTTCGAGTGCCTTCAGAGTCAATCGAAGACGTTTCGACAGAGTTAATGGAAAATATTAGAATGAAAGAGAGTGGAAAATTGCGACCAATCTATCTTCAGTTTGTTATGAAGAGAAAGCTTACTGAAACTTAGTGGTTTCTAAAGAAAAAGACGAATTTATACAGTCAGTTTCTAAAGTGTTCAAAAAGTCATTTTAGCAAGGAATTTTTAAATAAGACTAATCCAGAATCATTACTCTGGTGTTTTAGGTTGCGATTTTCTTTTACAATCAGTTATTATGATCACTCATTTATACTCGAGGTTTTTAAGAGTATAGCCGTACGTATATGGTACGTTACAAAATAAAAATTCGATAATTCACCGGTCCTGAGGTTATAAAACAACTTGTTTTTGACTTTTATGTCACGGCATTATTTTTACAGCGTTTTTATGTTGCATTGCATCAAGGTCAAAGACCGAATTTACATGTTCGGCAACTTATTATATCGCTGACTCAATCCTTTGCATATTTTATATCCATAAAACTCGACTCGCCAGTTTTCATAAACATACTGATCACAAGCGTCTTTAAAATAAAGGTCGAAATATTCGCGCTCTCATGTTATTTGAATAAGCGAAAGTCTGACATAATTTATAATAGGTACCTTATTACCATGTAACATATTTGATTATGGCTCGTTATGGCTCGATAACGAGCTGTAATTTTGTTATTAGTTAATTGATCAGCAAAATATGCAGGTTTTCGGCAAACCAGTGTTTTTATTTCATTTCAAAACAGTAATTTCAATTTTGTGAAGATTCACATGCAGTTAGAAGTGTTGTATATATACTCGTATACAATGTTATTGAATTATTCCAGTAGGACAATTTTCTTGAAGTCATGCTATTAAAAATAAGAAATCATTCATCAATCATTTAGAGTCTGAAAAACTGGACTCTACAACAATATAAAACTATCAAACTTTTCGCTTTTGAAGAAACCAGTAATACAAGTCGGGATTAGGTAATAAATACCTAAGCGAAAACACAAAAAAGCTTACAACAAGTGCTTACATAGAGAAAATCAAGTAGGTACTGACCTTAGGCAGAGCAGCCAAGCACTGCTGCTTGACGTCCCAGACGAGCTGGTCCCTGGGGAACTGGAGGCTCTTCTGCACATTGAGCTCGGGCACGTGCACTCGGACCAGTAGCCAGCCCTCCGCGCCCTCCGAGCACTCCCCCTCCATTACGCTACGCCATCTGTAAAGAGGAGAGTGTGATAAGTGCACTGGAACACCACAGGATTGTAGTTGTTGAACCTACGACGCAGTGAAGCCAGGGAACGAAATGTTCCAATAGAATGTGAAGTCATTTTTTTTTTACTAAATACACAGTGCTGCATAATGCATGAAAAGAGGAAATATACCAAGTAATATTATTTTTTTGCACGTTTTGCATGTATAAATGTATGAAAAACCTTAAATCCTTGAAGAGTAGGACAGTTCTAATGAGAACCGATAGAAAACGAACTTTAGTTCTTAGTATCGATTGTTGTCGTAAAAATAGTTCTAATAAGTGTTGCGTGTTTATCAGTATCCTACTTAAGGTACCAGTCTTCGGCCTAGATCCGGTTGCATTTCTGTGAACAAGGTGTCGATAGCAACACGAGTCAGGCGCCGACAAATCATCACATTTTACGCGGAAAACTTTACTCATAATTTTGAATAGTAATCTTCACTAATTTGATTCATTTACCTTAATTTTTTTGGATTTACCTCCGACACCAAAAATAGCTTGTTAGTTCAAAATTTTAGATTGCTATGTTTCTGATTAACTGATTAACTTTTCGACTTAGAAGGATATCCACTGTAACATTCAGACCAAAACGTCAAAAGCAAAAGGATTGTGAAATAATAAGACAAACGCATTTTGATTAAAAACAAGATTGAGTCAGAAAAGGCCAAGAACTCGTCATTTTATACTATTTGTGTAAGAATCATTGCAGAAAACTAAATCATAATAAAAAATTGATGTACACAGAAGAAACCTACATAGATACACTGTCACTTTGGTAATGAATGTTCAAGTAAAGAAATATCGCATAGTGAATAACCAAAATAAATTCAATTGTCAAACCATGACAATGCATTAAAAGAAACCATTGAAATGTAAATCGTATATTATTTGACATGGGTATTCGTCTTATGTTAATCGCGATTTCAGAACAAAAAACTAATTAATATTTAAGCAGATCCTTGTTTTTCATTTCGTTTATTTTGCTTTATTTAACTGAGAATTACCTTTACCTACCATCCTCTTTGATAATAAGGCAAACTTTTATGACTTCGCTTTTATTAACTGAGCTTAAAGTTTATCAAGGCGAGCTTGTTTAATATAACATGACGTAATGACGTCAAATTATGATAAGATAGCATTTGTTTGGTTTGATGAAGCAAGAGCACAGTGCGGTAAAGTTTTAAAGTATGAAAAATATTTTAAAGACCGGTAATTAGGAGTTTTAAGTATTAAAGTAATATTTTAAAGACCGGTAATTAGGAGTTTTAAGTATTAAAGTACATACACATGAGTATCAATTCCTCGTTTTAGGTAAAGTAAAAGAGATAGATTAACACTTTATTGTACAACACAAAACGAAAATTACAGACAAGTTTCACAAATAAAGATGAAGAATTAAGACGGTCTTATCGCTTGTAGCGATCTTTTCCAGACAACAAATTGAGAAAAAATCATTAAATAGGTAATACAAAACACACATTTTCGAAACAACTAAGATGTATATGATGAAACGTTAATACATCTACTTAAACTCATTAGAAATACATACAACAAATGTTCTACTACATAAATAACTAAATAGATATAAAAAGTACTTAGTACATACGCTGATATTAGAAAGGCGTCATCTTTAGCGTTACATTTCTAAATGCGCAAGTTCCTACGCTTTCAAATTTAAAGGTAAACAAAGGCGTAGCTTAGAAATTGGTATTTCCACATAAGTACATTAATATGTGCTTTATCATCGCTTTCATACAGTTAAGTAGGTACAACCAGTAAAATTATGAGAGAAATTGACTGACTTGCGTGTGAATGACCAAAAGTGAAATAAAAAATGGAATATGTACGTATGTAAATACTTTCCTAGTAATGAGAAAAATTAAAAAAAAAATGTGTGCCGGGTTTTATCTATTTTCACGTTGAAATGTAACTGGAGTTATTTTAATAAAATCATATTAGGAGTTAGTGCTTTTATCTCTCATATAAAATACATAGGTTAATCATCCGATAAGTATTAAAACTTATTTTGATTTTGATTTTTATTCAATCAAGACCTGATGATGCCCAATATAGCAGTTAACTTTATCTTGGATTTACACAAATTTCAATATAATCGGTATATAATCTCTTTGAAAAAAAACAAAAAAATATGAGGTAAATAAGTCGAATATTATCATTACGTAAGCAAATAGCCTTTTAATCTAGCTGTCGTATATTAACAGTAAGCTATCGAAGTCATAAAAGCCATAAATACAGGTATCATACAATCAACGATTAACACTCGTTATCAACATACGTTCTACGTACGCAGTTCCCTACAAAAGAGTAAATAGTACGTCACTCACATACAAATACATATATTAAATCGATAGTCAATACTGCACGCTATATTATGTTAAATTTTTGGTTTTGTTTTGTTTATAAAGATGGATAACCCAAAAGAGAGGTACATATTTTTAATATTTTTTTGACGTGACAACGTCTTATAAATTGGTTTGCCGGGTGACACTTCAAGAAACTGCGTTACGCTCCGCTCACGTTATGCGCTCACAATGAGAGCGAGTGAGAGGCACGCGTCCCTTCGACTCGGGCATGGTTAGCCCGCCTAAGAGCGAGTGAGACAGACATAAAAAGTGAAAGGCACGCGTCCCTTCCACTCGAGCACAGTTAGCCCGCCTAAGAGCGAGAGAAACAGAGCGAGAGAGACAGAGCGAAAGGGAGAGAGAGTGAGAGAGATAGGCATACACACCGGTTCATGTTTTTTAATTGAAACTTAAAGCTTAACCTAACACAAGAGCACAAATCTACTGACGATAGTTGAACGTGACAACGTCTTTGTCACGTTGCCTCTTTGTCGCTCGTTCCGCGCTCTCGCTTGCACTTCAAGCCTTCAATGGAACGCCTCAGAGCGAGGTAACGCCGCATGCGTCATGTTTTTTGGTGCGTGTAGCAAGCTCCATCGAATTATAAGACGTTGTCACGTCAAAAGAGGATTATTTTGCTTTAAATTTCCACTCATTAATTCCATTTCTACTTACTTAAGATAGAATATAGTCATTTATAACTTTAAGGGCACAAGTTACTAGTTGATGAACTGTTTTAGAATAACAGACAGACGAAAACAGGTTAATTGCTGCAGTTAAGATAATGCAAACGACGCAGACATAGAATGATGCAATCCTTATTTTCCTAGTTAGTAAATGTGTTTTAAATTGTTTATTAACAATACCAATTATGGAAAGCTCTTAAACAGTTGCAGCAGTGGTAAAAAATAGTAGAAAAACATCATCAAATAAAAATTACAGGTGAGTTAAGTTTTTTTTCTGCAGACGGACGACATCTTGTTTCTTGTGAAAAAATTAAGATAAAGGCAAAACTTTTTTTTAGAATAGAGTTTTGTTTTACATCGCTAACGTTTGTGTAGTTTTTCGTTACAAAAGAAAGAAAGGGGTTTCAGAAAGTTACGTAATCCGATCTTTACTGCATCTCGGGCTGCGGTGCGGTGCGGCGAGTTGTTTGCGCAGTAAAGTAAATACCTGCGCCCGCGCATGCACGGCGTACCACGTGTCCACATGCGGGAATAGAAGAACACCAGTTTAACCGCTAGCTTGCACGATGACCGCATACCAAGGTGTTTAATTATCCGTGAGATAATTTATCATATTTAATCCTACGGGTCACATAACGCCCCTCTTTTTCGTCGGGGGTGTGGTAAAAAATATTTTCCGCCTTGTACTTAGTTAAAGTAACTTATTAAAATGCAGTATTATAAGCCGATAAGTACTATGACAGTGTCTCTCTTTGTTTTTATATCTACTTATGAACAATCTCTCCCGACAGACACGAATAAAATGGTCTATTACTACTTTTAATAGCACCCGGGTCGTATTTCAATGTTTTTGTTTGGCAAGGCCGCTTCAGTCGCACGGGGCACAATTCCCCATGATACAGAACATATGACGTTCAATTACTTTGATGGATGTGCCCTTGAGATATCATTCACGAAAGTGGAACGCTTTTCCGCTGTTAGCATTGTAAGACTAAGTAATTTTTGTGTAAGTGAAGGCTTTTCAAATATCCATTTAACCGAGAAATATATAGCTATCCGTAGAACAATCTAGAACGTAAAACTTTGAAATTGCTTCTCGGAATTTTTCGGAAGTACAATCCGCCTACGTACGAATGCCTTTTACGGCTTAATGAATTACAAAAACCAACTAATCGTGATGTATGGAAGTATTGTGTGAATGTATGTACAGTTACGGCTATTTACGGGTCAGCGTTAGCGTGTTTTTGATAATTGGTGATATAACAACGATATAAAAACACTATTGCGTTCATATTGTAGACTATTATTTTGAAGTGGTGACATTGGGTGTTAAGTTCATGTTTAATAGATTTCTCGCACTGAATTAGATGCTTGTTCAGTGGTCTAAATGAAGGGCATAAAAACCTCATTTTTTAGGTTAGCACAACAGTGACAGAGTTTCATGTTTCTTCCGCACCACCTAGCATGTTCCAAAGCAATAGAGGCACCGAGATACCGAAAACTTAGTGTGAAAAAATCCTGACAAAAGTACAGCTGGTGAGTTTCCATAGCTAGACGACTTTTAGAATAGAATGTTATTTATTTGACACATAAAATTAACCTGCATACAAAATACAATTACAGAATTTATTAATAAAAAAATGAAACGCACCCAAAATGACCCAGAATACCCCTACTGCGCCAAAAAGTTCCTTGCTCAGTATATATCGTGACAGCAGTTAAATAGCATGCCACGACAATGATTTTGAACAGCCACAGCTAAGAACCACCGTGATATAGTAGATTGTATCATGAGGAAGCAAAATAATATTTTTACGGCGAGGGATTCAAAGTACGTCGCCCGAGCCAAAAATATATTTGCGTCCAAATGATACACTCTACTTTTCATCACCCTCTATGAGAAAATAAAAAGCGGCTCAGTTTTAATAAAATTTAAGTAATTATTGAATAATAATATTTATATAATTTATCAAAACCAAGAACTTGAATGTGAAAATTTATGAAAACGCGGGCCGTAGTTCGCGAGTATTTTTTTTTTTACTCAGTTGCCAGCGGCGGCGGCGGGGTGATGGTCGAAGGACGTGCCGTCTAACCAGCCAGTCTCTTGCGTTCGGCGGGAAACTCTAAGATGTTCCAAATTCAATAAGTGCGATCAAAAGAATTTTTGGTCGCACTTATTTCAATAAAGAGGACCAAAATCTCATTTCTGCCCGCTGGACAGTCTGTGGCAAAGAGTAGAGTAATAGTACCTATGTCGCTTAGAAGCATCACCTTTGGGCGCACTTAAAGGCGACCAAAATCGTCTTTTTCGAATAGATGGGATGAAAAAACTATCTTCTGAATACTAAAAGTTCGCATTCGCATTAAAATCGGTCCATACCCGATCGGGAGCTACGATACCAAAGACACACACATGCAGAAAAGTTTTAACCCCCTAAGCTATGTATTTGTGTTATTTGTTCTTTTTCAATCGAAATATTATGATTTAATCACGGTGGTTTTTAGCTAGGCTAGTCGCAATTCGTCAAGCCTTTGAAGCTTACCACCTGTTTCCTGATGCATGTAAGGGTTTTTTTATACATTTTCGTTTTGCTTTTTTGTTTGACAGATCACGGAAGTTTGTCAATGACAATTAATTAAACAATAAAAAAAATATTTGTCTTAATAAGACAGAAAGTTGGTACTTTTTTAACAACCAAGTAACCAATACATATCTAACTTTCAAAGTTTACCATATCTTTATTATTAGGTAATGAATGTATTTCTACCTACCAACTCCACTTTGTGTCGAAGCTGCCAAAGTATTCATAAAGTTACGAACAAGTAGGTAACACGGGAAGAGGTTATCCGAAAAGTTCTCACATCAACCAACGGATAGACAAGCATTTTTTTATGTATACCTTAATTATTTCGACAACAATAGACCGCCCATACTACGAGAAATACACCCACGAAGAAAATGTTATTTACCGACATATTACGTAAGAGTATCTATCTGTTGCAATTTATCACAGATTCAATAAACTTACAGGTTGAATTGGGATGATGACACCTATCTTAAATATTGTCAAGAACATGGTGTTCAAAAAACATAGCCCCTATGAAGTTAATACAACCAATATATTTCAAAAAAGCTGTAGAAACCAATTTTTAAACACACAAAACGCAATAAATATTCGGTCAATTGACTCCGATTTCTGACACATGACCGTGACACGTCACAATATTTATTCCCATACGAAATCTATGGAAGCAGACAGTTTTGACAGATAATAAAAAGTATGTCAACGATTTGTGGTGTCGTCTAGCCAATTCTGATAAAAAGATATGAAACAGCTTAAATAGGAATGCGTTGCTAAATATTGCTCCTCAAATTATTTGAAAGGTTTCCGAGTTTTATAGGGTTATTCCCTGGGTACACCGATCCCTGAAGACCCCGTCTCGGAGGACACCGATTTATTTTTATCTTTAAGAAATCAATGAAACGAAAGTCATCTTCGGGGTACTCCAGGACGATGGCCACGAGAATCGGGGTACTCATTGAATGAGTTTTATCCGTCTATATGTATGGAAAATTCACACCTACCCAGCAAGAGTTTGTGATTTAGCATAAACACATGAAATCTGATGCCCCGTAGAACTGCTTAAAAACCTTTTTCTAAAATTTTATAATTCCACGCCTTTTGCGAGCACAATCATTTTAACCCTTACAATTAAGAGATTAAAAAAATAAATTAAATATTCTCCGCAGATCCTTATTTATGCGCATACCGAGCAATTAGGACTAAGTACAGTCGTCATCGCGTGAGATTACATTTTGTTACAAAATCGCACTTATTTCGACTGCATTAGGTTTGCTAAGAGTGTTTAAATATCATGTGCCATTTGCAAACCCATGCGGAAGATCAGTAGCTACCGACCCGTTTTTCAACCGCCGCCATTTTGCTAATAACCGCAATTAATTTAATATAATTTATTTACGAAAGATAATTAGTGTCATAACGCAATTAGTAAGAGGAACGACCATGTATGTACTTACAAGTAGAAATGTCACAAAATTATCGCAATTACAAAGGATACAATTGTAAGAATATAGTATGGGCTCAATGTAAGGTCGAAAAAAATATTTAAAAACGGCTTGGTCGAAATTAAATTTACCCTATAATAGTTTTTTTTTAGGGTTCCGTACCTCAAAAGAAAAAAACGGAACCCTTATAAGATCACTTTGTTGTCCGTCCGTCCGTCCGTCCGTCTGTCAAGACCGTTTTTCTCAGGAACGCGTGGAGATATCAAACTGAAATTTCTATATGATACTTAAGTCTACTGTCGCTGAAAGCTGTAGAAAAATCAACCTTCTAATCCAACGCAATCAAAAGATACAGCCATTTAGGCCGCTAATTTCCGCAAATTTTCGAAACTCGCACGGGAATCAAAACCTACAGGGTACTTCCCGTAAACTTAGAATCTTGAAATTTAGTACGAAGTCACGTCTTATAGTACAGATATAGGAAAAATTACGAAAACCGTAAATTTTCAGTTTTATCATATAAAAAAAAATATTTTTCACAATTTCGAAAATTTAAGTTACTACTCCTTATCTACAGGTTTTTTTAATTTGTCATGCTGTTACTTATTTAGGAAAAACCTGAAGAACACCAGATTTTTAATTCACCCTTCTATTTGTCGATATACATGAGGTAAGCATCTAGTTATGCTAATAAATTTTTTTCGCGCTTAGCTAACCGAGAACAGCATTCGAACGTGTTCAGTTTTTTGGACGATTAGAGTTTTTGCTATAACAAATTAGTTACTTATCACGCCTTGTCACTTCGGGTAATCAGATTAATTTTAATGGGACATGTTTTTATTGTTTTTTACTTACATACTGAGTCAACCTGTTTGTTTTGCAATTAATGCGATAATTACGTTTCATCAGGTACTTAAGTGGTCGAAACAACTACATACAATGTTATTGGAGCAGTTGTTAATCATAAACTGGCGACAGCTTTGGTCTAGTGGTCTGAGGTCCAGACTACAAAACCGGCTGTCGCGGGTTCGAATCCTGCTAGGGGCAATTGTTTGTGTGATGAACACGAGCAATTTTCCTGAGTCATGGGTTATACATGTATTTAAGTATTTCGTTATCTTAGCCACCTTAGCACAAGCTAACGCTTAGTTTGGGGCTAGGTAATTGGTGTATTCGTTGAAACAATTTATTATTATTTATTAATGTGGACTATACCAGTTCAAAAATTCTAATTATTTAACTTATTATTTTATCTACAATAGGCTAGACGACACCACCAATCGTTGACATACTTTTTATTATCTGTCAAAACGGTTTACCTCCATAGATTTTGTATGGGAATATGTGAACGTGACGTCACGGTCTTGTATCCGAAATCGGAGTCAATTGACCGAATATTTATTGAGTTTTGTGTGTTTAAAAATTGGTTTCTACAGCTTTTTGGAAATATATTGGTTTTATTAACTTCATAGGGGCTATGTTTTTTAAACGCCATGGTCTTGAAAATATTTAAAAAAGGTGTCATCATGCCAATTCAACATTAACGATATTAGTGTCAGTTGACTAAAATACGGTAATTAACATAATACAGTATTTGCTTTATGCAAGGCATTACAGTAACTCTATAATTTGTCCGTCGCATTTTTTACCTGACAAAAAAGCACTTGTCTCAACGCTTGTACTGTTAGAAAAAGGCTCCGGTCCATTGGCCCAAGAATTTCGTACATAGAATCGCTTCGTGACAAGTCAATCACATCTTTTATTTTTATTTTTATTTATTGAGAAACCATACAGCGTTTTAAATAGTATGTATACATAATGTTAATTAATTAATAGGGCCAATTATTAGGTTTCCTTATTTGTCTAATAGTTAACGCATATTATATTGAAAGTAAATTAAATGTAAAGTAGTGCCTAAAAATTTGTGGTGAGAACTGCTTCTGCCCTCAAAAAGATGATCGGTGGGTACCTACGTACCCAACGTCAATAGAACCGTGATGATTGGATTCAATATAATTTGATTCGATGAACCCCCTATGTAGAAAACTGACTGAATGTATATACATATATATAATACTATAGCTTCAAATGTTCATAATATACGATACATAAAAATATTATTATAAATATAATAATATTATTTGAAATTAAGTAGAATAAGTAATATTACATTATACAGAAGAGTAAACTATGTAGGTTTTATTTACTTATGATATTAGGTTACCAATATATAAAAGTTAATGTTAATTTAATGTTAACTAATTATTATTCATGCGAAGAACACCTGCATACCTGTGAATATTGTGAGTGCGATAGCCGGTCGTCCGGCCGTATTGCAATCTCGACATAAACATAGTACAAGAGATAGCACAAGGCAATTTATTCAATTTGAACTTATGAATTCTGCTTAAACTATGAAAGGGTGCCTAACTTTAATCTAAGACTATATCTAACTGTAATCTATACGGTTGGTGTGTAATGTAAGTCAAACTCTAGTGTTAAGGTTTATATATATTTTCATTCAATTTTTTTTTTTTTTTTTTTTTAATTTATTTATTTAAGTACCTATCCTATTTATTCTAAAGATAGGTAGTTTATTTTATTTATTAATTAGTAAAGGTCTGTGTCCGTCAGGCGACTGCTGTAGGATTATGAATATGATGATGAATAATTGGTTTGTTTTGGTTAGTAATTTAGTTTATTTATTTCTTTATTTTTTATTTTCAATCCGTCATACAAAACGAATTTATCACGTTTTCTGAGCATTTAAGAGTTTCTATTATCCGTGACTTAAAAATAGGTTTAGTGCAGGCAAATATATCAATTTCACCTAGTAACTTGTTATGCATTCGGGGAATTCTCGTGAGCGGTGCGTTACTAGCGTAGTTAGTGGCGCGCGACGGTACGCTCAGCAAAGCTGTGTGCCGCGTGCGACGTTTTGGAGCACAGTATATTATAGACTCCACCAGCTCACGACAATCCACCGAGCCGTGAACTATATCATAAAGCAAACTGGCTTCCAAAATTACTCGCCTCTGTTCTAAGGTAAGCATACCATTGCGGTAACAGTTCTCTTTATAAGAAGGTGAGGCAGTTCGCCGCCTATAGTTGAGATGTTTTACGAAAATCTTCTGTATGCGCTCTAGTTGAGTCTTATACGTGAGGTACATGGGGTTCCACATGGGACTTGCATATTCTAAGATGCTGCGAACGTATGCGTAGTATACCGTTTGAATTGATTTTATTTCCTTGAAAGGTTTGCACTCTCGTAAAACAAACCCCAGATTTTTGTAAGCTTTGTCCGTGATGCTGTCAAAATGTTTTGATAATATAAATTTTTCATCCAAAAGCACACCTAAATCGCGAATTAGATTTGTTCTTTTAATATTGACTCCATTAAAGTTGTAATTAAAATTGATGGGTTTTTGTTTTCGGGTAAATGTGATGACTTGGCATTTGTTTATATTAATATTTATTTTATTCGCTTTGTAATATTCATGTAGGGTATCCAAATCCGACTGTAGCGCGATAGAGTCATTTAAATTGTTAATTTTGAGGAAAATCTTTTTATCGTCTGCGTACAATAAATGTTTCGCAGATTTAAAACAGTGCGCTATGTCGTATAGGTAAGCGCAGTAGAACAACGGCCCCAAGTGCGAACCCTGTGGGACCCCAGGTAATACATCAACGTAATCTGACTTAAAGCCCCCCATGACAACTGCTTGTGAGCGATTACTGAGATATGATTTTATCCATCTTAACAAGTCTCCGTGAATACCCAGGGCCTGAAGCTTCAGCAACAGGATGACGTGATCCACGCGGTCAAAAGCTTTTTCAAAATCCGTGTAGATCACGTCAACCTGACCTCCCTTGTCCATGTGAGTAAGAACATAATCAGAAAAAATCACAAGGTTAGTTACTGTGGACCGTTTTCTCAAAAATCCATGTTGACTGTCTGGTAAGCCCTTACAAATAACAGGGTAAATGGCATTGTATACAATTTTTTCAAATATTTTGCCCACTGTACATAGAATAGAGATACCACGATAATTTTTAATTATGACTTTTGATCCCTTCTTGTGAATCGGAACTATGTGTGCTTGTTTCCATATTTTGGGGAAAGTTCCTTCTTTAAGGGATAAGCAGAAGAGAAACGCGATAGGTTTGGCCAATGATCGTGAGCATCTAGACCAGAACAAAGGTGGTATGCCATCACTCCCGGCTCCCTTAGTCATATCCAACGAACTCAACGCGGCATGTACTGTGTCTATTGATATATTAAGCGTGGATATTGAGTCCGAGCTCTGATGTGCCAAGGGCAGGGTCGCTTGACTTATATTAGGCACACCAAAGACGCTCTGAAAGAACATATTGAAGGCATCGCATATGTCTTTGCCATTATTATAACTTTTGTCGTCATGTGTAAATTTTTTAGGGTAACTTGTTATGCCACGCATCGACTTTAGGTACGACCAAAATGCTTTAGGGTTATGCTTAATGGATTGCTCGGTATTATTGATGTAATTTTTGTAGCATGCGTTTTGTACTCTATGTTGTCTCTTTCTTAGTAGCGCAAACTCGTCGTAATCCAAGAGATTGCCATATTTTTTCCATCTTTTATGGGCCTGTGACTTTTCCTTAATGATCCGTATTAGTGCAGGACTAAACCACGCTGGATACTTTTTGTTTTTAGGTCTTATTAACGGTACAAAATTGTCAATGGCAGAGCTTAAACAGTTATAAAACAGGTTTATTGCATTATCAGTTGTTTGAGAATCAAACAATTGTTCCCAGTCTATTGGTTCCAAATAATCATTAATTTTTTGATAGTCTGCTTTTCTAAAGTTACGCCTGGACGCCGGGGATTCGTCCAAGAAGGAAAGGGCATGGTCAGTTATGTAAATAGTAAAAATAGGATGTGCAAGGTCCAGCTTTGTGAGAGGCTTCGAATGTGTATCAAGGTCTAGAGGTAAGTTCGAAAAAACAAGATCTAATGTATTGTTAGAATTATTCTTTAAAATATTATACTGATTCAACCCCAAAAGGCTGAATTGGTTTAACAGTCTTATGCCAGCATTTTGGATGTCAGTATTGCCTTCTTTTGCATGAGTTGGCCCATAACTATCCCATTTTATGCATGGTAGGTTAAAATCGCCTAATATCAAAAAGTTGTCCCTAGGACTATGTTGAAAGATAGTCTCAGTTATATTTATTACGTTGTCGATACTATCAGACATGTCAGCAGAGTCAGGAGGTATATATAAGGCCAAAATTTGCAGATTGGTGTTACTCTTTAGGGTTTTAGCAGATATTTTTATATAAATTAGCTCCGTGTAAGTTGTATGTGATATATCCACGCGACAAGCATTTAACCTTCGATGTGTTAAAATCATCACTCCACCACCAGTTTCTTTCCCTGTACGAATTAGGTCTCGGTCAAAGCGAAATATGTCGTACCGGCTATCACTCACCTCACCGTCCAAAATACCCGCGTGCAACCATGTCTCCGTAATCACAACAATATCATAATTATCACGAAGTAAACCTTGACGAAAATCTATGCATTTAGTCCGTAGTCCTCTAGCATTTTGATAAAAAATACTTATTTTGTCATTCGCCATCTTCCTGAATAGAAACCATAGTATTATTATAATAGTTGACACATGTTTTGCAGATATGAAGTGGACGTTGTATTTTTAAAGCTGTTATAAGTTTAGTTACGATCGTCAGGAGGTCAAAAAACTTAATATTTACCTGAGTTTTCGTCAAAACTGTTTGCAACAAAAACGATACAACTGCATGATGATTCGGACTTGGACACGATAGTTTTCTACCATAACAAAACGAGCTTAAACCGCACACAATGACAACATGTGCGAGTAAGATATGAAGATGAGATACACAGGCTAATGAGGTTTTGGGACACTTGTGTTGCCTACCTAGGCAATGAGTAAGTATAATTAGATCACATGTGTGTTTAGTGTAATTATATATGTATCGAGGTATATATATACTTAATATAATGATATATTTGTAAATCACATATGTATAAAGGAACCGTGCTAATAAATAAATGAGGTATGATGTTAAAAATATATTTAACTTTAATATTTTGTTATCACGGCTTTTTAACGACTGATAATAATTAAGGCAGTTTCTGACACATTTTTGATTCACGTTGTTAATAAAAACGGTTATTGTCTGACAAAAGTTTTGGTACATCAATACGTAAAAAGGACATATTTTATTTTTACGTATTAAGTAGCAGCAGAGTGATTGCACCCAGTTACAGCGTGCGCGTAACATTGGAATGCAGCTGCGATAAAACAATAGGTACCCCGATACCGGCCACTTTAGTGTTAAGCAAATGGACAAAGAGTAACAAGCTTGATTGAGACAGAAGGTTGAAACAGTTCTTACCTTACAGTTTGGAGGAGGTATTAGGCGAAGTATTGAGGTAATGTAAAAAGTAAAACAGAATATAGTAATGTAACAAATCATGACAACAGTATTAAACACATTTGACATCACATTTTCTTCAAGTCCTCTTCGGAATTTATAGCAATTGCTGGGGCTGTATCGCATTTTCGTGCATAAATTCTTCCATTTTTCGTCCAGACATACTGGTAGTTTTTTGTTTTAGCTTCATCTTTGCATTTTTTCAGCAACACTTTGTTGTATGGAGTGAGGTGTTCGGAGATGTAAATTGGTTTAGGATCTCCTTGAATATTTAGATCTTTTGTAGTCAGCCGTAATTTTCGACTTCCGGACAGGATGTTGTCCTTGACAGTGCGGCTGCACATCTTGGCGATGATTACTCTCGGACGGCCCTGTACATTGGTTTTAGGGGATACCCTATTCGCAGAGATGATATCAGCAGGTGTAATTTTTGTTCCAAAATTGTGGAGTAACATAAATGCCACTTCTTTGGTATTCTCATTTCTAGTTTCCGGAATTCCCTTTATTTCCAGATTCAGAAGTCTATCCCTTTGGTCGTTAGAGTTTAAGGTGGCTGTTAGTTGACAGTTTTGTTTTTTTAGTTCTCTCACTTCATTTTGAAGAACATCCAGCGTTTTCATATCTTTAGTAACTGAGTCCAGTTTTCGGTTAAAATCATCTTGTTGTTCTGAGTTGAACTGGACACTGTTTTGTAGACACTCGACGTCTTTCCGCAGACCTTCCTGTTTAGTGCTTAACTTCTGCACTGATTGTTTTATTTCCGAGTATTCCTTGCGAATGTTCGTGATCTCTGTACGCATATCATGTGAGGTTTGATTGAGTTTTATCAGATCTTCCTTAATAACATTATTGACATTGTCATTGATCTTCATTATTTTGGTATCGAGATCCTGTTTATCTATAATCGAGATCTTGGGTCGATGAACGGAAGTCTATGCCTATAATTATAATCTCTATTCCAAAAATTTTGAGTTCAAAATTGGGTAACAATATGTTGGACGATTCTCAGACATTTGTCAAGGTTTTTAATTGAACGAACATATCCTGTCGCAATTTTTTCTAATCATAATTAGTGAAGAAAAAACTACATTTACTTACGGATGGACTTAGAATAATCAGACTAATTGAAAGGTTCAAGTAATTAAGTAGTTGTTGCGTAATCGGTCTTTAAATGTCAAAATAATAAATACTAATTATGTGTCATAAATCGTACAATTAATTGGTAAGCTTTGATCTTAATTACGTATTTTATATATTGAGGTTTATTTAATTACGATTAAAATACAATTCGCCTATTATTTTGACCCAAAGCCACCCAAATGCGGATTGATTATAAAATTATATTATTGAGGATTAAACATCTTCATCCAATTTGATTCAGCATCAGCTAATGAAATTGCAGATTTTGAACAAATGGTTTCCTGTTTGTGTGCCGATCGCTTCACTTTATTCTATTTGAGGGGGATTCACACCGATAGATTTAGGACGTTCACTTAAAGAGTGTTAAGAAGTGAAATAAACATCAACTTGGCTGAAATATCGCAAATTCGCAAGCCATGTTTCGATCCGTAGTTGGGTATTTGAGGCTTTATAAGTTCGAAGAGAGTTCAGTTAGCGGTTGTATTTAAAAATCATCAACCAACTACGTGCACCGTGTGTTATTAACTGTTGGAGTTTGACTATATCACATATTTTTAGGCTAAAAAATACTGTTTTTATGGTTTCACTGCCTGCATTCATAATTATTTTTTCATTGAGTAAATAAATCCTAAAAATAAACATAATTCTTCCTTCAATGTGCTAATCTCTCAACCGGAAACAATATAAACTAAGTAATTTAAAATCTTTTTAAAACACTAAGACACTCGATTCGACACAATATTGTATAGTAATATTGTGTTGTGGTTAGGTATTATATAAGAAAGCAATACTTCATAACTTGGGTTGAACTCACCTTAATATTCCGGTTTAAGCTCTTCATAGAAGAGCTAAGGAATGAATCCGTATTGAGGGCGATTCCCACAAAGAGGGTATTAGCGATATTGCAACCAAAGTACCCATTTATACACAGTTTTTGCGGGGTAAATTGTCTTCTCTCTCTTCCTTAATTATGGTATAGTGAAAGCATACGTAACGCAGATATAATAGTTTCTAATATAAGAGATACCATGATACGCGTTATTTTAATACTTGCATGTTAGAATTTCTCGAGACATTTGTAGTTCAGGCAACTGAAGTGAACGATTTTTATCTGTGAACTTCAAACCGTTTGCTCAAAATGAGTAAAGATACCTATCCTGAAACGTATACTGGGTTTTAGTCGATTTTGTTATATATTTTTATCACCAATCAAATTTAGATGTGAACACTGGACTACTTATAAACGTTATATTTGAATTAAACTTGTAAAAAAGTTACAATAATTACGTACATATTTTGTTTGACAGTACTTAAGGTGACACGAACTTATAATTATGTAAATTATGGCCCCATTATCTATTGACGATAAACTACGATATCATTTTATCTCCTACTACCAAAATACTTCACAATAATCGTTGTCGACTAATCCATTTGTCATTGTAGATATAATTGATCCGTTTTTATAACGCCATACCTATCTATAGTTCAAATGTATGTATATCCAAATAATTGACACGCTAAGAACGGTTGGTGTAAAATAACGTTCTATATTATTAAGAATTTTCTGTGAAACTAATTCAGATCAGATTTTTTACGACTTATAAATGCTTAAAAATATTTTATTTCTGTTACACATAGTTGCAACAAATTTTGATGTAAATGTCACATGTAGCCTGTCAAATTCTTTGTCAATTGTATTAATTGAGACCATGTATTGAGAGAACCTCCTCTTTTTTACACAATTGAAAATACGGTTTTAGTGTTTCGAAATTCCCATACTGTTTTGTGTAATAGCAAAGTTGAACTTAAGGCGATACTGTTCACAGCAGAAGTGACATAATTATGCTCCTTTATTGAACGGAACCGCGCTTTATAACAATATCATAAGTTTTACTCAGATTGTAATGTTTCGTATTAAGCGTATGACAAAGTTATCATAATCCGTTAGCTATTTGTGGAATGTCTTTGTCTTTGGTGTACGTGTCTTCGAACCGTCGTGTATGTTTTACAAAGATAAGTAAATATTTAGTTTAGATGGTTAGAGTACAACATACTGTTACGCCGGTGGGCTAGTGCTAAACCTTTGATCGTGTTTTTCCGTGCCTTGGAGGCGTTTTCAGCAGGCTGAAATACCATTTCAGGCCGTTTCAGAGAGTGCTCTAACACATACTAGTTTATCGAAATTTCACCCAAGTTGCCGTTGTTTTCAGGCGCCTGAAACATGTTTTCAGTCCGTTTCAGGCCACCCTCTATCAGATGACACCATAACCTGAAAACCCGTTTTCAGGCGTTTTCAGGACCCCTTATGGGCCTTTGAAGCCCACTTCAGTATATGACGTAATTTTCAGTAGGAGTGAAAGAGATAGCACGATTAGAGAGAGGCAGCTATACTAAGAACATTCCAGAAAGGTGTGACAGAGACAGCACAAGACAAGGATAGCACTATGATGCCGAACATTCGAGAAAGGTCTAGGCTAGGCAAGACGGCCTTTGGAAGGATCCCGAACAGTCTCGTACTGGGTAGTAGGTACCTACCGAATATTCGGGAGTCCTTGACGGCCGGTATATAAGGAGCCCGGGAATGCGACCGAGGGGGAGTTTAATTTGGGAAAGCGACGAGTAAACATCGAAGCGAAAACTGCGACAAGAAGATTTTGGAGTGCGATATAAGTGTTTGTGTACTAAGTGTTGTAACGTAAAGTGTGTACAATAAATCCTACTCTACTTCATCGGTTTAGAAGTGCATTTCAATCTAGATCCCACACCCCTAGAACGTAACAATACTAATATTTATGATGTATATTTTAATTGCTAATTTTGGTTTAAAGTAATTTATTTAAAAAAAATGGTTGCCGTAAAGTCGGTTTTACGGGCGAAGATTTTACGTGACAACGTGAACGTCTTTTTCGCGGCGGACCGATCATGTTTGAGTGGGAGAGAGACGCAAGGCATTCGCCGGTCCGGCGGGCCTCTCTCTCGTTCGGTGACTCATCGTAACAGACGTGAGCGGGCGTTTCACTTTTTCATGAGTGACTCCGAGCCACAACCTAATTTAAGACGTTGTCAAGTCAAAAACATACCAAATGCATGATTTAGGGACTACCCAGCGACGACCATGGCTTGTATGTCTGTATACCTTATTTCCCAAAAGCTCGTATTTACAAAAAAAATCTCGATGATTGTGCGAGATGACATTCCCCTGACTCTGGAGCTTCCTTTATTTTAACTAGTTGTGGGATAATTTTTATGTAATAATCAGAACAAATACGCCACAACAGATAAAACTGATAAAGGATTATTTAAAAAAGTATGACTAGGTATTTTAATGGGATTTGTAAGGTTTTTAGTGAATCAATTTGAGAACGTTTTGTGATGTGTTTTTTTCGCTCTACAATTTTTTTTTTATATATTTATTTGGCATAAGAATGCTGTTACTATAAGGGAAAGCTTGATCTACCCCTAATATCTTCGGCGTCGTGATTTGTAACGCACCTATTTGCCATCATGTGCTAATATTAAACACATGACATTTCCATTAAATGAACTCGTCTTCCTTATACGCACTGACACATTTATTAGCCACACATATCACACGGCTCATTAGCGAAAAATTAAAAATCAAGGTTGCCGCTATTTCCAGGCCTAGCTTTCGCAACCGCTCGCTAGCACTGCCCACGCGCCGTGGGCGGACCCGCCCAAGCAAGTAGGAAGCTGCTGTAGGGCGACTTAATTACCACTAATGTGCCCACGGAGAATGGGGCCCGTGAGGAAAGGTGGGCGAGGGAATGTGTTGGACAGTGGCCAAAGATTGGTAGATCTTAGAAGTACAGTAGATGCCTTATACGCCCAGTGTGAATAATACCTCATTAAAGATTTTAAACTAAAATTATTTAAACTAAAACGCTTTTAAAGTACCTAAGGCGTTGTCCAGCGTCAGCGACAAGTGCAATGCGACGCGACAAATACTTGTGTCAATGGCAACCGTCCTACGTCTATGAAGACGTACATGCATTTAAAAGAGTAGCGTCGCATTGCGTCACATCGTAGGACAACGGGCAGCTACGGGCAACGGTTTGTCGGTGCTATGTGTATTGGTTGACGTGTACTTTTTTCTTAATTTAGTGCTTTGGAACTTACTTCAAACAGAGTGATAGTCGTTTAGATTTTCTTGTGTCTTCTTTCATAATAAATTAATGACTTTTACATTCGATACGTTAAGTGATTCAAACTGATAAATAACACTTGTAAAGGCATTTGGGTTCATTCAGTATACGATAGGTATTTGTAGGCCGCCATATGGCAAAACAAGTTTAATCGTCTTACGGCCCCTTAATCGGTCCACGGCTGAACTACAAAAAATGTCCCTTAAATTGTTCTAAGGTATCCGATTAATGGTAACCAATTAGTGATAATTGGCTTTGCGAGGGCTTGCGATTGACTTGTTTACTAAGAAATAGATCAAAGGCCCTACTGCCTAAGCAGTTGTAAATAGTTTCGGATGTAGCAATCCCTGTCACATTTACAAGTTTCACCGTGCGAGCGAACGGACTGCCTAGATCTAGAATAGGAAAAAAACGTTACGTGTAGTTTTTTCTAAAATATACAACAGCATCACATAAACATTTCAGCATAATAAAAAAAAATAATAATAAATATACCTCAACATCACATACATTGATCTGACTCCGTGGTAAGAAGCAATCACTTGTGTTACAGATATCAGAATCAACAGTGGTACAAATAAACTTAAATAAATACATTTAACATCCAGACCAATACAAACAGACATGTCCATACACAAAAATGTTTGTACAGTGCGAGGATCGAAACCGCGACCTCTTGGTCAATAGTCGATTTCTTGACCATTACACCAAAGTGGTCGTCTTTATAATTTATTATTGTAATTAATGTAACATATCATAATTGTTAGTGCTATTTTAATATTTTAACTAAGTATTTACATACTTTGATTACATAACTAAACTAAGATATTGAATACAACTAGCCTAATAGTATAAAAACAGATAATAAAAAAAAAGAAATTAAGGAAACAAAAATTCAAACTATATAGAAAAAAATATCTGTCCCAGCGCTGCCATTGGATATGGTGCCCAAAAGGCTGGCAGCGTTTCCTCTTTGTATGGCAAGGCTAATCCTTTGGCCGAGGAAGCTGCCAGCCCTATGGTCACCAGTGTGTTGAGCTAATCTCTTCTTCAGCTCTTTGAAGAAGGCGATAGCCTTGGAGCCCCAGGAGCCCATGGTCTTCACACCGAAAGGCAGCTGTGTATGTAGTATGTGTGTGCTATGTAGCTCTCCAAGAGGGCAGCATATTTGCGCATCTTCAGCGACTCGCCAGCGTCAGCCGCCGCACCAGCAACGGCAGAAGTCCGACCTATATGTGATGGCGCCAGTGTGTCAACACAGGTGGCATCCCATATACGAGTAAGCGATGGTCGTCGATATCCACTTCGTAACGTTTTTTTCTTATGAGTAAAACGACAAAGTCAATTTGTGTAGGCGAAACGGTATCCGCCACAGGAAATAATTATAAGTGTACGGTCCGGATTTTATAAGACGGGATGTGGTGTATGAAGGTTCGACATAATGAAATACTATTAGGTACGACGGCAACTTCAATGTCAGTTTTCTTGACCATGTGTTCGAGTCACCAGTCTTCTGTAAGAAACAATTTTTTTCTTCTATTTCTAGTCTTATTTTTTATCTTGCACTTTAAGACTTACTCAGTTATGTATTGTTATAACTGTATGTTTTGCTAAAAAATTAAATTTTGAAACAAATCTCTCATTAACTTTTATTCGAGTACTGTAGTAAGATCTTCAGATTGAAAAATCAAAGGACTCAGAGGAATTAAGCCTCATATCACAACAATTTTGTCAGCTAAGCAGTTCTTACCCAAATGCTTGAATTTGTCATGAACTAGATTGAATTTTCCTTTCGGCCCATCGATCTTTATATTGACAATGTTGTAACGCAATTAATTACTTATTATTAGAGATGGGCCGAGTAGTGGTTTAAACGAGTACCGAGTATTACTCGGTTGAAAGCTTGCCGAGTACCGAGTACTCGGCCGAGTTACTCGGTTTAATCTTGAGGTCCTAAAACAAGATCTAACATGACCGCAACGCGCTGCCAGCAATATCTACTCACTGTTATTTTGAATTAATAAATCATGACTTCACTAATCAACATAATATGTATTTGATTTTATGAATATCCCTTGAATAAGGTCCATACAGTTTGTCGATCCGCAGCGGCCTGGCTGTCCTATCATTAACCAATAGGAATTGACAAACGCCAGATTAGGGGCTTGTTCAATTCAATTCAATTCAATTCATTTATTCAGAGCAAAATACATATTGCGTTGAACATTTCATTAAAATTAGGTATAGATATAAATTAAAATAAATCACTTAATAATCAATAAAAAAAACACACACACACAATTAATGGAAAGGAAAATGTCAAATTTAAAGAATAAATTAAAAAAAAATGGAAAGAATTTAAAAATAACAAACAATAAATAACTAAATCACATCATGCCTAAGTCATTACAGAAAACATTTAAATTATGTCAATTTACCTACTATGTCCATCCTCAAGGTATTCAACCATCGAGTAAAAGCATTTATTTATGAGAAATACTTTCAGTTTCCTTTTGAAAATAGTTAATTTAGTAATGGACTTAAATTCTATCGGTAGCTCATTATATAAACGCACTGCCTGGTAGGAAGCACTATGTTTGAAAATATTGAGCTTTGGAAAACCTGTGTTACCTCTAGTGGGAATATCTTTCCTCCTGGATGCTAGTCTTTTATCTCTCTCAAGAGAAGTCTCCACCTTGTCCAAGTGCTTAACTAAGTCTGATAGTGTCACTAGTATGTAGAGGCAGGGAACCGTAAGAATACCAAGCCTAATGAAATAATTCCTACAGGACTCAGTTTGAGGTAGACGGAAAATAACCCTTATAGCTCTCTTTTGTGCTACAAAGGCTTTATTTATGTTATGTTGGTAGCTGTTGCCCCAAAGTTTTATACTGTAGCGTAGTCGTGAGTCAATTAAAGCATTATATGTCATCTTTAATTGCTCGATTGTTACCTCGTCTCTAAGACTTCTAAGTACGTGACAAGCCGAACTAATGCTATTTGCAATGCTCTCCAGTTCTTTTTTCCAATTTAGAAGAGAGTCAATGTTCATTGACTTAAGTATGTTTAGGTAAATACTTTTAATTCCTCTAGTTGGCCACTAGCAAACTTATTCCAGACATGCTGTTTATCAAATTTACATAACCGACTACTCGTCCCTTGAACCGAGTTATTCGGCCGAGTACGAGTATTAAAAAAACCACCGAGTACTAACCGAGTACTCGGCCCATCTCTACTTATTATGTATCTAATTATCAAGTTTGAACTTCGTAGCGCCCTCTGATTATTGATTTATCCTCTGAAGTTCAAGATTTCGGCAAAAAACTACTGTCCAGATTATTGTGATAGCCTTAAAAACTAAAGACATTTCAGAACACGTATTAGTTTAAAATCATTGTTTCTTACAAATGTTACTTGAAAGAACTAAGAATTTAAAAAAAGTACGACATTGTTATGCGTGTCTTTGAAATGACAGGTGTCAAACGTCAAATAATGTTGTTCTTGTCGAGTTTTTGTATTACTTACTCATTAAATGACTAGTAAAGTATAACATTATGTTTACCAAGTAATGCTAATTTTCGTTTTTAAGATTATTTTCTGTGTTAAACGTCTTTGTTAGAACGATTAAGAAAAAAAAACAAACGAAAGAATTATGCGCAGACAACTATTTATTTTATAAAGATAAGAACAGGTTAATCTAGAAGCACTTAATGTAATTGTAACTGAAGAAGCTACTTGAGATGGAACGAACTAAACCCGGAAAATCACTATTTCTTTATCTATATTAACCCTAACAATGCTTTAACATAAAAACTCAATTAAACTAACGGTGCGCTGATAGAACACTTATCTGAGAGTAGCCCAGTTAGATAATGTACCCAGATAAGATTGCGGCGAGCGAATAAGAGAAATACTGGTAAGTATGGAAAGGGAATGCGTCATGGGAGCTTTTTAACTGAATCTAACTACTATTCAACTTACACAACAGAGTATTTATATCTTTTAAATCAGTGACTGTTTTTGCGATCTTTTAAAAAAACAAATTGAATAAGTCGCAATTATATTCAATATGTCAAGCGTTATGTTTTGTGGTGTTTAAATAACTGTACTGAATTGGAATGAGCTTTTTAAGAAGCTCATTGTATCTGCACCTTTTAAAATGAAATGAGGTCAAGATTTCAATGTTTATTATGATAAGACAGTACTACAATTAATTATGAAGCCCTTGACATGCTTAATTAAAATTTATAAAAGAAATTGGCTGTTGGCTTAAACGGTTAAAAAGCTGTCGTATCTTAATATCGCAGTATAAATTTCTCAAGTTACACAATTCGCTCACCTTTGTATTTTCCTTTTTCAAGCTTGTTGACTGCCAACACGGGTCACGGTTGCATTACGAAATTTACTATGGTATCATCGGATATTATCTTGTTCGGTTCGTACACGGCCCTCTGATCTTATCAAAAATACCAATTGGATGATGGCTTACTGTGTCTAGTAGATTTATTTAGGGGAATGACACTTATTACTTCTCCCTCATCTCTTACTATAAACAGGGTTAACAGAAGGGAATGAGATTTCATTATATATTCCGATTTTGTCATCTAAGAATCTTATAAATTGTTTATATGGTATTCGTGCAAATATGATTTAATCTCAATAGAACTGTCAAATGTTTAACAGATAAATATACAGGGATTACCTACTATAAATTTTGTTTTTGCCAGTCCACGATACCATCTCCTAATTAATTCAGATCGCGTATCATTGCCTGATGGACAATGTCCTATTCTGGTCTGCCCTTCGGTTGTTAATAAGATTTTTTTTTCTCCAACACCCACCTATTGCTTCGTGTATTATCTGTAATATACCGGTTCCGGCAAGGTTATTCGACTGACCGTTTTTGTCGGCTTTAGAAAAAGCGACTTGGACCCCACAAAAAATTAATGCTGTTTGCCCATAGACGGCTTGTGAGAAATCTTAGATTTCAATTGTGGGCATTGCGTATTGAAGTAAGTTTCTACTGTGGGTGATATTTTATGTTGGATATTAGAGACAAGAAGTTTATTTATTTAAGGTATTGCATGAAACTGATTTAGAAAACGATTTCGCTGCCAGAAAAGTATAAATATATCCATCAAAAATATTAGGCAATGTATATAAATGTGGTGAGAATCGTACTCAATTTTACGATGGAGTATATTTATCGTTATCTCAATGATGTAATTGCACCTGAGGACCTTGGAATCGAGATAATATCTGTATAATCGTCGACATACAACTGTGCAATTAAATCGATACTTTATCTCGAGTACATTTTGAATGGTGTCTGTCATGTTATATAGTTAGTTGGTATATTTATTACACCTGCGATCGAACGTATCAGATAAGAAGTTTTTTCAACACACCGTTAAATTCTTCCTTTTTTACGTCCTGATCCATCAGGATAGTATCGTTGAATGGCAATGTTCCGAAATTTGCTTTTAACATATTTGTGTTATATTATTTACAGGCAGTCAAATTTAAGGATGTTGTAGCAACATTGGGACATCTATTTTATTTTACTTATTATTAATATACAACAGTATCACATATATTGTTCGGAATCCGTGGTAAGTAGCTAAATCACTTGTGTTACAAATATCAGGATCAACAGTGGTGTTACAAATAAATACATATAACACTCAGACTAGTACAAACAGACAGACATGTTCATGCACACAAATGATTGTAAAGTGCGGGGATAGAACCCGCGACCTCTTGGTTAATAATCAACTTATTAACTACTAGCTTTTACCCGCGGCTTTGCCCGCGTAGAATGAGGACATTTACAAATGACTTAGTGACTGTATTTTTTTGCATATAAAATTTTATTATCTTATATTTTTACCATGTTTCCGTGTTTGTTTTTCACGATTTTGGTAGTAATAAATCGTATAACACCGATGTAATTATTTTATAATATTGATCTATATACGATGTTGTATGATCTATTATTTTCAGCAAGTACATATAGGTTTCTTGCACTTGACACTCGAGAACATGCCACATAGAGCTGGCCATGGGAAAAGCAAGGAGTGCCCAAATGTATACCCGCCACTTTTAATGTTTGTCCCTGGGACTTCCGTGTTTGTTTTTCACGATTTTGGTAGTAATAAATCGTATAACACCGATGTAATTATTTTATAATATTGATCTATATACGATGTTGTATGATCTATTATTTTCTGCAAGAACATATAGGTTTCTTGCACTTGACACTCGAGAACATGCCACATAGAGCTGGCCATGGGAAAAGCAAGGAGTGCCCAAATGTATACCCGCCACTTTTAATGTTTGTCCCTGGGACTTCCGTGTTTGTTTTTCACGATTTTGGTAGTAATAAATCGTATAACACCGATGTAATTATTTTATAATATTGATCTATATACGATGTTGTATGATCTATTATTTTCAGCAAGTACATATAGGTTTCTTGCACTTGACACTCGAGAACATGCCACATAGAGCTGGCCATGGGAAAAGCAAGGAGTGCCTATAAAGCAGAAAATTCCTAATTTCACATCAAATTCACAGTCATTAATATCCAAGTAGCTGTGGTAATTCATTATCGCGTTTTAAAATACAGGCAACGCCATCTATTGGCGCCTCAATAAACTATACTGAGACTACGCTTACGTAGAATGAAAGTTGCTATTTTCCTGCTGTATTGTATGGAAACATGTAAGTAGAATCCTCTTTTATCCCACGGGAGCATATAATTACAATAAAAAGTATATCCTACAATCTAATTCAGGTTATACACTGCTCAACACTGTCTAGGGATGAAGAAAATGTGTTGCATTGTAGTTGATTCATTAACTTGAATTAAAAACTATTATTTAATCTATGTCAGCTAATACACTGTCTGTAAACCCAATTTCATTAAAATCCGTTCAGTACTTTCGGCGTGATTGAGGATTATCAAGATTCCTGCTTTATCCCATGGGAGAGTTTAATCGGGATAAAAGTAACACCTAAATTAGCCTATACCCTGCCTGTATACCAAATTTCATTAAAATCCATTCAGTACTTCCGGCGTGATTGAGGATTATCAAGATTCCTGCTTTATCCCATGGGAGAGTTTAATCGGGATAAAAAGTACCCTATCACCTAAGTTAGCCTATACCCTGCTTGTATACCAAATTTCATCAAAATCCATTCAGTAGTTTTAGCGTGATTGACGGACAAACATCCAAACATCCAAACAAATATACTTTCACATTTATAATATTATAATAAGATTTCACCAAAGAGGTCGTTAAAAACCAACCTATTAAGATGAATTGACAGTAACTATACAAAATATGTGCCAATCAATCGAAAGTTCAAATTCAATGTAAGCTAATATGTAAATTTCAACAAGTTTTGTTACCACCAAAATACAGTTTTGTGAGAACATCCGCTGTTACGAGCGTGTTAGCAGCGGATAAATAAAAAACCTATGGATTACTTGTATTTAGTACCTAATTTATACAAACAACAGCACGTCACAGTAAACATTGCGCCATCTAATAAACCTGAGATACGGGCGATTTTGCAACAAAAACTAGTTAGCATGATGTGCTGTCGCCTATACTTTTAACTTGAATGAATACCAAATACCTCTAGAAACCGGTCAATCAATCTCTGCGCAGTCCAAGTACCTACATAAGTACATACCCGTCTTGCTATCTCCGAGTCATTGTGGGTCACTATACTTTCTATTCGCGAGCGTGTTATTCGATACCAGTACCTGGTATCAGTTAAGATGTGACAAATAGACCTTCCACTATCACATGGCGTGTGTTTCATTCATATTATTTGATACCGTCTCAATCGATTTGTTGCTAGTACGCTTTGGACCGCGAAGTGAAAATGGTAAAAGAATTTCTTCTACACTGACTACATTATAGTAGACTACGTCATAACAGTAGGTCTGTTCCACTAACGAACGTTTTGAAATACAATATTGTCTCACGTGACATTCGATATTGCTAAGACACGTCATGTTGGACGCTGTTTTTTCGAACTTTTGAATGTCTTGTCTTGCCATTTGAGAAACGAAGTTAATTTCTTATGAATGTGTTATTTAATTGGATACTCATTAATAACATTTTAGAAACGCAGTTAATAGTTACAAATGAGCTTTAAAAAAAGCATGATCAGAAATGAAAAAAAAACATTGTAAATACAGTTTATTTTTCAAAAGTACGGTCGTCAAAAAAATTGATACACCGAGGCCCTGAACTCGATTGAGAGGTTCTTTATGTTGCGTATTTTTTAACAGAACTTGTCATGCAACACGAGTAGGGCCGATGTCGGCGGCGTAACGCGACCCAACCGAGTTGATCCGTGCCCCCGAAACACGATTCTTTTTATCGTGTGTGAATGCCCTAATCGGCAATGTGTAATGTTCAGTCAGAAAGAATCGATATCGTGTACACTCGCGAGCAACCGAGTAATTACTCGTATTATTTAATTTATAACGTCATCACAAAATAATTGATCTGAAAACGTACATAAAAAGAAAATGTCCTGAAATATGTATATGGCTATTTACGAATAACTTAAATTCTGATACTGACAACATCTTCATGTTTCATTTATTTATCTTAAGGAAACATACAGCTTTATAATAGCACATAGTATTAAATACAAAAAAAACTTATACCTAGCAATTAAAATGCACAAAGTGCCTAAATAAAAATTAATTAAACAGTGTTAATCTATATAGTCCAGGAGGTGGAGACTTGGTGTCTTGTACTACAGATTGTTTCACAATCCATCACAAGCACCAGTCTTCACAATAAGTTTAACAATTACACAATGTTTTGAAACAAAATTTGTATTATGTGCTTTTGTGAAGAAAATAAATTATTGTATTATTATTATTAAAATAAATTTAGCTTAATAAATATAAGTTTGAAACAAATAAATCTTGATTTATATTCGTTCTTAAAAATATCAATGTAATAGACATGCACGTTCAGTTCGTGTATAAATGGAATTGATAAATTTTCCTTTCATTTAAACTGGTTAGGTACTAAGTTGCAAGTCAGTTTTAAAAAATGCGCGTTAATTCCACCAGTTAGCGAGCGGATGCAAGCGCCACAGATTCTAATTCGTTCTATGAAATCATAAGCAACCTCGTGCTATCCAGTTTTAAGGCCTCTAGCACACCAACGCGTTCGCATGCGGAAGCGAATCTCTGCGAAAATACGAACGAAACGTATGCGAGTACGGCACCTGGTTTGTTTGTTTTTTACAGTACAATAATTTAGAAGTTCTTATTCGCCACGAGAGTGAAACTAGATTAGGTTCAAGTGTTGTTAGCGCTCACTCCGTAATCTTCCGCGATTCGATGCCCGGCTATCGTTAATAATTAACCGAGAAGGAAACACACTTTGCTGCAAAAGAAGATTTAGGAACAAAATCCACCAGGACTTGGTGACATTAAACGAAATCATAAAGATAATCATTATATTCAAGAAAATACATTCTAAAAGAAGACTACATCACGAATTTCACTTGCTTTTTCATTTAATGTAGGTAACCATTGTACTCTTAGATTAAAAGTTTTTTTTGCAAATAATTCTTGTATCGTTTGCGTTAATCTACTGGTAATTTGGAAGATATTTCAACCAGAACTGGGTTACAGTTCCTACTATTGAATCATGGTTGGAAAAAGCAGATACGAAAAGTATGCGTCTGTGTAGAGGCTATTTCGCTGTGGTCTACTAAACCCTACCGACAAGGACGCAACCATTTCATCTTGCTAACACTAGAGTGAGACAAATCATATGCGAAACGCTGCCATACAACGGACAGATTTTTGTTTTCGGATTCGCATGCGATTGCGTTGGTGTGTTAGAGGCGCTAATTGTGGGAAAATAATGCTCGAGTTTTTTGCGTCTGCAACGTAGCTAGCAAACAAAACAGGCTTAAATAACTTTCGACTTTGAAAACAGTAGTTACACTTAATTACTTTTGTTTTCGTTAAAATACACTCGCACACAACTACGAAATAATGCATTAAATAGACTAAAGAGGTAAAATGTACGATGTGCAAATATTTAAATATGCCTCTTTGTTTCCCAAAAAGACTTAACCTTTTATTTTGCAACTAGCGGCCGCCCGCGACTTTGTCTGCGTGGACTTTAGTTTTTTGCTACCAAGTTTTATACAAATTTGCAACCCCTATTTATCTCTTTGGAGGCAGAGTTAATCAAAATCCATTCAAAGCGGATGCCTCCATCATAATAACATCTACCTGCATGCCAAATTTCAGGTCGATCCGTCCAGTAGTTTGGGCTGTGCGTTGATAGATTACAATGTCAGTCAGTCAATCAGTCAGTCAGTCTTTTGAGTTTTATATGTATATTAAGATTTCAGTTTTTAATTTGGTTAAAATTATATAATAATTAAATGAATGTGATAGTTTTGGTATTGCCACATGATTAACTCTTAACATCACGTCAGGGTTAGAAAGTAACTGCGGTATCTTAATAACTTGTGCTAAGGGCGTTTTTGCAACAAAAATGGGTAACCTGAAGTGGCTGTTGTCTTTACAACACTCATAATCACATAGATTGCGAGTTTATGCTCTGGTTTTTTATTTAAAAATAAATCAACGAAATTTTTTTAGTCCTGAAACACGTCCAGTGCTGGTAACTTGAGTAGCCTAATACCGGGGGATAGTATCCGATAACGAATGGTGGTAACGCGATGCGTTCGTGTGTAGCTGCCCTATTGGACTGTCGAGCGGGCAAGTGTCATTTAATTTGGAATTTGTTGTAAACATATTGAAGATTTTAAAAGAGTGAAAAGATAAGTAAGTGCTTAGTATTGGGACTGCGGTTGTATGGTGCCTTATGAAAACTTTTACTGAGGCAGTATAAACCTCTAGCTACTTATCTAGAATTTAAAACACCTGCAATGGTCACTAAGATAGACAAATTTCGTTACGTACTTACAGACGTGTGATATAATATGTATACAACAAATACTCCCGATAAGAATACCAAAAAACACCTACGACACAATACAGAGCAAAACAGCACAGTATTTTCTTACATATCTACTCAAGTAATTTGTATGTATTGTTTTCAGCCTTTTCTTTTGCTTGTTTTTGTCTTGAATTTTCTTTTGTGGTATTATTTATTTTATGCTAACGTTTTGTTTTTATTCATTCTTATTCTTCTACATAAGAAAAATATACGTGCAATTTTTTTAAGTTAACACACAAAAGTATTCATTAAGACCTATTGGCCTGCACTGAATAAATTCACAATGACGGCTAAAGGACGTTGAACATAAATGAATGTCTTTTGTAAACTTATTAACGTTCTATTCGATTGCCAGACGTGCACATTGTTATGGTGGAAAAGTGATAAGTTTTATAAATTAAATCTTTTTTACGATAAAATTGTTTTGAAAGCATCGACAAAATGGGGTTTAAATTACAGTAAATATAAAGGATGTCTTGAAACAAAAATCAAAAAAATATATAAAATTTAGGCACTATAACGATTCAATCGTTTTCGATCTCATTGTAATTATCTTAAGCAAAATTCATATCGATATTTGTAAAACAAAATACTGGAATCAGACAGCAGAATATTATCGAAAAGACAATAATTACACTTAAAAAAATCTTTTCGGCTCCAGTCACCAGGGAGGATTCGAACCCCCGACCTTTGGAAGTCCGGCCCAATGCTCTAACCAACTGAAAAACTGATTAATTGTAACATAATGTCTTTTCGAATTTAAAAATAGCGCTGTGAACGCAAAAAAGAAACTTAAAAACGCAGAATATTTTGTTTTTTAATTCTAGCCATCCCGCACGGCAAAATACTTCCTGACGGCTATATTCAAAACCTAGTGTATCACCTTACAAAGTAGCGCCTCAGGTGTTCCAGTTGATGGGTGACCAGCCCTATCGCGAGTAACAGTACATGCGGATAGTATCAACAGTTTGCGTATCAATCGTCTTTTCCGTCGCGGGGAGCAACAACAAGCGGTGATTGGCTCAAACGCACGCTAGTTACGTGCTGCGGTCAGACTGTCGATGTATGTCGATAAGGCAAGTTGATGATCATCATCAACTTGCGCTCGTTTACTGCTAAACATAGGACTTGGAATTATCGTAATGTGCCGTCACACATTGTATGCAATAATGCTGACAATACAATAAACCAGCGGTCGCGCCATATTGCAAGTCCGGGACGGCACCGCACCCTCGCCTGTTAAGTCATATAGAGGTACAAAAGCAATTGTTCCGTATTCCAAATTAACCAATTAAGTTCCAATCAGAGTCAGATTGGAACGTTTGTTTATTTGACATCCTGTAACTGGGGACAGCTAGTGTTAGGGAAGAAACCCACGAACAAGTAACCAAGTAAGCAAAGTAACAATAACTAAAAACTTAATCTTTTACAAAGGTACAAGCTGCAGCAGACGACATCTCCTCTAGACATTTCTGGTTTCTATGTGCTTTTATGAAATACCCTTAATAGCAACTGACATGAAGTTAGCGAATCGATTTGGTTTTTCGTCGTCTTGTATTCATTGATATCTCAGTTCTAACTACGGACTATTTTACAGCCACATTCATAACAACGTCCATAAGCAAATAAGCATCTTCATTTAAAAAAAAACTACACAAATAACCGCCTCCTAAACTTAGCTCTATGGTTATGGAAACAAGAATAGTTATCAGCGAGAATGTTTGGGTGTGTTACTTATAGTTTCTTAAAATAAATAAATAAATATACAACAACATTACATACATTAATCTGACTCCGTGGTAGCTTAAGCACTCGTGTTACAGATATCAGATCGACTATTAATCGATTCCACTTATTATCGATACTTTATTAAGACTACTGCACGTAACTAGCCCTTCTGTGTGTGAATTGTGTACTGGGGCCTCGCTAAGGCCAGTCTATCGCCGATATTATCGCGATAATTCCGTAACGCCCCTAAAAACGCGAAAGGTGCGTGATTGCCATATAATTATACATTGAAAGTAGTTGTAAGGGTGTGTAACCGGCTTTTAGTATAATGCTTGATTTAGGTTTAAGTCCCGTATTATAAGTAGGTTCTATTTCAATATGTGCGCTTATCAGAAGAAGGAATCTTAAGAGTATCAGATCTTTTGTCCATAATAATATACGCAAAGGGGGTACAGCACTTTTAAAAGGGGGATTTGAAGAAAAAAGTTTATCCTAGCCGATTTCAACCTCGGCGGCAAACCTCAACAGAGATCAGTCAACTACGTGGGAGATATTATGGTGCACAAGTGTAAGCGCAATACACGGGTGCACTCTTTGTTGCTTCACTCTTATAGTTCGGTGAGACGGCAATCCGACATGAACGGAGAGATCAAGCGCAGGACCAACGGCTTAACGTGCTTTCCGAGGCACGGTGGTGCAACACCGCCAAGTTCCCAACTCCAAGCTGTTTCTAAAAGAAATCTCAGAAACATTTTTTGGGATTCAAACCCAGGACCGGATGTAAGGCAGAAAATTCGCCCTACACCAACGAGGCAGTCAAGGGGGATTTACCAGAATGGGGGCGACAAGGCCATCGATTTATACTCAATTTCCGTTTCTCCCTAGACAACATAAAAAGACTAAATAGAACGGCGGAAGATTTTTTCAAATCCTTGAGTATATTCAAATAAAAATACCTGAATAAGCCTTTTAAGTTTCATATAATAATAGTTAATCCACCTAACCAGGCTATGTTCCTGTTCAATGGATCTACTTGCAATTTCTAAACCACCCGTGCTTTATGAACTTAGGTACATTTAGATGTGTACAACATTGTATTAATGTGAAATAATGTTAACGTGTCTGCCGAGTTTTACAGGCTGTCACAAATCCCACGTAGATCGTAAACTTTTATGCTGGTCTTTATTACCATACCTGGAACTTGACGCTTGAAATTCAGACCTCAGGAAACCTAAAGTTGTGAACAAGACTTTCTTTCATTCTAAGGAACGCGATCATTTATAAAAACAGGTTACGTGTGTGTTTAAAGGCTGTCAAAAAGGCTTTATTAGAAGATGTTTAATTTTCATCTTTAAGACCTCTAATGTTAAAGAAAATCTATGTCGTTTTATTTAAAATAATGTTTGTATTATTTTACTGATAAGGTAATAATTTTCTTTCCATATCAGTTATAAGTTTTGGATATTTCTGTTGTAGTTTGAGAGCACTCTTATCGTTAACACCTGTATAGTTAAGTTATAGTACCTTAGGGTATGACAATTTAAGTTTGCGCGAACGAAGTCGCACGAAGGGTACCGATAGTAGTACGTTACGTTACACGTTTTTTAAAAAAATGACAATCGAAATGTCTTTCCGTTACAGCAAAATGTGTTAAGCCATCTGAGTTTAGCTCTCACGTTCTCTCATCATTGAAGTTGATGCGAACGAGAATGTTTATTGAACTATTGTGTGCCAAATGGATAGCGGTAACCTGTGTGCTGTGAGCTTTAGTGAACTTGTAACACTTTATGTAATTACAACTACACATTACATACATATAAATACATATAAATTGCTCGCAATTCTATTTTTAACTCATTCACTAAAATTAGATTTCATTTCGCTTTTTTATACAGATAATCATTTTTTAGCCTATTTCTCAGATTATCTGGATTCGACACAGTATGAGTAATGCTTGTTAGGATGATATTTTTTTAAAGTAAGAAAGACTTTAAAATTTGAGCTTATTGCATTCAGTGATACAGGAAGGTGTACCAAGTGCCAAAGTTACGCAGAAAGTGACCATTTATCACTATCAAAGTTACATGTAGCAATCGATTCTCACATCGCGATTCAGAGTTCTATCATCATCATTCATCTGTAGAAAGGCGATTGTAAAAATGTGTTGCCGAGACGGCTGTCGATTGCCTAATTCAAACACAGACAATATCAGACTGAACTGAAAACTTCTTTACCAACTCATTCGTGAAAACGTAGTTTAAATTAAGGGTAAAAGTATAATATCGCGTAATAATAAATTGTTTTGTATTATCCATATATATTTTTGCTCAAATTCCCCCTTCCTGTTTTTTTTTAATCACTATTTATTTATTGAGGGTTTTTACAAAAAATTATAATGCCACCCTCATTGTGGCTACATTCAACATTCTATCTACGCTTGAGACCTTTACACACCATTTTGTAAAGTGCCCTGGCTTCAGCAGACAGCGGTAAAGCTAGACAGTGCCGTCTTTACCATAAGGGCACAAGGGGCCAGTGCCCAGGGCCCCCATTCTCAGGGGGCCCCGAAGGGCCGACAATTTTTCTCACATTTTACCTCAAAATGCGCATAACACTTTTCTTATTAATATATTTATTCGAATCAATACATTTTCAAGTCAAGTTACGAGTACGAATAAAGACTGATAAATTAGAAGAAACTTTTCCGAATGTTGAAGTTGCTACAAGAATATTCCTTTGCCTAATGGTTACCAACAGTAGTGGGGAGCGTTCATTTTCGCAGCTTCAGAGAATAAATATGAATTGCAAACGTCAATGCTACAAGAGCGGCTTTATAATTTGTCAATAATGAAAAAAGAAAATGATATTCTTCAAAAAAACTGAGTTTGCGGATTTAATAGAAGATTTTGCTCAACAGAAATCTCGAAAGAAACAATTGTCGTAATTTTTATAACTGTAATAAAAAAGAGCAGCATACTAAAATTTTTGAATCAGATTTGATTGCCCACAACAAAGCAGATAACCGTAAAAATAATTTATACCTATTTTAGTTTACTTTACACTCCAAAAGGGCCCCGAATTCTTGTGTGCCTAAGGGCCCCAAATTCTTGTGTGCCACAGTCTAAGACGGCCTTGAAGCCAGAAGACTGTTACAAAAACCAACATTTATTACATTTGTATTAAATTTTTGGTATAGGTCTATCCTTTCTATTTCGTTCCGAACACATTCCATTAAGATATGTATAACGTATTCTAAGATGCCACACTCTCTGCACTCAGGAGAATAAACTTTTCTCATTAAATAGGCAACACTGTTTAATGGAATATGTCCTGAACGAAGCCTTAACGCAGTTATAATCTCCGTCCTGTGCATATTAGCATAATCTATCCACGTAGAGCTTTTCCCCTTCCTGTTAATTAAATGTTTCTTTAACCGAAGGTTGTCTGGAAGAGATCGCTAAAAGCGATAAGACCGCCTAAATTGTACATCTTTCTTTGTTAAACTTGTCTGTAATTCTTGTTTTGTGTTGTACAATAAAGTGTTTATCTACTCGTATCTATCGACCGCGTAAGTAGATAAAATCCATTAGTTATTTTTTACCGAATGCGGGAGCTTAAAGCTTGTTCCATCAAAGTTACTCGTACCTTTAGGTAAATTCCGGTCCCAAAGTTGGAAGATGGGCAGCCTTAATTAGTATTTTGCCAGCAAAACCTACGCACAGTGTTCAAGAGAGTGCAGGTCAACAGCTGATTAAAGTTTAATTGGCGATTACAATGTTGTTAAACGAACACTTTTCTTGGAGCGTGATCTACGAAGTAGAACAAATGAATCGTAAATAGTCTGTGTGACGTATATAGCTAGGTACATCTAGGTCTATTTATCTATTTTTTGATAACTGACAGGTGCTTTTTGTCAATAGATACGTAAGCAGGTAGTTTTAATAATGTTTTTAGAAAACTTTACTGAAATTCAGCCGGTAAGAACATAATAATTTCACAAAAAAAATATTTACGTTTGTATTTTCCATTATACCATACCGAAAAACTCGAAAGCTCGTTAGTATGATTTTGCAAAAACATAATAAACACGCTTTAAATATTTACAAAAAGAAATGATATTATGCGACCTCCCAATGTCGCCCGTACGAATGCAAATGAATCACAAATCCGCGATAAACTTGTCGAAATGTCTGAATAATCTGAGGTAGATTGCGAATTAGAATTCTTAATGATATTGATACGTTATCGAATAACTTTATACGTACATAGCACTCAAGGCTAACGCCATTTCACTACGTACATAGAAATATCTATAATCTACGAGTATAATAAGGGACTTTTCACGTGCTAATCGAACTTGAAATATCAGAAAAACCACGCAAACTTCGTTTTTTAGAAAACAATTGAACTCAGAATCTTTGCTGGACCGGGGCCACAAAATACGTTAAATAAGAAAAACATAAGATGAGTAAGAAGTTACACTTTTAAATTCACTATTAAAAGTAACAACGAACAACATCGCTGTTGGAGTTTATAGATTATTTTACAAATATTATGCCTCACATCAAGTTGTTTATAAGCTGACTAATATTGATTTGACATATCGTGTGAATGTCCGTGTGTTTTGAAAATAGGACTGAAGGTTAAACTTGGTTCTATTGTCATGTCTATCAGTCAACAATTTACTTTTCAATTTTAGGACCTTCCGAAGTAGGTACTTAAAAATTACCAGGCTATTTTTTTTAATTGAACGAATAAATGAATGAATAGGTATTAAGTCAGATTCCGCAACCAACCAATGCTCATAAATCGCAAATAATGCTAAGCGAGTTTTATAACAATTTTATCACTTCTTATGCTTCGACTAAATAACAAAGTTGATATCTTTATACCTGCAAACGATCTGCGAGATAGTAGTCCGGCAGTTGGCGGCAATAACGTAAATGTAGGATATCGTTAACTAGGCTTCAACAAATTAAGGGCAAATTACATCACTGCACAGCTAGGGAATGGGGTTCTGCTTTAGTTAACTAGCTACTCATGTAGCCAACCAGTTAGGTATTTTTCGTAGAAGTTTGGTTTATTTTTTACTGAAAGCTAGGTAGGTACGTATTTGCTTTTAGTTTTCTTGACACGTAATCGCGTAAAAAAGTGGCAGAGCCCGCACTTACTCGAAAACTAGTGTGTGATTGTGATTGAAGACACGAATCGAGACCGCTCAAGAACTTGTTCACTTAAATCGATTCCGTTTCCATTCGTCGCGGGTAGGCAGCAGCAAATTAAAAACCTCCGCACCTGTGATAAGGAAATCACGTTCCACCACAAACGATTAGACAAGAATTGCATGAAAACGCAAACACAGCACCCACAGAACGTTTTTACGCATACCGACAATATTTTACTTACCACAAGATCGTCTCGGGAGAAAAAATATCCAAGTTTATATTAGCACGGGAAGAAACTAGTTTCACACACACACACCATCTATGATCGATTCTCACTGTAAATCCACTTAGTTACACACAAAAGCACAGACCGTAGCGTTTTTTAATCGCGTTAACTTCGATTAAGGCGATCGAAACGCTCGCGCGGTGTCACTCGGATAAGCGGCGCGCACACGTCTGCTTACAGACAGTTATCACCCGCGACTAGTGTAGCGAGCCGCGCTTTGCGACCGAACGGAACGAATGGACCGGCGAACGAATGTACGAGAACCGCGACCCTCTCGCATTATCTCGGCCTCGCATCGTTTTCAATATGATTGGGGAAATTGAAAATTATTTCGATCCCAGCACGTGTTATGTTATGCCCTTACTCCAATGAAGCTTTTGTTTGGAATTAGAGTCACCTACTTTCGTCGGCGTGTGTTTATAGAAATGATAAACGTTGCCGCGGGAAAGGTAAATATGGGTCGGTATGTTCGATTGCTGAGGTTACCGCGACGTGTTAAGTTTCAAAATTGTTTGCGGAGTTTAGTGTTAGTTTAAGTGCGTGTGGTTACTTTAGCTAGTTGGAAGTATTAAACACATCCATTGATACCTATGTTATAGTGACTAGAGGTGTTATAGTTTGCACGCAAGGGTTATTAATGATTTGCGGACATTAGATTGCTCTAGAAGGCATTGTTTTTCAATAGAGTCAAGAAAGCGAAACAATATGACGTGTTGAATGAATGTATATGAGTGCGTGCGAAGCAGGACAGAGAATATTAATTATTTTTTTATCGTCAACTCTATTCATTTCCTCTTGTTCAATGGACCGATGAATCTAGGCTGCGGTATTTCATAGCCAGTGATATTAAATTATGTCTCGAACTTCTATCTAGCTGAGTTTGTTGTGGTGCTTTAAAAAAAAATTTCAATGATACATCGTCGTTCACTCATTTATTCAATTCAATTTGCAATAAAAAAAGCTGCCAAGCCGTGATTTTGTGTCAGAATAATAAATAATAATGATCTAACTTTTGAAGGATATAAAATTGGAGAAAATATGATGTCCTAATACCATGTAACAAAACAGACAGAACTTCTCCCTTAACTTTGATTATTTAGAAAATTAGAATTATATTTAGAAAAAGTAGCGCTTGAATTTTAATAATGAGATGATGAAACCGCGGGAAAACATCTTGCGGTGAGCCTGCCAACTTTACGGTACCGTGGCGAATTAAAAACAAACCACAACATGCCGTCAAAGTAAGCTGCCCTCGTACTCTAAGCAATTGTCCGTAGTTTCGGATATAGCCATCCCTGTCACTCTTAAAAGCTTTACGGTGCGAGTGAGCGCGCTATGACCGATAATACAAAGGAAATGTTAGGTAGGGCTTCTGGCCAGGGAACCAAACGAGATTAACTGCACTTATTTGTTTTTGTTGTGAATTTTCCATCGAGCCATCATCATTCGCTTGCTCTTTTTCCCAAATTTATCTGGTGTCGGCGAAGTATATGTTTCTGATTCATACAACCCTATCATTCGTCACTGAATCATTCACTCATTCACATCTGTCTTCTTGCACTATTAATTTTCTTCCAATACTAGTACCTATGTAGTAAGTGCCTATTAGATTAATAATTATAATATAATAATTTAAAAAATTGCATCCCGACTGTTTATATATTATTATTTGAGGAAACTAGTACTTCTTAATAGTCAGGATGCAATTTTAAAGTACTGGACAATTCTAAGCGTTCTAAATAACTGTCTACTTACCAATATTTAGTCATTTCGCAATAGAATATTAAAATAACAAATCTGTCATGCGGTGGTTATAGTGATGAGTTCTATGAAATTATTCATCGGATAGAGTCACGAGCAGACATATCATTTGAATATATCAAGTTGTAGGTACACAAATAATACAGGCAACTAAATTATGATGACTTAGGCGTAAATACAATTTTGGAAACCATATTTTAGTAATCTTGGGAAAAAAGTAACTTCCCATGAAATAGTGGTAAAAATTAAAAAGTCAATAGGGTTTGCCTTAGAGACGTTTTCCGTAATTGTAGTGTTTATGAAGGCGGTTTTTTTGCCAGTTTTTGCAAGAACTTCTTATGTCAAAGCGGATGCACTTAAGCCTCATCTATATGACCGTGATAGCGATGATGGCATCAAAGCTTAATGAGTAACCACTTGCCTTAATTCATGAGTGCACAAACAAGTATCACTTCATACCGATTTAAATATTAACGTCTGTTTGAATTTTTATTCTTTATCAGATAATACGCACTTTAGTGGTGTCTAGTTACTAAAGGATGCGTGCAAAGATACTTGTAAAAAAATGAGGAAAATAAGAGCAATTTGATGACTAAAGGTTTTCACAATATTTTTTCCTAATACCTATTATGTTTATTCCTTAAGAAGAACTCGCTAACATCAGCGATCAATGTCCACGATGAGTGATGAAGACGCAATATTATGGGGAAATCGAAACCTCCGGAAGTTGGTAAAATTAAACTGCCCCATATAAGTTACAAAAATACCATGAGATATTTTTAAGGCAGAAGAAGATCTAGAGTACTCTCAGCACAACCTACAGCTATGCGTGTATGCAAGTGTATATTTATTTAAAAAAAGGTATTGGTTCAGAGTAGAAATGAAATATAAAAAATCAAATACCATTGTGTTTGACGATGGTAATGGATCGGAATAGGCCGCGATATTTGGGTGTCCCTTCTCCCTATTCTTCAGATTGTATTGATTGATTCATTATTAAGAGTCTTGCTCTTGTCAGTGGAGAATTCGACACTGTGTTCTGTTGTGCGCCTTCTCTTTGACTTCCTGGTACGACATGACTCCATGGAACTCCTCTCTTCCTCTTTTTCCTTTTATTTTGCCTTCTATCAAAATCTTTATGAAAGAGTGCCCTTTGCATGAATCAAAATCCAACATTCTGTTACATTTATAACTCTCCAAATTCTTTTATAAAGGGTTATTAGATTTTAAAAATGCGAATGTAATCTCCACGCATACTATCTCAGTAAAAATTTACTTGAAATCCAGTCGCATAATATAATAAAGTGGTTCTAAAAGGCGTCCGTATTCTTTCGATGCAGGTAGGTAGGTACGACGATAGAACCGTAAAAAGGGGCATTATGTCAACCGCGTCGCCGTATACCAGTCTATGGTTGAACCCACCTTCACTAGGAGTTGTTTACGAGCGCACATTCCTACACACCGCGTAAAGCCTAATCGGATGTGGCCACAAATCTCATTACGTGGTGAACGCATCACGAATCGTGGAACTACGAATAGTATGGAGGAGAAACGTCAAAAACTTAAAAAAAAGTTTTAATTCTAAAATTAAAAAAAAAACCCCTGACTAGAGCCAGGAGAACATCTGGTAAGTTTCAATGGTTGGACGGATTTTGACCAACAGTAGTTAAGAATCATTATGATTAAATTATCTTTCGAATAAAAAACTGTTTTGAAATCGGTTCCTCCGACCGAGAGCTATAAAGCCACAGACAGCCATACACAAGAACACAAACACAAACACGTATACACACACAAGCAGACATAGACACAAACAAACTTTTAACACCCCTTATTATCGTCGGGGGTTAAAAATATTATGAAACTGCATGATATATAATAAACTGAGAAATATTCAGTAACTGAAGACATACACATCACAAGTAAATCAATAGGACAGTGTTAACAGCTTGTCTAAAAATATCACATCAATTGTAGTATTGATGTGTTGACATTAAATTGACTAGAAAAAAAATATAGATAGCATACAGCGTAGGCAATGGCGTGGGATAGAAAAAATAAGAAAAGCTAATAATTTTTGGGTAGCAAAAAATAAACTGCCTGAGGCGAAAAACGAACCCGCGTCCATGGGAATCTAGCACGTGCATGCATAGATAGCGTGAACTACATTTTTTCTTCGTATCCATAATATTCTTACATCCTCATTCTAACAAATGGCATCGTACGTACACTTTGGGTAGCGCTGAGATTAGCCTAAGCCTATATTTGGTCGACCTTTTTGACAACTGCGGTTACGCCGTGTTACAAATTAAAATTCGGTGGACTGTCTTTTGTCTGTGGTGTTGTAGGTTAATTTTGAAGCTTAATAAAAGGTATACTGTGCTCCCTTATGTCAATTGTTGTAAGTACATATATGTCTGGGAGAGATCGCTACAAGCGATAAGACCGCCGAAATTGTACATCTTTCTTTGTTAAACTTGTCTGTAATTTTGTTTTGTGTTGTACAATAGTGTGTTAATCTATATCTTTATCTATCTATCTAAACAAATGTTATACGTAGCTGATTTTTTTTCGTATGTAATTTTTTTCATGCATCATTTCATGCGCCAAGAAAATAATTTCATAATTTCTGTTTTATTAACTTTATAAAGAAAGGTAAATAATGGACTGCCAAATGCAAAAAAAAAGATCAATCTTGGTTACTCATATCCAAGTAAGATTCTTATCATATCTAAGCTAATCTAAACTTCCATTGAGAACCAATTCCTTCACGGAAAGCTCCACTTCATACCGTTGTTACATTCCACGCAAAACATCGGTGCCAACAATGTGTTTCCTAGTCAGTTAACCCATTAGACCCTTCAAACTGGTCCCGGCACAAGACGGACCACAACGCCACAGTAAAGATATCAGCTAAAGCAGTACGTAAGCTAACATTTATTACCCAATGACACCCAGGTACAGAGAGGCACGTGTCAACAGCGGCAGAAGCAGGAATCGCTGTACCAATACTATTAAAACTTATATGGTCGATGACGAAAATGGTAATCGAATTCGTTTGCAAAATGTATGGAAATGGGATTCACCTTTGCTAAATCACGTTAAAATTCAGCAAGGGCGAATTTCATACATTTATCAAACGAAAGCGTTCGCAATTGATGGACTATGAAATGTTACTTTTATACTTGGTCACAATATGGCGCCAACGTTACATTGGCCGAAAAACCTATCACCCAATAAGTGAACCTAGAAAAAAGCGTCGCGTTTTTTCCTATGGCCAATAGGCGGCAACTGTTGTTGTTCGCCAACGTATGGAGCCGGCTTGTTTGAAACGTGCGCACGCGTCGTCCGTTTTAATCATGTAACTCCGTACTGCTAACATATATTCTGTGGCACCACAACGTTATCAAGCCGGGCGTTAATCTCGCCGGCCACATCGCCGTCCGCTTATCACGCCGACATGACACTGCGCAAACTGGGTACAGTTACCCGATGGATAGTTTGACTGCGGTCGCAATGGAAAACGCTTGTAGGTGGAATGTTTCTGCCTATCGCCAGTAAAAGAACTTGGAACTTAAATTGCAGATAGTTTTTTTTTTTGTAATAAGTATTGACAATCTGAAGTTGTTTTAGTCATTATGTAAAAATAATCAGTAGATTCAGGTATCAAAGATAAATTAGGTAAAAGTCATTCTCGTTTTACCCATCGTCATCACAGGTATATTAAATTCATAATTGAGTCATAAAGTTCCAAACTTACTATACGAGCAGGTAAGCACGTTTCTCATTTTATTACATGTCTACAAGTGTATTAAATGTCCTAAAGTAAAAATATAGCCGTCGTTTATTGCAAGTAAGCATTTGGTATTTGAAATACAATTTTAAATATTGACTACTTATCCCATTTGACGAATTAAGTATGACCAAGAGGTCGCGGGTTCGATCCACGCACTACAAACATTTGTGTGCATGAACATGTCTGTTTGTAATGGTCTGGGTGTTATATGTATTCATTTAAGTTTATTTGTAATACCACTGTTGATTCTGATATCAGTAACACAATTGCTTAAGCAACTTACAACGTAGTCAGTCATCAATGTATGTGATGTTGTAGTATATTTATTTATTAATTAAGTATATTGTTAGATTTATGTGTCGTAGGTAAAAAACTGCCAATACAGGCGCCTAGCGCATGTCGGCTTCTCTGCTATTCTAACTCTAATCTGTGTCCACGTCGGAGGGTCCCGTTAGACGCGATCTCCACACCGCAAATACGATTGGTAGATTATCGAATCCAGGGGTCTACTTTTGAAGACGTTTTCCGTATTTCCATCTCCAACCATCGCGATTGCTCAACAATCTTGGTACGTGGATAGAATGAAAACTGGATGGTGTTTCAGGGTAGGGTCCCGCAGTCGTGCAAGGTCGCCTCAGGTAATCATGGCTGCCCTGGGCGAACGTCGTGACTGCAGGTTGGGCATCAGCCTTTTTTACGAAAACCAACTGCTTAGATACAATTTGAAAGCAATCTATAGTAAAAACTTGAAGGAGATGGTAATCCCGTTGCGTTGGTATCGGTACCAGGGTTCAAAAAATCTGTTTTTTTCTAATTAAAATAAAAAAACGGATTTTTGTAAGTACAATTTTTATAGACTGAAAATATTTAATATGAAAGCTTTTACTGCCTGCGGAAAATGGTTTAAATGCTTAAAGTACATTTAAGTTTTTATTTCTTTCTAATAAGAAGCGTAATTCAGCTGTCTAAAATCAACTTTAGAAAGTTGATCATCAAAATGGTTTAGTAGGTAAAAATCATATCTAAATGCTCATAGGCAGGTATTCGTCGATTTTATTCAGTCCACATCTTAAATACAGTTGAAAGAAATTACTTTTAGCAATAAGACCGCTGTAAAATGCTTTTTTTCTGTGTGGATTTCGTTTGAAGTTCATTTGAGGTTAACATAAAAAAATAACTATCTTATCGGCAAATACAAATTCACACAATACACTACACTGTCAAAAAATTAATATATATATATAATTGATTTTTATTCAAAAATCCATTGATATAGGTATATCACGATCCATCGATATATATCTTCGAAACCTGATTGGTAACATACTGACGACCACTTTGGTGTCATTGATAAGATGTTTGACATTAGACCAAGAAGTCGCGAGTTCGATCCCCGCACTGTAAAAACATTTGTGTGCAAGAACATGTCTGTTTGTAGTGTTATATGTATTTATTTAAGTTTAAGTGTAATACTACTGTCGTTTCTGATTTCTGTAACACAAGTGCTTAACCACGGAGTCAGTTCAATGTATGCGATGTTGTTGTTTATATAAATAAATAAATAATAAATATTTCACAACAATCATACCAATTCTCTAGTCCCAAATTAAGCTACGAGGCTTGTGTTATGGGTACTAGACAACGGATTAACATACTTAAATACTTTTTTTGTTAATGAATACATATTATACATAGAAAACACCCAGACCAGTACAAACACACATGTTCATGCACACTTATGTTTGTACTGTGCGGGGATCGAACCCGCGACCTTTGGTTTTAGAAGTCCGACCGGTGGGCCACTGCACCAAGCGGTCGTCATATCTCAATTATACTTAGTTATGTAGGTTAAAGCTAGTCCGTATCGGGGATAGCGTAAATTTGATTGCAGTGTACCCATGAATAGTTTCTACCAAATGCCATCTCGTCCTCATCTGCGATGCTGACTTTATTTAAGTGAGACTTCGTGTTCAATTAAAAAAAATACTGTCCTTTTTGTAAGGCAAGTCTCTTCTCACGTCCTCTCAACGTAAAAAAACTTCTTTGTACGTAAACATTAAGCTTACATTAAGTCAAATATCAATTAGTTACTTAGAGCCTTTTGGGACAATTTCTTTCCTAACCTTTCAGTCTAAAAATACAACTTGTTGACATAAGAAAATATGACGAACAACATCCAGTCTCGTCTTCGAGCAATTTTATCGATAATTACAGTATCGTTGTCAAGTGTCCGTGGACGGGACTCGAAACGGCGATCCAAGGGTCTAGAGAACCTCTCGCCGGTCTTGAGAACTCTCTTGATTTGGGTCGCATCCGAAAAGATAAGTAAGCGTTCCCGAAATAATGTACTTTCTCGCGGCATATAATATTGTTACTAAGTGCTGGCAGTTCCTTACATAATAAGATGATCAATTCTCTTCTTTTCATCAGCCTATATACGTCCCACTGCTGGGCACAGGCCTCACCTCAACTATGAATGAGGTGGTGCGAGCCATACTCCACCACGCGGGCTCAGTGCGGATTGGTGGAAAGGTGTTTGTAAGGTAAGAGACCAACCTTACTGTCAGATGTTATTAAGCAGCCCGAGGCCTCTGACCAGGCTTAACGACTAATATCTATTGATATTAACCGGGACTAACAGCGTAACGTGCCTTCCGAAGCACGGAGATGCTTGTAAATAGACGTCACTTATATGGTCAGAATGGTCAACCATCCCAAACATGACCGCGGCTTAGGTTCTTAACTTTAGGTATCACTACCAAAGCGATGTAACCACTGCGCCACAAGCACCTCTCTGATCAATAACAGAGTATAAATGTTACAATGCATCTGGTATAATGATTGTACGATCTATCATCGTACATGGAAAGGTGCAGCCCACCTACAAGGTGGACCAACGATCTGGTGAAGGTCGGGGGAAGCCGCTGCATGCGGTAAGTGCAGGAGCATTCGCAGTGGATATCCTTGGAGGAAACCTATGCTGAGCAGTGGGCGTCGAACGGCTGATGTGATGATGATGATAATTGATCTTGTGATAACGCTCCATGTAACATTTAGCGTTATCGTGGCTAATCGTTGCTGTTTTCTAGAGGCCTGTTAATAACTACATGATTATTTTCGAATTGTATTAAATTCAATTTTTCAATTGACGACCGTTTGGTGCAGTAGTCTACATGTCGGACTTCTAAAACGAAGGGTCGCGGGTTCGATCCCCGCACAGTACAAGCATATGTGTGCATGAACATGTGTGTTTGTACTGGTCTGGGTGTTTTCTATGTTTAATATGTATTTATTTACGAAAAAAAAATATTTTAGTATGTTTATCCGTTGTCTAGTACCCATAACACAAGCCTCGTAGCTTAATTTGGGACTAGAGAATTGGTGTGATTGTTGTAAAATATTTATTATTATTATTAATTCTTTTTGGAAGAACGGTTCAGTCTAGGTCAAGAGACATTTCAGCATAATAAATAATAATAATAATAAATATACATCAACATCACATACATTGATCTGACTCCGTGGTAAGTAGCTCACTTGTGTTACAGAAAACAGAATCAACAGTGGTATTACCAATAAACTTAGTAAATACATATAACACCCAGACCAGTACAAACAGACATGTTCATGCACACAAATGTTTGTACAGTGTCGGGATCGAACTTGGTTAATAGTCAACTTCTTGACCATTACACCAAATGATGGTCAAAAGCATGGTCTCCTTTTGTGAGTTTTGAAACACAACTCCACCCCGTAGCACGTTCTAGTGAAGTCTAGTGAGAGTCTTTTAGAATCTCATTATATTAAGCTACGAGGGCGTTTTGATAACTCCATGACTTTCAGGCTGAATAGAAACTTTTTTTTATTTTTAATGATATTTTCTTAAAAGTAATATTTTTGCGAACCTAAAATAATTCTATTTTCAAATATGGCGCGAAAACAATATTTAATAACAAAAGAAGTTTGGCGGTTGTGAAGGTGTTCTTCGAAAATGGAGAAATCCGAGTTTCGAGTCCTGATTAAACACTATTTTTTACGCGGGAAAACCATTAAGCAGACCGAAGACAAGTTGAAAAAATATTACGGGGATTCAGCGCCGTCTCATGGAATGGTACGTAAATGGTTTACTGAGTTTCGTTGTGGACGTATTACAACCAATGATGCCGAGCGCCCAGGAAGGCCGATTGAGGTAACCACTGAGGACATTGTTAACAAAATCCACGATATTGTTTTGGCTGACCGTCGAGTAAAGATACGCGAGTTAGCTGAGGCTGTGCACATCTCAACTGAACGAGTTTTTCATATTTTGCACGATATTTTGGGAATGAAAAAACTTTCTGCAAGATGGGTGCCGCGCTTACTGACAGTCGACCAAAAGCGAAAACGCGTGACTACTTCTGAGGCATGTCTGGCTATGTATAATCGCAATCCAAGTGAATTTTTGCGTCGGTACGTAACCGTGGATGAAACGTGGGTCCACCATTATACGCCAGAGACTAAACAACAGTCAAAGCAGTGGACTTCTACCGGCGAACGTGCACCAAAGAAGGCAAAAACGGTATGTTCGGCTGGTAAAGTGATGGCAACAGTATTTTGGGACAGTCAAGGGGTTATTTTCATCGATTTCTTGGAGAAAGGCAAGACAATAACCGGTGCTTACTATGCTGCATTGCTGGAAAGATTTAATGAAGAGTTGATGAAGAAACGACCGCATCTAGCAAAGAAAAAAGTTCTATTTCATCAGGATAATGCTCCGGCCCACTCGTCTGCAGTCGCGACTTCAAAACTAGTCGAATTAGGATACGAATTATTGCCGCACCCTCCATATTCACCAGATTTAGCCCCCTGTGACTTCTTTCTCTTCCCAAACATGAAGAAATGGCTTGCTGGGCAAAGATTTTCATCCAATGAAGAGGTGATAGCTGCAACCGAGGCCTATTTTGCAGGCTTTGACAAAAAGTATTTTTTGTATGGGTTGAAGAGATTGGAGCATCGCTGGAAAAAGAGTGTAGAGTTGAAAGGAGAGTATGTAGAAAAATAAAATGTTTTTGTACACAAAATATATGTTTTTCTTTTCAAAGTCATGGACTTATCAAACCGCCCTAGTACCTACTCCATCAATGGAAAGGTATTAATACTCTTTATCGCGCTATTAAGGAAGCGTTAAGTAATATATTGGTAGTAATGATCCGTTTTATGCAGTTTTATACCGTCATACAAGAATTTACAACATACCTATTATCACTTGAGCGATAACACGAATCTGGCTATTGGCCAAGTAGCGAGAATTTAAGGTGATACCCAAACTTGCTCCACATGTCTAGCACATTAAGGGCTAGTTGCGGGACATGAACAACTTTATATTTGTAGGTTAAAACTTAGATCACTTACACACATGGTTGTATCATTCGTTAAGGGTTCAATTCAAGCCTTACACAAAAAGTTTAGAATAAATAATGGGACAAGTGGATTATCTTTTACGCTTAAAAGGTTCAATTGATTTCGATAAAATTTGATCCGTTCGCAGTTATTTGTTTTCAGGAAAAACATGGGTGGGTATGAAAGTGCTTTACGGGCGGGAGAAGCAACGGGCAAGAGCTATCTTTGTCTGTAACTCATACAACCTCTTATTAAACAGTCAACAACATAGCTTATATACGTCCCACTGCTGGGCACAGGCTCAACTATGAGGTCATTCGAGCCACACTCAACCACACGGGCTCAGTGCGAATTGGTGGAGGGGTGTTTATAAGGTAAGTGACCAAACTTACTGTCAGATGTTAGTAAGCTGCCCGAGGGCCTCTGACTAGGCTTAGCGACTATTATTAAGACCAACTTAAACAAACCAACAAAAGCTTAAAGTGCCTTCAGAAGCACGGAGATGCTTGTAAATAGACGTCACTTAAATGGTCAGAATGTCACCCATCCCAAACATGACCGTGCCTTGGGTTGCTTAACAAATGGTATCACTTCCAAAGCGCTACAACCACTGCGGCTCCTTCACTCTTTTATTCATGAATAACAAAGTTTTTTAAAACAAATAAAGTTTAAAATTCAGCAAAATAAGTCAATTGCCTCACATTCAAAACATTCTCGCGGGACGAGTTACAAAATTACCCCTTCAATTTTCGTCGGAAAACCTCCCAAAAGGTCTGATTGAGCGCGCGACACAGGAAAAGGGGACGATTCGATCGACGCTCAGGAAACTACAATTTGATAGCAATTTCTCGTCTCCCGCGTATTCATTAACACATACACCTTTAGCGGAGGGGACGTCGTGTTTCAATGAAATCAATTGATTCTTAAATACTATTGTAGTAGTATGACTGATGTGAAATTGAAATATATTTATTTACACAAAACATGGAATTTCAAAGTTGTTTCTAGCAGGGTGTACACATGTTTTACCTTATTATAGGGCATGCAAATATAATTAATTGGTTAGGTACCTACTATTTATTATTATTATTAAATGACAATATGCAAATAAACCTAGTATCTACGTCAAGAGATTTTAAAGATCATAGAATAAAAAATTCTTTCAAATAAAAATGACACTAACTTTATAAAAATTCTTATCTTTGAGCCATTTTACAAGCTTCTTCTTAAAGCATAGTATTGGTAGCTGTTTAATGTCATTTGGAATAGCATTTTTATATCTTTACACACATAGCATCACATTTGAAAGATGATCGTAGGTAAATTGTACCTAATACAGCTCGATAAATGTATTTAAATAGTTAATATCTCACTCAGTATTATTCTTCGCTGTTTTACTGCATTTTGTGCAGAAACCTTTTATTTGGTGTGTACCTGTAACAAAAATTAAACATGATTTGAAACATTTGAGGAAATTTTGACGTGACAACGTCTTATAAATTGGTTTGCCGGCTGACACTTCAAGAAACTGCGTTACGCTCCGCTCACGTTCCGCGCTCACAATGAGAGCGAGTGAGAGGCACGCGTCCCTTCGACTCGGGCATGGTTAGCCCGCCTAAGAGCGAGTGAGACAGACATAAAAAGTGAAAGGCACGCGTCCCTTCCACTCGAGCACAGTTAACCCGAGAGACAGAGCGAGAGAGAGAGAGTGAGAGAGATAGGCATACACACCGGTTCATGTTATACGAATGAATATTCACATTAAAATTATTTTACCACTCAAAGTCGTTGTCACGTAAAACTTTCGCCCGTATACCGACTTTACAGGCAACCAATTTTTTAAGGGTAAGTTTTAGGGAATATGTGTAATTAATTATTTAATTTGGAACACGTTGAAGGACAGCATATTCAATATTTATTAATCTAAATACATTTATACGTAAATAACTTTAGATGAATAAATACGGGTCTATATGAAAATGAAAAAATTAAAAATGAAAAAACTTTTATTCGTTGCAAAGAATATATTAACAATATCAGATAATTATATGAGTCACATACACAATATGACTCATGTTCAACTATCGTCATGACACTAAAATTTTGTTGCTCTATCACATCAAGATGGCGTCCATCTTTTCGTATCTTTTTTGGATCTGCTGACGATGTTTAGAGTGCCAGAGAGTATATTGGATATTGCATAGATTTCTCACAAACGGTAATAACTGTCAATCTAACCGTCGAGTTTTAGCTGATTCATAGGTCCCCTCATAAAATTTTATCGCTCCCATATTTCAGCTGCTAATCACGTATAATCGCTCAACTCAAATCTGTCCCCACATAATAATGGTAAAAGACATCAAACGCCAGTCATACGTGTCAAAAGCTATATTCTGTCAAGATTGCGGGCTCTTAAGCCGTCTGTTCTCATTACACTTTGAAGTTCAGACCGAGGGAGATTTCATCGTGTGTGGAACAAAAAGAGCTGCTTAAAGCGACTTAAACTTATACCGTTTGAGTCTATGTATACACATTTGAAATGTTTTGAAATGAGAATGGCCCTGAATTCTGAGTAATATTTACGGTTTTTAAATAAGGTTTTATTTTTATTCGCTATGCCAAAATTTCGCTATATCCCAGATAGTCAAATTTTTACTTGTATTTTATGAATGCCAAAATTTATTAAGTTAGCCTTAAACAATTCAATCAAATGTTTAAAGTGTACATTTCTGATGCGTAAAAAGGAAGTGTTTCTTATATTTAGTTCAAACAATGTTTTGTGAAAATTCAGTAATTCCGTGCCAAAGTCGACCATGTTGGCGACCTGCACCGCAAGATCCTTTTTGGCCACAATATTTCGAAATTCTAGTTTTCTTTTATATACTTTTGTTTTGTACCTTCTTTTTACCATTCAAAATATTTATGTCAAAAACAGTGTAAAATAAATACGATGAAGAGCTGGTTATAAAGGAAATCCGGGGTTTTATTTTGGCCATCCTCAACATTTTTGGTTTTCCTGCTTAGTTGAATAGAGGCAGTAAATTGCGTAAGTTCGCAATTTGATTACCCTAATCCTCTTTATCGCACTGGTATTTTAACAATGTATAAAACAAATTGATTGGATCAAGTGTTTTTATCGTGGCTTACTTGATTCGTCCATTTTAAACTAGGTCTATCCCGTTTTAAATAAATAAATTGTTTCAACGAACACACCAATTACCTAGACCCAAACTAAGCGTTAGCTTGACCTATATGATGATACTCATTTGATAAACCTTAATTTGTAGACAGGTCTTAGAAGTCTTAATTTGACAAAAAAAAGTGACGAAGTTCGATGTCGATATCCAAAAATGTAGCGGTTCAACAGAGTAGGATCTCTGACAAATGTTGTACGTAAGTAATTATTACAACAGATATAATTTATATTTATGTAGTTTTTATACAAAAAATGGAGAAGCAAGGTAAAATTCATAAGAGAGCGTTATCTAACGTTATGTTCATGTTTGTTGTAGGTACACATGACATTAGATTTTATGTATCTTTGTTGGTAGCAAACTTATTATTTTATGTTCAGTAGCCAGCAAATTAGGCTACCCATTTTGTTGCAAAATCGACCGTATCACAATCGCAAAGGATACCGAAGCGTTTACCGAGACATGCCGGCCACCGTACCTAGGTACTGATATAACTTTTTTTTTGTAATATTTACGTATCTTATCTAAGTATCAGGCGAAAACAGAGTGGTTCTAATTAGTGTTTTTTTAAATATAAGTATCCGAATTGAAACAGATATTTATTTAGGTTAAATAACTATTCTTGGTTGCTGAAAGATTCTGAGAAAGAGAATTCGAACATAAATACTAAGCTTTCTTATGTAAACATAAAAAAAATATAAATCTGCTCAAAGTATACTGTTTCCAATCTGTTATTTTCTTGTGACACATGTGCATCAATGTTATTGGTTATAACAAAAAAATCTCCTTTTTAAAGCAATTACAACATGGTAATCTACCGCAGATGATAGTGAGATAACTTCAAATCAATAAACTTATCTGAATTCAGTAGGAACACATAAGACTAACACAGTCGTTTATTAAATACTAGCAAACCCGGCAGACGTTGCCCTGCCCGAACTACCTACACTATATCTGTTAAAAAACTGCATGAAAATCTGTTGAGTAGTTTAAAATCTAAGCACACATACATACAGACTTTTCATAGGGACAGGACGCGGGAAGCAAATTTGATTTGATATACACTGTAGTGATGTTGGTAAAAAAAGTATATCAAAAAATCTTAAATCTAGAAAAACAATGGCAACCAATTAATAAAAATTTAAAATAATTTTGACAAATTCACCGTTGTTCTTATCACTTATTCACCGATTCTTATCATCATCATCAAATTTAAGAGCTATGCTCTTGTCGGTGGAGTTTTTTCCATTTTGGTCTATTCAATGCCATTTCTTTGACTTCCTGATATGACACGACACCTAGTTTTTCTTTTATCTGATCCATGTATGATCTTCTAGGTCTTCCTATCTTCCTTTTCATAAAATTAACTTAATTTAATTAACCTACCATTAAATTAAGTGATAATAGTCAGCAAGTAATTATTGAGGATTTAAATGAAACTACGTAAACTACGTTTTTTATTAAGTTCTCAGGTATTTTCCATAGCTTCAATTTCTCATTTACCTTTTAATATTGTAATTATGAAATGATACACTTTTTTTAGGGATTATTTTGTCATTTATTAACATTTCCGTGGTCATAGGTAGGACGCTGAAAAGGATCCGAAACGTCAGGTTAAATAAAATGTAAATAAAAGGCGAAAAAATCCGTACAAAAGTTTATCATTTCAATGTCTACTTTTCGCATACACAGCTATAACAAATTGTAATTTTGATATAATAAGAACTGGGTTTCCGAACACCGAAATGTACTGTATCAATTTACATTATGCCTCTATTGTTGCTTGTATTTGCCACTCGGACGCAACGAATTCCGAGATCGTATCGCCCTGCTAAATGCCGAAATGCCCGATATTTAATGCTCATGCTGACCAGCATTTACCGATGACAGCTGCAAGGACAGGTGGGCCTCTGGCTAAGCTTAGCCAGTTTAGCTAAACTTAGAATAATAGATTAAGAACTAGGACTAGGGCCGTTAAGATAAGAAGCGTTTTTTGAAATAGCACCAGAACGGATCTGATTGAAAAAAATATAGCAACAATGTACTTATGTGCTTAAATAAGATTAAACACAATTGCAATTTACTTACAATTTAATTTATTTACAATCAAGCGTGTCTATTTCGTTTGTGAATTTAGTTGTTGTTATTGGTTTGACTAAAAAAAAATTGAGCCCCTTGGGGCTACGTTACGTTAATGCATAGTTTTCTTCAAAATATTTTGAAATCATTACAAAAATATTTAGCAAAATAGATCAGTGACTTTCCATGACATCGATATCGACAATGGCGAGTCATTATTGCCATATGAAAATCTTATTTACCTGACATTTCGAATTCTCATCAGATTCTGGTGCTCCTTTACTAAAAGAGAGCATGAGTGAAGTCGCTGTCACATAAGTGAAAACTCAACTATGATTTTTCTATGATCTATAAAAGGAACACTTTATTTATAAATTCTTCACTTTTTTAATTTCATAACTCTTGAAGTATTTAAAGCTATTCAACTTTATTTGCGCCGCAAATTTCATCTCTCCCATGACCTACTTACGAAGTTTAAAACATTGCCTCATCAATACCTCCTGCTGGAGCGTATAGTCCTGTTACTGCTGACTAATAAATTTCCAGTTCGTTACCTCTGACATACAAAAGGACCAGAGGCGCTATGGAAGCTCTATAGCGGCTGTATAATCACTGTATACTTGCACTAATTGCGTCGAGTCATGGTCGTTATTATGAGGACGACTCACGCAAGTCCTGCCTTGATATCGGCGAATTATGTCAAATATTTCAGCTTGATCGCATTTCTACTGATTAGTGAAAATGTGAGATAGCATCAGGATTTTGTGATATAATTAGATTGCGCATTCTTATTCTACGCTTTTAGGGCTGTTAAGTAATGTTTTTGATAACACACCGAATATAAATCAATTCATTTATATTCTGTATTAAGAAAAACACCTGTTATTTTATTTTACAATGGTAACATAAAAGTAATGTAATGTTTTGAAGTTCCATATGCTAATACATATAGAAATTAAAAAAATACAAATAGGTACAAAATACATTTTTTCATTATAGGATACATAAGACAATGTTGAAAAATACATATCAGAAATGTCTCAGTGACTTTTGGGCACTACCAAACGCTTCCAATCAAAACAGACTATTAGGCAAGTTCTGTAAAGAGTGTGCTTCCTAACCCGACCACGGCGTGAAAAGGGGTTCTTTTTGTGGCATAAATTACTGTGCCATAAGTCCCGTAAATTGGCGCCAATTGCTTTTTGAGTTATATAATAGTATGAGTGTGGTCGGGTTAGAAACCACGCTCCTGGTACTCTTGTGCCACAGAATGAATCCCTTTTCATGCTGTGGTCGGGTCAGGATCAGGAACGATCACACTGTAAAGAAGCGTTGCTAAAAACTCACTTAAAGAACTGCACGTTAAAACATTGTGCATATCGATGTTCTTTCTTTTTAATAAAGAGTTTTTAAGCCTTTTTTATCATAAAACTAAATTTAAATAACTATTTCATCCCACCATCTCGGAAAGAGTCATTTTGCTCTTCAATATCTGAGTGGAAAAGCCGTTTTTATTCACTAGAGGTTAAAGTAAATTTGAATTTAGAACATCGTGTGCACCAAGTTTGTGAATTAAAAAAATCATTAAACCTATTTATTGCTACCTCTATGGTGCCGAATATATCATACAACATTTTTTTAATTTGTTAAAAACTCTAACTCGGAACCTTCTTGGTGTTCTTTTTTCAATTTGCTTTGTTGGCGGTTCTTTACGCGGCATTTTTTCATGTCATTGTTAAACCTTATATTAAAAACAAGAAACTTAAAAACAAGTGAAAAAACTAAAATAAGTGATTCTAGCGACGAGGAAGTTTGTTTGACGCCAACAGAATTGACTGAAACTGTTTATAATGCGCAAATGATCTTTCTCCCTCAACAATCACGCGAGAAGTATTTAAAACAGTACGTTATGTTCAACACGTGGTGACTAGCAAAAGGAGCCAAAACTTACTCAGAAAACGTTTTGCTGGCATATTTTGTAGAATTATCCGAGAACAAGAAAGCAAGCACTCGAAAAACAGTACACAAGTGACTAACACCAATATTACAGGACCCAACAAAAATATTACACTCAATTTAAATAACTGTAGCAACGTTACTTTAAATTTTTATTAATTATACCTAAGTATTATCTTGTTATAATTTAAAGATTATTCTGTAATACTTACCTGTCATAATGTAGTAGTTAATACCTAAACTGAAATAAAAGTAGCTATCTTGTGATTGTCAACGGTTTTATTTGCATTTAGTCATTTCCTCGCTGAGGTGGAATGAAAAGTTACGTGTTGCACTCGAGTGCAAAGATTTTTTCACCTCGTGCTCTTTTGATTCCCTCGCTAACGCTCAGGATTCTAATTTTGAATCACTCGCTGCGCTCGTGATTCAATTTTAGAATCCTTCGCTTGCTCGGTCATCAAAATTGAACACGCGGTTAAAAAGCAACTTTGCACTCTTGTATAACAAATAACTATTATCTTTCCCCTTGCGCTACTTTCGTGAGTATGTTCTTCGAATGATAGCATATCGCCGATACATGAAATGATTTTTACATAAAAATTTTATCTCACTCATTGTACCGATTAAATGATAACACATAAATGTTTTCATGGCTACCAACTGGCGTTATCTTACAATACTCGTTTTAAAAACATGTTGCCCTGTACTTGATCTAATTTGAACTGATTATGTAAATCGATTATAAATTACTTATTTATTTTAATTAAAATTATTATATATAATTATTTGTTGTTATTATTAGTACTAAATTCAATTGTTTAATAAAGAGAGACAAAAAAATCGAATCAAAACTGTTGGTACTTAAAAGATTATTTAGGTACTAGTCACTTATAAGGAGGCAGGAATTCTGTACTGATTTTAATATTTGAAAAGTTCTTTTTTAATTGAATACTATGATAGAGACTGATGGGACTGCATCGTTGGTGTAGTGGCAAAGTTTCTGCCTTACATCCGAGAGGTCCTGGTTTCGAATCCCAGGTCGAGCCAAAATCGTTTCTGGGATATTCTGTCATGAATTTATCAAAAACAGCTCGGAGTCGGGAAGTTGGCGATGTAACACCCCCGTGCCTCGGAAAGTACGTTCAGCCGTTGCATTGTTCATGCGCCTGAACTCTCTCCAGTCATGTCGGATTGCCGTCTCACCGAACTTTGAGAGTGATGGAACAGTGAGTGCATGTTGGAAATAAAACAAGAAAGGATAATGTATGTACGTTTAGGTTTACTTGCAAAGGACAAAATTACAAATTTAGGTATGCGTGTTAACGTTGGTTATGGGCGCTGCCGCGCTGAGAAGTGTGGCGGCCGGCGCGACCGGGCCGCGGCCGTTCCTCTCGCCCCTCGCCCTTCATCCCGCGCGCCATTCTGGCTACTGCGTAGACATCCTGGGGGGGCCACAGTAGAAGCAGGGGGATCCGTGGGAGTTGATGGTGCGTCCAAGATATGCTCGTCATGTAAGAGGGGGCACACCTTGTTTAGTGCACGTCGTTCGATGCCTCTGGTAGTCTTGAAGTCTGCAACCCGGCTGACTCCGTCCTTGCCGGGAAACAAGCGATGGACTCGTCCCAATTTCCATTTCATGGGGGGAAGGTTGTCATCTTTGAATACGACCAATGAGCCTTCTCTTAGAGTTTCATAAGGTGATTGCCATTTTGTTCTCTTTTGTAATTCTGAGAGGTATTCATTATGCCATCTTCTCCAAAAACTCTCTCTTAGCGTCTCAATCAGCTGATATCTGTTTCTTATTTTTCTTTCTTCAATAGCAGGAGGCGATGGTAGCGACGTCAGAGGCCGCCCAATCAGGAAGTGCCCTGGGGTCAATGGAGAAAGGTCGTTGGGATTACATGATAAAGGAGTAAGGGGTCGGGAGTTGAGAACAGCTTCGATTTGTGAGAAAAGCGTACCCAACTCCTCAAAAGTTAAACTAGCGTTTCCTAATATGCGTTTTAAATGAAACTTTGCACTCTTTACGGCTGCTTCCCAGAGCCCTCCGAAGGTTGGCGAGTAGGGGGGATTGTATTTGAATTCAATTCCTTCTTCGGCTGTGAAACTATAAATAGAATTTATGCCTGCATCTAATGATCTGCCCAATTCATTACCTGCCCCCACAAAATTTGTTCCATTATCGCAATAAATTTGTTTAGGTTTTCCTCTACGCGAAATGAATCTGCGAAGACTGGATAAGAATGCGTTAGTGCTCAGGTCACTTACAGTCTCTAAATGTACAGCCTTGGTACTAAAACATATAAATAAACAGAGATAACATTTTGAAATACGATTACCTCGGCCTACTTTACTTGAAATTTGAAAAGGGCCCGCGAAATCAGTACCACTTATCTGAAATGGGTAGCTCTGGGTGACCCGACTAGCTGGCAGATGACCCATCAGGGGCTCCATGGTTTTGGCTCTATGACGGGTACATATAATACATTGTTTTACTACTTTACGTGCCAACGTCCTCCCCCCAATAGGCCAAAACCGTTCCCTCAGGCTTGACAGAAGAAGTTGAGGGCCAGCGTGCAGCAATCGGAGGTGCTCGGCTTGCATTAAAAGTTTCGTTAAGTGATGCTTTCCGTGCAGTAAAGCAGGATGCTTCCTTTCAAAGTTGAATTCTGTATTATTCAGCCGACCATCCAATCTCAGCACGCCGTTCTCGTCTATGAATGGAGAATACTGCAACAAATTCGAACAGGTAAGTTTCTTTTTATTTTTAATAAGATTAATTTCTTTATTAAATGACTCTAACTGTGCTATTTTTATAAGACAATTTAATGATTGCGACAGTTCCTTTTCACTTAAAGACCCCTTTAATCTATTTTCTTTATGACGGCAATTATGAGTAAATCTATTTATGTAAGCAAATATTCTTGTCAGTTTTTTTATATTTGAATATCTTTCCAAGTTGATGAATGAATTTTCAGTTTCCACGTTTGATTGCAAAACTTTTATTTCAGGTAAATTTATATTTTCTGTATTAGGAGAACGAGGCCAGTTTGAATCATCTAATTTGAAGAATTCTGGACCCGTCCACCATAAGGGTGAGTGCACAAGTTGACTTGGGTCTACGCCTCTAGATGCTAAGTCAGCTGGGTTTAAGTCTGTAGGTATATGTCTCCAAGAATCTCTAGAAGTCAGATCATGAATTTCATCAATGCGATTATAAACAAAAGTTTTAAGAATTTTAGGTTGTGATTTTATCCAACCTAACGTTATAGTTGAGTCTGACCAAAATGTAGTTTTATGTATACTACAACGAAGGGCTTTATTTACCGTGGCAACCAAACGTGCACCAAGTAACGCAGCGCATAATTCAAGACGCGGTATGGTTAAAGGCTTAATCGGCGCCACCTTAGTCTTTGAACAAAGAAGACAAACTGTAGTGCAGTCTGAGTCATCCGTAGTGCGCATATACACACATGCCCCATAGGCTTCCTGAGATGCATCTACGAAGCAATGCAGCTCACGTGTGATTGGTTTCGCACACATTACATGTCTGGGTACGGAAACGGAATGCAAGGCATTTATATTACTAACTAACTTTAGCCAGTTCCTTTTAATTTCAATAGGCACTGGTTCGTCCCAGTTTAATTTGAGACGCCATAAGTTTTGCAATAGGATTTTAAGTACAACAGTACAAGGGCTTATTAGACCTAATGGGTCAAAAATCTTACAAGTGTTGGACAGAATAATTCTTTTAGTAACCTTTTCGTTGTGATCAATATTTATGCTAAAAGATAGTGTATCAGTATCCGGTGCCCACTGTACGCCTAGCGCACTGGATTGTTTCGTTAAATCGAGACCTTCGGATGATGTTGAATCTGTAAAAGCCTTAGGACAGTTAGTGCGGAATTTATGTAAAGGAAAACACGCTGAATTTAGTACTTGAGTGACCTTATCACGTATATAAGCTAAATCTTCAACCGATTCAGCACCAGTCAGCAAATCATCTATATATAAATCCCTTTTTATTATTTCGGCTATGATTGGATCGGGACACTCAAGGGACAGTTGCAAAAGACACCGTGTACTTAAATAGGGGGCTGATGCGGTGCCGTATGTTACGGTGTTTAACTGTAAAACTTCAATTGGTTTTGATTCGTCATCACGCCACAGTACAAGCTGTAAATTACGTTGTGACTCATCTAGCATAATTTGTCGGTAACATTTTTGTATGTCTCCAGTAAGAACAAATCTATGCTGACGAAATCGAACGAGTATATCAAACAAATTATCCTGCACCACTGGGCCTGTATACTGAATATCATTAAGTGATTTCTTTGTAGTTGTCTTGGCCGAGGCGTCGAAAACAACTCTCAACTTAGTCGTTTCACTGCTGTCCCGGATAACAGCATGATGAGGTAAATAGTATCCAAATTGAGGTCTACTCACTCTTGTCAAATGACCTAGCGCCTCATACTCATTTATAAAGTCAGAATACTGTTGTCTAAGTAATGAATTTTTAGATAATTTCTTTTCTAAATTGTAAAATCGTTTGGCAGCTATTTTGTAAGAATCACCCAGTGACGATTCAGGTGATTCCCTAAGGGGCATTTTTACGCAGAATCGACCGTTAGGTAAGCGTTTAGTATTTTTACTAAAATGTTCCTCACAGTATTCATCATCAGCCGACAATGGACATTTGGAACTGGTGGGAATTTCTTCAAGATTCCAGAATTGGGTAAGTTTTTCACTAATGTCTTTGGTAAAATTACAATTAATATTACGAGACGGTGGATTGTTATTTATGTTTAATTTGCCTGCAACAATCCAGCCTAAATTTGTACTTTGAAGAGTGGGCATATTAGGACCCAGTGATATTCTATCAGGACATAATAAATCAAAGAATACATCAGCACCTAATAGCATGTCTACAGCGGCAGGCGTACAAAATTGGGGATCTGCTAACTGAATGTTATGTGGTAAGTTTAATTGGTTTATATTCACTGACATATTAGGCAACTGACCAGTGATTTCAGGAACTATTAGGCAATTTAACTTTGTAGTAAATGAATCTGATAATGAATTAATCGTTACGTCACACCTATCTGAGATCCGAACCTTAACATTGTTAATCCCCGAAATAATGAATGAATCGGGATCACAACTAACTAATCCAATTTTATGTTTCAGGTCTTCAGTCATGAATGAGGTTTGGCTCCCTGCATCTAGCAGAGCGCGAGCAACATAAGTATGATTATTTACAGGGTTAATGACTTTTACTAACGCTGTACCAAGAAGAACTTGGTTTGTGTATTGTACTGACAGTGATTTAGGCGGTGTGATTACTTCGGCATTCGGTGATGAATCGCCTTTGTTAAACTGAGAGTGAGTATTACTATGCTTATTCTTATGCAGCATAGTATTATGTTTTTGACTACAGAGCCTACAAGGACCTAAGCGACAATTAGTTACTTCATGACCTCTGCGAAGACAATTAGAACAAAGCTTCAACTTAGAGACTTCATTCACTCGGTTATCAATTGGCAAAGCCTTAAAAGTTTCGCAATCAATTATTCGATGACCCCTTTTACACATTGGGCATGAAAAAGAACCCTCGTTGGAACCAGAAGTGAGAAACGTTTTTGAAAATCTATTGTTAGGTATTAGGTTTTTTTGATCAGACTTTGTTTGCAATTCCTTGTGAGTATTATTATTGTAAATATTACCCTTCTCACTCTTGTTCGCTTGCATAGTTTCAAGGATATCAGCTCTGTTACTAAGAAAATCAATAAATTTACTCAAAGGTGGCAAATCAGGTAGGTTGTTTCTATACTCCTCCCATTTTCCACTAGTGATTGGGTCTAATTTGGTAGAAATCATAAAGATGATGAGAGTGTCCCATTGATCAACCGGTTGACCAAGTGTAGTTAAGGCCCTTAAGTTTTTTGTGACAATATCAATTAAATATCGGATTGATCTATGAGATTCTCTATTTATGTTTTCTATTCTAAACAACGCCTTTAAGTGGTTGTTGATCAGCAATTTCTTATTATTGTACCTCTGACATAACAAATCCCAAGCTATTAAATAATTCTGTGATGTGAATTCAATAGACTTTATGATGAGAGCAGCACTACCTTCTAATGAAGAACGTAAATAGTGGAATTTGTTTATGTCAGGAACCGTTTCATTATTATGGATTAAAGATTCAAAAGTATCTCTGAATTCAAGCCACATAAAATAATTACCGTCAAATGTAGGTAGTTTTATTATCGGTAATTTGACGTTCAAATTATCGTTTTGCTGAGAATGACAAATAGTGTTGTTTTGTTTTTTACCAGACGAATGTAATTCGATCAAGGATTGAGCTAATGAAATGTTTGTATAAAATTTAGACTCTGTTAATTCTCTTTCCTCAATTTGATCATTTAAAACTGGACAAAATAATTCTATTTGAGCTTGACACCTTTCAAATTCGGCAAATAACGCTTCCATTCTCTCAGCTCGCAGATTCAATTCATTAATTTGAGTCGAAGTTATGTCTTTAGGGTCAACTTCCTTTAATTCCAAAAGAAATTTCTCAAATACAGTTAACCGACCTCTGATTGAACCACGCTGCCTAATAAAATCTTTTAGTTTAGAATCTGTTTCAGTGTCCGGATTCATTTTTAGAAAATTTCACAAAAATATAAATATTTAGTTATTACAAATTTTAGTACTTACGGGAAGTTTGTGGGAGCAAGCAAAACAAATTAAGAAAATTGTGCATCAAACCCAGACACAAATTCATCAAGTCCTTGTTGATCTCCGCGCTTCTTCCTCAACTCGTCAACCTTCGTAGTATAGCCACAGAATAACCACGTTTGAACTTGCAATATAACCGGGGATACCCTGAAAATGCCGTGAAAAAACGTCTTAAAATTATAAAATTATAATTTTATTTTATGCTAACTAGGGGTGCCATGCTAACTAGCTATGAAATGAAATCGAACTCAACTTTAAGCCGTTCGTAATTAACGATTAACACGAAATCTGTTTACGTTAAGCTTGAAGCGTAAAACGTGTTTTAAGCAAACTATGTAATAATTATTTTAAAAGAAAGTAATAGTTAAGTACATAAATGTGCCTGTATGAAGTAAATATAATTTGGTAGGTATGTACGAGTATCTTAGGTATGGAATGATCTAGCAATTTTAGAGAGAAATAACGGCAAATAATTCTCATGAAACAGGTAGGTATGAAGCGGTGCACAATGTCTCACTTTATTAAGCGATATTTATGTTTTGATAATAATTTGATGGTAAGCGTACGGGAAGGAAATGTATTCTCGACCCGTGAGTGCAAAAAAGCTTATAAAAAATACCTAGGCGGTCTGCTTAATAGCTGGGTAACACTTATCACACAAATCAAAAACTGAGATAGGAAGAATGAGAGAAAGGAAAAAGGATTGCACTGGCCTGATGGTTCCTCCGTTGTCCACGTGTCGCGGCGAGTAGAAAAATTCACATCAACATGGCTGGCTCATTCCATCGAATCTCGCGTGACTTGTTTTTACGTCAAATTATTCCAACTATTGCAAACCAGTCCTGTCACGGTCGCCAATTTTCTTGTTGGAAATAAAACAAGAAAGGATAATGTATGTACGTTTAGGTTTACTTGCAAAGGACAAAATTACAAATTTAGGTATGCGTGTTAACGTTGGTTATGGGCGCTGCCGCGCTGAGAAGTGTGGCGGCCGGCGCGACCGGGCCGCGGCCGTTCCTCTCGCCCCTCGCCCTTCATCCCGCGCGCCATTCTGGCTACTGCGTAGACAGTGCACCTGTGTTTTGCGCTTACACTTATGCGCTATATTATCTCCAGCGTAGTTGGCTGATCTCTGTTGAGATTCGCCGCCGTGGTCGAAATCAGCCAGGAGGACTATTATTACGATAGAGAAAAAGACAGTAAGGGACTTAAAAATAAACCAGATTGTACCCCACTTTTTCAAACGAAAGGTTAAATACCGATTAATATAATCACTAATCAACCTTGATTTATTGAACGCAAAGCATTCCATTGATATGGTGGTGACATTATCTTAAATCGATTGTTATCAAATAAACGTCAGTTGATTTTGTTGCACATTTGGTTCTGCAATCGAATTATTAATATCGTTAAAAGATTTGATATCGTTATTGATACCATCTATTTTTGTTGTAGCGACCCAATTCCGTAGAACCAGTGGTTAAAAGCGAATTAAGTTTAGGTTTGCCTATTTCGCATTGAAAATAAATCCCCGACATGAGCCAGGAAAACTGCAGCGGCTACCCGGCTGGACGGATTTTTATCCAGCCATAGCTAAAACACTGTGATTGAATTATTTTTTAAAATGCTTTTCATTATACTTATTTCTTACTTATTTTTTATCATTTTCATACCGACAGTAATTCCTTGACAAGCTTAAGAACCAGCACAGCGATTAAGTTATCTTTCAAATAAAAACAAACTGCACTGAAATCAGTCCATCCGTTCGCGAGCAACGATGCCATAGATATACAGACATACACACAAACAGACACCAGAGTCAAACTTATAATACCCCTCTTTGTCGTTTCTCGTCGGGTTTTATAAATCGTCCATAAAAGCTATATAAAGCTTGATAAATTCGCAAAAAGGTACATAAGCATAGGTATATATATGTCGGCGCGGCACTATCAGACGTGACGTATACAGACAGCTGTCACAGTGACAAACGTCAAGCTAGGATCGGGCCTACCTCCCTCCGCCGGCACGTCTGAGTGCACTTCCGTTTTTCCGGCAAGGACGAACACACACTTTTTAACGCGTGTTATTTTAATTGTTAAGTGAGTGTGATTGATTAAATCGATATCGAGAAGACGCTGGAGTATTTATTTTGGAAATCGCCAATGGATGACGACGACTCTGCAACGGAGAACGTAGCGAACGCCCCTCCGATATATATAATGTATTACTTTATCTACGCCTGATTTTATCTGGTAGGTTGTTGATTGTAGTTTTGTGATATTGTCATCAGAAATCATATTTTTTTATTGAATCAGTTATAGGTGTACCCTATGGTGCAGATGGTGATAAAACTTTAATTAAGAACACTATAACTTGCCTATGACTAGGTGTACATTATTTAAAACATTCACATATTATTTTACTTATACATTTAAATACAAGCTCACTTCACTAAATTATATCATAATTAATCATCATCTGGTAGGCACCACCTATTCCACTGCTTGCGAAGTGGCTGTAATTTTTCTTAGAGGTCCTGATTTCGTGCCGTATTTTCCACCGTCCATCACAAAAATCTTGATCATTTCCAAATGGTATTTGGTAAATTAAAGCTAAAGTAGCGGCTAATTGCAAGCAGCTAAACATCGGCCGAACACATAACACAGCCGGACAAGCTCGCGGCACCCTCGGCGGGACGTCGCCGAATGATGTTTGCTACTTTACCTCCTATCGAACGCTGCTTAAACGCCGCTAGGGTTGCCTCTATTAAATTATTTTTTAGAATAATATTTATTAATTTTGAAAAGACAACACTTAAAAAATTCTTTTCGGCTCCGGTCATCGGGAAGGATTCGAACCCCCGACCTTTGGAAGTCCGGTCCAATGCTCTGACCACTGAGCTACCGAGAACCTTTAAGCCTTTAAGAATTTTTTAAGTGTTGTCTTTTCAAAATTAATCAAAAGCGTTGTGAACGCAAAAAAATACATAACAAATAAAATAATATTTATTATCAAAAATATTGAGAGGGTAAGAAGTGAAAGAGATTGTCTTCGTAAAAAAATGTTTTCGACCAAATAATATTACCTTTTACGCTTCCAGGTGAGTTCGCTCCATCGTCGACTCTGTCTGTACCTTGACGGGCTAAGTCCTGAGTGAAGAGCTAACAAATAAAAATTAAAAGCTTTCCAAAATGAATATGCAATGAACTTCGTTAAAAGCTCTCTTGTTAAGGTTAAGAATAAAATTATTGATGCTTTATTTCATTATTTGTAACTTTGTTCATTATACATAATTTAAACTTATTTGGGACACCCAGAAAGTTTTGCGAAAATAAAAATAATTGCTCCATATATATAAATGTTTTTATAAAATATGTTTAAATTAATCTTCCTTGCTCTAAACAATGTTTTGTAACGCCAAGCCTCAGCCACCATAGCCAATCATAGCCAATCATAGCCAATCATAGCCAATCCTAGCCAAGCCAGCCAATTCTAGCCAAGCCAGCCAATAGGAAGCCACCGCCAAGCCAGTTGACGCTCCCCACTACAACTTCCGCCAGCCGTGCGCCCTTGGGTGGGAGCAAGCCCTTATAACGGCCAGACAGCTCAGTCTAGCCACTTTTGCCCTCTTAGCCACTGAATAGGCCGAAACTCTGCCAATTTGTATTTTGATAGTTGATTATAGCCTAATTTAAATAAAATCTGTGTGCTTATCGTTTCGCCTGTTTTTTTTATTTATGCCACTTATTACAGTTTCTTGCGTCTAAACCAATTTTCGAAACATTTTTTGAAGTCCGCTGCAGACACTTCATTTACACTCAGCTCAAACGCTAATAGCGCATTTTCCGGCAACGGAAACTGTATTCCTTCAAGCTGCTTTATTTTATTTTTGGGAATAAAAAAAAGTCACACGGTGCTAAATCAGGGTTGTATATATAAACGGTTGCTTTGCAAGGGACCTCATTACTAAATGTCATTTTAAGTCTATCGTAAGATTTGTCCGGTTTCAGGCGACATTTAAAATCATAGAAAAGCATAGCGCGATAATGTTCCCGGCGTAGACCCATGTTTCAATTTCGTAAAAAAGTGGGGGAAAGTTTTTGAAATTGGAATGTATAGTTTTTAACTAAAAAGGATTATACATATTTTCAAAATAGATTATATAACCAGCCAGTCCAGTCCGTCATACAGACAAACTTTTTTCGCAAAACTTTCTGAGTGGCCTGGTATTTCTTTATTAGTTCTTATCATTTTCATACCGACAGTAATTCTTGGGTAAGTTTAATTATTTCTACAAAATAATGTTTTTTTATTTTTATTGTATGTAAGTAATTGGCAACCTTGGCTAGAGATTATGGAATTCCTGATACCTTATCCTCGGCACGTAAAGTAACATTTTAATGGCGATCTATCGGGGACTTAGAAAATTGGCTGCAGAAACTGTAATATGAGCTGGGCCGCCTTTCGTCTGCCGGATACCTTATTATCATCCAAGAAACCTTATTGTAGTGTTAAGAAGAAAAGAACTAATTTACTGTAAATATGCACCTTGATAAACAATATACGAATACTGCCACGTCATTTCCCCATGACGCAATTATCTTGAATTATTTTTTTCATGATTTCAGAACTTTTACTTCAGTAGGAACTTTTACTACTACAATAAACGAAATCCGCCAAAACGATGCTAGTGCTTTCTTTGCACACATGACAGGATGTCAAGGTAAGCAGTGCGGCATCTTATGCCCTTGTATTAATGGTGGTTTTGCAACAAAAATGGATAACCTGATGTGCTTGCCCTCGTACACATGACAGCACGGCAATCTTATACCCATGTAGTAAGGGTTAGGGTTATACGTTTTTTCTTCTTATAAATAAAAAAAGAATTGCTGTTCGTTAGTCTCGCTAAAACTCGAGAAAGGTTGAACCGATTTGGATAATTTTAGACATAAAATAATCGTGGAGGTCCAGGGAAGGTTTAAATGATGAGAAAATGTGGGAAAATTGCTAAAACAGCGGGCAGGACAATGTTTACCGGGTCCACTTGTATAAAAAATAAATAAATTTTGCAATACACTTTGTATGCTGTCGTCTGAACCATAAAATAATGACAATCGTTTTGACAAATTTAGTTCTTCGTATTTGGCCTTCAGTTGCTAGCTCAAGTGACGAAGTTATGGCACAATAAATCGGAAGTAGGAAGATAGGCCCACATGACTTCATAGCCCCATAATAAAGTCTTAAATCTTATACGGTTATAAATTAATACATGCTTTTAGCTGTAACGTATCAGGCTAAGTGCTTGCTTACTTAGTATTTAGCACGGAACGGCTAACTAGTAGCACTAAGTACAAACTACTTGCATGAGGAAACTCTATTCTACTAACATACATGATATGCAACATGATAATCCTATGCTTTGATATTCACAACATTATTTTTACTTACTGGAAACAGCGAGAATACTTTAATAAAGTAAGACAAAATAAAACTAAATTTAAGAAAGCCAGAGAATTGTTTCCACGCAGTACTCGGAATAACAATAGACTGGTCCTTGATTTTACCCCCAAGAGTCCTCGCATCCAAAAAAACTGCTACTGCATGTGCATAAAAATTTATAATGAAATTCCCCAAAGTTTAAAAGACCGATCATTCTGTCAATTTAAGAAAGCATTACACATCTGGCTGCTTGAGCATTCTTTCTATTGTTTAAAATAATTTTTTGACTGGAAAGACAAGGAATGATTTTGGCATTTGGTTCATTGACTTGGTATTGTTTTGTATATGGACATTCATTTTGATTAATATTGACATTTTATTTTAATGATATTGATTTTGTATACTGACATAATGAATGATATTGACATTTAATAGTACCTATCTAGTGTTTTGTATATGTAATGTGAGTACAATATATTCCAATTCGAGTTCCAATTTTATGTTTATATTTGCATGCTTTTTATATAGCTGAATATGTGAGACTTATATGCGTTATTTTAAAGATCTGTCATGTACCGTATTCAAGAGCAAATAAATGATTCTATTCCATTCTATTCTATTCTAAAATCTTTCTGTATTTTCTTAAACTGTACTGTTTGTTTCTGTTATCTTTCTGATGCTATTTCATTGTCTTTGTGTATACAATGTCTTACGACCACAGGTTGACATTCTTTGTATATATATATATCGATCGATAGTTTGCAACCAACGACAAAAAAACATTTAAAGAAGTTTTTTTTTAAATATTTTTACTTAATTTTAAACTGACTAATCGATACACATTTTAATTAACTTTAAAGTTATGTAAACAAAACGTAAATCGAACGCATATCGACTGAGATATGGCGATATTAGTGTTAGTAGTACCTTTGCCGAACAAGAATACTCTGTAGTAAGTTTCAAATTCTGCGAATGTTTTTCATTTAGCTTTCAATTACGACAGAAAACTTTTTTTTTATATTATAAAGTAATTTCACAATAAACCTAGATCTAACCATCTAACGCTGTCGGCTTCCAGGATTCCCAACGGTATTTTAATCCGGGCGCGCGTCCAATAAGTCAGATACCATAGACCGAGGGTTCTGAAACTGTGAGCTTCGCCGCCCGGATGCGCTGTAGAAAGCAAAAAGGGGGCGCCTTTGGCAGATCCACATAATTATCTTCGCGAATATATTATCCGTGCCTATGTTTTTTACTGCCTTGTTGGTGTAGCTGCAAAGTTTCTGCCTTGCATCCGACAGGTCCTGGGTTCGATTCCCAGGTCGAGCCAAAATTGTTTCTGAGTTTTTCTGTTATGAATTTCTCAAAAACAACTCGGAGTCGGGAAGTTGGCGGTGTTACACCCCCGTGCCTCGGTGCGAACGTTAAGCCGTTCGTCCTGCGCCTGATCTTTCTCCGGTCATGTCGGATGGCCGTCTCACCGAACTTTGAGAGTGATGGAACAGAGAGTGCACCTGTGTATTGCGTTCACATTTGTGCACTATAATATATCCTGCGTAGTTGGCTGATCTCTGTTGAGATTGGGCGCCGTGGTCGAAATCGGCCAGGAGGACTATTTGGACTGTTTTCCAAATAGCAAGCTTGGGTAGGGCGCCTGGACAAAAGACTTAACCTGAAACTGCGCTGCGATTTGAAAAAGATTGGGAGCCCCAGGCATAGACTACAGAGCGGCCGGTAGCGCGTAACCTGGCAGCGGCGCCCGCTGCGCACGAGTTTACGAGTTCGGTACAACGAGATGTAAGCGCGCTTGTATGTACAACATTAGTAAGTAACTAAGCTTGCTATGCAGAATAAACTACAACAACAACAAAGTTATATAAAGAGTATTTATAAGTAACATATTGAATGATGATTGATTCATATCATATGGAAGTACTTCCTACATTCCACCTTAACGATCACAAAACCACATCCAACTACCGGTCTCTTGGAAACACATATAAGGCAACATAACATTTCCCATAACACATTATGAGCCTAAACACCGTATAGCCTGCGCTGTAAAGCACATTTACAAATTGGCGGAGAACACGGCGATGATTCTTTCCTGCTTGGCTGCATTATTCAAAGGTGCTATTCTGTTTCGCTTTGTTCATATTGTGAACTCTATCCGGTATCATGACAGCTCGACCCCGGACAACTCGACCCCAAGACAACTCAACCCTATGAAAACCTTGACACCGACAACTCGACCTCAGACAACTCAACCCGACGAGAACTTGACCATAGACAACTCGACTAACGACAACTCGACCAACGACAACTCGATCACCCACAACTCGACCACCAACAACTTAATCACCGACAATTCGACCACCGAGAACTTGACTACCGACAACTCAACCCCAGAAAACTCGACCACCGACAACTCGACCCCAGACAACTCGACTACCGACAACTCACCCACCAACACCTCGACCACCGAGAACTCGACCACCGACAACTTGACCCCAGACAACTCGACTATCGACAACTCGACCACCGACAACTCGACCACCAACAACTCGACCGCCGACAACTCGACCCCCGCTCTTCGTAAAAACGTCTCAACCATTTTGTTTAATTGTTGATTGGGAATGGGTTTGCTCTTGACAAAGAACTAAGCTTGACTAAGCAGGGACTGAGTTGGAGCAAGCTCTCTTAGAAGATGCTTATCCACTGTAGTCTGTATATTCGTAAAAAAATTGATTACATTTTTTAAAATGTCTAATCTTAATTCGTTCTTAAATTTCAGCCCGATCCGTTCACTGGTTTGTGCCATGCTTAAATAGATCACTATGTCAGTCAGTTAGTTAATCAGTCAACTTTGAGTTGCAAATTGCATATTCCTACTAAGTAGGTACTTTTTGAAAAGAAACTTATTTCTTATTTAAAAAAAAACAATAAGCAATGTGAAATATTTAAAAAATCCAAGATGGCGGCCAGCTTTTTATTAGTCGGACGACTTGATGAAACTATTTTCTGCGGCTATTGCGACATTACTGCTATTCAGACATCGCGTCTGTAGCCTGCGTGAAGACCGCAATATTCGTCTCTATACACGTTTGCTTCCAGAGTAGAACCCCACGTATTAGAATCGGCATAAAAGGTGTTATTTCGCCTCATTCACCGGTATTATTAAAATGTACCCTCTATAATCCTCTCGCCACACGGCGGAAGCACTGATAGTGAGTGCATTCAGCCACAGCTAAAATGTGTACAGTGAGTAAGCTTTAAGTGCGCATGACACCATACCAAGCGAATGTTTTTGACAGGGTGTGTGGGATGTATGGGACATTGTGTATTCAAAGTTTACCAAAATTCGAATATATACAGGGTGACGACCACAACACAACACTTTACTTTCTGTTACGCATTCATGCCTAAACAGATTTGGGTGAAATTTAGTACACATACGACAACATAGTCGTCACCAATCTGTTCAGTAGTTAAGGCGTGAAAGAGTAACAGATAATAAGGAATTGCCGTATAGTGGTTTACACCCTGTAAAGATTGTAACAAAGTATTGACTATCATAATAAAAGTATTAAGAATTTGGCGCCCAACGTGTGACATTGAAATTAAACACATTTCTATACATTCGGAAAATAACAACAATATGGTAATATTACAACAATATGGTAATGTTGTTGTCATTTGAGAATGTAGATAAATGTGTTGAATTCACGTCGATAAGCTTCTCATAAACCACAATTTATTTTGCAGTCGCAGTTAGTTACAGCCGCTTTTTAACTGTTCAAAAGATATTTTGCCCTAGGCAGCCACGTCAGGTAAGTTGGAGCGTATACCCACTGTACAAATCGAGTCTTCTGCATCCTTATCCCTTGTACCTAAATGGCTTGCTCTTGAGCATCGGCAAATTGAATTGACCGCCTCAGTGTGGTCCTAGCTCCTATCGCAACGGAATCAGCTGCTTTTGATTATAACTACCGTAAGATCACGCAATTTTCAATTACAGTTCGTAAACCATGAGTTAGCTTATATAAGAACGAATTGCATCTGACATAATAAGCCGCACAATCTTTCATGTTTGTAATAAAGCTTTTCTGTTTTAAGAGCTGAATTTCAGGAAAAGCAGATTTCAATTTCAGATCACATTAGCCTTTCAAAGTTATACGGAGTCTAACCAACTCGCATTCCCTTGTTTTTACAAGTTTTTTTAGTTCGATTCGACGAATAGATAAGGCAGGAAAAAAAAGCGACGGTGAAATTTTGATTTTTCATTATTTTTAGAAAATCAGACAACGCTTTTCTTAGTTAAATAATCTTACAAGCTATATTAGTAACAGAAAAAAAACAATACGCAACAGCGAGATACCACACATTATATGTTTGAAAAGAACTGATGAATTGAATCGATTTTAAAGTTCTTTACCGATTAAATCTATTACCTCTGAATGCTATACTCAGACTGTATTAATTTACCATAGAGAGTGTTATTAAAAAAAATTTTGCTCGGATGAAGTTGTGAGGACATCTATTGATAGATAACTATGTACCTACATTCAGAGCCATCCTGTGACCATATTCTGCCATGAAAACGAAGCGCCTTGTATGCCATGAAGACGAAGCGTCTTGTAGCCATTGTCTTGTTTGCCCCTGTATTGTTTCAAATCTCTTACCGTATACTAAAATGTGTTTCTCTTTATTTATGACCGGCTAGTTAGCATTGCGTATCTGTGTAGGATTACCTAGGCTGCGTACGATAATCTTCACCACAGGATATTTGCAAGCAATCCTACTAGTATTATAAAGGTAAAAATGTGTAGGGATGCTTTTACTCCAAAACCACTTTACCAAGTAGCCTGAAATTTGGAACATAGATTATAACCTGGAATAATACAAAGGATACTTTTTATCCCGTAAAACTTCATGGTCAATGTGGGTTATGTAGAAAACGGGTGCGGGTTCTATGCGGGTAAAGCCGAAGGGCACAGCTAGTATTTGAAAAAGTGTGCATTTAGAACTAAGACAGTTTTTTTTTATAATTTACAAGAATCGTTACGAGTATTAGGCGAAACCAATTAAAACAATAACCGTTTGGTACTGCTATATAAGTACGCGTCACTTTCTATTTGTGATTTTGAATTAAATTCCAGTTAGGTGGATCTGTTCATCATGATGATGATCATGTTTGTCAACTAACAACATTAACAATACTCAATTATTATGTATTAAGATCAATATGTGATATTTTTGTATATATATTGTGATATATATATTCTGTATATATATACTCTGTGGTAAGTACCTTAAGCACTTGTGTTACAAAACTTAAATAAATACATAATAACACCCAGACCAGTACAAATAGACATGTTCATGCACACACATGTTTGTACAGTTCGGGGTTCGAACCCGCGATCTCTTGGTTATTAGTCAACTTCTTGACCATTACACCAAAGTGGTCGTCGAATACTTCATGCAATATTCACAGATAGTTTACCAAAGAGGCTAACGTTCTGTCGCGTGTCGGCATATTTGATTTAAGGACTTTAGCCCGTGTTCGTATGGTAGCACTAGTAGTTAATAAATTACGACTTAGCGCTTGTTAATTTTATTCGTTTGACTACGGAAGCAGTAAGCATTCGAAATGTTGTCGAGTACAAAACTGTTTCAGTTGGATTGAGCACGATATATTAGCATGTTTTAAATAAATTAATAAATATTTCACAACAATCACACCAATTCTCTAGTCCCAAATTAAGCTACGAGGCTTGTGTTATGGGTACTACCTCTAGACAACGGATAAACATACTTAAATACTTTTTTTTGTAAATAACTACATACACACCCAGGAAACACCCAGACCAGTACAAACACACATGTTCATGCACACGTATTGCTTGTACTGTGCGGGGATCGAACCCGCGACCCTTGGTTTTAGAAGTCCGACCTGTGGACCACTGCGCCAAGCGGTCGTCGTTTGAAGTAACTATTAAATGCAAACACTAATATTTAAAACTAGCTGTGCCCGCGACTTCGTCCGCGTGGAATAGTTATTTTGGGTATACACATATACTGTCGCAGAATTTTTTTAGATCATTTCAAGAGGAATAATTCTTTCACACAAGTATTTTTGGTATCTTGATCCGTTTTCGCAACAAAGCCCTCAAGGATGAATAAATATCCCCGTTTTTCTCACATTTTCCATTATTTCTTCGCTCCCAATAGTTGCAGCGTGATGTTATGTAGCCTAAAGCCTTCCTCAATAAATGGCCTATTCAACACAAAAAGAATTTTTCAATTCGAACCAGTAGTTCCTGAGATTAGCGCGTTCAAACAAATAAACAGACAAACAAACTCTTCAGCTTTATAATATTAAAATATAGATTAAACCCCGACATGAGCCAGGAAAACGGCTGGTTAGCTTCAACGGCTGGAAAGATTACGACCAGTCGTAGCTAAAAACCACAGTTAAAATTACCTTTCCAATAGTAAAAACCGCATATACACACACAAACAAAATAATGGTCATACATATAACACAGGTCTTTTTCGTCGGTGATCAAAAAATGATCGCCGAATCGTTAATATAAGTACCTGTTTGAATGAAACATTAGGTCTCATCTACGTCGTAATTAGCCTTAAGACGTCAACTGACGCACAAAGGCCTATCCAAAATACTTAATTATTTTTTTATTTAAGCTTTATTGCACAACAAAACTATTTACAAAAGGTGGACTTAACGCCGTCATACCAGTCATACCTACTTACATACTTCCAGGTCAAGTGGTTGCTAGCAGCCTGCATTAAATTCGATGCTGCGATCTTATCTGTCATAAGTCGAATCTTACCAGTAGATGCTCGCTACGTAAACTAGTCTTATGAAAGCTAGTGTATGGAACTACTTTTTACTAATAATCGTAAATTGAAAACGGTCGCTAAGTACAGTCTTGTGTGCTTCAAGTAAGTAATTATGCCAGTGATACATCATTATATTTTATAAGCAGCAGTTTAGCGCAAGTGGATCGATATGTGTCGTTGACGCTATAACACACATTGACACACTGACACATGTAACGGTGAAAATTAATTATCAATGTTCAGTCTAGATGTACTTTTACAATATTAGCAGCAACGTTAACTTAGTCATAATAATAAAAAAAACAAAATTAACCCATAGATCTGGTAAGTAGCTTAAGCACTTGTGTTAGATACAGAAATAAGAGCCAACAGTGGCACATTTACTGGTTTATTCCAGTGGTACTGGTGTTTAATTTAGTATTCCAAATTAACTAAAAAAATACATATAACACCCAGACCAGTAAAAACAGGCATTAATTTTCATGCACACAAATGTTTGTACAGTGTGGGGATCGAACCAGGGACCTCTTGATCTATTGCCAACTTCCTAACAATTATGACAAAGTGGTCGTCAAAATTACTACTTTAAATAACAAAAACAAAAGTTGATGTTTCAATGCAGATTTTTTTTAGTGCTGTTTGTTGCTACTCTAATAGGGACCGCCTTTAAAATAAGTCACAGAAAAAGTCCTGGCTAAATATCCTATAGGATATTTCGCTTCGCTTCCGGTTAGTGGCTTCGCCCACTTGGAATTCAATTCTCTAATAGATGAGGCAAAATATAGCTTAGCGTTCATCGTGGATAATGTAGGATTCTAATAGATTTTTTTTTTCGATCGAACCGAATCGAATCGATCCTGAAGTTTCAGAGCCTATTTAATTCAAGCAAACAATCAAATCTTTCCTCTTTATAATATTAGGGTAGATAGTATAGATTAAACTAGTTAAAAGAAACATGAATTTATGACCAAACACTTTCACAAAATAGACATCCTAAATTGCTTACATTCGCTCTCAAACTGCAAGCAGTCTGCCCGTTTTCAAGAGGAATCGCCTCATTTAAAGCTGAAATACAACTTTGGACAGATAAACCTCGTTTCACTGGGTTTATCAGCTGTAAATTCAGGCTGAAATAGGCTAAACGGTGTTCTTGAAAGTGTTGGCAGTCTTGAAGATAAGGTTTTTCAGACTTGTTTCATCACTTTTCTCCCGAGACCAGTACTAAACAGATTTATGGATCGAAAAGGTTTTTTCAAGATTTTTTCATGTTCATGGCGCAAATGTGCCAGCAAAAACTTTAATTGCACTTAGAAATAGTATTTAAAAGATGAAGTAAACGCCTATGAACAAATTTTCCCCGAAAAATGAAGTAAAATGGCAATGATTTGCGTTTGGGTCGTTTTTAGTTTAGTATAACTTTGCTCGTCTTACCAGTCTTAACTCACGGAGCCGAAACGTGGAACATGACAGTCAATGGCTCACCGACTGCACGTCACTCAGCGAGCTATGGAAAGGTCTATATTGGGGATCTCATTAAGGGATAAGATCCGGAACGAGGTCATACGACATAAGACTAAGGTAACTAACTGATGTTGTCCAAAAATGTAGCAAGCTAAAGTGGCAGTGGGCTGGTCATGTCTGTCGCAGAACCGACGAGAGGTGGAGAAGAAAGGTTGGAGGTTGGAGACCACGCTTAGGTTAACGTAGTGTGGGACGCCCACCGGCTAGATGGACAGACGACCTGAAGAAAGCAGCTGGTAGTGACTGGATGCAAAGGGCGGAAGATCGTGCGCTGTAGCGCTCCTCGGAGGCGGCCTATGTCCAGCAGTGGACTGCAACAGGCTGATATGATGATAACTTTTCTCATCCAAAACTCGGCTTCCTATATCGCCTTTTAAAAGATGATAAATAGGAAAATTGTAAACCCCATGCTTTCCAATTTAACTAACAAGGTTTTGTGCATTTATCTTCAAGCAAGAAACTTTAATAACCACTGTTCTCTAAGATGGATTCAACTAACTGCATACGCAATTCATTTCCAGATGGCAGTGTTAAGAGTGTGATTAAATCAAGAGCTGCGAAGTGTGGCATAAACTAGATATCTAGATATTCTATTAACTGTATTCTTGATTAATTTAATAACAGTTAACAGGCAGGCTGAAGAAGGTTTATAGATTTCTTGTTGATTTATGACAAGCTGAAGAGAACCGTTCATGTTTACGAGAACTAAGAACAACGTAAAATACATATTTTATAAGCACGTTGTTAGTACACTTATAGTAAATTAAGTTAAGTAGCCGTTATTAATTTAGTTATTAGATATCAGCAAACTGAAATACTTTACTTTGAACAACTAATGACCAATCTCAATATCCTTACCGTTGACTGTCGGTTATACTAAGATTTTTTTAAATTTTCTATGAAGGTGACAGTTATTTTTTTTCCGTCAACGGTAGATAGGATATTGAAACAGGCCACAAGAATATAGTTTTAAGGGTTTATACGGGGCCATAATATTAAAATTTTGCTGTCCATCTCTCTGCCTCTCCGTACGTTTGTCTTTCACCAAGCTGTATCTCATGAATCGTAATAGCTAAACAGTTAAAGTTTTATTTAAAATTACTTATTTATTTAATATTAAGTTCTACCAACAGGATAAAACATTAAACGTACACTACAACACTTTGACGGTTACTGGTCACCGATCTGTGAAAAGTACATTTTGTATATGACACATCTGATAATGTTGCGGCTATCCTAACAAATAATTAATATAAAGTGAGATGTATTATGGCACACGCATCTCGTTTATGAAGAAAACAAACTTTCCAGTTGAAAAAAAATGCTTGCCTGTAAAGTCGGTTTTACGGGCGAAGATTTTACGTGACACCGATCATGTTTGAGTGGGAGAGAGACGCAAGGCATTCGCCGGTCCGGCGGGCCTCTGTCTCGTTCGGTGACTCATCGTAACAGACGTGAGCGGGTGTTACACTTTTTCATGAGTGACTCCGAGCCACAATCTAATTTAAGACGTCACGTCAAAAACCCGAATGAGCCAGAAAAACAGTTTCAATGGCTGGATGAATTTTGACCAGACACAGCTAGGAACCACCGTCATTGAACTATCTTTCGAATTAAAGTGACCGCACTGAAATCGTTCCATCCGATACGATGCTATGCATCGAGCTACGATGCCACAGTTAGACACACACAAAAAACACACTATATAGATAGTGCAATTAGCAACACTTTATTACTGCATGTAAGTCTTTTGTTCGATCAATTGTAACTGTCGTTGGTGAAATATATATATAGGGGTCTAAACGAGATATATTTTAATCAGTATAAGGTACTCACTCCTAAACGCCGGTAGCCGAAACGACGAGCAGTGAGTACCTTATACTCATTAAAATATATCGCAATTAGAACCGATAACATGTAATTAGTATATTTACTAGTATTTACGATAGGTGTGATCATGCCTATCAATTTAAGCTTTATGACGTCTAGTTACGATGTAAAAACCCTAAGTATAGTACACACAGTAACTGTCGCATGCCCTCTTGACCGAGACCCGCTAGCCGGACGTTTCTTGCGCTCACGCAGCATGCTTCTTATAACTCGAGTGGTCCATGTCACTAGCACTCATTACGTTGGACCGTTAGAGTTGGACCTCGATTGAGTGACGTAAATATGCTCCTGTGATTGATGGATGAAAGATAAAAAGATTATATGAAGATGGGTCTGAAACTGGGTAAAGTTGGATGGAAATTAATAAACTTCATTGATCAATTAATTGAAAACATTTCACTAGAATATTAATACTTATGTGCATACATACTTAATCACCTGGTCCATAATAACCGCAACAGTGATGAATCATGGCTGACTGAGGAGCTCTTAAAGAAATTCGGACCGATGAGTGAGTGTCACGGTAGCTCAATTGGGAGAGCAATCGCCCGGCTTGCGGGGGTTCGAGTCCCGCCTGTAGCAGTCCATGTGTGTTTTAATAGGACATCGTAATGAAATTCGCATTGTTAATGCTAAAAAAGAAAGTAACTATATTTTACATCAATATTTGCTGGCATTTAGTTGTAGACTTGCATTCGTCAAATTTTGTGTTGTCGACGAAAACGCTCCCGCTTATAACTGAGACAACAAGAGATGCGGTGCAACTTTTTGCATAGTACGGTAATTCAGTAATGACTGTGCTTTCATTGACCGACAACCCGAGAGTAACGGTCTGCTGGCTTGTTAGTGGAAGCCGAGCTTTATTTCTTTTGGTACGCCACAAAATACACAAAGAAACTTTTTTGACTCATTAACACACAGCGAGCGTAGCGACTGGATTTGATGTTTAATTTTATTTAAATATGCCCATTCTTCTCAATTCTAATGCATTCGTATTTTTACCACACGATAATTCGAATGTAACCTTCAAATAACTGTTGACTGTTCTAGTCCATGACAGCCACAAGATACATAATTAGTAGTATACGAATTTCAAATTTCGACCTCACGTTGTGTTGTCACAAGTGATAATCAAATGTACTTTTTTTACGAATGTAAACATTTTTCCGATTGCACCATAATCACTCTCCTGGTTCTCACCCGCTATAAAGATTTAAGAGCCATTTTAGAAATCTTTGACAGCAAAGCAGCTCTTTGCATTGATATGGCTCTTAAATTAAGGCTACAAAGTACATACCCAGACCATGAACAAACGCATTAAAATATTATTTTTTGAGTTTGACAGGTTACAGAAGTATGTTAGGTACTACATCTTAATACAACTCACTGGATGAACAAGTTAAGCTACAAACACATCCCTCTACCACTATCTTTTGCACACAAACCACCTAACTTTATCTCCTGTGCAGCAGTTTAAAGGCTTTCAAGGGTGTCGCGGGCTAGAGTGGCGACTAATTGTTATGTATTACATAAGTAAACACTACTTTCAATGCGCCCTTGTGCCAACCCTCGGGTAGGGCTGCCACTCGCCGCGGCACGAATCAAAACGCGAGATCTGTAATGGCGGGGGCACTTGCACTCGGGAGTAGGGTGACATATTTTGTGTAACTTTATGTCACTGTATGTTTTTTGTACGTAAATAACTTCAGTTACATTGTTTGTTCCTTAATGTGCACCGCCTGAATTTTCTCTGCTTAGCCCTATGGTTGACTGGTAGAGAATGCCTTCGGCATTAAGTCCACCATTGTACACATGTTTGTGCAGAACTTTAATAAATAACTATCCGAGGTATACATGATACTAATTTCTGCAAGGTAGAGCTAAGAAAACGAACGTTCCATATTTGTTGCTTCGGTTCACGCGAACAGTAGACAATGAAATGATAAACTTTTTCACGGATTATTTCGCGAAAGCTAAAATTAAATGTAAATAAATCGCGAAATAATACCTATGTAAAAAAGTGTATCATTTCACTAATTTTCCAGTTAAAAAACCCGGGCCAGAAAAACAGCTAGTCAGCTTCAAAGCCTGAACGGTTTTGACAAGCCATAGCTAAGAAACACCGTGATTCAATTTATCTTTCGAATTAAAAAAAAGCTTTAAAATCGGTCCATCGGTGGCGATATGACGCGACAGGTGTGACGCGACAAGTGTGACGCGACAAGTGTGACGAGACAGTGCGATGCGACAAGCGATGTGCAGGATAATAAAAAGGATTCTTAATTTAAAATACGAGTAGGTATATATTAATAATTATGTAAAGAAAATATATCAAGCGAGCGAAAAAAGTTACTGACCGGTTAGTCTAACACGGCTGCTACAAAAAACCTTTTAAATCGACGGTAGCGACGGTAGCCAGCAGATCAGGCTACCTATTTTTGATGCAAAATCGTCCGTATGACAAGCGCATAAGTTATCACAATGTTTAACTTGACGCGCTGTCACCTGTACACGAAATGACGTAAGCGAACATCTATTCCTAGATAAAACAGACGCTTAGTCACCCCTAAGCCTAGGGAGACAAGTGGGGGGAGGCGGGGGCTCTTTGTTTCCGGAGTCATTACTTTGTCGAAGGTCCTTCAGGCTACATACGTCATCCGACAGAATATTTTGGTTTCCCTCCCTGATTCATGCCACGGTACATTGTGAGGTGAAGGAAAACTTTTCTAAGCAGGTAGCGGTAGGTGAGGAATCTTCATTAAACCTTGATTGAAACTGTGCCTTGTGAAATGCTGTTTTGGATAAAAAAGGAAACGTTGGCGAAGGTAGGAAACAAGCTAATCTGGAACTTAAATCAAAAGACGCATTTTCTTTCACGAATTTGATAATATAAGCATTAATTGAAGCGTAAACATGCACTGAAAAGGTTTGGTTACTATCAATAAGATGGTGCTATTGTGAAAATGGTTCGAATGAAATGTTCGTTATTACATTGTTTTTCGGTACCTATCTAGGTATTCAATGATTAACACGCATTAATAAATAATATTTTTTACAAGGCATTGGAAATATAATTACAGATTTGCAAACAATAAATTGACAAGACCATACAGGATGACATCAATCCATCACAACTTACAAGCACAACTCTACGAACAACAAAAAAACTGTCTCGATAACTTTTTATCAGTGATCGATTAACATTCGCAATCATCGGAAAATAGATTTCTTTTTTTATCACACAACCTGTGGGAGGATGAAGGTTTGGAATGTTACTTTTTTGCGAATTGCAGCATCTTCCTATAAATAAACTTGCAACAGGCATGATGACACCTATCGCAAATATTTTCAAGACGTTAAAAAATGATAACCTCTCTTTATGAAATTTATAAAATCAATATTCAATTGCACAATGTTCAGTTACTTATTGACTCCGATTTTTGATACTCTAACGTGTCGTCACATTAGAGTATTCCCATACAAAGTCTAAAAAGATATTGTATAGGTTTGTGGATCGCTGGTGCGCGTGCTATGTGTGTGTGTTTCCTACACATGCCTAACCAACAATAGGGTTAATTGTACAATAATATAATATAATAATATACAACAACATCACATACATTGCAGCTTTTATTGACATGGCTAAAAACTCTAAATTACGAGGACACGGAAAACTTACTAAATTAGAACACAAGTTGTTATGAGTAGTCTACACTCACAAACGCACTCTTGTAATTATCACCCACACAACACACAATCAAATATACACACACATATACAAACAAACAAACACACACACACATATATTTATATTATATACAAACAAACAAAAAAGACACGAACAAGACACTACAAATCTAATATACAAAACAAAGATTTTGATTTGCTTGTAAGCTAGGTTATTTAATTATATCTGAAGAAAATGATCATTTTTTATTAATGTAATTACGTACAGAAAGAGTGGGTTTCTCCTAACACAAGTGTTTTAGCTTAAAAGGAGATTCCCAATGTAAGTGTCAAATTACTTTTGTTATTAATAAAGAATTTTGAATTAAAAAAAATACATTGATCTGACTCCGTGGTTAGTACGAGTAGCTAAAGCACTTGTGTTACAGATAACAGAATCAACAGTGGTATTACAAATAAACTTAATTTAATACACATAACACCCAGACCGGTATTATAAGAAGAAGAAAAAAATGTCTCATCATAGGAGGCTATTTAAATAATCCACAATATAACCTGCGACTCCGAGAGAGAGAAATAAAGTCTTTTAAGAAATTAACATATTAATTCTGGGATCGCAATACATCTTCGATAATATTATGTACTTTGTATCATATACATATGTAAAAAAATTGATAACTTTATAAAAAATAGTATGTACACTCGTAAAACACAAAAAAAAACAAACGAAAACCGGCAGTTCCAAATTTACGATTAGTTAAAACAAGTAATTCTATATGGGTAACTGTATTAGATTTTTCAATAACAAGTCAAGCTTCTAAATAATTAATTCAAGATACACGTTAAAAATACCCTGAGGGTATTTTTATCTAAAAAATATTATGAGGTTCGAGATTATATCAACGACAAGAACACGGTAATATTATCCATACAGTATTCCATCTCGGCCGTGTCCTTGAAATAAGTACCTACCGCCGCGTGGTACGTAAGCATGAGATAGGGCTGTCGCTGTCGCCTACCCACAGCGTTTTAATTGCATCTGCCTACTTTGAGTTTCTATCTTGTTTTGAGATCGTAAATTTATTACTTTTTATTTACTCGTATAAGCACAGATACTTAGTTACAATATAAAATATTAATATGATTAAATGAAATTCTTTGTGAATTGAATAGAAAGTGTTCAATAAAAATGCAAGTTTTTTTTATTGATTGATATATTTAATTTAAAATTATGATTATGTATGTGACTTTAAAACAAATCGGTCTTATAAATTTGCGACTGAAAAATATTTGCGCCTTGAATGAGATGTACGAAATGCTTTATTATTATATTTAAGTGTATAAAAAATCCGCATTCGAATATAAAGCTTGATCAAAAATTGTTTTGGGAAACATTGACAAGGAGGAGAAAAAGGAATATGTTTTACTTGGATATAGATGCCTGAAGCGACTTTACAATTTATATGTTTAGTTTTAAATGAAGTTCGAAATATTTCCTCCATTTTTTCTATATATTCCACGAAATCATCGCTGGGTACAATTAAAAAAGTTTGCGAAGTATTCTTACTATAGTCCCGGTACCTTAAACACCGACTTTCTGAGCTGAAATTGTGGCTTCTTTGATCAGGCTTCACATACGACTTGAAAACGACACAGTCATCATGTTTCTCCAAACAACGCTTAAGAAGATATCCACAAATATAAAAAAGTGCATTTCTTTCTGGCATATCTAGCTGATTGTAATCGGAACTAGTAATTTGGATGCTGGAAAATTCTTCATAATTTGCATTTGATGTTCTGTCGGTTGATACCGGTAATGCATCGCTATCAACTTCTTTGCTCGTCGTTTGAACTAGAAGTGTTCCGAAATCTTCTGCACAATTTCCTCCTTTTGGAGGTTTTATGATGTTGCAGAAAAATAAATTTTTGAATGCGGATGCAAACTGTTTACATGTTGGATTTAGAGCCGTGCCATTTTTCGTTCGTATTTGCCCGAATAAATTTTCTAGCGCATCTTGATTGCATCGTCTTGTCATAAGAAAATTATATCCTTCCACCCGCAAGTCATCAAACAAAAGCATTATGGATTTTATAGTGATTTGGAAACCATCAATGAATTTAACATTTGATGTGACGTCCCTGCCATTCTTTGGATTTTTTAATTTTAACTCTTTGAAAAAGCTAATCATTTGCTTGAAAAATGCCTTTTGTGACTCATTACCTTCATACGCTCTTTTATATTCATAACTATTTCTCAAATTAGATGTATTCAAAGAGTCGAATAAATTATTCATCATCATCAACAAATTTGCCGTGTCTCTGCCGGATTCTTCAATTTCACTGTTATCTATATACGTACATATGCCAGTTGAAACGGACTTGCTAAGAAGTTGTGTCGCATAGCAAACCTTCATTTTTTCGAAGTTGGTAGGTTTGATATGGCTGTTATTAAGTTTAGGTGCAAGCCTTAAACTCTTTTTAATATCTTGATCATAAAACTTTACAATATGATCGTATTTTGCAACAGAATTTCCGAAGTGAAAATCATACTGCATCAGGTTATTTCGAACATTTTTAATTAGATGCGGTGCATCAAAAATGTAATAATTTTTTCTATTATTTATAAAAAAATACGGTCTTTCAGTTGAAACTAATCTTAGTTCAGCAGCTTTCAACAAATCGGATCCTTGATCTGACACAAAAATACGGACGTTAAGACCAATCTCGAACAACTTTTCTAGTACTTTATCAATCCATTTATTTATTTCATCGTAGTTGCGACATTCTGAAATTAATGCGTATGATATAGGCTGTTTCCAGTTCACAAATATACCACGAACCATTATTACTAACGCATTTTTAGCGGGTTCAGAAGTCTGCAATCCTTCAATTTCGTGAAATCCGGTAATTTTGTCTTCCTTAATATTATAGTATAAATTTGCTTTTAATGACATAGCATCAATCATGACTGAACAAGTTTTTTCTGCTTCTGTCATTTGTGCAACTTTCAATTTAAGAACACACATAGCTCTTTCATTGATTTCAGTTGTTATTGGAAAAGAATGTTTGTACAATGTTGAAGGACAGGGTAAACATAACGCACCTTGCAAGAACCGGTACGCTTGTGGGCTGATGTAGTATAAATTTAAGCAGTAAATGATGTAGTCATCGTCGTATCGATTTCCTTTTCCATGTTCTCTTAGTTTACTTTGGGATTTTATTAGGAGAGCCATTTTGTCGGTCAAAAATTTATCGCAAAGTCGATGGAAAGTATTTGCTTCAGCTTTTTCTGTTTTAATTTCAGTTTCGTATAATTTTATTTTCTTTCTGCATTGGAGAAGATCATCTTTCAATTTTCTTTTCCTAGGAGTGTTGCTAGTGAGACTCGTTGAGGTTTGAGCAAAGATTTCATTCGTTACATTGTCGGTCTGTGTACAATTATCATTCATCAACAAAGCAGTTTGAGTTTGCTTGTCTTCTCTTCGAGAGACTTCTGAAACGAAACTGGCTATGCTTGGCAGCATCAACGATGGTAAGGCATTCTTTTTTAAAAGTTTCTTCTTTTCCGATTGTAGTATATCCTCCACATTAAAATGTTTTTCACAAACACGGTAGGAAGCAAACTTAGGTTTGTTTTCCAAATCGTCTCGACGGATCAATTGCAACCATTGTAGACGTCTGTAAGAAACAACTTTTATAAGGAAAAAAATCTGTTATAGTCAAAGGTTACAAAACTCTAATACTTATAAACTTCAACACCTACCCACTCAACCAAATTGCAAGAAACAACTGAAAACATTTTTTGTTTTCAACACACAGATGACCTCCAATAGATTCCGTATAGAGGGCCATCAAAAGTCACCGCACATGGTTGTTTTTGCTACCATAAGTGCCGATCTCTCGAGACGCGAAGTTAGTAGCGACCAAACATTGGACCCGTGCGTTACGCGTGTTTTAATACCGTAGAAAATATTGATAGCATAATAAAGTGTTTCAAAATGGCTACATGTTCAATAAAATGGTGTGGAAAGTCAAAGAGAACATCAAATATGAAAGAAGATGGTACCACATTCCATCGGTAAGTATAATAATTTGTAATTGCCAGTCTCAAGCAGCTCAAGTTATAATGGTCGAAAAAAGTAATCGTGTATTTTAAAACAAGCGCGCGTTGAAGTCTTTTTGAAAAGTCTCTTTCTCTCAAGTGAAATTTATAATAAGCTATCTCTTTCTTACGTAATACTAGTGATTGCTCAGTACTGACAAAAATATTTATCGATGTATTTTGTTAAAGTGCAATAAAATTTAAACTGTGTGGTTAAATTGCGATTATCGATATATTTATATCAAGGTATAAGTAACGTCAATCAGTAATGATTAATTTTCGGCTTCTTACTGCTAATATGATGATGAATGATTAATTTCAAATCACTAACGCCGAGCAATGTGCTTTTTTTGTTTGAATTCATACAACATCTCAAAAATCGATCTGATTTCGTACTAAGTAGCGTAAGCACTTGTGTTACGGATATCAGACAACAGAGATATTACAAATACATATTTTGGAACATGGAACAAACGCAAATGTTCATCACATGAATGTTTGTCCCAGGTGGAGATCAAACCCACGACCCGTGGCGCTCAAGGCAGGGCCACTACCAATTGCGCTATGGAGCCCGTCGTTTTAATCCATAACTGCAATATATTTATAAAAAAATGTGTAGGGCTAAAAATTTATTTCATGATTTATTTTGATATGTTTGGATTTGTGCACCTCATTGAGTTCAGTATATGTAGACCATATTGTATGTAAATTGTTGATCAAACATATTGAATGTATATTTTTTTTTTACTTATCTTATCCAGTAAGTTATTGTGACAATGCGATACCTCGTTTTGCATAATTAAATCAAAACTGTCGATACACCGTGTCCCATCACTATTTGATCACGGGGGCGGAGCAAATGCAAGTTTGACCTTGAACTAACCAATCATAGCAATATGGTCACGCTTCCCGCAACCCGCACCTTCCTCAAACTTTGGTGACTTTGAGACAATACAAAACAATCAACATACGGAATCTATTGGGGGTGATCTGTGTTTCAACACAACACACAAATTACGTAGTAGTGTTTCAAACACAAGACACAAATTACGTAGAAGGTACCTACTTACCTAATAATAAGTAAAATTATTTTTCAGACTTACCTTTCGGAGTTTCCAGGTAATCTAAAAAAAGTTATCTCTGGTTGCGTTATTGAGGAATTCATGCAACCAAAGACAGCACAATATATTCTACATCTCATGTTAAATAGCTATTTTTAATTTATTTCAATTAATAACTCGCGCGGTCACTGATTCAAAACCAACACACAAGTCCGTTCGTCACTGCGGCTCACCCGCGACTGTAGCATGCCACGCGCATGCCAAGAGCCGAGCGCGTAGGTATAGCTCGCGCGTCGTCCGTTTGTATGAAGATAGAATACTGTATGGATAATATTACCGTGACAAGAATGTGTAGAAAGTCCAGCCTGCACAAATCTCATGTACAAATCCTTTGATTAATTTAATTTTTTATGGCAGCGAGTGATGATGACTGAGTTTGTTGTTCTTGAGAAAAATGCTTCTCAGAATTTTTCTAATTGCCTGTGTATTGTCTCGAAGCGTGTTGATAGGGCCCAAAAGGTAATAAGACATGACACAAAATGTAATTCTGGCGTTCATAAATAGCATAATATGTGTCTTAATAATTATATTAAATCTTGAATCTATCTCACAGTGCACCTAAGTCTAGACATCTAGACAGTCTAGGAGAATAAAAAGATAAACTCTGTTGATTTCTCCCAGTAGACAACAATACTTGTCAGGAGTGTTTATTTATTTTTCATTGCTCGAAGGTACTACAATTGGCCATACTCCTACTAGGCGGTAAATAGTTACTGCCGGACAGGGTAGACTATCGTCAGCCTAGTATCGGTTAATTTAGAATAAATAGTATCGATAAAAGTTTTTTTTTAAATTTAGTAACTTTCGTTTTTAAGTATTTCACAACAAGTAATACCTAGCAATAGGACCTGCATTGTCTGATTTCGTAAAATAGATAAAATAAAAAATAATGACGTCCATACATAACAAAAGTTTCACACTAAATTCTAATTGTATGGATATTTCAATGCATCGTTATTAGGTAAATCATAATGACTTTCATTAATTGGCTAGTTTATACAAAATGCAAAAATAATTACACACAACTGTGCTTAATCATCATCTTCTGCGCAAGCCGATACTCGAATGGTTATTGCTAAAACTTGCCACTAGAACTATTCGTCAAACTTAACTATTGATACTTAAGCTTGTGATTTACAGGCATCTCTACCTTATCTAGACTCGTATCCCTACAACTTGCACCCATGTCAGAATTCTGTAGTATAAATTAGATTTCTTCAAACTTAACTATCGATAACAAAACTATCGATATACAGACAACTCTACGTAATCTAGCCAAGCCTAGTAAAAATATATTCGGTTGTGTTACATAAGTTTTCTTCAAACTCAACTATCGATAACAAAACTATCGATATACAGACAACACTACGTAACCAAGTCAGTCCCCCGGGGCCACTTGACCGCCTGCATTGTTGCCGACTCGTAAACCCACAGCTGGGATACTTCAATGTTTGCTATGACTATACTATGACTACTAGGTGCGAACGATTTATCGTGATAAGCGTTTGCAACTGTGGTACAGTTATTAATTCTCGGGAGGAAGCTTCATACGAGTTGAACTGGCTTGAATTGAGTGAAAAGTCATTGTAATATGTACTATTAGGGTACCGGTGCCTGCGTATTGCTTTAGTAGACTGCCTCGTTGGTGTAGTGGCAAAGTGTCTGCCTTACATCCGAGAGGTCCTGGGTTCGAATTCCAGGTCGAGCCAAAAAAGTGTTTCTGAGATTTTCTGTCATGAATATCTCAAAAACAGCTCGGAGTCGGGAAGTTGGCGGTTTTACACCCCCGTGCCTCGGAAAGCACGTTAAGCCGTTAGTACTTTAGTACCATGTCAAAATAACGAATTCGGCGGATTTCAACATCTTGTCAATGAGAATGCACAAAATGCTATTTTGACATGGTAATAAAATGTCGCTATAATTTTTGATGCTGACTGTACCTACCCACATGTAAACTGGGTTAAGTTTTGTATCTCTAGGTTTGGATGGAGCTTGGACCTTGAAAAGGCGAGTGTTTTTATCACGAAAAAATGCTATAAGTTTGTGGAATGTTTTTTATTTAAAACCGTTAATTGCGCGGTCTTCAAGAAAGAAGGTTAATTTAAGATCATTATAAATAATGGTACAGTGGCCAGCACGTCACGGTAAACTGCGGTATTTTATACGCTTGTGATACGGGCGCTTTTGCAACAATAATGGGCAGCCTGATACGCTGGCCATTTTGGCTGTACCCAAGTCATCACTACATAGTTTAAAGCAAAGTCGCTTCCCGCGTCTGCCCCTATGTCTCTATGTAATGCTTAGATCTTCAAAACTTCTTAACAGTATATGATGCAGTTTTTTTGAAATAGATAAAGTGATTCGAGAGGAAAATTTATATGTACAAAAAATATTGAAAAAATGCGAAAACACAAAATGATTCGCCAAAATGTATATACGCGTATAACTTCAAACCGACCGCACCAAATTGGATGACTCTTTTTTTATGTGTTCCTTACTGTCAGGAACAAGGTTTTCATATATTAAAAAAAGTTTTTTTTTCTTCTTAAAAACAACGGGCAAGACTACGGTTGCGGGGTCCTCTATATTAAAAGGTTAACTCCAGGTCATGATGACTATCACATTCAGTCTCATTCGCCAGTCTCAATTTACTCTGACGGGTGAGCTTCAGTAACCTACCTCACCGCAAAAGCTCACTGACACATATACCACAAAATTGAGCTTAAAAACCTTATCGGACATCGAGTCACTGACCCATGCGTCCTCGTTACACAATGCGTCTGAGGTCTTACCCTGAAAGCAGCCATACTCGTACGCACGGCCACACATCAGGCGAATCACTGCGGTATGTTATGCTTATGTAAGGAGGGTGATTTTGCAACGAAAATTAGTAGCTTGATGTGAAGCCGTGTGTACCAGCACGGCAGCGTAAGCGACTTCTTACCACTGCAGTTGAATATGTATTTGAAAAATATGGGGGAAGAACTAGTCGGACTGCATGTTGGAAAAGGAAGGGAGATAAGAAAATCTCGCAAGTAAACAAACCACCTACATTTTAGGTTTAAAAAATAACTAGTCACGAAATCGAAATAATCAGGTTTTGCTGCGAGTCAACTCTACACAGCGCCATCTAGCAGCACGGACTAGAACTACTAATGTGCATTTGAGTCTCCTTATTTTTATTTTCTTTGTTGTTATTGCGGCAAAAGAAATACATTTATCTATTAAAATGTTAACTGTCTATCTATTACGGTTCATGAGATACAGCCTAATCGGATAGACTGAAGAACAGTGATGTCTCAGTAGGGTCCCATCTTTTTCCTTTGAGTAAACCTAGCACGATAATTAATAATATAGAAGTATGGGGTAGTAAATATAAGTTAACCTTACACAGTAGCGCTCTTAAGAAGGTCCCACTTCCCGCCAAACTGGTCCCTGATAACGCTATCGTTACGTTCTTGTGCGTTTCGTCACAGTTACGCTTCGGAAGGCACGTTAAGCTGTTGGTCCTGGATAATATCGATAGAGATTAGTCCTTAAGCCTAATCATAGGCCCTCGGGCGGCGGCTTAATAACATCTGAAAGTAAGGTTGGTCGCTTACCTTACAAACACCCCTCCACCGATCCGCACGGAGCCCGCGAGATGGAGCATGGCTCGGACCACCTCATAGATGAGGTAAGGCCTGTGCCCAGCAGTGGGACGTAAAGGTGATGAGATGAACGGTTGACGTTAACCAATTGCGTTTTATTTGTTATGCTCCCGGTGTTTCCCGTCTGTTTGACGACGGGTTTCGGTATTTATACTTAAGTGAGTAGCGGCCCGAACTGGCTTGGCACGGGTGGACAATTTTTTTTTACATACATATAATAATAATAATAATAGTCCTCCTGGCCGATTTCGACCACGGCGGCCAATCTCAACAGAGATCAACCAACTACGCAGGAAATATTATAGTGCACGAGTGTGAGCGCAATACACAGGGGCACTCACTGTTCCATCACTCTCAAAGTTCGGTGAGACGAAAATCCGTCTCACATACATATACAATACAGTCTGTGTTCTTCAGGGATAATGTAGGATTCTAAAGGTAATATACATTTTTTTAAATTGGCCCTAGAGTTTCGGAGCCTATTCAAGTCAAACTAACTAACAAATCTTTTATCTTATAATATTAATGTACAAATGAAAGTTGCAGTGGTGAAAAACCGGCCAAGTGCGTGTCGGACTTGCCCATGAAGGGTTCCGTAGCACCGAGTGATATGAATGTTTTTATATTTATGACGTATAAATAAAAACTTCTCACTAGATCTCGTTCAAGCCAATTTTCGGTGGAAGTTTAGACGGTGATGTACATCATATATATATTTTTAGTTTTATCACTCTCTTATTCTAGAATTTACAGGGGGAGGGGGGACATATTTTACCACTTTGGAAGTGTCTATTCAGCTTAGAAAAAAGAATGTTGAAGACCTATCCTAACATACCCCACATGTACACGTTACAAGCTCAATTTAAAAAAAAAGTTTCAGTTTTGTACAATCTTAATGCGGTTCACAGCAGTTTTTGCCTTTTGGCTGTGAAACCCTCAAAAAGTATTTCGGTCGCTCTGTGGTCCATTTTCGGAATCTTTTTTGACAAGTCAAAGTTATACTGGATCAACGTCATATCGAACAATTTTTTTTATTATTTATGTTTTAATTGTATTAGCCTGGTAAAGTTGATTCCTTAAACTTATGCTTTGGTAACTAAATAAACAAAACTTCAATTCTCATCAAAACAATACAAACAGATTCGTCTTTGTTGTTTCTCTCCTAATTAAACCCTAAATAGCTTTTATTTCATGATAAAAATAATTATTATTGTCTACTGTAAGGCTAAGCTGTCAGCTATCAAGTATTGTTTTTTCATGAAATGAAGTAGACCTAACATCAAACCACGCGCGGAAATTTCGACCGGCCCTTGCATTCTTCAAAGAATTTTATGAAGACCGAGAAAAATCTCTTTGAAGTTACTGGTTACACAGCCTCGCATGAATCAGCTCGCCGCAAGTAATGGAATTTAATAACTGTTGAAAGCGCTTGCCACAGTAAAAACTGATGCAGTAGGTTTGTTTGTGTTAATAGTATTGTTTTTATAAGGACATTTATTTTGAATGCTAAACTACATTTAACTTTCAATTTTATACATGCATGCTATTCTATATGGCTGTATTAACTGTATGCGTTTTGACTTGTACCATGTTTAAAATCAAATAACTTAATTCTTGAAACTAACAATAATGAATCGCTGTGCTGTGTCGCTGTGTTCAGTTTCTAATAATTTTCAAAAATACCTCAGCAATTTTCAATTTTAAATACTAGTCTCTGCTAAGTTTCCCAAGAGTAGCTTAGTAATGACAATTCCATTCTTTGAGCCACGGTAACGAAACATAATACATTTTTGTGATTTACAGTGCTTAAATTATAACTCTAGGTCCTTAAGAGATAAAAACGATATTAGTAAATTAATTATTATAAGTTTTTTGCTTTCATGCAAATTCAACTCTTCTGAGCAACAGAATTTGTTCTTGTACGAATACAAGTGTTACATACTACTTACTTAAGACTGCTCCGAGTACTAATAATACATACAACCTGTAGAGTTCCTAATCTTATATATAAAAATGAATTGCTGTTCGTTAGTCTCGCTAAAACTCGAGAACGGCTGAACCGATTTGAATCGTTTTAGTCTTGAAATATTTGTGGGAATCCAGGGAAGGTTTAAACGATTAGAAAATAGGAAAAAAACATAAACAGCGGGCAGGACGACGTTTGCCGGGTCCGCTAGTAGTAGTCTCTTATATATAAAAATGAATTGCTGTTCGTTAGTCTCGCTAAAACTCGAGAATGGCTGAACCGATTTGAATAATTTTAGTCTTGAAATATTCGTGGAAGTCCAGAGAAGGTTTAAAAGATCTAAAATTAAAAAAAAGGAACGGGCAGGACAAGGTCTGTCGGATCCGCTAGTAAATATATAAGACTAATCACAGTTGTAAATACCTTTTTACGTACTAAATACGCTAGAGTTAAGGATAAACGTCGACAAGAAAGAAATCAGAATTGTTGGTACTGAGCCTACTAAACATTTCTACCAGTACTGCGCTTGTGCCGAATGGCCAATAAACTGGTCAAAACAACGGGACTCTGTTTACTTATGGCAGTTTTAATTGAACGCCACAGTTTCGCGTTTTTGTGCACCTATCCGATGAACAAAGCGATAACACTGACCCAATTGTTTGTGTCAGGAAATAGCATAACGTTTTTCAGAGCTTTTGAATCATCGCCTTGTATGAAGGTTACATTAGCTCAAATTGACGTATTATATTGGCTCGTGATCATGGCTGAGTGCAATCCAGTCGAACCGTCGAGCAGTGAGTTCAAAAATTACTCATTAAAATTTGACGCGTTTAAATCTCGTGTATTTAATATACATTGTAATAATGCAACATTAAAGATTCAAATCTTATACTGTACTTTGTATTTTTTACTGACGTGCCACCCAATTTGTTGCAGAATATTTTTTTAAATTCTTAACATAATATTTGTTTCTTCGTTTTCCGCGAACAGTAGACATTGAAATGATACACTTTTTTTTTACAGATTATTAAGCTATTTATTTACATTTTATTTCACCCTGACGTTTCGGACCCTTGTCAGCGTCCGTGGTCACAGGTAGACTAAGGTTAAAATAGAATGTAAATAAATCGCGAGATAATCCATAAAAAGTGTATCATTTCAGTAATATAGATGCTTTAAGCTCCGTGTGTTACAAACTATTTGATTCACATAATTACTATTATTCAATAACATCTCATGTAAATTCTACGTTTCCGTGTAAGTAGGTATATTTTGGTGTAGTGGCAAGCACATCAGGCTACCCATTTTTGTTGCAATATCGCCCGTATCACAAGTACATAAGATACCGCAGTGCTTACCGTGGTGTGCTAGCCACCGTACTTAAGCCTAAAGTCATTTGTATGTAGGTAACGAGTAACAAATTGACTTTTAAGTATCCGAAATATAGAACTTAAAACACAGTACAATTAGCCTCTGACCTTTAAATTTAAAGTTTACATTCGAAAACATGTTGATCTCAAATGCGTATGAAATCAAACCTAACACCAAGTGAGTATATTGTGCGGATGATGGATGCTTATAAACGCACAGACAGACACGCAATAAATTACGTGTGGAGAGCAATTTGTTGTGAAGTGCCCTGTCGATGTAGTAATAACACAATGACAACTGTGATGATCAACCTGAATGTGCAATCAGATATGTAGTAAATATTATGTGTTTAGATGTTACGAAACAGCCATTGAAACACCAGATTTTTTTTAACTTCTGCACAACTTATGTACAGTGGCGGACTTAATGCCGGAGGCATTCTTTACCAGTCAACCACAGGTCCAAGCAGAGAACATACAAGCGTTGCACATACAGATATGCATTTCTGCATTTCTGCATGCATTCTGATTGCACAAAAGAAAATGAAAATAAAATGAAAACTTACTAAATTGAAAAAAAAGGAACAGATAATAAATAGACAACATATTTCAACAGGTCTAGCACATATTTCAACATTTTATCATTTTTGTATGACAAAGTTCAAAATGTGCATTCTCATAATAGCAAAATTAACGTTTATTGAACGTTTCATCAAAAATATTTGCGGCCATTTCAAACGCTGGTGTTTTTATCGTAAACAAAATATAACTATATCACGCTTTTCTTATAGAATCCATTTGAAGTTTACTAAAAATTTTAAAGATAATAAATCTCAAATCTAATTTTATATTATAAATTGTAAATTTAATCAGAATTATCATTGTCGAAATAAGTCTTTAACTTTATTTGTTCAATCACTATTATTTTCTTCTATAACGCGTCTTACTTGCGTGGTAGGTTATGGCTCGGACCACCTCATTGTTGAGGTGAGGCCTGTGGACCTGTGTTGTGGTGAGGAGGTAACTCGTTTTACTTGTGTTAATGATGATGATGAGTGGTGATGACGATACAAAAATGACTTCTTACGTGATCATAAAACAAATAAATACCACGAGACACGCCACAACACTAAAACATAATATGGTGGTACCAAAAATGATCGGTGTACTTTACTTTTTTGGGTTACGGATTCCAAATGGCGACCAACGGGACTCACTTGCGAAGCCTGTCTATCCGCCTGTCTGCCTGTAGAGGGGTTTTCATTCATAGACCAGGCCTAGAATTTATAAGGTAGTGCAGCAATTCTCAAGGTTTATTCCATGGTTCCGTGATGCAGAGGATACTGACTGGAAACAGTACTCGTAAGAGTGTGCGGTAACTCCAATGCCATCTTGAGGATGGTGGGGGGTAGGCCCGAGTGTCCTATTGCTGATCATTGGACGGCCCTTTTGATCGGCTTAAAGAAGTAAAGAATCAATAAATTAAAATTAAATTATATTTTTATTTTGACATTACTTTTTTTACTTGACATTGGATAATTGACATTTGGATTTTAATTATTATTATTTAAAATTTATTGTCGATATAAAATTGAACGCATTCTTAAAATAACAATTATATTTAATAACCTAAACTAAGGGTTACTAACAATTTATTTGGAATCTCGTTCTGAAATTAAATATTTTAATTAGTAACACCGCCATTGCCGCCATGGTGCAAAGACGAAGTGCCGCGGAGGTTTAAGTTGATGTACCCCGTCCTCCTTATAACAGAGCAGTGCCCTTTTTAGAACGTCGGGAGTCCTACACTTCATCCTGCCTCCTGGCATTGATGAAGCATAGGAAATGCTACCGCGTCAAAAAAGCGGGTTCGTAAGAATTTGGAGAAAACACTTCCCTTTTAAACGTTCTTATGCGGCGTAGCATGATTTAACACTCACGAGCCACAGCAAATCACAAATTGACACGTGTCGAACGTTGGTAAGTCGCCTCGTTCAATTTTACTATGTCATGAAAAAAATACTTCTCGCACTTAGGCAATTCCTTATCATAAAGCACGTCATAAAGTTATCCTCCATCTTAATCTACCCATACCCGTGCTAAAAACCTTTAGAACACCCTAAACTAGGTTAGTGTTTCGATCATGAAAATGGTCAAGAGCGCGTTACATCTATTCTCGTCGGGCCTGCAATAAATTAACACCATATTTATGTGAAGTACCGGTGGGTGAAATTTATCGGTTTATCGTCCACCAGGGTCACGATATAAGCTCGCCTTCGTTATAGCCATCGGGAGGATATAGCTCTATTATGACTGAATAGTGCTGCCAAATGTACCGTACAGTGAGATTTGTTATGCTTCGAAAGCGAGCCGGGTTTAGAATTAGTATGGCGATAATTGTTGTTACTTTGAAAATAATATCAGAGATAAACGAATTAAATACTTAGCATTATTAGATTTAATAACGTTTAACTAGTAAATACGAAAAGCGTTGGAGTGATGATTTTTTTGCATTTACAAGGGACTGGGGACCATTAAAATTTATATATCCACGATATAGGTATATCCATACATATATATCCTCGAACCCTGAAAAATCTGAAAGTGATTTGTTCGAGAACTATTACGTCCGATGTCGGAAAATCGCGCTTGACTTCTCATTTAAGCGTATAATTATTGGAAACATTTTATTCCATGATTACAACGAACTAGAACAATTATCGCGTCGCAGAATCTTTGTCAGGATACAGGGCGTCCAAAATAAAAAGTCAAGAAAAGTGTACATCACCTTTGACTTAGGCTCTTACTTTTTTACATCCAAGTTTTTACAATACGACAGCACAGTAGATTATGTATACAGTATGTAGTTGATGGAATCAGGCGTTACTTTGAGGAAATTCATGACATAAGCTGAAAAAGAGAATTATTTTGCATTTAATTTCCACTAAACGACGCCAGGACTTGCAATACAACTGACAACCCGACGCAGAAGATGTACCTGGAAACACAACACTGACACCAACAAAACACTCGACGCGTTGGGAAATTTGTATGTACCTTAATTTAAACCAACGATGTTCTGAATACCTTCAAGCATTTTACAGCGTAACCGCAGACGCAAACTTAATTTAATTAATTTAATTTATTTACTTACGCGTACGTAAACTTATTCTATTAATTAACTCCTACTTTGGTTCTGTTATGTCGTTCTGTTTTTCTGTCACACAATTAATCTTTATGACAATCGGAGGACCCGTGCGTTTGAGGCAAACACACTTTGATGTTACAATTTCAAACATTTTCGAAGGTACCACTCTTTTTTCAAAATCAGGATGGGACCGACTTCAAAGCAATGGGCTTGATGACACCACCAATACTAATCGTTACAAAATTCTTTATCGTCTGTCAAAACAATCTGCTTGCATAGAATAGAATCTGTATGGGAATACTCTAACGTGACGTAACGTTTAGAATTAAAAATTAGTTTATACATACTTTAGATACTTTTTTTAACTTCATAGAGGTTATGTTTAATAAACACAATGGTCATGAGAATATTTACAATACAACATCATGGCGGTTTGTGGTCCTTGGAACAACTCAAGTAATTTTAATTTAAACATGTCTTTTTATGAATCTGATCTAAAACTGCGCATTGCTTAAACACTTTGGGTAGTTGACAGCATTAGAATACCTATTTTCTCCATTTTTCTCCCACCGCCTGTTGGTAATGTCTGAAAAAAGACGTCTTCTATATTTTTAGTAACATATTACATTCGCGGTTGCTTGCTTGTTTTAAAAACAGGCTACCTCAGGTACCTCAAATATTCCGAAGATAAAAGGAGGAAAGATAATACATTATTATTCAAATCTCGCATATCATTATCATAACAGAGTTTACTTTGACATGTGAGCGCCTTCACAGGAAAACACACGACGAGTGTTTTCTTTCCTTCTCGATAAATATAGGCTTGTTAAATATGCTTTAACGATTCAATGACTCCTATGGGCATTTATTTATCACCGATATATTGTTTGTTTTTTTCTGGAATGGAAATTCATTTTCATAAATTAATGTAAAGAAGTTTGGCGAAAGTCGACTGATCCGATTCCGTAGCTGAATGACAATGAAAACACTTTGTTTAAATAAACTAAAATTGGTTGAATTTATGACCGATTTTTCAATTGACAGATAGCGCTATCTGTTCGATAAATGTTTAAGATGGCTGTTTTTAAAATGTCAAACTTGATTATGCAGAAGGTCTAACCGTCATCTTAAATTTGGTTAAATATAAGGTATATTTAACAGTCCGATAAATATTAACCTGACTATTGTTGAACTCTTACAAAAAAGTGCATCACTATACGGTAAGTAATGTCGGCATCGACATTACTTCAGTATCAAAATTATGTCAATTTTTTATCAACTTTTTTAATGTATTTTTAGCTTTTTGCTTTGCTTCAAATAGGATCCATCCAACAGCCATTTTTCAAATTCAAATGTTTCGTTCTTCTTATTTCTTTCATCAATTTATTTTCGCGGACAGAAGACAGGGGATTTCCGCCATTTAAATAATCACCTTCTTCGGCCTTTCTTTCATTTCGTTGTTGAAATACCGTAGCCAACAGCTGAGTTGGGCCGCGTCAATGTTGTCTTTGCATTAGCATGTTATTACGTGGTAGGACCCGCTCTGGGATCTCATTTTGAGTGTTATATTCTTCAGATATATTAAAAAGAATTCGGAACCCATATTATAGGTACTTCTTTGCGTAAGTTTGGTCTGCAATTTTCAAGTTTACAAATTTAGTGGTTTGTGCTTTTATATTATTTTAGCCATTAAGTAATACACGCACATAAAGGGTCTCAGCATCGGTCAGCAATTTTAAGTAGGACGTGGATGTACTCGTGTAGATGTGGGTATTGTAGGTAACCGCAACATTTCATCTCGTAAAGCAAGTCAGTGTATATTTATTTGGAAAAGCAATAATACGAACATCTCCATAGTAATCCTCCTAGTAAGGAGCAACAAAAATTTAATAAAATGTTAAATTTTCAATATTTCATGTTAGTCTGAATTAGACTCCTAAATCAAGACAATAAAATGACATGGTACGGTACCATGGCCAGGCTACCCATTTTTGTTGCAAAATTGCCCGTATGACAAGCATATAAGATACCAAAGAGTTTACATTTTACTTAATCTGCTAACATGATGTAAGTTAGTTTTATATTTCGTCATAACTAACTCAAAAACTTATAAGTGTTCACCTGACTGACATTGGCAATAAAATCAAACTGAAGACTGATGAGTTAAACACAATAACTTGTTCGTAGGGTCATATCTACATCACTAAAGAACCGACGCGTGCGCAACCATGGATTTGCATAAATTAAACTATTTTATACAAGATGCAAGCCACTTGGCATTATGGCCCGACACGTTTACTACACTTGTATTAAATTGTTAAACAATAAAACCAATGCTTTGACAAACTAAAATTACCAAAATCCTCGAAATAAGAAATATTCTTTATACCTTTTAACATCGAACAAAAAGTTAGTATCGATCGATTAATCAAATCGTGATTCCTATCGTTCCGAGAAACAATTTGATTAGGAAATTCGCCGAAATAATAAAAGTTCTACAAAGTTACCAACTTGATTGTGCCGAGCTTCTAAATTTACCCGACAAAATTAATCAGCAATCAATAAAGGAACGATCGCTTTCGGAGAAAATTGACCGAAGAGTGTTACAGTATCAACGAACAAAAATTCAAGCTACTTGGTGTTCATTTAAACGTGTAAATAGGGTCCAAATACCGGCACAGTTAGTTAAAGTTTTGCGGTAAGTACGGGCGTGTTGCGAAAGATATGCGGACCTTGTAAGGTACCGCAAAGGCGAGATAGGTATATGGAAGAGTAGCGTTGGCAACATAATTAAATGGCTATTAGTGCTATTATTTTTTCTTTTTATTTAGCCCCAAGAAACGATGGTGTGACGACATGGTCAATACAACAAGGGACTGGGAAACGTTGGCAATGGACAGGGACAGGTAGAGAGATTTGGGGGAGGCCATTGCCAAGCAGTCAGATGATATAGACTAAATAAAAAAATAAAAAAATAACTGCTATAGCAGGTTAACTTTTGGTGCGATATGCCAGAGGCAGCAGAGAAGCAGAAAAAGCACATTTTTTTATATTGTGCTATCCAAACATTTGGCCAAAATCTCACCAGATGTTTAGAGACGATATGGCCGAGGGTGGATTATGTCTGTTTATTGTTGATATATTTTAATTGAAATATGAAACCTTTGATTGGGCATTGGAATCGTCAAACACTCTCAACGTTAACAGTTATTTGATTCTCGCAATGTGCGCCTTTGCCTTTCAAGGAAGATGTATAACAGAAAAATAAAGACGATTCTAACGTCTGTAGTACCCTATGCTCGACCAACCCCGGGACCAACCAACAACGGGAGTGCAAAAGATGCGGGTTCAATTTCCTCATCAAGCAATCGATCTACATATAGTAATAATGTAATCTTTGGAGGATATTTGACAATAGGAATGCAATGTTTTAATGAATGACGTGAATTTAGAGTTAACGAATGAAATGCCCACTACTATAACTAAAACTCGTTAAAAGCTTATATTCCATCAAAGAGTCTTCAAATCCAATGCAGCATGGATGCAATTTCTAAAGCCTTTGTGAGTCGCAATATCGTCTGCTGTCGGTGGCAAAAGAGCCGAAAATTTCGAGGGTTAGATTGACGCAGATCCGAGTTGCTCAAAAGGTTCCTTTCGTCAGCATTTTTGGGTTACTTTGATATACCTCTAAATCACCTGCGACTATTTTCATGATACGCAGATCATTGACCATACCCTATAATTATTATGTTTAATGTTCCTTTACAAATGGTTTTAGGGATGTTAAAATATTAGACTCGGATTCAACTTCCGATGGTCACAGCTATGAAACTTTCAGGCAAAGGTAGACTTGTAGAATATTGAAACCGGCCGTAGTATAGTAATGTAAACTAAACTAACAGAAATCGTGATCTTATAAAACACAATACGGTGAATAAAACCTTCTCATTGTATGAGCACTAATTAGTCATTAATATATCTTATTTTGCTTTCGCACGGCACGGACGCGCGTTGAAGTATTAAAATCACTGAATTCGGGAAGAAATTCTCGTAATCCATAACACTTACTTACATGTTAGATGAAAGACTATAAATATTTAATATAAATATAAATAAATAATAAATATTTTCAAAACAATTACGCCAATTCTCTAGTCCCAAATTAAGCTACGAGGCTTGTGTGATGGGTACTAGACAACGGATAAACATAGTTAAATACTTTTTTTTTGTAAATAAATACATATTATACATAGAAAACACCCAGACCAGTACAAACACACATGTTCATGCACACTTATGCTTGTACTGTGCGGGGATCGAACCCGCGACCCTTGGTTTAGAAGTCCGACATGTGAACCACAGCACCAAGCGGTCGTCAAGGCACTATAGATATGAGTATATATAAATTCTCAAGACAGCTTAAATCCGCAGAGATATTGCTAGAAAACTGTACGTCTTTTTGTCTAAGGTCGCGATGAACAGATCCAAATATAGAATATCGTTGTATTCGGGCTTACTCAGAAGAAATAAGAAAACTTTTTACAGCCATAAATAAGGGTTGCCGTCCGAAATATATTGCCCGGCGATGGTTCTTTCTAGTGTTGTAAATTGCGCTATGATACCAATTTATTCGGTAAGTACTCTGTATTTTATTAAACTTTCTTTAATATATAACAGGCTTTATTTGTTTAGTATTTTTGGCGTATACAACGCTTTTTTTTAATTTCGAAAAGACAACACTTAAAAAATTCTTTTCGTTTCATTTTTTTTCTTTTTTTAAGTGTTGTCTTTTCGAAAATATAACAGGCTGTCTAGACAACTCTATAACATACAGGGTGTCTCAGAAACAATGAATAAACCTTTACCTCTACCTAATCTACCTCTCTAATCTAAAATTTTGACTTTGATAAAAGTATCTCGGTTTTCGAGATAGTTGATAGTTTGTGTTTTTTTAAATGCCACTTTCGGTTGGTTTTTAATGTACCATTTTTACAAATACGGACTTTATCTTGTTCCGTTTATTTTTTAATTTCTAAAGAAATAGTACATTTATCGAGAACAATTGTTAAAATTTAGTAAGCTAACCACAAAGTGATTCAAAATAACAATGTTCCAAAATAAAATAAAAAACCAGTAATTATTTATGCTCGTGTTTGGTCAACTTCCATGTAAAAAATTTTTGGCGCTATTTGTGCCCATCGAAAAGGTATAATAAACTTGTTTTTACCTCTATGGGGCAAAAAGATAGATGGCAATAGTCTTTGAAACAATCATAGAATAAATTAAAATACAATGGGCCACTACGAAAGTAGCTTTTATGGCAAAACTAATGGGAAGACTTGAAAATATAAGGTATAAAATCTGCCTGTACCTATCAGAAACAAATATGGGATTACTTTAAACAGCATACAATATCCGCAAGTTACCTAATAAAACCTGAACTGATCTAACTTATTTTGATATAATCCTTTGAGTGTGGTCTTACATTATTTGTTACTCTCACAAATACCACACTGATATTCCATCAGCGGCCATAACTTAGACCTAAGTGATGACTTTGTGTTTGAAATTTATTAGCGCTACTTTTTAGGTCTCCTAAATCGAGTTAATTTGGCCCTAATGACGAGTTACGGCCTCGTTAGGAATAAACGCGCAAAATTTTAAGCACACGCCCTGTGGCGGGCGTTCAATATACACGCTCGCCTATTTAATTTTGTCGTTATTTTAATTCGGCAGTCTTTTGAAATTCAAAAGACCAGTAAATATTATGTCTTCTTATAATTTACGTAGACTATGATAAGTAGGGATTCTGATGTTTGATACCTATATCTGGCTTAAAAGTAATGTTTGTGTGTTTTTGTTTGAGTACGAGTAGTTGTGGTACAGAGAAAAATCTATTTGTTGTTTGCACGCTGTTTTTTATTATCTCTGTTTTTTTTAATGTTTGGCAAATAAAAATAGTTGATAATTTCATGCAGCACTTCGGGAACTCACCTCAATCCAGTTTACTCCAGGTCTTCCACTGTCACTCCACAGTAAATATCTGGAAAGGGAAGAATTGCTTTTATTTAAAAATAATTTATTAATTTCAATAAAGTGGTACGTGACGTAGCTAGGTACCACAAGGCACTTAGCTCAACAAACCCTCTTTAATCAATTATTGCATCGCAGTGAGTCGTTTGTCCACTGTCGGTATTAATCCGATCAACTAAGTAATATGATGATTTAAAATCACGATCTTAAAACGGCCGTCCAAAATGCTGACTAATTGTCACTCAGAATGTCCCATTATCCATCCCGGGACGCGCTGGCAAACGAGCTAATTATTTTGAATGTAACGGTACAAAAGTGAGGCCCTTAATAATACGGGTCTAACATGGCGCGCGCGGAATGCGAGGCAAACGCGGAAAGCAGCAAACTGCCAAGCGCCGGACAGTTGCCGGCCACCGGTAATTCCTGAAGAATGCTCCATAGGGCTGCCCCCTACTCATGGTCCCGTCCCACTAATGGCACTGGTGGGCACCGTCTAGTTTTTGTGGTTATACGAGCTTCTATCAAGTTTGGGAGTCCCACATCACCCATAGTCATAGCGCATGTTCCAGTCGCGAAAAAAAAACGCTTTCACCTAAAAACATGGCATTGGAATTTTTATTTGACGTTCCGTGTGCCTGCTGGCGTATAAAATTACCTACGGATACACCATGAAAAAAAGGAAATTCATTAACAACTTACCTGAGTGATTACTATTAAGCTTACAGTAAAAGAACTCGGCAATATTAAACAAGTGTTTAGTTAACCTAAGTAATAATACTTACACATAAGTGTTTCAAGAATAAGATCCCATGTTCGACTCTAAAGACCCTAAATTTCATTCAGCCTGGGTTATGAAGTACCTACCTATACCATTACAGAAAGATTTTAGTCAAATCCAGGCATACATCACAAAGATTCGACTTAAATAGGTAATTGTTAATTGGGATTCCAATTTTCAAGAGGTGTGAGTAAAATATTTATCTACATGTAACAATATGTTTTGTGTCGTTCTTAACCAAATGTCATTATGACAACCCTAAGTGGATTGGATGCGTTTAGAATATCCGAGAGATCTTATTGTGCGTTTTGTCTACGTTTAGTAGCAGTCGTGCAGGAAGTAAATCGTTTTATTAGTATAAGATAGAATAACATATGATGGATTCCTTCTTTTTGTTGTGTAATTCCAATAATTAATGTGCCAAATTACTTATAAAATACGAAGAGCTTTGAGCTATTTAAAAGGCATGTATTTGACAATACGGAGTACCAAAGTTGTACTCATAATGAAATAACGGACTTCACAGAGAATTTTCTAGCTCACTTCAGATGAAATAGTGCCAAAGGTCAGAAGAACTAAACTAAGTCACATTTTGAAAAAAACCGGTCAAGTGCGAGTTGGACTCGCGCACCGAGGGTTCCGTAAAAACCTGTAGATAAGGAGTAGTAACTTTAAAATTTTCAAAATTGTCAAAAAAAATTATGATGTAACTGAAAATTTACACTTTTCGTAATGTTTCCTATATTTGTACTATAAGACTTGACTTCGTACTAAATTTCAAGATTCTAAGTTTACGAGAAGTACCCTGTAGGTTTTGATTCCCGTGCGAGTTTCGAAAATTTGCGGAAATTTGCGGCCTAAATGGTTTGCGATGGCTTAGAAGGTTGATTTTTCTACAGCTTCCAGCGACAGTAGACCTAAGTATCATATAGAAATTTCAGTTTGATACCTCCACGCGTTCCTGAGAAAAACGGTCTTGACAGACGGACGAACGGACAACAAAATGATCTTATAAGGGTTCCATTTTTTTCTTTTGAGGTACGGAACCCTAAAAACAGGTGTCAAGTCCATAATAATACAATTACAAATGACTGGAGCTTAGTACTAAAAACTGAATTACGGGATTGTGAAATGCCAAAGTATTTATTGCAATTCTTTAAAAGCCTCCTCTATAATTTCTGTTAGAATAGAGTTTATTATTCTTGTTATCATTTGTTGCTCGCTTGTTTACTCGCTTGTGTAACAAATATCTTGAAATCAGTTTCAGTTTAAATCGTGTCATAAAATCCTATTCTTTGAAATTTGAAGAAGAAGAAACCATTTTTATTCAGTATCACATTTTTACCAAATAGAAAAAAAAATCACATACACAAGATACTGAAAGGGGGGATATAATAATACAAGATATTGATACTGCAATTAAACACGTTGACTAAGCGTCGTCTAGCTATAGTGTTGAACGATTTAACAAGTCAGCTAAATGAGGTATAGTCGTGTGGTTAAATAGCATACTAATTAAACGGCAATTTTAACCATTTGGCTGCGACATATAACTGAAATTCAGCGGTGTATACCACGAGTAAACAATCCGTTTACCTGTCATATGAAGTGTAGCACGAATCCAACCAATTGGAAGATCCAAAAAAAATGATTTGGACAAATAAGCAATTATTTTCGTTGTCGTTTTTAGTCTTTCCATCCTCTCTGTAGAACAGTCGACCACATTTTCCCTCGGGAACTGTGTCCACACCAAACCGCAGTTTATTGGCAACCGAGGCTCAGTAGGATTCAAAGTTTATTGGGCACTAACCAACACTTTACTAAGTACCAACGGTAATTTTAAATTAATTTTTAATGTGAAACGAATACTCTTAGTGCAGTCGTGTTGCAAAATATTTATAAACTTACAAAGAAATAGAAATTACATTTCGGAAATGGTGTGACTTTTATCAGGAAAAAATGTATATGATAGGACACCATGTATAGTTCGAGTACGAGTAAATATAGTAAAAAGAAGCAGTACTTATTACGAAAGTCTTTTCCAACTTCTGAATAAGTTATTTCCTAGATAAGAACTTAACTGAACTTAAGTTTTGATCGCATAGATAATGCTGCAACTAAATTAATACAATGGCAGCTCAATAAAGTTATTTCCTCCAAATAGTAGACAAACAATAACCAGATCGTTATCGAATTCAAAACTAACTCAAATAGCATGAATTTAGTAAAGTAGAGCACATAAAATTTGTAAATCTAAAGTGCCCTAACCATTTGTTATCATACCAATTCCCGGAGGCATAGTAAAGATTACGGGGTCGTAACTAAGCTTGGCTGATAGGAATTGTGCAACTTTGTCACAATAAGCATTCTTTTAGATCATTATTGGCCAATCATTAATGACATTATTCGATTTATTGGCGACGTTGAAATGCAGCCTGATCCTTAAACGTGCTAAGGCAGAAGCGAACGCGTATCGGAATCCATTCTATGCAAAAAAATGTACAGTGTCCCAAAAATTTGGGTCAAGCCGACGCCTGAAGGAAGACAACTCCAAGCTGAAATACCCCAATGGATGTTCCTGAATTTTTGTTATTTTCGAGTAACTATACTTTTTAAGATTTCATTTTTGTTTGGCTTTAGAACATTACCTATATGTTTTTTACTGATATTTGATCAGTATTTTTTTCTTAACAATGCATAGTGATTAAAAATAAACAAATATCCTTTCTAACATTAAAACAAAATTGAAGAGAAAAAGCATCGATATTGAAACAACTGGGTACGATGAGACTAGAATTGAATCTTCAATTGTAAAAATGAATTTGAAGAAAGACTTTTCATTGCTTTTTATTGTCTTTAAAACTGCGCAATAACCTAGCTTTTATTTTAATACAAAAAAATGTACTCAATGGGATATTATTTTCCCGGTCTCTGAAAGTGGTAAGTCGGAAATCTTGTAATTTTATACTTACTTATACAATACAAAAGTTTGCCTATTAATTCTTCTATTAGCTTGACGCCAGTGAATTTACCCTCATGAACTTCGGTTATCTAATATATGTAGCCTATGTTTATCACGGATGTAGGATTCTAATGGTAAAATAATAATTTAAATCGGTTTAGTAGTTTCGGAGCCTATTCAATTCAAACAAACAAACAATCAAATATTTCTTTTTTATAATATTAGTGTAGATTAATTTTCTTATGACTTACCCCATACGGACAAAACAGGGATCTTGCGAAAAGATACTTTGGCTGCGCTACTGCGCGCCGCGCTCTCCGTGTTTACAACAATGTAAATTGCGTGTTTTAGATCCTATTATGCAATTGCATGGATTAACGGATCAGAGTACGAAGTTTTATTTTCGAGTCGGAAGTAGAAAGTAGTTATTATTGAAGATATGTAGAGTAGTTGCTCATTTTTTTAAATAATAATGTGTTAAGAAAACTTTACCGCTGCGTACTATAAGAACAGAAAACTTTATGTTTGTAATACAGATTGGTGATGAAACTTTAGTTACTTTGATAAAGGCCTTGCCACACAGTAGCGCGACGTCTTTTTTCGTTGTAACTTTCATAGAAAAATCAAATTAAAACGTGGCGCTACAACGTACTGCCGTTATTGTGATGACGCCTTTATATTCTAATAGACCTACAGATGCACTTTTACACGTGCCAACATATAAATTAACCCTACCACTACTTCGGTAAAATTTAGGCTAGTGCTGAGAAGAAACAGCATAACAGCTCAGTCACTTTTATCACTCTTTTCAAATTTGGTAACGATGGTGGAATTGAGCTTCGTAACATATCTATAAATTCAATTCTAGAATCTTCTATTGGAAATGGAAAATGGTTGAACTAAAACTACAGTTTAACTCTCCCTGAATCAAAAGCCCTTGAGTCAGACAACTAACTTAGCTGGACACAACAGATTAACACTTAAAGCCTTGTTAGATCAGAGGCTCTACTCTGCGATTCTTGGATTCTATCATTATATCTGAAACGTTTTCGTAATTTAGAAAAAAAAATCAGTACCATTTTCATAAACATATTATTCATATGTTCATCCATAACTCCAGAACGGCTGAACCAATTTGAATAGTTTTAGTCTCGAAATATTCGTGGAAGTCTAGAGAAGGTTTAAAAGATCAGAAAATTAAAAAAGCAATGGGCAGGACACCGTCTGCCGGGCTCGCTAGTTAATTATAAAGATTATCAAATTGTTTTTCCTTTCTTTCAGTACAATAGCCACTGCACGATCCGAAAGAAAAACGTTTTTTTACGAAATGTTTTTCTTTTAACCAAGACACCAATGTCGTGTCATCTCTTGCGGTTCTTAAGTTAGGATTTTATAAATACAAGTATAATATTAAAATGAAGCAAAAATACAAACTATGATTAAGTGCTTTAGCTACTTACCATGGAGTCCGATCAATGTATGTGATGTTGTTGTATATTTAATTATTATTTATTATTATGACTTAAGAAATAGGGTCCCACTAGCCATCTGGTCTCAAATCCACTCCAGATTCAATCAAACAGACAAGAGACTTCAATCACAGCGAAAGCGCTTGGCCGATATCATGACAATATTCTTAAAGTTTTAAATTAAACCGCAAGGGCACATATATGAATTTCTGTCGCCATGACAAACGACTGACTGCATGTCAAGTTGACATGTATTTTTCAATGTGACTTTGTATTTTTCAATAAAATAAAGAAACTTTCAATGAGTTCTTGAAATGTATGTTTCGCAAGAATTCGTTTTTTACATGTATTTAACATTGTATTTTTCGCTGACTGTTATTTTAACGATTTTATATAAGCAAATTATTCAATTACCAAGTGGGCAATCGTAATTTATTTCGATTAATTATTTTTTGTCATTTGATGCAGCAGATTCATTCAGCAGCTTAACGATTGCAATAGTGTTATTGAATTGTATAAACTTTTTTTTGTAAATTAAAACGTTTTTCTCCTAGTGCCTGATAATAAATAACGTTAATAATTTCAATAAACAGTGCTATTATCTTTGATTGTTTTTTTTTTCATTTATTGTAATTTATTAAAAATATATTGATTAATACACGTATTATATTTTATTTGTTAAGTTTTTTTTTGCGTTCACAACGCTATTTTTTTAATTTCGAAAAGACAACACTTAAAAAATTCTTTTCGGCTCCGGTTATCGGGAAGGATTCGAACCCCCGACCTTTGGAAGTCCGGTCCAATGCTCTGACCACTGAGCTACCGAGAACCTTAATGGAGTCGTTGAATTTTGTAAGTGCTTTTTTTAACGCTTTGAGTCAGCGTATGTTTCATCAATGATTGTGGGAGTCACCCTTAAATCACCCGAGAGAAATATTTTTACAAATATTTGACAATCGGTTAAGATGAAACAGGCTATAATATTATTTGTTAAGTAGTTTTTAACCGATAACCGGATCCGAAAACATTTTTTTAAGTGTTGTCTTTTCGAAATGAAAAAAATATCGTTGTGAACGCAAAAAAATACTTAACAAATAAAATTATAGCCTGTTTCATCTTAACCGATTGTCAAATATTCGTAAAAATATTTCTCTCGGGTGATTTGAGGGTGATTCCCACAATCATTGATGAAACATACGCTGGCTCAAAGCGTTAAAAAAAGCACTTACAAAATTCAACGACTCCATTAAGCTTCTCGGTAGCTCAGTGGTCAGAGCATTGGACCGGACTTCCAAAGGTCGGGGGTTCGAATCCTTCCCGATAACCGGAGCCGAAATTTAAGTGTTGTCTTTTCGAAACACGTATTATAAATGTAAATTTGTATTTTTCAAATAGCCCAATTTTTATTATTCTAAAGTTACATGTATTTTTTTGGAAAGATTAAGTAAGTGTCAACTTACCACCGCTGCTAAATCGCTTTAAGTCGCGAGTCTATCGGCGCGACTCGCGACTTCCAGCGATTGAGCTCCGCAAGTGTGCCCTTGCTCTTAAGTTCTACTCATTTTCTTATAGGCAAATTTTTTGATTTGGTCTGTTTTTTATGCAATCATTTTAGTATTCCAAAACTGACTGCCTCGTTGGTGTAGTGGCAAAGTTTCTGCCTGATGCGAGAGGTGGGTTCGAATACCAGATCGAGCCAAAATTGTTTCTGAGATTTTCTGTTATGAATTTCTCAAAAACAGCTCGGAGTCGGGCGGGAAACTTGGCGGTGTTACACCTCCGTGCCTCGGAAAGCACGTTAAGCAGTTGGTCCGGCGCCTGATCTCTCTCCGGTCATGTCGGATTGCAGTCTCATCGAACTTTGAGAGTGATGGAACAGTGAGTGCACCTGTGTATTGCGCTCACACTTACGCACTATAATATCTCCTGCGTAGTTGACTGATCTCTGTTGAGATTGGCCGCCGTGGTCGATATCGCTCAGGAGGATTATTATTATGGGCAAATATTTCGATTTTAGTCTGTTTCTAATGTAAACATTTTATATTCCAAAAAGAGAAAAATATGACAACCGTCTCTAATTGTATAAGAAAGTGTGACAAAACCGTAAAGGTCACTGTTATACAAACCCCTGTAACAATGAATTGATGACGACCATCATGAAATCGATTGTGTATTATTTGCAAATTTTGTATACCACGCCTATTTATAGGATTGCGCAAGATGATGTTATTTTATAACGGACGGTATTCCTGCGATTTTGATTTATATACAATAGTCTTTGATTGATATACCTAGTTAGGCCTCTGTTACGGGTTCACTACTTAATTTCGAAATACGTTTCGTTGAATTACAATTCATCGATTACCACAAGTCAATTATTTGTTTGAACGATGCGTTATATACCCGAAAGACGTAACGTACGACCCGAAAATCTCAGGAACCATTTTGGCTCGACCTGGGATTCGAACCCAGGACCTCTCGGATGTGAGGCAGAAACTTTGGCACTACACCAACGAGGCATTTGATTAAACAGTCAACGAGGATCAGGGTATAAAGGCTGAAACGTCTCTTTTTTTACCCGACTACGGCGAAGCAAAAGGAGGGTTATGATTTTGACCTGTATGTATGTATGTATGTGGGTATGGATGTTCATCTGTTCCCTCGTAACTTCTAAACTACTTATCAGAATTCGACAAATGACATATCATTAGAAGCGTCTTAATTGTCCGCTGGTTATAGGCTATATGGGATTTCACAAAATCTAATGTGGCGCCCTCTGGCGGACAAAACATACGAAGTAAAAAAATAAAGTTAAGATAAATATGCCGTGTTTGGTATCATTTGAAAGCGCTTTACTTGTACATTTTGAATATATATATATATATATATTACTAGCATTTGCTTGTGACTTTACCTGTATTCATGGGCTGATTGTATATAATTCACATCTTTTTTACCCGACTATATATGTGGCTCTTAGCAGCAAATTACTAAAGAATCCACATGACCAAAGATCGTTCGAGGAGTTGGAAAGATTGAGAAATCAATGAACCCAAGATTAACCTATTTAGAACTCCAAAATATGTTAAATAAAAATAAAGTTTAAAAACTAACACCCGACTACTTAAAAACACGCTCTAAAAAGTACGAAACAAGAAAACACTCTCCAATGAAATTACTTAGTATGTACCAAAGATAATGGAAAAAGGGAAGATTGTCAATGTAGAACAAATTGCTTACCTTGGCGAAAACTTACAACGTTCACCGGTACTTGCAATACCGACTTATGACATATAGCTGGCATTACTCTGCTTTAATAATGTGCTGAAACTTACTGCCATCTATGTCACTGTTGTTGACTCATCTGCATAAAATTTTCTCTGTTACGCGGCTACGTCTCACGAGATGGCGTTCAACTCGAACGACAAAGTAACTACTATAAAAGCTATAGATAAAATGCTACTAGAACTACTTACTAGAAAGCTACAAATTCGAATCCCTTTTTTAAGCGTGTGCTGGTCTAATGGTCGAGACGTAGGAACTAGGAATCAAGTTGATTCTTAAATTTAGGGTTTTTGATAAAAGTTTTTTTTTACCTTGTTGTCAAGTTTTACCTTGTTTTTTTACAAATTCGCTTGTTAAGAATGAAGATTAGGTAATGTTATTGTTATTAAATTAGAAAAAGAGTTTGGAAGGCAGTTACGCTAACTCACTTTACATTTTATTTTATATAAAAAATACTCGTATAATAATCATATAATAAGTTAGTACATTTACCAGGTATTCTTGTTATTTTATAAACTGGCTTAGATTTAATGTGTTATGCATTTACTAGGCCGGTGTTATTATTTTGCACTGACAACCTTTACGCAATGCTAGCTCACTCAGTAGTTTTTAAATAACTATGTAGGAAGGTAGTCATCGTTTGTTCGTGTTCATAAATGAAACAAACTAAGGGCGGCTTGCTTGGGCATCGTGGTTAAATACAGTTTAAGAGCGACGTAGGTAAATACATTTAGTCAGCTAATTAAAATTATCATCTTGCACATCAAAAATATAGGCACTAATCACTTTTAACGAACTGTCAAAGTTAAAAACCCAAAGATGGCTATTTAGCGTCACGAAATACGTTTAGTAGCAATCGCGCGTCATCATTTTGAGGTTATAGAAATCTTACTCATAGGTAGGTATTTAAAACAAGACTGTAAAGAAAAATTCGGTTCACAAATCATTACAACATAATTTGTGTGCCTTGACAGCTCGGTTGACTTGATGTGACAGCAACCATTTTGCTTAAGTGAAGTGTACAACGCACAAAAAAAAATGGTTGCCTGTAAAGTCGGTTTTACGGGCGAAGATTTTACGTGACACCGATCATGTTTGAGCGGGAGAGAGACGCAAGGCATTCGCCGGTCCGGCGGGCCTCTCTCTCGTTCGGTGACTCATCGTAACAGACGTGAGCGGGCGTTACACTTAGGGATGTCGACAATGAAAGAAAATATCGATATATCGATACATCGATATTTGAAAAAATATCAATATCGGTCTCGATATATCGCGAAAAAAATATCGATATATCGATATATCGGTAGAATTTTTCGACCAATTAGCGTTTTTTAAATGAATTGAATAGAATTTAAGTCAGTCTAGCTAGCTCAGTAATACAAATATTTTTTATTCTAATGAATTATTTATTCTCGATTAAATAAAAGGAATCAGTTAGTTATAGCAGTAAAGCAAAAAAAAACTCTTTTTTTGCTTGCCCCGTAGCCGGCTCCTTTTATTAGGAACTGCCATATTGACGGCACGGAGGAAGCCGTAGGAGTTAAATATTTATTTAAGGGCTAAGCGTCATGAGCAATATTTCACGAACCAGTCCAAGGAACTAGTTCCGATTTGAACGGCAATGTGCCTTGTTGTAGCACTTGATGTTCCAATGCGGGTTTTTTTAATATTAGGCTCCAAGTTCAAGAAGTTAGAGTTCGACTTGGTCTTGGCATAATTGCACTAGTATTTTTAAACTCTGTGAACGCATGGTAATGCTTATTTTGCAAATGTGACGTATTGCCGCTTATTTTATACTGTTAACTGACGACTGACTGTAACAATCAGGGCAGTTAGTCACGCACTCACTACAACAGCTTCTGACCTGATATATTAATGAAATTCTGCACAACAATGACTGTTTTTTTAATATATTTTACGGCGTTGAATTCTAGCGAATTAACACGATGAGAAAAATAAAATTAAAAAAATATCGTTTTTGATACGAATTCGATATTTGCTTTTTTGTATCGATATATCGATATATTGGATCTAAAAATATCGGATAAAAATATCGATGTATCGAACGAAAAATATCGATGTATCGATATATCGATATTTTTTCAACAAGCCTAGACACTTTTTCATGAGTGACTACGAGCCACAACCTAATTTAAGACGTTGTCACGTCAAAACGTAAAAAGGAACGCAAAAGAAACTGATTTACCGACTTAAAAAATTACCATACACGACCGGCGGAAATTAACAACAAAATCACGCGGTTACGACATCGATCGCAGTGAAGTCTGGGTATGTTGTACACACGGCTCCACATCAAGATACTCGTTTTATTTGCAAAATCACCATTATTACGTAGGCATGAGATACCGCAGTGATTAACTTGATGCGTGACCGTGCGTACACACGGTTCCACATCTAGCTACTCATTTTCATTGCAAAATCACCCTTATTACGTAAGTATAAGATACCGCAGTGATTAACTTGACGTGCGGCCGTGCGTACAACATCCATCACTCATACAAATATACGAATTTATTCAACATTGAATAGAATCGAATGTTGTGAACCGGCAAGGCAACACAATCACGATCGCGAATGCACTGCGATGCGTACACACTGCTCCATATCTAGCTACTCATTTTCATTGCAAAGTCACCCTTATTACATGTAAGCATAGATACCGCAGTGATAAACTTGACGTGCGGCCGTGCGTAAAATCATCCATCACTTATACAAATATACCAATTTATTCAAGATTGAAAAGAATTGAATAGGTATGAAAACTTCAAAGACGGAACGAAAAAAAATGGAGACTTCTTTACGACAACTTTTGTCCGGGACAATAATATTTTTAATTGCTACCCGAAAATTTGGGACAGCTATTGAATGCATAAAGTGATTATTTTAATTGGAATAATAATCTTACCTTAATTTTTATAAGACAAAACATAACATTCGTTACAACAATCAAAATTAAATATTCTATTTTCTTTTTGGAATATTTTTTAGTTAATAGCTAGTTGTATTTGAACATAATACGTATGTAAGTATTTTGGATTATAATAGAGGATTTATTATTTTTTTTAAACTAAAAGAGATTGCCTTAATTTATTTTTTCAATAATTTTTAAATGACATTTCATAGTGACAAAATAATTGCTGAGAATACAATTAAGAAAGGTCTTTACCTATGAAATTGCTGTTTTTACTTTGCACTTGAATATCTTTGGACTGGGTAAGAGTTTAAAATTCAACTTTGTCTTAAATTAAAGCTTGGGGTAAATTGTTTAAAAACATGCATATTAATTGATTTATATAATTTGAATTAGCCAGGTTTGGGCTACGACCGCAAGCGTGGAAAACTGAAAAAAAAAATATTGTTCCATGGTGTCATTAGTGATACAGAAACGGTAGAAAGTGTTTTGAGCCTTTATAAGCAAGGCAATGCTACCCCTTGCATGACTTTTTGTTTTAAAAAATTAAGTTTTAATTTAATTAATGTAATTGCTTTTTGTATGGAGAAATTCATAACTTTAATTGCTTATAAAGATAAGTTTTTTTAAAGCATGGTATCCATTGATATACCGTTGGATTTTTGTTGCGTTAAATAACCTATTTTGGTAAACCAAACACACAGGATGTGTGATTTTTTCCGTTTTTCTTTTTTTCTATTTTTTATGTAAATCCAAAAAACAATCAACAAAAAACATGCAAGCGATAGTGAAGCTTAGATTAAAGATGTCCAGGACAGATTGAACCGTTCCTGTACAACTATCTACGCAGAGATACAAATTTGCAAAAAAATTACATTTTTTTATTTTATTTTTATGCTTATGGATTTAGCTTATTTTCTTAGCTTAATCAAATTATTCAAAAATGAATAAAAGGTCAACACTATTTCAAACACTATTCTCCTAGCATTCATTTTCGATAAGCGAAAATTTAACTTAGTCTAAGTTAAAAAAAAGCGTGGGGTCTTTGGTATAGTAGTATGTGAAAATCAACCTATTATTGGCACGCAAGTATCAAAACGTTAATAAAAAATCCAATAAAATCCATTTATTTCTGTAAGTAGGCTAACAACTAGTACTTTTACACTTTTACGTTATAAAGTGCACCCCACGCTTTTTACTCTACTGTAATATAAATTCCGTATACTCAGAAATTATTATCTCTTTTTAATTAGCAATAAAAGTGTGTTTTTTTAGTTATTTCTACTTTTGAAAATTTGTAATAACTTCAGTGTACCCTATTCTAAAGCAAATAAATTATTCTATTCTATTCTACTATTATTTTTTGAAATTGGATGTTAAAAATAATGCCAATATATCTTTATTTTTTGACTATTAAAAAAATTAAGGTAGGTAATACAAATATAACACCTAAAGGTTCATCATATAAATTGTGTCGGGTAGGTACTACGCCAAAACGCACGTAAACGGCGAAATAAATATAAATCACGCCTTTATTTGTGTAAATTTAACACTTTCTAACGTATTTTATTATTATTTGGTTATTATTGTAATGTCTGTGTCATGTCACTAATTACTTATTTCGATTGACATAATTACTTAATGCATTTAATGGCTATCCCAAAATTTCGGGTAGCAATTTAATATATATTAATGTCCCGGAAAAAAAATGTCCGAAAGAAGTCTCCGTTTTTTTGTTCCGCCTTCGAAGATGAGGCAAAAAGCACTACCTATTCCTATCACTGATAAAGAATGACGTTATTTAGGAATTCTAAAAATTTAATAACCCTTATCTAAAGTGGTTAAAATGGTAGCAAAAATTGTATTGTTAATTTTTGTTTGACAACAGGTTTACTTGAATTTTTTTTTGAACTTAATAAAGTGTTATTTTGTGGAATGTATGTGTGTGACCACACGGAATTGATTAAATCACGAAACACGATATTTATGTTACAGTTGATTATTTCACAAACGTCACGGGAAGTCTTACAACACACACAACTAAAAATGAAGGAGTAGGACAAACGGGATGGCATACGAAGAAAACAAAACATTAACGAATTCCGCTATAATATTAGCCGTGCGCGATCAGCTGTTTTCAAGAACCTAAATCTATAAGGCATAGGTCTAACTGTCGCACGCGCGCACATTCCAAAGTTCGCGGGCGCTTGGAACTCCTCGGCAGAAGCACGGTAATATTATAGATAATATTACCGTGGCAGAAGTCGCCGCGCCGCGGCGCCGGCGCTCAGCCGTAGTCCGTCCGGCCGGTCAGATACCTACTAACGCACGGCCTAACGCGCGGAGCGACAAGCCCGGTGTCGAAATCTTTAATTCATATTAAAGATTTCGATCAAGATTGTTTGTTTTTCGACTCAAAAGTTATGACTTATGTTAAATAATAATTAATATTCATGAGTTAATTAGCGTTGTAATTACTTTTTAAAAGGTTAGGGAAAATTGTAAATAGTAATTTAGGTATTTAGTGAATGTTTAGACTTACGACTACGGTCCTAACGATTACGGTCTAGGTATTTAAATTAATTTTAACAAAAATATTATGATTTTAGGTTTTTTTATACAATGCAAAATATTTCAAGTACCTAGGTAAACCTAATGAATATTATTAAATAAATGTGATGGTACGCCACAATTAGAGTTGCCACCCGTACTTTATAATAAAGTATTGTACGTTATTTGGCAAATTGTACTCTTTACTTTATTTATGATAAAAATAAAGTACAGTTCTTGCATTTCACGAAGGCGAGTAGTCTTTATTTGTTTTTAAACGTGTACATGCATAATGCAATAGTGTGCGTGTATGACGACGCGGTCAGTCGCGAGCGCGCTGTCGCTCAGGTTAGTTGTGTTTATTGTTTCCGGACGCTAATTGCCGTGAAGTACTGTCAGCATGTCAAAGCGCAAAGTTATCCATAGCGAGGTAAATATTTTTTTTCTAGTTTTGACATTAAATAAAAATGATTATTTTTTAATTTAAGTAATAGTTTAGTTTTGACGTTTGATACTTATTCAATTGTATATTTTATTGTTTTTAGGGTCGAGCAATCATTGCTAAAGTCTTTCACTTTCTAAAAGATGAATATAATTTTATGAAAGCAAATAACACTGATGGATGTGACCTAAGTCCATTAGCAAACATATTAGAACGAACTGCCCAAGCAACAGGCGTCAGTGAACGCACAGTAAGTAGGATTTTAAAAGAAGAGAAAGAGTTGCCATCTTCATCAACCAAGTTTACTTCACCCATGAAAAAGCGACGAAAAAGAGACGGTAAATTTAATTTAGATAATATGAATCGAGAAATTATTCGAACTACAATTCAAAATTTTCATATAGAACACAATGAACTTCCAACTTTGGCAAAACTTCAGTCAGCATTAAGAGAAAAAATTGGTTTTGACGGATGTTTGAGCACATTACGTTCGTTGCTTATAAAAATGGGCTACGAATGGAACAAAATTGAAAACAATCGTAAATCTTTACAAGAAAGGCATGAAATACAATTGTGGAGATTTAATTTTTTGAAAAAAATTCATGAATACCGTGAAGAAGGCCGTCCCATTATATATACAGACGAAACATATGTGCTAACTTCGCACGTACGTCAAAACACGTGGAATTTAAAAAAACTAGATACTAAGACAAAAGACAAGTCATTTTTAAAAAAATTGAGTACCGGTGCTCGTTTTATTATAGTGCATGCGGGTAGCAGTAGTGGATTTATTAAAGATGCTTCGTTAATATACAAAGCATCATCCACAACTGGAGACTATCACTCAAATATGAATTTCAATAATTATAGCAAATGGCTGAATGAAAAGCTGCTGCCAAATTTACCAGATAAATCTGTTATAGTGATGGACAACGCATCCTACCATAATACTCGAAGTAGTAGTATACCTACGTCAAATTCGCGCAAGAGCGACATGCAAAAGTGGCTGACGGAACACGGTATTCCTTTCAATGCACTGTCCCGCAATGTAGAATTGTATGATTTAATAATCAGAAATAAGCAGCGTTTTATTTCATATAGAATTGACGAGATAATAAAAAGCAAAGGTTTCGAAATACTACGACTGCCACCATATCACCCCGAATTAAATGCCATTGAAAACATCTGGGGTATTCTGAAAAATAAGATTGCCTCGAAAAATATTGGTCAAAATATGACAGAAGTTCAAAATTTAATAGCTGAAGGTTTAAACAGTATCGATAACAACATCTGGCTTAATACATGCAAGCATGTCGAAAAAATTGAAAAGGAGTATATGAAATATTTTGATTATGACTTTGAATTTGTAATTAATGTGGGTGAATCAAGTGATAGCAGCACGACTGACTTTGAAACTAACGAAAGCAACAGTTTTTCCGAAGAAGATTAAGGCGACACATTTTTCACATACGTAAAAATAGATAGAAATTTGTTATTAAATAGTTCCAGCCTAGCCTTATTTTCATAATTTTGCCATATCTTGAGTTCAATTGTATATCCTTATTTAAGTCTTATGTTTCGCTTAAATTAAAACTTAAACCCAAATGTAGAAGAACATAATTTTATTTTAATACATTCCCTTATTTATTATTTATTTTAAATAATAAACATTTTAGTTTAAAAGTTTTGTTGTTTTATTTTATTATCAATTGAACATACAAAAATATTGGTATTATTTTTATGCTAACCATACCCGCTTTCGTTTTCACGCACACATCGACACATATACGGACACATATTTACCACAAGTAAATTCTGCTCGACTTCGTGATTTGAAAGAACTATACACGAAAATACTTTCTTTCTTTGTGATATCGAAAAGTTTAGTCGTTAGGATCAATATAATTATACTTTGGAAGTATGTATAATTAATTATTTGTTGAATATGTTTTAAATATAATAAATAGTAAAGAAATATAAATCGTAGGTAAGTACTTTATTTTGATACTATGTACTTTTTTTTCGTACCTATAATAACCAATGTACTTTGCTGTTGGTAAGAGCCTAAGAGCATAATTCGAGGACGCCTAGACCAATTTGGCCAATTCTTTTTTTATGGCATTCTTTTAACTACGAAGTACGAGGATGGTTCTTACTTCTTACAAAGGAAATTAAAAAAACAACGAGCAAGCCATAGGCTTGTAGTCTCCGTGGTCTTGTACACCACAGAGGCGTTTAATTTTCTTTATTTTATTATACCTAGCAAAGATAATGGATTTTCATTATCTTTCTATTATCTTTGTTAATACCTAGCTTTCTATTCCGAAACGCGCTGACAATAGGCTTATCAGCCTGTAGTCAGCGCGTGCTAGTGTGCGAGAAGGACAGAAGTGTTAGCTACCTAGTCTAGCTAGAAGGTGTACCGTCTACTAAACCACATTCAGATTAACAAACACTTCGATATTTTTTTATGTAGGTATCACATAATAGTTCTTATCTTTAACGTAAAAAGGTCAAAATGAGAGTGACCAAATAGTTGTATTGGTTGTAATAAGTAGCAGGAAGAAGTTTATTTTCGCTTTTCTATGAATATGGTGAATCTTTTGATAAAAAATAGCTGCCTACTTAAATATTTTTAAAATTTATTTTACTTCATTTGAACTTGGTAATATAGGTACCTAGCAGCTATCTGTAGTTATATGCGTAATATAATAAGGCTGCTTTGTTTGACGGTTTGTGGTTGATGTTATGATTAGCACACACACAGACACACACAGATGTGTAGGTATTTTGATAGTGTGAGGGTGGCGACACGGCGCGGTGACGAGACCTACTCACCTACATCACTTAAGCCGTTTTCCGTAGTTTCGGATGTAGCCTGCTGATGTCCCTGTCACTCTTACAAGCGTCTCAGTGCGAGCAAACGCGCTGGCTAGATTCGGAAATACGAACGTTTAGGGAGTATGTATGGCCACAGGTTCTAACTTCGAATCCCGCTAATCTATGTTAAAAAATGCTTTCTGTTACCCAACTGCCGAAGGAGGGTTTTTTTTTACTTTTTACGTGTTTATTTATTATTTTCTAGAGATTCGGTTATCTTAAACTATAACTGAGTTTGAAGGTAAAATGACATTATTGTAATGTGAGTCTGCGCCATCTAGCGGTTCTAGCAAGTGAAAAACGCTCGCTATTTGGCATGCTTTAGTTTTAAGCAATAGGTTTAAGGTGAAAATATTGAAATTTAAATACATTATTTAAATATAGCTTGTTTTGTGCGAAAAGTAATAAATACGTGCATGAATATTAATCTTATGAAAACATTGAATGATAAGATAAGTAACAAGTTTATGCGTAATTTCGTGTGTTTTAGAGATTTTTCGTTACTTGGCGTTTCTTCAGTGACCGGTAACGCCATCTTTTGAAGATTAAGGGGAGTTAAATCAGGTTTCCTATACATTGACAATCTTCCCTTTTTCCATTATCTTTGGTATGTACAAACTATTAAATATTTACCGTTATAAAATAAACTAACTTACACATATTATTATATTTTAATATATTTTCAATTTATAATATTGATAGAGAAATGTTAAGGATAAAGCTGTGGTCGTATGCCATAAGAATAATAAATTAAAAAAGTGGTATTCGACCACGGCTTTATCCTTAAAACATTTCTCTATCAATATTATAAATTGAAAATATATTAAAAAAATAATAATATGTGTAAGTTAGTTTATTTAATAACGGTAAATATTTAATAGTTTGTACATACTAAGTAATTTCATTGGAGAGTGTTTTCTTGTTTCGTACTTTTTAGAGCGTGTTTTTAAGTAGTCGGGTGTTATTTTACCATGTTCATAATGTAGGTAGTGAGGGACGCCCCCCGGCTAGATGGACAGATGACCTGAAGAAGGCAGCTGGTAGTGACCGGATGCAAAGGGCGGGAGATCGTGCGCTGTGGCGCTCCTTGGGGGAGGCCTATGTCCAGCAGTGGACTGCAACAGGCTTATATTATGATAATGTAGGTACGGTAATGTAGGTTCGTAATAAGGTAGGTAATTACAAGGGAATCTTACGTCAGTACCTCTCATTTGAGTTATCAGCACCATGCAAACAAAGGAACAAAACTAATGAAACTGTATTTTCGTGCACAATCGGATGTTGTGATAGTTATCAGTACTTATCAGATTGCGAATCAATTCTTCACATGAAAAGGGAACATAATAGCACAATGTTAGAAAACGATTAGCACCGCTAACAACTTCCCTGAGAATCGGCAAAGAAGCAATAATTAAACTCCCTTTAGTTAACAACTGCACAGCGTTTAAAGGGCAGTTTCAAACGCCATTTCTCATTGCACGCACTATCGGTGTAAAAGATCTGAGGTGCCTTTACACGTGACGACTATTTGGCACGTCACGATTGGTATACGACTGGGAGCTTGCTATGGTTATAAGCTTCATTAAAATGCAAACTACCTAGTCACTATCAAAATCTTATTTTGTATATGCTACAATTCGTATGAAAAATATTTAGTGTTTTCAGATATTCTCAGCATTAACATTAACATTTTATATTATAAGTTATATCAAACCTAGCTGCAAAGTAAATATAAAGTGATTATTATTATTGAATTATTATTAGTATTTAATTATTATTATTATTTAATTGTTACTAACATAATTTTAAGTAAAAATTGTTACTAACAACGATATGGAAATGTATTTTTAATTTAAATGATCTTTTTCCGAAATAAATGAATTATTATTATTAATATTATAAGTACGTAGTATACAGTATAGATTAGTTTTACACTATTGAATAGGTGAGGACTACCTGTTTTAGTAGTGTAAAGTAAAGAAATAAATAAACAAATAAACATATTAATAAAAAATAATCCCAAGCCTGTGTCGCATTGCTAAGGTCTATAAATATAATTAAGGTACCCTTCTAAATATCTTGGCGAGTAGACTAGGCCAAAACTGTAACATTTGTTCGAATTTCAACGCGGACGAAGCGAGAGGCCGATCTTTTAGGTTTTGTCTTGCATTTTGTGTATCGACGATTCTATTTTCAGAGGCTGTAAAGGCTTTTGGCACGTATCCCGAATTCAGACTCCAGACACCGTGAAATCCGTAGCGTCCCGTCAAATATTAGGCCTGCACAAATCTGACGACTACTTTGGTGTAATGGTCAAGAAGTGGACTATTAACCGAGAGGTCACGTGTTCGATCCCCGCACTGTACAAACATTTGTGTGCATGAACATGTCTATTTGTACTGGTCTGGGTGTTATATGTAGGTATTTATTTAAGTTTATTTGTAATACTACTGTTGATTCTGATATTTGTAACACAAGTGCTAAAGCTTCTTACTACGGAGTAAATGTATGTCATGTTGTTGTATATTTATTTATTTACCAAGGTCGATACATATGCTTAGTCGTCTCGTATAAATGCCACGAGCTAATTGAACACTTCCTTGGTGGCGTTAAATCAAGCGCCGGTTAGTTGGAGAAGCGTGTAATTAATATCAATATGCAATGAAGTGAGCACACATGAAACGACAGTCGTGGGCGGACGCGAATTTATTGGAGCAACGTGCGTGAACGTTACTGCTAAGGGAAGACATAGGAAATCATCGGTTGCTAATGTGAATTTATTTGTATAAACGGTTTTTAGAGTAGGAACAAACGTTGTGTCTTGAAACTACTAGCTTCCCGCCAGCAGATTCGGCCGAGTTTTATTCGGTTCTCTAATGTATTACGCATGGTATTTACATAAATATAGCCTATATTAATCAGGAGTAAAGTAGGATCCTAGTTGTAAAATATTTTTTTGAATCGGTCCAGATGTTTCGGACCCAATTCAATTCAAACAAACAAACAAACAAATCTTTCCTCCTTATAATATTAATTTAAATAAGATTAATATAAGAACCTAGTAGATACACCTAGTAGATATTTAACAAAATTAAAAAAGTACTGCAAGTTATACTAGCAAGGATATAATCATACATTGAATTGTTCAAATCTTAACCAAATTATTTTAGATGAGAATAAAAGTTTTTCTAATTTATTATGTTGAAGTAAAATACGCTTTAACTATGCGTCTTAAAAAATACGAGTACGGATTTTTCTGCAGTATTGTGGTGATACGATAATCTCCATAGAAAAATAAATAAATAAAAACATTTAGGCCTCGGTTTTTGAAGTTTTAGTTGAAACAATACTTCGTTTTTATAGTTGGCTCAGTTAGCACTAATTTCTGGCTCAAACAATTTTCACGATCAAATATTAAACGTTGTCCCACGTGCGCGACGCAACGCGACAAGTGCGACGCGACGCGACCAATACTTGAGTCAATGTCAGTCGCGTGACATACATTTAATATTGTCGCGTCGCGTCGTACTTGTCGCGTTTGTCTCTCACGTGGGGCAACAGGTTAGAGGCTACCTTAAGTTCCTAGACTCTGGCAGAGTCTGCTAGACTCTAGTAGACTTTACCCTTTCCCTCTAGCAGCTAGAGGTATAAGGTAAATAAATAAATATACAACAACATCATTCTTATTAGAATAACGTCTACAAATTTATGAAAAGTATTAAAACGTTGTCTTCGATACGAGTATATTCAAAGTATTAGGAACTTTTGCGGACCTCTAAATTTTGTTACATCTATCCCATATAAGGATAGATGCCCGACCCATATAAATTGCGTTTCGCATAGATGACTCACCGGAAAAATAGGCATCTTTCCTCGAAAATTATTGAATTCATTTTGGCATTGCATGCTGTCGCTACGAGCCATACTATTGAGTCAATTAAGAAAAAGTAAAAGATCTTTTGATGGATATAAAAAAAGTAATCAAATTTATCTACGAAACTAATGTAATTAAAATCGGGTCATCTATACCACTGGAGCTGGGGCATCCATCTCGGCTTTACCCTACAACTTTCAAAGTTCACAATGCAAAATTTCTAGAACCGTGTAGCAATCGCAAAACGTTGTCTATGGTGGTCGTAAAATTGCGCTATTGCGGCACCGTTCGGTGCTCATCATTGTGACATGTTTAGCCATCACGATAACGATATGGGCTTGTTTATGGCTACGCGAAGCAGGGGTTATATTAGGTCGAGGTACAAAAGTTATAAACGAAAACGATTTTTTTTACTCGTCTTGCATTTGTTTGTCAAACACCGGTCATCACAAAAATCGACTCATCTTATTCTGTCCAGGAATTAATAGATAACCCTTTAATGGCAGCTTCAGTGGTAGCTTGACCGATGCCTAAAAAATTGTACCTTAGTAAAAGTGTCATGGTTTTCAAAATATCGTACGAAACCAGTACATTTTTTCAGCACCTGTAAATAAAAAAAATATTTAAAAAACATATGTAATTAATAGGGTTATCCATTAATTCCTGGACAGCCTGTATATGATGCATTCATGATCTATTTGAACGAAATGTAAAGATTAGTCAGTTCGAATAAACCATTTTCATTTGTAATGACAAGTTCATTAAAGTTTGGAAAACCTTTTGTCCAAATCAAATAACTACCAAATCCATTCCAACCGATCTTTGCACTTTACAACGAAACATGTTTTTCACAGCGACGTTACGCTCAAAACAAATTACATTCACTTAAATACACTCGAAATAAATTGCTGAAAAGGCAGTCGCAAAATATCACTGAATAACCGATAACGGAGAGTAGACGATTCCTGAAAATCTACACTAATATTATAAAGCTGAAGAGTTTGTTTGAACGCGCTAATCTCAGGAACTGCTGGTTCGAATTGAAAAATTATTTTTGTGTTGAATAGACCATTTATCGAGGAAGGCTATAGGCTATATAACATCACGCTGCAACTATTAGGAGCGAAGAAATCATGAAAAATGTGAAAACAACGGGGAAAATTATTCATCCTTGAGGGCTTCCGTTGCGTACGCCTCGAAAACGGTTCAAGATACCAAACATATTTTTATAAATGAATTCCTCTTAAAATGATCTAAAAAAATGTCTGCGACAGTATATGTCTATCTTTTGACGCTGCAAGGAAGAGAGGCGTTACTTACGAGCGACGCGGAGAGGGGGGTGTAGCTCTACGAGTTACCATGAAGAACCAAAATTAGATTTAATTAATGACCAGTTGCGTCATATCTTCACGTCGACCCTACCGCAGTGCCTAAAAAGCCGGTTGTTTAACCAATGCGTCAACCTACGGAGCCGAAACGTGGAACATGACAGTCAAGCTGGCTCACCGACTACACGTCACTCAGCGTGCTATAGAAAGGTCTATGTTGGGGATCTTATTAAGGGATAAGATCCGGAACGAGGTCATACGACATAAGACTAAGGTAACTGATGTTGTCCAAAAATGTAGCAAGCAAAAGTGACAGTGGGCTGGCCATGTCTGTCGCAGAACCGACGAGAGGTGGAGCAGGAAGGTTCTTGAATGGAGACCACTCTTAGGTAAACGTAGTGTGGGACGCCCCCGGCTAGATGGACAGACGACCTGAAGAAGGCAGCTGGTACTGACTGGATGCAAAGAGCGGGAGATCGTGCTGTGGCGGTCCTTGGGGAAGGCCTATGTCCAGCAGTGGACTGTAACAGGCTGATACGATGAATGGCCAGGTGACCGCGTATAATAATCTGGGACGAATGTTCCATGATCCATAGAGCTCATGTAGAGAGTCTAGATAGGACTCTTAGAGATATTAGAAGCTGTGATAAAATCATCATCATAAAATTACTGTTATGTTTGCGGGGGACTTTCGACAAACTATACCAGTTAGTAATAGTAAGGGGAACAAGGGCAGACATTGTAAAGTCTTGCCTTAAAAATACCCCAATATGGAAGGTTGTGAACATCTTAAAATTAACTACAAATATGAGAGCACATTTGGGGGGAGGTAGCAATAGTCCTCCAGGCCGATTTCGACCACGGCGGCCAATCTCAACAGAGATTAGCCAACTACGCAGGAGATATTATAGTGCACAAGTGTAAGCACAATACACAAGTGCACTCTCAAAATGCACTGTTCCATCACTCTCAAAGTTCGGTGAGACGGCAATCCGACATGACCGGTGAGAGATCAGGCGCATGACCAACGGCTTAACGTGCGAACCGAGGCACGGGGGTGTAACACCGCCAACTTCTCGACTCCGAGCTGTTTTTGAGAGAAAATCTCAGAGACAATTTTTGCTCGACCTGGGATTCGAACCCAGGACCTCTTGGATGTTAGGCAGAAACTTTGCCACTGCACCAACGAGGCAGTGGTAGGGAGGTAGTATAACTTTTCCTTCAAAGTTACTTTTAATAGGAAACGGGAAAGTACCTCACTTTGAAAATAAAATTGAAATTGAACGAGATTAAGGATTAAGAGTGAGTTACATTGAGGACTTTATATCGAAAGTTCACTCTGAAATAAGCGAAATAGAAAAAAAAGATCATCAATGGATGTGTCAAAGTGCAATATTGGGAGTGAGAAACTGTAGCGTAGACGAAATTAATAAAATAATTATTTGAACACAAGTGGCCTTCCCCCATATTCCCTCAAGTTAAAAATAGGTGCCCCAATAATATTACTTAGAAATCTTAAACCACCAGGACCCGACTTCAAATCTAATTGCTTCCCAATATGTAACGTGATGGTTGCAATAGTTTAGACTGGTTTAGCAGTTGGTCAAACAGTGTTTATACCTCGCACCTCAATGATTTCAAATTGTTTACCTTTTAATTTTAAAAGAATTCAATTTCTTTCACCGTTACAATCAATAAATCACAGGGGCAAACATTTAAACACATAGGAATTAATTAACGTCAAGACTGCTTTTCACACATATGTCGCGTTGTCAAAATCAGACCTACAAACGCATTGCGGACAAAACTAATATGTTATTCTGACACAAGAAATTAAAACTAAAAAAATAATTAATGCAGAAGTACTTTAAGCTAATTATGTTCTTTTAAAAACTTAAAGAATTTATTGTCTAAAATAATTTAAAAAAAATTTGCAAAAATAAAATGATGCCCAAATAAATATTCCACGCCAACGAAGTCGCGGGCACAGCTCGTCCTAAATAATCTTGACCATCGCTCACGGATGGGAATGAAATTTCTTCCCGCAAGGTGCACAGTGGTTCGCCACCTGCTCACAGAGGAATTCTTTCAACTGAAAGAAAGAAAGAAATATATTTTATTTCGTATAAAATTAACATTACACAAAGAACAATGAAAATAAAATATTATTATTAATATCCAATCCATCCAAGATCCAAATTGAATCCCACTCAGTTTTAACTGCTTTATTTTTTGCATTTATTTTGACACCTTTCGTCTTTGTTTTGGATATCCATATAAAGTTTACGTAATTGACGAATATCAAGAATCCTGTTTTATCCCACAGGAAGAATTTTTAAGATGTACAGAGATAGCGCCTTTATTTTTTAATACATGATTTGCAAACCCTTACTGAAATAAAATATCTATTTTTGTTCGATGATATATCAAACGCTCGACCGCTCCGAACGATCGTTCAAATTCGGTGCTATGGATGGTGTTCTTTTGAACAAAAATATTAATTTAATATACAAAGGTGAAAAATAGAGTGAAAGTTCTTATTAACAATCCGATTTGGTATTTTCTACCAGTGCTTATGCTTAAGTAATTCTCTATTCGTACACTGAGCCTAGAGCAATGTTTACACAGCGGAATCCGTACAGCGGGGCTTTTAGTGCCTGTGCAACCTCGGCTTAAACTGTAAGGCTTCGCTGAGGTCGCATTATTAGATCTGAAACCCGCCCTTATAACCTTTACATATCCACCCCATTGAATTAACGTGAAACCCACCGTATCACAACGGGTTGAAAGCTAATCCAAATTTACGTAGTCTGGTGTAATTGTGCCTTGTACAGTGTGTTACAGCTTTGCATAGAAACTGTTCAGGAGGAAAGCAATTTCAGGTTTATTTGACTTGGAAGAAAGAACATGCAAGATTAAGTTTAGGCATACGAGTAGTACGTTAGCTGCTATAGCTTGACGCGAAGAGTCAATTGAAAAAACCGTTGGAGTTTTTTTTTAAGAATGAATGTTCCAACTTTGAAGTTGGTGAGCGTTGTCGAATACGTTGTTAAGAATTCAGTCAAATCAGCAGAATATTTCTTTATTAATTAGTTGAGCTTTTACTCATTTTATATTTTAGACTAGCGGACCCGGCAAACGTCGTCCTGCCCACTGTTTCCGTGTTAAAAAATATTTTCTCATCCTTTAAACATTCCCTGATAAATAATTAAAAACCAGAATTAGCAAAATCAGACAGCTGGTCTCCAGTTTTAGCGAGACTAACGAACAGCAATTCATTTTTATATTAAATTAATTGCTGTTCGTCAGTTGCTGAACCGATTTGAATAATTTTAGTCTTAAAATATTTGTGGAAGTCCAGGGAAGGTTTAAACGATTACAAAAAACAGCAGGTAGCACAACGTCTGCCGGGTCCACAAGTAAAAGATAGAGATATAGAAAGATATATTATTTTAAAAAATACCAGTCGCGTATCCCATGCATGAGGATATCTGAACAACTCACATGATGTCAAAATGCACACCGCACACGCATTCATGGATATTATTACACCATATTTTACGTCAACTTCAACTTAATGTTATTTCTCAGCATTTTGCTTGCAGAATCTTATTACTTAAGTATCGGGGCGTCGATAAAAATATCGCCATTTCAGATAATAAGCGGTCCGCGAGCTATAAGCTATTAGAGGTCATTGTTGCGGTCTCGTCTCCGCCAAAAATAGCTTCATCCCCGCATAATAGCAGTGCCTAGTAATAAAATTATTTCACGCACAGAACCTATGTAAAACGGTCTTTTCCAAAGCCAATTAAAAACGAACTTTATTTCACGTAACTGTGGGATGATATCGGATTGCTTGCGGTCGCCGATGCCATTATGCGTTGACACAGGCTGTAAAAGAGACGCAGCGCTATTTTGCTTTTTACTTTTTTTATTTTAATGACATTTAATGTCTCGGGACATGGCTGTGCTATATGCGGCCAGTGTCAAAGTTATCTCTTTGCATCGTTTACATCAAAAATATAGCGACACAGAAAAATAAGATGGCAATGTGCCTGTTTTCTTGGTATGTAATGTATGACCGATATTTGTTTGTGTACAAGTCCTTCAATTTATTTATTTTAGACCGATAACTGCAAATACATACAAGACATCTTTATCGCATATTTTTCTTGATTGTGTACTGGTATCGCTTGGATAAATATTTTTAAACCTAGTGTGCGTAACTTTCCTGTGCCATATTTGCTTACAAATATTATTTATGCAGTAAAAAAAATTAAATAGCGGTAACAACCACATTATATTATTTAAAATTAAAAAACTTTACATCCCCTGCACCTCTAAGATAAGAATTTTATTAAAGAGAGCTTCTCCATAAAAATCGTACTCGTAAAAAGTAGTATGTGATAGGAACAGGAATTAACTATTAACTTTTCACTTCTCATGCTCGAAAAAGTACTACTTTATGCAGGATCTAGGCGACATAAAGTTGAATTTTATGCACTTGTGCATAAAAGTAGCTTTTTAAATGTGTCTACACTAAGGCAGTGACCATTTAGCCCATACAGCCAAAAACAATTAATTGTACATGGATAAAACTTGCTAATTTATAATATTTCCTTCCCTATTTGCATTTTTGATTTATAATAAGATAATACGAAAAAGAAACTAAATATCAAAACGTGTTTACCACAAAAAAAAAACATTATTCCAAAATAATTTAAGAATAGGCTGTATATTTTTTTTCTTTGCCCGAAAATTATGCAGGAAAATTAAAAAAAGTAAAGTAGCGGGAAAGAAGCCGTGAACTTTTCGTATTGAATTTTCTCAAATTATTGTCTTATTTTCTCGCAATCGAAGTGAAAAGCAGAGTTTACAACTCGTGCACAAATCATTTTTATCCTCGACTTCATCATCTGCCTTCTTCTTCATATAACGATCTCGGATAAAAATGACTTGCTTTATGCTCTCGTTGTAAAATCTACTATTCCATGGAAACCGAAAACAATAAAGGTAAAAAGGCAACAAAGCCGACAAAATTACACCCATTATCATTGTGTTACTATTAACACTCTTTTTCAGGTTTCAGGGATTACAGTGACGGCTGAAGGCTCACGGCTTAATCAATTAAGGCTCAACCTTACTAGATGAAGCCTTTTTCCCATTGAGTAACTACAACGGATAATACGAGTATATCATTGACGACCGCTTGGTGCAGTGGTCTACATGTCGGACTTCTCAAACCAAGGGTCGCGGGTTCGATCCCCGCACAGTACAAGCATATGTGTGCATGAAGATATGTGTTTGTACTGGTCTGGGTGTTTTCTATGAATAATATGTATTTATTTACTAACAAAAAAGTATTTAAGTATGTTTATCCGTTGTCTAGTACCCATAGCACAAGCTTCGTAGCTTAATTTGGGACTAGAGAATTGGTGTGATTGTTGTGAAATATTTATTATTTATTTATATATCATTGAAAATAATAACCCGAGCATAAAACGATAGGTGTTTTAAAGGTAGTATCTTACAAAACTATCTTTTTAGTTCAGTTTAAAAAACTAAAAAATACACGCTTTTATTTATAACAAAAAAAAAGAGAAAGAAAGCGAAATAAATTTCTGCGTGCAAAGAATTTATATTACAGTAGAGTAAAAAGCGTGGGGTGCTTGGTATAGTATATGTATATCAAAAATATTCTATTATTGGCAATTTAACTATAAAAAGAGAACGACTAAAGTGCACTCCACGCTTTTTACTCTACTGCCACTGTAGGTAATATAAATTCTTTGTACTCAGAAATTATTTTCTTTTTTTAGGTAGCAATAAAAGCGTATTTTTTTAGTTCTTAGGGTTCCGTACCAAAAAAGAAAAAAACGGAACCCTTATAAGATCACTTTGTTGTCCGTCCGTCCGTCCGTCCGTCTGTCAAGACCGTTTTTCTCAGGAACGCGTGGAGGTATCAAACTGAAATTTATATATGATACTAAGGTCTACTGTCCCTGGAAGCTGTTAAAAAATCAACCTTCTAAGCCAACGCAATCAAAAGATACAGCCATTTAGGCCGCAAATTACCGCAAATTTTCGAAACTCGCACGGGAATCAAAACCTACAGGGTTCTTCCCGTAAACTTAGAATCTTGAAATTTAGTACGAAGTCACGTCTTATAGTACAGATATAGGAAAAATTACGAAAACCGTATATTTTCAGTTTTATCACATAAAAAAATATTTTGCCAATTTTGAAAATTTCAAAGTTACTACTCCTTATCTACAGGTTTGTACGGAACCCTCGGTGCGCGAGTCCAACCGCACTTGACCGGTTTTTCTATATTATATCTATTATTTATGTGATAACGCCTTGATCTAGTATGGGGTAGCTTAATCGTCTAGTACAGCTTGATACCTTCTTTTATATTGTGGCATAATTATACATACCTATACTCATGCAAAAACGGATACTACAAGTCGGTCAGTATGCGAGCAAGCTAGTGGTACGATGAAGTTTTAATAATATGTGATTAAGATACAGGGTGTTTGAGAAATCCGTTCGCTTGACGGACGCTGAGAGAGGTCAGTAAACCGATGAATAATTACGTTAGGTTCTTATGAGGGAAAAGCTGAAAAGATAGACAGTCATTGCCCCAGGTACCACGAGTACACTCTGGGTAGATCTCAGCATCCAGATTGTTTACGATTTAGAGCGTTAACGAAATAAACAATTTTTTGCTTAGACTGGCTTTAGTAAAAAAATAGGTTAGCATATGGTAGGTACCTATGCAGATGGCGAGCGTAACATAATTGAAAGTTTACTAGTGGACTAGGCAGACGCTGTCCTGCCCATGGTTTTTTCCTTATTTTTATTCAAGTAAACTATTCTTTCTGTTAAAAAAAATAAATCAAAATCTGTTGAGCCGTTCCAAAGATCTAAGCAAACATATTTAGACATACAGGCATAGGGACAGACGCAGGAAGCGACTTTGATTTATGCTATGTAATGATTTAAAAAAAAAACTTTAACAGCCTGTATGTCTAGACGCGCAACTACGAGTATAGCTTAACTCGACAGCTCTAGTGAGACTAAACATTTGTATCTACTCAGGGACATGACCATAAAGTTTTATCAACTGTCAACTGAATCGAAATCTCTCCGAACCGCCATAAATCTTGTTCGGCGAATCAAAGGACGTTATACAGTATCAGTGGGCATAATCTAACATTACCGTAGCCGTAACAAGTCTAATATGAATAGTAGGGAATTCGAATGCCTTCTACGGGCATGGCCGGTATCCCTTATAACTGCCCCGCTTGTTAGGAACTACTAAACTAGTGGTTACCTATATATAAGTTTGTCTGCGCGATATCATTAAAATGATGGTCTATAAATGTTCTTTTCTGTAAAATTTTGTTGAAATCTGTATAGTAAAGTTTGAGCGGTAAAGAGCACATATAAAAATGTTTACATGCCAGATCGACATGGATATATTGGCGTTATGTAAATTAAATACATAAAAAATTATATGGAACAGTGCATTGATTGTGATCTAACTACGATTTTGTGCACGTGGTCCATTCCATCTATGATTCAAATCTTACTTCTTTACATTTATCCAAATTTGAATTTAAGTACTATTAATGCATGTTTATAGCATGTTTAAGGTATCGCTTTCATGACTTTCAAGTTATGATAATTCTTACGGCCAAGACCCAGCAGAAAACAAACTAACTTGGCATAATTTTAATTCTGTATTTTACCTAATTTCAGACTCACTCAAAACAAAGAGTCATAAACAATGTTGGTAGCAGCGTCCCTGTCCCAGAAGAACACAAAGGTATTAATAAACCTCCCTTTGCAGACCTTACCCGATTGCTTTGACTTAGAAATGAGCCTCCCAGAACTTTTATTTACTTTTACACTGAAATTCCATTTGAAGGCTTTCAAGAAGCATTATTTTCAAAGCCTTTAAATACTACAGAACCGTTTTGTATTTTCAGAATGTACATATATGTATAATAGTCCTCCTGAATGATTTCGACCACGGCGAGATATTATAGTGCACAAGTGTGAGCGCAATACACAGGTGCACTCACTGTTCCATCACTCTCAATGCGACATGACTGGAGAGAGATCAGGCGCAGGACCAACGGCTTAAAGTGCTTTAAGTGCGCTAGGATGTAAGGTAGAAACTTTGCCACTACACCAACGAGGCAGTACATCTACACTAATATTATAAAGCTGAAGAGTTTGTTTGTTTGTTTGTTTGAACGCGCTAATCTCAGGAACTGCTGGTTCGAATTGAAAAATTATTTTTGTGTTGAATAGACCATTTATCGAGGAAGGCTATAGGCTATATAACATCACGCTGCAACTATTAGGAGCGAAGAAATCATGGAAAAAGTGAAAAAAACGGGGAAAATTATTCATCCTTGAGGGCTTCCGTTGCGTACGCTGCGAAAACGGTTCAAGATACCAAAAATATTTGTATGACAGAATTATTCCTCTTAAAATGATCTAAAAAAATGTCTGCGCCAATATACGTCTATCTTTTAAGATCAAGTCACTAGAACCGTTTTTGTGGTAATCAAATTTGGCCGAAATTAATGCATTATTTGTTAAGAGTTGTATCAACGTAATAATATTAATCTTTATCCAAATAAATGTGTTGTTGATTAAGAGTATTTAATTGTGAACAAAATTGTCTTTGACATCACTTAATTTCAATGAATATCTTAGAAGATATTACAATTTTAAAACAACACCAATATAAATTCACCCGCGCCGCATGATATGCAAAACATGACGCTGCAAGGAAGAGAGGCGTTACTTGCGAACGACGCGGAGAGGAGGGTGTAGCTCTACGAGTCACCATGATGAACCAAAATTAGATTTAATTAATGACCAGTAGCGTCATATATTCACGTTGACCCTGCCGCAGTGCCTAAAAAGCCGGTTGTTTCACCAATGCGTCTTACCAGTCTTAACCTACGGAGCCGAAACGTGGAATATGACAGTCAAGCTGGCTCACCGACTACACGTCACTCAGCGTGCTATGGAAAGGTCTATGTTGAGGATCTCATTGAGGGATAAGATCCGGAACGAGGTCATACGACATACGACTAAGGTAACTGATGTTGTCCAAAAATGTAGCAAGCTAAAGTGGCAGTGGGCTGGCCATGTCTGTCGCAGAACCGACGAGAGGTGGAGCAAGAAGGTTCTTGAATGGAGACCACTCTTAGGTAAACGTAGTGTGGGACGCCACCCGGCTAGATGGACAGACGACCTGAAGAAGGCAGCTGGTAGTGACTGGATGCAAAGAGCGGGAGATCGTGCGCTGTGGCGGTCCTTGGGGAAGGCCTATGTCCAGCAGTGGACTGTAACAGGCTGATACGATGAATGACCAGGTGACCGCGTATAATAATCTGGGACGAATGTTCCATGATCCATAGAGCTCATGTAGAGGGTCTAGATAGGACTCTTAGAGATATAAGAAGCTGTGATAAAATCATCATCATAAGATTACTGTTATGTTTGCGGGGGACTTTCGACAAACTGTACCAGTAATAGTAAGGGGAACAAGGGCAGACATTGTAAAGTCTTGCCTTAAAAATACCCCAATATGGAAGTTTGTGAACATCTTAAAATTAACTACAAATATGAGAGCACATTTGGGGGGAGGTAGAAATAGTCCTCCAGGCTGATTTCGCCCACGGCGGCCATTCTCAACAGAGATCAGCCAACTACGCAGGTGATATTATAGTGCACAAGTGTGAGCACAATACACAAGTGCACTCTCAAACTGCACTGTTCCATTACTCTCAAAGTTCGGTGAGACGGCAATCCGACATGACCGGAGAGAGATCAGGCGGCTTAACGTGCGAACCGAGGCACGGGGGTGTAACACCTCAGCACCTCAGTGACAGAAAATCTCAGAAACAATTTTGGCTCGACCTGGGATTCGAACCCAGGACCTCTTGGATGTTAGGCAGAAACTTTTCCACTACACCAACGAGGAGGTGGAGGGAGGTTGTATAACTTTTCCTTCAAAGTTACTTTTAATAGGAGACGGGAAAGTACCTCACTTTGAAAATAAAATTGCAATTGAACGAGATTAAGGATTAAGAGTGAGTAACATTGAGGACTTTATATCGAAAGTTCACCCTGAATTAAGCGAAATAGAAAAAAAAGATCATCAATGGATGTGTCAAAGTGCAATATTGGGAGTCAGAAACTGTAGCGTAGACGAAATTAATAAAATAATTATTTGAACACAAGTGGCCTTCCCCCATATTCCCTCAAGTTAAAAATAGGTGCCCCAATAATTTTACTTAGAAATCTTAAACCACCGGGACCCGACTTCAAATCTAATTTCTTCGCAATATGTAACGTGATGGTTGCAATAGTTTAGACTGGTTTAGCAGTTGGTCAAACAGTGCTTATACCTCGCACCTCAATGATTCCAAATGATTTACCTTTTAATTTTAAAAGAATTCTATTTCCTTCTATGCTATCTTTCACCGTTACATTTAATAAATCACAGGGGCAAACATTTAAACACATAGGAATTAATTAACGTCACGACTGCTTTTCACACATATGTCGCGTTGTCAAGATCAGACCTACAAACGCGTTGCGGACAAAACTAATAATATGTTCTTCTGACACAAGAAAAATAATTAACGCAGAATTACTCTAAGCTAATTATGTTCTTTTAAAAACTTAAATAATAAATTGTCTAAAATAATAACAAAAAATTAAATTTGCAAAAATAAAATGATGCCCAAAATAAATATTCCACGCGGACGAAGTCGCGGGCGGGCACAGCTAGTATATGTATAATTGGCTACTGAAATACAAAGCATTGAGCGCAACTGTTTTTACCATTCAAAATAGGGTTAAGTGCAACAACGGGGTAAATGTAATAACGTTCTTTATCTAACTTCATAGATTTCCAAACGTTTTTGCCATTTGTGATATGACGCTAGTATCAATTCAACTCTTAACTTATTTATGACAATATAGTTTTACTGACCAACGAGTAAATGACATTTCATTCCGCGGCAGATCTTCATGAAAATTTTTAACCTAAATTTCCATCGAGTGTGATTTAATTTTCAATGTAAGTTTTTGGTTTATTTTCACTTAAGCAAACACTAAGCAATTAAACAATCAGAAAGATATGTCGAATGATATCTCTCGAATAAGATATTATCATATTCATCCAGAACTAAACAATAGCTCTCATCACATGGACCGTAAAATGGTTGTGACCTTAAGATGCGAGTACCTTCGATTGTTAACAATGGCCAAGGAAGTGAAGTATCGAGAAAAAGGTGGATGAAAAGCGAACGCTTCCCGTGGGAAGACGGGCTGGGAGCCGCTGACAATGCGCTATGGAATTATGTATTTGAATCAGATTGCTTTATTGAGATTAGTGTTTTACTAATACGAACTATTTATACGTCGTTGAGGTAGAGAAATGATTTTACTTATACATTCATGTTTTTCTCAAAGTTCATTGCTATGACGATGAGTGATTTGTTTTTTTTTTCGTTACCTGGCATGTTTGATCTGCTTTTATAGAAGTTAACGAGCTAATCAGATTGGTATTATGGTTAAGAAGTTAACTATTAACCAAGGTCGCGGGTTCGATCCCCGCACTGTACAAACATGTATACATGAACATGTCTGTTTGCACTGGTCTGGGAGTTATATGTATTTATTTAAGTTTATTTGTAATTAATACCACTGTTGATTCTGATATCTGTAACACAACAATTTAAGCTACTTATCACAGAGTCAGATCAGTGTATGTGATGTTGTTGTATATTATATTATCATACCAGCGGTGACTGGTTTAAACGAAGATAGCGACAGTTGGAGTCTAATGTAATTTAAATAAAAGATTGGTCCCAATTTGTTTGGTTACTATAAAAAAGAAATAGAACAACCTTATTTGGACCATTTAGAAACCTTGCTCCAACAAAACAATGACCTAAAAACAAGTGTTGAAACAAAAACTAAGTTAATGCATTCCTGTAGAGGTTCCAACGAAGTTTGCACAGCTGTTCGTTACCTCGTTGAAGTAATAGGGTTTGTACGAGAAGGTTAAGGTTTTGTTTTAAACTATAAAATTAAATCTTTTGGCCAGTGCTATACCACTCTGTGAGATCTTGCGAGTGAGCGAACGTCTTAACCAAACTTCTACTTTTTTCTCTATTTTAAACAAATCTGTTATTTTAAAAGACCGAAAATAGAATGAAAACGTATATTAAGTATTCTAACATTTGTGAAAACGGAGCCTCGGCAAACTGGTCGTTTTAAGAGATACTAGTGGTATTGTTCAATAATGCAACCTATTCGAGATCTTTAAGAGCTTCTTTACTGTCACTGTAGGTTGCATAAAAAGTGGGCCCCCCTAGTGGAATAAGCACTGCCCAAGGGTGGCATAGCGTGCTATGGAATTGAGCTTTATGCCTTAGCATGCAATTAAAATACGCTATGAAGCTCTGACAACACCATTTTGTTTCATAACTGACACAAGATGTACCCAAAAATAATTGCCACGAAAGTAATCAAAGCAGAGCTGCAGCGTTGTCATTATGCTTTTGTTTCATAGAATGGTACCTAAGTACACTTATGATATTAACACATAAAATGTAGAGCCTCATGCATCTCACTAACAGGCATTTAGTATTTAACAAGCCATTTCAAACTTAAACGCTGGGACAGCCCTAAAACACACAACATACCAAACATATGCAGAGCCGTGCGCGCTCGGAAACAGTCCGTGAGTTATGCGTAGCGAATGAAATAGCTGATATTTGTCAACCCCCCACTATTGTGCGCAGAGATTTATACGGGTGGGCCTGTGATAGATGCCCTTGCTATTTTTAATAATATCAACTTGCTCAGATTTTTAATCCTGATCCAACAAATGGAATAAAATGTGTAATGGTCAAGAGGTTGACTATTAACCAAGAGGTCGCGGGTTCGATCCCCGCACTGTACAAACATTTGTGTACATGAACATGTCTGTTTGTACTGGTCTGGGTGTTATATGTATTTATTTAAATTTATTTGTTTTACCAGTGTTGATTCTGATATCTGTAACACAGTGCTTTAGCTACTTACCACAGAGTCAGATCAATGTATGTGATGTTGTTGTATATAAAAAAAAATAAAAAATAGGTCATTTCTTCAGCTGTGCAATAAACAAACTCAACCTACTTGCTATTTTTTTTAAATGAAAAAAGTCAAAATATCAAACACAGTCAGTCTTTCTAGAGTTTCAGTAGACACCGTTTAGATTCGTTTGTAATTAATTACACTTGGAAATCATTCTATGTACTAATTATGATGCGATCATAAAAATATAATACGGTATTTTAAACAATCAAGTTTTAGTAGCTTTTAGGTGTAACTATTAATAAGTATTAGACAAAATGAGTATTTAAAAGCTAACATAAAATCAAATTTAGGCTAGGAATGCACACCATTCCTAACCCCCATATTAATTTCCCAGTGTATCATGTTATCTTGCACAGTGTCACAAAATGACTACACGCAAGACTACACGTCGGCATCAAGTATTGCATACTTCGTCATCTTTTATGGATCTTTCTAATTAGTTTACCGTTTTTGAAAACAATTTGTGATAAAGACGCGCACGGAAAATACACTTTCATGGTTCAATAGAAGAGTAGTTCAATCATTGATTTTCTGATTCAGGGTCACCTTTTAGCTGTTTAGAAAGAAATGTTTAACCATGAATGTAACATTTTATCATAACTTTATTTTTATTTTATTTGGGATAGGTTTGCTCTTGACCCAAAACTAAGCCCAACGAGGCAAAGACTGAGTCTACGATGGAGCGAGCTCACCTAGAAGATGCTTGTTCACTCTAGCTTTGAAGATTCCTAGGTTGTAATTGCAGGGAAACACTGACGCAGGTAGTGAGTTCCACTCTTTTGCAGTGATCAGGAATGTAGATGAGAAGCGCTTGGTTCGTAACAGTGGAACATCGACACGGTACGGATGGTATATTCCGCGGTACGTCTGGTGGTCCGATGGTAAAAGGGGGTCGGCGGAATATTCTGATGTAGATCATGACCACACTCGCCGAAGTAAAGCCCGTAAAAGATTGACAAGCAGGCGACTCTGCGGCGATGAGCCAAGCTCTAGAGCTGCGTGCTTACAAGCCTCTCGTCACCTATGAGCCTCTTGGCTCTGCGTTCAATCGAGTCAAGAGCAGCAAGTTGGTATTTGTCGGAACCATCCCAGAGATGGCTGCAATACTCCATGCATAACTCAGAAGATTGAATGTTCAATGACCAGAAAACATCATTTTCAAGAGGATTACATTAACATAAAGTCCGCTTTTTGTGCATAGTAAAAATAAGAGTAACTTATTCTGACCGTTAGCATAAGGGTTGAACTAAATAAGTAGTGTTAAATTAAAGAAAAACACGAAATAGGATAAGCTAAACATGAAAACGTAGAAACTTTTAAAATAAAGTCATATTTTTTATTATATGTTTTTATATTATTAGGCTAGTTGTATTACGAGTATAATATCTTAGTTGAAATATTTAACATTATGTATTAAAGATTGACTCTAATATGAAATCTTATTTTTCCCCCAAAATTAAATAACACGTAGCTTTACACCTATCTAAGTGTGCGATATTTTTTTAAACGAAAATCATACAAGTTCCATTCCAGCCCAGTGAGTCCCCTCGGTGCATTGTTTCGGCGTATCGACTTGTGTCTCCATAGACACGGCACGCGACCCTCTGTGCATCGATCCACTGTACATTGTTGATAATTTATTATTTATTGAGTTCCAATTTTTGGGGTGAAGACTGCATCGTGGTTTCTCTTTGCCTTTTTTAATTTTGTCTTTAGAATAACATTATTAAACACCGGTAGGTTGAGAGGTTAAGAGGAAGAAAGAGATCGAACCTTCTACCTTTCATTTCCCAAGACAGGCATGATTTGTTTTCTTATACATGATGGCAACGACGCTACGACAATTAACCTTCTGTCCGTGATGCTTTTACGTCTTAACTACAGAACACATTTAGATGAAATTTGAAATTTGTCGTCAACTTTCTGTATATGTATTCAATTTCATCCAAATCTGTTCAGTAGTTTAGGCGTGAGAGCGTGACAGACAGAAATTCAATTGTCCTATTGTAATCGCCACCCTGTATTTAGTATTAGGTAATCACGGACTTTGTACACTTTATACAAGAATTTTGCCGGTGACAAAGACCAACTGTCTAAGCCAGAAATTGAACCTGGGGTCCATCAGATTTCTAAATCGTGCTTAACCTCTTCGCCACCCAGCATAAGCATTGCCTGTTAAAATGTAAAATCGCATGGGCCAAGTTTATGTAATGAAACACCAATCAGCAATAAATAATAAATCATTTGATTCCTAACGTGTTAAAATTCTTGCCAGCAATATGTTTGCTACATAAAACCCCGCGGCCTACTTCAACAAACAAACAATATTGCTTTGAGAAGTGTTGGTGCGTTGTTAAGTATAAAAATGCTTGTTTTAAGATATACGATACGTAGGTACCGGTATTCTTCGGTTATTGTTTCTTAACACGAATCGTATGGGCTTCGAGGAAAGCATAACTTTATCGGATTACAAGATACAGTCGCCATGGTTTGTAATCAATGTATCGATCAGCCGATACCTACGTGTACCTTACCATAAGTCAACAAGATAGAGTTGTACCCAAGGATTTCTTATTTAGCCGTTATTTAACTGTTCTTTTTTTAATTATAATAATAATAATATACAACAACATCACATTCATTAATCTGACTCTGTGGTAAGAAGCTAGAGCACTTGTGTTACAGAAATCAGAATCAACAGTGGTATTACAAATAAACTAAAATAACTATATATAACACCCAGACCAGTACAAACAGACATGTTCATGCACACAAATGATAGTACAGTGCGGGGAACGAACCCGCGACCTCTTGGCTTTATTTGACAGATTAAATTATTGATGCTTCTTTAGATTTACTATCGCACTTTAGGTTTTCAATTAAAACTTACAGTCTGGTGAATCGGCTATGTATACGACCGGGCCGAAGATAAGACCAATTACCGGACCAATGCAACGACTGACCGATTCCCCCTAAAACACAGGGAAAAAGCAAATTTAATTCACACACATTGACAACAATCCTGACATATCGTAGATCATGAGAAAAAAACAGAATCTCTCTTCCTAACATAATATGGCATTCTACCTACGCACCCTGAAGCTAAAGCACATCTTTCCCAGAAGGCTAAAGGCATCGTCGATGATCACGATATCCCGAGGTATGGAGGAAGCTTCCCAGCCAGCCTCGATCGGTATGCACAAGGCGCCGCGCGTATCCGATGCTCGTGCGAAGAGTTCTAAATACCTACTAGGCCAAAGAATAAGAGATGAAAGAGAAGTGTTAAGTTACCAGTTCAACAGACGTTTTATTTAAACTAATGTTTTAAAGGTACAAGCGAACGGTTGTCTGACTACTTATTATCTATGCTATATTCTAATATGAAGTTCGATTGGTAATTGTACGCAGGGTGCTCCAGAATACAAAACTCACGTATCCTTCGAACTTTTCAGTAGAACCTGCAAGTTCGCATGCGAATTAGCGTGCGAGAAAAAATACGACTACATGACAATTGGCTCCCAGACACCTAAAATTAGGAATCTTCACGCATAACAAACTTAAACTAGCATATCAAACTAAATTCTCGTTGCAAAATCGAACCTGCGACCACTGTGATAGTGATGTGCAGTCTGTATAACTGAGGCCTTACTACGAAAAACGAAATGAGAAAAACGAAAAAGATGGTAATCGTTTTTGCTTTTTATGACACAAAGTATCCATGACAGCACGTCAATGTAGAATCTGTGGCATCTTATGCACATGTTATAAAGGCGATGTGCTGTTGTCTGTACTCGTTATCGTTTTGACGGATATCGTTTCTCGTAGTAGGCCTTCAGGACCTACGGCCACATGCGCAAGCGTCGACCAGTGCAACGCACCGCAACGTGTGCGCACATAAATTAACTACATTCTCATGTGAAAAATACCATTAGATAAAATAAACTTGAAGAGACACAAAAGAATTGCCACCTTTATGTTTTTATACCAATACTAGCTGAACCGGTAAACGTTGTTTTGAAATGTAAATTATTGTGGACAACCCTTATCACTAAGGGATATGAAAGTAGTTGTTGGTCGATTGTCACACCTACTCAATATGCTCACAAAATTTCATAAGAATCAGTCAAACCGTTTCGGAGGAGTACGGGAACGAACATTTTAACACGAGAATTTTATATTTATAGAGATTTCTCCTTTAAGCAGAAACTGATGAGTTCTATAGAAAATCTTAAAAAAAAACTAAAAAGCCGATCTTTCCCACAAACCATACATCATTATCAGATTAGTATGCACCAAAAAAAGCGAGTTCAACTTTAGCCATTTTTATTTCGAGACCATCAAGCAAATATGCGAGCAATGCCATCAGCGATGCCAATAACCACTGACATTCAATAAAAAGTTCTAGGCGAGTCTCGCCCGCTGCATAACAATATGTACTTTGAAGACGGGCTATGTACTTACAAATTATGCCTCTTAGGTGCGTACAGCTTATATAACATAACATGTTAATGTGGAGGCTGAATGTTATAAAACACAAGTCATACGACATGCTTAAATAAAGTTCAACAAAATTATATATCTAGAGCGAGATGAAGCACTGCAGGAGCGACTTACGAAAATGCTATACAAAATTGTTATATAACATTGTTATTCTAATATCACATGTTGCAAGATTTGCAAGGGTAAAAAATAATGTCAGATAATGTTGACGTGTTATAAAATACATGTTATACAACATATTATATAGTCTGTACGCACCTTTACATTGTCTAAAGGTAGTGTATGCCATAAATGTTGCTAGTATCTAATGTAGTAGCTAATGGGACATCCCAATAATATCAGAGACAAAAGGAAAGTCGCTTCCCGCATCTGTCCCTATGTCTGTATGTATGTATGTTATGTTTATATCTATAAAACTACTCAACAGAGGCAGTCTGCCTCGTGTAGTGCCTGCCTGCCTGGTGGCAAAGTTTCTGTCTTACATCCGAGAGGCCCTGTGTTCGAATCCCAGGTCTAGCCAAAATTATTTCTGAAATGGAACAGTGAGTGCACCTGTGTATACGCTCACACTTGTGCACTATACTCGTAATAACTCCTGTTGAGATTGGCCGCCGTGGTCGAAATCGTTCAGGAGGACTATTATTACGTAACAGATTTTGATGCAGTTTTTTATAATATATAGAGTGGTTCAAGAGGAAAGTTTTTATTATGTGTAATAAAATGCATAATACAAATTCCATTCGGTCGAAGCCGCTTGCGGGATGCTATTTAAGTTCTATTTTGTTGAAGAGCATTATTTTTATTTACTTAAAAATATTAACATTATCAGTATTTTATAGATCATATTATTATTAAGTTTAAGCTGCATTAATTTGACAAAAAAGGGACCAAATGATTTAACTAATTTATATAGACTCATTAATATAATACAAATTAATTTGGCAAACCGTTTCTGCTCCTCCGGACCGCGCGCGATTCTCGAGATTCGCCATCCCACACTGAACCGAACGTTCTGCAAAATACGGGCTTCAGAGGATGTGAGAATTCCTTCGCCTTTGCTCCGTACGCGTATTTTATTCCGCTTAAATTTTCCCGATTAAACAGTCATTTACCCGGTTAACCGTACTTAACTTCATATTCATGTCGCCCCGCTCTTATTTGACTTTAATCGAATCTTTCGAGCTAGCCCGGTAATACAGGTTGTAGTTTTAGTTCCCACTAAAAATACTGTGCAACACTTATCATTCCACTCGTAATGATATTTCACTGTTGAGTATGTCGTTGTATTTTCAATATCTTTGAAATCGATTAACATATGCTTCCAAACTCGAAGATGTAACCTGAAAAACCAATGTTTACTTTTCTTATTAACCTGTATTGGTATTTATTGTTATATTCAGTATTTATATAGTGACTGGCTTACATCTTCACAGAATGTTTAAACTCAATCACCCTGTATCTGTTGACAATTGCACTCGTGGGGCATTTAGTATGCTTTCGCATTAATGGATGTATCTCATCAGCCTATATACGTCCCACTGCTGGGCACAGGCCTCACCTCAACAAGAGATGGTCCGAGCATACTCCACGACGCGGGGTCAGTGTGAATTGGTGGCGGGGTGAACCTTACTGTCAGATGTTATTAATACGTCCCCGTCTACGCTTAACGACTAATATTTATCGATATTAACCGGGACCAACAGCTTCACGTGCCTTCCGGAGCACGGAGATGCTTGTAAACAGACGTCACTTAAGATGGTCAGAATGGTCACCCATCCCAAACATGACCACGTCTAAGGTTCCTTAACTTTTGGTATCACTACCAAAGCGCTGCAACCACTGCGCCACAAGTACCTCTCCCACCATCACCTATGGACGGATAAATCATAGGTACTATTCATTAATTTTGTACGCGTTTGTGAATCCTAAATAATTTGTCAATTTGTCATCATCATACTTCTGTATGTGTGAGTATGTACATTCCTTCAAATTTTATCGTAATAGATCTACGGCGAGAACCCATCTATTGAAAACAAATAATCGCACTGTCAAATCTTGTATGAATTAACAAAGCTATTGTTCTAACAACACCTTAATCAATCTGTACTTAACGAAAATCACAAAAAACTGATTAACTTTTTTCATTTCGCCTTCGCTAACGAACCCCGGTCACTTGTTAAATGAAGCTCAACGAAACATTTTATTGAATTTAATTCAATTAAAGCGCAGACCCATTAGTCTGTCATAATTAAAAATGGGACAAAGGAATTTTAAGTAGGTCCATAAAACACAAACCCGACTCTAGATTGCTGAGCACAAAACAAAAGCTAGGTCCCACACGTGCTGGACCCTCCCACAGAAAATATAAATCAGCCAGACTACACCGTTAGGGCCAAAAGCTTTGCCCTACACTTTTTATGTACCTACATTTGCCAAATAGCAATATAATATTCGATCATACGTAAGTGCTTACATCGTACAAATTTGTTTGAATGTTTGGATATTAAGAACTTTGACTTAGAAGTTGTAAAGATTATCTTAGTATTTTTGGTTTTGCTGGCGTGTTGACATGAATGCATGGCACCTGGACTCGACCACGTGGAGTAAAGCATCAGATACAAAAATAATGAAAATTCTACAAAATCATACAGAATATAAAACATCTTAAAGCAGGGTTATTCTTACACAGCTTGCTTATTAGGATCAATTAAAGCGATAAATAAACTTTTCCTATCCTACATCTCACATCATTGATTTAACACCCTTCTACCGGAAAGCTTCTTATCTTCCCTTGTGCTCAGAAGTGTTCTCCTTTTGATATGTGCTCAAACTCATCAACAGTTTCAAATATCAATGGTGTGCATTCCATTGAATCTCAATGGTACAAAAATGATGGATAGAGCGATAAAACATGTTTCACACCTCATGCTCGACAAAGTCTTATTATATGACATAAACTGTCAAAGTAAAGCAAGTCTTTCTCACAGCATAGGTAGGATAGGTAGTAGAGACTTAAAAGTTCCAGCACCTACTTTTTTATCGATAAAGGGAATACGAGTCTTACGACAAAATTATGCTAACAATGTAGCCCTAGCCTATTTCAACATACATACATGAACCTACATCGTGAGTTCGTATATACTGCCTGGCGCAGCGATCTCCTATTCCCATAGCGACAAATTCTACAAATGTTTTAAATATATAAATAAAAAATGTTTATTGCGAGCAACTTGAAGCTCATAGTATGGTTAGTAAATGACAAAAATCTTAAAAGCTAATGTTAGTTTTTATTTATTCAATTATTATTAGATTAAAAAATTAAATTGAAATTACAATCAGACACAAAATTTAAATTAATAAGTACCAAAATTAACATGAAAATAATATTAAAAAAAAACACAAATCTTTAAGCTGACATACAGTCTGTTAATGTTGTACTGTCTGTTCATTCTGCGCCACGTTCTAGTACTGCACAGGGTGGAGCGTAATGCTAATGTGGGCATTATCGTTTAGCCGCGGGACGCCTGCGGATAAATTGTCTGTCGAGATCCGAAGAAAAAAACTGGTGAAGCGACTGTCTTTGTAGAGGTATGAGGGTTTGATATTTAGATCAATCATACATAGCAGTGAAATATGATTCGGTTCTGATTCCATATATTTCAACAATTTACACAATTTCATTTGAGTACAGTTTTGACTATCACGTGCACAACAGCCTCTTAACATTTCAAATTCTTATAGTTGTTGTTTTCTGAATGATGCATCATCTCTCCTTATACTTATAAGTTTTTCATATCCTATAGAGTTTCCTAGCAACCATAGAATAAGTTTGTGCTTAATAAGGGGCCAGGTTACTGCTATATGGTATTTAAAACTTTTTATTTATTTAATTTTCAGATATCGAAATAACCCGTTTCAGAATTCCACTGTGGTACCCTGAATATTGAAGATGGGTAAGATGGCCTCTGGCTCGAGTGCGGGCGACAAGAATGATTGATGCAAGGGTCCGAACAGTGAGGGATGGGTGCAGTACTGAGCGCCACGGTGAGCCGGATTACGTCACGAGGTGGTATGATAGACATTTAGCTATTTTTACCCTTTGAGCTTGAAAACATCAACTTCTTGATTGAAAATCAAAGAAGATTATCACTGCGGGACCCTGAATATCGAAGATGCGTAAGACGGCGTCTGGCTCTAGTGCGGACGACAAGCATGATTGATGCAAGGGTCTGGACGGTGAGTGATGAGCGGATTACGTCACGAGGTGTGGTGATTCTATGTTTGTTATTAAGATTGATTCTTATTATTCATATTGAAATAATTTACACGATTTCATTTGAGTACAGTTTTGACTATCGCGTGCACAAGTACCTCTTAACATTTAAAATTTTTCTCGTTGTTGATTTCGAGTGATGCATCAACTTGCCTCATTCTTATCAGTTTTTCATATCCAATCGAGTTTCCTAGCAATCAGAATAAACTTGGGGCTAGGTAATTGCTAAGATATTTAAAACTTTATATGTATTTAATTTACGGATATCAAAATAATCTTTTTCAGAGTTCCACTGCGGTACCCTAAATATTGAAGATGGTTAAGATGGCGTCTGGCTCGAGTGTGGGCGACAAGCATGATTGATGCAAGGGTCTCGACGGTGAGTGATGAGCGAATTACGTCACGAGGTGTGGTGATTCTATGTTTGTTACTATGCGAAAATCCATAATAAGTTTTGGACACATTAACTTTTCAATAGACAAATAAAGAAGACTTTCACTGTGCGAAAAATGCGGGAACGATAAACAAGCCATTTGTTATGTGCCCTAGCCTCCCTGTTTTCGGCACCGCAGAAGACTTAGTTGCAGCAAATCAACGGACGATCGACGTTGTCACATGTTGGAGGACAATTATTTGAGTTCATAACCATTGACTTGAAAAAAAAAAGACTGCAGGACCCTGAATATCGAAGATGGGTAAGGTGGCATCTGGCTCGAGTGCGCGCGACCAGCGATGATTGATGCTATGATAACAGTGAGGGTTGGGTGGAGTACAGAGCGCCATGATGAAACACATTATAAGGTTCTTTTATAAAGCTTCGGTAATCAGAGAAGCTTTGAATTTTTCTAAGTGGCTCAAGAGGATTAAGCTGAAAGGCAGGACAGTTATCCTGTTTGCTGTTTTTTTTTTATGAAACTGTATGTATTTTTGTGCAGATTTTCTTCTCAAGACACACACATCGCACAGGCTTGCCTCGCGTCAATATAACAAAGAAAATCATTCTGAGTAGTTTTTTACCACACAAAAAATATAAATCAACAAACCAGGCACATCACCACACGCCCATCTAATACGAAAACGATATCTTTTCATCATCAAATTCAAAGGGGCGTCTTTCCAACGGCCACACAAACTCTAAAACTTATCCCTGAACTTAATTCAAAAAGGTTTCCAACAACATCATCTGCCTGATCTCGATCACAAGCCCGCAATTTGTGGGGCGACGACGCCGGCAATTTCGTTGAGATGCGATGCGCTTGCGCCGATAACCTTCGATAAATCGCCAATAACATTACAAAAGGAACCCGGGCCCTACTCTGTAAAACGTGGCCACCGTGGTCACCACATAAGGAACAGAGGCTCATTTCTGTAAGACAGTATCAGCAGTATTGAATGTGGCTTTTCTGTTCACTAAAGGAATAAAAGGCTCTAAGTACTCTGTAAGCCAGCGTCTGCAGTTACGAATGTGGCTATCCTGGTCGCGAAAATGGAAAAGAAGCCTTTAAGCCTGTGTGCACAGTTTCAAACTGGCCATTCTAGATACCACAAAAGTCAAAACTCGTCGTTGCCAGGGCGATTTTCTTAATCAACTTATCACATGTACTTTTGTCTGGAGGTGAGCCATTGACCAAGGGGTCATCACAAAAGGAAAACAGAGGCTCTACTCCTGACGCCAGTTTCCATAGTTATAAATGTGGCTATACCTGTCAGAAATGCTTACTGTAAAAAAAGTGTGCAAACGGAGCGGCTAAAAAAGAGCCTTATGGATTTATGCGTCAGAGCCCTTAAAGTGGTCTATAAATAAAAATAAAATATTATTACTCTATTCAAGTCCTTACAGTTGATTACGATTTTAAGGATACGATGTCTGAGAGGAATTCTTGCAACGGCTGCAAGAAGAACAATGTGTTTTGTTTGTGTGAGTATGAACGTTTGCGTGAAAGCGTTATTATAAGAATAAAAAACGGGTTGCACTCCGGTAGTGCCGGCAGAAGTGAAAACTTAACAACCGTCTTACGGTTTTTCGATCAGCATCACGTGACCTGACACGAGTTTCACAGTTTCTACCCATGCCACAAAAGTGCTCAACGCCGCTAAAGAAGTTTTCACTTCAAAAATTTCATTTCAAAAGCGTAAAATAAGAATAAGCTCCCACTGTTTCTGTCTAATCATATTTCAAGGAAAAGTCTACCGAAATAAAGGGACTAATAATATTATTTACGTTTCGTTTCCTTCAGTCTTATAATTGGCTTGTACCAAATTGAACACGATTTGGGAATACGTAAAACAAAAGGTATTTTCTGTCACTAAGAAGTGTTTCCTCAAGGCTCGCTGTGTGCCTAAGTTTTAAGCTATACGTACGAGTACATTACAAGGTAAAATTTATTAAATAAATTTGTGTTTTTTTTAAATAAAATAAAGACAAAATACGTGTTTCATGAACCATGAATCCTGCGGTATAGTTGGCAAAATAAAGTTCCTAATAAAAAAAATTCTTTCCATAATTCGTTACTACTACTACAGGGAAATTGTTCTGCTGCGGGAAAATAACCGGGTACTTAAATGTCACCCTTAGGTATGTAGAGGAGAGTGAATATGCAAGTTGAAGGCAGAGGAGAAGGAGATCGACCACGACGGAAAAAATGATGGACTGTATAAAGAGAAGAAAATATGTAAAAGGAGTTAATGATTTAGTGAAGAACGAATGATAGGACTAGAAGTAAGAGAAAAACATAATGCGCCGACCATAGACAAGACATCGGACAAGAGAGCAAGCGAATGATGATGGCAGTTGCCATATTTAAAAAAAAATTGTCGCTCCGCCCACTTCTCATTTGTAGCGCTAGAGTATGACTGGTAGAGAATGGCTAATGTTAAGTCCACCTTTGTTAAAAGTTATGTTGTGCAATGAAGCTTGTATAAATAAATATATTTCTTTGTTAAACTTATCTGTAATTTTGTTTTGTGTTGTACAATTAAGTGTTAATCAATAAATACCCTTTCAAAGGGAATACTCTTAATTTATTAAGTTCCTTTTTTTGCGTTCACAATGCTATTTTTAAATTCGAAAAGACATAACACCTAAAAATTATTTTCGTCTCCGGTTATCAGTTGTTAAATATTTGTAAAAATATTTCTCTCGGGTGATTTGAGGGTGTCTCCCACAGTCATTGTCGAAACATACGCTGGCTCAAAGCGTTAGAAAGCACTTACAAAATTCAACGACTCCATTAAGGTTCTCCACCACCACTGAGCTACCAGTGGTAAGAGCATTGGACCGGACTTCCCAAGGTCGGGGGTTCGAATCCTCCCTGATATTTTAGAATTTAGGATACTCTTCAACTCAAAAAAGGCGCTAAAGGTACTGCGCCTCGTTTATGTAAGTCACATTTACCGTTTTACGTAAATCATTTCTAACAGCCAAGAGAATTTAAAGTGTCTCTATTTATTTAGCGAAGCAGCTAAAAATGGGTCCGCCACCGCGAAATCCAATTTATTACGACGGAATCGCCATCGATCAAGATTAAAACGATACTCGAAATAAGAGGTCCACTACGAAAAACGAAGTTAACATTTCAATTACTATATTAGAATAGAAGTAGATGTCAGCACTTTATTGCACACAGTAAAATTTGATACAAAATAGTTAGATAGATAGACATGAAAAAATGTACATAATAATAAATATACAACAACATCACATACATTGATCTGACTCCGTGGTAAGTAGCTTAATCACCTGTGTTACAGATATCAGAATCAACAGTGGTATTACAAATAAACTAAAATAAATACATATAACACCCAGAGCAGTACAAACAGACATGTTATAAGCAGTATAACAAATATAAGCAGTCCTAATGCTGAAAGCGATTTCAGTCAATATTTAAGCATTTAAACTAGGGTTTTTTTCCACTACATATGATAAACTTATCTTTAGGCTTCTTTTGCAAGCTGTGTTGATTTTAATTATCTTGTGTAGGAAAAAGCATTTTATCAGAAGAAAAAAATACGAAAAACTCTGTTCGGTTTTCCATAGTAGACCTCCATCCAGTGTTTGCTACAGCGAATTAACATCGGACGTTTCAGCAGTTTTTTCCGAGTGAAAAGCTTTTAAACATTAGTTGCTTCTTTTCTTCACGTAACTGTGCTTAGGTACTTTATCATGAGAGAGTGAACAGGGGACTACTTACGCTAACCAATCGTAACAAAATCGTTATTGGATTGCCCGTTTTTTAACATTTCGTCCACACTTGAACAGTCAAAAACAGGTGATTAAATCACAGTTTTTTTTTACGATTGATTAGCAGCAATAGGCCCCAGATCATTCCAAGATCAAATACGTGTGGTAACGAAAGTTTAGGTGGAGAGTTTGTAAGAGATACTACACCAATAATTTATTAGCGAACTAATTAAAATCTAATGTGGGCATTTTGCGGAGAAATTATTTTTGCTTATGACTGATTTAATTTGCAGTGACCGTTACATTGGAGGATGTATGGTCTCTGCGACCTAAGCCTGCTTGCTGGCGGAAAACATTATTAAAACCTTGAGACTACAGTATGTAAGGCTATATCCATGTTTTCAATTCTAGAGATTCGTTTTGTTCGCAGTGTAAAGACTGTAAAAGATAGCTTATATAAAAAATACTGCCCTTGGCTCTGAAATGAAGCTTCTCGCCTTATAATGAAAAAAAAAACATAAATTCTGTTTATCATGCAGGTAATGCAAGTTTGTATAGCAAAAAATCATTTTAAAAAAACGAATATTGCGGGTGGTAAAATCACTTTCATGACATCAAATATTGCGGGTTATAATAAACACTGTCTGTAAATCTCCGTCGATTGTATTAGTCCAATATGTAAACCGATTGCGATGTAAGTAAATTGTTATTTATATGTATTTAAAAAGCAAAATTTTTCTCGGCGTTCTGACATTTCAATAAGGACCAGCGACAAATATACCCAATACGAGAGGCGTTCTTATAAAGTGCATACCCATTACGTCCAAACTTTTTATCAGATCGGCGCGACTTCTCCGAAAACGATCATTGTTTTAGATCGTGATCCCGCACCGTGATTAGATCCCAGCTATTATACGGTTAGTGTAATCACAGTCATTTTGACCGATTTGGGAATTACGCTACCACTGCTGCTCGTGTTTTGACTTTCGGAATTTCTAGGAAGAGAAATCCAAAATAGGTGGCGGTGTTTTTGACGATTGGATGCTTATAAACCAATTTATACAGATAACGTCCTAAATTAAGTAATTTTAAGAGGAAAATTTCAGATTAGACTAAATATGATTTTATATTTTATCTAAATCATTGTTGCATGACAACGAACGGTTTGAACGGTCAACTACAATTTCATTAAACTCATTAGATTTTGCAATTTGCGTTCATCAGTAAGGCAGTGACATTTGCGTTGCCATATTGCTGCTTTGGCCAATTGCCATTGGCCTTTAACCTCTTCTTTGCTTTTTTGTATTGTTTTATTGTCTTGCTAAATACCCGGACACAGTTAACCAGCCCTATTTGTCAGCACTTGTCAGGCTTGAACCGACCGCGTGACATCTGCCTCTTTTTTTATTTAAGTTTTGCACAAACATGTGAACAATGGTGGACTTAATGCCGAAGGCATTCTCTACCACTCAACCATAGGGCCAAGCAGAGAAAATTCATGCGGTACACATAAAGTAATAGGTAAAAACAAACAAATTTACTGAAGTTATTTAAGTACAAAATAAATTTATAAACATACAAACTAATTTCTTACATAAAATGAAATAAAAATACATGAAAAATCATAGACATACATTATTACGTATACATAATAAGTATGGCCTCTTAAGGTCAATATCGAACGCATATTCCACAGGTTGGGATCTGACGCATCGCACGCAACTGATTAATTGTTCACTGCGTCCACTGTATCGGCAGCGATCGGATTGCCGACGCGAGTATCAGCAATCGGATTGCCAATGACACTTTTCTTCGGATTTTTGTAAATCGGCATTTCGTATGGACGTCATTGGTACGCATCGCATGTCGGCATTGCGGAAGAGCGATCTGTACGGTGCGAATCAGTGGATGGTGTTGTATGAGTTTCTATACAAGACTGACTCGTTGGTGTAGTGGCATCCGAGAGGTCCTGAGTTCGAATACCAGGTCGAGCCAAAAAAATGTTTCTGAGATTTTCTGTCATGAACTTCTCAAAAACAACTCGGAGTCGGAAAGTTGGCGGTGTTACACCCCCGTGCCTCGGAAAGCACGTTAAGCCATTGGTCCTCTGGCGCCTGATCTCTCTCCAGTCATGTCGGATTGCCGTCTCACCGAACTTTGAGAGTGATGGAACAGTGAGTGCACCTGTGTATTGCGCTCACACTTGTGCACTATAATAACTCCTGAGTAGTTGGCTGATCTCTGTTGAGATTGGCCGCCGTGATCAAAATCGGCTAGGAGGACTATACTATTTAATATTGACAATATTGACAAGACGTTGCGTGCGTTGCGTGCGATACGTACGATACCGACCTGTGATCGCTTGCCTCAAGAAGCATGCACATTTAGTACTCGTCATGGGATCGCGAAGCCTTGCAAGCCTGGATGTGGCCGCTTTAATGAGCCGACCTGAAGACCTAATTTAGCTAATGATCCGCGCAAGAGTCTCGGATACGATGCCCGTTCCCTTGGGAAACGTAACGGAATTGCGGTACGTGGAGACATGTTTGGTTTGGTTCGATTTACAACTTGCTTATAAATAAACTAGTGGCCCGTCCTGGTTTCGCACAGTTTTTTTTAAATCTATTTTTGCTCGTATTAAATATAGTCGATGTTTATAAGGGATATTGTGGGATTCTAATGGTAAAACATTTTTATAAATCGGAAAATTTTATTGAATTTAAAAGTTCTGGAATTTTAAAGCCTTTTTAATTCAAACAAAAAAGCAATCAATTTCTATCCTCTAATATTAGTGAAGATGTCACCTCACCATACATCTGTGTGTATTATGTAGCTTGACGTTATTTTTATTTGGCTTTGCAAACTGGAAATAAGTATAAAATATTGTAATTGATAAGATAATGAAAGGACAGGGAAACATTCTTAGCTATTTAAGACTGAATTAAAACTACATCTTTCATGTGTATTGACATGTTCTTGTTGTAAAAGCTAAGCTTTTTCGGTACTACTGCCATTTTTGTGTATTTTTCGTAGATTAACGTATAAATTTACAAATTGCAAAATAACATATATTGTTAAAGTAACGCGAAAGGTTCAAAAAGGGAAATGCAAAAGGGCATGTAAAATTGAATTTTTTTTTGTCAGTCAATGATTGTATTTTTTTTGTTTTGTGCAAAAACGAACTATCTTTGAAACTTCGAACATAGTACATTAAATGTCTCCTTTTTGTATGTGATCTACCAGTTAAAATTAAATAATACAAAATGCCTATCTAGCTGCGTAGACAATATTATAGTAGATTATTGCTGAAAATAGGCCAAGAGGCTTGTTTGAAAAATCGTAAAATGGGTATCTTGTTTTTTGCTTACTGCGAAGAATAAGACGCAAACATCTACTTGTTTCTAATCCCATAAAAGAAAACAATTCTAGATTTCTTATCAAAATGAATTCAGCTCAATTTGGCGTCACTCCAAAACTCCGAACTGATGTACAGTCATTCACTTAAATTGCTATATAACGACCAACGACGCGTACTAGATAAACGAAGCGGCTTCTTGCACTTGTGATAGAGAATATTTTGCAACAAAAATAGTTTAGTCTGACATGCAGGCGACTGTACACGAGCGTCTTTAGATTCGCGAGATTTTGACACAGGTCAAAAGAGGGATGTATCATCCGAGAGGGATGGAAGATGCAAAACAGTTTGTGCGCATGCCCATTGCAACCCCAAGGCAGTCTGAGCGTTCACCTCTGTCGTCCTATAGCACAACAGACGTCACTTCTGTGCTATTATGACCCTTGTACCGACCGAGAAAAGTACAAATGTGTGTGTACTTATGTATGTGTATGTTGTGGAAGTGAATTTGTCTCTGGTGTGACAAGGTCGTCGCAGTGTATGTCGCTCGTTACGGCATTGCGTCGGAGGTCGGGGGAATGATCTCTATGATACTTTGTGATGACCACATTACAGAATTGACAGCATTCTTGATTATATCGATGTATGAGTCACTAGAATGCGGGTAGGGGGAATGAAATACGAGTAATGCTACTGTCAAAAATCTCATTAAATTAATAACATTACATGTTCTTTCAGAAGAACACCAGTATGCCTCTTTAAGGTAGTTGAGATTGTGTAACTTAACTTCGATTTACCTTTTTACCCGGCTGCGATAAACGGAGGATTAATCATGGAGATGATCTTAATCTTAATCTGAAAAACGAAAGTCGTTTTTTCGTTACATGACTCACGTACACACATCAAACATGGTTAAGACTGTGGCTAAAAGCCACCAGTTTTTACCTTTATAAGGGCGATGTTACAATAAAAATTGCAGCTTGATGTGTTGTCGTCTGTACACGTCATCGTTTTGACGGATTTCATTTTTAGAATAGACCTTCTTACGTAAACATCATGCTTTTACTGGGAAGTTGTAGTAATAAAAATAATAATTGACAATATAAGAATTGATTTCCTTCCGAAGAGCTTTACTTGCCCAACTAATATTTAATGTATGCTGAACTAATTAAATTCTGGGCTTTTGAAATTCCAAAAAAAAATATTTAACACCAATTTTTTTTTGTTTTAGGTTAATAAGTTAGCTTTAACTATTATATTATTCGTTTCCTGCACCCATCCTGGGAATTTAATTAATTATTAAGTCCACCATTTGCACATTTTTTATGCAATAAAATTTTAAGTAAATAAATAATTTGCGCATTAAGTTCGGACACCATACAAAAAGATGAAGAAGAAGAACCAAACGGATACACGCGGGTGTAAAACCACAAATCACAGATTTTATGCGGATAAGCCAGGGACCAATATTTATTTATTATCTTGTTTGCGAGACTGCTATTACCATTCAGACGATTTGTGGTGAATATCATGAAAATTAATAAAGCTATATTTACAAATGTTTTTGTTTGGTGTTTCTGTAAGGGTGCTTGGAATAATTAAGATATTCTTGGAACGCAAAAAGAAGAATTCGTCGATTTCTAAGTAAAACGAAACAAGTAGATACTTGTATTATTTATAGCAAAGTAGACCCTTTCAAAGGTCCTCAAATGCCTCCTTTATAATACTTACTGAGAATCCATCTCATTCCCAAGTTCATCAATAAATTAAGAAGTCCATTTTTATCCCTTTTCGGAATGAAACTAAAGAGATACCTACCCGTAACCGGATACTTTGTCAATACTGTTTTTTTCCTTTTATTTATCTATATTGACACAAAATTATTTATTTATTTCGAAACTCCAATTAAAATCCGTATACCTAAATACCTTCCAAGAATATGCATTGTTAAAATCTTGAGTTCATTACCCTACTATAGATGGATAGGAAACTTGATGGCGGGCTACTTAAACAACAAGAGCTAACTAACGCTTATGGAATAACAAAAACTAGATCAAACTTTTTTATTTAATTTTACTTTATTGGCATACACAACAGGTAACAATCAACAGTATCAAGCATGTAACTAACTTAAGAAGCGAACTAGATCGCAACCGAAAAACGTGTATACACAGCATTAACAGGCAACACGTAAACAAAACACTTAATAGCATTAGTTTACAAAGACAAAATGATTTATGTTGAATAACAGACAAAAATAAAGAATAGGTAATAGTAATCATTTTAATGCATATTGTTTAAAATAGATACATATAAAGCAGGAAGCAGGTAACTCAGTGTTCAGACAAAATCAACCAGCTGTGACCAAAAGCAACAAATTCAAAACACTAGCTGTGGCAGTAGGACTATATTTTAAAACAAATCCAATTCCAAACCCAATTCAGTCGGAATTTTTACCATCCCTGCACGAGACAATGCACCACCTAGACACAGCACTGTCCTGCCTGTAGGTCGTTAATCTCTGCGACCGCTTCTTTTGAGTCCTATTTATAGGACTTGACCTTTAAAACTGGAACAAATTGTGTTCGTAGACAAATAGAGAGTTTAATTGGACAATCTTTCGCCGTTGTGAAAACATATTTTTTATACGATTTGTTCAATTGGGTAAAGCCGTCATTTTTTATCCGAATAGTTTTTAAACCCCGAGGAAAAAGATGGGTGATATAGTTGGACCACTATTCTGTTTGTGTCTGTGGCATCGTACCTAACTACCTAACTCCCGAATAGAAATTAAAAAGCCGCATTTTAATCGGTCCATCCATTGATTGATTAAAGTGTAGCTTTTTTACTCTTGGCTACCGCTGGTAAAAATTTGGTCAAAATAGCTCATGTCGGGGGTTTTTTAAATTATATTTTTGAAGGCATTTTTTTGCAAAAGAGCTAAATTTGTGCGTGTTCCATAAAGTACCTACGTACCTAACCTGCTTACATCTATGCACGTCTAATTATTGTATACTGTTGATGTTGAATACACGAAAATTCATTATTGGGAAATCAATTGTTTCAGCAAAGCTTTACGTTACTAAATAAGGATATAATTTGCTAAAGAAAAAAAGGAAGGCAAAAGTATCCTTTCAATTTTGGTTTAGCCTTTTCCGAATGCTGGGCACAGGCCTTACCTCAACTATGAGGTGGTTGGAGCCACACATCACCACGCGGGTTCACTGTGCGGATTGGTGGAAGGGTTGTTTGTAAGGTAAATCGCCAACCTTATTGTGTAATAAAAAAAAACAAATAAGCCATATAATAAAGAAGTTAAAGTGGTTCCGGAGTATTCTTTACTTAAATGCAATTAGTACACAACTACTGTTAGGAAAAACTAATTTTCCTTTTAAAAACCCCCGAATGAGCCAGGAAAGCAGCTAGCCAACGGATAAACACATTTTGACCAGACATAGCTAAAAACCACCGTGATTCAATTATTATGTTTCAAATTAAAAAAAAACCGCTTTGAATTTGGTCCATCCGATCGGGAGCTACGATGACATGCTACAGACAGGCACAAACGCAAGCAAAGACACAAACAGACATAGGCGTCAATCCTATTACACCTCTCTTTTTTCGTCGGGGGTTAAAAATCACCAAATGAGGGGTAATATATCATTAAAGCCTTAGGTTTCCTGAAATTTCAGGTTTTTATTTAACGTGTTACTATTTAATAGTGAGTGACAGAACCATATTATCGTTGCAGTGATATAAAGAGAATGTATTGTAGAAATGCGAAGAATACGCACGATTTATCATTCTCTTAACAGCTTAAGAATAGTACGAGACATTTCAGAATTCCATTTGTTAATGCTACTTGGGGTCATCGACCCCATGCTTATTTGAGACAACAGAACCTGAAAGAAAACACATCACAGCAAGGAAATAATAAGAAAAGCTTAGAATTTCCCAAGCGAAGAGGTCATTCACTTTATGAGGACAAATATTGTATTGGATGTCGTAGGAATTATAATCTGACTTTCAGATAAGAAATATAAGTAAATTCCAAACTTACTTACCAAGATAATCCAAGAAATCTCTTATATATAAAAATGAATTGCTGTTCGTTAGTCTCGCTAAAACTCGAGAATGGCTGAACCGATTTGAATAATTTTAGTCTTGAAATATTCGTGGAAGTCCAGGGAAGGTTTAAAAGATCTAAAATTAAAAAAAAGCAACGGGCAGGACAACGTCTGTCGGGTCAACTAGTAGTCTATATAAACCACAGACGAAGAATCACACGCAGAGTTTTTAAAAACACACGGATTACGAAAATACACGCAAAATTAAACAATCCCTTAACCCCATAAATGAAAAGCAGCAGCTAACGAAATCGCTAATGCTACCTCAACCCTTTAAACTGTTGATTAATGTTATTTTCCATGATTCTAAAAGCCCTACACCCCAATTTTCCTAACCCTCCAAGTTCGGACCGGTGTTTACCGAATCGGCAATGCGGCAATATCATCATCACACATTTTCACTACACATTCAAACGAGATTTCAGGAGGTTTATTCTCCAGCCAGCGAAAATGCGCGCGGAAAAACTGCCGAATCTTTTTTCGTGTGCAAAAACTGAGCATGGCGCCGGCATCAACAACATAAAAGAACAAACGCTCACCTTTCACAGAAGCAACACCTACCAACACCGGTAAACAATCCAGTAGCACAATAAACACACACGACCGATAAGCAGCGGTTTAACCTTGCAAGAAGAACTTCAAAATATTCACTTGGTTATTTTTATCGTGATGCATCGCGACGTAGCGGCCGGCCGCTCTCGCGCTCCCGACTGCCCCGTATTGAGCGATCCAGCCTCCCCGCGCCGCTCTAAACCAATTTATAATACATACTGAGACGCAGCATCCCCTGTTCTTCGCCCCAAACGAAAACCAACCCTATTTTTTTGGGGTACACAAGCGAAATCAGCGTGGAGATCGGATGCCGCAGCGTCAAAAACGTTGCTAGTTCTAGCAGAAAGGCGAAGGGTGCGAATTGTGTACGTTTCCATCGGTTTTTACTCGCCATAATAGAAATTTGAGATAGTTGGCTGAAAGCTGAGAGCCTCATTGAATATCGACGCATCGCTCTTGAAGACTGTCAAGGCATATTTCGGTGCCCTAAAGTTGGCAATCTCATCGAAAACGTAGCCGTCATCTGTCATTTATAATTTTGACGCAGGGCCTGACAGTTATCCGGAGATGAATCAGTTTAAAGTTAAAGCTCATTATTATGGTCGCTAACATAGCTGCTATAATTTGATGAGGTTGTGTCACTTGCAAATAGGGTAGGACGGTGTTTACCCTTTAGAAGATTAAGGATATGATTGACGGTACATTTAACACTATTTCAAGTTACATTCGTTGCTCATAGGTACCCTGTAACCGCTAGGTAATCAAGTTGCAAACTGTGATCAAAGACATTTGTCCAACCAATAAAGCTTCCCATAAAAACAATTTGAAACTCGATAAATCAAACGTTTGACTTATTCTCGCTTGACAGTAGCTCTAGCTATTCTGTGTCATGTAGCTGGCCAGTAAGAAAACATCATCCATATACAATAATTTATTTTCAAAGTCAACCGGCAGTTTGTAGGAAATGTATAGAAGAAAGTTTCTTTATAGGGTATCAAGGAATGTTGCTTTTTGTTTAATTAAAAATACGCTCCGATTTGTCCACGTAAAGCCTTTTATTGGAGAAAAACTTATGCGAGTCGCAACTTGCACTTTTTGTGCTAGCCGTCAAAGAATACAAATGTTACAGACTCGACACTTCTAACAAACAAAGTATACCATTTTATGGTACGGGTACAATGATTCATCAACTGCTAATGTAACTGCATCTTCTTGCAATCTTATACATTTATACGAGATTACCAAGTTATTCACAAATTTTGTGTATCTAAAAACTGGACAGATATTATGAAATTTTTAAGTTTTCCTATGATTTAGACACTGAACACTTAAAATATCCTAAAATTGAAGGTTATTTGTCTGCCAGAAGTGCTGTAGGCTTTTTGTGATCGGTCAGTCAGTCAGTGTTTGACAAGTTACAAGACTTAAACTACTGTTTCAAATCGAATGAAATTTTAAATATACCGTGTTTACGCATGCAAAAAATACGCTAGGTATGAAGCTCCTATGCCACCATTTTGTGTTTGTTAGGTAAATAACTTAACACATTCGCGCAAGCTACGTATAATAACGTTCTGTTTTTGAACTCTGTGTGATGACACATATTTTTTCCATACAAATGTCCCAACGCTTTACGACGTCCCTTTTTTATTATGATTGAAAAATGTGACAAATAACGACACTGACGTTAAAAGACGATAACGTTTATAAACGTTCTTACGCAAATCATCAATTTAAATGCTGCTTGTGATCAAGAACGTTTAGTCACGTCAACTTCTAGTAACGTTCTAGTGCATATGGTTCTAAAATATTTCATAAATGGTTAACAACGTCTTAACACGTCAACGATAAATGACGTTCCGCCTCATAGCAACATAAATTATTAAAAACAACTATGTACAATGTCTAAGCACGTCTACGTTTTATATCGTTCCGTCATGATCTATCTAATATCATAGTTAAATAAGGTACCTACGAGTAACAAAGACAACGTTAAGAAACGTTCCGCCTCAAAAGAAAGGTAAGTTGGTAATTTTACATTTGCAACGTTATGTAACGTTTATGTCAAAAAACGATGTGCTAATAGATAATAACGTTATTTCATTCATTGAATAGCTACGTATAGCCTCGTCGCCGTCTAAAATCGTTCTGCAGTATATAATGGATTAGGATTGACACAAAACATATGGCATAAAGTGCAGGCCTTTCTGGACCAGTCTCTCGCCTTATTTTCTTCTTAGCACACATTTTGCATTTTAGGTAGGTTGTCGTTTCCTCGCGTACTGGATTTTTTTCAGGCCAATGACCACCATTTTCTTGCTGTTCAGAAATTGTAGGCAATTCAAACCTCGCTCTTTCTTTCAGCCGGTTGTCAAACTTGTTGTGTTTAAGCACAAAAGTTTCGGGTTTGATTGTTTTCGGTACCTTTAGGAGACTTCGTATCAATTCGTCTCGGAAACATTGTTTGTTGCCATACTTTCTATAAAGAGAGAAGAAGAAGAAAGAGTTACACAGTCAAGTCTGATAAATGAAAAAAAACTTTTTTGTGCCACCGTAGAGATTTTCTAGGCGATGAATAGTATGACACCATTTAGTCAGCTCGATCGACGCCTGACATGTTATTGTTATAAACGGCTACCTCTTCTGGTTTAGTTTTTCTTTGCCCATGTCAGTTTGTAACGCTGATAAGCTTGGGGTGGTTTGAGGTGGTCACCATAAGTACAGGCCTTTTATCGAGCCATTTCGACACGAATATTTTATTTTTACGCACCCAGACGTGTTCGCCTTTTTTCAGCTTTTTCTTGATTAAATCCTTGGGATTATCTTACCTGTTTGTTCTTAATATACCCGTAGAGAGTCTTCAGATCTAGCAGTTTTTGTGATAAATTAGCTGTGACACAGTACCGTCTCGCAAGAGCGCGCAGGTCGACTGACTGCATAGCGTTATATGCACGGGTAGTCGTATAATGACGTTGTGACCGTATCGATAGGGACTAGTTTAGTAGTGATCAATGCCTACTTAACATCATAAATGATCGATACAGTGTGGCGCTAAAGAATTGATATTTTGATATGTTGTGACACACTTACGTCACTCTAAGGATTTTGTATTGCCAAGGTACGTGTTCCAACGTTCTTAGTGATATAAATATTTTTGTGACGACGTGGTGAAACGTTGCTCTCCTTTGTAAACCAATTTTAGGACGTTATTTGACGTAGCTCGCGTGAATGTGTTAAATAAGTGTGAGTGAAAGTGACAATCTACGGGCTCAATTTACTCTTTGCCCTTATCGTTTGTCCGTCATCGCACGCGGCGGCGAAGGTGCAAACACATGAATAATTGAAAGTGCACATCCCGCGCACTCCGGGCACTCCGCGACCTCCCCCTCCCACGCCACAATAGCCCTTCAACCCTCACGATAGGTACAAAAGTCCCTTGCACATTCACAGATTGGCATCGCGCGGGCACAAATCAAGTTAGGTTTAAACCACAGAAAAAGGAATAACCTAGAAATATCATGATTGTTTATTTATAAGACAATTGGCGTAACTAAACTCACACGAATACGTTAAGTGACAATTAAGAACCCTCGAGTTTTGATTGGTCTATCGTAGCGGTTGCAAAAGAACTTTCAGCATAAACCCAGCAAGGCAAACTTAATCTTATTACTAGTACGTCAAGAATCTAAACGAGGATTTATTCAATGTTGTGACGAATGGGTAATATTTCCAAACGCACACACGCTCATCAAGTGCGTCTTCGAGAGCACAGTTAGTAATACTTGCGCCTTCTATTGTAACGCAGTGAGTAGTTTCCTTGTTCCTTGTTTCCTTGTGGTTTTAAGGTTGCAATCTAGTTCGCTACTTAAGTTAGTTACATGCTTGATACTGTTCATTGTTACCTGTTGGGCTGTTGTGTATGCCAATAAAGTAAAAAAATAACGCCAGTTTAGTCGCTAAGGGCATTCGAGGGCCACCGAATAAATGTTATTATTGGAAGCGATTCCTATTTGGTAAAAGTGCCCTTAAGGTCTTACGTATGGCATTGGCCGCTTTAGTTATCGTGAGAATCTTTTTGCGTATTCAAGATCTATGTAGGGTTGGATAATCGTAAGTAATGATAGCAATCGGCGCTGGTTACACTTACACTCCATTGTGTAATATTATCTTAACTTTAAAAGTGTATAAATCACTTGACATACTATAAAGATCAACTATGGACATTATACCTACTTATTAATGGTGAGGTAGATCTGTTTTCTTTAAGTTAAGCAGTTGAAAAAAATATATCCATCTCTAAATTAACTTTGACGTTATAAATAATAAAAAGAAACTTACAAATATCAGTTAAGTTCGAGATATACTAATGACCAGTTTCAATGTACTCATAGTAACTACTCGTACCGTTAACTGAAAGTTAATAACTGTCATAGAAACTGTCATAACTCTTATTGAAAAACTGGCACGTCAGATAGCTTTCAGTATGAAATTAATAATAATAAATCTTCTTCTTCTTCTTCTTCAGCCTGTGGTCACCCATAGTCGGGTATAGGCCTCTTCATGAGCACGCCAAGTGTTGCGGTTCCGTGCCAATCGCATCCAGCCCCTCCCTGCCACTTTTGCGATGTCATCGACCCAACGGGTGGGTTGTCTCCCGACTTTTCGACGTCCCAACCAGGGTCCACTCCACTCAGCAACCTTAAGGGGCCACCTGCCATAATAAATATTTCACAACAATCACACCAATTCTCTAGTCCCAAATTAAGCTACGAGGCTTGTGTTATGGATAACTAGACAACGAATAAACATACTTAAATACTTCTTTTTTTGTAAATAAATACATATTATACATAGAAAACACCCAGACTAGTACAAACACACATGTTCATGCACACTTATGCTTGTACTATGCGGGGATCGAACCCGCGACCCTTGGTTTAGAAGTCCGACCTGTGGACCACTGCACCAAGCGGTCGTCAATTGACAGTTATTTAACTTTAAGTCAATGGTAGATAGGATATTGAGACTAGCCGTAAGTTGGTAATCTTGAACAAGACTCGAAATTCATTGGTGATATCAAATTATGATTTTAATAATTAAACTAACAAGTCATTAGGACCCTGATTGTAACAACTACATACGATAATGATTTGTTCCCATCGCTCGATAGATCTGTTTACATTACAAGTTCTTTCCAACTGTCTATTTTAAAAACAAATCGCAATCTATTGAATATTTCAATAAGCATGAATAAATAAATATTAACGATCTTGTGAACGGTGGAAGCGTAGAAGTAAAATGTAATCTTTACTGTGTTCTTAGCAAATAAACGTTTGAGTTTGAGTTTTATTCTCGAATACGCCTGTCGCAACCAGCCAGGAACCTGTCAGGTCAATCTTGACCTACAAGTGTGTGAACTCATACAAGTAAAGCTCATCCTCGGGCAACATTTAAATGCAGATTGACGTGTGGAAAAACTGAATTGATTTAAAATTTAAACAGTTTCTGGCAACATTCTCGCCGCTCACCAACAATGTTGATTAACTGTTCCTAAACAAATGTTTACCATGAATGGCTTTAAGTTACGACATCAGCAGCACAAAAAATATATTTGCTGATATTTAAATGGTACCAATAGTATCAATAGACACGATGATTAATGTTTTTTTTCTGACAGAAATCATCTGCATGTTAAAAGGAATCTCACTCACCTGTAAGAATGGGAATGAATGAATAGAGTTATCACACCAGGTAGATATACAACAGGTAGGTACCTACTTTTATTACAAACTTTGTGTATGGCTCCAGCTAGACAGTGCGTTCTCTCGCACAGTCAAACTTGTAAAAGTGACAGGGAAGACCTCATCCGAAACTACGGACGGCGGCATAGAGAGTAGAGCTGCTACATTTTTTCTGCTTCTATTCTAAACTTGTTCACCGTATCCATTGCGTGAGTTTGATAGGCTGCTAGATAGCCCGTACACATTCTGGGAACAGTCGGTCTGGTTGCTCTGGAATTCCTCTTTATTTACGTTTCTTGGCAAAAGTACTTATTTATAAAATAAAACCTAGGATGACAATACCTAGTGCACCCACCACATACAGTAGTTGGGGCGTCCTTTTAAGCATAACAATGCCTGTGCCAGGAGACTCCGCTTGTTTTTATATGTATATTATATTGTTACACTAGCGGCCTGTCCCGACATCGCACGGGTGGGCAATTATTTTTTACGTATACACATACAAATATCGCAAGTTTAATCTCTGCCTCAGTCAGTTGACGTTTTCTACTGCAAAATGTTGTCATAGATTAGGTCATATTGACGCCGGTAATATATTCATCAGGGATAATGTAGGATTCTAAAGGTTTTCTTTTTAAATCGGTCCAGTAGTTTAGGAGCCTTTTTAATTTAAACAAACTAACAAATCACAACCAGATAGATAGATAGATAGATAGAACCAGATGATGGACGGACATACGGATAGACAGACAGACAGACCATTTTGACAGAGGCAGACCGTTTTGACAGATAATAAAAAGTATGTCAACGATTGGTGGTGACATCTAGCCTATTAAACCGAGTAACTCGGCCGAGTAATCGGTATAGCCAGCATTTAACCAAGTAATACTCGGTACTCGGTTACTCGGCAAACTGACTGCCTCCTTGGTGTTGTGGCAAAGTTTTTGCCTTACATCCGAGAGGTCCCGGGTTCGAATCCAAGGTCGAGCCAAAAATTGTTTCTGAGACTTTCTGTTATGAATATCTCAAAAACAGCTCGGAGTCAGGAAGTCGGAAAGTATGTTAAGCCGTTGGTCCTGTTCTCTCTCCGGTCATGTCGGATTACCGTCTCTCCGAACTTTGAGAATGATGGAACAGTGAGTACTCGTGCACTATAATATCTCCTGCGTAGTTGACTGATCTCTGTTGAGATTGGCCGCCGTGGTGGAAATCGGCCAGGAGGAGTATTATAGGTATTGTTACTCGGCAAAACCATTACTGGGCCCATCTCTAATAGATAAATTAACACTTTCTTGTAAAACAAAAAACAAAATTACGGGCAAGTTTAACAAAGAATCTTTCTTTGTACAATTCAGACGGTCTTATCGCTTGTAGCGATCTCTTCCAGACCAAGTTTAAGATCAAATCAAGAAGAAGACACTTGGCATGCGCATCCAGCCAACTTACTAACTATATTCACAAAAGCCTCGAGCACATTTTTTTCACCTGTATATGTACAGACGAGCCCACACCAAATTAAAAACCGCAGCATCCTGCCTAGTCGTAATAGGGACGATATAAGAACAAAAATATTTAGTCTCATATGTTGGTGACTGTACATACTCGAAACACGTAGGAACGGCAGCACATCAGGGTCAAGATAAGAGAATCTTAAGCAGCTCTAATAGGGTTGAGTTTGCAACAAAAATGTGTAGTCTCATGTGATATTGCCTATACAATTCGGAGGGCGCCAGAGGCTCTCCAATAATTGGCAGACGGCGGAGGGCAGAGGGAACTACTCGTACTTCGAGTGGAAACTAACATGAGGGGGCTACTGTTTACGTCAACACACGCTTCATAAATCAACCTTATTGCCCTGTGTTACGTGCTAAAAGAACATTTGGGCGATGCGGCGACGCTGGCTGTACTATTGGGAAGCGAAATATGGTTTAGTGCTGATCACAATAGGTAATGTAGGGGTCAATGACCTTGAACATTTATTCATTGTGTCTTTAAGGTATGAAGAAAAACACGATAAACTTATGGTATTATAATAAGTATGCTACGACACGACGGTACGACTTGAAACTCCACCAGACTTTTAGGCTCGTCATTTTCTTAATTATACTTGAAGTTTGAAAAGCATTGTATTTGGGAAGAGTCTTAATCAATGGGAAGAGTGCTAAAATTTCATTATGATTTTATATTCAGGTATATGTTTCCTAACTAGCACATTTTTTGGTTATACCTTGAATTTTAACTTGAATCAGAAATTGTTTTAAAATAATTTATGGTGCGACAACCAACGTCCTGATAAAACCTTGGAAGTAAAAAAGAAAGTTGACTTACTTTTAAAACTGCTTAACACAATTCAACATTTGGCTGAATTGTCTCGTCTTTTGATTTAACTAGACAAAAGAGTTATCGGTTTACTCTACTGTCTAGAAAAACAGATAAGTGTATTAAGAGCGTAAAGCTGGAAAAGAAAAAACGACGCCAGCGCAGGAACACAAATACAACTGTAACCACTTGAAAAAACTAGAGCTGGAAGTCGCAGAACTTACAATATAACTTACAATGTTACACAGAAGATGCACATGGAAACACAACACTGACCTGACACCAACAAAACGGTCGACGTGTTTCGCTACTACACGTGGCATCCTTAGGAGATGTTGTCGCTTCGACAGATTACGAGCGACAACATCTCCTGAGGATGCCTCGTGAGTGAATGAATGTATGAATGAAATATTTCTTTGCACAAAACATGGTAAAAATAGTGACATCACAAATATGTATAAGGCCAGCGTGTAGTGTCTGATTCCATAAACTATGGTAAGAGAGTATTTGGTCCTCCACACCATACAATTTTCACCGCAAACAACCGCGTTCATAGCATAGAATGTGAACTAATCCATTCCACAACTATCGATCGAGTCTATTCGGCATAACAGTAAGAACAACGGTACACCAATCTCATCAAGTGCAGCCCCGGAAGGAATCGAACCCGCGACCACCGGTCCCGTTTTGAATGTTATTCTATTTGCACAACGAAACTGCATAACTGTTAGGTGGGGACACATGGGCACATGTTTCAGACGGGACTGTAGCAGTTCCCCAGTAATATTACCCTTTTCATTTAATTTTCACTGCACACATTGCCTTCTTTCTGCATGACCTTGAGGTTGACTGTCAGAGAATGCTTTTAGCATTAAGTCCACCCTTTGTACATTTTTTTTTTGAATAAAGTTTTAAATAATAATAATTTTAAAATTGTTTATGGGATACAGTTTAATCATCTTCTAAAATTCTAAACGATCTCGCTCCATTGTCATCTCAGACTCTGACTCGTCGGGCTAAAACCCTAGGCCAAGTTCAAACAATTTCAATATCAAAAATATAATACTAATGAATACAGAACATCTATCCTTATAAGAGGATGGATTTAATCATAAAAAGATACAATACATCCTTCTGAATCTTGTTACCGTCAAAACTTTAATTCTATTCGTCTTTTTACAGATTGGGTGTTTGAAGGTGGTAATTAGTGTTTCAATCAACTGTATGAAAAAACTAAAACTGTTAAAAACACACTGAAGGAAATAAAGTTCCGACTATGGCAGTCATTTTATTTTACTTTAAGTGTGTTTAAATTTTACGTTGTAAAGAAATTTGCATTTGTTGATGCTAAAATATAGTAATTTAATCAGCTGTATTCAGTTATGATGGATTTTAGGTATCATGAAAACGTGGCAGTTTTAATATAAATACTTGGTACCCGTATGTTTCCAACGCAAGTTCCTCTTTTATTGGTCTCCTAATGTTATTTCGGCGTGATTCTTACTAGTTTATTCTCCTGATTTGATATACAATGTTTTACTGTGATGAAAAAACAAACGAAATGTTTCTGTGATCGAATTCTAATCAGATAATTTATAACGCAATTAATAATGAAAAATAAAGAAATAATAAAAACAAACAAAGCCCTAGTAAGTTATTTATGTAGAAGAATTAGCCCAAGTTTTAAGTGCTGAAATATATGTAAGGTTCTCTTGAACAAAAAAATACTTGTTATATTCACGCGAAAAAAAGGATTTGATAAAAATCGGACAATTGAACCAATTGTACAAAGAATAGAAGGGTATTATTTAGGGTTATTAGGGTATTAGGGTTATTGTAATAGGTTTACCTAGCATTTTGTTGTTGTACAAGAGCCCAGTTTATAACCATAATAATATGATAAACATTTTATTGATGATAAAATTAAAATGAAATAGGGCATTTTTTTATAAGACGTAGTAACTACTACATTCTAATAAAACAATAGCGTCTGACTCTCCTTAACGATAGTATTGACAGATACTCGTAATTCTATAAGTATCCATAAAGGCAATCAAAAATTAATCACCTGTGAACATAGGTAGATATTAAAAGCCTCTTATCACAAACCACAATATTAAAAAAAACAGCTTTGCATTTGCATCAAAACGCAATCGCCCGTGAAACCCGCGCTGTGGTTCGCGATTTAACGGAAAATAAAAAACAATTTTCCGCAAAGAGTACCGTCGACAAAACAAGCATCCATTAAAGCAAGCAATCTGAGCACCTTTTACCGAAGCACCCATTCCGAGGCACGACCGAACAAATTCATTTTTATCCTGACCCTACGTGCAGATGCACTATGCTATGACTCAAAATAATTGTAACTGCGGTAGACGACGGACAGTGGACTTTAACAGCCAATAAATAAAGGCTTCCATCTTAATGGGCAGGGTCCTGGAATGTATTATTATGACTGTTGGGCTACGGAATGAAGCTTTTTTGGTGCAATTTACAGGGAGTTTTTTTTTCATGCCATGGTTTTCCATCTGCAGCTTTACAGGAGCTTTTGACAAGCTTATCTGAATGAATAACAATGTTTGTTACATCAAACTTATGTCGTAGAAGTGATAATTGCGTTCGCTGACGAACCGACTGAATGCTTCCGCTCCGCTGAGGCCACGTGCCACTAAAAAAAAATTAAACTAATAATAAAATAAATAAATAAAATCAATCAAACTGCAGAGTTTTTCGTTTTAACACTTTTGCTGCCATTGAAGAGGTATATATTTTATATAAAAACTTTTTGATAAAATGTTGCGCGCAATGTTAAGATATGAATATATGAGGTTTGATAGTTTTCAAAATATTTAAAAAAAACCTGACGATGTCACCGGTGACCGACCGATGAAGTGAAAATATTAAGAGCCGTTACGAAGGCGCTAGAGTGACCGCAACCCCGGTCACCTGTCAAGAAGCACGTTATGTTGAAGCTTTTTGATTCGACATTTAAATGTTTTTTTTTTGATAATTTGAATAAATAATATTAGCATCGGTACCGCTGCGGCATGGCGTTCTAAAAATGAGAACTCATATCTTTAAGACATGTTATAAGCATTCCTATTTACCCACGCACAATTCATGGCCCTACCAAGGTTTGTATTCAATTACAGAGAGTTCAGAGTGCGCGAGTAAAAACTCCGAGAGTTTTGCGAGTACAGTCGCCCATTATTTACGATCGCTCTATCATCCGTAACTTTAAGGTTCAAATTGTTGCCTAAATCGTAAAAGGATTACGGTCACGATGTCGAATTTCATGGTAATGATCGTTGCACCTTGCTAAGTGTTTCCGCGCGATCCGCAGTTATAAATTACACGAAGGAGTACCGATCTGGTTGAAAGGTAAGGTCAAAGCAACGGGATGGTAAGAGTTCAAAACGTTTCTGAACCCCAGAAAGCACTGAGAGTAAGTGATTTTTAAACGGCATGGTCTTGAAAATATTGAAGATAGGTGTCACCATGCCTATTGTTACAATATGTTGAATATATAGTTCAATAATTAAGAATTGTTTCGAACTGCTATACTCAATCAGTAGATCTTTAATGAATGGACGGATACGGTGTTTGTGGCGCAGTGGTGGAGACTATAAAAGGGTTACACCAGGAACATTGCGGTGAATGCCTATGGTCTCTCGGCCTACGGTGAACCCGCCACGTCCCCGACTCACATGGCACCGGAGGGCACCGCCAGGTTTTTAGTGGGTGGGTAGCTCTCTGAGGCCTGGAGTCCCACATAACCCTCAGCTGCCCCCGCGGCTGGCGGGTATGCGTAACAGCATTTCCCTGACGATCAAAAAAAAAGAACACATTTCCAAACATTATCTCACTAATTCTAAACTTAATCATAACGAATAATAACGACGAATAAAATCATAATAACGAATTGGAATTGGAATTAATGTGTAAAAATCTATTATTTTTAATATTTTATTAATTTTTAATTACAGTTTAGTATGATTTGACATTATTTAATTAAAAGCGTCTTAATATTATGTACTCTATGACATTTTATTGATTATTAATGGTTTTTTATTCTAACATCTGAAAAATGTATACCATGTTTTATGCAAATAAAGATTATTCTATTCTACAATTAGCAACAATACTATATAACTATACACATAACCTGTAACTCAAAGCAAATCCAAGTAAGTGTGTGACCACTCGGTGGTATGACCACACCACGTGACGTGACCACCTACAGGTGTCAGCTATCAAATGCTCAGATAACGGCCAGATGGACCACACGGTGTGTTTCCCACGTGGCAGTGCATAATAGCAGTTACAAAGTAATATAGCTGACTTTTTTTTTTACTGAAAATCACTCAGAACTAGGATACACGCGCATATTAATATACAACAACATCACATACATTGATCTGACTCTGTGGTAGGTAGCTTAAGCACTTGTGTTACTTAGTAGTACTGTTAGTGGTCAAGAAGTTGACTATTAACCAAGAGGTCGCGGGTTCGATCCACGCACTGTACAAACACTTGTGTGCTTGAACATGTCTGTTTGTACTGGTCTATGTGTTATATGTATTTATTTAAGTTTATTTGTAATACCACTGTTGATTCTGATAACTGTAACAAAAGTGCCTTAGCTACTTACCACGGAGTCAGATCAATGTATGTGAGGTTGTTGTATCTCTTATATAGCTTATCTTATATATAAAAATGAATTGCTGTTCGTTAGTCTCGCTAAAACTCGAGAATGGCTGAACCGAATTGAATAATTTTAGTCTTGAAATATTCGTGGAAGTCCAGGGAAGGTTTAAAAGATCTAAAATTTAAAAAAAAGCAACGGGCAGGACAACGTCTGTCGGGTCAACTAGTCTTATATATAAAAATGAATTGCTGTTCGTTAGTCTCGCTAAAACTCGACAACGGCTGAACCGATTTCAATAATTTTGGTCTTGAGATATTCGTGGAGGTCCAGGGAAGGTTTAAAAGATCAGAAATTTAAAAAAAAGCAACGGTCAGGACAACGTCTGCCCGGTCCGCTAGTCTTATATATAAAAATGAATTGCTGTTCGTTAGTCTCGCTAAAACTCGAGAATGGCTGAACCGATTTGAATAATTTTAGTCTTGAAATATTCGTGGAAGTTCAGGGAAGGTTTAAAAGATCTAAAATTAAAAAAAAGCAACGGGCAGGACAACGTCTGTCGGGTCAACTAGTAGTATATAAAAAATAATTGCTGTTCGTTAGTCTCGCAATAACTCAAGAACGGCTGCACCGATTTTAATAATTTTAGTCTCAAAATATTCGTGAAAGCCCAGGGAAAGTTTAAACGATGAGAAAATTTAGGAAAATTGCAAAAAAAGCGGGCAGGACAGAGTCTGCCCCGTCCACTTGTATTATAATATATAAAAAATTGAATATGTCAGAAAAACATTCTTTTTCTTGTTCCTATTCTTAAATTAGCCGCAGTTGGCTATCAACTAGAGGTACTAACTAAAGTATGCGCAAGTTATCGACGGCCGAATGACCTAATAAACTTTGTCGAACGGGCCGCCGCCACGTGGTCGCATTCTCACGTACCATGTAGATACCACACTTCACTCTATCGTAGGTACGCTTCGAGCACACATTGTATAAATACATGGTGAGACGAACAAATGACTACCTAGATTAATAATATAATTGCACATTTACTTCCGTCAAAGTACATACTTAGAGCAAGCATTGTTTAGAGCAAGTTTTGATTAAAAAATCCCAGATTTTAATTACACTTTTATAAGCTTTTACTATTCTACCACCAGATGGTAAGTCATATAAAAATGCACCGTCATGGACTGTCACTGTAGACGAATAAGTATTACTGCATAAGTTACTTTATTTTTTAGCATTAACAATGTAAAAGTCTTTACAATGTGAAATTAAAACACACTTAAAGAAAAATAGACCACCAGTGGCAGTCCATTTTTCTTTCAGTGTGGTTTAAGTATTACTGCCATCAAAGTATACACACTCGACTGTTATGTAATTAGCGCTTAACTACCTCTGTCATGTTCTTTGATAAGATTCGCTTGATCTTGCCTTAAGATAATTATGAATAAAAAATAGATAAACTTAGGTTAATTAATTCATAGAATATATCTTGGTTACATTGAAATTTAATCTCTATCCAAACACGTTTCATATTTAATCAGCCTGTATAATGCATGTCAATATTACTTCTACATTATTAGAGTCGGCATATTTGAATTTAATCGGTCACATATCAAAATCAACATCTGTCTACTCGCTTATTGTGCAAACAGCAAGTTTATGCAATGGTGTATGAGAATTGAATAATATTCACTTACTTACTTCGCTGGCCGACCCGAAGTGGATCTTGGCCTCCGACATTTAAGTGCGCCAGTCTTGCCTATTCTGTGCCAGATCTGACCAGTCGGACACTTTTAGTTGTTTCAGGTCTTTGGCGCCCTCGTCCTTCCAGAAATATCTTGGACGCCCCACCGGCCGGCGCCCGGAAGGTTGTCCAAGATAGGCTCTTTTTGTGGCCCGATCCTCTTCTATCCTCTCCACATGTCCTAGCCAGCGAAGTCGGGAAGATTTTATCTCTCCGATGATGTTCGGATGAACAAAACTTCCAAAACAAAACGAATTTTCATATAAAAGTATAATTTAATTACGACTTTAGAACAGAGCACGAACCACCTGGCGGCAGAAAATAGCAAACACCCTCATTGTAACTTAGTATAAGGTACATTCTATTGCTAAGTGATTTATTGTTTACAAAAATGTTTCTTGAAACTCGTCCCAGATTATTTTATCGGCATTTCGTATGACATCCAATAACATTATCACCCAGGCAGGAATCAGATATCAAATTCTTCATATAATACCTACATTTTGAGTTGCAGTTATTGCGAAAGTACTACATATTGTAATATAGAGAACACAAAAAGGTCCATGCCGATTTTTTTTTACAAAAATCTAGGCTATGCAGGTAATAAGAATAGTAAGAAGTTCGATATTGTAAGTGCGATCTAAAATTGTATTTCTCGCACGAATTTTAGTAAATGCATAATGCAAAGCACCGGGACACTATGCAGTGGGGTTGTACTTTAAAAGCCTATGTCGTTATTGTCCTGTCTTTCTATCCTTCACACAGTAAGTTAGTACGAACGACTTCCTCAAATAAAAGCTTTATTTCTGTTAACCGAAAGTCTTAAAAGTCTTGTTTAAGATATAGTCTTGTATAAGTTTATAGAGGTCAAAAAACAGTTGTAACATCAAATTTTGTAAGGATGAACAAACGATTTAGATCCCTAGTCGATACTTATCTATCTATATATATAAAAATGAAACCCGTTTTTCTTGGTCACGGCATCACGCGTGAATGGCTGGACCGATTTCACTAATTCTTTTTTTGGTGTATTTGTTATTATTAGGAGAAGGTTCTTACGGAAAAAAATATAATAATAAATAATAAATAAATATTTCTCAACAACCACACCACTTCTCTAGTCCCAAAGTAAGCTACGAGGCTTGTGTTATGGGTACTAGACAACGGATAAACATACGTAAATACTTTTTTTTTTGTAAATAAATACATATTATACATAGAAAACACCCAGACCAGTACAAACACACATGTTCATGCACACTTATGCTTGTACTGTGCGGGAATCGAACCTGCGACCCTTGGTTTAGAAGTCCGACATGCGGACAACTGCACCAAGCGGTCGTCAATACATATTAAGAAAATCTCTCAGAAATATTGAAAAATATACATTTGATTTTGCATATTTTAAAAAACGCGCGTAACTAATGTCAATGTCATTTGATGACATTGTTCAATCATTGCAACGCTTAGGCGGTAAGAAGTTCGCCGGGTCAGCTAGTGTCTAATAAAAGTCGACCCGGGATTCGAACCCAAGACTTCTCGGATGTACAGAAAACCACCTCGCCACCATACCCTCGAGGCAGTCTGTTGGCAGTCAATGGATATGACTACAAACCTAGATGAAAGACCTTTTGTGGAGGGCGTCACAAAAAGCCTGCAACATCGCATATTTTTTGGGTATGGCATATAATGTGATCTTGTTTAAGATAAAATATTATATGGAACAACGTGGCCTAAGTGTAGAGGCACCGGAACTATAGTGGGACAAGCGACCTAGCACCGGTGAAAAATATGTTCTCCTTTAAGATTTTATGCCAGACGACAATAAACATTCGACTTTAAAGTTTCATAAAACAGTTTTGAAAATAGAATAAAAATATTACTGAGATAAATTTATGAGTTTATGACCGGAAAACTGTTTCACAACACTGTAATTTTTGGTTTGTAACGGTGACAGTTCATAAAAGATTCCTTTTTTAAAAAAAATACACAGTTTACTTACTGTGAATGTTATGTAGAGTTTGACTTTGCCTAAGTTAAGTAAAAAGTGATTTTAAGTACTTTAATACAATCCTCCGTCCTATAAACTAAGACCTATATATTCCGTACGCGACGGAGTTGCAGTCCCCGTAAGATTTACGACCGGTCCAAGATTCAATTCCCGGGCATATACTGCAGACGGCAGCCATAGAACAAATTGTCTGTGGGAAGATCACGGCTCTCTGTGGAGGATATTACGTCTTGTGCTCGCTGAAAATGCACATTAAAGCACTTGAAAAACGGTTTGAATGTCGACATTTCGAGAGTTATATGATTCAGATACCTATATACGTAGGTAATATTATTTTGGAAATGTTTGTGTGTTTTTTGGACTAAGTCAAAAATAGAAACAAACATGGTGGCTTACTTTTACGTTTTACGTGCAAAACTATTTACAAACACATGGTTATTGTTTTGATATTATGAGTCAGTTTATGGTAAAAGTGTTCTAATGACTTACTTTGGATATCATAATCGTACGTCTCGTGATGTTACTGAGATTTTCTGTCAAGAATTTCTCAGAAACAGCACGGAGTTGGGAAGTTGACGTTGCTACACCCCCATGCCTCAGAAAGCAAGTGAAGCCGTTGGTCCTGCTCCGATCTCTCTCTGGTCATGTCGGATTGAGGTCTCACCGATCTTTGAGAGTGACGAAACAGTGAGTGCACCTGTGTATTGCGCTCACACTTGTGCGCTATAATATATCCTGCACAGTTGGCTGATCCCTGTTGACATTGGCCGCCGTGGTCGAAATCGGCCATTAGAACTACTACTACGTCCCGTAAATCTTAAATTGTTCGTGGAGGTTTTTTGAAATTTTGAACCTAGTGTTAAATAAAACACTATAGGTTTGATTGATTGACTTTTTGTTTGTAGTTACCTAGCTAAGAGCTATTTTTTAACATTGTAATTAACAATATGCGCATTTTGAATTCGTATTTTTTTGTATATTTGTTGAAGTTTTTGGCGAAGGTTTCATTAAATACTTATTTTGAATAGACAATTTTATAGTAAACGGACTGTTAAATATGAACCGGCCTTATTTAATACGAGTATGACGAGTATGCGTTTGACTCTGCTATAAGTTATTAGCTCTGCTATTACTTTAAGGGCCGATTTTTCAATACTCCGATAAAATTCTAATATGGCTGATTTGAAATGTCAAACTTGATTATGCAGAAGGTAAAACCGAATATCATTTTAAATTCGCTTAGCTTATATAAAATAGTCTGATAACTATTTATCTGATTATTGAACAACTACCCCTAAAACTTATAAGTTTATCGGTCTGTTAGCGCTAACTAACTTTTGAAAACAGCGCTAAATGGGTAAAAATTCTGTACCTCTGTTGTAGAACCCATTGTGGAAAGAGAAAAATGAATAATAATAATTATTATTATTTATTAACCAGTATTATTAGGTACCAACAAACATGACACCCAGAACTACAAGATAACGTACAAAATTTTGTTTTATCTGTTATTCTCGTAATGCGAGTGTACATTTTGCTAGTTGTGAGTGCATTATCATATCATAAATCCACCAGTTACCGAATAGGGTGACCATGAATAGAAATATTATATAGATACGGGCCGATCCGTGATAAATAAGATACAACACCACTACAAAATGGTCTTAAGTAGGGACCTATGTACTTCTGGACGGTTAAATGCAGCTTTTTTAAGCATATAAGCAAGATTGGAGTGCTGAAATACAAACAATTTACGACTTATTTTAGGACCATGTAACAAGGAAATTATGAAAGGGAAATGTTTATTTGTTAAAATATATTTTTAAACCTAATGCTCGACAAATTCTAATTATAAGGCACGAAAACGTCAAAGTAAAGCAAGTCTTTATTTTCTCGGGAGATAGTCTTATGGAAATTTTTCAGGTATAAAAATGATTTGAATTTAGAACGTTGAATTTCGTATGAAGTCTCTTAGCATACAAAATTGCAAAGAGTTTTTATTCATAAATCGAACTTTTATTGAACTGGCCACCATAAACAGATAATTTATATAAAAAAGGACAAGCGCTAGTCAAAAGAAAACTGCAATATTGTACGATTGACTAGAAACTTGCCTTCATAATATTGAATTCTTGTTTGAAAGACAATACGGGTTCAGACCTAAAAGTAATACTCTTGCTGCTACCGTAGATCTAGTAACTAAAATCAAAATGAATATCGACAAAAGTAAATAAGCCCTTGGAGTGTTCATCGACCTTAAAAAGCCTTTGATACGGTTAGCCATCACCTCATAATAAATAAACTTAAAAGGACTTTAAAGGATTTTGGAATAACAGGAACTGCGCTTCAAATCTTTAAATCTTACCTTAGAAATAGGGTTCGTGTGTGTGTGTCAATTATAGTGATTCGACTTTGGAGTTTAATAATTTTAGATGCTTTAAGATTATGAATAATCTACTACCGAAAAATTCAGAAGGTAAACTAAAAGCTCATGATACTTTTAAACAATGGAGAACAACAAAATAAAGTCGGTATACGGGCGAAAGTTTTACGTGACAACGACTTTGAGTGGTAAAATAATTTTAATGTGAATATTCATTCGTATAACATGAACCGGTGTGTATGCCTATCTCTCTTACTCTCTCTCTCTCGCTCTGTCTCTCTCGCTCTTAGGCGGTTTAACTGTGCTCGAGTGGAAGGGACGCGTGCCTTTCACTTTTTATGTCTATCTCACTCGCTCTTAGGCGGGCTAACCATGCCCGAGTCGAAGGGACGCGTGCCTCTCACTCGCTCTCATTGTGAGCGCGGAACGTGAGCGGAGCGTAACGCAGTTTCTTGAAGTGTCACCCGGCAAACCAATTTATAAGACGTTGTCACGTCAAAAAGCGAGGGCCCTGTAAGTATTGCCTCTGACAAGGTGTAAAAAGTATTCACCACTGGAGTGAAGGACTGTCGTAGGCTTGGGCTGATTGAATCCGCTTTGCTACGCTTAGGATCTAACGCCCGTGACGTATGACAGTTCTTTAGTCACCCAGTGCATAATCTACTATTACCACCAGTTCACCCTACGATAAAATAAGCATCATGGTCACCCTATTACCTCTAGGAAAGGCTACAACCGTCGGGAGGCGTAAAAACTTCCCACTAAGTTCCCTTTTGCATTTGATAAAATACATAAAGGATATATCACACCATAAAAAGCACACGCTTGAATAATCATCTTTCAGTAAGATTTAAGGTATAAGCCTAATTGACTAGTTTATTTGTAAGACATTAACGCTTTGAGTGTTTGAAAATAATTTACTTTCTTAAGATTTAAACTTCATTCATGGACTTAATCTTAATGGAAATAATGGATTATTTTAATAAAGGATGACTAAATAACAAAAATGTATACTAATGTATATTCCAAAAAGAAAAGTCGACTACTTTAGCAATTTTTACTCTTGTGCAGACAATACTAACACAATTAAATAATGGCTGTTTAACAACAGGTCTATTTTTTGACTTATCCAAAGCTTTTGATTTTGTAGACCATGAGCTCTTATTAAAGAAACTTGAAGCAATGGGTATAAGGGGACCGACACTACAGTGGCTATCATCTTACCTGAGAAATCGGTGTCAGTGCGTCACGGTTAATAAAATAATAAATAGGGAGTTAGTAACATGTTCATCTGCTCTAAAAAATAACACATGTGGCATCCCGCAGGGAAGTGTGTTGGGTCCTCTAATGTTTATATTATACATAAATGACATAACCAAAGTGACTAATCATAAATGTATATTGTTTGCAGATGACATTTCAATAATAGATGTCACTATTATACACACACAGATAAAAAAAATACAATTCACTAAATTCAATAAATATTCATGAAATTGAAATTAATAAAACCGTTGACAATATTATTAAATGGCTAGAGGAAAATAATCTTAAATTAAATTTAAACAAATCCAATTTCGTACAATTTAATAAATCTAAACACGATAAATATAATTTTAAACTCAATATCGAAAAGATTAAAGAAATCAGTCACACGAAATTTTTAGGTGTAACGATAGACCAGGACCTAAACTGGAAATTACACATTGAGGCTTTATGCAAGCGTATTAACAGCTTTGTTTATGCTCTTTATAAAACAAGGAGCGTAACTAACATGCAAACAGCCGTCACCACATACCACGCGTACGTAGCCTCCATCCTACGTTATGGGGTAATGATATGGGGTAATAGTACGGAGAGGCAAAGGGCATTTGTGGCGCAAAAAAAAATGCATCAGAACCATGTGTGGGATTGCACCGGGCGAGTCCTGTAGAGAAGCTTTCTGGAACTTGGGCTTACTTCCGCTACCAGCGCTGTACGTTTTTGAAATGAGTTGTTTTGTCAAACGTCATAATGAGCTCTTTCAGAAAGCTAGAGATATTAACTCACGATCGAGAAGAAATCCGGATAGATTAGTGTTAAGCGTCATTCCGAAATCTGCTAAATTTAAAAAAAGTTGTTTAGCAATGGGTGTAAATATATATAATAAGATACCCAATGACATTAAAACCCTCGAAATGAATATATTTAAATCAAGATTATATAGATGGCTGATTGAACGAAAATGACATTATAGTAGTTTATGCAACTGATACATAATGAGGGGCCTTAAAACACGAGTGTGGTTTTATGAAACGAGCGTCAGCGAGTTTCATAATAGCATCACACGAGTTTTTGAATTATGTACAGTTGCATACTCTACTTTATCTACACACATATCATATTTTAACTTTTCACAATATTTTCGTCACAGCGAAAAACCAACAAACAAATGAATGACAACAGTAATGGCGGGTAATTCAATCCTCCGTCACGACGATTTTTTTTTATATCATAGACAAACGAATGAAGTCCCTATCCTCAAGTCACTCGTGATCATATGTCGTACGATTTGGATTAAAAAACATACTGAATTTGACGTTTCATATCGATAACTGCTTTAATATCAATGGATACTAGAATAGAGACCTACTTTAGTTTTGACAGCTGTTCCAAATTTAAAGTCATAACCTTACAGAAATTGATACTGTTATAACATTACAGTACAGATTTTACCTACTGCCACAGATAAGAAAGTTCTCATAGTAAAATTGGTTGTAGTAATGCTGGTCATTTCCTACGGTTTCTGAACGCATTTTAGAGCACTAATGATATGTCCGTAGATAAAAGAGTTTTTTGACATGAAAATATAATAATAAATGATTAGTTAGACTGTTTGTAATTTGCTTGCACTATGACTTTGTATTAATTTATGGACAATTCTATTATGTAATTGTTCAATGACATAATTTGTGACTTAAACTGTTATTGACATTATTTTATTAATTTAATTCCTGTAAAACAATTTGCATGCTAATTATAAGCAAAACATGTTGCACTCATTTTAGTGTACCACCTACAAATACCATGTTTTAATGCAAATAAAGATGTATTATTATTATTATTATTATGCTTTATTTTTGTAAAATATAAAAAATAACAACATTTACGTTACAAACATGCATACATCCATCCATTACTTACAAATTTCGCGGCGGATAAGGCTTAGTCCGGCAGAATTAAACATTGTTGTTATGTTGTAATACTACACGCCGCGTAGCTACAACGTGGCAAGATTAGCGTTATAACAGTCTGCAATATCCTCAGCTGTAATTTATCATAGCCTTCTGCTATCAAAATTTAGACGATTTCCCACAAATGTAGAACGGCGAGCAGTAGAAAATGGACTGAAGCCGACTCCAGAAATGTTGGGGAAACCCAGATAAAACGCATTAAAAGAAGGGTTTATTCATGGAGATAATCTTTATCTATGAAAGAAAGTGTTAGTGGCATTTTGAGGCTATGATACAAGAGTAGGATCCATATTTTAACAGAGAAGGACAAGAGTAGACAAAGTCGGATTTGTTTTTGAACTTTAAGCTTCTTTGTTTCTTCTTACATCCTTGCACTTGCATTATATTTGTCTTGCAATAATGCTTTCAATGTTTAATGTTAGCTTGATAAAATCAGTGGATTTTAATGATTAAATTGAAAATTATGTCTAAATATAAATGATGCTTATGTTTTCAGTATAAAACGAATTGTTTTTCAACATTATTCAACATGATTACCCTGTTTTTAAGTGTAGGAAAACCTTAATTTTCCCATGCACATACATCATAACTCATGTAACTTATGGGGTCATAATTATAGGGTCTACTTTTAGGATCATAAACCTAAAGAAATATAATATTTTTGCACACATGTGAGCGCCTAATTTGTTCTCAACAACGTTTCGCTAAGAAAACGCACCTTTCGCAGCGAGGCGGGAAATCGCTACAATTTCCGCGACGCCGACACGGGCGGATATTTCGCCGGATATGCAATCATTCGACGTTACATGTAGGTAAGGATTTCTTCAATTTTATTTCACGATTTAAGAGGAGATGTTCAAACTTGGGTAAATTATGTAATTAAAAGTAGCATTTCGTTGGAAAACTAAGCATTTGGAGGAAGTTAGAATTTGACTCGACTGTAACCCACTCTAATATTTAATGTTTTAAACATATTTCAAGTATCGTATGAATTCAAGAAATAAAAAAACGCTTTATTTTCTCTTTAAAAGACACATATGACCGGACCATTAATTAATCAAAATTCGATTATTTTTAACAAGAACCTATGTTCATTTTTAAAAATACAGAACAGGTCGTTTAACTTTTAACCAACGTAGCTTTAAGTTGTATGTTGCTTACACTACTCATATGGATTTATGGTCCGAATCAAAGATTATTAATTCAATTTAATAACACACTCTTAAGCTTACCGGCTGTTACAAAAATATGGATCTAATGCGAAAACTACTCTTCAACGAAATCTAAAATTTACTACCATACCTATCTATAATGTACTCGTACTATCATGACATTTAAAATATTCGCGCTGCATGTTTTGCGCCAAAGAAGATTTTGGCGCGCAAGCACTTCGAGGGGCAATTACCTCAGCAAACAGCGCGCTCGCTCGGAAAATGTAGCAGTAACGAATGAGCGTCAAAAGATTTGCATGAATAAATTTTCACCGACTTCAAAAAAGAGGAGGAGATTATCAATTTAACCGTATTTTTCATATTTGCCTTTTACCAAAAATATTTTTAATTAACAAGCCTGAATCCGATTGGATTGCTTCTTTTTTGATTGACAGAGTTTTGGTTGACAGACGGTAGGTATTAGAAGAAGAAGATTCAGATACCTACTAATTGAAGCATAAGGATTTCTTTGCAGTGCATTTCCTACAATATGTGAAAATATATTAAAATCAAAGCTTTGACGAAGCAATACAGAACATGTTTTTTATATTGAAATCATACGTATCCGTTTCATCAAAGATGTTTGTTGATTTATTCTATTCGTTAGAACCATACTCATACTTCAAGAAATACATCAAAAAAGAATTAGCAAAATCGGTGCAGTCGGTTTGAAGTTATACGCGTACTACATTTCGGCGATATTTTTTTATTTATATAGATAGACTAGCGGTCGCCCGCAACTTCGTCTGCGTATATTTCCCGTTCCCGTGTGAATTTCGGGAAATCTTCTCTTCGGAAACGAAGGTAAAAAACACATTGACCCTACATTGTCTCCGTCTGAGAACCCGGGACCTCATAGGAGGCGAGACCATGAAACCGGTGCGCACGCTTCTACACCACGGAGGTCGTCTTAATCTAAACGCTATGAAAGAAACAATGCTAGACATTACATTTCCCTAACTTCGAAAATCCCAGGCTGTCACTTAGCGCACACTTTGCCGTCTGTCACTACGCTAACTTAAAGTCTGCACTAATTCGTTCATTAGCATTGAATGGGGGAACCACTTTCGCCGACACCGGCCGTCTTGGCCGACACCGACAGTTCGCCGACAGCAGGTTAGGCTAGGTTGACAGTGGACATTACGCCGACATTTAGACTGAAATTATGCCGACAATGTCGCGCCTGGTCTCATTCCTTTCTTTCGGGATTAGGTTTCACACGTTCTTAATTAATTCTTAGTAAAGTAACAGAACGTAGGTATTTAGTACACATTAACATGGTAATCTAGCAGCGGATGCAAACACTTAATTTTCAATTTTCTCTAAAAACCAGTGGCATTGCCTAAGACGAAAAAATACCATAAATATAAATAGCCCCCGATCTGAAGAGGATCCTGGCAAGAGTAGCTGCGAGCTTTAAAGTGACCTAAAATTTTTTTTTAAATACCGTGCCGTTGTGTCAACTTTCTTCTGATGAATTTGCCACGGTTCTCATACTCCAAGAAACTTTCTGCTGTTAGGCTTTATCTGAGTCTACCATCGCGTATTTTGTCAAAAACAAGTAAAATAAAAAAAATAAAAAACTGCCAGCAATTTATTTATCAATCGATGCCATATCGCTTCGCCGTTACGTCATGGTCGCTTGCACAACGCACGGCGTCCTCGCTGCCAGGATTACCGCATAATGCAATTATCTGCAGCGACGCATCCACGCAACGGACGCCATCACACCGCCACTGGGTTTTTAGTTAGGGTACCACTTTATTAACAAAGTATCTTACGGAGAAACAGAAGTTCCAACCCAAGTTCAGATAAAACACTTAAAATTCTTTCGACAGGTATCACATAGTACAGCACATAGGTGGTTGAATAAACGCACAATATTGCTCATCAACACAGATATTTTAAGCCGTGGTGTAGAGTTTATCGACAAAAAATCTGAGAAAAATTGACATCCCACGACACAGACACAAGCTATGACTTATCCTTGTAATTAATAGGCGCAACGAACAAGGTTTACATAATGGGTTTTGAACTCAGAATTTAATAAATTTGCTACAGCGCTGTAAACTGCACTGTCTGCCTGCGAGCGAATGGAATACCAAATACCCAGATATTTAAAAATTCTTCCTACACATCTTTAGCCTACAATAAAAACATAAAAGCTGTACACAGAGATCTTCCCTCAAGCCGAGGCTTTTATTTGAATCATTTTTCCAAAGGTAAAGTTGCTAAGGGAAACGAGAGAAAAACAGGAAGCTGTTGTCAAACTGTAAGTACATCAAACAGCATTTATTTTATGAATTACTATTTAAAAAATGTATAATAAATACCTACAAAAATGTATACGGTGTTTTGCGTATTATTTCGCAACTCTTTCGGTTGCCATTGTATTTTAGTTCGAAAGTAAATATATTGCTAAATTTTCTCTCAATTGACTAGACGACACCACCAATCGTTGACATACTTTTTATTATCTGTCAAAACGGTCTGCCTCCATAGATTTCGTATGGTAATAAATGATTGTGACGTCACGGTCATGTGTCAGAAATCGGAGTCAATTGACCGAATATTTATTGCGTTTTGTGTGTTTAAAAATTGGTTTCTACAGCTTTTTTGAAATATATTGGTTGTATTTACTTCATAGGGGCTATGTTTTTTAAACACCATGTTCTTGACAATATTTAAGATAGGTGTCATCATCCCAATTTACTGGTAATTGTAATGATGTACACTCCTCATAATAAAACAATCGAAAGTTATATAATATATATGTACTCGTATGTATATATACTATACCCCGTTTAAGTTTCTTGTCCTCTAATTAAAATCAAGACAAATTTCGTGAAAATAATTACATGATTGTTTAGCCAATCGTATTTTTCTTAAATTAAATATAAGCTTTCTTGGTTTTACTGAAGGACGAGAAACATAAACGAACGTATTTCGATTTTCGTTGATATGCTTTCTTTTTGCTTTTTTATTTTGTAAGTATCCATTACAAGTCGGTGTAACTGATGTCGTCTTGAAAATAGGTTGCACGGCGCTAAGCTAGCTAAGAGAGAGCGCTTAGCTGCTGAAACTGAAACTAACTAAACACTAAGTCTTACTGAAGTAATCAACAGCTTCTGAAAGTTAAATAGAAGATTAACACGTTACAAACTTATGTTAATTAAACAATCAGTACAATTTTTGCGTTTCTTTGGATAACGGATTTAGAAGGTGATGTTGAAATAAAGAAATCTTTCAATGTCAAAGACCTATTCCTAAGCGCTTAGCTTGGTCAGTGACTGGGAACTTGGAATTAAAAACATTAGAAACTTTATGTACATACTAACATAGATTAAGGAATATCGAAATGCGTTTCGATTCGATGAAATGAACCATCGATGTTACGTCTTTCGGTTATATAACGCATCGTTCAAACAAATTATAGATGACTAGTGGCCGCCCGCGACTTCGTCCGCGTGGAAAGCCTTTATCTTAAAAATTCTTTATGAATTGTAGCCTATATGTTATTCTGATGTATAAGCTATATTGTGGTAAAGTTTCATTCAAATCCATTCAGTAGTTTTTACGTGAAAGAGTAACAAACATCCATACATCCATACTTACAAACTTTCGCCTTTATAATAGTAGTAGGAATTGTAATTCGACGAAACGTATTTCGAAATGGTGTAGTGATTTACTACTCCACTACTAGTGAACCCATTAAAATGTACCAAGATTTTGATATTCCTTATTCTATGTTAGTATGTACATAAAGTTTCTAATCGATGGCAAAACAATATATGGTAAACTAGCTTTCGCCCGCGGCTCCGCCCGCGTGGACTAATATTTTTCGTATCCCACGGGAACTGCATATTTTTCCGGGATAAAAAGTAGCCTATGTGTTATTCCAGACTATTATCTACCCCTGTGCCAAATTTCAACCAAATCCATTCAGTAGTTTTTACGTGAAAGAGTAACAAACATCCATACATACAAACTTTCGCCTTTATAATATTAGTAGGATGATTCCCACTATTTTTTATATTATTATAATTAACCCCCGACAAAAAAGAAAGGTGTCATAAGTTTGAACCCTATAAAAATAAAAATAAATATTATTTCAGACTCAAGCGTACCTACATATAAAACATTTGAAACATTTTTACTCCTTCTTACACTAGATCATATTAACTCAAAAGAATTAAAATTTAAATAATTAAACCACTGCAAAAAGCATTAAAAAAATAATAAATATCACACAGCTAAGCATTTTCAATAACAAATTGATTTAATATTCGTACCTGCCTCTCTTTGGAGCGCAATTCCTTGCACACTGCATCCAGTGCCGCAGTTCGGGGCAATCTGGCTTGTCACTTAATACCTTAAGGATACTGTTTTAAACTCTCAGTAACTACATGGCCAAGATATTTAAACACCTTCACTCTTTTTAGCGCTACATTGTCAAACTTAACACTTGTCACATCACTTTCGCTTAATTTGCGACCGTTAGGCTGAAATATTAAAAACTTACTCTTCCTAACGTTGTAGGTGACCGTGTTGCTTTGCATAACTCTCACATACGCCCATCAGTCTCCGCAGACCAGCGATTGACAGGCTAAGCTACACCATATCGTCGGCGTAACTGACACTGTTATAAAACATATGTCTATGAGTGTATATGTGTTTGTGTGTGTCTGTCTGTGGCATCCCGAACGGATGGACCGATTGCAAAACGGTTTTTTTATTCGAAAGATTATTTAATCACGGTAGATCTTAGCTATACTTACTTACTTCGCTGGGTCAGAGACCCGAAGTGGATCTTGGCCTCCGACATTAAAGTGCGCCATTCTTCACTATTCTGTGACAGATCTGACCAGTCGGACATTTTTAGTTGGTAGAGGATCGAGCCACAAAAAGAGCCTATTTTGAACAACCTTCCGGGCGCCAGCCGTTGGATCTTAAAATCCAATGAAAATCCAATAAAATCCATTTATTTCTGTAAGTAGGCTAACAAATAGCACTTTTACACGTCCCAACATATAAATTAACCCTACCACCGCTTCGGGACAATTTGGGCCAGTGCTGAGAAGAAGCGGAAAGAAACTCAGTCACTACTCGTATTGTCATTGCCTCTTTTCAAAATTGATTTACAATAATTGTAATTGTTTACATTTAAACATTTCCATATATCTTTGTCATTTATATAATCATCAATTTTATAATATCCTTTCGACAATAATACATCTTTTACAACTGTTTTAAATTTATCTAAAGGCAATGAAATTAAATTTTCAGGTAATTTATTAAAAAATGATATACATCTACCCATAAATGAGTGACCAACTTTATGAAGCTATAGCTTCATAAAGTTCTTAGCTATAGTTGGTCAAAATCCATTTAGCCGTTGAATGTCATCAGCTGTTTTTCTGGCTCATTCGGGGTTGTTTAAAATGGAAAATTAGTTTTTTACGGTGAGTAGTTGTTTAGGTGGAAAATAAATTTTCGTTTCATTAAATAAATATATGAGAGGTTGTACCTTTTAATGAAAGTAAAAGTTGCTTTCACCATTGATAGTATCAGGAGCAAAGCGAGTTTATTAAACTCACCCTTATCTTTCCAAACAAGTTAAATATCAAATAAGAAAAGTTCCCCGTTCATTGTGAAACTCGAAGATTTTATCAAAGCCTGCTATTGTGGAAAATCAACAATATGACGAAGCGGAAACTCGGCAGATCATAAAACTCTTCGCCGTTTTATTTGTTTGTTTTTCTACCCTACATTAGCATTTTATGTAGGGTATGAGGGTTCAGTAGTATCTCTTTTTTTACAATTTATTTTTCATAGAATGAATCAAGTACCCCATGTTGTAGCTCTTTGTTTCCATCATGGTGAGGGGGTTTTGATGATGGGTTTTTATCATGATGTAAATAAATAAATAACCACACAAAACATTGCTATGTTGCTTTTCGCTCAATAGAAGCACTGCTCGTCTGAATTTTCCCTAGTATCATAACAACGCAGTTGTTTTGCGGTAAACAACATAGCAATACGACCTCAAGAATCAGCGATATTTTACTTTTATCGTTATAAGCATTCACGTTGCAAACTCAATATAATATTTTTGAATGAATTAACTGTCTGAGGCGGAGATCGAGCTTGTGTCTTTACACCGATTCAAACTATATTTGGAACACGGATTCGAGCTTATAAATAAAATAAAAATCATTTATATCAGTTAACTAAGACCCATAATAGTGACCATACAAAATTACCGAATTTGCAAAATAAATTATATAAATAACAGTAAATACATTTAAAAAAATCATGAGGAACATTATTAATATGAAAAATTAAATTAAATTAAAATTTACTTAATTTAATTTATTTTACTTAATTTACTTATTGTGAGGGTGAGCCCTATCCAGTAGGTAGCAAAGTTTTCATATTCAGCCGCTATCTTAAAGCTCCTTACGACTTTCCACATTTTTTGTAACCTAATTTCAACCAAATTATTACATTAATTTTGCGTGCAGATTTCCAAACTCTGAACACAGTGCAGTGGTGCTACTGAAACTATGTATTTTTCCGCAGCACACAGTGAAAATGTAAATGAAGTGCCAATAAAAGTTAAAGAGTGTTTGTGGTGAACATACACTACATATTCCAGTGGTTGTTCTTGTTTCTGAAAGAAATGAATGAGAAAAATTGTGGTAATGAGAAAAAATGTACGAATAACTTTAGGTTAGGAACGAGTGTAAACGTGTCAAACGATTTTTGCGTTTATTTGGGTATATGATATGAAATAATTGACATATGGTATGTATGAAAGCTTGTAACTGCCTATAAAAGAGCTGTTGGAAAACATTGCAGAGTAGTGTAAACTGCTGCTTCCATTCCTTAGAAGCAGTACTTTAAAAAATAGAATGTATACGTATATACCTCTACCTTATATGGAAATTCGAATAACACTATTCATATGTACTACTTTTATGATTTGAAAACCCTACTCGATCAATTTAAAGTATCTTTTTTCTGTTTTTTGTTTTGCTTTAAGTAGTGAATAGATTTAGCCATTTCCACAGATAGTTGAGCCATAAGATTAGTTGTTTATAAGGCCGCCTTAATTGTTTTTTTTAAATGTTACCGGTGTAAAACGTGCAATAGAATATTTTTTATCTATGTTTTGTTATATTTTATACATGTACTCCTTTTAAACATTTACAATGGTCCATATCGTGATAACATTCACAATACATACTTACAATCACTGTCTAGCATTTCGTATTACAAAAAAAATTGTTTTGTTTGACAGTGTTTAGTTAACCACGTTCTTACTCCAATCGTTTAATCATCATTCACTCAATTCCTAGAAAAAAAATGTTCTAAGCAGGTAGGTAGCATTTTTTTTAATATCGGCAAAAAATTAAACACAAATTCGATTCAAAATAAGTTTATGAAACGAAACGTGTTTTGACGTCTGTCAAATGGCGGGAAAATGGCGGACGTGCAAATATGATAATTGTTAGGAATTAATTTATACTTTTTCAGCGTATCAAGTTTTTTTTTTGTAAAATCGCTGAAATTTTAAGTAAATATTTATTATACTTAAGCGCTAGATTATAATTTCTAATGTTAAACTCTACAAAAACTAGGGGTCTAGCTTGTCTAACTTGGACTGTGTTGTTTAAAACATGGTGTTTAGTGCTAAACATGCTTCTGTAGTACAAAAAAGTTGAGCCATTGGATAAACAGCGTGTGGATCTGTGATTATTTCTTCTATAGTAAGACCGTAAGGGTCTTCTCATATAAAATCATTCAAATACGACACGAAATAATAAGATTGCTAGCAATCTTTACTTGATAAAGTAGATTCAGCCATAACAAAGGTTCGTTTAACATAGTTTGTTAGAGTGTTACATAATCAGGACTGTCCTCATCCCTCCGAGCGCTCTCCCTCCTCGCACAAGAAGTCAGCCTTAACAAGGAGGCATCAGGAGGTATTAGTCTGAGTTCAGGTGACCACGCGTCGTGTTAATTGACATTAGGTGTTGAAATGAGACACTTTTTACGGATTATTTCGCGATGTCTACCTGTGACCGCGGACGCTGAAAAGGGTCCGAAACGTCAGGTTAAAACAAAATCAAAATGAATCGCTCAATAATCCGTAAAAAGTGTCTCATTTCAATGTCTACTATTCGCGTAAGTCGAAAAAAAAAATATGACATTAGGTGATTCAATACAAAAGCTATGTAAATAAAAACCTGTGCCCATCAGTGGGACGTACTCGTATAATATACGAGTACGTACTATATTATACTCTTATTAACCTATAATATTAGTACTATATTATAGGTTAATAAGAGGAAGGACTGATTACTCTTTAATATAAATAAAAATGAATCGCCCAAATGTATGTACGCGCATAACTTGAGGCCGCCTGCAGCTAATTGGATGGGTTGATTTTTTTGTGTTTTTTATTATAAGGACAAGGTTTCCACATGAAAAAATTTAACAAAGTACAAAAAAAGTCTTACTTTTAGTTTAAAAAGTAAATAAGTAAACACGATCATAGAAACTGTGGTATCTACCGTAACTCCATAAGCATTATTAAACCTTTTATGTTCTAAAAACAAAGCACCAACGAGAACGTATTTACTACATATTTATAAAAATTGTTTTTGAATTTGAATTTAAAAACAAACTAAGGCGGAAACAGGCAGGACTCGAACCCTCACCTTTCGAAAGCCGGGTGATTGCTCCACCAATTGAGCTACCTTGACACTTACTCATCGGTCCGAATTTCTGTAAGTGCTCCTTAGGCTGCAGCCAGCCAAACTAAAAATCGCGGAACATACATTGGGTATTTTCGGGTACACCTAGATCTTAGGTATTAAAAAAAATTACTGTCACCTTTCGGGCCACCCTGTATACTAGCTATCAAAACATCTGCTTACCTAAATTTTTCACGCAAAAACTCATATGAAAACGACGCTTTTTTCAGAATGCTGACGTTTGAAGAAAGACTCAATAAAAGTTGTACAATAGGCGGACTTGAAAAAGTGTTTTATGCCAGTAAATTAGCAAGTTAATATTTGCACGCCTGCATGCAGGCTGAATACAGCATCAACCTATTTTAAGACCTGCAGTTTGTAACTTGCATATTTTTGAGTATTCTAGCAAATAAATATTTGATTTGATTTAAAAACCTTTAGGTCATGTAGAGACATAGTAGAGAGATACGATACTCTAGGTCCGTTAGATTGACAAAGCCTGCTCCATATTATTAGCTTTGTACAAAAAATATTAGTATAGGTAATGCTTAATACAAAATATTTTATTGCACTTTTTCCTTGCACCATTTGGTCACCCCACCCATGAATGGACCCCCACCGTCACCGGTATCGATTGTGCGACATCGCCGTCGCGTCGCCCGGCAACCGTCGCGACGCCACGCCGCCGTTCAAACGAGATTCAACCTTATTGACTAGTTTACAGTTTACACGCACTAATAACACGTGGTCGCTGATACGAAAAACTGCAAAATATATATACTCAAATAATAATGTTACATCCGATACTAAGTATAACATGGTATAACATTAATTAAGGTTTTAAAATAAATTAACTGTATAAAAACTAAGCAGCGTCTGAGAATAGAGTCTGAGAGACTTCAACGATCACTTTGGTGTAATGGTCAAGGAGTTGACTATTAACTAAGACGTCGCGGGTTCGATCCCCGCACTGTACAAATATTTGTGTGCAATAACATGTCTGTTTGTACTGGTCTGGGTGTTAAATGTATTTATTCATATTTATTTGTAATGCAACTGTTTCTGATTCTGATTCTGATATCTGTAACACAAGTGCTTAAGCTACTTACCACGGAGTCAAATCAATGTATATGTGATGTTGTTGTATATTTATTTATTTATATGACTTTTAACCAAGCAGCGTCTGTTCTCAGACGCTGAGAGCAGCGTTGGTAGGGCCCACAAGATCAGGAGACATGTTCAAGCTTGATAAAATGTCATTTTGACGTTCATAAACGGCAAATTGTGTCTTAACCTGAATAAAGAATATTGGCTATTGAATATTGACTTGAACAACTATATCATTACCATGGCAATGTTCAATGATTTCCTACAGTAAAGTGTTAGTACTCAATATTGATGTCAAGGCAAAATAATTGTGATCCTGTGTTGAGGGTATTTCTTTGAGACGCTCTTGTGTATAACTCCTAAAATTTGGGCATTTTAGGAGTTAAAGATATGACGTATTAATTGCTGAATGTGGATTAAAGTCATAAACAGTTTAAATTAAGTATTTATTACTTCTAAATGAATGAGACAGTTATATGAATGGTTATGATTTGTTTACATTAACTACAAGATAAATTAATTATATAGATTTTGTTTTTGAAATATCTCAAAGAAAGTAGTAATAAACAGTTTAAATTAAGTATTTAAGTATTACGTCAAAATTAATGAGACCGTTATATAAATGGTTATGATTTGTTTATGATCTTACATTCACATATAAAAAGCTTTTTGTTTTTGGAATATTTTTTGACACGTTCACTTTGAGACGTTCTTTGAGATATTTCAAAAACAAAATCTTTTGAATTAATTTTTCTTGTAGTTAATGTAAACAAATCATAACCATTCATATAACCGTCTTATTCATTTAGACATAATAAATACTTAATTTAAACTGTTTTTGACTTTACATTCAGCAAGTAATATATCATATCTTGAACTCCTAAAATGCATTAATGAATCCGAGTTTTATTTGAATCGGTACAAATAGCTACTTATCGTGCAATCCACACATACAGAAACCGTTATGGGCTATAACAACTCAGAGGGTTCCCTCAAAGAAACCCTCCTCCCCCTATAGAAATCCACATTACCATTCTTTGCAGTGCTTTGAGGGGAGAGATTTTCAATCGGAGCTGTTAAATATTCACTTTGTTTTCAAATCCATGATGAAAACGTGGCTTTATGGGACATTGAACAATGACGTGTTGCTTTTCCTGTGTTCGTGGTGCAAAAAAATTGGATATTGTTAAGAAAGTTTTTATTAATAAATACTCTTAAATGTTCGGTTGTCCTTTCCAGCTAAAGTACTGAAATAAATATAATACATGCGTAGATGAAGTGAGTAAGCTTACTAATAAAATCTTAAATTGATCTAATACACTAATTTCACTATGTGAAAACATTAGTTAAAAGCTGAAACCGCCTCTCAATTAATTGAAAGGCACAATCCGTCAATGACATTACCTGTTGCGTGACATAAACGTGACCAATGGCTTTGGTTCCCATTTGCTTTTACCTGAACTTATAATATCGATGCAGGCAACTCTATCGAAACCGAACAATATACAGGGTGAAATTTTAGTAGTAGTTTTTCTGCAATAAAATTATTATTTTTAGTAGTTATATACATTCGTAAGTTTTTTTAAATAATAAGAATAATAAGATATCCATATTTATTTCGTGCGGCGCCCGGCGCGTCCGGCGATGGAGCGCGATATGAAGAATATGAAAAAGTAGAGCCTTTTTTTAAAAAAAACATGATTCGATAGTAAGTACTTCCTCAAGTAAATCGTTCGTTGTGTTGCGGGCAGACAAATTAAATGTCATCCTGTAGCTAAATTTCTAAATCCATCCATATGTAATGGCAGACTCCTGTATGCTATAATTGTGACGATGTGACACAAAAAAAACATTTTTAAAATTACTTATGCGCAATATAATCCCTACGTATCAACTTCGAACTCCTATACCCTTCCACCGAATACATAGTAGCATCTCTTAGAGAACATGACATGGTATATCGTAGTGCTGGCATTGTGGCCGTGCAGTCGACCCCGACTGATAGATGTGGCTCTCCCGTCAATCAAATAGGGACTACTTGGTTAGTAACTACCCTGTGGTTGGCTTTTAAATGATTGTTGGTTACGCGAAGATGAGATAGTCTAGAAATTGGTGTTACCTTTGTCTCCTTAAATGAAAATCTATAAAAAAGTTCCCTTTGAAGCAGAGGGCAAAGATTACGTCTAGTATGAGTGCTAACCAGTCTTTTTTATTCTTAAGTTCAGCGTATACCCAGTGCAGTGTAAACGACATTTAAGGAAATATTGAAATATGGTGGAAAAAAGGAAAACTGTGCTGAAGTGTTTCCCTAGCTAGCATAATAGTAACTGGATACAAAATACGGTATGTTTCAGGAATCAAAACAAGATAACTTTTTGCTTAACCATCGGTTCCATAAAACAGGCAGCTATTCAACCAAAAGCTTCTGAAGAGAAGCTACGACAACACACGTGCATGATCGTGGCAAAAAAACCTTAGCTATTTAGAATTAAATCACCAAAATAAGACAGATATAGCAACAAATCTAGGCTATGACCTATGTAGTTCCTTAGGTGCTCAGCGAATACCTGGGGCTTTCTGCAAAGCGCATGGGCACCTACTATTTTGCGCCTGAGCCATTGCGACATAAAGACTCTTAAGTTGGCTTAAAATGCATCCGCCGCACTGCTCTTATGAGCTGCCACAAGTCATAAGTAGCAGCGATGTAAGTTTCGATATTGTTAGCGATTCCGAACGTGACATTACGTAATCGTGACGTCAGTAGTGGGGTGGTCACGATCCTCCTCCCCGAACCGACCTCAGCAGGCCTGGATAGAAACTTGCTCTCTTCTTGCTCGAGCGCTCGAACGTGATGGACGTGTCGTGTAGCTCCGAAAACTCCTATTTACATGTTAGGTCTTAGTTAGGGCTGAGGCTTAGACCGAAATTATGTTCACAAATGAATAATTCCAAGTGTGTTGTGGTATTTGTTTTAATTTCAAACTCAACCTCGATTCTGGTTTCTAAGAATATACTAATTAGCTACGATAATAGTCAAATTATAATCCTAGCTGAGGCAGGTGGTCCAGTAGCGAAAGTACGCTTTAATTCTTCGTATTCGTGATTGCTTGGTTTACTAAACTAAACAACAACAGGCGAATACGTTCCGTTGAATGTTTCCGGCTCGTAATTTAGTTTTGTTTGCATTTTTATGTCAAGTGCGCTTGTTCTTTTAATTTAATATTAAGTACTATGTGTTTTCTAAGTAAGTGAATTAATTGTTGTAATTCTTGATGAGAAAATAAAGTTCTAACACCCGAACCCGAGGTGGCAATTGAGCGAAAAATGAGTTTTTTTATACATCCTTCAAACGAAAGTGATCGCTATTTTTGTCGATCGACTGTGTATTGTATGTTACTATGTCTAAGGCCCCAGATCTCATGCATCAAGCTCCTGAATCATTCTCTTACCTCCTGCTAGCAATATCTTTAAACTTAGCATCTCAGTCGACGAACTTTAGGGGCGAATTGACATATTATGTCCGTTTTACTGGTCCGTTCAAACGTTGACGTTGTTAGCTTGTAACTTTAAATAAATAAATAAATAAAAATTGAGTTTATTACTTCCAACCAATAAATGATGCAGTACTTTGATATGTGAATACAATCTTCAGTAGCGACGGATCCTGTGAAACGGACGTTATAACGGAGATCACCCAGTTACGACTTTGGTGTAAGGTAAGAAATTACACAGCGGTAGTAATATAATATTAGAATCACTTATTATGAAGGTAATTTACAGCTACCCTCGTTATCGTCAGACCCGCACGGCTGTGGGGGTAATTACCGTAAATAGTTAATTTTAACATCACAAGTTCACAACACATGCCTATTAGTTCGCCGCCCTTCTCATAACCCTACCAAGTTTGTAGGAGCTCACAGTTTGGGTTTAACCACATTTTTGATATTTTGCATCAAATTTCAATCTTAAAAACAATGTTTTCATTAAAAAAAATTGTTCACTAAAAAGCGTATTTGCTTATGTATTAAGTTTGCACTTCCTCTTATAACGGTGAAACAAGCCAGCTCACACCTGCGGTATATTGTCGCCACAACTCGCGACTGTGCGATTGGACCACAGTGATTGGTCCACACGCTGTCAAATCACTGCGGTCGAATTGCTGACATTTACGAGTCGTGGCGACAGAATGCCATAAGTATGTTCTGGGCCTAAGATTGATAATAATTTTCATTCACCGGCAATCGTCGTTCTTAAACCTTGAAACAAGGAGCGAACTTCTGTACATTTACAGATCACTACTTATAGGGGATTTATTAACTGGAATGTTAGTTTAAAAAAATTTGAAGAGTTATATTATAAGTAAAACTAGACTAACAAAAGCTAACTGCCAATAATAACGTTAGTATTGCTTCACATTAATGTGAGAGTGGCATCATCAGACCCCATAATACCCCCCATTAGACGTAAATGTTTCTTGGAATCCCATTTGTGAGCATTAATCAAAGCCAAAGCGAGTAGCTCAGGACATCTCAATCCTTGCTACTTCGTAATAGGGTTATGATATCCATATGCGTGTGTCATTAATCCAAGTAGACCAGCGGTTGTCAACATTTGTAATTTGCATATTTATAGAGTGAAGTTAGCCTAATACATATGAGTTCTTACCTTAACTTTGAAGTAATACGAGCTACATCGATTCAGTGCCGGTTGGTGTAAGGATGTTGTTAAGCAAGTCAAGTAATGATTAGCCCTACAGTTATCCACGTGGTATATTCGTTTTTAACAATAACTAATACAATGAAAATTAAAACTGCTGACTGCTGCCATAAGAGCACTTTAAGAAATTTGGACCGAGTAAGTGTCACGGTAGCTCAATTGGAAGAGCAATCGCCCGGTTTGCGAAAGACGCACCTCCCGCAGCAGGTTCAAGTCCCGCTTGTCGCAGTTCAATATTCTTGAAGTGTGTTTAACTTCTCTTTGTAAAGAAATTTTCATTGTTAATGCTAAAAAAATAAAGAAACATAATAACTAATACCTAAAGTTAAAAATCAATTCTCCGATTTTTAACAAATTAATTTATTTGTAGCTCATGTATTTCTATCATAATCACCAGGTTTGAGAGCCAGTGGAGTGCGTATAGTATAATAAATTACGGCACAAAGGCAGCTCGGCCGCGCATTATTAGTGGCTGATTGCGCCCATCAATCGGCGCGCCCCCGGGCGATGCAACTTATCGGTGACTTCAGCGGAATATACCGTCCTCAACATTCTTAGGACAATCTTGGACGCCATTGCTATAACAGCATTTCATAAAAATTTGATTTTTTTGTCGTCGATACAAATTGAGCAAAACGTAATTAGGTCCATTTTGAGTTATCCTTTACTTCACATTCACATATAACGTCCGTTGTACAGGATCCGTTTAAACGGATCCGTCGCTACTGGAGATAGTATTTATGAATCATATTCATTATATCACAGTACGAAATCGATCCAGTATACTGGACCCGATATACTGGAAAGTATGTGTGAACTCGCTCATACAACTACATACGATAACAACATCAGCCTTTAACGGACCAGTAAAACAGACGTAATAATGTGACCGCGCCCTAAGACTTCGTCGACTGAGATTAGTGTTGCCCAAATTCAGTCTTGGTCTTGCAGTCTTGGTCTTGTTCTTGCGTTTTTGCAAGACCAAGACCAAGAACAAGACCGCGTATTTTTAGCAAGACCAAGACCAAGACTGACCGTGCAAGACTTGAGCAAGAACAAGACATAGCCTGCAAGACTCTTGCGTCTTGCAGCTAGTACTTAGCGCTATTTCACTGAGTAGACAGATAAGTATTGTTCTTTAAAATACAGTCAAGTTACTGTAATTAATTTGTTTTTTTACATGTTTTAGCAAATGTAAGCTTATAAATCATAAATGTTTATTAAGAAACAGTTACTTCCATGGAAAACGACATATAGGTCAGTTGATTTTTCGAATTTCTTATCAAAGCTCACAATGTTCCAATTCTAATACGTATTTCTAAGATTTAAAGTAAACTTTAATAAATAGTAATAGACTAATAGGTAATTGCAAGACTTGCAAGACTCTTGCTGCAAGACCAAGACCAAGACCAAGACTGGGAGCGCAAGACCAAGACCAAGACCAAGACCAGGTGTATTGGCGCAAGACCAAGACCAAGACTGGCTAAGTCTCGTCTTGTTCTTGCATTTGGGCAACACTAACTGAGATACAAAGTTTGAAGATATTGCTGGCTGGAGGTAAGAGAATGATTCAGGAGCTTGATGCATGAGATCTGGGGCCTTGGACATAGTTACATACGAGTACAATGCACAGTCTATCGACAAATATAGCGAAAAAAAATACATTATTTGCTCCATTGTCACCTGCCTTAGCTAGGATCACTATTTGACTTACAACTTACATCGCTGCTACTTATGACTTGTGGCAGCTCATAAGAGCAGTGCGGCGGATGCATTTTAAGCCAACTTAACAGTCTTTACGTCGCAATGGCTCAGGCACAAAATAGTAGGTGCCCATGCGCTTTGCAGAAAGTCCCAGGTATTCGCTGAGCCCCTAAGGCACTACATAAGTCATATCCTAGCTTTTTTCTATATCTGTCTTATTTTGGTGATTTAATTTAATATAGCTAAGGTTTTTTTGTCACGATCATACGTCGTAGCCTCTCTTTAGCAGGCATTGCGCGAATAGCTGTCTATTTGACGTCACCAGGTTTAGCAAATGATTGGTTGAATTTTTGATTGATTGTAAAAGGGTACCGGATGGAATCAAAAAAAATACAAAAAAACATTTTATAAAGAGAAACCATTTTGCATTATACAAGGTGGCGACCACAATACGATAGTTGAATTTCTGTCTGTCACGCTCTCACGCCTAAACTACTCAACCGATTTGGATGAAATTTAAAACACATACAGAATGTTGACGACCGTGTGTGTACCAAATTTTATGGAAAAGTCAATTGTCGTCTCCAACCTGTATTATTTTGCGCTAAATGAAATGAAAACAGCAAGAATTCCGCAACCTAATTCTATATTACGGAAGTTACTTAGTTGTGTAATGTAAAATTCGTGTCCTTGTTATTTTTCGCTCCAACAAATGAGCTAAAAACAATCCTTATTTTAATCGAAATAGGGTGCATAATAGAAATTGTACATATTTGTTTTGCAAATGCGGGGTGTCAGTGTTATCGTTAATGGTCTTGACTTTTGATTAGTAAATGCGAGGGGCAGAAAATATTTTAAGAATTCAAATTCGTATTTGTATTTATTAGGATAAATTTTAATTTTATGTGTATCTAACGAGGTGGACGACAGGACGAATAAAAAATTGCTGTCAATAGAGTCAACAGTAAGATTGAGGCTACACCTGCGACTTCCTGTTGCGGAATTCTTACTTGTTTCATTTCATTTAGCGCAAAACAATGTAATACAAAAAGGATTCTTTTTATAAAAAAATTTTTTCAGTTTTTTTTTCCTGACCCTTTTCCAATCAATCAGAAATTAAACTAATAGGTGTGGACAATAAAATAAAAGTTTGAGTGGCATACTACGTGTTTTACAGATCAAAAAACCTATATCAACAATAAGCAATTTTTTTTAATAAACTTTGTAATATTGATGTTCCAGAAAAATGTTACGATATCTACAGGTGAAGTTTACCGCAGATAAAGAGTTTAATTAATAGCACAAAGGCAGCTAGCGAGCCGTGAAGAGCGCGACTTTCGACCCGCGATGACAACCGACGCGACGTATCCACTCGAAAAAGCAATTATTATTTACCTGATTTGGTGGATTAAGAGTTAAAAATAAATAATAATGTATCTTTATTTTTTTTTTGTAGAAAATAGTTTGTAATCACACATTGACACGTTTACGATACGCCGGGAACTGCTGGAAATATAACTTTCAGAAGCAAAGGGTCTACTCTTCAATACGAGTATATTGATATTCTTGATTGCCCGTTTTATCGAATGAGGCAGCCCTATTAATACCAACACAATAAGATGAAGTATAAAGGGCAACGTTCACAGGCCTCATCCAATCTGAAGACAAAATGCCGAAAGTCGAAATATAAGAATTGTTTAATTTAAAAGGGAAGCATACTAATTTGATGTCTCTAATTTTAATAGAGATGTTTAATCATAGTCCATTGGTATCAGAGAACAAGAGACTTGACCGTCCACGCTAAAAAATACTTATATTCAGTATTAAGGGCACTTACAGTCATGCGATAGCTTGTAAACAGTGGTAGTAAATGGTAAGCTATTTATTACACTTCAAATTCAAATTATTCATTTGTGATACATAGATGTCAATTTACAAATACAGTTTATAAAGAGTGCGCTTTGATTAGCCTTGTCGGCATACAAATGTAGAGAAAAATAAGAAGAAATAAATACATGTCAGAATTAATGATAAATGTATGTATCCAAAGGTAAGTAACATAATACAGCAACCACAAAATATATAGTCAAATTAATAAAATATTACATGTCAAATAAGTTACTTGCAGGCAGTCAAACGGATATGTGAAACTTCCCTACTTTAATATTTTTTATCCAGAATCTATAGTTTGTTCAAAACGCTTCTGACAGCATGACAACAAATCACCACGCCCTAATCGCTGACAGTATGCGATAGTATAAATACACGGCCTTAATAACAGGATAAAATGAAAACAGTAATTTCTTCAGAAACACGGTGTTAGGTATTAACTGACGCAGTTATTTAAGTATCATCCCACACACTTTTCCCTATAAAAACTGTTACTATTTTTTGTAATTCTTAAACCTTTTCGTGAAACCATGCTAATTTGGTTGTTACGACAAATAAACTGAGGTATAATTGTCACATGCTACATTCACCTATATCTCTTTAAGAATTGTACTTAAGTTATTCTTTTTTTTCTGATCCCGTGACTATTCTAACTCTCAAAAATTTGCTTAACATTGCTCGAAGAGCTTTAATAAATGTAATAATAATAAAACAATTACTCGTTAAAAATTGCACAAAAATCCAATTTGATATGTTCAAATACATATCTAAATGGTAAAACTCATTTTGTAGCTGAAAATTTCAGTGGCTCATATACTCGTATTCTTCGTAACGATGGCGAGCTGATGACGCACGGACTAAGGACGAATCTTCAGACTAAGTATTGGTGGGCTTATGAAAGAACCTGAAGAATTTGTCTCAGCGCCCACATTTATTTTTAGGCTTTAATGTAATTTAATATAATATCTTTAATAGCTTTAATATAATTAAGAATAATACTTTGTTAGTTTTTTAAGTAGCCTCTTTCATCAAGATGCTTAAATTAGGTGTGACAAGTACATATATAACTCAGATAGTTTAACTCATTAAAATAAATGTACGGATAGTATAAGCGTCTAATAAAAGCATCTATAAAAGTGTACCTGAATGGTAAATCATTAGTTTCTGTTTTTGTTTTGTCTACATGTACTTTGTGAAATAAATGATCGTAGTTGTCATCATAACAATGGGATTAATCTGTGTTGCTAGACTCGGAATTTATATGCAACTTATTAAGCCGTAACTTCCTATTTAGTACTGAAACTGCGAGCAATCGGGAGCCAGGCTATTATTCATTGTAGCATTCCTGATGTCTAATTACGTAGACTAGTTCTGTGCCGCGACTCGGTTCGGGTTTTAATTAGTTGTCAAAACAAGCAACCCGACTGCTCAAACGAACGGATAAAGCGTAGAAACAGCTCCACGTGTATTGATTGCTGATGTATTAACCTAATTTTCAACTCAAATGTTAACTTTTTATAGAGCTCCATGCAAAATATTACACAGGGAATTGCATGGAATCTAGGCGGTCTTATCGCTAAGGATGATCTGTTTCCGACTACATTCAATGTATTAAAATTAAATTTTTTGGTTCACATACCAGTTTTCGCTTTCGGATTAAAGTATATGTTTGTATTTTAGGTACTTTTTTTAGTCGAATAAATATTGTGGGGGAAAATTTAAATTTAGTTAGAGAGTATAGTAAGAGTACTTACTTAATAAAAATTTTGGCAATATTAATCAACTTAAATTATTGGTTACGCAGAGTACGACGCCTCTTTGTTATTAGTTCGGACATACTTCGGACTGACTGCACCAAATTGGATGATTCATTTTCATGTGTTCCCTATTGTCAAGACATGGTTTTATATGTCAAAGTCACGTCTCTAAAGCTGTGTCCTCTAGTTAATAATAAAGCAGCAGAAAAGTTTATGATGATTCTATATTTTTTTCGTTTTCAAGACTGAGCTCGAAGGCGGTTTAGTGACGAAACCTTTTTATTGTTTGTAATGCTGTCCTAGTCGGTCTGGCTAACAACTGGATAGACAAAGGAATTTTATACTTTGAAAGCCTCAACAAATTGCCTAGACCTAACAACTCATTAGGAATTCTAAAGCTTATGTGTATAATGTATAAGAGATTTTTAAAGTATTCAAGATTATTTTAAATTTATCTAATAATGTGTTATAAATTGTTATTATATTTAGTTTTATATAATATTGCTTTTACCTGACTTTGAATTCATGACATTGACAATTTAATTTTATGACATTATTATTGTAATTTTGACATTATTTGATTATTCATTTTTAACGGACCTATTTATTGAATTGTTAAAATGATTATTAATATTTGCACGCCTGCATGCAGGCTGAATACAGCATCAACCAATTTTTAAGATCTGTAGTTTGTAACTTGCATATTTTTGTGTATTCTAGCAAATAAATGTTTGATTTGATTTGATTTTGATTTCATATCATGACTTCATTCCAATTGGCCTACGCCCTACCGGTCATCCCAGGTATGCTCGTTTGACTGCTCGCCGATCCTCCATTCGGATGACGTGGCCTAACCATCGAAGCCTCTGTGCTTTGATCTCGCCGAGGATATTAGGATCAGCATACACTCCACTTGAGCGTTCTTTCGGATACTCCAACTACTTTCACGTGTCTGGAGCTGTCCGACAATTTTGCGGAGTACCTTTCTTTCAGTTATGAGGAGTTTAGCTTAATATTATGGCACGCGATAAATATGTCTTCTGCGTTAATGATGATAGTCTGACCCATATTCGTACTCGGACATCCGACACTGATCGACGGCTGCCTGAGACGTCATCAATCTACAGATGATCGGATTAAATCACAACTTCGTCACGGACTAACTTTATCGACTCGTGGCCGAAGTGCCATAGCGTTGCGGGAAATAGTGATGTCCACCCTGTGTGGGACGATAAATTTTGAACCCCCAATGAAAAACCGGTCAAGTGCGAGTTGGACTCGCGCACCGAGGATTCCGTACAAACCTGTAGTTAGGGAGTAGTAACTTTAAAATTTTCAAAATTGTCAAAAAAAATTTTTTTTATATGATGAAACTGAAAATTTACGGTTTTCGTAATTTTTCCTATATCTGTACTATAAGACGTGACTTCGTACTAAATTTCAAGATTCTAAGTTTACGGGAAGTACCCTGTAGGTTTTGATTCCCGTGCGAGTTACGAAAATTTGCGGAAATTTGCCTAAATGGCTGTATCTTTTGATTGCGTTGGCTTAGAAGGCTGATTTTTCTACAGCTTCCAGGGACAGTAGACCTAAGTATCATATAGAAATTTCAGTTTTATACCTCCACGCGTTCCTGGGAAAAACGGTCTTGACAGACGGACAACAAAGTGATCTTATGTGCCGTTTTTTTTCTTTTGAGTTACGGAACCCTAAAAAAAGAAGTGTTATACGTTTGACCCCTAAAACTGTTAATGTGTGTACGTGTTTTTGTGTGTGCATGTCTGTGGCATCGCAGCTTCCGACCGGATGGACCGATTTACAAGCGGATTTTCTTTCAAAGATAAACACGTTGGTTATTATTAGCTATGCTAGGCAAAATCCGGCCAACCTTTGAACCTAACCAGCAGTTTTCCTGATGATTCAGGGGTTTCTAGTTGGACAGTTATTATTGTTATTGATAGGTTATAATACGAGTAATAAATAAATAAATAAATATTTCACAACAATCACACTAATTCTCTAGTCCCAAATTAAGCTACGAGGCTTGTGTTATGGGTACTAGACAACGGATAAACATACTTAAATACTTTTTTTTTGGAAATAAATACACATAATAAATAAACATACATTTAGTCATTGATTTTTTACATTTCAGTGACACTTTAAATACTACTAATAAAAAAATCTAAAACTGACCCTAATAGCAGATTGACTGAGCCTGACGTTCAGATTTCATTAAAAAAAACCTTTTCGAGAGGTAATTATTCGTTACCTACATACTTAATAGAAGGAAAATGAACTTATTTTTTTAAACAGGTGCAAGAAGAGCTAGCAACGGCATCGATTTTCGTATTTAACATCGCCTCTTAACAACATTAGCCCAAACTTTTGCCTTATGAATGGATGAATTGATTGCGCGCTATGATTTATTCAAGCACTCTCAACTTAGAACGCTTTTTGCGAACAGCTATGAAAAATTCCGTCCTCGTATTTTCAAGGACTCACAAATGAAGTTCGCGGTTAATGAAGTTTACATAGACAAGGTTATTAAGTTAGGTAGCCGTTGAGACGTTGGTTATTCATAAGTATAAAAACTTTTGCCACTCACTTTACCTACAATTTCAGATTCCCTAGCTTTCTTTACTTAGTTAAATGTATAATTTGTCTGTTTAATGTAATAAAGTAAAAGGTACTACCACGTTTGTATCATGAATATTACCGGACACCCGCGACTTCGTTCGCCTTAGTTTAGGATAACCCAAGGGAGCCTTTAATCGGGATAAACAGAATCCTATCACCCAAGCCAGCTCATACCCCGTCTGTACCAAATTTCATCAAAATCCGTTCAGTAGTTACAGCTTGATTGACGGACAAACATCCAAATAAAGAAACTTTTACATTTATAATAGGTATTAAGTGTGATTGCAGGTTTGTGGTAAATTTTACTACAATTCTTAAGCTTTGAGAAGCTTATTTGTACCCTTAAAGTCTATTATACCCTAAAGCGATTAATAGCATAAATAAAAAAAAACTCCCGCCAATCAGGCGAGCTTTTATCCGTCGCGATCGGCGCAGGCGCATCGAGCTCGTATTACGTCCACAATCAAATTATATAAAGCAGGGATATATTATATTGTTTTAAACTTACATGGTTACTTACATAAGCACATGGTAAAATCCCGTATTCAATACTATTATAGGATTATATTAATATATAAGGAATGAAAATCGCTGCTTAAGTGAAGCGGCTGAAGTGTTCCCCTTAGATTATAGCTTGGATCTTTTCAAGAAAAGAGTGAATAGGCTGTAACTAGACATACATTATTTATCCTCGGCCACATCGTCACTTACCATCCATCATACATATCATTTTTTTTAAAACATCGTAACTTCGTAAGATCTTGAGACAAGAGATTAGCGTGGACATACACGATACTGTTAAATATGGCGATATCTCGTATCCGAGGCTACGATTTATTTTCGGTCGCTTAGCCATCGGTGTCTATGACCGTCATCCTAAAAGGGCCTATCTTCATAGGTTATCCTAACTGACAAATTACGTGCGGTCATTACTCAAATTAAACCTGACCGTTTTCTTGAAAGGAACGAATTATTGTTAAAGATATTTGTTTAGTCTCATAATAAGTATATACAGTTCACTAACTGAGAAAATAATCAAAGACAGGTAAATAGCCATCGCTTAAGATGTGAGAACGGACTGTTTGGACTGTTAAGTAAACGAATCGACAAAAATATGCGTAGTGCGTACTATGGTTAAATAAATTGGTAATATATAAAACAACAGGTAAAAAATATTTTAAAAAGTCGTTGAATTATTTAAGTAAATATTATTGCTATGATTTTTTTTAAATTTAAGAAACTATGCGTTATCGTGTCACAGTTATCGTTTTAACTTTGTTTTACTTGAAATGTACAAGTGAAAAATCTTATTATTGTGTCTCGACTAGCTGGATAGTGCGTGATGACATTCTTCTTATTAGGAGGTACCAAACAATTTTGATACTTTACAAAGGACGTGGTAGATGAATTTGTCGTTTTTTTTATTTTAATATTAACACGTGTTTTAAGACATTGGCCAAATTTATCTCATAAATTGAAGTGAATTGCGTTTTTTTCACTCCTGAAACGTAAAAATATGAAGAAATCATCACAATTAAAATACACGAAAAATTAAGTGAGGAAACTTTTCTCACGTTGCACGAAAATAAATAAATGTTTTATTTTCGTACTATTCTCTCATTTTAACACATTCACTATGGTTCATATTTGAAAAACTGTGGATAAAAAGGCAGATACAGCGTCAAAAATCTCATAAAGACAAGAGAAGTGTAAGTCTAGCCAATAGCCTATCATCCAATTTTCCTGAAACTATTTTATCGGCCTTACCTTACCGTTTATTCCTAGTTCCCCAGTTCCACAATCCAAAAATTCAACCAAATGCTTAAAGGATACTACTGAAACTATTTTCCATTGTAGTCACTCACTGCGCGGCGCGGGCGCATCCGATAACAGACGTGCGATCTAATCTACCGACATGCTTAATTTAATTTTTCACGGCTTATTATAACGTCAAAGCCTTACATCAACTCTTAACTTTATCACAACGGAACAGGGATGAATTTATTCGTATAATAAATTTGCTAAAATCCAGGGTAGTGAGAGCTAGATCGTCTAGATGAGTAAGGGGCCTGAGGGTCCATCTACGATTGTGTATTTATGAAGCTGTTCGCCTGTCAAAGTGGCGTTCAACCGTGGCCAAAACGAAAATAAAATTGACTACAGTAGGCCCTATTATAAGTGAAGCTGGTTCAAAAAGTTTTTAATTACGCTTGTATAATTGATTCAGCAAAAGTTCCTAAGCTTACCAAACTATTGCTTAATCGAAACATTACCAATAACAAATAGAAACGTAATAAACGTAATATCTACGTAATAATTACCAACTTGAAGCCTTTATCATAAAAAAGCGTATTGTTAATGCTCACGGGCTGTAGACAAAGTAACATTGTATAATCGATGACGATAATCGTCATCTATTTTGACATTTGCCTTTAGTAAGCCGTCATTAAACTATGCCAGGTTACATTGTCTAAGAGAGTCGTGGGCTGGGAATATTTTAAAAAATGCTTTTAGTTTTTTGATTCGATTTATGTATGGACGACCACACGTCCGGCTGCTTAATTTCGTTTTAAAAGTCGCCTGTATTACAAGTGCATAAGCTGCTTAAATGTTTACCTTGATCTGTTGTCGTGTGAACATGTTCAAAGGCCTACTGTGGGGTGAGCACGAAAATTTTCCTAACGGATTCGTGTCGGCCGAACGTCAGAAACTGACAGTTTGCCTATACAAATTGACAAGTTAACGATAGGTAAACGCTACGAATAAGTTACGATACTTGTTCGTGCTCACCCTTCTGATTGTTGCGTCTTGTATGGCGAGCGGCAAAAGCGATATGCCGAGATAACTAGACGTGTCCAAATGGTTATTAGCTGCAAGTGCAGAAACGTTTAAGATTACTTTAAGATTGTGTACGTTAGATACTAAGGAACAGCCGAGAACTTAATACTTTCCTAGATAAGGATTTTCTTCTTCAACTACATAACTTAGGCAGGAGGATTATGGCTATCTTTTTGGACTTATTTACCAGTTATAACAATAAAACTTCTAGTGTCCAGCACAGTATCCGCGAAATGGATAAAATAGAAATAAAATCACAGTTTTTTATCAACGTCGATATAAACAAATGACAAAATGGGCTTATTTTTGTGTTATGGTAAAAGAGACGAAACCATCGGCTTATACAGTCATGAATGCCTTTTGTACGTAATGTTTATTGCGTAATAATATTTTTAAATAAATAAATTAATGAATAAAGTCGGCTAAAGAGAAAATTAATAATTTTGTAAGTATTGTATCGGCTGGTCGAGCTGGCAATATAAACACAATAATAATAATAAAAATTGTAACAAAAAAAACAGATTGATGTCGATAAGTTTGCATTGCAGGGATTTTTTTAACAGGAAAAAATTCCCTATGTGCTTTATTGTTGGCGTGGCGCTCCAGTATTCAGATGTTCCAGATGTTCTTCCAGCGGTGACGTCACAGTAGCAGGGTCTAGGTCGAGACTTCCACTACGTCACATCACACGTTATTGTGGGGACCACGTGACTGTGAGGTAATGGTCATTTCAACCCTGACTTCTTCGGCTTGGGTAAGATTTGATGATGATTCCTCCTCTGGCGCTGGAGGTTGGGGTATTTGTCCTCTTCAGATCGGGTGAGACCGTGTGTCGGTCTAGTCAGTGAAGGGCCGCGGATGTGTGCTAATCGCGCTAACTCGTGACCCCGAACTCATGGCTCCTGAGAACGCCGCTGGTTTTAGTGTGTATGCCCTAGCTAGGGAGAGTCCCACATAACCTGCTGCCCTCCTTCGAGGGAGGCGGGTATGCGGAAAGCATTTTCCAGCGTAACAAAAAAATATATAAAAATCGTACGACGTACAGTTTTTTGACTTTTAACAGAGCAGAGTCTTACAGACTTTTACAGAGTCGCTCGTAATCTGTCTTAGTGACAACATCTCCTGAGGATGCCACGTGTAGTGGTGACACGCGTCGAGTGTTGTGTTTCCAGGTGCATCTTCTGAGTTGTATTGTAAGTCCTGCGACTTCCAGCTCTAGTTTTTCAAGTGGTTACAGTTGAATTTGTTGGGTTCCTGCTCTGGCGTCGTTTAGTGGAAATTTAAAGCAAAATAATTATCTTTTTTAGCTTTTTACAGATTCTTTAAATAAGGACCTGACCGCGCAGAGAGCCTGACACATTATCCTACGGGGGCAATGCAACTCGACAAGTGCGACGTGAAGCGACAATATCAAATTTATGTACGTTTATAATAGTGTCGTAAGTGACGTGACGAGGCGCGGTTGACATTGACACAAGTTTTGGTCGCATCGCATCGCGTTGCGTCACTCACGTATGACAACCCCTTACTTAAGTCAAAGAAGGATAAGAAGGACTCTTGAAATAGGTCAGTAGGTAATCTTGGCTTATCACAGTTTCAAATCAGCATTACCTCTGTTATTTAACAACCGGACTAAGCAGGAGTGGTTTCGATAGTGGGAGAGCAATCGCCCGGCTTGCGAGAGGTGCTGGTTTGTGTTCCGCCTATGGCAGTCCAATATTCTTTAAGTGTGTTTTAATTTCACATTGTAAAGCATTTAGCATTGTTAATGCAATAAATCAAGTAACTTTATAAATTAGATTCATCTTGACCGATTGTTAAACAGCTGAAAAGGTGTTTCTTTCGGATGTTGAAGGAGTCTTATCGTAAAATTTATGAATCGGAGCTGGCTACAGCCTAATGAGCACTCAAAGAAATTCGGACCAATGAGTAAGTGTCATGGTAGCTAAATTGGGAGAGCTATCGCCCGGCTTGCGAGAGATGCAGGTTTGTGTCCCGCCTATGGCAGTCCAATGTTCTTTAAGTGTATTTTAATTGCACATTGGTTTTAATTGTTAGTTTTTAATGGGTAAGTTATATCAAAGTAACGAAGTCCCGATACGTGGAAGGATTTAAAATAAATAAATGTATGCATAATATTCACATGGTACACGGTCCATAATCAATCAAATAAAATTAAGGTCGGTCCATTCCTGAACACGAATACACTTCAATTAAGCTGTCAAACTCATTACATTGTTTTAATTTTAGGAACTTATTTGATGTTACATGGTTCGTAACAGTCATCCGCTTTAATCGATAAGGTAAGATTATTGTAATAAAGTATTGCAAACCCACACGTACTAAGACCGGGTGCATAGTAAACTAGTCATAATAAGTAACTTTAGTAACTGTATTACAAAGCAGAACTCGTGATAGCAAGTGGCGATACTATTTATAAGTAAAGGAACTATAGTAAAAAATAATAAGAAGCCCCGATATAGGTAAGTCAGCAAACAGCTGGTGAGCTTCGATTGCTGGACGGATTTCGATGCGTCATTGCTTAGAACCACCGCGATTAAAGTATATTTCGAATAAAAATAACCGCACTGAAATCGGTCCATCCGTTCGGAAGCTACGATGCCCCACAGACACACAAAAAAACATACACACAAACAGAATAAGGGTCAAACTTACAACACTCTTTTTTATCGGGGGTTAAAAATAAAGTAAATTATATGTATACAATATCGATCTATATAAATATCGTTCTTATTATAAGTTAATTGGTAAAAACTCAATAATTCCGACATAAAATAAAAACAATCACTTACCTAAGACTTTCACGAAAATCAGCAACCGAAGCTCACCAAAATCAGCCAAGCCTTTTTACTGAAATTGCAAAAGTAAAAACATAAGAAGTAGAAAAAAAGCATCGTCATACTCGTATAAGTGGGATGGAAATTTAAGTAGAAAATTACACTTTGGGCTGACATTTTCCTACAGCTGCTTTCGAAACATGAAAGTTCAAAATACATATTTTGGTTTTCTAATTGACTATTGAAAAATTATCCCTATAAATAGCTATCGGACTGTTAAACATAAGCTGACCGAACTTAAGATGACATTCGGTTTGACCTTCTGCATAATCATGTTAGACATTTAAAATCGGCCATCTTGGAATTTTATCGGACTGTTAGCGCTGTCTGTCTATTGAACAATCGACCCTAAGTCATTTTGAGTGATATTGAACCCTTTCCATGGAAATACGTGCAAATAAATGCACTTGTTCCAAAAATCCTACATGAACGTGGTACATGGTTCGTACTTTTAATTGATTGTGATACTAGTAGAAACTATAGAAGATACTGCAATTCCCCATTTTGTAAGCTTAGAGTGAATCCAGTCAGCCAAACCTCGTTAGTCAAGGTCAATTTTTTTTTTTCAAATCTTGGTATTGGTTCAATAGGTCTTACATGAAGATTTCGGATTTCAGGAATAAGATATTTATAATAGTCCTCCTGGCCGATTTCGACCACGGCGGCCAATGTCAACAGAGATCAGCCAACTACGCAGGAGATATTATAGTGCACAGGTGTGAGCGCAATACACAGGTGCACTCACTGTTCCATCACTCTCAAAGTTCGGTGAGACGGCAATCCGACATGACCGGAGAGAGATCAGGCGCAGGACCAACGGCTTAACGTGCTTTCGGAGGCACGGGGGTGTAACACCGCCAACTTCCCGACTCCGAGCTGTTTTTGAGAAATTCATGACAGAAAATCTCAGAAACAATTTTGGCTCGACCTGGGATTCGAACCCTGGAGCTCTCGGACGTGAGGCAGAAACTTTGCCACTACACCAACGAGGCAGTCATTTATATAAGATATTTATATAAGATGTAAGAAGCCGTAGTATTTACCGTGAGTTGCTGACCATCGTACTCAAAACAAACACTCGTAGAGTCGTAGTGTTTCCGTTGCATCAAAGATTCAGCTAAAATGGTACGGGTTATTTGGTAACGAGCAGACAAGTCATTTTACGGATACAGTTTGTCTTATAATGCCGGTTCCATACCCTAACTCAAGTTTATCCTATTAATTATTATAACTTACGAAAGGTTTATCAAATTTTAGTGTTACTTAATATTAGTTTATATTATATTATTATAAGTTTTAGTGTTAATAGTAGATAGTTTTTTTCAACGACCGGAGCTTTATGGATTACGAAGGATCTACAAATAAAAAAGTAATGCATTTACGCGTCTATCGGACAAGACGAAACCACATTACGAGAAATAGACTGATTACAAGTTATCTACATTAATTGCCTTAATTTGTATGTATCGTTAAAAAAATAGTAGAGTTAAAAGTACAAAAAGATCGCACATTTCACCAGAGTTCGACATGCAAATTAAAACATAACAGGTAATTAATTAATTAAAATGTCAATTCTCTCATAATATTACATAAGTCGGTGGAATGCAAAAAAGTGGTTTACAAAATCCGGGATTTAAATGATTTAAATGCCCACCTAATATACCCTATGTTCATCAGGGATAATGTAGGATTCTAATGGTAAAATAATTTAAATCGGTCCAATAGTTTTAGAGCCTTTTCAATTCATACATACAATAAAATCTTTCCCCTTTATATTGAAGTGGATTGTAATCACGAAACATAAAACTTACATGCACAGGAGCGAACTGGCCGGCGACGCCTGCGCAGGAGTGCATCCGAAATGCTGACGGCGCGCGCGCTGGGTGTTCTGTTCGGACGAATTGCACTTTTGAATATGGAACCTAATACATTGTTGCAAAGTCAAATGAGCTACTGTTTGTTTGATTTAGATTGTGGAATGCAGAATAGAATTAACTTATACTGAAAATAAGTTTTATAAAGAAAAATGTTATATTTACTGCCATTACCTGAGTAGGTATTTGAATGTATTTTATGTGGATTGTAAATGCCCCCTGTATTTTGCCGACAAATTAAATGACACATAAATCGGGGATGATTTATCGTTCTTTATTATCATGTTAAACAGGGTTACATGATTTCAGGATGCATAGTGCGTATCAAGATAAGCTTATGAATCAAAAATTCAATACGTTTAATTACAAAGAGTTTTCCGTTTGACGCTTGAGAAAAGTCAATACCATGAATGGGCAAGATCATTGAAATACAAAAAGTTAGACAGGACTTTATTTAAATACTAAACGACCCTCTAGTTGTCTTGCCTGTTAATTAAAAAAAAAAGTGTTTTACAAGATTCCTGTTTAACCTCAAGGGAGCATTTAATTGTGATAAAAAGAAGATCCTATAACCCAAGTAAGCGTGTTCCCTTTCTGTATACAAAATTTCATCAAAATCCATTCAGTAGTTTCAGCGTAACATCTTAACAAAGAAACTTTCACATTTATAACATTAGTGTGTTAAAAATAAAATAAAGGACTTACATGTGTGGTCTGCGTGTCGAGGAAAGCTGCGCAAGAGTGGAAGCGCTCAAGCCGGCGGCGGCGTGAACGCTGACGGTGCAACCTTACGTTGGCCAGGGGTACGGGATGCTTTACCTTTAGAATTATAAAAAAATACAGGAATAGCACGTGTCTTCCTGGTTTAAGAGGATGGGTAGGCTAGAATTTGAACTAAAGAAAGGACTTTTTTATGTAAAAAAGGGGGTGTTTTCCCCAATCATTGATGAAACATACGCTGACTCAAAGCGTTAAAAAGCACTTACAAAATTCAACGACTCCATTAAGGTTCTTGGTAGCTTAGTGGTCAGAGCATTGGACCGGACTTCCAAAGGTCGGGGGTTCGATTCCTCCCCGATGTCCGGAGCCGAAAAGATTTTTTAAGTGTAATGTCTCTTCGAAAATAAAAAATCAAAGTTAGTACGTTTAGTCGGCCTGGTCAGTAGGTATCGATGCGAGTATGCGCGTAAAACAGTATCTTACTGACATTGGAAATGCCTATCCCTATGTTTGAATGCAAAAAGAAAGGTAGGAATTTTTTTTATATTAAAAAATAATGAAGGACTTACATGTGTCGTCTGCCTGTCCTGGAAAGCTGCGCAATAGTGGCTGAGCGCAGCCGTCGGCGGCGTGTCGGCGCGAACGCTGACGGTGCATCCTTGCGCAGGCCAGGGGTACGGCAATGCTTTGCCTTAGTTTCAATTGTTTTTTAAACTTTTAAAGTTTTTACTGCTATATTCTTCCTGTATGCAATATTATCTATTCTGCTACGCCCTTTTCAATGTTTATTATAAACGTGCCCTTTGCTCAAGGTTGAAAAGAAATTGCTTTAAGCAATAAGGCCGCCCTAATTTTACAACTTCTGTTCAATTGATTTTATTTTATAATCTTCTTTATTGGTGTGCAATAAAAAATATTCTATCCATCTATTCTTGTTTAGTTTGTAATTATCTTTCGGCAAGTTTACCTATAATAGAATTTCGCGTATTTACCGAAATGAAAATATTATTCCTTGTGATAAATATTTTAATCGTCTGTACTGGAACTATTTTTGTATGGAATTATGAATAAAACTTTTAGATTTTTCTGCATTACCCTATAGTTTTTTTTTTAATCTTCTAGTCTAATAATGGGATACTAAGATCACATCGATATCAATTTAGATGTCTGTTGGTGGGTGTCTGGACGGTGCTTATATTATATATTATAGATTTATATTATAGATTATTTCTTACAAGTGATATTTGGTGTAACGCTAAGATTTTAAAGGTGTTAATGCATATTGATTGTATTGATTTTTGTTTTTTAATGCATTACAATCACAACAACAATTTATTACAATAAATGCACTATCAATCTACCTATCTATTGTAATAAATTTTCATTATTTGAAGCAAATAATTAAGTCTTTTTTTTTGCTTTCAAGCAACCCTTTGGCTGCAAAGCAATCTCAACTGATGGTAGAGTCGATGCGCCCTATGATGGATCATGTCTGTCTTGTCAGAGACTTTAAGAGACATAAACATGCGAATTTCTGTTCCGCGACAGTATGTCAACCAACGACTACACCGCGGCGACAGTATGCCTGGTGTAGCCTGAGGCTTAACTACTTACATTTCAGCGTTTCAAGTTTCTGACTGAAAATAAATATTCAAAATAATCCGTTTTTTTTTAACTCTACGCTAGTGAAAACGAATGGAGAAGGCTTAACTTTCATACTTATTTTTCAGAAACGTAACAAAAATATTTTTAATACAGTTTGTAACAAACACGTGCACTAACTCTGAGACTTCTACTTGTACTTTCGTACTTGTACACAGAGGGTTCAAGTCACGTCTGGGCTTCAGAGTCGGACGGGCAGATAAACTAATAAACCACTATTGACTGGTTGGAAACCTCTCCAAATTGGCCTTCTATAAAACTGACTTGTTCTCAAATTTATTTATTTCTTACTTGTTTAGAAGTTTTCATACTTACATAGTGTTAAAATATGTTTATTATGATAAGAACCTATTTTAGGTTTTTTGTCTGTTAGTTTTAGCATAAGAATTTATAATAACTACGTAGAAGTGAAACCTCCGCAACCACAGCAACTCGTGATCCCACAGACAAACTATGTAAATAGTCTTGTGGGACTATTGTCATTACACTGTAAAACATTGTTTGTTTAGTAAATAAATCAAATAAAATAAATAAATATAGATAAGTGCTCGTGGTCATTTCATAGCCAACTGTGAAATTAGGAACTAAAGGGACAAGTCAGTCAATCAGGGATAGTCCAGGCCAGTTAAACGCCTGCAGTTGCTACGCAACCTTATCCGACATAAAGCTTATTTTTAGAAACTAACATTACCTATTTCGCAAATCAAAGTGTACGAAATTATCTATAGGCTAGTGGCCTATAGATATTTTCTGAGTTTATAAGATTTTGTAATTTCACGATGGTGAATTATAAATTGTAGAGTAAATGTAATGAGCAAAGGGATGTGATAATTTAGTGATTTTAATATATTTTTAATACCCATATATTTTTTCATATAGTATGTCCTCTTTTTCGTACTACATACCTAACCTAGTGTTTTAATCATTTATAAAGCCGGATAAGCTCACGTTAGCTAGCTGGTGACAGCCCTACCACTAAGGCCAAGAGACTGAGAGACTGAAGAGAGAGGTGACAGGCTTAGGGGGGAAAAAGCCGCGTTATAAATACCTACTATTTTAACGCGGCTTTCGGGCCTCGAGAAAAGAGTTTACCTAATACTTATTCTTATATGGTACGAGTATTAGGTCTTTACCTATGAAATTGTCGTTTTAACTTTTTTGTAACGTTGAACTTGAATATCTTCGGACTGAGTGGGAGCTAAATAAATCAACTTAGTCTTCAATGAAAGCTAGGATGATAGTGTTTAAAAACATGCCTTTTATTTGTTTTCGCTAGGAATAGACTATAACTAAAAAAACTAGATTTTTTCGAAAATTTGTTCCTCTTTTTAGATAGTTGTACTAAAACAGTTCAAGATGTCCTCAACATCATCTTGAGTTAGGCTTCGCTATCGCTTATATGGATTATTATTTAGGTAAAACCTAAGTATCAGGTATATGTAAGATTAGCAGTAAGTACTTACTCTGAAAAGCTAGAAGAAAATGTACATAGAAAGTTACCAATTAGTAGCGGCTGTATAAAAAACCTAAATCCTAAGCCTAAACCTAGCTACACACCAATAAAGTTACTTTATTTTTTAGCATTAACAATGCAAATTTATTTACAATGTGAAATTAAAACACACTTAAAGAAAATGGTCTGCCTATATATCTACAATACCTACTTCAATAAAATGAATATTATTTTAAAAACATCTTCTTTATCTATAAGAGTTGGTAAATAAATAAATAGAATAAACGCCTTTGTGTTTCCAGATATGTGGAAAGCTCTCTGAAAATAATAGTGCGAATTTCGTTTCCAAGGAACCGGGTAAAGCGTAAGAAAAGCTTAGCTGAGGTAGATATACTTATGTACAGGAAAAAGTGTTTTAGGTAACTAAAGAGTCTAAGTAGATATAAGTATTCCATGTACTCATCGATATCCTAATTATTTTTGTTTGTTAGTTCTTAGGTAAGTTAGGTCACCTTTATAAGCTACCTTTATCGTTATCAAATGAGTCTTCTGACCACTTACCTCTTATGTATCTAGTGAATAAACTTCTAATTGAATGGAGAACGGGAAATAACTATATTCGCCATATTTAGACTCGTAGGTCAGAAGTTATTGATTTTATATAATTATCAAACTGTCAAGAATGGTCCTAATTGATTGATCACACACGCAATCTTTGATATCTAATGCTGCCAACCATATAAAAAAATTATTGTCTTTACGTTTGGAAGCCATACAACTTGAGTTTTACGTAGAAATGAAGTTGTTATCAAACTAACCCCAGAAATTAAAGTAACCCCGATCCACGGTACCGTTTGGTGCGTACTGGAGGCTTTATAAGCCTATACCTTACATAGCCTTGCTTGCTTAGACTTTCAGTTAAATCTCTGCCTGGCGTTGTGCAACCTCTGGTTATGCATGAATGACCAGATAGCGGAACCGATCGCGAGTTGTTTTACAGCTAAATCCTTTAGCGATACTTATGCTAATTAGATCAAATCGCTTCAATAAATCACCTAAAGTTTGCCACACCTGGCCGGTATCGAGTTGCTGTGAAACATTCCTATCAAGCTTTCCCGTGCAGTTAATACCTATACTTATTTATTGTTAATGTGCCATTGTAAAAACAACGATCGAGTTGTTCAAAGAAATCTGAAACTTTGCCGGCTTTGAGCTATATTGCATTGACGTCAGTATACCTACTTACCTCTAGGTAAATTCCGCGATGCAGTTGTGAAATATTGTAGAATATAACATTGTTTTGTTGCGTTACAATTTAACCAATTTTAATCGAGTTAGCTTTTTATACCTACCAATACAGGGTGATAATTTCCTTTGTAAAGGTTTTATAAGGAGTTTACTTGTTCACCTAGCCTAAAGCTGAAGAGTGAATTTCTCGATATCTCTGTATAAGACAACTTTCATCTTCTTTCCATGATCATGAGAATTTAAAGAAAAAACATTGAAAATTGTAATATATATGTAATTACTAGCTGACTCGGCTTGAACATTGTTTTGCTATATAAATTATTTCTCTCATCACTAAGGGGTAATTTCATAAGAATCGGTCAAGCCGTTTTAAAGGATTACGGGAACGAACACTGTGACACAATAATTTTATATATATAGAGATAATAAATATTAGTATAGTAACTTTCACATCTCAGGTTTAAGATCTTTATTCTCACAAAGAGTTACAGGAATTCGCTTACAATAAGAACTTTTTAGATAATATCTTTAGTAAATGTTGCATCGGATGAGCATAAAACATAAAAAGTGGGGGTATACATAAAATAAATATCGCATATCACATCTATGTTTTGTATCGTAGGTTAGTAAGTGACCATTAATGAATAGGCCTAGGAAATAAACGTACTAATTGCTTTACTTGTAGCCACCCTGGATTTGTGGTTTGTATGGTAGCAAGCACGTCACGGTAAACACTTCAGTATCTTATATGCATGTAATACGGGCGATTTTGCAACAAAAATGGGTAGCCTAATGTGCTAGCCAGTGAACATAAGTGTTTAAACAACTTTTAGTAGATATTCTCGTCTATTCCCGTTGTCCCCGTAGGCCGTGTCCCCGTGACGGGGACAGCGGGAAGTGATTACATTTCTTTCCCGCTGTCCCCTTAACGTAGATTCGGCTAACGGGGACAACGGGAAGTAAACATTTCACGAGTCGTTGTCCCCTTAAATCTACATTTCAATTTCAATCTTAGTTTTCACATCACAAGTAGCTACTTGACTTGCAATGACTAAGTAGATCATTTTGAAGTGCTAATTTGCATGAGCCAATGAGAGAAACAATGTCATCTGCGCTTTTGTTACGCAGCTGGATAGGCACGCGCGCCACCGGCGCATCCTTTTTAAGGTCGCTCCGTTGATTTTCTAGTAACTATTAAATTACTAGAAAATTAACTTTTAATGTACGATACATTTATTTAAAATAATAAAATATAATGTAATTCAATTACTAGATATTGTGAACTTACCTATTTTTAAGCAAAATTGACAGCATTACATCCACAATAATTAACTGTTTCGATCGAATTCATGCATGATATTTAAAAAAACGACTAGGAACTTGAAAAAAAGTTCAAAACGAGTCGGCACGGGGACAGCGGGAAATAAATTTAATAATTTTGTTCAACTATATTAACGGGGACAGAGCACGGGGACAACGGAACGTATTTTTAAATATTTTATTAAAGTGCCGCTGTCCCCGTTGTAAGGGGACACGGCATACGGGGACAACAGGAATACATCGATATTCGTCATTCTTTATTATCTAATTAATATAATGAAATACTTCTCTTTATCTCCAAGTGACTCATAAAAGTTATTCGTAAGAAAAGGCTTCATTTACAATATTTTAAATTGTAATTGACAAATCTACAAACCTTTTGTAAATTACACACGAGGATATAATCATAATGCCCTATTGCTTCAACATTTGACGTTAACAGCCTTATCACCAATTCATGGCGGATGGCACGCCTGTCATGCCAGCACTTTATTTTCCGTCTGGCGTAAGGCATGAAAGGAGTGTCATTTTGAATTCGATGGTGATTCCTTCAAATGAAGTATTAGAGAGACCTGCCCAATACAAAACTTTTCTTCTTTATTTTTCACGTAAATCAAACCGTTATCGTTTCTGAATATTGTATGGTTTGTAGCGGTACCTTATGTATGTACCTATATTACGAGTACCTATACTACCGGACTACGGCAGACGCTGTCCTGCCCGATGTTTTCGCAATTTATCTATATTTTCTCATCGTTTACACCTTCCCTGGACTTCCAAAAGTATTTCAAGGCTAAAATTATTGAAACCAGTTCAGCCGTTCTCGAGTTTAAGTGAGACTAACGAACAGATTTTTGAAGTGAAAACTTCTTTAGCGGCGTTGAGCACTTTTGTGGCATGGGTAGAAACTGTGAAACTCGCGTCAGGTCACGTGATGCTGATCGAAAAACCGTAAGACGGCTGTTAAGTTTTCACTTCTGCCGGCACTCCCGGAGTGCAACCCGTGTTAGTTTTTTTTATATAAAAAAGCGATCGGCCCACCTGAATTTTCCAATGACAATGCGTCATTTTCCCGCGGTAAAAAGTATCCTTTGTCATTTCTCGGGTATCAAAATACACTGCTCAACAAAGTCTAGGGAACAAGCCAACTATATGACTTTATTTGTAAAATCTTCTTTAAAAAAGTAGGTACTGATCTCTTTGAGGTAAACAGGTAGGCTGAATGTTTATCAAACGTTGTTCGAATTTAAAAAAAAAAATTTAAACAAAAGAATTTTCGTAAAAGGCGGGAATCTTTCACTTTGATTGCTGTGTAGTGATACTGTATGAGAATTTTAAAGATAAAAATTTGTTTTATTGTTTTATGATTTTATTGAAAAACAAAATTAACTGTTGTTATTCGTAACTTTTGCAACTGCCATTATGTCACGACGTCATTTAACGCGGGAAGAAATGATTCGAGCTGTAGGAATGTTGGAAGCTGGGCTACCCCAACGCGAAGTTGCAGCTGCTCTGAATTCTCACGCGAGCGTTATCTGCAGACTGTGGGCACGTTACAGACTTACTGGCGATGTAGCCGAAAGGCACAGAGGCAGGTATAGGGTTACTACGGAAAGGCAAGACCGTTTTTTGCAAAATGTCGCAAGGAGGCAACCCACCATTACGGCTCGTCAGTTGGTAGAAGACCTCCAGTCGCAGCACCAGGTTGCTATCAGTGACCAGACTGCTCGGAGGAGACTCCATGAAGCTAATCTTCGTGCTCGCAGACCACTAAGAGTGCCCGCGCTGCGTCATGGAAATCGAGGACGTCGATTATTGTGGGCACGTGAACATTTGGAGTGGACCGTAGATCAGTGGGCACATGTACTGTTCTCAGATGAATCTCGCTTCGGATTTCATCCAGATTCAAGAAGAGTGCGTGTTTGGCGGATTCCTGGTCGGCAGAGTCGGCTTCAAAACCCACAGGAGGTGCATCCCTACCAAGGTGGTACAATCATGGTGTGGGCTGGAATCCGCCTGGGTGGACGGACGGATCTCGTTTTGATCAGGGGAAATTTAAATGCAGAGCGATACTGCGAACAGGTAGTCCAATCCGTGGTTATCCCGCACCGACAAAATCTGGGCGCAGATTTTATTTTTATGCAAGATGATGCACGACCACATACTGCGAGTCAGGTGATGGATGTGTTCCGCGAGTACAACATCGAAGTGCTGGAGTGGCCTGCTCAGTCCGCGGACCTCAATCCCATTGAACACGCGTGGGATGTACTAAAGAGAAGGGCTTTTAGAAATCTCTCTCAAAATTTGAACACAGCAGATGAACTTTTTTCACATCTCTCCAGAGAATGGAGTCTTCTTCCACAAGAGACAATCGATAGTCTCATAATCAGTATGCCACGACGATGTCAAGCTGTTGTTAATGTCTTAGGGGGTCCAACTGATTATTAAAAAAGTCCCCGCATATTTGTTCTTAACTGTATTGTTTTAATTTTTAAGAAATTTTATTAAATTAAATTTCTTTGTTTAGTTCTGTAATACACTTTCTTTGTTTTTCATTAAAATTACCTCGTAATTCAAAAACTGAATCCTTTATTTATATACGCAACTAATTAAGCATTAAATTTCGCATCGATTGGTATATAAACTTTAAAACAAAAATATATAAAAGTAAAAATATTCCCTAAAAACCTCCTGTTCCCTAGACTTTGTTGAGCAGTGTATCTCCATACCAAATTTCAGACAGACAGAGTTACTTTCGCATTTAAAATATTAGTATGGACGTGTAAGTTGAAAAGGTTCAGCACATGTGTGCTTAAAATTACATCACGCATTTTCCCACTTCTAATCAGTTGAAACGATCGAATGTGGCTGTTTACGTTAGATTTAAAATCCGAATAAAAATATGCCAATTTAAATCATGTAAAAATGGTCAAAATACTGTTTTCTTTTCCACCTGACGTAGAGCACGCCAGGTGTGCCACGTCATTTTTGTACAGCGCCAGTTTGTTAAATTAGACATCGCAATTAATCGGCTTATATAACACGTTAAGTGTTGAAACCCTCTGTATGTATACGGCAGTCAATTTCCAAGCACACATTCATATCATAATAGAGACAATCTTTACTTTATAGAATGACTAGCTGTGCCCGCGACTTCGTCCGCGTGGAATATTTATTTTGGGCATCATTTTATTTTTGCAGATTTATTTTTTGTATTTTAGACAATTTATTTTTTAAGTTTTTAAAAGAACATAATTGGCCTTAAGTACTTCTGCGTTAATTATTTTTCTAGTTTTATTTTCTTGTGTCAGAAGAACATATTAGTTTTGTCCGCAACGCGTTTGTAAGTCTGATTTTGACAACGCGAGACATGTGTGAAAAGCAGTCTTGACGTTAATTAATTCCTATGTGTTTAAATGTTTGCCCCTGTGATTTATTTATTGTAACGGTGAAAGATAGCTTAACAGGAAATTGAATTCTTTTCAAATTAAAAGGTAAAAAATTTGAAATCATTGAGGTGCGAGGTATAAGCACTGTTTGACCAACTGCTAAACCAGTCTAAACTATTGCAACCATCACGTTACATATTGCGTAGAAATTCGATTTGAAGTCGGGTCCCGGTGGCTTAAGATTTCTAAGGAAAATTATTGGGGCACCTATTTTTAACTTGAGGGAATATGGGGAAAGGCCACTTGTGGTTAAATAATTATTTTATTAATTTCGTCTACGCTACAGTTTCTCACTCCCAATATTGCACTTTGACACATCCATTAATGATCTTCTTTTTTTTCTATTTCGCTTATTTCAGGATACTACAGGAACTTTCGATATAAAGTCCTCAATGTAACTCACTCTTAATCCATAATCTCGTTCAATTGCAATTTTATTTTCAAAGTGAGGTACTTTCCCGTCTTCTATTAAAAGTAACTTTGAAGGAAAAGTTATACTATCTCCCTACCACTGCCTCGTTGGTGTAGTGGCAAAGTTTCTGCCTAACATCCAAGAGGTCCTGGGTTCGAATCCCAGGTCGAGCTAAAATTGTTTCTGAGATTTTCTGTCATGAATCTCTCAAAAACAGCTCGGAGTCGAGAAGTTGGCGGTTTTACACCCCCGTGCCTCGGAAAGCACGTTAAGCCGTTGGTCATGCGCCTGATCTCTCTCCGGTCATGTCGGATTGCCGTCTCACCGAACTTTGAGAGGGATGGAACAGTGCAGTTTGAGAGTGCACTTGTTTATTGTGCTCACACTTGTGCACTATAATATCTCCTGCGTAGTTGGCTGATCTCTGTTGAGATTTGCCGCCGTGGTCGAAATCGTCCTGGAGCACTATTTCTACCTCCCCTCAAATGTGCTCTCATATTTTTAGTTAATTTTAAGATGTTCACAACCTTACATATTGGGGGTATTTTTAAGGCAAGACTTTACAATGTCTGCCCTTGTTCCCCTTACTATTATTGGTATAGTTTGTCGAAAGTCCCCCGCAAACATAACAGTAATTTTATGATGATGATTTTATCACAGCTTCTTATATCCCTAAGAATCCTATCTAGACCCTCTACATGAGCTCTATGGATCATGGAACATTCGTCCCAGATTATTATACGCGGTCACCTAGTCATTCATCGTATCAGCCTGTTACAGTCCACTGCTGGACATAGGCCTTCCCCAAGGACCGCCACAGCGCACGATCTCCCGCTCTTTGCATCCAGTCACTACCAGCTGCCTTCTTTAAGTCATCTGTCCATCTAGCCGGGGGGCGTCCCACACTACGTTTACCTAAGAGTGGTCTCCATTCAAGAATCTTCCTGCTCCACCTCTCGTCGGTTCTGCGACAGACATGGCCAGCCCACTGCCACTTTAGCTTGCTACATTTTTTGACAACATCAGTTACTTTAGTCTTATGTCGTATGACCTCGTTCCGTTCTTTATCCCTTAATGAGATCCCCAACATAGACCTTTCCATAGCACGCTGAGTGACGTGTAGTCGGTGAGCCAGCTTGACTGTCATGTTCCACGTTTCGGCTCCGTAGGTTAATAAGACGCATTGCTTAAACAACCGGCTTTTTAGGCACTGCGGTAGGGTCGACGTGAAGATATGACGCAACTGGTCATTAATGAAATCTAATTTTGGTTCTTCATGGTAACTCGTAGAGCTACACGCCCCTCTCCGCGTCACTCGCAAGTAACGCCTCTCTTCCTTGCAGCGTCATGTTTTGCGCATCATCGTGTTTTCATGCGGCGCGGGTGAATTTTATATTGGTGTTATTTTAAAATTGTAATATCTTCTAAGATATTCATTGAAATTAAGTGATGTCAAAGACAATTTTGTTCACAATTAAATACTCTTAATCAACGACACATTTATTTGGATAAAGATTAATATTATTACGTTGATACAACTCTTAACAAATAATGCATTAATTTCGGCCAAATTTGATTGCCACAAAAACGGTTCTAGTGACTTGATCTTAAAAGATAGACATATACTGTCGCAGACATTTTTTTAGATCATTTTAAGAGGAATAATACGGTAGTTGACACCACCAATCGTTGACGTACTTTTTATCAACTGTCAAAACGCTTTTCTTCATAGAGCTTGTATGGGAATAACACGTTTTGACGTCACCGCGTGCAATGCCGACTGAGCGACTAATTATCATTTGAATTCCAATTAAAAATCAAATAATACGAACTGCAGAAAAATATTAGTGTAAAGGCATCTGAAATTATGAATTATTTTAGAGAAAATCAGTTTTTGAATATTTCTTTCATAGTGGAAACAAGCCTATTCGTTCATACAAATATTTTTGGTATCTTGAACCGTTTTCGCAGCGTACGCAACGGAAGCCCTCAAGGATGAATAATTTCCCCCGTTTTTTTCACATTTTCCATGATTTCTTTGCTCCTAATAGTTCCAGCGTGATGTTATATAGCCTATAGCCTTCCTCGATAAATGGTCTATTCAACACAAAAAGAATTTTTCAATTCGAACCAGCAGTTCCTGAGATTAGCGCGTTCAAACAAACAAACAAACAAACAAACAAACAAACTCTTCAGCTTTATAATATTAGTGTAGATTTATCTTAGACAGGCTTTCAATACTGTGTCTTGAATACTGACATTTGTGCTCAGTAGCTACTTGTGATCTGAATACTGAGTCTTTAGTATTTGTGTCAAACCTGAATAAGAATGTTAACGATATCATATGACATGTTAAATCGCATTTGTGACCAAATTAGGGCTGTTATAGTATGTAACGTGTCAACTAGCCTATTCCTATAATGTTGTTCTCAAGAAACTTCAGGTACTGTGCCGAAAAACTTGAAGAATTAAAATAAAACACATTTTTATCAATCATACAATATGTATTTAATATAAGATACAGTACTTGTGACAGGTGGACAAACCATTGTATTTAAAAATCTTAGTAATCACTACATTGAACAAATTTAAGGGTTCGAGATTAAATTAACATTCACTATTATTATGCCCAAATGTGTGATAAATTAATTGAGGTAGATTACCCATTCCGCTTTGGGTCAAATTATAATTAATTTTCGGATTTCACCTTCGAGGGATCAAGCAAATAAGACAACGCATTAAACATTATACTATATATAATTAAATATCTACAAATTGAATATAAGTAGTGCACACTATCAGGGATACACAGGCTCCACGCATTACTGTTGTATCTCGTCAAACATTTACAATAAAGGAGAACATTCATATAATAAACGCATAATATAGGAAACATTGTGAAAGACAACTCCGTACGCTACCACTAGTCTAACCGCGGCCAACCAGGCGCGAAGCAAATTACAGGATTATGCAGATTAATACTTAATAATAAATATACTTAACTATATACATTCCAGTACGTCTGGTTATGAAACAAACGCCGCATCGCGGTAACGTAACTATTTATTTTTCTATTAAAATCTTATGAGACCTAGCGCCCTAAGGATGTCCCGATCGCCGCTCGTCTGCATAGCAGCTGTAATGTGTTTCACGCCTTCACAAACGTCAGTGGTTAGATCCGAACCTCGCAGGGCAAACGAAATACGACAGCGAATATCCACACTCGTCAAGCACTCGACACGCCAGCGCGCGGAACTCACCGCGGCTGCACACACTCCACTCAACTATGGCTATTGTGGCAGTGACAAAAATATAAATCTTTGCGCTTACGAATTATGTATGTATATTTTTCCGATATAATTTAGTACCTCGTCGTCGAGGTTCGCTTTCACAAAATATTTCTCTGCCTAACGATCGAACGCCTTACTCTAATCTAATCGAGAAGATACTTAATTTTAGTCCGGTAGTTTGGCTAAGTTAAACGTTACAAAGCGCATCGGTATACAGCAAAACGAGATTTGTACTAGAACTGTAACTAGGCCAAACGGTTTATTTGTCGCGTCGATTCGTATTGAGCGATACTTAGCATCAAAGTTAGGAGCCGACGACGCTCGCCGACTCGTCTGAGATCAAATATTCAAGTCCATATTGTTACTGATAGAACAAAACGAAATTTTGTCTTTCTGATTTTGGTGTCGAATTTCACTAGAAAAAATAAATTTATAAAAAAAGCGAGCCAATAAAATATGGCACTACTATCAGTGCTGAAAATAATTAGTCTAGTTTTTAAATTTATTAAAAAAAATAATCAGTACATTGGAAACGCTCCAAAAGAAGTCTATACTGTAGATTAGCATACGATCCCTTAGCACACCGACAATCAGGCACCAACACGACTACTAGAGAAATTTTCCTATTCACTTCTTTGGGTTCGAGCGCGAGGCGACATTGCTATAACCAGTATTCATTAAATTCTAGTCAGATTAGTAAATCTGGCTGCGGAGAAGAGAGAGATATCATCTTTCGCTTTTACAGTATATTTCAAGAACGAGAGGTCACATCTGCTGTTATTTTTCCGTCTCATTATCTATCCACGAGTTTTTCAAAGAAACGTTATCCAGCGTATGTACGTATTACGTCATATGACAAGACCTTCTTTGAGGTACTAGACTGGCAAACAATCGCGCCTGCGCCGCCGCCCTTCAGAGTGGTGTCTCCCTGCCATCTGCTTAGGGCCGGCGCATACGACTAACTTGTTTATTCCATCGACAGCACCGACCCTTGCCTCACCCCAACAATATACACTCCGACACTTGTCTATTACCTGCCGCTTCACTACGTTCGTCTAATATAGAATCTCCGTTACTCAAACGACGTCGATAAGCGAAAGTCTGAAAAATACGCACCTACCCCGGACAAGGTTACACTCAAAAGCGATTTCATAGCGATAACTTTAATATTTAATTACGACCAGATCAAGATGCTTCTGCTGTTAATCGGAATCACAGACACTGTGATTTCTCTGTGCCCCTGAGATATTAAATACAAAACAATCTTATTTCGATATGAAACCTCTCAAAGGTAACTTGTCCAGGAGACTCAGTGTCTACCGAATAACACACGACGTCCACACACAATTCCTCCTAACTTAACTCTATAGGCACTAACTAAAAATACTAGCGAGATCGTGTGAGCACAGAACACAATTTACTTCATTCAATTGTATAATCCCTTATTGCTAAAAAGGCATTGACAACTTCTGTATAAGGGGACTCCAAAAAGTTAACGTCTAAACTCTGCTTACTAAATCGGTTGACATTAAAACATCAAAATCATTGGCATGTTGTGTTTATGTTACCGCTACTGTTAGCTTTCCATGCTCGGGCCGTCAGAGCGAGGGAGAAAACATGATTTATTTCTATGGGCAGTGTCTAAGATTAGCATATAAAGATATTAAAGCGTCGCCGGTCTCCTTAGCCCTCACGCCCCGACCGACCATCGCTTAACAAAATTTGATACTAGAACATATCATCGCGCCGAACCTATGCCACTTTTATAACTGTTGCATACAATTTGTATATTACATGAAATACAAAAAAACTTGTGCGTGGGAACGAATATATCTGTTACTCTACAATTAAATCCCTTATCACAAAACGTTTATTGCTAACAGTAAAATCGTCGATGTTATTACAACGGCTTTAAACTAATCACGTTTCAATGGCAGTGTCGTACAATAAGTCATCGGACATACTATAAATATGTACAGGACGATTCGAGGGAAACATGACTCGGGTGCGACAGAGACGGCGCTATACGGGACCGAGAGTTGGTAAAGCGTTATCCTTGTCACACACCCGAAGCCGATGGCCCCCCCGAACCGCTGTCGTAGACAGTTGTTGATTCTGTAAAGCGTCATTTGAATTGCTTCACTTTTCGAACACAAGGACTGGATTAAAACTTCGAATATCAAAATGGAACACTAAACTAGAACTAGATGCGAGTTTCGTCTGATATGACTACACGGGTATATTGATATAAAGTGAACACTACGTGAACTGCGCTACGAGGCACTTGGTGAGGTCAGCCCAAGTCCGGAAGACACCCGACATGCATCGCGCATTATACTATCCGTAGACGACGAGACCGGCACGACAGTTCTCGTTCGTCAAACAAGAAACGTTACCTGGTCAGTACGATCTACGACAAAAACACACACAAATCGATGTAAATTGGCACGTAAGCGAAAGCAATCGAGACGCGTATATTACAACTAAACATCGATCGAGCGTCGAACTCAAAATTAATCTATTCTAACCGTATATGATATGAACTACTATGTACAAATTGGCAGTGCTGCGTATCGCTGGTCGTCCGTGTCTTACGACACAACTAACACTAAGGGCGAGTTCACACCGCCCAGCGTCGATCCCGAGCTCATACTAAACTTAATTTTACAAACTACAGCGCTGGACAGCGAGGCGGTGTGCGCTCGCCTTAACAAACTTATATCTACTCAGACTAATCCGTCCGCTACGTCGCGTATCCTAAACCTTTTTACACATCGCGCTAACTATTTACATCTCCTATTTGGAGGTCACCGAATATCATTATAAAAAGTAAGCATCAGTCTTGTGGATAATGTACTCGCTACACCGAGCCTAGAATCAACATCTGTCTCTGCGGTGCCTATATTAATACCGATCTAATATTCTTGTCATACATTGGACGAGAAATGTGACTATTTACTATTTTAAAGTGTAATTATTAATATAATTGAAATACAATTGAAAATTAAACTCATCCAATTATATGACTGAACATGAATTACATTATGGTCGGGTGTTTAAAACAGTCAATTTATTTATCAATTAAAATTTGATCATTGATTCAAATTAACATAAAAAGTTCAATTATAAATTTAAATAATAAAACAGTCAAGTTTAAAATAACGTAAAATTACAGAAGTCATTGAGTACAATAACTCGCGTCAATTTCGCGTCCAATGCTGAACGTAGTCTAAGCGCGATTTACGCTAGCGGAAATAATTCGCGCTATCGTTTGATGGGCGAGCGTCACTCAGACGCTATCTACCGGAAGCTCCTGGGAGGAGTCATGTTTGTACTCAGTAGTCTAGGTTTATTATTACGGGTCTCTCTAATGAAACGGGCTTTCGGCGCTAGATTTTGAAATTTTGAATAAATTGAAATGTAGTTGGAAGATTTTAATACTCGTCAGATAGAAATATCTCAAATACAATAATGTTGTATCATCTTCAAATGAATCATTTGGAGTATGGTCAAGACATATATCCCCAGTAATCTTTTAATTGACTGGTATAAAAAAAACCGTGCATCGAGAAGCCCGATACATAATTGGAACCCACCTACGTACACTGAAGCGAGTCTAGCCGACTGCGGCCGTCAGACTTATCGTCCGGAGGGCCAGAAGGCGTCCGCACCGCCGCAGCGCCGCCCCATCTTGCGTTTCTTGGCGCCCGACACCTCCACCTTCTCGGGAAGCGGCTTGTAGCTGGGCGGCTCGGGGGGGCACTCCGGTCGCTTCTGCTTCGCCAGCAGGTTGTTCAGGAGGCGAGACGACGTGCAGTGGCGGGCCGGCAGCAGGCGCGGCGCGGGGGGCGCGGGCTTGCGCGCGGGCGGCGGGGAGGGGCTGGCGCGGTACGCCGAACAGAACTGCTCGTAGAGTAAAACCTTCGTGTGCGCCGGCAGACTCGATATCTCCACGCGCTTGATCCTCTTGACGTCCTTCTCTGGCACCCACTCGTCCTCGATCCTGGGGAAAGAGACACACGTTAGACAGGAGCCGGGTCGTGTGCCACACAGAGGTGGTTGCAAACACAGATGTACACTGTTATGATACACTCGCCATCTGAAATAAATTGTTCGTTCCGAATTCGATTTCGTTCGGGAGTGTGTTTGCAGCCACGGGTTGCCATCCCCACTACGAGTGACGACGACGCTCATGCGAGAAATTAGCGTTTGAAATGGAAGTAGGAAGCGTTAAAGATTAGTTGCGATGATAACCAAAATAAAATGATAGCTACAGTGCTAATGGACATGACCGACTATACAAAAAGGACAGACAACCCTTGCAGTTGCTAGCATCAACTTTGATCACATTTATTGCCAAACTTTCAATTTTCCCAGGACATGTGACAAGAGAGGCGTGCTACGAGCACATGACCTTTTTTGCCTTCATCAAATGTGAAAATCAAGTCAAGTAAACCTTCGTTACAAAATTAAGTCCTTCTTTTCAATCAGACCATCAAAGTATTTGCCATCTACACAATGTAAGATGGTTTCATAGAAAATAATTATGAGAATTTTTCTCTCTGTACCGGAACTGCCATGGCACTAAAGCTTTGCGGATATTTAAGCTTTACTGACATTTCGCTCATTATCATTCAGTATTATCACCATTCATCAAAACCTGTAAATTGGATTGACCCATTACTTCGAGTAATGAAAATGTTCATACATTTCAAATTTCATGTGTATAGATTTTTCAACTTCAAATCAATTTGTACTGCATCTCAGCGCGTACAAAAATTATGTGTATGAAACACATAATTTGCGACTGCTTGTAACGTTTTAGTGACTTCTATGACTAATTGACTATTCAAGTCAAAGTTGGACTATAAGTCAAAGGTCACGCTTGTCTACTGGTTCACATTTGCCTGTAATGCTGGGTACAAGAAACAGTTTATCAATATTAGAAGTCATAAGTTATTATGCTAGCAACTTTATCTTAATCCAATTTGTGATTCATGTGTGGCACAGTCTCGGCAACATTTAGCATGCAGGCTTAATGTTGCGGACCAAATGCCACCTCATGGGCCAATTTTGAGAAAAATAATATAAAAAATATTTTTCTCTTTTTCAACTAATGTTACAGAAAATTTTGAAAAGAATCAAAATAAGTTAGTAATTCTTATTTTGTCTTTGGAAGGCAGCAAATGATCCATTGTAAATCATAAGCGAAGCTGACATGCTAATCGGTGAGGTGGTTAGCCATGATAAATTAAAAAGAATACCTTTACATTTATCAAGTCTGGAAGGAACTATAAATAGTGAAACACGTTAGTGATCCCTTAATTAATGTGAAAAAAACACGAATAACTTATATTTTCGCGATATTTTGACATGAAACGTTTGTTTTTACTTTTTACTTTATGTGCACCACCTGAATTTTCTCTGCTTGACCCTATGGTTGACTGGTAGAGAATTTAAGTCCACCATTGTACACATGTTTGTGCAGAACTTAAATAAATAAATAACCGTAGTGATGACTGGCCAGTGCTCAAAAAAAATTAGATAATTTCAAATTAAAATAATGATTAGATTATATGAATATTACCAAGATGCATACATCTTGCAATCACGATAAAGTTTAAGTCCAATAATGATTAAAAAGGCATTGGTGTGCTTGGTTACGTTTTACTACTTAGACGTGAAACCAGTTGATATAATTAACAAGTGTTTTTAACCCAGATAAGCCTGAAACTAAAATTTTCTGAAAATTTTGAAAAAAGTTACATTATTTAGTTTATTAGATCTTATGCAACATAAAAAAAATTATGAAAAAAAAATTAAGTGTAAGGCTTTCAGGGAAACAGCCGTCCTATATGTAGGACAGTAGGATAATAAGAGGAAATAAAAGACCATTTATGACAAAACAGAATGTAATCAAAAAGTGTAGTTTATTAGATAACTATTGATTATATTACCCATTGTTATATGTAATTTACTAGATTAACACTATTTATGAATGATATGTTTCAAAACACTTGACACACACTCCAACATCACATTTCTTGCAACGTGTCAAACATTTTTTGTGACATTGACGACAGCGTGTTTGCTTCGATTGAGGAATAACCAGATGATTCATTTGGTCTTTACGACTATCAGCATGTTCATGATGGGAGGGTCGGCTAGGCCCTCTTTTGGCATTTTTTCTGTTTGATTCAATCAAAGCAATTGCTACCCTTCTGCGAAAGCCAAGATGATCCAGTTTTCCATGATTTATTTTATATAACTGCCATGCATTATGTTCGGCAAGATCAATCATGTGTGTGAGCAACGGCATGTACCATTTCTTACCTCGTATACCGATTCGGTAATGTGAAATATTTTCATCAGACCGATCCACTCCTCCCATATATTTGTTATAGATGGACACCATATGTGGTTCTTCTATGACAATGTTTCTCTTTTCACTTTGTGAGAAGCGTTTGGCAGATTGTTTAGGATTTATTCCTACAGCATTAGAAGCAATACTGAATATATTATTGTCATGCCATTTAGCAATAATGAACGTGTTGTCATGTGTCGTTCTGTAATCGACAGCACCACGTTCCTTTTTTTTCAGTAACTTCGATGTAATCAGAGGACAACTAGATGTCCTGTTTTCTCGAACTGTCCCAGTGCAACGAAGGCCTTTCTTTGTTATCTCTTCCAGCAAGGGCGTCCCAGTAAAAAAATTATCAAAAACTACGTGGTAAGGAAGGTCGAAGCCACGTGAAATCAGCACATCGCAAAAAGTGAGAACAACGCTTGCACCCAGCCCCAATTCTTTATATATTGGATTGCACATAGTTGTAGCACCTTGGTATGGTTCCATCCATAAAACATACCCTAACCGTGTAGAACCAACCCAAGCTTTGAACCCGTACCTAATAGGTTTACCTTTTATGTGCTGTTTGCAGCCATGTCTACCATAGTAGGGGATCATGGCCTCATCTACACTGTAATGCTCTTCAAGAGGAGAAAAGTCTAAGAACTTTTTATTTAGAAGTGTAACTAGGGGGCGTACTTTTGTGTATTTGTCTTGCAAATCCAGATTATCATTGACATGAAGGTGGCGAAAAATAAAGTCAAATCTATCCCTAGTCATAGCCGAGCTGATCAATTCATTCTTTGTATCAGGGGAGTTTTCCCAATACATTCTTCTACGGGGGAGCCATGAATAACCACTAACCAACAATATGCCGATGAAACATTTCATATCTTCAGTGGTTATGTCTCCAGGCAAATTCTTTTTGACAGCATATTTATTGCTCTCTGACACCAACAACGAAATAACATCTTCATCTAAGAAGTTTTCAAACCACTCAATTGGGCGCTTATCTTGGCAAGCGCCTTGAACATCTGGCCAATTCACGGGATTTTTTGCCAAGTCCCGTTTTCTCCATGCGTAGGTACGCCTACGTTTAGTTCGACCTGTAGAATCAGAAGGTTCTTCTTCTGTATCACTCACCATAATCTGCCCTTGAATCATTACTTCAGCCGGTTGAAGCAGAATGTTTCGTGGCAAATTATTCAAAGTTACATTATCTTCTTCACCCGAATCTTCGTCAGTGAGACAGTCAGGATCAACAGGAGGAGGTAGAATACATATTAGTCGTTCTCTATAATCTTCTTCATTATCAGAAACATTTTCTAAAGCATCTAAAATTTCATGCGCAGCTAACGGTCTGTAAAGAAAAAGTTGTATTATTGTACTAAAATCATGTATATTATCCTACTGTCCTATATATAGTACGCTAGTATTTGTAACTAGTTATACGTAATTTATTTATATTATTTTGCTAGAACATTTATTTAGTACAAAAGTTAAGGTTATCAACTAGATATTAACACAGAAAAAAACAACTCACGAGTAAAATATAACTTTTTATACATACCTGTTATTTGCCATGTCTGCAACGCACTTTTATTACACACTTATAAGGTAAAATATAAGGTAAAAACTGTTAAAATAACTGTCTTTTTATTTTTTCTTATAAAGCTGACACGTTTCTTACTGCAAATCATAAGACTAAATAATCTTAGATAAAGAGGGTATTCTGATATTTTTTTTTATTTCTACTGTCCTAAATATAGGACAGTAGGCTTATCTGGGTTAAAAAAACCATGGTAGAAATAATGATATGAGCTGTATGAGAGCACACATTTAAACAGTACTAATAAATGAAAGGATAAAAACACTGTTTCTAAAAAATTATATAAAAATGGAATATATCTGTCGCAGGTATATTGTAAAATTAGGTTTTTTTATAATTTCCCTAGTGAAATTATAAGGACGGGAAATTGTAACGGGTCCAATTTCTTACAATTTAACGGCCTCATTTTAAGGATACAACACAATGAAAAATCATAATAATATTGAAGTTACTAGCTGACCCGGCAAACGTTGTTATGTCATATAAATGTTAAGGGTGGACTACCCTTATCACTAAAGGATATGAAAAATAGATGTTAGCCGATTCTCAGACCTACTCAATATGCTCACAAAATTTCATGAGAATCGTTCAAGCCGTTTCGGAGGAGTACGGAAACAAACATTGTGACACGAGAATTTTATATACATATATAGAGATTACGATATCCGCTCTAGCGTCCATGTGAAATTATAATATCCCTGAAATGAGGCCGTTGAATTGTAAGAAATTGTTTTTTTTTTTAATTTTCACAACGAAAATTATAAAAAAAAAGATTTTACAAATTCCCTGCGACATAATATAAACTATTTAGTCAAGACGATTGCATTACCAAACCCACCTGTGTTACCTGACAAGTTATAAATTACATAGACCGACGATAAACTCTGACGCTGTAGAGTAAATCGCAAAATGATTTTAATATTTTTTTTAATCAAGTTTAGGTCAATATAATGCATAACTAAACTTATAGTAAAGTATATCATCATCATCACAACTATATCTTATACTAGGTATCCCTAAGGCTTACACCATGCACACTCCCATAATGTGGGCATGTACACACGTTAATGGGACGTGCGTGCGTTCGAACGGGTACGTAGATAGTGTCCAAACATGCAATTTTCGCACCATGTTCCTTCAAAAGGATGTAAAATCTATGTGCATTCATTTTTGCTCCTGCTGTAAAGTTGGGGCGTTGCAGTAGCATGAATAATAAACGTCATAAGTATGCGTTTTAATCACAGCATTCTTGATTGCTTGACTATTTCGCCTTGTATAAAATAAAATTCAATGGGCTACTCAAACTGTTTACGGTTTGTGCTGGTAGTGGCAGAAGGAATACTTTTTTTTTTTAATAAACCAACATTTAAAATTGGATATAAATCCGGCCGGTCAGACCAGAATCATAGTAAGTATTTTTTTATTGGCTGATTATAAATATTACTTATCTGTCTAAGTTATAAACTATTTTAAAGCATACAAAATTTGTTATCGTTTCTATAGCAATAGCTATAACAATATTTATTTTCCTTTTTTTTAAATTTAGCCGAAATTACAATGCCTAATGTCCTGCACGCGTGCCTTTGTCAATCTCATTATATAGTAGAAATTTAGACGTCGCTTATAGTTTTCTGATTGATATTTTTATTCAAAAAAATATTTGATTAAGAGCCACGAAGGGGCCTTAATTACTAGAAGTAGTTCGGAGAATCTCAAGTAAGGCATCAATGTATATATAGTCTTCCTGGCCGATTTCGACCACGGCGGCCAATCTCGACAGAGATCAGCCAACTACGCAGGAGATATTATAGTGTGAGTGCAATACACAGGTGCCCTCAGTGTTTCATCATTCTCAAAGTTCGGTGAAACGGCAATCCGATGAAATAAATATATAAATATTATACTGTATCATTAGTCTAGAGCAGCCTCGAACTTTCAGGTAAAAAAAAACAAGACAGTCAGTGTAGATAGATCACAACCAAACAACTTACACATGCGGCGGGTAGTAGGTGAGCAGCGCCTCGTGCGTCCTGTGCGCGGCGTTGTAGCGCGTGGCGGCGAGCGCGGCGTGCAGCGTCAGCGTGTGCGCGCCCGCCCCCGAGCTCTCGCGCAGCGGGCACGCGCCGCCCAGCCGCCAGCGCGTCGCGCGCGCCAGCCGCCACGCCAGACCCTCCATCGTGCCCGCGTCGAAGAAGTCGAACATGCGCGCTGGAAATGTAAGGTTATACAGGTTACACCCTGCGACTCACTGCGACCTTCAGCAGCGATGCAGTCCGACTGTATCAATGCTTACGCGTGCCAGGACACGAAAGACGAACGACAGACGACGACGTTCTTTCCCAACAGCCTTTGTCGCGGTGCTTAGGCCCTTAATATGATTGAGGTACTATGTGATACCACTACTATAAGTGAGACACATTTTAAAATCCTAGTGTTATTAATAACTAGCTGTGCCCGCGACTTCGTCCGCGTGGAATAGTTATTTGGGCATATGGATATACTGTCGCAGACATTTTTTTAGATCATTTTAAGAGTAATAATTCTTTCATACTTTTTTACATTATTGTTGGTATCTTGAAGCGTTTTTTTAAATGAATAATTTTCCCCGTTTTTGTCACTTTCCCCATTATTTCTTCGCTCCTAACTGTTGTAGCGGAATGTTATTTAGCCTTAAACGTTCCTCAATAAATGGTCTATTCAACACAAAAATATTTTTTCAATTTGCTGAGTCAAATAAAAAAAGTCCCATTAAAATCGGCCCAGTAGTTTCCCTTACCCCCTTAGTCTATTGGCGTGATTATTTCTATCCTTCTTTACCTTCCAAGTAATGTTGAGTCAAATAAAAAAAGTCCCATTAAAATCGGTTTAGTAGATTCTGAGATTCAATTTCCTGCCTGCCCCCTAAGTTCATCGGCGTGATTATTTATATCCCAGTTTACTCTCCAGGTGATACTGAGTCAAATAAAAAAAGTCCCGTCAAAATCGGTCCAGTAGATTCTGAGATTAGCCCGGACAAACAGACAGACAGACAGACAGACAAAAATTTTAAAAATTGTTGTTTTGGCTTCTATTACGGTAATTAAGACCCCCTGTAACAATTTTTCATAAAAATCTTCAATGTACAGAAATCGATCTTTTACAGTCTTATATTATATATGTATAGATTTGTCGCTTCGCGAGTAAGTAAAGCAGATGTTCCGATTGCACCATGTCAGAACTACGTGTAGACTTTATCCACTCATCTCAAATCTCTCAAAACGCACCTTCACTTCACATCAATTCTAATGATTTTGAAGTTTTGTCATAACATGTTAGCAGTTACCCACGTATAATTAAAGATGCCTATAACTAAAACTCACCCGACCAAGGTTGTCTTCTATACCGCAGTTTCTTGCCATTCCTGCGTATTAGCTTGGACGCGCTATCGGCCGTCTTCTTGCTGCCGTTGGCGCCGGGGGACACCTCGTTGAAGTGGTTGTTCACATGCCTCTCCAGCAATATCTGTAACGTTACACCCTTATGTTAGATTGGGAACAGACACCCACTGGAACCTACAACATTTCCTTGAACTCGAAGATCCTACCCAGAAGATGACGACTACGCCAAATACAAGGCCACCTGAACGAAAATCATCACCAATAAAGTTGAACAACTACAAAATATTTGGAAGAAATCTTACGATCTATCTAGGCCTAGAACAATACTTGTATGCATCCATTATTTCATCAGCAGCTCATCTCGGTGCGTATAAAAAATAAATGATGTCGCACAATAAATTTATCAGAGCTTGCGAGTACAATAAATTTATTGGAGACAAAAATTATAAGGACGATAACACGAAGTGGATCAGTGGGGGCGGGCGTTTGGTAGAGTAGAGCAGTCTCGAACCCTTGGGAAAGAAAACATAACACACATTTAACATACATTTTGGAGCGAGTTCGCTCTAAAAATCAACACCAAATGTGGTCACATCACTTTTATCGAAGAATTGTAGAAAAATAGAAATACGACTAATAATTTTAAGTATAATTATAGCAAAATTTATAAATATCGAAGAACTTAATTCAATATACTTATGACCGAAACTGGTCTAATACCTGACGACTGACTGAGATGACGAGTAATATAAAGCCAATTACTTTTGCCTACTATTATTAAACAGATGACTTAATTCAGTGATGTGCCACGTGATCATCTAGCGAGTAAATGACGACACGTATTGTATGACGAAAATGACAAAAGACGATTTGGAGACAACGGCAAAGTGTGACGACGGTAAATAAATCTCCACAAACAGAATCAACTTCAATCACGTGTTTATGATCCAATCACTAGAAGATTGGACGTGATTTGAAGAGATCACACAAAAATCGCTCAGTATACTACACGCACATGTTAACAACATAGAACTAATATAAACAGTACAATATTTTTTTTTCTGACGAAACAACGACAGTTGAAGAAAAAAACTATAAACAAACAAGGCATGTTAATTACTACTTCAGTAGAGAAAAGTTAGTAAAAAGATACGATTGAATATAAGGCAAAACTAAACAAAAAATATCATATTTAACTCAATAAAAGTGTCCTAGAAAAGGAACAGACATAATTCAAACAAAAAACTAAATTTGAATACCTAATAAAACGAGTCAAATTTAATAAAATAAACTTCTTAATTTAGAAACCACACTTAAATACATCAGAATTGATATTAATTTCGAAGACGACATGGCAACAATAGAATTCAATCCTTGCAATATTATAATTTGTGAGTAAAAGCAGAAGATAGACAAGACAGGTCTAAAGTTAACTCATTAGTAATTATTCACTTATGATTCTGAGTGTTTCACTCCTGATTGTTAGGGCAAGTTATTGGGACATGCTAGCAAATATAAGAGCAGATTCAAACAACTTAATGGCAACATTACTGTCCATACTTAAATTCTATATAATAGGGCCTAAGCATATCACGGACTACGCTAGACGACAAACTAATTACAAATATAACTAACTTGAATAACGGAAAAAGAACTCCAATGGAACATACCAACTTATCACAAAGAATCTTTACACATAGTCCCGTCATTTGCCTAGACCCCCACCATAAATACCCAAATCCGGTCTGCAATGAAGCACTTTAAATTTTTTTGGAAATTTTTAGTCATCGTCGGCTAAAGTACATTTGACTTAATATTCATAAACTCCGCTAGAATGTATTAAAACTTTGTAACTTGTTCACTCACTGTCCTCACACTTAATATCAATAACTTTAGAGAACTCTAGCCGACGATTTACGTTTTATCCGCCATAGAGATCAAGGAGAAAGATTGTACCTGGGTGGAGAACCTTCTGTCGCAGCCGTCGACGATGCATTTGAAGGGCTTGTTCCCACCGTGGGAGAGGGCGTGGCGCTGCAGCCAGAGGCGGGAGCAAGAGGGCTTCCCGCGGACTTTGCACTGCTGCCAGAGACACACGTAGTTCTCTTTACCGGCTTGGCTTTCCACGTGAACTGACTGAAATAATTGAAGACCAAGATCAGATCACACGAAAAGAAATAAATGACATAGGGTCAATTAACGTGCGACTGCTATAACAAGTGAGTACAAAGCCACGAATTTTTTGGTAAAACATTCCTGTATTTACCTCGCTTTCACTCTTCAATGTTCATTCATTTTCGGTCGGGTTATATGATAAGAAAAACAACACACAAAAAGTTGAAAAAGATTTTCTCCACTTTGAGTAAGAACGAGGAAACGAACCGCAAAAGCTTTATGTTTCTCATACAAAAGGAAAGTTAAGCTGTTAAACATGTTTTTACGGTTTGCTATTGTCTTAAAAACCCTACGTAAAGAAAAGAAATAATGCACTGTTGTTTACAAAACACTGCGTATTATTTCTCGTGTTTTTTTAATCAACATGTGATGTCTTTGTTTAAAATCAAAAAGGAAAATTCCATAGGTTCTTACCTGTAAGTGCTCCAAGAGATCCGTGTCACTCTCGAACTCACTCTTGCAATCTTCCCACAAACACAAGGTCACCGTCGATGTTGTGTCTGTACTTGACTTCCTTTTATCACTACCAGATTTCGTCAGATTCCTTGGAGGGAACCTCAACGTCTTCGGCTGCTTAAGGATCGGGCTCTTCTGACTACTCTGCGTTTCTTCTGAGCACACACTGACACTTAACGATAGCGACGAGTCATCATCACATTCTTTACTGGCTTGGGAGTCGCTTGGCGAGTCGATAGACTTGTCAGTCCCGATCCCAGACTCGGATGACTCTGTAGTATTTTCTCTACAGAAATTAGCTTCTATCACAGTACTTTGAACGTGCGAGGACACGTCCTTCAAAACAGTTATTTGAGTGAAAATAGTATCTTCTCGTCTCGCGACCTCTTCAACCTTTCTCAAATCTTCATTTGAACATTCACTTCGCTTCAGTACAACGTCTTCTTCCGCCATCTTTTTGGCTTCACGTTCTTTCTCCACTTTAAGTTCGTCTAATTTGTCCGATAAGACTTGTGCGAAAGGCCTCGAAGTGATTTTAGAATCAAAGGGTACGATGTTATTATTTACAGTTTTTGAAAGCCAAGGTATATCACACTTTGAACTTGTAACTTCGTTCACCTCATTGGGTTCCTTTACAGTACTACTTGGAGGTTCTGTGCCCTGAATGGGATTGTCAGGAGGCTTAACTGGCGCAATGGGTATACTACTTGAATGTAAGGCTTGTGTAGTATAGTTGGCTAGCATAGAAGGCGGATGATGAACAATTGGATTGGAACACGTCGTTTGTGATGACGATAAGGCATTCGTATTCGTGTAACTCCAAGTTTCTTTCACATTCATATTTGGCACAGACGTAACTATGTACCCGGGTTGTGGCATCAAAACCGGATGACTGAAGTTTACCGTGTAATTCTGCTTAGACTGGACATGAGTCATTCCCACAGGCTGCATTCCAGGAACATTTTTATTCATCACAGGAATAGACTGACTTGTGACAGGAGCATTTTTGTTGACATTAGGATACGTCGGTGTCATCGTGTTAGCCAACTTCAAAAGAGTACCGTTTATTAAAATTTGTGCTGCTTGTTGATTTTGCAAATGGTCTTGCCTGGATGTTGTAAGCTGCTGTGTTTGAGGAAGAACAAAATTAGGCATTTTAGCCATTAGATTGGGTATTTGCACTACAGCTCCGTTGATGTTTTGCATAAGCGGAAAAACAAATTGACCATTTAACTTCGTCGGACTAGACACATTGACATTTGGTCTATTATAAGCGGTCATATTGTTTTGTTGCGTTAATGTTTGTGCCGGTATTCCGTTCTGTGGTATCCGTAATGTGGTTAACATAACATTCTGGGGAACCGCTACAAATGAAGCTAAGTTGTTCGAATTTACTGTCCCATTACAAGGTTGGGGAATGTTTATTTGGTGACAATTCTGTAAATTAGTTACAGGTACATTTAAATTGCTCAAATTGCCATTCATCGTCATCGAAACTTGACGAACGCCATTTGGGATATTCATCTTTGGTGCTGTGCTCGCCTCACCTGGAATATGCGTCATGGCTGGATTCTGAGTGGAGTTGACACAATTTTGTTGCTGAAGCTGAACTTGTTTTAAGTTATTTGCTTTAGACCAAGTAAGGTTCTTACTGTTAGCTATACAAGCTGATGATTTCCGATTTGTTCGTTTAGGCGGAGCAGCGGTTTTCTTTAAAGCTTCTTTCTTCATGGTAGCAGTTTTAGAATTCAGACTTAAGTTATTTGAACCACAAGTAACCCCATTCATTCTGCTGTCAAACTTAGTTGTAGAGCTGACCACACTATTGACTCTTGTAGAGTCTGGTTTAGTCATCAAAGGTTTCTTCGCCGGATGGCTGGCAGAAGTAGCTGGCGCTATTCTTACTCCATTCAACTCACTTGACATCGGTATCGGTACCTTTCTTTTAGATGCTCCTATCGTGTGTGAGTTGGGATACATACCACAATTGGCGGATGGGTCAGATGTTATCTTGCTGTCGTGGCTCTGCTTTTTACCGTCGACCAACCCATTTAGAAACCCATTCGAAAGCTTCGCTTTGGTGAACGATTCGGTCGCATGCCTAACTTCCACAAAACCATTCATGTTGGTGTGATGATTTTTATCCCTAGAATCCTTCGATCTACTGAAATCAAGCATGCCGTTCATATTCGCACAAGGCGCCATTTTGCTGAGATCTGTGGCTTTGGTGGAATCTATAACTCCGTTGACGGAAGAGTTTGCTTTCGTAGCGGATGTTTCTGCTTGTTTACCAACCTCCATCAGCACCTTAGGGCTAAGCGTCTGCGACAGATACGAGATGTATTTCTCCAAGTCATGCGTGACGCCGTTTTTGGATGGTAGGCACTTTCTTTTTGTGTCATCGTTATTGGCGGCGTTGGAGTCCCGCTTGAGACCGTTCTGTGGCTTCATTTTGTGGTTGAAGTATTCTGTGATGCGGCGTCGCACGGGGGGCTGGGGGCGACGCACGGGCGCGGGTTGGGCCGCGAGGCGTCGCGGTCCCGGCGGCGCCGGCTCGCTCGCCCACGGCGGCATGCGCGCGTTCCCCACGCCCGAGCTGTCGTCGGTGGTGCTGCAAGACGACTCGGGGCTGCGCGGGGAGCCCGGCTCGGTGATGTCACTGCTGCTGCACCCGCCACTTTCCGTCGGACTGTTCACCGCTACGCCACTGAAAAAACAAGAAATATTTCGTCAGAAACGTCATATTGATGCGATGACCGCACGGGGAACAAGATTCCAGTTCATGAATAGTGCCACCGATTGCGCTTAATGACAATCAGCTGTTGAATGGTTACGATCGATCGTATACGAGCATAGACGAGTCGCGAGAACGGGACGGCATGCGCGGCGTTTGTCGGCGGTGTTGTGAGCGCAAGGTGCATTGCCCTGCCCGTCCAGTGCAGTGACGCAACGAGACGCGCCGCTGCACTGACCGACCGAACGCGACCGACGCACACACTCGATTATTATTTTTGGCTGCGTGACATTCGCCGCACGTAGTCGTAGTTGACGAGACTACGCTGTGTATGACAAATGGGCAAATAATTTTTCTTTTTTAGTGCTCGGAACGATTATCCAAAGCTCTTTTATCCTCGGATACGTTTATTAATCATAGAATTTAATATTCTGTTCACTCACGTGACGTAAAGTTCACAAAAGAACTCGCACACTTCGGTAAAGTAATATTTATTCTGGAAGCATTCCCCGCGTAACTTGTTTTACAATCTTTTGTTAGGTGAGATCCACAGGTAAATGTTCGGATAACACAATTTTGACACGTAGCCAGAAGTTTCTTACGAGCGATTCTGGACTTTGTGGTTAAGTTGGCGGGTGTTATTTTTGTGGAGATGTTTCAGGGAAGGGGCGAACAGGTGGGGAAATGGGGATGTGTGTGGGTGGGGTGGCGTCTCAGCGTCAAGGGTGCCTCGCTTTGTGGAGCCGCAGAGTATAGTCATAGCTAGAGTTGCACTCCCCTCCCTTTTGGCACTTCACGAGGAGCTTTGTGTCTAATTGACCCAATTTTTTCTAAGACATTATTATATCAAACATTTTAGAACGATTTAGGTATCTTTTAGGGGATCTTAATAGAACATCGATGATCATTAAGTCGGGATTATGAGTCGGAAAAGTAAGCGGATTCCATTTTTAATTGCAGTGGAAGTTTCATCGTGTTTCGTATCAATTAGCGGTAGTCGTGGCTTCGTTAGCACAATGAGGCGGAAGTGTGAGTGACACGCGAGCGGTTGTTGAGCGATCGGTCGAGTTGCTTATGTTTTTTGCGAATGTCGAAAGCAAAAGTGGGCGCGTTGATCGCGTATGTAGGTGAGGCTGGCTGCAAGGTCGCGCCCGCGCCGATTTCGGTCGTCGACCCGCTCTCGGCATTGTGATCGTTCGAATATCGAGTGGGTGGTCTTTTCCGTCCGTTTGTTTTGACGCTGTGCCCTATTTTGTGTAATCTGTTGATAGTCTGCGCACCTACTCGCTAATACGACGTAATGGCTACTTTCAGTGCGCTTCATAGCAGTGGTCATGAGTCCAAGCGACGTGTTGTTGATGTCATAATAATGAGTCTGACGATATGGCAGGACGAGAAGACCCATTGACAGAAATGACATGTTTATTATGTTAATTACGCCATCAAAGTGTAATTTCCATTTCTCATAGTCATGAGATATTAGCGTACGCAATGGGGGCAACAACATGGTCCCAACACTACCAGCAAACATAAAAAACTTACTTCTTTAAAATGGTAAGATCTTTAATTGGTACAAAATAGCATTGTTTATTTAGTAAGATTTATGCGCAAGACATTATGATGTCATGTGTGATACGTTTTCTGTTTAACCCATGGATGTCATGGCTCGTCCGTCACCAACACCAGCTCTTAATCGGTGCCCTAATGGCGGTCTAATCGCGTTTCCATGAAGGCCCATAATAGCCGCCTGTATCTCGGCGTCATAATACGCGACAATTGAGCGTGACTTGATAGGATCGGTGCATGCGCATGCGACAAGCCTAGCGTGTCGCCCTCGAGCCTATGCTTATAATCATGCAGGGCTAGGCATAATACTAAGTGGTGCACTGCACGTCCTTATTCCTACTTTGATCGTATTTATTTTGTCTGAATAACGGCCACCCCTGTTTATTTCCAAATCTGTCGCTTACTAGAGATCTATATCTAGATTAATGACATACTGCGCGTGTGATGCACTACTTCTCTAAGGTTGCTGTCTATTTTGCCAGAGGAAGCCCTATGCTACGCTTTCGAATCAGATCTGCAATCTCAAACTTTGCTATCTCAATTACAAATTCGGACATGTCTACATTTTACTGAACGCATATTTCTATTTTTTATATCAAATTTTAAAAGAATGTTAGCCCTTACTTTGTCTGTTAATTCTCATGATTTATAAAGTAGTAAAACAAAGACGGAACACAAAGTCTGCAGTGTGTGAACATGCGTTAGATACACTCAACCACTTCATACGCTTTGACCAATTGAAAGTCCTAGCAAGAGAACGTCGTTTTCTTCTTAGAATGCTCCGTGAGGCCATTGCATTTAGAAGACACCTTATTAAAATTAGTTTAATAGAGAAGATGGTTGGAAAATTCCACCAGCTTGGGATCCTGTTTTAGCCATGACTCAAGCTAGACCCCGCACTGCAAGACCTCAAGATACTGTAGCGCTTTTTGTGTAGAGGAACGTAACTTAATATTTTTGAGTGATGGTACAATTTTTTCAAAACTATGTAATTATGACAACTAAAACCTTAGTCTACCTGTCTGCTGAAAAGGGTTCGAAACGTAAGGTTAAAAAAAATGTAAATCAATTGCGAAAAAATCCGTTGAAAAAGTGTATCATTTTAATAATTTATTAAATTGTTTTTGCACGATCCCAGATTCCCACTTATTTCACCAAAAGGGAAGTAATTATCATATCATGCACTAAGCTACTACGTTATGATGATGGTCTACTTTGGTCCCATAAAAGAACAGTTCGAGATGGTATCAGACCGATTAGGTCGTAAAACATTGAACAATCGCTTACCTCATTGCGACACGTTTTTGCTGGGTCACCTATCACGCTCAATTAGGAATAATAAGTCGAGTTCACGAGTATGATAAAAATATGTATACAGCCATTATTCGGAAAAGCTGGCAAACCCGCTGAAAATTTGTTTCATTCGTGGTATCCCTTCAGCTGCCACGATTTACGCCGAGCCTTTTCAGAGCAGGGTTTCCATTTCATTTTAACTTTTATTCTTCTTTGAAAAAAATATTTATAGTTTTATTTTCATATGCCGTGTAAATTATTTTATGTACATTTAAGTATTTTCTATTTCAAAAGAAACGGATTCATTAAACAAGCGCTCGCTATCTCACGTCACTGTTAATAAAACTGAGTTTCCTACTTATTCCATAATCAATTTGCTAATCTAACTTTACTACTTGGTAATGGAAACTCCAATAATTTGCATCGACGCGAAAGCTTATATCAACATTTAATCAGATATTTATTTACTTTCTTTAGAAATGAACATTAATCAATTGAATAGCTATTGATAAAGTAAAATAGGGTTACCACTACTAGGTTAACGTGAACTTAAAAATTAACTTTTCAGTCATTTAAAAAAAACATGTTCACACAACACAACTTTGTACAGAGTTACATCTGGTTTTTTTGTATTTAACTTTGGTACGGCAACATTTAGATGTTCTGTGCTGCTGTGGAATTGTTCATCCATATCTTAATATTTATAAAACTCAAAGGTGATTGACTGACTGACACAGTGATCTATCAACGCACAGCCCAAACCAATAGACGGATCGGATTGAAAATTTCGCATGCAGGTAGCTACTACAATAATAGTAATCTGCTAAGAAAGGTTTTCCCGAAATTACGCAGACGCATTGCGGGCGACCGCTTGTATAAAGATAAAGCTAGAAAAATATCAAAAGATATTGATATGACGGTGATACTGATTGCTGACGGAAAAAATCAACCATAGACAAACACAAATCCACAATAGCACAACGCAAATCCACGTGGTTCGTTACGCTAGCAATCGTACAGGCTTTATCAGCGAACGTAAAAATACTACGAATTGAAGTAGTCCTCTACCCACTGTGATATCGTGAGTCTAAATTTTCGTTGCAAAATCACCCCTATTTCAAAGGTACGTATGAGTCAGCAGTATTTATCTGGATATGCTGTACGTAGTAGCAATCGTTACATGGCTACCGCGATAAGGCGGCGCTTCTGAACTCGCGCTAATTGTTCTAGGAAATTACTATGCAATACTCAGAGTACTCGGTGCGGGTGTTTTTTTTTAACTTTGTAAGTCATTAACGAAGCTCATTGTATGAAAAGTTGTATGTTTTTTGTTTGAGGCGACATGAGGTATATTAGTTAAAAGTATTCTGGTTCTTTCTCGTTCCGTGGTTGCAAAAGATTAAACGATAAAATAAAGGTCTGATGATGATAACGAAATTACAATCCAGAAAGTTTGAATTTCATAATCACATCGATGATAATATGTACAATATCCATCATTATTATTTTACATCAGATATATCAGATAGATCAGATATCAGTGACTTTGTTTTGTTTTGAAATCTCGCATGAATTTGCATCTGAGGTTTCAAGTTGAGATACAAACAAACTTATATCTCGCTTGCGTAGGAAACGTAATATGATTTAACCTACTCTGAAGTGACATAACTACGAGTAAATTGATAAACAGTAATGAGAGTTGGTGGCGAGTGTTCATAACACAGGTTATCGAAGTTTATCGCAAATGAAATTGGCAAACTCGGGGCAATTGAAAAGTTCGCGACGTAAATAAAGACTTACTTGAACATTAGGTACTTATACGGAATTACGACATGATTGGTAGTTCAGAACTAGAACCGGTGCTTTACTGAACTAGTTTTATGTAGTACTAGTTTTACCTACACCTAACATAAAATTTAAGTGATTCAGAAGAATTTAAAATAAGTGTTCTTAAAATCTAGCACAGAATGGATACGTTATAATTCCTTCAGCAAAAACAGTCTGGATGATTTGAGAAAGCTAGCTGCACAAATAACTTCTTTATAGATTTCTGGACGAATATATACGAAATTTGTGTTATTTAAAAATCAGTAAGCTCAATCAATAACCAATGAAAACATTACTGGTACCCTGATTGATATTGATATACTGATATACTGATTTCTGGACGAATATCTACGAAATTTGAATTATTTAAACATCAGTAAACCCATTCAATAACCAATGAAAACATTACTGGTACCCAAAATACAGGTTTAAGTTGATCATAAAAAGTCATACCCGTACAGTGCATACCCTCGATTGCAGGGCCATGTTTAGACGACAGCACAACAAGCTACCAAATTTTGTTGCAAACACACTCTTTTTACAAGAGTGCATAAAATGCCGCAGTATTTTCCTCCCATTCCCGTTAACTGCTAAGTGCAAATTGCATGCAGCACACCTACGGCGCGTTGCACACGGTGGGCAAATTGCCGAGCGGAATGGAAATGGCAACGTCAAACGCGCCCTTTGACAATTTTCGCCGCCGCGCGAGCACGCACCAGGGACGCATAAATATGTAGACCGATATAATTAAATGCGGTTTAGGGCACAATTTTTCAAATTTAATCATGTCCATAAACATGGACATGATTAAATTTGAAAAATTGTGTTGGAGACAATTGGAGTCGAAAACATGAAAGACTCGGTAATTTATGGCAATTTTCAAAACTGAGCTAAAAAAAAATGTGAAGCAATTCTTGTTCCTTATTCAAGAAAGCATATATGTAAAGCTTCTGGGTAATAAATAATTTTAAGATGTATGTGTATGGCTTACTGTTACGTACGGCTAAGCAGTGGAATTCGCTGCGAGCTCAAGTGTTCCCTTTAGATTATATCTTGGATCTTTTCAAGAAAAGAGTGAATATGTTGTTGATGTTGTTACTAGACAGACGTGATAAATCCTCGGCCACGTTGTCACTTAACATCAGATGCGAATGTGGCCAAATGTCTGGATGATAATAATCCTCCTGGCCGATTTCGACTACGGCAATCTCAACACAGATCAGCCAACAACGCAGGAGATATTACAGTGCAAGTGTGAGCGCAATACACAGGTGCACTCACTGTTCCATCACTCTCAAAGTTCGGTGAGACGGCAATCCGACATGACCGGAGAGAGATCAGGCGCAGGACCAACGGCTTAACGTGCTCCGAGCTGTTTTTGAGAAATTCATGACAGAAAATCTCAGAAACAATTTTGGCTCGACCTGGGATTCGAACCCAGGACCTCTCGGATGTAAGGCAGAAACTTTGCCACTACACCAACGAGGCAGTCAAATGTCGGAATAGCAGAATATAAAAATATACTAGAACTCAATTTGAATGAGATGAAGGATTGACAGAGATGAGTCACAAATCCACAGAGACAGCTGGCAGGGATTTCCTTCTCATTGCACAAAGCGCCGAATTTGAATCCCGGAAACAAGCCGGGTTTATAACAGAAATATGCATAATAAAGTATGTAAATGTTACAAGCGAAAAGGGTTGATGGAGTCATATTTAATAACAGCGAAGATACATGACCGCGAGGTGTTTTGTAAGACGATCGCTTGGGAACCGGCCTGCATTCGTAGGGTCATCAATGTTACGACATTGCTGAAGGTTTAAAAAAATCCTTATATTTCAAAAGCATTGTACCTACTATATCATTATTTTGCAATATTGCTTGGTGTGGCAAGTCAAGTTTTTTCAATGCTAATCTTTAAGAAAACTTGGCGTCATTGAGTCTTACAGTACCATCTAAATCGATGTGGTTTATGGTCAGTCAAGTTTTTCAGTATTAATTTAAAAAAAACTTAAAACATTATTGACAAAAACAACAAGAACATTTTAAAAGAGGAAAACAAATAAATGGCAACCCTAATCACGGCGGGGTCAGCTCTCAGCAGAAACTAGTTTATATTCATAGGGCCGTATTGATAAATAGATCCCATATTCAAAGTATTTTCTTGAATTGTACTGAAATATCGTTTTCGATTTTAGTTTGGAAACACGCCTCATCAATTAACTGTTAATAAATATTAACATAACAATAGGCACGTTTCGAAAATAGCAATAGAAGAGCTTTCGTTTCAAACAAGAGTACCTAAATGTCAACTAAAACAAGTGATAAAATAAGGGTGTTACCGCATATAAAAACATTTACAATAAAAAATATATACATACATATTCGTTAAATCAAAACACTGTGTCGTTCTAGGGCACATAATAACATTAATAACTTCAATCAAACACACTAAATCCACCCCCGCTGCACAGTGCGCCCGGCATAATAGGTGGGCGGACCAAAAGCGCAAATGATACGTCAGTCGCACATGTTACTAAATCCATAGGCCCTAGTGTGTGTCCCTGGGGGACATATTATGCACCGCACCCCGAGATTTGATGGAATAACTACAGGGTTAGTGACGATACAAAGAACTCTACTGAACAATTTTTACACGCTTTAATTAGCACCTAATTTGATGCTATCACGAATCAGATGCACTTTCATTTTGATTTTACAATAATCTATTATGTTTTGTACCTACGCCATATAATTCGGTTAAGTTCCCATAATTTTGGTTAGGTACCTGAGAGAGTAAATACAACATGGCATTTGTTTATCATCAATCTGTGTCGCCACTTGAAATTTAAAGCAAAACGCACCTGATACGCAACCTCAAACCCGAGAGAGGACGGATTAAAAACCCAATTATTTCGAAGCCAATATATTTGCATTCTTTTTGGTTTCCCAAAATGGAATATAACATTTTAGCGTTGGAAATTGATCATCGTGTAGGGAGCCGCGCCGCTGGGGATTTGAAATCCTTGTCAAATTTCAGTGGAGCCTAACGTTTTTGATTTTCGCGTGTTATATTAGAAGCCGAAGGTTCAAATTCGGGTGTGTAAGTGGAGCGCGGCGTTTTGGCGCCCCGCGGCTCGCATGTCCCACTGTGCACGTTGTACGCTACTTAATTTCGGAATAAATTCCTGCCGTTATTGAAATTCCATATTTTCAAATTACCTATTACACTACCGAGTACCGAACGCTAAAATAAAAGATTTAGAAGTCGTGAAAATTAAGCAGAAATATTTAACGACTTATGATTTTAATGCATTTCCCTTTAAGCCTTGTGTTTGGAGATGGATATTTACCCGGCATTTACCCCAACGTAATGAAAGATATTTTTTTATGGGTGAGTTTTGAATCTTAGTCTCTGTGAATATTTTAACATTAAGCAATTCAAAAAATTAAAAATATTCCAAGGTAGTGGCTTGGTTGGTTCTCTGTTAAAATAGAACCCAAAACCGAGTTTCACCAAAATCAGGCCCCACAGACACAAAAAAGCCGCCATCTTGTTTTTTTTACTAGTATAACATTGTGTGGTTGTTTTGTTGTCAAAATAGTACCAGAAACCAAGCTAGCTTAAACACAAAAAACGGTAGCAGCTATCTAGGATTTTTTTATAGTATTTCATAATTCCAGTCGTTATTTTATATAGAAATGGTCCCAAAAACCAAGTTTCATTATTGTGTTTTATTAAGTTTTTTTTTACAAATAACAGATTCCTCGAAAATCAAGTCTTTAAATTTAAGTTTCTTGTTCTTGACCGTGAGGTCACATTTGAATTTACCTACCATTTGGGTATTCACCCGGAAATACACTCAATATTTACCCATTTGGGAATGTACCCGCTGCCATCTCTATTCGTGTTATTTAATTGTTACTAGGCAAAATGAAAACCGAAAGCACATTAAATATAATTTAAGCTGCATTAAACTTGATCATGCTCGTTTAGGACGTAAAAATAATATTAACAAACTGAAAGGTTATCGAGTATAATTATTAATTAGTTATTACAGGAATAATTGAACGGGATTTCCCTTATTAGAGAGTTGCAAGTCCTGGCAATGTTTTATCTCTCAAAATTTTGCTTCCATCCAGATAAACCCAAAAAGGTCACAACCATGTAAATTTAATTATGATGTCGATGTTAACTTAATTAAATTAATATTGATTTACATACCTACTTTTTCTTATTAATAACTCTACGTAAGTAAAGAGAGGACAATAATAGCATAGTGGTTATTAAAGAAAGGGCATATGTATACGGCACAAGGCGGGCAATACACTTTCTAGTCATAACAAGTTTTCAATGGCACACGTAACGTTACATTTCCGAGATTATGTCACCGCTGTTTACGCGAACCCATTCATTACGGCTGAAAGGAAGCCGTCGCGTGAGAATCGTGTCACGGACCCTGTGCCCGGAGGGGGGGGGGGGGGATCCTCCCCTCTACCCACCCCCGCGATTATTATGCTAAGTGTCTAGGGGGAGCGGGGCGAGTTTTTCGCGCATCTGCTATTTATTTACGCGCTTTATATTCATGGACTCGTAACCGCGTAAGTCGGGTAACTCGGTTCGAACAGTGCCGTAGTTCATTTCATTACACACCGCTACAACGTTATGTTTGCAGTTAAGTGCTCTGAATTGACCCTTAATGCCAACAGGATAAGGCTTTTAAATTTTCGAGCGGGTGTTATGGGTTACCGGGCGCACCCTGCGTGACGCCCTGTCAAATGTCGTTCGATTGATTTCGCTCGCAGCTAAAGTGCTTTTTCGAATTTGTGTTTAGTACAGTAAATAACGAAGTTGAAGACACTTTTCCCCTTTGCACTTCCGCGATACATTATAAAATATGTTATCGACTTTATATTCAATGCATTTCGAACGCATTTGAATATGTTAAAATTCGTAAATTCTAAACCGGAATAAGGTTATTCAAAACGAATGCATTGTGATAGGATTAAAGAACTGCTGAGGTTCGAACATTTTAGTACGGTTGTATTTTCAAAACTAGCATTGTCATTTGTAACAAATAAAATTAAATAAAATTGAGCATAGCACGAAGAAGTAAACAGTGTAGTAACGAGATGTATTTACCCTTCCGTATTACATAATTAATTACTACGCCTAAAATATTAATTACTATATTTGACAAACTAGAGAAAGATTCAACAGCTAACATAGTCTAGCATAAATAAAATAGCATACATGTTCCCAGCCGGTCTAAGCCAGGGCACGTACGTTCAGAAACTGAATTTCCTGCTCAAATCGCTGCGATACAAGATAAACACGATAGTTCTGCCGTGCGCATCGTCCGCAAACAAATTTCACTTATGCCAGGGCTGCTAGCCTGCCTGAAATGGAAATACGAAAATACTTCAAAAATACTGCAATTCGTTACGCTTTTGTCGTTCGAAGTTTTCGTATTAATAAATAATAATAAAAAAATGGGGATATTAACAAATTGCCTAAGTCGTTCTGATCCCAAAGTACGTAAGCTTAAAAGAACCCGCGTTATGGGAATCAGAAACAACGTCATTTTTAAGTAATCTAGGGTAGATTACATTTATAAGCAAATAAAGGAATTTGAATTTGAAAGTACCATAGACACCCAGACGTCATCCGTCTGGGGATCGAACCTCAGATTTGGCGGCACTTTAGACCAGTTCGCACACTACGGAGGTCGTGAAGATGTCTTTCATCGCGAAAATATTCATCAAGATTAACAGTATGTATGTTTCCCTCGCCAGTAACAACATTAGACACATACTCCAGACTTGTGTAATCTCTTTTATTTAACTTCAGAACAAACTGTACTGGATCTTACGATAAGTTATTCAGCATAAAATTATGGCTCAAGTTTGAATCGTCTCACATCAACTCAGATGTTTGCGCTTGCACCGCTCGTGTTATTTTATCTCTCACTCTATTCCAAAATAAACTTTGTGATGTATTTGCGCAGGAATGATACTTGTTTACTCTCGCATTTTCTCAGAATGTACATACTGTGAGATTATTGAATCGCCAACTTTATGAGACTTATTTTATCACATCAAGAAGTAACTCATCAATATTTGTTTCTTCGGTTTACGCAAACTGTAGACATTGAAATGAGACACTTTTTACGGGTTATTTCGCGATTTATTTACCTTTTCAGCGTCCGTGGTCACAGGTAGATTAAGGTGTTAGTTGTCATTACATAGCTTTGAAAAAAAAAAATTAAACTACCATCACTCAAAAATATTAAGTTACTTTCCTATTCAGTTCACACAAAATGAGCTAACAGTATTCGTAAAAAGTGTCTCATTTCATACTCATCAATACTCATCCTGTTGTTGCAATCGCAGCAAAATAACTGTTAAATTTTTCGGTAGCAACCACTGGTTGCATCGACACTGTTATTCTGGTAAGATACAATTCTCAAAAAAAGTCATCTCTAAGCACTTTGGCATCTCTTCACCGGCGTCAACGTTAAGATAGTTAAGCCGCGCCTAAATGTAGAGACGATTGTGTATTTCGGCCGCTCATAATCTTCAGCGTTACGGTTCGTTCTCGCTTGGCTTCTCGTGTATGTTGAATTGTGTTGCACCGTAAAGACGTTTCGCGTCCGGAGTCTGGGCAGGAAATAAGCGGATCCAGCGGGCGCTTTGTCTCGCCGCCACTTCAGCGCATATCCGACGTGGTATACGGCTGGTGATTAGGGTTACCGACTCGAACATGAAATACAGTTATGTTCGAGTGTACTCGTAGTCGTTGGAAAATCTGTACTTTTAGTTTCAAAATCTTTGGTTCTCAAACGATATTAATTTAATAAATAAGGAGCAAAGCAAGCTCCGCGTTAAATTAATTAATCTCTGTTCTTAATTTACTAAGGTGCTTGTGGCGCAGTGGTTGCAGCGCTTTGGTAGTGATACCAAAAGTTAAGCAACCTACGGCGCGGTCATGTTTGGGATGGGTGACCATTCTGACCATTTAAGTGACGTCTATTTACAAGCGTCTCCGTGCTTCGGAAGGCACGTTAAGCTGTTGGTCCCGGTTAATATCGATAGATATTAGTCATTAAGCCTGGTCGGAGGCCCTCGGGCGGCTTAATAACATCTGACAGTAAGGTTGGTCACTCACCTTACACACAACCCTCCACCAATTCGCCCTAAGCCCGCGTGGTGGAGTATGGCTCGCACCACCTCATAGTTGAAGTGAGGCCTGTGCCCAGCAGTGGGACGTATATAGGCTGATAATGATTAATTTACTACTGATTTCAAAAGTAACAATAAGGCAACACAATCGGCTTAAGCGTGCGGTATTTTAATTGATGATAATCCTACACTGCATTATGGAAACACGAAAATTGATACCTACATAAATTCGATAAGCGGACTTAAAACCTAACATAACAAATAATTATAGACCAACAGTCCGTATAAACCGGCACCTTAATTGTAATCCACACGAAATGGCAGGAAGAAGTAATTTAAATAAGATACCTATTAACGCGTTTGAATTAATTAAAGCAGACGCAGCAAAAACAGAAAATACCAGACACATGCAACGTTTTTTTGTTGAATAATCACACATAGCACGTGAAAAAACAAACGGGAGTAATGAAATCATTAGTGGCAACGAACAAAAAGTGCATTCAGAGCGACATGTTTGAAAAACAAGAAGCGAACGAGCGCTCTGAGCGAGCGAATAAAAGCAACACGCACACACTGCTTCCTATTATTCCGAGCAGACTAAACACGTTGTGTAAGCAAATGATATTTTGACTCCCGCCATAGTGTAGCCAAAAAATACTAGCTCTATTCATTTATTGCATTTAAGTTTCTTGTAGCTACAAAACTAACTAAAAGGTCGATGATCTAGCAACATTGAAAGACGATAACACTAGTTCCATATCGGCAAGCAATAATGTTTAGGGACATGAATAATTTACAATTGAAAGTGATTCTAGTAAACAAGATTTAATAAGTGGCCAAGGAAATCCACGCAGCCATAGATATAGACTTCCGCCAACTGGTTTCTTCGTTCTGAATCGTCAGAAAAAACCGACTTTCAATTAATTCAAAATATATTCAAAATACGAGTATATCATTGAATATTCCAAATCTTTGTTTCCAATACCTACCCTAACTCAAACGCAGTTGTTAATGTGCAAGTGAGATTTGTTATCTCAAAATTAAGTGACGAAACACGAGGTCTCTGCACTACGTTACACTGATAACTTTGTTATGCCCCCTACATTATTGCATACAAATATACGCTGTTCAATAATGATAAACGTTACACGGTTGCAAAAAGTGATTTGCAAAGGAAATAAGCAGATACCTGCCTTTTGTTTTATACCTATATACACACCTATATACATAGAACCCATAGATATAAAAGAACTGCAAAATTGTGCGATGGTTCATCCATCAACAATGAATAAACACGATACTGAAATGGAATCCATTTGGATGTAACAATAACCAATCAACTATCCGATAGTAATTGATTGATGAAATTACATGTTATAGTACATGAAGTCATTTAGTTTGATGTTGCTACCGTGGATTTATTCAGATGACAGCAATAATAATAGTCCTCCTGGCCGATTTCGACCACGGCGGCCAATCTTAGCAGAGATCAGCCAACTACGCAGGAGATATTATAGTGCACAAGTGTGAGCGCAATACACAGGTGCACTCACTGTTCCATCACTCTTTAAGTTCGGCGAGACGGCAATCCGACATGACCGGGGAGATCAGGTGCAGGACCTACGGCTTAACGTGCTTTCCGAGGCACGGGGGTGTGACACCGCCACCTTCCCGACTCTGAGCTGTTTTTTTTATTATCAATATGGGTTCGCTCTTGACATCATTCTCCCTCTAGGAGGTAAAGATGTCGACGATGTAGCGAGCTTATCCAGAAGGTGCCTATTTATTTTCGCTTTGAATGAGCTCAAGTTATAAGAAAGAGGGAACACCGTTCATGACAGAAAATCTCAGAAACAATTTTGGCTCGACCTGGGATTCGAACCTACGACCTCTCGGATGTAAGGCAGAAACTTTGCCTCTGCACCAACGAGGCAGTAACAGCAAGTCCTGTTCTAGTACAACAAAACTATCAAGGCAAAAGTGACCTTTACAATTGAACTTTACCATAAAATGACTGCAAGCGACCTAACCACCGGTTGCAGAGCTTAGGTCTCGAACGGTAATGCATATAATTTCTTTGTTTGCAATGTGTGTCAAGTGCGAGCCTATTTAATGAATCACGTGTCAGTATTGCAGTTGCATAGTAGTTGCATAAAGGCTGAAGCCCGTACCAAAGATTAACTAATGGAAAAAGGTCTGTTGAAGTACAGATCTTGGCTAGACTACAGGAGTTAGAGTATAGCGATTCTGTAGTTGGTTAAAAAATATTTCAGAGCCCGAATTCGAAGATATTTTGTTTGTTTATTACAGTATATTCGCTACCAGAAAATTGTAGGTTTTTTAAAATGTGTGAATAATTAGCAGGCAGGTAGAGGAAGTCGTTAATCGCTGATGTCCCGGAGTGATATGATTTAGCTTTGAGTTATTGCTCGTTACATTTAAGGGCGGAGGATTTCCCGCAATTAAAATTAGCATAAATACAGAGTTTAGTGGGGTAATATAGTTATTAGTGAAAAATGTAGAAAGGTAAAAATTGTCCCCTCTACTGTTGGCGAAAACTAACCTAAATAGAATATTTACTTCGTGTGTGTTCAGATTAGAATTAGAATGTTGACGTTTGCGTGCTACTTGTGAATCTTTTTCCAAAAAATAAATTGATTTTGATTGACCGCGGACACTTTCAAGCTTGACTGGTGAAGTCCAATCAAATGTTTCAAGATTAACATCTGTTTCAAATAATCTCATTCGCAAACCAGTAGTACTAAGCTCCGATCTTCTAAAGGGCAGCGCATACCGAGTGCAAACTGCAGCAGCCTTGGATGGTGACCTCGCCTCTCGCCGTCGCAAGCGCCTAAGACAAATGACAGGACCGTCTCTTTGTTGCACTGCTACTTATGCAATATTACGCTGCACTGAAACTGCGTTAGCTTCCAATATTTAGCTATTAATCGGCTTTTATAGAAGACGTGAAAGACAATTGGATTGTTATTTTTTCAGAGATCGCCTTACTTCCTCAAAAAAAATATTACTTTGATTTTGGAGAATACGAGTAGTACTTCTATTTTCGAACGTATTTTGAAGAAGAGATTTTTCAAGTTGATAAGAATTCATGTTGTGATTCCAGAACTGAGATAAGCTTTAACCAAAAATGGTAGAGACACTACAGTAAAAGTAGTTAAAATTACCTTTCTATCCCGCCAAGGTATTACCATAGAGATTGGTTCTGTACGGCATTATCGCAGCGGGTTTCAACGAGCTGCCATCAGCGTCGAAATTAAATTTAATACAACGGGAACTTGTATGGGTATAGTAATAACGCTCTTAAATAAAATTAATAGCTTGTGTAGGAGAGGAACATTTTGTGGCACGCAAACTTTGAATGATAGCAGATGAATTGAAGAAACGAGTTTTAGTTAATTGACGTGAATGAAGTCCTATTTAGGAATGTTGGGTACAATGACACAAAGTATCGAAAATATTTTGAAGTCGTCTGATATTTGTTTACAATCTAAATTATTTTTAACTTGATTTTCGATGCAGGCAGAATTGCCGCGGTCACCTTGCGTTGCGTTGAAATAATAATAATAAATATACAACAACATTACATACATTGATCTGACTCCGTGGTAAGTAGCTTAAGCACTTGTGTTACAGATATCAGAATCAACAGTGGTCTGACAAATAAACTTAAATAAAAACATATAACACCCATACCAGTACAAACAGACATGTTTATGCACAAAATGTTTGTACCGTGCGGGGATCGAACCCGCGACCTTTTGGTTAATAGTCAACTTCTTGACCATTACACCAAAGTGGTCGTCAAAATATCAATATCATCAACTAGAAAATCACAAACAAGATTGTCATCGTAAAATTTGATGCCGAAAATCAGTCGACAGCAAGCTAAAATTCATCATCACTACAAACGCTAAGCAGTTGGATTTGACTTAAACTTGTAATAATTTCGCTTTAATAATAGATTTATCAATTACACAGTCGACTAGATGATACGGGTGCGGTGTGGTGGCTTTAATCTGAGGGAACGAATTCGAGGAAGCCAGCATCCGGTGTATAATTAGGACCGAGGTGGCGCGGGTATCGGGCACACACTTGGGTATTTTGCCCAAATTTTAACCGAAATTAACAGTACCAGTATCGGGTGGAACGCGTCAAGCAAGATCGAAGCATGCGTTAACACTAGCAGCAGCTTCCAAATTAGCATGCTCGAAGAATATGAGTTCCTTAAACAACACTGTTTTAGTAGTCGAGACCACCCAAGGAGCAAGGGTTTCTGAACCCTGACCCGTTTCACGTGAGGATAAGCTTCTTGTGTGGCTTCTGCATAAATTGTACGAAAGACATTTGGGACGTCTCACTCGAACGATTTCCCAGACACACCTCATAGTAAATACATAAGCGCATGTGCAGAGGGCATAATAATGACATCACAATGCTCGTTACTATCCGCGGCAGAAACAAACATGCACAATGCTTATGAATATTTACTGCGTTCTGTTGGCTTATGTGCATTTGGTACAGCCACGCATGACATGTTTGTTAATTCAATGGAATAAGGTCAACTTTTCAATGCATCTTATTGTTCTTCGCAAGGATGCATTTGTATATTCTATGAACAAATGCTTTAGTTATGAAAACATACGTTTCTAGTGGCCGTGCAGAAAATTTGCTATGCTGGAGAAGATGCCTAATCATTACGTTGGTCTCCAGCATCATAAGTAATGTCTTGGCTTCGGTTTTTAATAACTGGTAACACATTATCGAGGTGCCCTTAGAGGCTAACAATATCTGTACACAGATAATTTGCAGTGATAAATTGGAGGTTTAAACCGCATCTTAAAGTCTATAAATACTCGTGCATTTCGCAAGATTCCAAATGACGTCACTTCCCAACGATCACACACACACATATTAATCTTTCACTTGAAGCTAATGAACCGCCCGATCATGCTACAAGCATAACAGACGTAATAGTACGGTCATTTGTAACAATAGAATTGAATGCGTACTCTATGTTTATTTAGAAGACAACTGAAGTGCCAACGGTCTAAAAAATCTCCTTGGCGTGATCTTGAGCTAGAGTTAGCACGATCTAGACGGCCAGGTAGCCTAGACTACTGCAATTAGGGTTGGCCCTGACTTTTTTGATTAATATTTGTGGGCGTCAAATCAAAATATCCTAATCTGTCTGCCTGTATTTTCAAGCTTTTGTTGATCTCATGGAGCTCAATATAATTTGGGACAGTTTGACAGATTTAGGTTACCTCTCTGTAGAGAGGTCTCACGTCAAGTGTGTGGTGACGTGGTTCTGTGTACGAGAGAGAAATACGGCCCTGAGAAACAAGTGATGCTCCAAGTTGTTCCCCGTCATCTAATTAGATCGTAAGAAGATCAATAAACAATTTAACTAATTTGTAGACACAATAAACACACACATACCAATGTCCACGTCAAAATATTTTCATGCCATTATCACCATGACGGCAAGACTAAATGGCAGCCCTGTTGCTATCGGGGCCGAAGCGCAAATAGCCGTCAGTGGCGGTGGGCGAAAGTGAACGCGTCGCGCTTCACGAGCCGATAGGAATGAGTTGCGCAAGCGCAGGAGCGCGTGGCAGGTTAGGGATCCTCCACCGTAACTTTCCAGTTAAGAAACCCCCAACATGAGCCAGGAACAGCTAGTGAGATTCAACGGCTGGACGGATTTTCACATTGCTAAGAACCACTATTTTCGTATTTAAAAAAACCGCACTGAAATCGGTCCATCCGTTCGAGATACGCTGCCACAAAGTCGGGGGTTGAGAAGTGTTAAATACTTCGGCTAGTGAAATTAAAAAGCCTAACAATAAGAATATGACTTACGATGTCACATATTTATTGACCACGAGAGTGGCGATTTGACAATGACGTACATTTGCAGTTATTCACTTTTTACTCTTTATGTTGAAAATATTGCTTAAAATGTGTAATATACTTGCTGTTGATGAACCACATCAATTAACATTAAATATTCAATGAGCGTTTAATGTTGGGTCAAATGTGCGTTCTGAAAACTATTTGTCAGTTTAAACCTAGTCTAAACACAAAACATACGCAAACATAGTAATGCACCAATATCCTGACCATTTTTTTTTCGTCAGGGAAATGCTGTTCGTTTACCAGCCGCGGGGGCAGCAGTGGCTGGGGGTCATGTGGGACTCCAGGCCTCAGAGAGAGAGAGAACCCGCTGGGTAGGCGGGTTCTCTCTCTCTCTCTCTAAAACCTGACAATGCCCTCCGGTGCCATGTGAGTCGGGGACGTGGCGGGTTCACCGAGGGCCGATCCTGACCAACTCTTACCCCAAATAGGTAACTAACCTCAAATTGAAAGAATCCCATTTCAAGTTCAACTCCAAACCTCCATAACATTGTAACAAACAAACATCTTGAAGGGCCAAATTGTCTCACCGCAATTCATATTGTTCGGCAGACAATGGCCAAGGGCATGCGGGTCCGAGGTTCGATGCCCCACCACAAATCGCCCCCATGATCGCCGACATGATACGTCTCCCATGCAGCTTAATAAAGGTTATAATTTACACTTACGGGAATATGGAAGTTGCAAGCGAGAGATGTTTAGATACAAATATGAAATTGACGATCCTAAATACAAGGACTTTACAGCACTAGTTTTAACTATGAACGAACACGATGGGTGCCAATCCTATCCACCAATCCTATATACTCGTAAAATAATGTCGTTTGTGAAACTTTGCCTAAAACAAAGCTACAAAAGAAGCCCGTAAAATAACAATAAATTGAGTACGCGTTAATTACCGGATGAGAACAACACACAGCTGTAATTGGAGTTGTTTATTGTATTTTATGAGCTTTTAGTAGAAATTACCGACCACGCCACATATTTCTTGAAGTGTACCTAGATTAGTAAACTAAGTAGGTAATTGAATCAATTCTTTTTGTCAAAAAATAGGAAAAATCTCAAAAGGCTTTTAGAACTATTAAAACTGATAGAAATAAAACAAAAATATTTGGCCGCAAAGCATAACAAATGACAACTACCCGTCATTAGCACTAACTGGTAAATTAAGATGACATTCCACCACAAATAAGCATCAAGATTAGCAAGACCATCAGAGTTAATTAAAAGATACTACATTCCGTCCCAATAATTACCAAGTGACAAGTTCTCTCGTTAAAATGGCACGAGTTCCGACTTTAAAAATAAAGTTAAAACTGCTTCGATGATAACACGTCAGCTGTCAATAAGTGGTCAAGAGTGGGCCGGTGGGTAGGTGAGCGCTTATTAATCAATCACACACGGAGCAATTAGTGATAGGCCCGCCTTGGCCAGCCCTCCCCTAGGTCCGCATGCGTGCGTAGGGCTGCCTCGATTGTAAAAATATTGATTGACGATCCCATAAAACTGTATCAGATGCCGTAAACAACATGTATAAGTTGATAGGATTCTTTGTAATTAATAACTATTTGTTAACTCAGAAACAAAACTGATGCGTTACACAGTTGTTTTTTACCTGATGTTTATCGAGAACATATGAGACAATAACAACACAACTGAATTGATACTTATTTCATTGTCGAGTATAATTGTGTGCGATAAAAGTGCAATTGAATAAATAAATATACTACAACGCACATACATGATCTGACTTCGTGGTAAGGGGCCGTCCATTAATCACGTGAGGTCGTTTTTCTTATTTTTTGACCCCCCCCTCCCCCCTGGTGATATTTGGTGAGGTTTGGGACCAGCCCCCCCCCTCCCCCCCCTGGATCACGTGTATTTTTTTTGAAGTCTATGTAAAGCTATTTTTGACTGGAAAAAAATAAAAAAAATTGTTTTGATTCATATAACATTTATATGTATTTGCAATAAAATTATGAAAAAATAATAATTAGGTAATTAATGTTGTCTTCGTCCCACGGAGTTGCAAGACTTTCATTTATGGTTACAACCGGTAAAGCTTCTTCTTCACTGGCAGTTGTTATTGGGAAAGAGGCTTGAACTTCGGTTTCGTCAAGCCACTCGGCATCATCATCCTCGCGCACTACGCAGAGAACCTCCCTCCCTCGTAGCGTGAGGATACGCGTGGGCCGAACAGTTCCAGTTTCGTGGGCAGTATGGTGTCCATGGCACTCTTTAGCTCTTTTTTTAGTGCAGAAGTACTGCCCACACTGCCGACATATTCTTTCCACAAGAAGCTTACGATCCTTCTGCAGGCTAGGGCAATACAGGTCATAAGGCATTCTCATGAAACCTTCATGCGTTGGGGCAATTAAAAGTGCCCGACGTAGAATAAAGTTGGCAAACGTCTTGCCGTCATGTTCCTGAGGTTTCGGAATACATAGGCCACTGGATGTCTGCGAAATCGGGTAAGGTGGTAGAAGAAAACGTTCCGGAAGAACAGATCGAAGAGAACTCCGCAGGGGTCCACAGCAAACGCGGTCATCGCATTTCACGATCTGTTGAAATTAAGATATTTCACCTAGTTACCTAGTTACCTAGTACAGTTCACCTAGTTGAGACATTATTTTAACGTAAAAATTGCAAGGTAAACGGTTACGCATGCATTCGGCGGTAAAACATCGAAGCATCTGGCGACTGACTGTCCGGCGAGCGAGCCCAGTGGTCGGCGCGGCGCGCGGGGAGTCGTTGCCAAGCAACGGCGGGCGAGTCAATCAAGGTCATAACTACAAATCGCAAAAATTTTCGCGCCGTTCAAAATTTCGGTTCAGAAATAGCGCTTTTTGGAAAAAAATTAATAAAATTTATACACGTGATGTCTAACGAGACCCCCCCTCCCCCCTCGTGATATTTCGTGATGTTTTCCGTATCCCCTCCCCCCCCTTTTGAGCCTCACGTGATTAATGGACGACCCCTAAGTAGCTTAAGCACTTATGTTACATAAATCAGAATCAACAGTGGTATAAAAAAACTGAAATAAATACATATATCACCCAGACCAGTACAAACAGACATGTTCATGCACAGACATGTTCATGTATGCATGAACATGTCTGTGTTGAACAAATGTTTGTAAAGTGCGGGGATCAAACCTCCTCTTGGACAACTTCTTCTTCAACTTATTCTTAACCATTACACCAAAGTGGTCGTCGAATTAATAGAAGCAATGCTTTCACGGTTTCACGGTTCCCTAATTTCTGTTACAAAGTGTTGACTTAATATATATTTTAGTTCAAAAGCGTATATCAAATAAATGTGTAATACTGGACAGCCCTTTAATTCCATGGTCATGCGATCAAGCCCCGTTAGCGCTTTGTGTTTAGTACTTAGGAATGCATAATTAAAACCCTTGTAATTATCTCTTGGTAGGTAAAGTTCCGAACTCAATAATAGTCTACTTTCAATCGGTTAGTTCACACATTCTAGTACTTTACATTAAAAAGGAGATTTTTTATCTATAGATAAAAGATAAGCGTGGACAAGAGCAGTGTTTATAAATTGTTTTTAATGACAGAGAGCTATGATACTTCCCTTTCTTAGATATTGTAGCCATAAGGCATTTTAAATAAATAAATTGTTTCAACGAACACACCAATTATCTAGTAAATTGGATAACGGATAGAAATACTTGAATACTTATAAACACTCATGACTCGGTACAAATGCTCGTGCTCATCACAAAAACATTTGCCCCTAGGATTCGAGCCCGCAACAGCCGGTTTTTTAGTCCGGATTTCAGACCACTAGATCAAAGCTGTCGTCAAACTTAGCTGGATATCACAGCAAAAAACAACCCTTTATAACGGAAGGAGCGTTTCTAGTAAATTGTTGCAAATTTTTCCGAACCGCCAGGCCTACTCCTGCGTTTAATTGCACGTGTATAAAAAGATTTCTTCACGAAGGCAGTACGAAAACGAACAAAAACATCAGGAATCCAAAATACACATACTGCTTATAATGATGAGTAGACGAATAGCATGGTTGCCAAAAATGTTCAAGTTTTTGGCAGCGGTTTCAATGTCATCGGATTTACTTGAAGAAAGACAGCTCACGAAGTGTCGCCAATGCAAAATGCAATGTTCGTAAGTCAGATTTTTGCGGAAATAATCAGAATGATTTTCAAGCTATGAATCTATTACGGATTCTTTTTATTTACAGAAATAATAATTACATTTACTTATTTGCTTACTGTTCTTTACATTCGAGTGAACACCGCCAATGTGACTAGCGCTTTACGAGTGCTATCGCGACACATTAGCATAATTTACATTTCCGACGTACACACGACGTTTCATCAATGTAACCACTACAGCATCTTGTTCACTTATAATAGCGGTGATTTTCCAACTTAAATAGGTTGCCTGGATGTGCCGTCGTTTGTACAGACGGCAGCTCATCAGGCTATTCTTTTTTGTAGCAAAACCAACTTTGTCAAAGCGGCACAAGATACCGTGTTACCCTTGCTGTAGTCCGTAGGTACACACGGCTACCCATCAAGTTAGGCACTGCGGTATCTTATACGTACATAATAAGGGTGATTTTGCAACGAAAATAAGTAGCTTGACGTGGAGCCGTGTGTACGTACGCACGCATCCGCAGAGAACACTGGACCGACTAATGACCTCCATCATTGCTGCGTTTTTTATTAATTACAACCGTAGCCTGCCATTATATTGTTCCAAAGAAATGCTCTCTGTTTACTGCTCTACATTTGTGTAGCTGCTCAAAGGGCATAGCATAACTGTTATGTCTTCCGCATTTTTTTAGTCCATTGGTATAGGCAATAATACACTAAGAGCGAATGTCACCAAACAGGAATACCTAAGCATTTACAGGAGGTTATCTTAGGGTTTCGAGAGTTTTTGTAGTGTATGTTAAAGTGACATGGTTAATCGAAGTTTGTTCCAATTCCAGTTTGATCAAACCGCCCTAAATAAGCTCTAGATTTAAGATAGTTGTTCAAAGGGGCCTAGTTCTACAAATTGAGCTACTCTAAATTTCAACCGATTTCATCTAATTAATGTGTCCTTGTATGGCAGTGAATGCATTTGCTACGTAGTTGATATCGGTTTAATTAATATTGGTCGGGGAACTACAGAGTAAGCTCAAATTAAGCTATTTACCAGGTCATTGTGCGTGTTAAAATCAGGCACAGTTCAGTAATACTATAATAGTCTAGTAACATCTAAAAATATATTAAAATAATAGCGGATCGAATGCATTAAGGCAACGTACATTGATAATAATGTATCCATATTAAAATTAGGTACATACACATGAACCGAAGTACTAACAAAAATGAAATTACTCGATACATTCGAGCAAAAACTTGCTAATTAGCAAGTTCACTTATGCGTTCGATAGAGACAGATTGCACAGCGATAAAGTAAGCGATCGTGGGAACCGATTCTGAATGTCACACCGATTCACTGATTAGTTTGACGTTGACATGTCTCGGTTTATTGATTTATCCGGTAATCGCACTGTAAGAATGCATGTGCAGTAACAAGTTGTCAAATTGCATTGCTGATGCTTTTCATTTTATAAATAGTGACATTTTATTTTGTGTATTGGTACATGTGTGCAATAACATGTATTAATATTGTCAAGCTGAAAATAATATTGTTTATATGACTTAAATAAAATCTAAACAATACGGACTATACATGCAAATTATGATTTACTGAAATGACCTAGTATACCTTTCAAAGAACTATCAATAACGGATTATTTATATGCTACACGAGCTTTCACTTGCGCAGTAAACTCTATGGCATGCAATTTTATTACCACTACATTTATAACTTTTAAGATACTAATCTTGTACTTGGTACAGCACGTACACTTCATGCTACAAAAGAGGGTGCAAGATTTGAAACTGTTTATAAAAAATAAGGTTTTTTCAAAAAATATAAGCGCGATGTCGGTTAAGCTCTTATGAATAACAATAAGCAAACATCAGTCATCATCAGCAATATTTTGTCGACCACCTCTATTTTTAGTTCTATGCGTGAAACTCAAAGCTCAAATCTACGATTGCATTTAAACAAACACTACACAAGAAAGTGCGTGCGATCCGAATCTGACCGGTCCGCTATCAAATAAACTTGACCGATCGGGCTCACCATTCACTCGCCGAACCTGTCTCGTTTCCACTCCGTTACGGCGAATAGACCGAATGAATAATACAATGGCGTTTACGCACCAAAACCGGTATGTGTGTCTAATAATAATACAACGCCACGTAATGTGTAATTTTATTGTCGTATGATTTTATAAGCAACGCTTTTAGTGTTTTATTGCGCCTCAAGATGACCACTAACGTCTTTTTTTATTTTTAGGTTATATTTCTCAGACGCTATTTATGAATGTTTATCGTCATTTTTTACATCACATTTTTGAAACCTGTCCTCAAACATTATCTTGGCACACAAGTGTATGGTCTGTTTATCATTAAATAATGCAGCTATATAAATATTGCACAACGTATCGGAAGTTTCGTACCGATAACCTCCGACCCATTTCAGAGTCGCAAGCCGCTCGTGCCGCCATCAACAGGAATTATTATGCGTGCCACCACGCTTTTGATGCTACTGTAGGGTTTTGCATAATGCTATTAGGTGTCATTCTTAATCATTTAAAAATCAGTCAAATAATGCTACAATAATAAACCTCAAGAGACACTTAAAACCGCGTAACATTCATCATTAAGGACATCCTTACAGTTAAAATTATTTACCAGTTCATTATACTACAAAAAGGTTTGCACAATTGGTAGAGTACAGAGCAACTTAGCCGTTGCCAATATAACAAATGTTTTGATGTCAAGATAAAGATAAAACTTAAATAAATGTTAGCACCCTTTTAATTTCCAATTCTACAATGTACATTAAAATAATCACTGTTTATGTAATGAATAAACAAATGCGAATTTATATCGTAATTCGATGTCGAAAGCCCTAATCGCACGTATATTTAGCGAGCGTCGCGAGGTGAACGCACCGCTTTATTTTGTAACTATCGCGCTATTCGCCTGAAAGACAACCGGAGATGTGTAGAACGATATCTTTGCCGAGAGAGATAAGAAAGTGCGGTGCTTTTGGTCTTTTTCTTTTTCAACCGCATGTGTGCGAGACAAACTGATGAAAAAGCAAACGCGGATTTCAGGACCATTTATAATTTTACTGATGCATCCGAGTCATCAGGTTCAACGTCTGGTCAGCGTTCCGTGTCAGAATACTACTTGTGGCTATGTGTTAGCTTTGATGTTGTATCTCAAACGTCTAACACGTTCAACGCCAAGTGTATATGTCATAATAATACACAATTTTTATTAAAATTGGGTTTTGTATAATCCGCATATAAAATGCTCAAATTCCCCCTTACTTTTAATTAAATGTTCCTTTCAGCGAAGGTTGTCTGGAAGCGATCGCTTCAAGCGATAAGACCGCCTAAATTGTACATCTTTCTTTGTTAAAGTTGTCCTGTAATTTTTGTTTTGTGTTGTACAATGTTAATCTATCTATGTACACCCAAGTGCAACTCTCACAGGCCAGTGTATATTAGGTTATACACCGTCAGTAGTCAATTTCATGGGCCGGTGTATCAGGGAAAATACACCGGCCCGAACTTTTTGTATGGTTAATATTTAAAAAAAAACACGTCTTAATGTTAAACAGGCCCGAGCAAAGACACGGAACGGTCGCTTGGAGTCGGCACCATCGGCGCTTAATTTACTCTTACTGTTCTGAATTCCCATGCAAATTTTACAAGTCTTATGTTATGTGTTAACTTTTTACGAGTGCATTCATCTGGAGCACGCCGTAAAATCGTTGGTTATCGATTATATTATTATAATCCATTGTTCTAAAGCTAATCTTTTGTTTAACATGCTGGTTTACTATTAACACAATCAATTTAGAAACGTAAACAAACGAAACGGTTGTAACGCGACTAACAAAACAATGTCATTTCACAGTTGTTTAAAATCAAAACACAGCAGTAATTGTATAAAGCCCGTTTTAGACATTCTTTGTTTAGTGCTAACAATAAAATTAAATTACACATATTTATTCAAAGCTGCACTACTGTACTTGCAAAACGTAATTATAACTACATATGTATTTAAGTATTAGGTACTTCTGGAAGCTATAAAGATCCATTACATATCATCCGTTATACGTAAATGCATCATAATACTACAAGCGCCTACACAAAGGACACTCGATGTATTAAGCGCAGTTAAACTAAGTAAATAATGTAACAATACCAATATGGTAGCTTGTTTGGTTTCCGTAAGTAATATAAATACTTTGTAAATACAGGAACAAAGCAAAACAGTTTCTTATTTATATACTGAAGCTACTGTTGACATTGCGATATATTAATATTACATAAGCGATGAGAAGGATGACATGAAAATATTTGAATTAATAACAAGTAAACAGATACTAGTAAGCGTTAACTGAGTATTCGTGGACGGTTAGTGGGTTCATGCTATCACTGTTACTGCTGATAAGGACGAAACAAATCGGTTAATGTCGGTTGATGATAAGGCGGCACGTACTTATCATAGTGACTAGATCTTAGTTAGAAGTATCATGCATGAGTCTTACTAATAATATTAAGCATGCGTGGAGCTAGTCACACCATGTTGTTGAAATCAAAACGTTTCAAGAAACTGTTCTTTGTAGTGGTTTGGGTTAGTTCACAAGATAAGCAGCAAAGAACAGCAATCATTAAAATCAAAGCAAACATTAAAATGAAATAGCGCAGAATAAACTGGAATAACATTGTCGAGTGCAACACAGATAATAATATTTGCCATGAAAATCGTGGAAGGGACAACCCGCATGACAAGGACAAAATGCAGATGCAGTGTAGGAAGTAATGCAACAACAGCCCGCGGAGCAAGCCAATAAGTAGAAGAGCAAAAACTAGTTTACTCAACGCTAATGCATTCTTCATATATAACATATTGCGTTATTTTATGAGTTGCTCTTTACGATATTTACTAAAAATGCAAGCTTTATCATCGATTGTAAAGACAGTACATATTATGAAACAAGACAAAGGAAAAGTAAAAAAAATCGTGCAGTGTCATCCAAACTAAACGTAAAAATACAAAATATCAGCTCAATTAGACATTGGGAATGAGTCAGTGAGAAATTTAGTTTGCAAGATTTGATAACAATCAAACAACCAAGTAAACACAGTAAGAGGTGAAACTTAATACAAACTTGTAATATACTACTTGGTACATTTAATAAACTTAAGAACAATCTCAATGCGCAAAAGAAGCCGCAAATATGCAAATACAAACTTGCCGACTTATCCGAAGAAAAATATAACTTGAACTTGAATTCTCGTTGCATTTCCAGGTAACGGCCACGGACGAACCTATAATGCGAGGGAACCGGATCGCAACGCGAATATATCTGTGAGATGCATTCGGCATACGGGTTTTACGAGAAAAAAGTCTTGTTATTGAATGTATCGGAAGATAGCTTTTATGAAATTTAAATATCCCTTGCACATTAAATCATTCAGTCACAGCAAAACCTGTTTGATCTATAGCATAAGTTAAAGATCAGAGATAACGCGACACAATCAGTCATTATAACGCCAATAGGAAAAACTAAGACAATGCTGATTGAAATCAATCAAATGCCATTATGATCTCAATGCTTCAAGGGTAAACAATTAAATTGATGAGACGGAAAAGAAGCATAAAAATTCAACCAACCAATATGGGAGAGATCTTGGGGCGAATTCCGAAATGCTGGCTTGCAACGTGTGTAAAATTTTATGAGAAGAAATTCGCCGTGTGCGACGCCAGGTTATTGCATCTGGGCAAATAGTTCACGGGGCCGCCTCGCAGATATGAAAATGCAGGGATCAGTGCACGTATTAGGTGCATTCGGCGCGGAAATTGAGCGTGCTAGACGTCGAGATTGCTTTTAAATCGCATTACTGACGCCAGTGGATGCGCAAATGCAAGAGGAGATCGGGCCTCGTTAATTATCGTACTAATTTAGGCCCCCGAAACAGGGGTTAGAAGTTAGAATCAGCGGCAAGGAGGCAAATATTCAATTAAAAAGCTAGACGTGTGAATGGCGTTGTTCAGTCAAAGGGCCAGCTGTTTGATTGAACGGCTATTTTAACCATTTGGCTGCGACATTTACAGCACATCAATCAATCTCCATCTAAATAACATGCACATGCCAATGTGTACATAGTTCTTCGTGTTCAAATAATGGTAACAACGACAATATCACACGAGACTACAAAACCTTTTTGCGTCAACCACTGATTATGATTTTGCTTTTATAAACATTTGAGATCCATTAATATCCAAGATATAATTCAAGGTAGTGTTAATTTTAATACGTTAATAAAATATTTGTGCTCTCTTTAGCCTAAGACACAGGTTTATAACCTAGTTCAGGTATATATCTTATTTTAAACTTATATAAATTTACTATTGTTCATTCGAAACGGAATAAACGATTATTATTTTTACAATTATCGATACATAATAGCAGTGAACATGCTTGCTGTGTCGTTTATAACCATAACATACTGTTAAACGTGCAATGAAAAACGTATGATAGCGTAGTTAAAAATAAAGCCACAATTAAATTATCGCGTCAGGTCACCTCGACACATCTGCTCACTCACACTTTTTATATTCACGACACGTGGTGCCAATGATAAAAAAATTAAAGGCACACAATAAAACGATGACGGTATCGCCCGTTCACGATAAATCTTCGATATGTCAATGAAATTTATCATCGTTTAAAAGTTATTTCCAAAAGCGGTCAACGTAATATTATTAACACTTGGAAAGTGTTAAAAGAACGAAAAAGATTTGAAGGAAAAGTGTAAAGCTGTTATTTTAAAGATTACGAAAGGAAACATTTCTAACGAGGTGTCTAAGTAAAGAAAAACTTGTTCAAAGCAAATCTGAGTCACCATCACCATCGCATCACACAGATAACACAGACCAGTCTTTGTCCATAGATCTTGGAGAATTTCAACGACTTCCTAACAGAGCAAAAACTTGCTGGTTCTTCTAACTCGGTTGTAAGTAATTCAATAGGCTTTACTCAGAGAGCTTGGAGTAGATAAAACAAAGAATAGATAAATAATTCAACGCATTAAACCGGAAGGCTAACAACAAGGTGCTGATCGCACCTGCCAACTATTCCTAGAGCTTTACTTTTTAATGGCAAATAAATTCAGCTAACGAGTATAGGAGATAATAATTCCTTCCTTCATTACATTACTTGAAGTCGTCGACCAATTTGAATCATTTACTGAGGGGAATAACAAACATGACCTATCATTTTAGTGATCAAGTTCTGCGCTTGACAGGATATGTTCACTAGGTCATTTTAAGTATTTTTAGTCCGAGCAAAAAGGATTTCTTTTCTTCTGGTGGGGGGTAGGGGGCTACAAAGATGGCCGCTGCCGACAATTTAAAAAAAAAATCTCCTCGTATACTTACAGCTATTATAGCGATATTGGTGTCATTTTCGTATAAACCGAAGCCGTAGAATTCATTTCTGATATTTATTTTTAGCACTTTCATACATTTTTTTTAAGAAATAGTAAAAAAAGTGAGAAATTGTATTCAGTATTTTTTGTTTAAGAGCCTGTCAGTGGTACGTTTAATTATAAAAAAGAAAATAAAAAATATGAGAAGAAAGAAAATTTTATGCTGATTCTAAAAATATATACTTTAATAGACTTATCTAGTATTTAAATGTAAAAAAAAATATATTTATGCAGCAGCGGTGATGTGCAGTATTTAAGTTTATCGATCATATCTGCAGAAATAATCGAAATCTCAATTTATTTTTAATGTAACAACTGTATTTATTTACAATATCAAAAGATAAAATATAAACCTGTGTTTGTTAGCTTACTTGTTCACTTATTTTATAACAATTAGTGATATCATAATGAAAGTTACAAAAATCGCTTTCCATATGAAGATTCTCCTCGAATCCTCCATTCCCATTTCATTTTATCTTTTGACATTTGATTAAATGACTATGGGACTATTCTAAAAGCAGCACTTCTGAAACAAAAAAAATAATTATCTAAATCGCTTCAGTCGTTTTCAGTAATCAAGGAACAAATATATTAAAAATGAACGACAGACAGGCACCAAGAAAGATCTTGGTGTCACAATTTAAACCCTTTGACCGCCACAGCTTTAGCAGCAACTTAAAAAACTTTTGACGGCTATAGCCGACTATGGCTGTCAAAAGGTTAGGTAAAACAGTTATGATTAAAGTAAATTTATAGTATCTAATTATTAATATATGAAGACGAAATACATAGTTACAACATAAATCACGCCTTTATCCGTGATGGGGAAGGTAGAGCGGTTACGCTACGTCTGACAAGTTTCAAGGGTTATCTGACGAAAATGAAAATAATAGAAAAATTTGAAAAATAAAAATAACACTGATTAGACAGACCTTAGCAGAGCCTAGTGTTAACATAATCCGGCACAGAAACATAGTTCTGTGCATTTTAAATTTCTTTTTATGCAGTTGCATCTATTTTTGCATGATGTTTTGCATCTGCACCGGGTAAGTTCTAGGCAAACTGTTGCTACATCTGGTAAAACAGACCAGCGAGGTTTCCAGACGTTTCCTTCACGAATCCAACCCCAAGATGACGGACAGGGAAGATTTTGATCGGGAATTAACGTTTGGCCCCAAATATGCACACCTTGGTACATTGCTCTTAATGTGTGCTGATGCAGAGCGCCTTCTGTTGGGGGTATATTTTCCAGCTGTCTGTCTTTCTTTGTGAAAAGATATTTTCGACACTCATTAACGGTGGTACAGGGGCTTGAGCTGTGAAATAAAATTTGCGGACATTGTTTATATTATGTAGGTGTGGATAAGAAATTGATGTTATATAAGAATGAATATAAATTCACTAAAGGTCTCTATAGCGTAGAGGTTGAGCGTTCTTAATTTTACTATTCATACTTACCGATCGTACATTGTGATGATAAATTTCTGAATGAAACTATCTGCTTCTGCCAAGTTTTGTTGTACCAATGCTTTGAACCCAAGTGTTGCTTCCGGGTAGGCAAACCAGGCGTCAAACGCGCTCTTTTTGCCTCTCCCATGAAAAGCCGACACAGTGTCACATCCAGTAAAGGCATGAAACACAGGCAATACTTCAGCCCTATCAAATCCTAAAAAAATATCAGTAATTAAATTTGGGACGTCGATGGGTTGAAATTCAGATTCATAATGTATTTATCATCACAATGTACGATCGGTAAGTATGAATAGTAAAATTAAGAACGCTCAACCTCTACGCTATAGAGACCTTTAGTGAATTTATATTCATTCTTATATAACATCAATTTCTTATCCACACCTACATAATATAAACAATGTCCGCAAATTTTATTTCACAGCTCAAGCCCCTGTACCACCGTTAATGAGTGTCGAAAATATCTTTTCACAAAGAAAGACAGACAGCTGGAAAATATACCCCCAACAGAAGGCGCTCTGCATCAGCACACATTAAGAGCAATGTACCAAGGTGTGCATATTTGGGGCCAAACGTTAATTCCCGATCAAAATCTTCCCTGTCCGTCATCTTGGGGTTGGATTCGTGAAGGAAACGTCTGGAAACCTCGCTGGTCTGTTTTACCAGATGTAGCAACAGTTTGCCTAGAACTTACCCGGTGCAGATGCAAAACATCATGCAAAAATAGATGCAACTGCATAAAAAGAAATTTAAAATGCACAGAACTATGTTTCTGTGCCGGATTATGTTAACACTAGGCTCTGCTAAGGTCTGTCTAATCAGTGTTATTTTTATTTTTCAAATTTTTCTATTATTTTCATTTTCGTCAGATAACCCTTGAAACTTGTCAGACGTAGCGTAACCGCTCTACCTTCCCCATCACGGATAAAGGCGTGATTTATGTTGTAACTATGTATTTCGTCTTCATATATTAATAATTAGATACTATAAATTTACTTTAATCATAACTGTTTTACCTAACCTTTTGACAGCCATAGTCGGCTATAGCCGTCAAAAGTTTTTTAAGTTGCTGCTAAAGCTGTGGCGGTCAAAGGGTTTAAATTGTGACACCAAGATCTTTCTTGGTGCCTGTCTGTCGTTCATTTTTAATATATTTGTTCCTTGATTACTGAAAACGACTGAAGCGATTTAGATAATTATTTTTTTTGTTTCAGAAGTGCTGCTTTTAGAATAGTCCCATAGTCATTTAATCAAATGTCAAAAGATAAAATGAAATGGGAATGGAGGATTCGAGGAGAATCTTCATATGGAAAGCGATTTTTGTAACTTTCATTATGATATCACTAATTGTTATAAAATAAGTGAACAAGTAAGCTAACAAACACAGGTTTATATTTTATCTTTTGATATTGTAAATAAATACAGTTGTTACATTAAAAATAAATTGAGATTTCGATTATTTCTGCAGATATGATCGATAAACTTAAATACTGCACATCACCGCTGCTGCATAAATATATTTTTTTTTACATTTAAATACTAGATAAGTCTATTAAAGTATATATTTTTAGAATCAGCATAAAATTTTCTTTCTTCTCATATTTTTTATTTTCTTTTTTATAATTAAACGTACCACTGACAGGCTCTTAAACAAAAAATACTGAATACAATTTCTCACTTTTTTTACTATTTCTTAAAAAAAATGTATGAAAGTGCTAAAAATAAATATCAGAAATGAATTCTACGGCTTCGGTTTATACGAAAATGACACCAATATCGCTATAATAGCTGTAAGTATACGAGGAGATTTTTTTTTTAAATTGTCGGCAGCGGCCATCTTTGTAGCCCCCTACCCCCCACCAGAAGAAAAGAAATCCTTTCTGCTCGGACTAAAAATACTTAAAATGACCTAGTAAACATATCCTGTCAAGCGCAAAACTTGATCACTCAAATGATAGGTTACCTATGGGCGCATGTTCTTATTCCCCTGACTAATTAGAAGGTTACATTTTAGAATCGCACATTCAGAGTAAAGTAAATAATAAAACCGTATTATCAGGGTGAGCAATAAATTCGCATCACCATTGAGTTCACGTCAGAAAATGCAATGGATTTCCCTGTTATTGTAGCAAGGCAAGGGTTCTGAGACAACTGTTTCATAATAATTTTCTATTGAATACTGACGCACGCAAGGTGTTATTGGTAATACTGGTAATTCACATGAGCTCCTGTTGAAAAAAGCTAATTATGGTTCCACACAGCAACATCCCGGTTTATTAAAATAATGTTTGAAGTATGCAATATACACAAAAAATTTAATGAAAAACTACTATTACATAATAAATAATAAAATGGAATTGTAATTATTCATGTTGCCGACATTGAGCAACAAAGAAAACATAGGTGTTTCGTCTACTACGAGTACTATCTGCGTAATTATTTACCAAATAAATGTTTCCAATACGGTTAAAAATCAAGCATTAAATAAGAAAGAAATATAAAAAGAAACTGTCGAAACTCAATACGAAAGTGTTTAGGGGGGGTAGGTTAAAAAAAATCAGTAATTCAAAGAATCTTTCGATAACGTTTGGGGATGTATAAAAACAAGACCCTTTTTACTTCACAGCAACAATAAGTGCCCCAGCGTAAGGGCGACATCCATTGTAGAATTCTAACAATAAAAAAAAACCTTAACTTTTTGTAACACCCGACGGGGTGGTGTTTTTTACACCATACCCAAAAAAGCGCCAAATTTTTTTGGGGCTTCTCTTACCAGGTTTCACATAATCCTGGCGCGAAAACTGAATACGATCACTGGAAATCCATTGAACGTCGTTCACGGTTCCCACACGCATGCATGGTGTTTTAGGGCCGAGGTCGGGATAATCACCTCGGTCGATGGCGTAACATAACTTCATAACCCGTCGGCGCCTCGGTCAGCTCCTGGCCGGTGCACTGCACATCCTTGTCGGTCACACACATAACATCATAATCTCACGCGTTTGGTTACGATCGAGTCGTTCACTGCACACACTGTGTCACTGTCACGTTCGGTCGCAAGAGGTCCGAGCGGCGTGCGCGTTGCGCTATCAACGCCGATGCATTGGCGGCAGTGTGCGCCGCGCTCCCGGGCGCGCAACAGCTGACGGGAGGAGCACTCCCCCCCTTCCCGAGCCGCGCGCGCAGCCAGTGCGTGCGCCTCGCCCCCCGCACCGCAGCACCGACACCCCGCGCGTCTCACCCCACCTCTAATCCATTATTTACGGACGGCCGACCGGTTTCAGGCGCGTTCGTTCTGCCCGCCGCTTCACGACGATCGTTCAAATTTAATGCCCTTCCTATGTCCGGCCTCTAATGCGATAAGATTACGGTCGTCGGGCTTTGGGCTCCGGCACGAATCAGGAGCATCGGCTGTTCGTGGATGACTCGTGGGACAGACATCTCGAGCACCATCGATGTACGGAATGCCAAAGATGCTACAATAAGCAGCATTCGACGAGACTGTTGCCAATGATGACTCAATGACGTGATGGATATGACAAGAAGCGTGGGTGAACGAACTGCAGGCAGTCATCGACTGGTACTGACAAGCGCTAAAAAGCCTATAACCCAAAGTAATATTCTGTTGTAAGCCACAAATACAGTTTTGAAGCAGTAAATCAACGTACCGGGCCGTAAAACCGTAGTAAAAATAGTATTGGTTGGATATCGAATACAAGATTTTAGAGGTGCATTCTTATGCAGTACTTGTTCATCAACTTATAAGCATTTAAAGACAGTGTTGAAATATTTCTCGACACTTAAACTTTCACAGACCCCTTCCTCATGCACGCTGAATTTATCTTAGCATTTATCTCATTTCCGTGAAAAAAACTTAAAACTGAATCCTTATCTTTATTTCTGAGAATATCACCAACCAACACATGTGCCAACTCTACGGTACTCCATTTTTCGAAGAACGAAACGCAGTGTAGTTTCTCAGTCACACCCTAAAATAATGTTAAGTATGGATTCTACGTCAACTCTGGAAGTTAAACCTTTCTTTTATTGACGAAGATATCAAAAATATCACTGCACATGCAGTTGAGAAGAATGACAATATGACAAAATTGTAAAATCCAAGATGCGCAGGATTTACGGCAATATTTTGTCAATAAACAAAACAACACCAAGCAACTATCCAGATTTGGTTTAAATTTGTTACGATTGACATGACACATGGGTTAATCTCAATCATAAGAACATTACAGTTTATTATCATAAACCCGGTAATAAATTCTATGCGGGGGAATAGAAACGTGGATTAGTATTTGGGGCACGAAAGAATATCTCCAGACCACCACGATGAATTGTGCCATTAGTGTATGAAAGCTTTGCTGATGAGCTGATTATTTTTTTCTGGAATGCGTTAGATAATATGATATTGGATACACCAAAACGTATAACAAGATAAAGAACTTGGATGGAGGTCTGAAGCAGCAGAGGGTGGTGGTCTGCCGTGTCTCATTACAAGTTCCCAGTAAGATTAGCGCCAGGCGAGTGGGTCCCGAGATACCTACTCAGGGAGGCTTTTGGACAGCCATAGAAATCACGTAGTTCGCGGAACTTTGTTACCTGTGGTGCGGCGGCAACGCATCGCCGCCAAGGTGAACGTTCGGGCCAAGGACGGCCCGGTCTGCGGGGAGGGGGCCGGCCGCGGCCCCCGCGACCCCATTCTCTCCCCGGACCTCAGTAAAAACGATCCGAACCTTCAAAGACGGGCGGTGCAACCCAGTAAAAAAAGGGCCCGACGGAACAAATACAAAACGCTCAACACAAAAAAGAATACAAATACCGGGGTCTCGGGTAACAGAACTAGTTAGGCCGTTCTCTGACGGTTGTCGAAATGTACGGTTCGCGTGTCACCTGCGCCTACGCAGACAGGTCACGCACCGAGACCGCGCGTGTTTCTATGATGTAATAGACGAGCGATAAAAAACGGCTAACGGAAGAGGCGCGGAACCGGCCGCATCGGCGACGGTCCACTAATCACCTGCCATTTTGAATTTTCGCAGCTAGAAAAGCCGGAATGATAGAATATGCTCGGTCATTAATATTCTAAAGAACGTCTCCATTTCAATTATTCATGCCTTCTTTCTTATTCGTGAAACGCCATCGTTTTTCTAGTCATACATAAAATAAAAACTAGTAGCGACAGGCGATAAAATGTCAGGACTGCTTCCTTCCAACCAGTTCAGCAACATATTGTTGTAATTTTCTCAAAAGAAAAAGTTGTGGTTAGCGCAACATGGGTTGCAAAGTATCCTATCAGAAGTATCAAATCGAATTTCATTGTGCAGCAAAAAAAAAACAGGATTATAACCTTCTATATACATCTGTGTTCACAATGTTCGATGCAGTGCAATAACAATATTTACGAAGTTCATATCGCTGATCGGAAACACGGCAATGAAGTCCTGGTTGCAGTTATGCGGCGAGTCTATTGCGCGTATTACATCACCGTTCATAAATAGAATCTCCTGGAGACGCGGTACTTGCGTACAGTGCGTGCATAGGCGTTACACTCACACTCTTCTGACCAACGCCGATAAACCAGAGGGAAAAGGACAAAGCAGTGTTACAGTTAAGCAGGAACTCTATTTATATGCAAATATAACCTCGGAGTCGACACCTGTTTGCGTATTCTCGACGCTCGCTTCGCTTTGTGGCAACACTGTCTCCGCAGTATCCTTATATTATTATAAAATACAAAACTTACTTTATGTAAATTGAAATTTATTTTCACGCAGCTAATCATTGCAAAGGGTACACTTAAAAAAAATCAATAAACGAACAATACCGATGGTCTTCTTAGTAGACTCTTCTCTGGTCTAGAGGCCCCTAGAGCTAGTTACAGACAAATTTGAGATGGCTATGTTAACTATCACGTTCGGGCTTATATTAAATTCAATGTTAGCGAACGCATCGTTATCTATTTCCCCTGCGGTTTCGTGCAGTCACGTCTCTCCATTATCATATTTCGCCCTCCCACGTACCCTGGAGTTGGCGAAGACCCGGTCCGGTGGCGTACTCGTTCATTTATCATACTTGGTCCTGGTCTGAGTGCGTTCCTGTGTACGGCTGCCCGCGCAGAAACGTTGTTTATTTTGTTTACACGTGTGTTTTGCTACGTCTGCGCTTATGAAGTGCTCTATGAAATCAATAGCATTAGCATTTACTTCGTGTATGGTATGGTTTCTCTTTTGTTTGGGATTGTCTTTTTGTTCATTTATAGAGACGCTTCGCATTGAAGTAGAATTCAATATGTATCAAATTCTGCTCGAATGCTTTTTATTTATTTACTATGATGAAGTAGCAGAATATGTATTTCCGCACGTAGATTGTGACAGGTTATTGGTATGCAGATGAGAAGACATCAGACGGAGTGCCGCTATCCGTGTCGCGGTGAGCGTGTGAAACATTTATCTGCGTCCACTTTATTGTTATCTTAAAAACTTGCAAAGTGAGTGTAAAGGACCGTTTTAGCTATTTGTCAAGTTTATAGTAGCCGTCCGAATTTTGATGGCTGTTTATTTGACCTCTGGACTAATTTGGTTGCGGTCAAAGAATTGTTTAGTAGTAATGCTACGCATGTGTCTGGCCGAGATATGTGGTGGCTTCTGCTTTTTTATTATGATATTTTGAGGCACAGAAACGTATTGGATTGGATTGGTATGCAGGAGCGATGCAGTGCTATCCGTTTATCGTGTGAACAATCATAATATCGCGGGTGCGACGCCCGCGCCGTCCTTCCCTGCCCTTTCGAACGGTGCTAGCGAACTACACACGACACGAAACGATGATGCATTGAGAACTTCGTTGATTGTGAATCATTATGAAGTATTACAGCGAGAAAGGAGTCTAGTTTATTTTTTATCGGATTTTTTGTATGACGTATACGTGTGACCATTTTCTGACAAATCATAATTGGTTTCTAGAATCTGGTGCTTAATATTGTCAACATAGGCACGTGAATCACGACCATAGCGTAAGTCGAACGTGTTTGATTTACATTGTTTTGACAGACGCCCGGTTAATTTGCGTAACATAAAGCGTCTGTGTAAAGTCAATAATCTTATGACTTTCATCGAACTTAGCGCTGTGTCGAGAATTCGTGACGCCAATGACCTCCGGTTTATGACTTAAGATGACGCATAATTACCTTTTAGGCCGGCAATTATTCGCATATTAGTGAATTAGGGACCACACTAAAAACGGATACATTCAAAGCCGGATAAAGATGGAAAAACATATCTGAACCGATGTTCTGAAAAAAAAATTCAACTACGTCGTTGGCTTGAATTGAAATAGACTCAGTAGATAATTTATTTCTTGCCAACGGTAACCATATTTAAAAAAATAAAAATCCAAATACAATTTCCTTAGGACTGGATTCGCGGGAATCCAATGAGACTTTTAATCAAGGCACTCCAACACTCCAAGTCAGCTTTAATAGGTGCAGATTAAATATCCTCGTTTCTGGCAGACGGTGTCTGTTAATTCGCTACCTCGCCTAAGAGCGGTCTGGTACTCTCAGGTATGACTAGCTGTATTTCTTTGTTTGGCAGGTTGGTTAAACCTGCGTTTTACTCATCCAAAGTGGATCCATTCTTTCGTTACACTACTAGAATTTTTGATATTCTTCGTCGTCGTTTTTGGTTTTATCATGCATTTCTTTTGATATAGGTAATAATAATTGATTTTGTTGGATTCTAAAAATAAATATCGTTTGTGACATTAGAAATTCAGTTTCTTCATCAAAGAATTTGGTAACAAAATAATGCACAAATTCTTACGTGTTAAATATGAGTCCCGCCAGTGACGTTGTTTGCTTGTTTTGCACAATTTTATCAAGAAGCAACTTGTAACTAACTAAAAATGTATACTTTGATGTCGGCTAAGCTCAGCGGGCGAAGGGTGGAATATCACCCGCAGCGCTCCGCAGGGTTGACAGTGTCGCCAGGGTTACGGATTGCGGAGGGTACTTTTCTTATAATAAATCCTTACCTTCAAACTGTTAATTACAAATTGTTTGTTTGATAACTCATCTTACCAAATAGTGAAAACCAAAATGAAATAAGGTACCTTTTGGTATCTTGTTTTTATTAAATTCATAAAAGTCAGTTATACCAATTAGGAAGTACGCTCATACTTCCTAAAAACCAAGTTAAATCTATAACACTAACTTAATCGATTTCGACATCCCTAAAAACCCCTACCCATATTAAATAATATCAATTCAGTTACTTATATAGAAAAGAGGGCACCGCGGTAGAAGCATGCATCTTAAATAGGACATGTTGACCTAAAACCATACATTCTTTATTTATCAAAATTGCGGATGGACGCATGGTGTTTCGGAAGGAACTAAGTAGTTTATAAATGATTTGAAATGGGACATTAATGGGATGTTTTATACCGAATGATCGATATCTGAGATGATATTAAGCAACCCTAGCAGGCATTTCTAAATTTTCAATTCAACAAGGGAGCGTCGCGACGGAAGGCGGCACTAGCTTGGAGCGAGGCTCTGACCCACAAACCCGGGTCGACGCTACTAGAACAATGGGGCTCCTACCATCCGAATTTTGTGTCGATCGGACCCGACTCTCGGAAGCGATTTTATGCTACAAGACACGACGTGACTCCACAAAGACGACCACTTTGGTGTAATGGTTAAGAAGTTGACGATTAACCAAGAGGTCGCGGGTTCGATCCCCGCACTGTACAAACATTTGTGTGCATGAACATGTCTGTTTGTACTGGTTATATATATTTATTTAAGTTTATTTGTAATACCACTGTTGATTCTGAAATCTGTAACACAAGTGATTAAGCCACTTACCACGGAGTCAGATCAACGTATGTGATTTTAAAATCATAATCATAAAGTTTACTAAGTCCGACTACGACTAAATTCCATTACTGGATTTATGAATTAGAACAATTAATAATTCCCGCAAGTGTATCTCTGCCATGATAAAGCTTATCGGTTCGTTGAAGATTCAGATCCGACAAATAGCCTCTTCTATTTGGCACTCAAATATTTTGTTACGCGCTCCTCCCATACAATATTTATGGACGCGAACCCTCCTGCTATTAGAATGCCGTTTCTTTACAATATTGAGAACGTTACTGGCTGTATCTTTCTTCCATATGGATCTATGCATATTTAACGAGGGTTGCATCAGACGGAATTTGTAAATAACAAGATTGCTGGAAAATACTTAGATTTTATCCGAAGAAACCTTAAAAGCCGGTTTCTTCCACACGCGATAATTAAGCAATCAACAACTCTCTAGAGAAACTTGATATGAATATACAGCCCTTGTAATTGCAACCATCTATCCTCTAATGCATTCGCAAGGAAACCACCACTTATCAATTAGCAGCTGCGATATTAGCAAACGCATAATTGCAATGGCAGATGAAAGATGTTGCATTTGACCTTTTCTTTTTTAATTACATATTTTATTAAAACCAGTTTGGCTCTCATTATGTACATTTGCATACACTTTGCAGCTACAATTTCTTAATGCAAACGATAAAAAGTTGCAATGTTAATGTATTCGTTTTAGTGTAGTTCTTTATCAACCAAATTTATACACTGGATTCATACTCAATCAGGAAGAGACTTATTTCAAGCTCTGTTATCTTCGTTTCGAAATTACCTTTGCCCCAAGTATACTTTTGAAAGGCCCAAATTAAATGTTTGACACTTGATGACGATAACTACGACAGATGTAATTTATAAAAACCCTTATCTTCTCTCTCGTTAGTCTGAAGTGTGCGGTACAATCAGTATATTAAAGAAATAGGCTTGTTTACTTATTGATACTGGTAACCATGTAAGAAGTTTGTCCGTAGAATGAAGAAGGTTGAAAATTGCAGCCTTAGAATTTTTGTGTCGTTCGGAATTGAAATGCCCCAAACAACGCAAAGTGTACAGCAGGGCACGGCAGGAAGGCGACGCGACGCGACGACATTGCGGCGACGGAGTGTTAACTAAGTCTATGCCGACATTGCTGACGTAAGGCAGAGTTCGTGCATCTGAACAAATGGGAGCAAGCATTCAGTAAGATGTTGATCTTCAGTAAAATGATGCACTAACTTTCTCGCAATCACATGATTATGTTTTCGACAGTTTACCAGATTTGGGTGTGTTCAAAACTTTCGGAGGCACCGTGTGCGTGTGCAGCCGTGCCCCAATAAATTTGCAGGACATCTTCTATATATCTACTCAAAGTCTTTGTAGCCCAATCGGCAATCCTCTACTATCTTAAGCACCATCGGTTTAGCCGTTTCTCCATGTCTTGACAGACGTGGCCTACCTTCTTCAACATTGTTAATAAATTTTTATATGAGAAAAGTATACATAGCCTCTATAGGTTCTAAACTGTGATGGATTCTTAAAAAAAGATGATTAACTTTAATGTCGTGCCCGTTTATTTGAATATTTTAAAACCCATTATGCTCTTCAGCACAACACTCTCGTCTTCTCGCATTATGCTCAGTCACGCATATGTTTACTATGTAGGCAGATATATGTAACGGCGCCCATTTATTAATTAGTCTGGTCCTTCGAGCCAGATACGCTCGTCGTTGCCACAAAATAAGGTGTGAGGGAATTCCTTTGATATGACAAGATATAAGTATGCGTAGTATAGATGCTGTAAAAGGAAGACATTAATAATTTCATTTAAATTAATTCACGGATATGCAAAGTATTCTAAAAATTCGGAAAAATATTAATTTCCTTTGAAAGTAATATATTTAAACAAAATATTCTTCTTCCTCTCTGTACTAAATTGTAGCATGTTTAACAAGCAATATATATGCAAAAATAGATCGCTAAATGGTCCTTCTGGCCGGAAACGATTAACACATCACTTTTTTATGTCATTTCAAACGAAGACTTTGATACAACGATAAAGTCAAATAACTGTTAACAAATTGCATACAAAAATGCACGCTATAACCAAATTAGCTACAGAGCGGATGTCCACATGCCCTCGAGGGTCCGAAGGTCTCTTTAGATGGCGTCAAAAATAAAAAAGTTTCTTATTTATTACGCACATTATGCAAAATGTGTGTGTGTCAGGTGCCTTTATCAAACAAACAGTGAATACATCTTGACATTATTCGTCATATTTATTTATGACATCCTTAATTACAAAGGTGACAGTTCAGACACCTTGGTAATCATGCTGCATAATAATCAAGTTGTTACTTTTGACTTATCGATAGTTTAAAATGAATAATAAACATGTCAAACAACATAAGCACATGAATTGATTGGACAAGATTTATTGTATGGCACTTGGCAGTAATATAGAGAAAAATATTGCAGGTAAAACTAGATATAACTTAATAAACAAATACCCAATTATGTGGTGGTACAAATAGAAAACAACTTTTATATTATTTGAAAGCGTATTTACATAAATTAGATTGTGATTAAAGTATAAAATCACCGAAGCGAAGAGTATATGCAAAAGGACATTGTTAAGAGCTTAAAGTTTTATAAGAAACTTGCTTTCCACTCTATGACGTTTATTTTGTTATAGAAAAAGTTAGTTATCAACTCGAACTTGCAGGTGGGAACAATAATGGAGAAGTTTGTTGTAATAAGAAACAGTTTTTTTTCTTTAGAACACCTGCGCCTTGACAACATTAGAAAAGCCATTGTCAGTTGTTATATAAAAGCTGCTTCTCATCCAATATTATATATCTCTATCTTCATACATGTTTCATGTAGCATTTATAGGTAAATGACAAGAGGCTAACAAGGCAAAGACGTTTCCAACTTTCCATAGCATTCAACAATGTAGGCATTTCATAATAGTTCAAGGGATAATCTTCTATGCTTTAAAAATTCTATTGACAGTAATTTGGCTATCGAAAACCACGGACTGAAATTCGAGAGTGAAAGACATAGCGGGATTAAAGCTTAGCCAGTAAGAGTTGTCAAAGATAATCTTACTATTATTTTAAGCGGGATGGCTTAAAATCAAGAATATAATTCTTGGAAGCTAAACTACGATGATATCAAAGTACTAGGGGAGAGCATTAAAACTAATCTTAATAGGGATCATATCGTATATCTTGAAAAAAGTTATTATCGTTTCGAAACCTTAAACCTGCTAATGCTTCGTTGTGAAATTACTGAACATAAATCGGCTTAGGACAAGATGAAGTAATAAACAAGTTTTTATACTTTTTGCGATGCTCGATGAGTGAATTATTTCAAGTTAAACGCTGTACTCCCGATGTAATGCATAAACATTTGCGTATACTGCCCTCCCGTCGAGTTGTTCATAAAGATATTTATCAACCTTTTATTGTTGAATCAATTACTACTTTATGTCTGTACGGACTTTAAACTGTACCATTAATTATACTAGAAAATATTTCTTCGTAAGTCTGTTACTCAGCACGTTATTATTTGATTGTAACCTAACGGACTGATAAATCTAATTAATAATAATAATAATAATAATCCCTTTATTTCAGGCTACAGATTTAAAAAAATACAGGCCCATATTATAAATACCTTACAGACTAACATACATACAAATAATAAAATTTACTCAATCTAATAAAAATATAATAATAATATATAATAATTAATAATATATAATATTTTATAAGTAGAGTTTGAATCACAACCAGTAAGATTTCCTTTTTTACACTGAGCGAACCCTTTGCTAGATATCCACTTATAAATATTTAAAGTGTGTAAACGTGGGGCCGCGTAACTTGATTCCGCGATCTCGGGTTGCCTATTGACATATCCATTAGGTATTATTACACTAGTGTAGAATGACAGTACTAGTCGTAGGCCTTGTGAGCCTTACCCGTTGTCCTAGGTGAGAGACAAACGCGACAAAGAGGCGCGACGCGACACGACGCGAAAATATCAAATAGCTGTCGTTTATGATAGTGCGTGATAAAACACGACTGACAATTAATGACACAAGGCATTTGAAGTATTGGTCGCATTACGTGGCATCGCGTCGCGCCCAAACTTGTCGCGTTGCATCGCTTACCTAGGACAACGCCTTAGGGCTATGCCTGCATAGCCCTAAGCCTAGTGACTCTAGGACACTAATGACACAAAAAGTATAACGTAAGAGAATAGCTTTTGGATTCGCCTCCAATAATAGTTATAGTAGCAATCGAATAACTCAATGGTTATTTAAATCACCGCATAGGATTTAGGTGTTTGATTTGATTCTATCATGTTCTTAAGATCCGTGAAAATAGAATCATTGTAAGATATTTTACGAGGTGAACAGTCGCATTATTGTTTCTAAGAAGAGTTGAGAGTCAACCAACCGCGCTACATCTGTGCCGACTTCAAAAAGGTTCTGGCAAAAAAAGTGACGACTTTACAAAAGAAAATCACAGTTATGTACATGAAAGAATAAAAGGCTTTATTTCAGCCATTTTTACCGAAGAGTTTTTGAATTTAATATCCTATTTATGAGCAGTTTTTTTTAGAACGAATAGTTATGCCAATGGCTTTTGTGGGATCTGGGCGCCAATTCCGCTTATCATTACAAAATTGCCCGAATTTGACATTTCCTCCATACTAGATCTGTCAAAAATTTCGAATTTTATATAGTAGCCCTTTGACTTTTTTTTCAGTTTAAGTTATAGCGTAAAACAATGTTTAGTGTGATGCGCAGGCACAATTAGCGATTTAAATACAAATAAACGACGATTAACCTCTACGATTGGTATCACCTGTCAACAAACTGTAAACAGCGCATTTAAAATTTATACGAGTAATTCATAAGCCGATATCCGTTTCCGGTGCAATTTGAATTAAAAGATGGCATTGGCAATGCCGTATTACACATTGTTATACAACAGTTGGTAAGTATGCATACCTGTTCGTATGAGCTTTTCCTGTGCGATATCATGATAATCGTTTTAGTGTTGCCATTGTTAAAATAGGTAATGTAATAACCGATACCAATGAAAAGGTTTCAGATGAGAAAATAGGAAATGTGTGTGAAGGATATCTTGTTATGATAAGGATGAGTTCAAAATTCTAAAAAATATAGCCCGTTTCTTTTGTTTCCCACAAGATACAAAGAACCTATTTGTTTAAGGGTTGTCTGTCGGGACTTAGGATTCAGGTCCACTAACGTCCCTATATTCATACATACGGAACCGTTAATTACGTGGTCTACCCCCAAATTGGTACCATACAATACCGTGTAATTGTAAACGCCAAAACAAAATTAATTTAGAGTTGAAACATTATAAAAGCGCGCTGGACTATCAAGTTAATTGGTCATGCGAAAGCTAATTGGGTTGAAGGACACTAAAATATGCCAGTAATATCGCTTATGTACAGTGTATTGTGTTCTCGATAATATACATACTTTCTCTGCAAACAACAACTTCATAATTTCAAGAAACAAGGCCAAAACTTAACGAATCTTGAAATCTGCTTAGATTAGCATTTTTATCAGCATTTCGTATTTGAAACACGACGACGAAACTTAAAATTCGGGAAGATTTCCATCGGACTAGAAGCTTTAAACTTTGTTCTATTTGTTTGCTTAATGCAATATAGACTTTATAGCACCTCTACACAGGCATCTACATTTTCTATTTCGATTTTGAATCGTGACTTCATGTCCATAAGAATTATTTCCCCTTCTGTTTAATACTTGGTGGTAGTCACGTAAGCTAGTGGTATGGCAAAACCAACCGTACAACAAAGTTGATAAGAATCAGTGGTGCGTAGGACTGGTGGTTGTAACCGGAGCCGGGGTGCTCGGGTTCGAGGAAGCGGGATGGTTCCCACGGGGCGCGCATGCGCTGCACACCCGACTGGTCGCGAACATACCTGCGGACAAATAAAAGTACGGTTAATTGACAATGCCGATGAGCAAATCAAACGGAAACAGTATTAAATAAGGGTAAACGTAGAACCACATGCAAACTTTCTATTTAAACTACAATATATCCTAAGAGAAAAAAACATGTGGCCTATGTGAATTAAACCATCCGGTGACTAGCTACTGAATTAAGATCTACAATTACAAATAGTAATCTACACTTTAATTTTTTTTAAACACTAGCACATAAACATGAAAGACTTGTATCATGCCATGTTAAAAATGGACCAAAATTATGATTAGCAGCGCTGCTGTTGAGAGATGCAAGCAAAATCGCAATCTGGGGGTTGCTGATGTGAACAAGGCTAGGCTTCGACCACACGGGCTGCACCGGTATCAGCGTGTCAGATCTGACACCACCTTTTGTTGTTCTGCGCATGTGCGCCAACTATTACACATTGCATAAACAATCCATTATCTAAGGCGATATTATCAGTGATACGATCTTGTTCGACGTCAGAACATACAGGTGCACATAGAGGCATCTTATTGTGTCGCAATAGGAGTTATTTTGCAACAAGAATGTAGAGTTAAACGTGCAGGCGACTGGTATACTGTGTGTGTATAGGGAATTATGTTTACTTGATAAGACAGGGTAAAGGGCTTAATGGCGGATTGAGATTATCAATTAAATTAATGACATAGATTGCTATTACATAACTACACTTTTTATAGACGTTTCATACACTAAAATACATTCCTTTCCTAAAGTCGAAGAAAGAAAAATCTGCAAAATCAGGCTACTTACGATCTGTCTGAAGAAGATCACTTCTCCAACATGTGTCCAGTAGGTAGACAAAACAGCACATCAAAGTAACATTGCAGCATCTTATATACTTGTAATGAAGCCGATTTTGCAACAAAAATGGGTAGCCTGATCTGCAGTCGTTTGTAGATTATGTTACATCTTGGTCAATAGAGTCGAATGTTATTGACCTGCCTCGCTTCCTACTCCACATATCTTTCTTCGACAAAGGATGATTCGGCCGCGAATAAATAAAAGCTAATGTGTACCAAGCTGATGTATTGATGAGTTTTGAATGCGTTCCAATGGCTATAAAAATATCTTGTCTTATTGTGGCGACTTGATTACTGATTCGTGTAATAATAATAGTCCTCCTGGCCGATTTCGACCACGGCGGCCAATCTCAACAGAGATCAGCCAACTACGCTGGAGATATTATAGTGCACAAGTGTGAGCGCAATACACAGGTGCACTCACTGTTCCATCACTCTCAAAGTTCGGTGAGACGGCAATCCGACATGACCGGAGAGAGATCAGGCGCAGGACCAAACCGCTTCACGTGCTTTCCGAGGCACGGGGGTGTAACATCGCCAACTTCCCGACTCCGAGCTGTTTTTGAGAAATTTATGACAAAAAATCTCAGAAACTATTTTGGCTTGATCTGGGATTCGAACCCAGGAGCTCTCGGATGTAAGGCAGAAACTCTGCCACTACACCAACGAGGCAGTCATGATTCGTGTAATGCCTGATTCGTGTAAGGATTGAGCAGCGATATCAAACATTGAACAGTTTTAAAGACGGAAAAACGGTCCGTTCATTTTATTTTTAAGTTGGTAAGGGCATCTTTACGTAAGGACAAACAAACTGAGTTTGCTAGAGAGTAAAGGTAAACAGCGAGAGCAAATCTAAGCCTTAAAGTTTGGTTAATCGTGGCAGTAACATGTACTTGTATTTGATCACGTTGCAAAATTGACGGAAAATGTTTTGTATGTACGTACAGTAAGTAATGCTATGTATTTTGGCCAAAATAATAATCTCAATATGCCCCGCTATCGGTACATCATGCTATCCATTTTTCTTGCAAAGCACATAAGATACCGACCGTGACGTGCAGGCCGCCGTACACAGAGACAATTTTAATTCCTTATACATACCAAAGTCGAAGCTTTATTTATTGAGCATGCAGGAAACGATGCGAGCGGACGCCGGCACGGGCAGAAACGTCATGTCCGGCGCGTGCGCAAGCGTCGGGGGATCGACCAGGGCCGTATGAGGAGACAGCGATAGATAGATAGATATACTTACCCAGGTTGGGGTTGTTCTTCATAGTGACATCAGTTTTAAGGCGATGTGATAGAACACTAAAAGGTAATACCTACGATACAGTTAATCTTACATATTATAGTTATCATAACACACACAAAAAACTATTCCCTATTTTCGAAGCTACGTCTTCTTGGCTTAGACTAGATGACAATTCGTTTGCTTTCGAACGTACGAGTTCGCTGAAAATATTCAGCTCAAAATTCCAATATCAAAAACGTGAATTTTATGCTTGTAGTGGATTTTTCATCTATCCATCTCCCAATTTCCCCGAAGCGGTGGCAGAGGGTAATCGCATCATGTTATTGTTGCGCATTCCGCGGATTCGCTGAAAGCGCTATTGTGCCTTTGTTCCCCACCATCGCCAGCGTGTTTGGGAATATTGAAGAGCAATCGAGTAATTAAAAGCAGTCAAAACATTTCTCTATTATTAGTGCGGGTGGGGCCATAAAATAAACATTAAGGTCGGGATGGGTATACTCTTCTTTTATTATTTATTTATTTATACAACATTTTCGAATCGAAAATGGGATTTATGTTGAAGAAGTAGAGTTGATTCTTCGAAAAGTGTTGGGCAGTACACCGTTGCCGCTCTTCTGCAACGCAGGCGCACACACAATGGTTCCACACAGCTGTTTGTTTGTACCTGGCGTGTTTGTGGAGACTATTTGCTCGAGCCTCCCCCGACTTTTTCTCAGTTGATAAAAGAGAGTAATCGATCTGCGTGAAATTGATCCTTGCGATCCTGAAGAGGGCGCCTCGAGCACGCACGGTGCCGCGCGCGTGTGTTCGCAGCGCTCAACCCTCGCCCGCTCGCGAGGGGATACTTAATCCCCTGTCTATTTCAAACACGTTTTACCTCATTCATTTCGCGTCCGACAAAAAACTCTTATTAGATTTACTAGTCTCCCCGCGCTCAATCGATAAATGGACTGTTGTGATTTGACAGATCGGTAAAAGCCGGGGAAGTGTTAAATGAAGCAATGAGTTTGTAAGGGCCGATAGATCGGTACATTACTTCCAAATAAAATATTTCATTCTAAAATTGCCGATAGGAAACTCTTGGTGAACGTTGAAAAAAGACAGGAACAAGATTGATCAGACCCTAAAAAGATTTGAATAACACCTCTTTTAGAATAGAATAGAATATTTATTTATTTCAAAATGACACAGAGTACCAAAATACAATTAAACAGTGCTTATTTATGTAGATAGATGTAGATAATAATTTAGTTACGAACTTACATAGGGCTTCAAAGTAACTACGGGTTACGTTTAATGAATTATGTAACTTATGTTTAATGAATACAAATCTTCATATTATTACAGAAAATAACTTAGATTCAGAAGATCCTTTTTTTGCAGATTTCTGTATCTTTTCCTAAAACACTATTAATTATTATTATTCATCACCAGCAAAAAAATCTCTAGTCCCCTTACTGAATTGTGTAAGTGCACTTCCATTTTAGCCATGCACATTGTGATGATAAATTTAATGTGTACGGCAAACGGTATCGTTTGTTTAGTTTGTTGCGCTCAAAATATTGAATATGCCCGAACCCGATGCTACCGGCCGCGGAAAGGTTAACCCGTCTCCGCGCCTGATAAATGAAAATAGTCCGCGAGGGGGTCGGACTCCCGCGGAGGTGTGCACATGGCCTTATCGAGAGGGGAGACCAAGTTTTGAGAATTAGCGGGATAAAGATTTTAATGATATTCTAAGTCCATTCTCCTGAGAATAGACGTAGAAGATTTGAAAGATTAGCGTGTAGAAAGGACCATGAGAGTGATGCAATTCTGACTTGCTACATTTAAGATTCTACAGTGTATAGTGTAGTTTACAAGCTAGCCCATTTTAGCTTGACAGCACGCATGTCTCTATAGCTGGTTGGTTCTAGCTAGAGTCAAAACTACGTTAAGGGATTGGATTTCTATGTTGACCTTGCGTTTTTCCAGTGTAGCGGTGCTAACACCGCTAATGGGGTTCCAGTATCTAAATACTGGAACCCCATTATTTCCATCCCCTTGCTGTCGTGTGTGCTCAAAGCAAAGCAATCCGTATCTAAATCTATTCGTATGCGTCTTGGCAGACTATAAATCTCTCTTAACCACACGATACTTAAACCTTTTCCGTAATAACTCTTTCGATTATGTCGTTTCACTCTTGTTTTTTTTTTAATTCCCAAAGAAATAGAGTTTTAAGTTTGACCCGTATGACTGTTTGTGTGTATATGTGTTTCTGTGTGTGTCTGTCTGTGGTCTCCCGAACGGATAAACCAATTTCAAAGAGTTCTTTTTATTTCATTCGAAAGATAATTAAATCACGGTGGTTCTTAGCTAGCGCTGATTAAATTTATTTTCAAAATTAAATTTCACTAGCTGTTTTCCTGGCTCATTGGGTTTTTTTTTTTCTGGAAAGTTAGTTTCTAGGCACCAGAAGATATTTTAACCCGCTCGTCGCTAATGCCTTTCGCCTCCCAACCCGTCCGTTCGTCTCGTCCTCGTAATAACGCCGCGCACGCACGCGCCACGCGTGTGACCGGCGACTGCCGAAATAATTGTCCATTACCATTATCGAGCCGACTGTGGGGGACCGTGTTTCAACTTTATAACATCTCTCTTTACGTACGGTGGCCAGCACGTCACGGTAAGCACTGCAGTATCTTATGCACTGATGGTACGGGCGATTTTGTAACAAAAATGGATAGCCTGATGTGCTAGCCACTGTACGATACACTACAATTGATTTGGTTTTGTGCCTATGGCACTAAAATTTTTTGTCAGCACCATACAAAGATTTCTTGGGAATTCCTTTTTTTGGGTCACAGGTTACCTTACCCTAAAAACTTGTGTGTACATGTTACACTTGTGCACTATAATATCTCCTGCGCAGTTGGCTGATCACTGTTTAATTTGGCCGCCGTGGTCGAAATCGGATACTATTACCCTTAAAGAAAATTGTAACCTCTTTTAAAAATGACAAAAATGTTCTGCAAAACCAAGCTTGTGCGATAACGAGATAAAGATGAATGTTCACATAAAACTGATAACCATCACAAATGGGCTGCGTAACTATTAATTTATAATCAATCATCTAACGTTTGTTCACAGGCCGTGTCGACGTAAAAAATATTTATGAGGTGTAATCAATACGTGCTGCGTCCACTGATATACGATTACTCTGTCTAGCGGAAAGCGTAGGACAAAGGGAGACTGCCTCGACTCTAAGACTCGAGGGACTGCTGAACCCGTAAACCTAAAAATAAATGCGACGACACCCTACCACCGACAAAAATATCCTTGTCGACCCCATAGACAACGCCAACGCTCAGCACCACGCTAATTTAAGGGCATATGGCTCAATATCCGATGCAAACCCATTTCACAAGTTGAATAGTTGAACTTTACAATATCTATACTACGCTATACGAATAGTGGCATCTGTCAAAACAATATGCGCCGGAAACAATAAACCGACGTGACTATATTAAGTTTTTCCCATGATGCGTTAAATTTTATTGAACTTTTACAACTCGGTGAATTAAAAAATCCCAGGACCGATGGCTAGTGTATCGAATAAGACGTAAAAACATGTTTTATGACAAACCGGTCGCCTCAAAGCGCCATTGTCATTCAACGCGGGCATCTTAATTAATATTTTGGTAGTAAAAGGGCGGCGATATTTAACGATGTTTTATTTCCACGAAGTTAATTTTTATTACGTTTGTTTTATTACTTTCATTACCATACATTACGTGGCAATAAGAAGTTGAAGCATGGCTTTGAAACCGCGAAAGTAACATAATTTGCGGTAACAGTTTCAGCATTTGTAGAGTTTCATGAATAAATGTTACGCAACGATACGGGCGATATAGGGCAGAAATTGCCTAATGCTACGTCATACTGAGTGTTAGAACGAGTTATATAAGTTGGCGAGAAGTGCCGTAAGGCCAAGTTTCCCGGCTCCCTCGTTGGGGGAAGTTTCGAAACGCTGTTGCCATGTTACGCGGATTAGGTAATAATTTATTTTTCTCTCAGTGCCGTCGGGAATCGTTTACGGCGGGCGTTCGAGTCTTCTATTTTTGTCGGACAATTCATGTCGAATTATTCGGCGGAGGTTCAGAGTGGACGTCAATCAACGTCGGTCAGCGCGGGCGCGTCCGTACGCTACCCTACTGCGAACAGCTTAATCTGGTGCCCAATTTAATGATGACATACGGCCAAATTGTTTGCGATGCGACAGCGGGCGAAGAAAACGACGACTTTTTAAACGATATAAAGCGCGGCCACCGAGCGTTTGACATGAATACGGTGAGGGAAGCGGGTGATTCCGCGCGACTGAGTGACAGCTCGCAATCAGACTGTAATCAAAGCAGCCGACATACAACGGAGCCGCGGACCCGCTGGCTAATTGAGCGGAATAGCCATGGGTGCTCAGTCCGGTCGGTGGAACGAGAGAAAGCGATGTAACATTTGGTTACAAAAACGACAATCTGTCAGCATTCTTAGACATCTGTTGGACCTGTTATCGTTGAAAGTAGACGTAATTACAAGTAATCGGTTGGGCGAGTGCTTTATGAGCGATACTATGCGAAAATAAATTCATATTAAAAATGATGTCCTAAATTCCACAAAATGTATTTAAATCGTGACGCACTTGAAACATAACATATTATTGAGAAAAAAATAACATAGGAAGATGGCGATGTCTCCAACTCTCCACACGACCTCATCGATTTCTTTAAAAGTTTAAGCACCTGCCTTTGTCTGATGACGTCGGGTCAGCCGCCACAAAAAAACTAAGTCCGCTCGAAGCTCTGCCTTGCCCCGTCACACGCTCCAACATGAGTAAAGGGTTCGCGACAGAGAGAGAGGCGAGATATTGTTACGTCGTCACGCGTCCGTGGAACGCGGGGAATGTTAAGTTTGGCCGCATCAAAGGGTTCAAAGTGCCTCCGAAATTAAAACGACAAACAGAGGTCCACTGGCCCTGTTTGTTACCTATCGGTCGCCGGGGAATGCAGCCCACATCAGAGAAACATACACGTTTGACTTTAACGAGGTGCTACGTTGCAGTCAGTATGAGTTGCATGATCAAAACGGCACTTGTGAATTTAGTCAATCATATTCCTAAAAAGAAGGTAACTCAGGAATGATGGAAATAGAAAATGACAGCACCGCCACTAATGAAACATTTACAAACTGCTTGTCAAATACCAGATTCTCCCAAAACTTGATAAGTTTCCCACGATTAAATGCTTAAATTTTTAATAGAAGTCTAACCTTGACGGATAGTTGACAGCCGAATATAAGCGATAGTAAATGAACGAAGCATAAAAAAATAAATGGGTTATGGCTGGACGTCCGCGTCAGTCGTCAGCTATGCACGGAACGCGCTCAGACTAGGTGCGATGGATTGAAGATAAATTACCCTACACGCGACTAATACTGTCCAATTCACACAGACATATGTAACGCTTGATGGAACTTTTAAGACAATACACTCACAACTCCTAAAGTAGCTTTAAACAGTTTACGGTGTATATCACACGTTTTAAAAATAAGCAGCAAATTATTGAAGTGCAACATAAAACGCTACACACATTAAAATTAAACCATAGGAAGATGACAAAGAAAAATAAAATAACCAAAGAAAGCATCATGCAGAGTATAATATGAGATGATTATAAAATTAATGGGTTCTTTGAATGATAGAGTTCAAGATGTTGATTAAGGATATTGCAATAAAAATGTTTCACTAATTTAAAATGGCACTTGTTATCCAAAAGAATGTACCTATCTATCAGAAATATTAATCCAGCATCAAGTCAGAATTAGGATAAATAATATATTTTTCAAAGGGTTTCGCGAACTGCGCACAAAGAAGCGGATTAAAAAATCAACACTGCAAAGGCCGTGGGCGGTCAACGTTAAATTATTCAGGCTATTTTTATTCAAACTCGTTTTTAATGAGTCAAATTACAAATACTGCTAAGCGAGGTCTCCATCGACTTTTGAGGGATCGATGTTACCATTTTTTATAAGTGATGGTTCCAGCTTCATCGCTTGAAAGTTTTGGGTCTATTCACTGAAGGCTAATCTGAAATATTTTATATCCCTTCTTTCTTCTTACGTAGTTCATGCCATTAATTGGTCTACGTTACAGTTTCGGCTACATTCACAATTAGTTTTTCTCATGATATGAAAGTCTGTTTAATCTGCTATAGGTTTATTGTTCGTAAACAAAACTAAATTAGCTGCAAGCATGTACCAAACGACAATTGACCATGGCTTTCAGACACAACACTGGCTTGGTTACCGAGAACTAACCATGGCTGTGGCTGCACATGTGGCTGACATGCGGCTTTCTCCGAAATCTCATTAGGCCGCACGCGTCACGTAGGGCCCATAACCGGTTTTATTAGGTTTCACTGGCGCGCCCTACGCGGCCTCGCGCATCCGAGCTGCCCTTGCTAGGGACAGTGTTCACATGAGCGCTGCGTACAAATTCGGATTTAGTAAATCAAAAGTCGTGCATTATTGTGAGTGTAATACATTAAATTATTAGCCATTAGGTAAATTAGTTTTTTGTTTGTTTTCTGTAATGATGCCTGACTGGTTTATTCGAAAAGATGTAACACTTAAAAATTCTTTTCGGATTCGAACCCCCGAAAAAAATCGGCTGTCTGTAAAGTCGGTTTACTGACGATAGTTGAACGTGACAACATCTTTGTCACGTTGCCTCTTTGTCGCCAGTTCCGCGCTTTCGCTTGCACTTCAATCCTTGAATGGACTCACGCCTCAGAGCGAGGTAACGCCGCATGCGTCATGTTTTTTGGTGCGTGCAGCCGGCTCCATCGAATTATATGACGTTGTCACGTCAAAAATACTTAATAAATGACTGGTTTATGTTTACTAGAAGAACTTGGTTCCACAATTGTAACCATAACCTTTTTTTTAACAGTCACGTAAGTTTAATAAATAAGATAGGACCAATCCAGCTGTAGGCAGCATTGCTTGTAAGTACATGCAAAATCCATCCAACGATAGTGTGAACACGGCTCAGCACCGACAACGCCCACTTTGTTTCGGGTCAGATTTTCTCTAGTTTTACAAGCCGAATGGAGCCGAATAAATGGAGCGTTAATAAAAATGAAAGAGCGGAGCATCTTTCAATTGGGCTGCTGCACGCTCCTTTGGGCAATTTTTAACAATCTCGTAATTCATCCTTTTCTCTGCTCGGAGCTTCTTTATTCAGGGGCATTTGATTGTGTACGCAAAGTTTGATTTATGTAGAAAAAGATAGCACTTCTGATGTCAGTTTGAACACAACAAGGAATTGTCTCAGTACGTACTGAGACAATACCTGCAAACAATGAACGCATTATAAAAGTATCATCATTCTCTCAAGGCATCTTCCAAAATGTTCCACAACATAATCACCGACTTAAAAGCCCCAATGACGGATGAGGTTTCGCCTTTTTATTTCAATCAGCCTCAAGTTTGTTGAGGCAACACAAACCGGAGGGGAGACATTCCACATTCTAATTAGTGGCACGTTACTTACCTTTCGTAATCAAACTAAGTCGCAAACAGTCTCAGGCAGGGGTAGTGTCCTTTAGAACAAATATTGGCTTGTTGTATTGAGCGAGTCCCGAGGGATGGGTTATCGCTAGGAACTATTCAAGAACAGTGATGGGCTGTATTTAGAGAAGTTCAAATTTATTAGTCGAACAATCAAGACACGAAACAAGAATTCTTGTCTTGAAAGGCTATTTGCGTATTTCTTTCTAAGAAACGTTTCGTTGTGTGCGACGAACTATAAACAATTAAATTTAACAAATCAAATTTATTTGCGTTAAATAGGGTTTCAACAGAGAATTTGTAAATACGGATAGCAAAATATATCCATATATATTTTGCTCAAATTCCTCCTTCCTGTTAATTAAATGTTCCATTAACCGAAGGTTGTCTGGAAGAGATCGCTACAAGCGATAAGACCGCCTAAATTGTACATCTTTCTTTGTTAAACTTGTCTGTAATTTTTGTTTTGTGTTGAACAATAAAGTGTTAATCTATCTACGGAAGACTGAAATTAGTATTGCTTATTTTAAAGGACTGGATCCTTATTTTGGTTGACTGAATTTAGGGTTTGGAATTCATCGTGCAAACTAACGTTAACGATACGATGGTTGGACATCCCTATTGTACAAACTTGAGAATCCCTCTGATCGGAGGGCTAAGGTGTCCTCTCGGATTTACTATTTAATTGCGACAAGACAACTTAAAGTTATGTGGGGAGTCATAATCACAATGTATCGTTTCTGGTAGTTAACCAAATGTAATATGGTTAATTAAATATGGAGGGCAGGAATGGCTTCACAGGTTGAATGCAATTAGAATAGCATTGAATTTTGTATTATTCCAAAGTTTTTTCAACGTAGTAAGATTACAATTTCAAAGAACAATGATTAAAATTACTTGTTTGTTTATTTATGTCTTGGCATTACTTTATAAAATCCGTCCCTATTTATTTGATGAAGCAGGTAGCAGAAAACTCCCTTACATCAATTTGTCACAAGAACCCCTGGTTTCGGGATATTTCGAATATTATTATGATAATACAAACCCACGTCATTCATCACATTACCGAGCTTTTGGGTTAGTGGGTGCTATTTGGCATTGACTACATTATAAGGTTATTTCGTAAGCATTTTGTAAAATATAAAGTGTACTTTTCCAACGTCCATAGCTGAAGGTATTATGTTACTACTGGAATAAAAATTAGGTTTTATACTTTTTTGTGATCTGTGAGCAAGCAAGACACACACTGAGATAAAAAAAAACTACTCTATAAAAGAAATACATAATGTTACTGGAGCCGAAACCGAACATTGAAAAAACAATCATTTTGATTCGGAGGAAATTGCATCAAACTTTCAAATAATTTAAAATAGTTTTTCCATACTATTCCTGTATCCAATTATTCAACTCTTCGTGATAGGAGCTAGGATAACTTTCTAGTTCGTCCGGCTATTCGTCGGAATGCAATAAACTACCCTCATTTTCCTGCTCCACTCACAAATACCACCAAAATCCTTCCATCAGCGTAAGGCGTTGAAAGCAAAAGTTCCAGGGCGGCATAGGCGCGGGCGGGCTGCGTTGGCAGACGGGGTTCGGATCGATACCGCCGCATCGCCCCCGCGTCCCGCGCCTGCACCCGAAATTCGCCCCATTTGATCCCAGGAGCGAATCAATCGCTTTTGTTGCACTAAAGTGATGCATCACGTAGGCCCTTTAAATAGATTTACGAGCTTGTTAAATGAGAGATAAGACTCAAAAACGCATGCGAGTTTTGAGATAATCTCCGCTAACTGAACACGACAGCTGTTCGAGTTTGAAAGAAAAGTGTAAAACATGCATTGTTCTCGGAGATGTGACTATTCAACAAAAGGAGATAGAATAAGATAAGGAAGTGCTATTCACAACACGAGACAGCAGGCCACCTGATTATACGGTCGATATTATTTAATTATGCTTTCGATAATCTGCTTCATATTGGACTTTGAGATTATCTCTATTGTCTTATATTTGCAAGTCTGTATTTCAAAACTTGGTATTACTTGAAGAAAGAAGTCATTGTGTGTTGAAATTGACAATTGCCTATTTTCAAGATTTTTTAAGAATAGTGATAAAAAGCTTTTCGTTAGCTTATACCAAATACATATTTTTTTTACAGAAATGAATTTATTTCTGTAAAAAAATCCCACCAAAAACATTTTCATGTAAAATGTTGCCAAGACGAGCCCATATGACTCGCACTGTCAAAAAGTTATCAGATCTCATGTAGAGCCAAGCTTCTAACACTACACGCCCTAACTCTACAAGGCCTAACTTCACAAACTCTACACCTTAGTCAAAATATGTGTCTTGGCCATTTCGCTACATTCACATCGGCGTAAGGTGAAAAATCAATTCACTGTTCATTACTTTTGTGTTATACAATAGTTCTTGTAGTAACGAACGGCCAAGCCACATATTTTGACTAAGGTGTAGAGTTTGTGAAGTTAGGCCTTGTAGAGTTAGGGCGTGTAGTGTTAGAAGCTTGGCTCTACATGAGATCTGATAACTTTTTGACAGTGCGAGTCATATGGGCTCGTCTTGGCAACATTTTACATGAAAATGTTTTTGGTGGGATTTCATTTCTTTTTGTAAGTTGTTTGTAATAATTTTTTTTTTCTTCTTTTTTTGGGGTGTATTTCTTGCACATCAGAGACGCCTTTTTTTATAGCCCACTCTCTATTTTTGCCTTTTTTGTTTTTAAATTGATACTTTGTCTCAGACCCCTGGTCTCATACAAACTCCCATCCCCTAGTTTAAGGGGTTGGGGGATGAAAGTTACAAGTTTTATAATTTTTTTGTTGTTTGTGTGCTAATACTAGCTTACATACAAAATTTCAGCTATCTAGGACATTAGGAAATACCTTAATAATTTTGATGATCATCAGTGAGTCAGTGACGAAATCAGCGTTTTTTAGATATAAATAAAATCTGAAGTATAAAAGCTAATGTAATTAAAACTTAATATGTTCAATAAGTCCGCTATTGACAATATATCCCGAAAATTTTGTTGATCTAGCATAATCCAAACCCAAGTTATAAGGGTTCGAAAAAACGACGAAGCGCTTCGAGAAAAGGTAGGTAGTGCCCGTGCGCTTCGCTTGGCTCGTCTTGGCGGGGGCACTACCGTGCCCCCAGATATGTATTTAGTACATTGCGATGTGTGCAAACGATATCAAGAATGTAACAAACTGTAGGTGTGTTAATAAATAGTTTAGTGCTTAAATTACACCCGTTTTCTGTGGGTTTATTGATTACACTACAATGCAATCAATTGTAGAAAACAAATTGACAGATTGCAACGAAAACCCCACGCCGGTAATAGGGCGAAATCAAGAAACCTCAGTTTAGAGGCGCAATAAATAAGTCTCGGCAATAAACCTTTAAGGTAAGGCAGCTTGCACACTACAGGAAATTAAATTGTAAAAATTTAAAATTATATCAAAAAAAATGAAGCTTAATTTTCTTCTGCTTAATTTGCAAGCCCGCAGCATTTCAAGGCGTGGCCATTTCGAAGCTAAAGTGCAAGTCGCACTTTATTAACACTTAAGATTGAAGATACGACTAGAAATATGAAATCGACTTGACCAGTTTCTGTCGTCCAATAAATTAAATGTAAATCGGAGTTGATTAGCATCAAGATAAACAACGTGTTAACAACTCGATTGAAAACATGCAATATTGGAACCAATTTGAATGAATTAATGTTGCTGCACGCTCGTGTTGTATTACCGGGCTAATTACAATACACCCACTCATTTCCCAGACCGAGGGAAGCGGGTAAACCTAAATGGCCCTGTAACGGACGTCTAGCGTAATAATCTATGAGTCCTTTGGCCTACGGCTCGTAAATTACAGAATTTGCTTGCACGATGCCATAAGTTAGTTCGACAGAAAATAACAAATTACTTAAGAAAAGAAATAAATAAGCAAGATTTTACAAGGCAGGTTCATTAGTCGATTTTTTTGGGAAATCCAAATTTCAGAACCAAGCGGATTAAGATAATTAACAGTGTCATTATTTTTAAATCAATATAAAGCTTTTAACACATACGTGAAACGGGCCACGTAGCCTGTATCGGCAGGCTCGAATTGAGATAGGGATATCAGTAAGTTGGCCCATAAATAATTCACACTCGCGACTCGAGCAGATAGCGCACGGTTTATTGGTCGCTCGCGGCGCGAGTCACCAGCTCGTCTCCAGTCTGCGACCAGCCTAATTTATTTTACCTCTATTTATAGCTGTCATTACTTGTAATACAATGTCTGTTTGTCATGACTGCCTCGTTGGTGTAGTGGCAAAGTTTCTGCCTTACATCCGAGAGGTCCTGGGTTGGAATCCTAGGTTGAGCCAACATTTTTTCTGGGGGTTTCCTGCCATCTCGGGACTAACTACACACAAAGGTCGAGAAATTGCATACGGGTACAATACAACAACATATGTAGACAGCTTATGGGGTTCAGGCATTATTCATTTGAAGCAATCTTAAGACGCAGAATAGCGTCTTTAATGAACCGGATTGGTACATGCAAGAACATTTGTGAATTAAAAGATAGATTGCTAGAAACCGGTGTTCATAGACATTGGCTAAACACTGTGACAATGTGTAGTTCACCTGACCTAACTTTAAGTTTGACATGACTCAGAACCTTAACCATAGTGCCAACCGCTTCCTCTTTCAACTTGGATGCACTGGTAAGCGTAGGGATCGACCTCAGTTATCGACAGGGTCATGCGACGTTACATAACTAATTAATTATGTAGTAGATTTGTTTGTTCCTTATTTTATTGTTTTGCTCCCATTGTTTTTTTTATACGTGTTTATACTTTTAATTTCGTTCAGAGGATGTGATGTCCTAAATCAATACACGCTTTTCTTTTTTTCTTAGTATACAAACACTACGTATGAACCCGTCAAGTGTTGCCTGGTGAATAAATATCGTTATTATATACAGGGTGTAAAAAAACCTTAACGAAGCCGTCAACCACGCGTTCAGTACATCAAACCAAATCGTTTGAAAAATAATTTTTTGCTGGGAAACAACTTTTATTTTTTCACATCAAAAACAATAATTTAATTCTAACCCGCAATGTACAGCGCGCACGCGGAAAAGTCACCGCGGGGCGTGTTGCTTTAAGTCGCCGCGACGCGGTTCGGTTCGAGTGTGCGCTGTTCATTGCGGAGTGTGCCATTTAGAGGCTTTTTATGAAAGAACTAGTGAAAATTTGTATCATGTTTTTTTGGAAAAAAGTTAAGTTATAATGGACAGAAGTCATTTCTGTAAAAATCATCAATTTTTTTTTCAAACTTTAACCATCAATATCTCAGTAACCGTTAACTTCCCAGGTATGGTGTAAAGGAAAAAAATGATCGTAACAATTGGTAGAATATGTGGTATTCGGCTTCGTTAAGGTTTTTTTTACACCCTGTATATATATATATATAAGAATATAAGAGTCAGCAGAAGCCTGTATGAAACAATCGATAAATCTCCAATTCTTTATACTAGAAAAATCACACCTACTGTTTAAGATTGAGCACCCAAAAGTTTTTTTTTAATTTATTTCCATGCAATAGTGTTACTAATTTTGTACAAAGCTACAATAACAGAACTACTTCGTCACTCCACATTTAACCCAGAATTCACGTAAATATTAATACGGTTATTCCGTCGCAGGTTTTATTTAACTTGCCAATGGCAAAAAATTTCATTACTGTTGAATATTTTTGGAGCAAATTTCGCTGTCAAACAAATCACAACACACAAATCACAGTCCGGTGTTTAACATGCAAATACTTTACATACTAAGATATTAACTTCATCTCATCTCATCAGTCTTTTAACGCCCCACTGCTGGGCAAAGACCTCACCTAAACTATGAGGTGGTCCGAGACTTACTCCACCACGCGGGCTCAGTGCGGATTCGTAACAACGTCAGTTGCGGATACATAATAATAGTCCTCCAGGCCGATTTCGGCCACGGCGGCAAATCTCAACAGAGATCAGCCAACAACGCAGGAGATATTATAGTGCACAAGTGTGAGCGCAATACATAAGTGCACTTACAGTAAGTGTCATCACTCTCAAAGTTCGGTGAGACGGCAATCCGACATGACTGGAGAGAGATCAGGCGCGAACCAACGGCTTAACGTGCTTTCCGTAGCACGGGGGTGTAACACTGCCAACTTTCCTAACTGTGAGCTGTTTTTGAGAGATTCATGACAGAAAATCTCAGAAACGATTTTGGCTAGACCTCGGATTCGAACCCAGGACCTCTCGGATGTAAGGCAGAAGCTTTACCAATACACCAACAAGGAAGTCAGATATTAACATACTGCGCCGACATTAACTGGGAAAAGGACAAGCGAAAAATGATGATAATGATGACTTATGAACTAATTAAGTTCATGTAAAAGCACGACGTCGTACACAAATTATATTGAGGAAGCCATTCTTACACAATGAAAAGACGATAACTTCCATTTGCGTTCTATACACATCCATAAATGCATTACATAGGTCTACTGAGCTTTATAAATCAATTCCCATGAATTAAATTATATGGCTGACGATATTTCAATTAAACCTCCACTCTGGGAGTCGCACGAAACGCCAGAGGCGATATTTTCTACAGAAACTTTTCCTTGCTCTGACTGAATTCCTGATGAGCGAGAAACCTCGAGAGGCGAATGTTCAACTAGTGCAGACGAGTCCAACGCTGTATTAAAATCAAAAATGGCCTGGGGAAATGGAAACTGTAAAAATGAAACGAATTCAATATGTAGACGTCATTATAAATATTCGTACTAGCCATAAGAAGGTTTTTGTATCATTTTCTCATAAAGCTTTCCAATATGAGTTGCATATAAAAATTTTAAACAAATGAAGTGCAATACTTGAAACTACAAACTAGAACTTTCCAAAAAATCGGAATTCGCACTTTTCCTAAAAGCGATGGATATGTCACCGGAAGATAACAAGATCCGTAAGTTTATTTTATTTAAGTTAATTTACCTTAAGTTTATTTACCTTACAGTCGAACCGAAACTGATTAAATATTTTGGCTAGTCTGATTGTACTAAAGTCTATGGACTCAAGCATTGCGACTGTCAACATCTAACCAATCAGAGATCAGTGTGTTATTTGCCGTGTTTTGAAAAAGCGTAAAATTAAAAACTCTCCTGTGATTGGTCGAACCGTTTAAAATCTTACGTATGGATATCCGTTAGTTTATAAATTTACCACGAGATGTCGCAAATTGATAAATTTCCGAAAATGTAGGCGTAATATAATAAAAATTTTCTCCCGTTTAGAATCCTACAAATCCTTGCAGATCTTGTTATCTTCCGGTGACAGATACACTTCAACAATTACGAGAGTATAACGTTCAAAAAGTAAATACACCCAAAAAATACACTCCATCCAATGCAGACACAGGCGAGGGTACACACGGCTCCACATCAAGCTACTCATTTTTGTTGCATCATCACCCTTATCACGTAAGCATAAGATATCGCAGTGATTTGCTTGACGTGTGGCCGTGCGTACGTCGTGCGGAGCGCACGTATAATTTGCACGTCACCATGCTCTGTGATTATCGCATGTCAACCGCTATTTGCCAAGTGCACCACACGTACGACTACGTATAGTAGGTGTGCGATGTGGGCCTGTCTAGCGCACAATCGTTTCGCGAACACTGACCTACCGCAACGCGCCGGCCGCGTCATCGTCTACGCCTAGAAACGCCGTTTGAACGCGATCATGAAAAAACCAAAGAAACTATTAATCTCGCGAACAGCTGTTCGGCGCCAGCAAAAAATTAACGCTTGTGAGTGAATCACCATGGGAATATAGCACTTGTGCCGATTGTTCGTAATACCAATTTGAAATGACATCTTAATGTAACTAAAGTTCCACTTTACCATAATCTTGTAATGAATAACGAATAGTATAGTTATCATCATCAATGAACACCATGGGAATATAGCACTTGTGCCGATTGTTCGTAATACCAATTTGAAATGACATCTTAATGTAACTAAAGTTCCACTTTACCATAATCTTGTAATGAATAACGAATAGTATAGTTATCATCATCAATGAAATGAAATGATAAAAACATTTCGCTTGTTTTATTAAATGGCTCCGCGTTTACATGAATTAGTCACACAAATCATAATTTTATGTGCATGAACGGAAATACTAACGCAAAAAGCATGATATACCGTCACTTATTTGTGAAAGTGGAGATATTTGCAATATTGTTGAACTAAACACAGGTTATATGTATCTTCAGCATGACAAGATAAATAAAACTTTTGTTTTCAGCAAATCAGATCAATTGCGCATTAAAGCCTAGCCGCCAAATTAACGCGGAATGTGGGAGGCGTTAGTAAGCGCGAAAAGCTTGTATTTTCATGCAAGCTGTATCTCATAAATTCTGCATCAATCCACTGATGCAGGTCACTGGAGCCATATAAATTTGTTGCTGCGTGTGACGAATATTACTATCTACTTCATCATAAATAAAAAAACGGCTTTCACTTGTCAAATCATCATCAGGTAGATTTATTGAATCTCCAAAACGTTGTTTTTTACCAAGTTCAGCTTCAACTACGACAATATGGCGCCCGGGGTCTGTGACTATAACAATGCTTTTCCATATACTACTAGTTTGTCAACTGTTTTACAATTGTATTGATTCAACTGGCTCCTTGGTTGGTGATGATCTGGTCCGTCTGGATAAACGTGTTCCTGTTAGCATAACGCCGATAAAATATGTGCTGAAAAAAGCGTCATGTCAATGAATTTGATTTCAACATGATATAATACGAGATAGACATGATAGAATGAAATGGTGAACAGAACACAATGCAACATCAGTATCATTAGTAACAGAGAATTGATGGTATCACGATTCACGACAAATGGTCGGAAAGAAACAGACGTCGAACCGTGCAGTACAACGTAAGGGGAGTGAGCGATGTGTAAGTAATGTGTCACATTTTCTGTTTCAAAACTTTATCCTTAACAAACAAAGAACGCGAAAGGCAACTATGACGAACACTTATTGTTTGCCAAAAAAAATGAAAAACACTCGTTCGTTAAATGAGGCCAATTTTTTTTACTAGCCGGTATTGTCCCGCTGCTGGGCAAAACGCCTCCCCTAAACTTATCCATTCGTCCTTGTGAGCAGTCAGGGCTTGACAGTTCTTGTTGAAGTTAACGAGATCGTCTCGCCATTGCTTTCAGACGACGTCCATGGATAGGCAGCCAGTAGATGACGATCTTCGACCACTTTTTGGGACACATTCTCGTTACATGGCCTGCCCATTCCCACTTGAGTTTGCCAGCTTTCCGCCCCACATCAATAACCCCGGTCCTAGATCGAATAGTACTATTTCGGATCCGATCTGTTCTTATGATCCCCAGGAAGCTGCGCTCCATTGCTCTTTGAAAAACCCTAAGCTTAAATCCGATTGTTAATCTATATAAAAACAAGGTATCATTGTTTAACCCGCTCATTACTTTGCGACCCGCCTTCCTCGAAGATCATCAATGCCCTCCACATGTTCGGAACATGACACCAATTTCCTGCGCGCTGCAGGTCGATGTCGCGTAAGCGTCATTGTGTTGCCGATTTGCATAATTAAATAACATTATGCATTCATTCATTCGAGTCACCCTTGCGACGTTCTGTCAAAACAAAGCGCCAAGAAAAACAAGGTCCGGCAACTAAACGAACACGGCCAAAAAATCACGACATAATCGCTCTGACAGTTCTATCTCGCTGTTTCCGTCAGCCGCAAAAAGGGAAAACTGCTCCGGACGCGAATTAATGCTCGCCTGAGAACTTCCAAATTAATCCCCTTGAGGTGGACGCCCACATCGAGAGTAAACAGTTATCGCGGAGGATCCGAGTTCGCGGAAAGATCGGGGTGTTTCGCAAAACCGATGGGAGACGAGCGGCGGCGGGGCGAGCCGAGGGCTGCCGAGGCGCGAAACCTCCCTCAGATTTCCCCCTCCGTGGGGGCTGGGGTCTTTGTCCCCGCGCGACCCAGTTAATGACCGCCCCGCAGACGCGGCGCATAGCCTCGTTTCGATATAAATACGCCTACTACACTTGACCTCCAAAGTTTTTATTGGAAAGCACGTGCTGGTATCGAGATCGTGTGTGTTGTAAACAATATCGCTCCGTTATGTAACTGATATAGCTATTTCCAATCTGATGTAGAGGCACGTTATCGTTTGCGTCATAGTTTCGCCGCTAGCTCATGTGGAAGCTCAATGTGCTTAAAACCCAGTTCCCATTAGCTGGATGGACAAGCACGGCACAAAAGTTTCCAAATGCGGCTAATCAAGAACCCTTGGTCCGCGATGCGAACTTTGTTAGCCAATAAATCCTTTCCAAGTTGAATGGGAACTTAAAAGGGTCGGTCGGTCTGTCCGAGTGGTATCCGAGGGGGGCGGAGGGGAAGCAACAGGTCGTGAAACAACGTTTTAATTGTTGGCCGATAAGCATCGACGTCAACGGACCGCGACACCTACACGCCGCGCTGCAGTAAGGTACGATGACCGAGCCCTAAATGCATTCACTTCGCTCATTTACTGTGAAATTGTGAATCTGTTTATAATATGTTAGTGATTTCTTACATTATAAAGGGGAGCGATTACACGCCAGCAGTTTGTTATTCAATAAAGTTTCTGACTCTATTGAAATAACGTTTCAATAGTTGTTTAAACACCTCGGGAAGTTGCCTGAGGATGCCAAAGTTCTCCTTTGCAGTTGACCAAGAGTAACCAGTCGATAATGAACTTCCGCGGCTGGAGCTGTTCGTGTTGTTAGAAGGGAGCTGGTGGTTCTTTGTGGCTGGTTCGGCGGGGAAACTTGTGCCTAGAGCGATAGTTGCATAAAGCGTCGTTTCGCAAGCCGCAAGGGTCTGAGGTAAACGTTTCAATATCCTTTGTTTTAAGCTAAGTTTGCCCACAAACTGGTATCTGAGTGTGGCACTTTTGCTTGTTCAACAAAATCAGTTTCAACTGGGTTTGATTTTGATATACCTAAGTGTTTTCAGACACGCCCTTTTTGGTTCGAGCAACAAAGATTTGGGCGATATTTCAAAAAACTCGAGCCAAGTGTTCATAAATACATATACGTCGTCTTCGCCCACATACTGAATAGCTCTCTCAGGCCAAACGCCTCAGACTCATTGTGTTCGAGGTGCTTTATGTCGGCTTATGTCTCTAAAGTCGAACCTGAGCCTCGAGCCCGTCGGTTTTACGACACGTTTCGAAATCATAATCAAAACGTACCAGGGCCAATTATGAAGTCCCGCTGTTACGATGCTAGTTTATGACTTTGGCAAAATACAAGATTCCAAATGTTACCACAACATTTTTTTATTGTTGCATACTTTTTAGAGGACTGCATCGGCGTTAGCAACTTTGTAAACTTTCTAACGCAATATGAGACATAAATCTAGTCAACAGCGAGTGGTGAAAAGAAAAATTGTTCATGAACATAGTCATTTTTCACGCACAGGTCATCTAGTCCAGTGATTGATTGCAAATACTCATTGGTTTCCCGTTTCTAACAAACGTTGACACCGCAAACGAGTTTACAAGTGTCGGGAACATTCAAATGTCCATACTGTTTAGAACTTACATTCGTCAGACAGAGAGAAAGAGAATGGAGCGACTGTGGTGCGGTTACGTGTAATTTCAGAATTTTACGGCTGTCCTTGTCAACGCGTTTAAACAAAAGCTGTGTGAAATGTTATTTTATTAGTGGCTCATTGTAATTTGAGAAAGTTGCGGGTCATTAGTTAATCGTAAATAGCATATCGGGCGGCCCTTGAGGTCTTGTAAACTATGGTTTTGTCGAGTGATATTTATTGTAGTCGTGATCGGATACACAACGGTCTTGTTAACACTTCCAAGTATCGATCGGAGTTAGTTAATATACCGCTCGCTGCAGTTTAATGTTAATACGCATCGTAAAATAGTCGTAAACTTAAATCTAGAGGGGTTGTGCTTTTCCTATGAACGGCTCGGGACATCGGGAGCTTAGAAGTTTGGGCTCAGTTTTTAATTATTCCTAGCTAAGTGGTGCCACATGTTCAGCATTTGCATTGTTAATTATTTATTACAGACTCAATAAGGGTTTTTTTTGTGTACTACCTATTAGGTATGTAAATATAGACCCCTTTATGTATATATAGGGGTACATAAAAGCGAATGAGAATATTTTAACCGAAAATCAGAATTTAAGCTTTTTCAGTATTCTCACAACACTCAAAGCCACTCGAGACATAACTTAAGAAACGAAAAATGCATAACAACTCATAGGTACATCGGCTGGCACATCAGGCTACATTTTTATCGCAATATCGCCCGTATTACAAGCGCATAAGATACCGCAGTGTTTACCATGACGTGCTGGCCACCGAACTTGAACCTCTTGCCCTTGTCGAACTAATATATGGCAATACAAATGCATGCGTTAATCATGCGTTTTTTACGTCCCAAAAAGTAAAAGCTGTTTAGATTTGAAAGGGCCTTTTTGTGCTTCCCAAGCGTATGCAAATGAAGCCCGAGATACGATCGCAGTCAAAGAAGAGACAGAAAGCTTATACGGTTGATTTTGTTTCTTCTAAGTACCGCATTTAAGTTTAACCAAAAACTCTTAGGGTAGCTACTCTACGTAGCAACATAGACACCAGAGCCCAGTTTCTGATCTTTCAGGCTCACAGTTCCGAATCAAACCATCCCTGTCACTCATGCCCGATTAACCGTGTGAGCGTATGCAATACGCTCACACGGTTAATCGGGCAATAAAAACCGTTTGGTTAATAAAACCATTTCCTTTGCTAACATTGAATATACCGTCTCCGCTTGCGTTGTGGTACCGGTTCGAGATTGTTCCGCGTAGGTACTTCGGTTGCATTAGTGCGACTGCAGTTGTTGCAACAGTATGCAGAGGCCTTGCATTCGCCGACCCACAGTGCTGGCCATGGACCGAAATACCCGCTTTCACGCACTAAACTGCAGCCGCGTTGCACTTAGATTTTGTAACATCACCGTTATTAAATGTCCTGGAATGTCCTCTGATCTTTTGTGCCATCGAGATCTCGATTTGTTGATAGAATCTTGGCAAATCTCCAGCATACCCGTACTTATCTCCAATCACATCCGTAAGCACAGTACTCGCCAGATGGGCAGAGGCGGAGGAACTTTTTATAAAATCGTTGCGATCTACTCTGTATTTTTGCATAATTGTCAGGCAGCACAGTAACACTAAAATGGTGTCTTGTCAAAGGGTAACATCACTTAAAGATTAGTTTTGATAAAAGATCCACAGTGTCTACTACTTCCATTCCTGGCACTTTGAAGATCTAACGGTTGTTTACTGCGAGATTAAACAGTTTGGTTTCTATTATCTTTCAAGCCAAATAAAAAACATCTTTACTTACGATATTCTGATCACAACTTTAATCAAATCTTTAAGGTTTACGTTGAGATTTAACGAACTGTGTTGTTGTTACTATTTCTCTACCCACACTACGCAAATTCAATGCTTATTCACTGAAATCGAAACCACTAACACACTTTGGTTGCTGGAAACATTATTGGTTCGGTGGAGTTGGGTATAATCGTAAACTCCAATCGTGTTGGCGGTTCCACGAGATTGGGCCCACACGCACCATAACAGTCCATGTAAGATAATAATCTGTCCAATTTCAGCTCAGTTCCAGTATAGTCAACCACGAAATATCTTCTGCCAAATCTTAAGTATGTAATTGTAGTTGTATGATATAGTCTATTTAAAAGATCCCATGATGTTGAAGGAAAGAACTCTGTATGTCACCGGCATCCTTTTGAATCATAAAACTTTAACAAAAAAATCGATTTACTTTATCTAGCTAGCACCAATTGCATCTTCAATAATTTTAAAAATTTATCCCAAGTCTCGTAGAGGATTATCAAAAAAAAGGCCTATTAAAAGTACTTGTTCATTGTGGTATCCGACAGTACCGATGCAACTTATAGTTTCTCCGCAAGCTCGTGATTTGCCCGACTTGTTACGAAGATGGCGCAAGCGCAGCGATCTCGTTTACAACTTGACGTCCAAGTACTTCACCGCGATCGGCATAAGGATAACGTTAGTTGACATTTATACTGGTGTTTAATATTCATGTCATTAAGCGTCCGGAATAATTAGGGGAGTTAATGAATAAGATACCACCCACCCATAATGGTATGAGTCAACCATTAGCGATAGAGATAAGGAATGCCGGGAAACTTTTTATGAGTGTGTATTATTTAGGCCTTAGCAAAAATAAAGAGCATAGCATAGTAATCAGTAGAAATAAAAGTATATAAAAAACCTGGCTGAGAGCTATATCATCAGGTATTGTATCTTCTTCATTCATACTATCTATAACGAGACTTCTTTGTCTAAGTCAACAAAAGAGACCACAAGTACAATTAAATGGGTGCCAAATCCATTCAATATTTATTTTATTTTTCGTTCAGTTACAGAATGTACCCCAGAGCAGAAAACATTGGAACTAGATATCAATATTCTGATTCGGTACCACAAATATCAACTGGTGAATGTTTTTTAAGGTTAATTCTCGAATTCAAAGCAAAACAACGTTGTTTGAAATTCTTATCTTGCCAGCGGGACAGCGTTACATTTGGCGCTGTAATTAGACGGAGCTTCTCAGAATTTCCACCATTGTTATGAAATCGAACGTCCCTTATCGTAGTTTCGGAGAGTTCCAACCTAAAACACGAACTGAATGTACGCTGCAAATTCGTCGGAAAATTCGATCCTCGGCATCTTCAGCGGATTTTGAAATGAGCGAGTAGTACGACAGTATTCCAAGATTCGAACGTTTCATATAGTGGCTTCAGATCAGAAGATGTTTGCAATACAAGCTCCTTGGGGAGCTATCAAGTATCAAGCGAGGTAGCGATGCCGTGGGCGTTGCGTGTTGTGCATTGTTGTGTGGTGCTGGCCAGCCAGACAGTTTGCGCTTCGGCTAGAATGGTGTTTGCGTTGCCGCGTTGCAGCTAACAGACAGATTTAATCTTGGCATGTTTATTAGATGCTGTTAGCGCCGTTTTTGGTAGGTGGTGACATTTTCCCACATAAGGATTTTAAATTGCATGATGCAAACGCGGAAGGTCTGGCTGGATACTTCTGAATTTAAAAAAAGTTTCTATTGCAGAAATCTGTTACGCTGTAGACAGTTCTTAAATAGCAGATAATATTTTCTGTAACCCTTACGAGACTGAAAAAGTCAGCACGAATGCAAAATGATTGAGCGTGTAAAACTTTATAAGCCCACAGATTATAATCTCCGGGATGTTTACGGGCCGCCACTCAGTGATTATAGTAGGATTCCTGTGCTAGCTACAACTACAGGTTTCGTTTGACGCAATCTCTAATTTATGTATTTTGCCTATATCCATTAGACGGGACGCCGGTTTCTACACAAAACCCATAACACTGAGTTTTTATTACGGTTTATTATAGCTACCTGCTGTCTACGACGAAATATTAAAGGATAAAAGCCTCTTCTGCATGCTATTACTCTTCATGACTATATTAAAAGAGAAGTTAATAATATGTAAATGCTTCATGGACGGTGTACAGTTATAGTTACGCAACGTAAAAAAGGGTTTTGTTCCAATATTTTATAGAAGAAAATAAAAATTCCGACAAATCGCACCGTAATTTAAAATTCATAGTTTGTCGATGGCTTGAACAATGCCAAATTACGGCTAAACATAACAGATTTGAAATCGACACACAACAAAGGCTGGGGGGCAGTAAAGTCAAAATGTTTATTTTTAAAGGGCCACAAAACGCATAATAGAAACGTAAAGACAAAGCTCTTTGGAAAAAGTTAGCCATTCGGAACAAAAGGACGTTTGCTCGGAGCGGGGATGTGAAGGGGCGCTGTAAATCAATGTAGGCGAATAATAAAATGCGACTCAACACGGTGATAGAGATGTCACTGGAAATGTCTAGCAAGTAATAATGACAAATAACATCATATTAAAGGAAATGGTATATTAACCTAGACGTTACTATACCATTTCCTTTAATAAGATGTAGATATAAAAATGTAGAAAATGTTACGATGATATAATATCCGTTAGTCTAAAAATTTAGAATTTACGATAATGTCTAGACTCTCATGTGTCGACTTTTTAATGCGGACTTAATCATTGCAAAAAGATTTTATTTAATCAATGAAATTTATTTTTATTTAAGTATTCATTTATTTTTTTACCTATTTTTATTTACCTATTTTATACAAGGAATATTTGTTTTATATTATTTGACTCGTTATTTATTGATTTCTTATGTTATAAATTATAATTGACCTGTAAGCGTTTTGGACTTGATCTGTAAGCTCGCACGTGTTTTTAATAAATAAATTGAAAATTGAAATAAAAAAAATATGATGTGACAACTGATAAGATATATCACCATGGTCTGAGAGTTCGTGTTTTATTAGGCTAAAATGTCTGAATCCAGCAAAAGGTTGACCATCTCCAACCTTTGAAGTTGGTTACCGATGATTATCAAGAAATCTCGAGGTAACAGTGAACATACCATGCCAGGCGGTGACAAAGAGGAACATTTATTTTCATTAGATGCATTAAGTTTGGCAGCTGCCTTTTCCATTGCAACTATATCTTCGTTAGTGCATGCTGTGAAACCTTGGTTAGTGCATAAACCGTGCTTTTTAGTGCCGGCTCCGACGAGCCGTGTTTATACCAAGTAACCTACATAATAATAACTGTTCACTGCACTGGTTATTTTAAAATTTCTTGCAAAAATTTATTTTCGTGAACAAGGGCGCCATTTTAGAACAATAGAAAGGGATTTTTATTGTACTTGGTTGGAAAGGAAGGTATTTTTTACTTTACTGGTGGAAGGTCAGATGTATTATTAGAATTTAAAATGAATAACAAAAAAAAATTGCTTAGTTGACGACAAACCTGGCTTGGGCTGACGTAATAATTTTTTTTATTGAAGTACACTATAATTAAGCTCGTAACTTTATTTATTATCAGAACCGGTAAAACGACCCATTCTTACCCAATATGAAATACCATTTTCAGTCTCATAATTACAAGCAAATATTGGTCACTAAAACTAGTAGAATTACACATTCGAGGTGTTGGTGTTAGTGTGGTTTTTGTTGAAAACGTAATTTACGAGATGAATTACCCCCACAAACCGATAGTGCTGAGAGCTCTGTAGACCGATGTCTGTACCTTCACATATAGCTATCCCTGTCAATCCTGCTATCTAAGCCATGTGAGCGAATGGGATCGTTGGTGTTAAAGATACGGACGAAGCGTTGCGTAGTGAGGACCCTGGTTCTTAGGAGAATGTGCAGCGAATCGCCACGCGACCATGGCCTGACTTGCAGTGCGGCGAGTATGCAGTTCAGAACATACTTTAGTAAGTTAGGCTCCGTACATGGTTGTGTTAATAATCTATTCTCATGAATAAAATACCCAGTCAAGAGATAATTTCCGTATTTTTAAATCATAATTATCTATATCATAAGCATCAGCATTCGGCCAATTTGATGAACGTCCAAATCAAAAGAAAAGTTGTCCTAGAGGACCAAACTACACACATACATTCCCGGCCAAAGTATGCCAGTTCTTATTCGATGTGAATTTTATCTATCAAATACAAATAATTTATTTCATCAACTTAAAATAATTACATTACTTTGGTTAGAAGCTCCTTTCAAGCTACGAAAAGCATGTGTTAGGAGTATCTTGTCTTACATAACAATGAATATATTTTATCATTATCATACATCATCATCATCAGCCTATATACGTCCCACTGCTGGGCACAGGCCTCACCTCAACTATGAGGTGGTGCGAGCCCCACTCCACCACGCGGGCTCAGGCTAGGCTTATATTATACTAGTGGCCGCCCGCGACTTCGTCCGCGTGGAAAGCCTTTATCTTAAAAATTCTTTATGAATTGTAGCCTATATGTTATTCTGATGTATAAGCTATATTGTGGTAAAGTTTCATTCAAATCCATTCAGTAGTTTTTACGTGAAAGAGTAACAAACATACATACATCCATACTTACAAACTTTCGCCTTTATAATAGTAGTAGGATCAGTAATTTAATTTAATTTAACATCCACTTTTAAAATTTTTCCTTTTTAGTCATCAGTAACAATTATATAAATTATGTTTTATTTAGTAGTAATCAAAAAAGACCTCTCTTATAAGTACTACACATTATTTGCAGAAGTAGGTATTATTGCACTGTAAGTTTGTGACGCAACGTCAGCAAAAAAGTTCCCATGTGAACTAACCCCTATTATTTATAACTCCATCAAAACAAGTACGAATACTACCGTATCAGGCAACTTAATTGCAGAAATTATTTCCTAAGCTTTCAAACCATCGAAGTTTAGCTTCATGTTGTCCTTCAAACGCGATTGAGGACAAACTCCCTTTTTCTAGTACTGCCTTTTTAGAATTCCCTTTTTTTACTTAATAATGCATTTCAGCTCAATTACATCGGAATTAGGAGCGTCCTCCAATTGTGTGGACAGGGGAAGTTTACGAGTCAATCGATCGGCAAATGATAGCAATCAACCACTTTGTAGTGCCGCCTACATTTCTTGGTATAGTCAGACTGCTGAATGGTTTTGAATTCTTTTTTTCTTCTTTAGCTATTAGTCCCATAGAAAGATTCACCATTTTTCTCGTAGCAGATTTGATAACTTGCTCTCATATCGTTAAATTTGCATTGCTTGTATTGATCTGCAAAAAGTCTTCTTTCGACTGTGTTTGTTCAGTACAAAAACTTGTGACTACCATTTTTATAATCAATATCAGTTCTACACTTAAAAGGTTAAAAAACTTTATTTGCAGCCAGGGTCATCGTACAATAGCTCATTTCGAGAAATTCACAGCATCAGCTTCTCTATGACACACCAAATTCTAAAACTTCAACCTCATACAAGTATCCTACCCAGCACAAGTAGCAGTAGATAAAAATCAAAACAAGTGATTCTAAGTGTACGGATGGCAGCACGTCGTTTTACACATGTAAACTACGAAAATAGTTTTTGTTGCGAAGGGAACAGAGGCGGTCTCAAGGTCAAATTGGGGTAACCTGATCTGCTGTGGTCTGTACATACGTCACCAGGTATGCGCGGCCAGTTGTGTGTTCCCACACTAGACCTCCGGGTATTTGGAGTGCGTGACTGGTTAATCGCCGCGTCACTTGAAGCAGTTCTTTCTAACACCATTTTCTCTTTTTAAGTGTCTTGACATATTTCCGAAGGGTGTGGAACTGTATTGCAACAAATGAACCGACGACAGTGTTAGGTACTGAAGTTGTGTAACACAGTGACCATGTTTCTTATCTTTCAGCGAACTCGTAATTTCTACAAGTGCTTACTGGAAATAATTGTTTCTTATGTGTTATACTGAAACAAGTAACAATAGTAACATTCCAAGGCTTTCTTGATGTAAGTACTTCATTTGAATCCTTCAAGCATTTTCGCTGACTAAGCCAGCACCAATCACGAACCGGGAGTCTATTTGTAAAAAACATTTGAAAACTTATACTTATTTTTATCGAAAAGACATAACACTTAAAAAATTCTTTTCGGTTCCGGTCATCGGGGAGGAATCGAACCCCCGACCTTTGGAAGTCCGGTCTAATGCTCTGACCACTGAGCTACCGAGAAACTTAATAGAGTCGTTGAATTTTGTAAGTGCTTTTCTTTTCGAAATTAAAAAATAGCGTTTTAAACGCAAAAAAAACTTAACAAATAAAATTATTGTTATCGATTTTCCGAAGCTTTCAAACCATCGCAGTTTAGCTTTATGTTGTCCTTCAAACGCGATTGAGGACAAACTCCCGTTTTCTAATACTGCCTTTTTAGAATTCTCTTGACTTAATAATGCATTTTCGCTGACTAAGCCAGCACCAATCACGAACAGGGAGTCTATTTGTAAAATACATTTGAAAACGATAACTTATTGTTATAGATTTCGTCTGCGCACATCGATCACGAGAACTATACAAAACACAGTCATGCATCACTCGCAATAAGTGTATCATGCTGTTGTGGATAATAAATCACATGCGGTCCGACTGGTTTATCAAGACTACTGTTTCGACAGACCTGGTGAGGTCGCTTTTTTGTACGGTAGCCGCGAATCAAGATATTAATGGACAAATCTGAAAGAACTCCTTCAGTTTCGTGGATAAAGACACAGACGAAAAATAAGTTCATATCATTGTCAAACACAGGCATGACTTATCCACTACGATGATTAGTTATATTCCAGTAATTTTGGTTGTTTTTAAAGAATTAAAAATAAAAGCCTTTCCAGGTATTTTAATCATGGCGGACAATCTATCTTATCTCTATTTAAAGTACACAAGTGCGTAAACCGGTGCAATATCTGTTCCTCCACTCAAAGTTCTAAGACGGCAATCCGACATGACCGGAGAGAAATCAGGCAACTGTAGAATTCTGTAGTTTCGACTGGTTGTTTCTTGCATATCTATTTTACTGGTCGATACTTTGTCCTAAAAAAAACTATAAGTGTAGTCACCCTCATCTGGAGCTGGTACTTTACAGTAGGCGTCAGGACTGGTCAGTAAACTAAACAAACAGGGTCAACGTACAACTAAGTGCGAGTGTTACTGAAATATATGGAACAAAACAACTAGCTGGACTTAGTAAGTAAGGAAGGTTAAGCCAATCTTATTGAGTTACAACAAAAGAAAAAAGCTTAAGAAATTACCTGCAAGATTAGGCTCAGTCATTAGCAATTTATCATGGAAAACCCGACCGCCAATTTCACCTGTATCTGCAATAAAAAAATTCTAAAAAAGAGATTCTGTGCTGTGACTCATATTGATTTCCGAATATTTATTGGTCATTCGAAAATAATTTCCGGTGCCATTATCTTAGTCAGACACGAAATTCGATGCCTTTAGAATTTGCCCCATGCAGATTTGATCTCTCTCGTGTAGAGAGGCTCGTTAAACATGCCAGACTCTGAATGTACTTTTACTACACAGCTCGATTCGGAATACTTATTTATGTGAATTTGGCAAACCCACAATAAAATTAGCTTTAACTTGTCGCATATACTTTGGAAAATACGGTTCCACTATCGTTAAATTCCAAAGCTTTACATTTTTATAAACATTTTATTTTCTCTCTTGGGAAGTTTTTGTGTATTTTATTAAGCGTCGAATTTTTTTGTGTGTCCTACATTTGAGTAACAAGTGAAACGAACCTATAAAAAGAAAGACCTCTCGTTTCGTATGATAAGTCGATCCGCAATACAAGTGGCTGAATTATGGGCTGCCACGATGTAATTTCTCGTGTTCCATCGACACGCTAAGAAGAAGAAGAACACAGAAACATCACTATTGCCTATGGGTTTTTAAATTCTGTTCGGCTGTATACAATATACATCGACCCCCCGCTGGGCTATTAACAATATTCATAATCAAGCGGCTCGCGAAAGATGGGCAAATCTGATAACTCCAACACAATTTGAATATGCATACGGAATAATCTGTGTAAAGAAGGCTGGATTTTTATTACAATTAAAATTAACATTGTGCTTGTTTTTAGCAGGTTTTCATCATAAAGTTTCTGGAAGCTTTTGAGCAAGTGTGAGAGGCTGTAAAAATGGAATGGAAGTGAACATGAAGTTGCTAAATCGATTTTTCATCCAAAGATTATTTCTTTAAAAAAACTGACTTGCTCTAGTACCTATTCGCTGATCTCCTCTTTACATCTTTTCAATAGAACAGTATCTGAATGTCCAACATAAAAAGCCTTATTTATCCATCATATCCCAATCCGTCAACTATTACATCCCCGTCGCCACCTCAACACCTGTTCTCGAATCAGTCTTCGTGAATAGGTTTCACGTGAGTAATCGCCGTATTGAATCGGGTATGAGCACTATTTCCGTCCGCGGTGGGAAACTCGGAGCCGGGGGATTTACCCTACTTTATTTTCATATCGCTCTGTCCATATTTTCGACTCTAGGCATCCCGCTCATTAGCAAGGACAAGCAAGCAAGAGTAAAAGGGACGGCTAGATTCGGAACGTGTAGATGTCGGCGTAGAGAGTGCTAGTCGAGATCCAGTTCCCTGACCTCTTTCAACTGTTGCGATTTGCCGCGATGCCTCTGTGACGCAATCACGATTGCGAGACTAGACACGATAGTGCAAAATGATCTGACCTATTTCGTCGGCAGTGAAAACAAAGCAACAACGGAAAATATTCATAATAGTGACGTCAAAAGTAACAGACTTTATGAAAATTCATCTGTCACAGCTGGTATTCCAGATATTTTTTTTTAAAGAAAAGCAAACGTAACAACTGAAGATTGGCGTATGCAGTTCCATAGACAGTAAGGCAAAGCATTATGGAAGGGCATACCATACCGGACCCGCAGGAACCACAATCCGTTCCCAGAAACACAAGTCGATAAAGGCCGGGGCGAGTTTAAAAAGCAAAGATCTATTGATAGAAAAGCTGGAATGTTCTGTTCACGTTTCACAGGACTAATGGCGTTCGTTATCCGACCTTTTTAATGTGGCACGCGATCGAATTGCACGAGATTCACCGAGTATATGGATGTTAAACGGCTGTTTAGGTAATACGAGTTGGCTGTGACATGGATGACGTTATACGAGACCAGAATCTAGTTACATCGAGTCTTTTACTAGCGAAGCTCTCCATATCTCTCAATACCAAAAAAGGCTTTTCACAGCCCTATCATTATTATGTTAGGATGTTTTGTTAGCGAAGGATATCAAGGAAAGGAAAGAAATCATAAATCCCAATTAGATTCTTAACCTCTTTACTATGTTGATTTAAAAATGATGTCTATTAAAGTTCCTGAAGATAATAAAGTGGCCAATGGCATTGAGAGAGAAAAGATAGTTAACATTTAAAGACCCCTGTGGGAAAACAGTTCTCCGAATGATATACATTCTGACGACCGAGTTCAATGCTTATAGCTTATGTACACGTAAAATACGTAAGAGTCAGGCATGTGTTAAATCATTTGCATATATTAGCATATTCAATTTTAGCTCCGAAACATAACTTTGTTGTGAACTTGAGAATTTAGTATAATTGGATTGCAGTGCGTAATGCTCTCTCTAATTTCTGTCTTATTATCATAAAATTATTAATAGTAAATTAGCTCTTGGCCTCATAAGCAAACATGTTTAATAGGTTTAGTTACAACAGGTGATAGTTTTAGAAAATGCGGATTAACAAACCTATCTATCATCTCATTTCAATAATCGATTATTCAACACGTCGCGTCAGCATCGATAGCAACGAAATCAATTTGAAGACGTAAAAGGAAGTATGACATTAAATTCGGTAGCAGCTGAGGGTTGGGCGCGGGAGGAATGCGGTGCAGGGAGGGAGGGGGGCAACAAAAACTCGGGACGGTACCTGCGCTGCCGTTGACCCCAGCCCGATTAGCTACACCATGCTGCACTGGCTCCTAAACTTTTTGGTGCACCACCCATATCAGGAAACTTGAGCTCACTTGCTGGAGGTAGAGGATCTTGATTACAGATTGATACAACATTGTGCCTATTGGCGATGACAGGACTGGGCGAGTGACAAAAATAAAACGCTTTTTAAGACTGTCTTCGTGCAAACTTTAAAACTCAATATCACCACTATTTTGCTAACTTGAACTACTAATATGGTACATTGATATATAGATATAAAAAGGCAGGTTTGTCTTAAAACTAGAATTGTAAAAGACGAATCGTTCAAGTGAGACATGATCTACTTATGCTAACGCTGCAGTAAAAATAAAGGAATGCAACGTATTCTATTAGTTAGTCCTTATTTGAAAAATCGAATAGAAAGACAATGAGTGGGAGATGCCCTATTTTGGAAACTAAATAAGTTGAGATGCACTGCCTTTATGCATCGGTGCAACGCGACTAATCCGGGCTTTTTACGAGGCCTCTTACTTTGTGAAACTTTGAACACTGTAAATTAATTTACGGGACGTTTGCGTCTTTTTAACCTTTTAATGAAAAGGAATGCTTTTCGTCCTTTTCAGTCCAACGATTCGGGAAGGACGAGTCTATCATTCGTTTGCTCCTCGTTTTACTTTCGAGCGTGCTTTTTGTTTTGTATGAGTATGACTCTACATTTTTGATGTTGGGACTTTTTAATGGCATATTATCGACTGTTTGGAGCAATCATTACAACTTTTGGAGATTTCATCAGAAATCATAAATATTTATTGCCCCTTCACAAAATGGCCACTTATTAATAAATGTGAAAACATAAAAAAATAAAACATAATGCAAGATGTAGCCAAGATAATGAGGGCTGGCGCCTGAAAAAGGCTTCGGGGAGAAGCCTGTGCTACTGGTCACCAGGCCACACCCTCGGAATCCACTATACACATAGATTTCATGATTTTGAAGATTTACTTAAAAATTTACTGTACTTACTAAGTGCTTTCTTAACACGATAAGACGATAATGTCAGTTGTATGCATACCTGTAACAAAAATATTTAAAATTTAGAAAAGTGAAGAAAAAAAAAGATTCAGAAAAAAAAACTGGTCGTTCCATTCAAAGAGCTAGTTTTCGAATGCGTCTAGGCACAGTTAAGTGCATGCACCTCCAAACGTGGTGCTCGTAGAAAACAAATCGTCCATTGCAGTCGCCACTTCAGACGCGCACAGACTATTTATAGTAATATCTGGGGTTGTTGTTCTCTCTGTTTAACATTCTGTCGCTGTGCCGCTCCCTCCAGAGCGCTGGCTTCCTGTCCTCTATTATCTTTGATGGGGCGTCTGATTACACTAACTTTCGTGATATAGGAAACATTAACGGCTGGAGTTTGTTACCAACCTGCCAGTATAACGTAACTGATATAAGCGCAGTCACCAGTTTTAAGGATGTGAAGCAAACAAATTATTTTTGTGCGAAATGAGACTGGCACGATCGAATTGACTCTACCGAATCAAGCAAAGGTTGGTAACAACGTGTTGTTTAATAATAAGTGTATCATAGACCCAAACGTATTACACCAACACTGTAGGACCTGTGAAAATTAAAGTCAATTATAAAAAAAGGAATTAAACAACAGTCACCGTAATCAATGCCCACAGATTCGCCAAGCATTTTGATGACCGATCCAGTCAGTATGCAAGCCACGGCTCCCCCGATTGGCAGGCATGGACAGGAATAAATATTTCAGGACAACAGATAAAACCGTTACCATACATTTTGCTGAACTGCACGCGATTGTGATAAACCAATAAAACATATTGGCTTTGTAACCTATGTGTGAAATTGAGTTATTTTTTGCCTGTCGTGGAAAAATCTGTTTTGATATTCCTGTTTCGTGTGATGTTTTGCGTTGAAAACATAACGCGCAATAAGTTACGTGACATTTTTGAAAAATGGTGCTTGACATTTTCAAGTAAGTAAAACAAAGCTAATGCTGACTGGACCTGAATACATGAATTATAAGTGAAGTCTTGTTGTTGTAACGGAAACGTGTAAGTTTGGAACACTGTCACTAGGCCTATGGTTTATTTATTGTTAAACGCTTGTAGACACGGTGCTTACATTGTAGCCTTGGGCAAGCCCGTGTTGGGCGATTTCTGTTATCGATAGAACGCCTTGCGATAATAAAATTGACTGATTTTAGAAGGCAGGTGGGGAGTTACAATAAGGCAATGGCTTATTACTTGAACAAATGCAAACAAATTCACAAGCTATAAAATATTTAATAAAACCCATATCTTTGTGGCAATTCTTCAAAAGTCCTACCGTCAGTTAGTCAAACCAATTAAAGCACTACCAGTGTCTCAAACTTTAAAATAATGATGTTATAATCAACTTATCGATGAAAAACCAAAACGAGCACAACACTACCGGCGACACCGCATTTGTCTTGTCCGAGTGTCTTTGTACGACAATTTATGGGCTCCCTATTCGTGTCCTATCAAACACGGAACCCTGATATATGCCGGCGACGAGTTCATTAGTTGTCGATCTAATTTTGGCGCCGCCATCAAACGTGGTAGGTGCCATTTACGACGCGCCGGATTCTAAGGTCGTCGTTTTTGGTTGGGTTCTTTTTTAATTTAATGACAAAAAAACGGAAGGCAGTCCTGAATTAGCATTTAAACAGATTAAATAGTTTTGTGACAGTCTTTTGATATCTTAATAAAAAAAATGGTTGCTTGTATTTTAGCTATTTCTGATATATATTTTTTAGTTATTATGTTGTCAAATCAGAAGGGATGTTGTCTAATGGCACGAGACCGTAACTGCCGTAACACCCTTTCTCGAGAAGGGTGGCCAGGGTTTTGTTTTGTTATAATTTATTGTATCCGGTTTTCAGGGCAGGTGGCGATATTATAACAAGGTGTGGTTACCGTACAACTATATCTATATCTTTACACATGTATCTATGAACTCTTTTGAGGTCCGTCGCGTTTTAGCGAGAGAAATTCATGCTTTTCATTTTTGAGATCGCATTTTTTTTTCACCTGAAAACAACCTCACACAGCCAATAGCAGCATCTTTAAATTTGGCGAATTACTGATGTGTTCAGTCGTTTGTAGTCTCATATTAAAGCTAAAAGTAAAATATTATCAATTAAACATTTTAATCATACATACACCCACGAACACACAATAGCTTTTTTAACATAAGGTATCAAGTCTCTACAAGTGCATGATAAAGTTATTTATTGTTAGTTTTATTAAATAAATCAAACGGTTTTACGTTATCGACGACGAAATCACTATAACACGAGATTGTCCGACGCGATATCATTTATCAGCTCATCTTAACTACTGTTTTAGAGAAATCCACGGTAACAAAGCGTAGGCGTTGCAGTTAATTTAAACAAATTAAAAACTAGATACGCCCACCGTCAATTTGATAAAACATATGTGAAGCGTGCTAGAGTACTCAATGCAATTTAACACACACAAAATTTGAAGTCAAAGATTTCTCATATCATAGCTGCTTCTCGTGGAAAACTGGATAAATGCTCATGCTGTTATCGAATAACATAAGTGAAAACAGAAATGGCATTTACGAAGTTGGGGTTCTACAACATGTTCATGTCTCATCGGGCCATGGGAGTAAAGATTGGGAATGCATTTGAGCACTGTTATTCGATTTAAGCTCGCCATTACTGACAACTGAACCAATAATGTAAAATAATCTTAGTATTAATCCGTACTACCCATACTTGTCTCATTAGAAGCGTCCTCGCAGAATCCCACCGAGCAGGAAACCTCTGGCTCTAATCCAACAGGCAACTACGCGTGCAATGCGAACTCATTACGGTAATGATTACCGTATTTTTAAACAGATATTTACGCGTGTGCCATCGGCCTGTGAGTGCCGCGATTGAATCCGTGAAATAGTGGCTATAAAATGTCGGACCATAATCCGGACAGGACGGCCAGTTAATCCAAAGAAAATACGCGTATTTGTCGACGAAGCGGTTTTTATAGTGAAATAGTCACACACCGATCTAGCAATCTGCACTGAGCCCGCGTAGTGGAGTAATTGGTGTTTGTAATGCAAGAATCAAGAAGGGCACAACATAAGCTTACTCATGTACGTTTGTACACGAAATAAAATTAGGGTCGGTCGGCAAAAAGTCACAAGTTGTTTGTTCATTCTGAACTGCATTGTTTGGCTGAAAACAGTCACGACATTATTTATGAGGCAAATTACGCTCGTTCCATTAGCGATTGCGATGATTTGCGATTTAAACCTGTGAGGAATCTATGCAGTTCTGTTAGCTCCAGTTTAACGATTGCTATAAAAGGCAGATTAGCAGAAACTTATGCAATTTAGTGGTATGTATTGGAAGATCTAGAATGATCGTCTTTGACTCTAGCATCTGCGATACGATCCCTCGTTCCTTCAAGACTTTTGACTGGAATAACTAGGATAAGAATACAAAAATTATTTTACTACCTCCTAATTTTGTATGGCCTTTGATCTTGCCCGAAACATGATCTCGACCGTCTTCGGCGGAAAATTAATTGAAAATCTGCCTACATCCGTATACAACCTTGAATACAAAGCAACGGGCATCCTACCTGCATGCACTGGGTCTGAAATGAAATTAGCGTGGCGGGTCGGCCGGTAATCACAGATGCAAGTGATTAATGACGGCCCGGGGCAGCCGTTTGATCGCTTAGTGGAAGAACTGGAGGGCCATGATGAGGCAGGGGCATAAATGGGTAATGTATCGAGTGGAACTAAATAGATCGCGGCAATTGTGGATGTGAGTTAACTGTTGCCAGAGAATATAATAATGACTGATCAGTTTGATGGACGATCGGTAAAGGGTGAGAATCAACGCGTTACGAAAGGTGGATATGAATGCAAGCCAAGTCAGACAAGTACTGAAGGCAAGCTCGAAATAATATACAGAGAGAATAGCTTAATCTTAAAAGGCTCTCAAGAGGCACCTGTTTACTCAACGGGTTCGGAAAAACAACTTTGTTAAATTGATACATAAATCAAGTTAAACTTTCTTGTTAATAAAACTGCGAATAGAAAGATGATAAATGGCACTGCTGACAAAGAAACATAGGCTTGTAAACATTCCCTCTTGTTTCACCGTAATTTCGATAGCGGAGCATTCCTTAGTCTGAGCAGCTGAGTCCCGCGTTATACAGAAGTGGTGAACTTCCAAAACAATTTATATTGCTTAATGTCTCGCAAAATTGACTACGCGTGCGAACACTTTGTACTTGCTAATTTTAAACTTTACCTTTATAGCGTCAATCAGTATACACGATGCAATCTTAACGACAAACATGGAATTGAAACTACACCTGCTCCGTAGACATTGAGTGCTATTTGCACCGCAATATCATTTGAACGTCATAATTAATACATTCTGCGTAAGGTTTTTTGTTTATTAAAATTCGTTTATATGAGTCGGTAGATATAGTTAAAGCTAAAATACGTTTAAGTTGCTATTAACACATTTTTATTGGTACTATACAGAGGAGTCGCGGCTGCTTTTTAGTCTGTTAACTCTTTCCCTAATTATCGTTTTAATGGTCGTGCGGCTAGGCTATAGCGAATTCGGGCGTAGATATGGATCAACTGTAGGAGTAATATTACACGAAGAAGCGATAAGTTTTATTTTAATTCTAGCATTTCGAGGGTAAACTGACTTGGGTACACCTGATACTTTATACTGAGACCACACAAGAACGAAATCTTAGAGAATGTTTTTTACATCAGGAATGATTTGACAGAGTGTTCGAAAAGCAGGGTTCAAAATCTTCATTAGTCTCATGACAGCACAGATCACCCCGGCTGTAAAAGGATGGGACCGTGATTACATGAATTCATTACTAAGTAATTTCTGCTTTTGTTTCTGATTAAAAATATGATTTGACTTTTCTTCGTTATTACCTTAATTATAGAATAATACAGTGCGATACAAAGCAATATAGTGGCTATGTGTATCTTAATAAAATTTATTCACTGTTATAATAAGTGAAGTTATATTATAGTTAATGATTACATCACGTACGATTACACACGGAAAAAATAAAAATTAAAAAAAAACTTAAGGTTGTCGCGTAGCCCATTTCTCTCAGGTGGATACTAACTTCTTCTCCCGGCGCCTCACAATCCGGCTAAACCATCGCGACACCAACTTCTCCCGGCGCCCAGCATCACAAACCTCATTCATCGGACGCCAACATCTCCCAGCGCCCAGCTATCAGCAGCGACACCTCCATCTGGCGCCATCAACGCCCGGCAGCCAGCATTTTCACCAAATTACATATTTTTCTCGAACATTTTTGATGCACTCATTGTCCAATATTAAAAGTTTATACGTTTTCAATATCACTTTGTTTAACCAAACAAAATAACTATAACTTCATTTTATTTACTGTAGTGCGCAGCGCTACCCAAAGGCAGCACTGGCAGGGTCGCCATGTAAAAGGATGGGACCGTGATCAAATGAAAGATGTTGTTTTCATTGTGATGACTATTCCGGCCTTTTTAAATATTGTAAAGTAATACCTGTTCAAATCCAAGTTAAATTCATTTTGCTAAAAAAACTGTTCTTCAAAACGTATAAAAATCAGCCGCAGACAAACAACCCTGTATACACACGATCGGTAGCTCGGCGTGAGTTGAGGTGCAGCTCGACTCGCGTAAATAATGACTACGGTAGGCGAACCTCTGATTTTATTGTGACTCGCCTAATAAATAAACTACCAACAGAATTACGAGATAATTTATCTATTAAAAATATTAAATCAAAGCTTAAGTTACACTTTCTTGGTTCTCTTTCCGGTAATCAGCAATAATTAAATTATTAATATATTAACCAAACGGCTTATATTATTTGTCCAATTCTTGTTTTTATTTATTTATTAACTTTATTTGTAACCCTTAGTATAATTTTTACAAACCCTCGTGGTTTTCTTGTACTAAGTAAGTTAGTTAAGTGTTTTGTATTGTAACGGTTATTTAAATGATAATAAAGAGAAAAAAAAAAAAAAAAAAAAGTTACAGGTTCCAATATAATGCGTCAAATAACGCTTACAACTACTTATATACTAAATACAATAAGGGTGAAGTGAGCTTCACACTACACGGCAATTCACGACAGGTACTCCGATTTTCGATAGCAATGAACTGCGTGTTTTAGTTTCACACGGCACGTTTATCAAACTGTCAGCATTTCAAGACATTTTGTTTCATTTCCATATTAATAAATAAATAATAATAAATAAATATATAAATATTTCACAACAATCACACCAATTCTCTAATCTCAAATTAAGCTACGAGGCTTGTGTTATGGGTACTAGACAACGGAGAAATATACTTTAATACTTTTTGTATATAAATACATATTATACATAGAAAACACCCAGACCAGTACAAACACACATGTTCATGCACACTTATGCTTGTACTGTGCGGGGATCGACGAGCCCGCGACCCTTGGTTTAAGAAGTCCGACCTGTGGACCACTGCACCAAGCGGTCGTGCATTAGTCTCATGACAGACTATTTCACAACAGTTACTCCGATTTTCGATAGCATTTCAAGGCATTTTGTTACATTCCCATATTTTATTCCAATCAAGACAAGAGTCTGAAGAAGAAAAAAAACCGGTAGCAAGTTTACGTATCCAATTTGTACTGACTGTTTCCCTGAAATCTTTAACGGTTCACAACGTGCTGGATAATTCCCGATACAATTTACCAATCGGAGGAAAGCTAACGTGGTTATTATGCGAGGGGAGCCCGCCCAGTGCTGTGGCTTGTTTGTCGATGCATTTCAATAATTCGCATCGAACGGCCGCGGAATTTGCATCAATTCGCAGTACCGGCTTCCGGGCATTCGGGAATGTTATGCATTCAACTTGCGAGTTTGGCGATTTTGATGGCAGCCATCAACGTTTTGATTTCGCTTTGAAAAAACGCCGTGGCTAATTATGTGTGTTGCACTTTTTATCATACAAGTACTATGGTTTGTATATGTTGACTACACTAATACAATTTTCATAGAAATTGAGATGTACTAAACGTACCAATTGAATGACCAAACTTTTTAATCAGTATATTCCGTCTTATTATTGCCCTGAATATCATTAGAACTGAAACCTAATCCATTTTAACCCTTACCAAAAACAGAATCCAGAGCGACACTGTCTGATTAGCGGCACTAATCAAACGACAAACGTTCAATAGTGGCACATAGTGCTGCAAAAAGTCGATAGCACAGCCCCCTTCCCCTCAACCCGCGACAGCCCTGGTAACCCAATATGAGAGTACATGAGGGTTGCCGCCAAATTCATAAAACTGACTGGATGAGCCATTTTTTTTAAATTGGCCACGAGCAGAATTCTTGTTTTTGAAATAAACCCTGGCATTCGAGTTGTAATAAATTGATAATACTAAAAATTAGAAATGACTTAGGGAATGCAAAAAAAATACGGACGCATGACACAAATAACTAAAAGACTACTCGTAAGTGTGCATTTTGGAACTCTGTATCTAACTGCATCATGAAGTGTCTGTAACTATATTTGTTTAACAGTTTACGCCTTAATTATGTGTCCTTGATAAAGTTTGGTAACCAACCATTATCAAAGTAGTTTTTTTTATACTTGATAGAAATTGTCAATGACTTCATAATTCAGTACCATTTCATCGCAGCTAGCAGCAGCAGCTTTCTACTGGCAGGCCCATCGCAATTAAACCCACACAACTTCTCTACTCCCCAACTACGAGCAGACCGCAACGCACAGCTCTACATCTTTGTTGGGAACAGCTAGGGAACAAGGCGTGGTGTTTGAACAACCCGGAGGGTATGCCGCCGCTGTGCGCTCCGTCTTGTATTTTCAGTTATCTATATGTATAGGTAGCTATTTGTTGTTCCACCATTCTGTTCCATACGTCCGTTCCTGAAATGTTTAAAACCTGTGCTCCAACTCTGCTAGGTTTAAGTCTAAGCCATTCCTCGTAGTTTCGGATGTAGTCATCCTTGTCACTCTTATGAAGTTGACTGTGCAAAAACGCACTGACTACACCGAAATATACGGAAGAAACGTGCACTTCACTGAATTTTCCTTTCTGCCCATCGATATGCCATGAGTAAATGGACAATGTTTTTACGCAATTGATAACTTAATATGTGTATAAATTACGTAATTCCTACTTCGTAGAGGCCTACGATTTTCGATATATCCTTTGAAAATCAAGGATTCGTCAGAAAAATTAGTTGTTGAAGAGGGAAACTACTCTTACTACGTATATGAAATGTGACGGCGCGGCGTTTAGCCGAAAAAAAAGCTGTTATAGCCGAAATATAAATTAATTTGTAGCATTATAAAGCGATTTCTATAATAAGATCCAAAAAACTCGACGAGTTATACTGACACAAAAAATATGAGATCATAGACGCGTGGTTCTGAATGGATTTTTATTGTTGACGCTCATGCGATACTCGTTAATAGAACTCCATAATACAATTAACTTCACACTCCGTTGGCTTTTTAATTCTCATCATTAAAACAGAAAATTGGATAGTTTATTATTGAAATTTACTTACAACTCGTGACGACTTTGAATTGATGAAGTTAGGTTATCTTCATCATGTAAGCTTTTAGGCTGTGTTCTTCTGGCTACGTGGGACTTAAGTGCAAAAACCTGTGTTCTGTGCAGGCAATCAGAATTGTCTTTGGTCGTGGCCTATAGTCGTGGTACTCTTGCGCAGAGTCAGCCATGTATGGTGTTTATTAGGTATGGCGGGTGTTCACCGTTAGGACCGCACGTGATTAGCTGCTCATTAAAAGTACTTGCGTTGTTCAGATGTAATTGGATGCTCGCGGTGCGGACCGTGGCGCGTCGAGTGCAAGAACATGTTCAAATGCAACGAACAAGTGTGAAATAACTACGAGGAATTAGATTACATGAATTAACTTGGTCATACTTCCTTAACTTTTAGTAAAACGTTTAAAAATATTTAAGCTTTAAAAAATTGTAGGTTGATTATCTTTTGGGGTCTCCTTATTTATAGCGATGAACCAATTAAAATCTAAGATCTCTTTAAAAGAGGACAGTACACAATTAATGCTTTTTAGATAACAAAAACTTTTTTACACTATCCTAAACAATAAATCCCCCTTTTCCATCCCTCATGGTCTATTTGTGTCAACTCAGCGTCCTCCGCGCCTAATGCCCTACTCTTTATCGCTGTCCATTCAGCTTTAGTCACCCGTGCGCTCGCAGCTTCTAAGAGTGACAGGGGTGGCTACATCCAAAACCATGGTCATCGTATCACACAGTAGGGCCCCTGATCTCTGGTCTAATTCGTCACAATAGCGCAAGGGCAGACGCGTGCTCATGCCACGTGCGCAGGAGCAGATTATGCAAATTTATGCAACGGCCGGGATGCTGATCGATAGCGATTAGCGGGACAATGTGCTGGCTGGATGTTGGCAAATAGTACAGTTTTAAGATGAATAAATTACATTCGAAAATACATTTTTTAATTTTATTTAGCCTATATCATCCCACTGCTGGGCAAACGCCTCTCCCAAATCTCTCCACCTGTCCCTGTCCATTGCCAACGTTTCCCAGTCCCTTGTTGTATTGACTAAGTCGTCACACCAACGTTTCTTGGTATATCGAAAATAAATAACAATTTAAAAAAAATTTCGGCACCGGTTATCAGGGAGGATCCTCGATCGATCCTCGATCGAGGATAAAATTAAAAATAGCGTTGTGAACGCAAAAAAATACTTATTAAATAAAATGAATAAATTAAGTTTTGGATAAGGCTGGGTTTGGACATACTGATTCGAGAAAAAAGTTCACCATAATCCTGGCATGGTTTAGAAAACTTTGGAGCTTCACCTCACCAGCTAACTTTACTTACATTACATAAGTATTAGACCTTTTCAACTTGCAAAGCTACCTTCTAACTTATTTGCCTCATGTTTTCATGTTTGTGACCCTTTCAAGCACGTGAGTCAAATAAAGTTAACATGATTTGCATAATTTAACAGTATCGTCCTTTCAACGTAAATTATATTATGTAAAGGACCCCAAATTTTTTTCTAACTGGTCTACTGAAGTAAATACCTAAGTTTGTAACTTGACGTAATACAGAAACAAAGTCTTTAAAGCTCCACTTGTGCGCTTCGCAACCTCAAAAGTGCTTGAAAAGATGAACAATTAACGAGAGCAAATTCGTGAGAACCGCTGAACAAAACAACATCGAAACGAGCTAACCAACTATTTATTTAGGTAATACACAAAATGCGAGCGCACGTGTCTGCCCCCCCAATATCCCTACCCGCTTAAAACTTCCCATTTTCAACGCCCATGCCAATTTAGACTTTATTTTGTATCGAGAAGATTTAGTTTGATGGTAAGTTGTCAGAACAAGAGGACTACTCGACTCTTTCAGTTCAGAATTAAATATCATGTTGCGCAGCGCTCATTAATGCAATATTGAGCTCTTGCGAGCGACACGATGCGATTGTAGGGCGGAATTTATTGTGTGCAAAATTTATTAAGTACGAAAAAACTATAGTGTGTGCGAGACGGGTGAATCATGGTGAGATGTGCCGACGCGAGCGGACGGCGCTTTTTCACGATCGATAATGATGATGAGATTTATATCGATTGTGTTTACGACGTGATCCGACGTAACATTGTATTTATGAGCGTATCGGTTTCATTAAATACACATTGAAGTTTATATATCGAGTTTTTCTAGTCTAGTTGCACGATTTTGCGGAGCATAGAAATTAACTAATATATCTATGATGAGTGTGATAAACTGAGTGATTTGATCAATCATTTCTTAAACAATATGACATACAGGACAAAAGGCGTTCTCCACATTTATATTTTTGAGTTTAAATTTAACTTTTTTTTATTCCCAAACTTTTTTTACATCTCGCCACTAATCCCGCCAGTATTGGTAACAAACTAATAATAGTGAGTTCCCTTCATCGTTCACCCCAGTCTCAACCCTCGCTGCCGTTGGCAGATTTTGATTGATGAGATGTGAAGAAAACAATCATGCTCATGTCTTTTGTTTGGGATTTCTAAACAACTTATTGGGTATCTTGATTTGGAAAACTATTATTTGGATTTTTTTGTTTTTATGTCAATATAATAAATGTTTTTTATTTATTTATTTTATTTACAAAGCTCTTTTTAACTTAGGTAACGTTAGTATTTTTTCACATTAGACTTATATTTTAGCGAGCTCAAGCCACTTTTTTGTTTTACATATTTATGAAATGAGTTTTTTTGCTGGGTCTGGTGCATCTGGTGCGAGTCTGGTCTGGTCTGGTGCGAGTAAGTATCAATTTTTTTTCCTGAATTTTTGAGAAAAAAAAGACTTGGCAAAATTGAAATTAAAGCTCTCTACTACCTAATTCAAATCTAAATTTAATCCCTGTTAAAATAAATAAACACGCATAAACGCTACCCCCGGCGTTGCGCGCGGCCGTGCCCCCCAAACACGAGTTTATTCCCTAGCCTTTCAGGTTAAAAAAGTTTAATTATGTTATGGTGTATAATAGCGATCGCGAGAACTGGCCAGATGGCTTCGTATCGATCGCGGCTTTGGTAGGGCTGCCACGTGTTTAGTTTTGGGTGACGTTTATTTGGAATGCCTCCGTTTACGCGAAAAATAATTAATAAGCAGCTGTCTTGGTTTAAAAAAAAAACTTTAGGGATAACGAACTTACCAATAGGCCATGCGTGTGAAATGAGGTGTTATAGTTGTTTAAGCTTGTTTGGGTCATCACCTTATCACAAAAAAATAACCAAATAGCGAAATAAATAAATATAATAATATTCGACGTGAGTAAATTTAACTAAACAATCACTATTTAATAGTTTAACTTGACACGTGTTAAGATAACAGTGTCATCAAATCTTGATTCAAAATTAATTTTTTGTTTTCACTATGGCGGAGTTCACTAATAATTTTACTTAGATAGGCTAGGATCAGCTAACTGCGCTACGGATACTACGAAACATTAATTCTCGATATATTGACCTAGGATTAATGTATTTGTCAAAAGTAAAGCCCCCAACACAGCGTCAACTTTTGTGGAAAGCATTCCAAGCAATTTGACCAGGATTTTTTTAAATCGCAAGCGTAACATAACCAGGGCTGGCGCAAATTTGTTACTAATTCATATTCGTGCCAGCCCTGGTTAGACGGACTGCTATTATTGTTAAATCGCAATCTCCGATTAGCATAACAATCGTGCGCACTGCACAGCACACACGTTTTGCTAATGAATGGATGACGTCGTCGAATGAAGCTTACGTTTGGCAACTTTTTTTAACCCACGGTCATTTGTTTTGTGATGAGAAATAAGGCTTCATTTTTTTTATCAAATATAAATTATTATGATTACGTACAACTTAAATTGTAAGATATTTATTTCAAAACCACAGAGGTTTACACTGAACCATCTAGGTTACATTGCTGTGTGGTGTTTCGCATATTAACATGTTTTTTTTTGTTGGCATCAACGAGATTCTGTACTGCAGATAAGAGAAACAGATTAGATTGCAGAACAGAGAAAGATTTTCTACTGCACAAATCGTCATACAAGAAAAATTTTCAGTTTATATTATACTTACTGTAAAAGGAGAAACGGAAAAGATAAAACGTAACAAAACGCCACACGATAGTAGTTGTTTACTTTTATGGCTTCGAATCGGCTATTGTATCGGTATTGAATGAATGACATCGCCTTTGTCACCTCTACTTCAATTACGAAGCTTTATGGGAAAACCGTTTTCCGTTTGCGATTTTAGTAATTGTTTAGGTATTTTTTTTACTGTTTGCAATAAGCGGTCGATTATTTTCATGTAGACGATGAGCACATCCCTAAACGTCATAAAAAAAAAACATTCGTATTCGTATCCCCCAACACCGAGCAACCCTAATTAAAACGAAACAAAGCGAGGCGCGCCATCGCAATAGCGGTCATAATTCGATAACCTTGCGGGTAAGTGCAACAATAATCTCATAATCCTACGGCGGGCAACGTCAGAACAGAAAAAACAACGCGACATTCCCACGAGGAAACGCGGCAACGTCAGGGTGTACCAAAAGCTTATGTCAAATGGAATTTCCAGGGTTAGAGCACATTAGATATAAGACATTTCTTTTTGTTGAAATATTTTGAAACGTCCTGTCGATACCTACAGGATTGAGCCAAAGGCTCTCTTTGACGTTTATTTACGTACGAGACCTTTTGGAAAATCTTATTTTCGTGTGTCTTGCAATAAGTCTGAATCTTAGGAAGATCTTAGGAAAATCACTGACCTTGGTGAAACGCTTGACTCTAAAATGACCCTTGATAAACACATAACTAAAATTTGTAATAAAGCGTTCAAAATGAACGGTTTAGTTGCCAGAGCCAGTAATGATTTTAAACGACCAGACACATTCCTCTATTTATACAAAACTTTAATCCGCTCCCAGCTGGAATATGCTGTCTCTATTTGGGATCCTTTCTATGAAAAGTATGCTGACAACCTTGAAAAAATTCAAAAGAAATTCTTAAGATATTTGCACTTTAAATGCTTTCATAGCCGCATTTCTTATAATGTTGCTCTTAATAAGTACAAACTGATTAATCTTAAAAGTAGACGTTTACAATTGCAAGCAATGTTGCTTTACGATCTTTGTCACAACAAGTATGACTGCATTGATTTAATAGATAAGATAAACTACAAGGTGCCGGTCAGGCCACGAGTGCGCGCGTTTGCCGGGTTGCCAATCTCTTTACTAATACAAGATGTCGTACGAACGCAGGCAAGCGTTCTCCCATGTTTCGTCTGACCGATACCTATAATAAATTATTTATTGATATTGATATTTTTAGTTCTACCTCTTCTAAGTATAAAAAACTTGTTTTAGAAAAGCTTTCCTAAATTCATAAGTAATTTGATCATAAATAAGTATGTGCAGACGATTGCACGTCAGGCTACCCCTTTTATTGTTGCAAAACCGCCGTATAGCATTTACAATGATATCGCTGTCTCTGGCCTGGCATGATGTCGACTGTGCCTACTTTAAACATTTGTTTAACACGTTGAATATATTTGTAATTATTTGTAGTTTAACATATACTTTACCATATCCTACCTAGATTTTGGCGAATCTTGTTTATAAGCAATTTACGTGTGTTACACTTACACTGACTTGTTTCTAAACTTGTTTCGATATCAAACAAATTATTATTTTTAATATAGTGTATACTTATCACTTCTCAACTTCAAAACTACTTAGTAATCTGTGGTTATCGTAGTTGATGTCACAATAACTACATCTTATGTATAACTTTCACCTAGTTTTATTTTATTGTGATATTGTTTGATGACCCAAATAAATGAAAAAAAAAAAAAAAAGAACATAAGGGAAAGTTGTTTTTTTTTAAAACCATCGAATGTAGTGTACGATCGCTGATACCAGGTATCATGTGCTCTTTCCCATGCAGGCATTTAATTTGATAAAACTTTTTGGAACACCCTCTAAACACGATCCTATTTGTGGGAAACGAGTCAACCATATTTCGGGAGCGTTTGTTTTGGCTGTAGCTCTTGATAGTCAAATCCATCAGGGCGAATACCACTACCACCCTCTTAATTTCACCGCAAACAATCCTTCTTTGGGGAAAACTGTGGGTGATGTTAAAACAGGTGTTTGTACTTAGCCTCTCATAGTCATTAGCCGTCGGAGAAGTCAAGAAGTGGTTGCAGGAAGAGTAATTAGGGCGTAAGACAAAAAACACTCGTTAAAAAAGGAAAAATCCTAAATGACCAGTTGCTTTGAACAACGTTTATGAAAAACAAAATCTCTGTAACATCACTAACAAATGCAAATGGCGTCTAAGGGGATCACGCACCTTCATAGCTGTTAACTCTTAAAGATTAAAGGTTGTTACAAAGGTCTTTACTCCCGAAGCTCAAAGGACGTTGCTAACGGCTAAGGTCAGACGGAGCGTTGAATAAGTAAAGCTAGGGCACAACACCGCGTGGATAAGCCGGCAAAGTCGAAAATGCGAACTTGCGGCGACTAATTGCAGGACGGCCCGATAATCCGTCCGCAGCGGGCGGCCTCCAAATTAAAAACCCCCGCACAACAGCAACTGCCCAGCCTCGAGAACTTATTCTCTAAGCCAATGACCATAGCTACGATTCTAACCATCCCGTTCACGCCCACAGTCAAACCAGCTTGAGCAACAGGGACGACTCTACATACCAAACTATGGACATCGGATAACTGAGTAGGGCGTCCTGCCCCGGGATTACGCTCCCACGGCAGGGACCCACTCGCAGCCCCGAAAACCGAAGGGCGAAATTCTAAAACTTTGCGCGAAATTCGAAAGCCTGAGATGAAATAGTAATTTATCAAAGGATTTTGAGAGTCCCAAGGAGCTATGTGAAGGATGGCTTCCCTTTATCGCAAATTGCAGTCGTGTGCTCATCGAAATTCCGGGAAAGAGCTAAAAGAATTGGATAACTGGGCATAAGCGATTTCACACAAAGTTACTTGCGATCCCTTATATCCGATCTCATAGCGATTCTAAGTCATATGATGTGAAATGGTTTACAAAGGATAATGTATTCGCGATGCGTTGTATGCCTAAACGAAAACAGCGTTGTATTAATATTCAAATGGCCTCTGGGCGACCGGTGCATTGGATCCCAGCGGTATTAGCCACTCTAGCATTGCAATGCATCGCTAGTACCTCCGTAATGAGGTGCGCCTTTTGTGCGCTCGCGTATTACGTTAAGCGTACTAGTCACTTGACAAAATAATAAATTCGCCTTTCAATTACAATCCGCAGCTGCTGACTTCGATATAAGCGATCTCGGGCGAAAGTTTATATTTAAATACAAAATTACTGTGTAAGGCTAGGCAGCACATCTGTTGGTAGTAAGTCATTTGGAAGGTTAGGAATAGATTAATAGCCCTCTCATCTCATTTTCCATCAGCTTGATCAGGCGTGTAGCCATTTCCTTCATAGTGTCGAACAGCTGTTGTAAAGGTTACGCCCTTATACTTGCACCTGCGCTCCCCTCCCCGGTTATATTGTCACTTCACTCCCGAGTGGCTTAATTACAATCCTATTAACGAAATCGTCTCATCGCTCTCCGCCGCCTGACATTTAGGGTTCAAAGATTCAAACAATTAATATTTGATAGCTCTCGATTTCTCCGTTCCGTTCTGATTTTCATTTATACTAGTTGTGCCGACAACCGTTTTCGTACGTACGTTATTCGTGGGGCCGTTCAGATAACGATCAATGCGCTCGTCAAATGCAATTCACAACCCTGACAGTCAGTATTTGTGATTGGTTAAAAAGATTCGTCGGAATCGGCCGAACACGTGCGAGGGTATAAATCCACAAAGGGTTCATTTTTTCATTCATTGCCCAAAAAAAGTTGCCGACAATTGCCAGATTAGGACTGAAAAGGTGGGGTACGCAGTTTTTTCGTTTCAATCGATTACCGTTGGCCTTTTTCTTGTTCCTTCAAGTTTTCTGAACGGAGAACGTTTTAATTAAAATCGTCGGAAAGTCTTATGTGGATTGTGGAAGGCGTCCCGCGAAACGGTAGTCGCAGTTTGTAATTTGTATGAGGCAGGCTGACTCTCAAGTGCGCTGAGTATTAATCAGGGGTTCGTTAATTAACTGGGAGCGCAGCGGTCGCGGCGCGAATCCGACACCGCATGCGGTTCTCATCTGATTTTTCGATCTCGCCGGCACCTATTCGCGATTCAGGCCTCAGAAATCATTTCGCGAAGCTTGTCAGTTTTAATAAGATCATATTTTTGAATCAGGTCGGGCTTACGCGGATGTTTTCTGTCAGATAAAAGTGCATAAAAAAGAATCTCTCATCCATAACTAAACGAAACAACCTAATGACCAGTGGGTAGATAAATGCACGTAATTTCGCGTCCGCTTAGCTGCGGGCGCGCACGCACGCGACTTGCGTCTGCTCAAGAGCAGCTTTTTATGAGCACAGACAGACAGAAATAATCTCTACGTCTCTACTAATAGAGTCCTTCAAACTCTTGAGAATAATGACAGAAAGACGGACTTCTTTGTGCTAACTCCTGTACCGTTATGTTATGGAAACTGCTTCCGAGTTTGCCATTGTCGATTTAAGATTGTTATGACTGCTAATTTTCGAAGTATAATTTAACGTATGTTTTGTGTTGTGTCACATAATCATGTACACTCAGAGGCACAATTAACCGCCCACTTAAAATTTTTCACGAAACCTTTTAATTTTAACTCCGAGTTTCTTTCTTTTTTTACAGCACTTTTTGTATGAAAATTAGGTTTCAAAAAAATGATAAAAGCCGTGATATTGATTAGACTTTATTTAATTTTGGGAAAAAATTTAAATTATCGATATGAGAACAAAATCACTATGATTATTGAAACTGAAAAAAAAATCGAATTTAACCTAAAACTCAATTTTTAATAATGTGTGTTTCCTCCTCTGGCTCTAATGACCTCATCCAAACGATTCGGAAGACCATCCATTATGTCTTGGATGTCTGACTGAGGAATGTTTTCCCACTCTTCGACCACAGCAATTTTCAGGTCATTAATGGTGACAGGAGCTGGAAGTCGGCCTCGAACGCGCCTCTTGAGGTTGTCCCAGACATGCTCTATTGGATTCAAGTCTGGGCTCCGAGCTGGCCATGGAAGTCGTGATATACCGACAGCATCAAGATACTCCGTAACCACTCCAGCGGTGTGTGCACGTGCATTGTCGTGCATTAAAAGGAAACTGTCCCCAATATATGGCGCAAACGGTATTACGTGAGGTTCTAGGACCTCTTCCACGTACCTCTGAGCGTTTACACTGCCTCTATCAAAAACAACCAAGTCGGTACGGGCCTCATAAGAAATTCCACCCCAAACCATTATTGAGCCACCTTGATACCCCACAGTTTCGATAACAGCACACTGCGCAAACCTTTCTCCGGGACGTCGGTATACACGCTGACGTCCATCTGGACCTCTCAATGCCACTCGTGACTCATCAGAGAAGAGAACGTTTTTCCATTGATCCATGGTCCAGTTACGGTATTGTTGAGCAAATCGTAGTCTTGCTCTTCGGTGCTCTGTTGTCAAAGCTGGAACTCGGGCTGGCCTAAATCCAGTTAAATTGCGTTCTGCAAGTCTTCTTCTTATTGTTCTAAGACTTACACTTACGTTTCTCACCTCGTACAAGCGATTTCGGACTTCGGAAGCCGTAGAAAAGCGATTTCTCAGTACATTGGACACAATAAAACGATCATCTCTTTCAGAAGTACACCTCGTACGGCCTTGTCCTGGCCTTCTGGTGTAAGACCCCGTTTCTCTGTATCGTCGAATAGCGTCACGTATCGTCGTTCGAGGATAGCCCAGCATGCGGCCTATACGACGCTGACTAAACCCAGCATCTGCTAACGCCACTGCTCTAGCTGCTCCAGCTGCATCCAGTGGCATTATTAATTAATAAAATGCAACAAATTAACTTTAGAACACCTTAAAACACGAACAAAACGTAAAGAAAACCCGTAAACAACAATTTGTCAACGCAAGAAGCAGTCGCTTTTAAAGTTCGTATTCGACTGATATGGTAAAAAAGACTAAAATTGACGGTACATTAACAAAAATTGATGCATAAATCATTTTAACTATCGCCTAACTACCCACTTGTCAAAATAGCATTCGGTATCCTAAGTGTTTCGAAGCGTAAACAAAGTTATGCCACTTGAGATAGGTGGGCGGTTAATTGTGCCTCTGAGTGTAGATTGAAGCTACTTTTTCAGAAGGGTTACTTTATACTGATCTATCATTTTTGTCATCAAAGCTGATCACTGATCAGCATAAAAACAGTCTCTCTAGCTTCCGGAAGCAAACCAAATCATGCAGGCGCCATTACTTTGTCTCGTCGCGGTAGATTGGCGCATGCGACGCTCCTAATGTAATTACAGCAGCTGCTCAGGGCCCCGACACACGAGCCACAAAGACGACAGAGATCGCGGGCCCGCGTCACACGGACCACAAAAGACGACAACGATCGATCGAAACGTTCGTGACTATTGTTTGCCCGCGAATGCACCACATCTGTTTCGTTCCTTTTGCCACGGCTTGCATAATGAAACCGGCCTATTGTGAGGAAAACAGCCACAAAAGAACACGCACCTCGGCTCTGTATTTTATAAGAAAAAATAACACGCTCGAGGTCTAAAAGGTGGGCGTAGACCAGTCGGAAATGAGAAAGTCGATGCAACTGTTATGACATACGCGGTTCGTTAAACGCCATCGAAAATAAACAACGGTACGAGCTTTAACGAAGCCAAGTGGGGCGTCAAATGCCGAAATATTTTTTGTCTAGAAATCGTTTGGGAATAAAAAGTGGAGGACTTTGTTTGACTTTTTTTTTAGTTCGCAAGGGCATAATTTCCTCAACGCCATTAACCCACAGTTAAAAGTTCATGTAAGTCATATCAGAAGTCAAGAGAATTAAAGACAACTTCAAAAAGCTGTCGTGAACACTACAAGATTACTTTTTTTAAGACTGACAGCAGCACTATTTTTGTAAGTTTGCCGTGTACATTGTAAGGTAATTGCATCCGTACGTTGGGAAACATTTGGCCGGCATTGAGTTCTACCGTCGACACAACTGTTCAATGTAAATACATTTCTCACCGCAGGATTATTATGTTACTGGCTCAGGTAACACATCCTTTCGCAATTTTAAATGTTACTGTGAATTCTGTAGTTAATTTTTTGCGTTATTTCTACCTTTTCTTTTTAAGCTGTAGACCACCTTTTTAATCAAGATTCAGCAAACATTTACAACGCTCTTATAGAACGATTTGTAAGGAACGTGTCTCACTTACACTGCGTGCCAGCTCAAAATGAAATCTATATTAGCAATTTGTAAGCAGATGCAGTCTTGATAGTTAAGGATCATACTCTGATCGTCTGCAACATTTCCTGCACTCAAAACTGCATTAACCGAGGAGCGTGTTGCGGTTAGTTGTTAAGTACGATCCGGCTAACTGAAATTTAGCGAGGAGGGGCTATCGTAAAAAGTGTGCGTTATAAATGCGGGCAGCGAATTTCGCCTCCCGAGGCGAAGCGCTTGCGCCGATTAAGTGCACTTAATATCGGGTAAATGTTGCCCGACGGGAGCTGCTGTGGACTCTGCTACTCGAACTGGGCCTGCATGATTTGATTTTATGACGTAATCATTTTTGACGAGCATGCGGGAGATGCATATAGGAAGTAAACACAGCGGATGACAATTTCTAGTCGAAATGTTACAGGGAGGAAAGCAAGGTTCTACAAATGAAAAAGTAGATATTGCTTTGATGCTACATCTATTATCATCGACGATGAAAATGAATGATTGATATTTCAGTTTCTTCATAAAAGGCATGAGAACAATAGTACATACCATAGTTATTCTACATTTCAGAAATCAGTTCTCTTAACTTAGCGTGTAATAAGTCGATTAACCAGTTCCTTTTTTATTTTTAGGCTTAAGTAAGTGTAAGTCATTTCCGACTTTTACATGAGACGAATTGAAACAAAAAAACAAGTCACCAGAGGCAAGCAGCACCATGACAACGCCATCCGAAAGTGACACCAAAGAACGTTTAATTTCGTAATTGGACTTCTGGCGAGTTGCAGGGGGGGAGCGTTCGCAGAGGCTTTACTCTGTGAGCTCTGTGATTCCAAATGTCGCCATCCCCATCTCTCGCGCCAGTTTAACCTTGAGAGCGAAGAGGATGGGAGATTTATACACGAATGATGCGTTATAGAGTAGGGCCGTAGAGTGCAGCCCTAGGGCTTCAACCGGAGCCCTCGCGTGCGGATGAAACTCCTCTGACAGGGCAATCGACCCGCAACCAATGTATGTGGATGCCCGCCAATTATCATAGCAATCAAGGTTGTTTGCGATTGTTAGTTGCTTTATTTTACTCATCGTTTAAGTGAAATTCTACTGTGTTTGTAAATAATCAACATTAAATAACCTTAGTGTAATTGAGTAAAGTTTAACACCGCCTTAATTCCCCATTCGACCGCTTGGTGCAGCGGTCCACATGTCGGACTTCTAAAACCAAGGTTCGCGGGTTCGATCCTAGCACAGTACAATCATAAGTGTGCATGAACATGTGTGTTTGTACTGGTCTGGGTGTTTTCTATGTATAATATGTATTACATACAAAAAATAGTATTTAAGTAACTATGTTTATCAGTTGTCTAGTACCCATAACACAAGCCTCGTAGCTTAATTTGGGACTAGAGAATTGGTGTGATTGTTGTGAAATATTTATTATTATTATTAATTAATTGTACCTAAATTAGGGAACAAAAAAAGTACTCGCGAACTTTTCCATCTCGTTTAATATGATGTAGTAATGTCACATCAAACCTTAAACAAAGGCATACTTTGAAAGCTCGAGACCGGAACGAGCTGTTGGAGTGAAGTTGCTGTTAATTATCATCTAATTAATCTCATCGAGCTTTTTCAACATACAATTTTACTTTACTGTGCGGTTAAAAGTTAGAAAATTGTATCTGCGGTTGAATTAAGGCTATGATCTCTATGGTATCAAGCAGGTGTATTCCTTGTTAGGTGTAGCTCGATTATGATAGCCACCATTAGGAAAGGCTGACTATCAGGTTCAGACGACAGCACGTTAGGGTAAACTCTGCGGTATCTTATGCGCATGTGATAAGGGTGGATTTTGCAAAGATAAGGGTAGCCTGATGTGCTAGCCACCGTACTTTTTAATAAAACTCCAATATAATTCCATTTAGCTTAAGATGGCCCTGGTGAGTCTTATCTTACTGCCCGAATAAGGCAATTTAAGTTAAAAGCAATACTATGTTAATGTGCAACAGACTGATAATTTTAAGACTTACATTAACTTTTATTGCTAGTATACAACTTTAGTGGCCCAAATATAAACAGGGCAGATTACGTTCTACTGGTCACGACGAACCATAACATGGATAAGAAATTATCACCGTTCATCAAACACACAACATACATAGGCTTCGATAGGACTAAAAGCCTCTTTAAATGGTTTCAGAAGTGGTAAAAAAGAAAAGAACTGGCATCTGACTGTACTCATTACGGCTGAATGTCGGAAAGCCGTAAAACTTTAATGATGATTCACAAGCAAAGTTCACATTTCGAAGAAGTTGGAAAGTTTTCTTGTAAAAACTTGCCGAGTTAGAGACATTCAACACGATCGAGGTCGATTTTTTAGCGTTGTGAGCGTAATTGAGCGTACACAGCAGAAATGCATCGCAGCTAAGTGATGCTAAAGTCAGCAGTCGATGCTTCAGAGGTAAATCGAGCGTTGCGTTACACGGGGAGCGGAGAGCACCCGCGGGCAAATCTTGTGATGCGGCGAGACGTCTCGAGTGTCGATGCTACCTGTGTTGCCCTCCTCCATAATTAACGTTTCGCGTTAGGGCTTCCTAGACGCGGTTCGAACGTTAACTCCTGTTAGTCTAATTAGAGAGAGGAAAACCTGACGCGAAACCGCCTTTAGCTTCCAATGTTAACGTTCCGTCAACACATTATCCTATCTTGATCGCTATTAAGAACTCGGATCGGATCGTTGAATCGAACCGTTTAATCGCAGTTGCACATCAGAGCAATTTATCTTGATTTTTCCACAAATACAATCCTGTTATTGATTCATGAATTAAGCGCATCTGGTTTTTCTACGTCTAAGGACTGCATGGAAGTGGTCTGATGTCAAACGACTTGGACAAATGGGAATGTAGTTGTAATATCATATCTGCAGTTGCATATAAATTCCAAGTGTTGAAGAGCGAGCGAAATAACTGATGCCCAAGTACGTGGACATGTCCGAGGCGGTGACTGTAAAAAGTTCAAGCTTGCGTCGTGAATGCCATCTGCAGAGCTCGTCAGGACATGGGGTAGCGATAAAAACGATCGCAGCGCGCATGCGAATATCGTGTTACGACGCAGTCATACCAATGGCGTCCAGGATCCACTTACAGCGGGTGCTTATACGGCCGCTAGATACGTGCGCCGATACCGTGCTAACCGTGATAACAAAGCCTCGCGTCGCCGTGATAATCGCTGACGCAAACGCCGTATCTACGACTGTTTACACGAGAGCACGTGAATCATGCCAATGACACGGACGCCTAAATTCGTTACATAAGGTCCCGCAAGGTCAATGTCGCGGCGGAGCGAACAAAGATCGCGAAAGTGGTCCAACGTTACGTAGCCGGCCGGCTCACACGGATAATTGCGATGTAATCGCCCGTAATCCATCCGCGAGGCTGGTTTCCTTTTACGGAGCGCAGCTTGCGGGCGCATAGAAGAAACAGCTGACCACCGCACGCGCCTCGATGCATATTAATGTCGCACCCGCGGCAAAAACACGAAAACATTTCGATTTTATGTTACGATGAAATATCGAACCAGTTTTAGTGCAGATGCCTCAATTATGCAATTGTCGTATGCGAGCTACGTAAATCAAACTCGACTTTGTAATGCATTTAATCGTTTTATTTATTTTCCTTTGTGTTTCGCCACCCGCTGAGTTCGATGTTCGTTCAATGTAAACGTCTTTGAAGACTGCATGGGTGTCTAAAATATGAGTATTCTTGCAAAGATCCATGTGTCATCATCAGATAATGTGGAATAAGTATGTAAACAAATAAATGATCCAATCCCAAACATACATAACATACGTAATGAAAATACTTGGAATAATAAAACAAAACTTAATTACGACAGGAGGGTCCAATAACAGACATACATATTTCCACTCGACGGGTCCGATTGGGAGGTTAGTGCTGTTGGTCGGAGGGATCTCATTGTCCTGTTCATAAGTGGAGGCCTGACATTTCTCCCCCGCGGAGCCAGCTGCTCTTATCATTATCGATACAATGAAAACTAAACTTCAACAACAAACTCTACGCAATTACGTGTTTGCGAAAAAAAGTTTACATCTACTACAAGACAATTTGTATTCACTTGTATAATTTTGCATTTTATCACTAGTAGTGTTTCTCGATCGCGCATTCTTATGAAATGTCAACCTTTACGACTTTTTAATAGTTGATTAGATCGAGAGTGCGCAGCTGCTTAAGGCACGTATTGGGTAATCATAGTTTGTTAATGGGTATTAACTCCATAACCGATGGCATGCTCGCTGGGGGTTGGAAGCGGTCCAACGAAGATACTTTATGGTGCACATAACAATCAACATACACGACCATTCTTGTTCTTGTAGAGTCGATTACGTAAATTGCTTTTCATAAGTTGTTGCTTGAGGAATCACTTTCTTTATGTTTGCTACATAATATTTATGATTATTTAGCTAGTTTCAGCCTACGCTTTGGCGTATTAGAAATAACAATTGTTTCTCATCTAGATTCGTTATACCACTTATATCGTTGAACCATATGGAAAATCTGTCATGATTCTCTTCCTTGTTTCCGTCCAAGAGTCGGTTGGGTCTTTCAATCTGGCTTTATGCTGTTAAGAAGTACCTAATAGAAACCTCACAGAGTTACTCTCATAAGCGTATTTTTAAGAATAATGTTTTTTTAGCCTTTGAGTGGATTTGGTTAAGTTCTAACGACACAAAAAAATAATGACAAGGCTAGCACGCGTTTACACCTGAACTAGTAATTGCGGGGCAGTGCAATCGTTTATCGCTTCTTCCTAGGCACGCAATTTTTCTGAAAAAGTATGTTAAGCAGCAGGTGTCTCGTGGGCAATGACGTTAGACCTTTCTATGCCTTGTCGCGTGCCCTGGCCTGCGCCTGCACATGGTGTTATTAATGCCACGACTGCGCGCGCACGGACACGACCTGTCAGCACCCAGCTTTTTATGAGCTGCATAAAACAGACACTTTGTCTTAAACTTGCCTCTATTTTATGACTTCAGTTTTCTGGATGGATTTATGATTGCCTTTGAGAGCGGCTTCACTGAAGTTGCGAAGGAAGATGTTAGTTGAGAAATTGCTCTCTGAGACTCTCTAACTACTGCTCAATTACATCTACTTTTTACAGTAATGAGTTTACAAAATTAATGTAAAATGTATAAGGGACTCTATGTCAATCAAATTTTATTAACCTCTTGAAGACAAAGATAAGAGTACAAAATAACTGGTGATGAAGTTTATAACAAACAATTTTTTATATTTCGGCAGATCTTGGTCTGCCCGCAAATCGCAAAAATAAGGTATAGCCGATATTACCTAATTGTGACTCTTTGTCACCTTATCCTATTTTTATTTGTATTTTCAGGATGTTGAATTTAGAGAAAATTGTCGAAAAACTATAATAATAAGATAAACTTCAATAACCGAGGAAATCTTTAATAGCTCTGCGTTTACTACATCATGTTCTCAGATGTAATGACGCATTAACGCATCCACCAAATATCAAAGTTATGTAGTGATAAAACCACACTGAAATAATGGGAGGCATTTGCCATTACTTTTCTACTGTTTACGAGTATTGAGAAACAATAATACACGAATTGTGTAATGGAATAGTTTGTGCTCGTCAAGGAAGTTGTAGTTACCTTTTGGACTTAAGCTTCTACATCTAGTTTTAAGTATCGCACGTGTAACGAAGACATACATAGTACAAAATCTATTAATGTTCGCCTTCCTGCCTTACCATCATGTTTCGGACGTATTATGCAAATCATTCTATACGAGATAACAGTTTCATCGTCTTGTCATTAACGTATTTGTAACCGCAAACGCGGCTTACTTTTATTTTCCTTTAACTAAGAAACCTTTTTCTTAGCCTAAGTCAGTCTGTTTAACAAAGGAATAATAACATTGTGAAAGTACAAAGTCCAGTCAAGTTGTTTACATTTCTGTTTAGCTGTTATTAGTAACTTGGAAATTTCACACCGACAAGGAGGGAGCTATCGATGGAACAGGTCTCGTGACTTTTTCCGGGACAATGCTGCTTCTCAAACCGGCCGTAACACCTGCCTGAGGGGCAGAGGGGAGATTCTTGGCGAAGGGTGCGCTTGTTAAGCTCCTACGGGTGCCGTGTCTCCGATCCAAGAATGCAATTATAACAGAAAAACCCAGCAGTTTCATACGTTGAGGGCAACGCTACAGACAAATAAGGATTGGTCTTCCGAATTCCATTGAAATATCAAGCAACCAGACGTTTAGACGTAACACGAACGTTCATACTTCGTGCGAACATAAATACGGCAGGGACGGCGGGTCCGTAATTATAAACTGGGCGAGCCGAGGTGTCGAGATACCACGATACTATCGAAACGTTTCGTTTAGCTTTTACGTTACCGGCGGGTATTTAAACGGAGAATTTAATAAAATGGTCAAGCGGCCGCGTTGTCACACCGTCGATTTATCATGGCGTCGATGGGAGAATCGATACGGGATTCGAATGCAGCGGCATTTTTAATATGTTCATCGTTTTAATTTAAGAAATATTCATCGCTTTTTTTAAGATCTTTAAGCGATATCAGTGAAAAATGATGATCATCTTATTTCAGGTTGCATACGTTCAAGGCTATTCAGCTAGTACACGTGTAAGAAAAGATGTTTTTTTTAAAGATTATTTATCTTACTACTGAACGTATAATCACAGGTCCGCACACTGTAAGTCCAGTGACTCAACATTTTTGTACCATAGACGCATGTTTAGCACTAAACATCCTGTTTTTATACAGTGTCTAAGTTAGACAAGCTAGACCCTTAAGTTTATCTAGAGTTTAACATCAGAAATAAATCGATTTGACAAAATGGGTTAATCAAGCGCTTTAGCTTGGTTGGTTTTTATTTATTTGTTTACATATGAATGCTTTTACAATGATTTATTACACTATTATGCGGAAAAGGAATAAGTTGTCCCGAAGCGGTGGTAGAGTTAATTTATATGTTGGGAAGTGCAAAAGTGTTCCTTGTAAGTCTCATTACAAAAATAAATTGGTTTTATTTTAATTCTAACGAATTGTTCTATGAATTGAATGAATGGTGAGTGAATAATTGCAGTTAGAACGTGGTTAAATAGTCACTGTTAATAAATCGTTTTGTGGTACGAAATGCTAAATCCTGGTCCAGGCCCTGCATAATATTTAAGACGGTGTAGACCATTGATTTTCTTTTCATCTGTAGTAAGACTGTCTGAATTAAAAAAAATATATTACACGCTATGTTTAACACAGCTGTCTTTTGTACAAAGCGAAATGTCATCGCAGACAGAGGTACGAAGTCATTGGACAGGCTTTACATGATACAGGAGGATTACCATCCCATTTAGGCGGTGCCTCCCGAATTGGGTTTCAGGCGGCCATGAAATATTGATGCCCCCTTCTGGGAAGAAGCACGTGCCACTTAAATATCGTGTATCTGTCTGACATGAATTGTCGGCCGAATTATGCAATGTTTACACAGTGATGGTGATGTAAAACGTGAAATCGTAATATTAGGATAATAAAAAGTTGTGTAAAAAAAATCTATCTATCTATCAGAGAAGCAGAAACATTACTCGAAGAAAACATAGTTGGCTCGTTGAAAATACCAAAACTTATATCGATACACTCTGTACAATTAGCTGTTGTGTGAAATTCGAAAATGCCTTCGTACATTAGTTAGACCTTAATGAAAAGGGGACGAAAAGTTTGATAGCGCCGTAAAGTTTAAAAACTTGGCGACTCCACCTCCGCGCCTGAATTCCAATACCGTTAATGTAAAACGGTCGCATTTCGGGAACTACACGCGGAATGCCGAGTCAGCACGACAAATGACAACAAGCGTGAAGAAGCAAAATTAAACAATATACCGGATAAATAAAGGACCAAAAAAGTATAGCAGGACCATTAGGGAACCCAAAACCGAAACGCACTCCCCTCATCCAAAGACCTTTTACTGTTTTTGTGCTCGATGTTGAATATTAACTTCGGCGACATATTTGAGATTGTCCCAACTTCAGTTTGTGTCACATCATTAGTTTGAATAATCACCTATTGTCCTGTCGCATTTTCTGTATAATCAATATTATAAAACATGTAAAACTTGTGTAAATTTGCGTATTTCAATATTTTGGCAATCCGGAAACGAGTTTTTTTTTCAAAACGCAAGATAAAAACAAAATGAGGATTTCGTGTTAAACAATCGATGCAATCAAGCTGACAATGAACGCCTCAGCCGTGTCCACATTTGATTCCGCAAACAATAAGCAGAAATAAAAACACATTAGCCGGAGTGACGTGCATTGAGCAGGCCCCTCCGTCGCGCCCTCTCTTAGGCCATTGCATCGGAAGCAGCAGAAATGCGGGATTATGCAGCAATCTGCCGCCCCTCCCCGCACCGTGCTCCTGGATTAATTGCAGTTTACCCCCCGCACCCGGGGCAAATATACCCGAATTATATCACGCGAAAATTGTAATGCCAAATTAATTATACCCTGCAGCGCACGGAAAGGTACAATCTTGCGGTGAAATTAAGGGCACTATATAACAAGAGCTTTTTTTGTTAAGATTTCCGGTTCGCAAAAAGTTTGAAACGCCAAAAAGAACGTATGTAATCACTTTTTGTAGGAAATAATAACTAATGATAGCAACTTTGAATATTAATATAACATTAGCAAAAAACCTTTAACCGCCAATAAATTATTATTTTCAAAGCCTATTTCGATTACTATAATAATCTGATAAATTGCTGCAAATTAAAAATACCACTTTTAAGAGTGATCTTTAATTAAGATGTAAGTAATCTTTCTTGGAAATGTTTTATCTTTCCCTCGTTCATCATCAATTAGTATCTATCTATCAGAATTCTTTATTAGGATTTAAAAGCGATTAATAAAATGGACAGCTGAATTGGCCACTAAATTCCGGCCGACATGCCTAGTACATACAAGGAATGCAATTGGACAATGCGTCGACGTATATCTTGATAGATAGCGTCCAATAAATAGTTGACTTAGGCGACGGCGACCTTTTAATTTTTTTTAACCTTGGCTATGCATGTTTTGATGAAAGTGAGCTAACAACAGCTTGTATCATCATCTACGTATTTACCTGATATCAATAAGAACGTATTCAAATTGGAATTCTCAGCGTACGTCGTGCTCGGAAAGGCGAGCCATTGTCTAACAGCTATTTCCCGACGGGATGTTTCAATGGAATTCGGAAGACGTTATTCTCTATCTGTCTACCGTATAAGTGATGGATTTAGTAGAATTTTGAAGGGAAGAACCATGCAGTTGCAAATTTTTACGCAAAAAAGACCAGAAAAACATAGACGGTACTCAATTAGAGTTTTTGCTGCAACAATTGACCTTTTTGGGACCTTGCAGTTTTACTGCAGCCAAATTTCGATGATGTCATGTATAATAGCCCCCGGCAAACCAATGAACGATTTGCGGTGGTATATAATTAAAATAATAGTCTCTACACAGACATACTCTACGAACAAAAAGACTATCCAAATTCATCTAATTACAAACATCAATAAGTTTTTTCAAGACAGCTTTCAAACAAAAATAAACCTATGAGTTTTATATTTTATCAGTAAAATACTGGTGGAAAAGATCACGTTTGCTGTAAATTCTAGGGACAAATCCACGTTCATGCATGATACTATAAACAACAGTTCAATTAAAGAAAAGAAGTCAGTTTTAATTCGCAAAATTTATTTTAATAACAACCGATATCTATAAACACCGAAGAATGTCAAAGGTGACAATAAAGCAGGTGCTGTAGCTGTGAACGCAGCTGCGAATCAACAACAATGTAGAATATATTCGATATATTTCACAAATATAAATGACCCCTAGAATCGAACGGTGTCCGAGAATGCAATTAAAATGATGCGACGCCAATTACGACTTTACACGAACTGACATTTAAAAAAATTAAATCCGATTTGGTATCAAACAAAGAATACCTATGGTTTCCCAGAATGCGTGCAAATGGTGCTTAAAGAATCGATGAGCCTTGAAAATTTAGGTAAAATAATCGGGCCTTGTGGATCGTTAGCATCAATTTGTTTAACAGTCTGGATCCAATGGATTTTCGCGTTCGACTCATGTTCACATGTTGAGTTGAGACTGTCTGCGAAGAATTCGAATTGGAAACATGAGAATGTGAAGCAAGAAAACTTACTTTGTAGTAAATTTTTAGTTCGGAGCGGTGGGCCGTCGTTGTTGGTTACTTAGCCTGTTTCGACGAAGCACCGATAATTGCGTTAGCGTAGAACCAGTTCCTTTCCGCCTCACACGCCCTTTGACTGAGCTGATTTCTCCTGACAGCAACACGAGAGCATTTTATGTGGACGCGAGGTAGAAACCAATATTCTATTTTCATTCGCGTTTTGTCTTCCGAAGATTTTTCAAAATCCATGTGGTAAACCCATTCCAAATTTATAAAATTCAACATGAGGAAAGAATATTGGATGGATTCATTTACAATAACTTTCAGATGAAAGTTAAATTACTAACATTTTCCCCATTTGAATTAATTTCAGCTCTTGAATAAGTCATTAACTACTTCATTAGGTATTTACATTGTTAAAATTAGAATGTTTATCCTTCCCGACGCAAGAGCGAATGGTAATTCAACAGCTGATATTCTCAATTTTATCGCTAACGAGGACAATATAGGAGTAGGTATTATTAGTTGGTCTGTAGGTATAACCCAAGGTTGTTCACATTCCGCGCTCACTGAGGCTAGACTTGCGTGACCCGGCTGCTAAGAACAAGTAAAATACAAAATATCAAGTCAAGCTGTTTTAGGTACCGTTAGTTTCGAGTAAGGTTTCGAGCCTGTTATAAAAACGCAAGGCAAAAAAACTCGCGTTTACTCCGCAAAAATGTTTTTGCAACCTGGGTTTTCAGCAGCGTAGAGTCCAAGTTCACAACACAACCATATTATAATTATGTTGGTTTGAATATTTTAGACGACTAAAATGATTGTGCTAAAGGTTTTCCACCTTGAATCCTGATTATTGACTGACAAGTATTCCTGCCGAAGAATTTGCGCTCGAATATTGTTTGGGGAATTTTAGTACAATGCTCGACAAAGCGCTTAAGACCCGACGAGCGAAAAAAGGAAAAACCCACGAATACCTAACACAGATTTTGTACAACAATAAAAAATAAACTCAGTTTAAATCAGAGGTTTATTCCGAGAACTCGTCAGATAATACTCACTCGCGTCATGCACATTGGTCATTTATTGTATTAGGTACCAAATAAAAATCAATACAATGGCAATTGATCTCTGAAAATGGAGGAGTGCGAGTAAGACGAAACGAATTACGACAAATACATGACGGCTTCATGCTTTATGCCCTTAAAACTGGTTTAGTTGTCTCCGCTGTACGAGTGTGCAAGCGCACGCGTCAAGGCTCTGACAGTAAAAACATAAATAAACAATAATGAAAGTTGAACGACCAAGCTGGTGACTCAGATTTACCTGACCTGACCACTGCGGAATATCACAAAGGAAGGGATCTCTCTCTAGCGAGTAAGCAAAGAAAATATATTTTCCATGAAACTGAATAAGCGGCACCCTGAAATCCATTAGGCTCTGGAAGTGTTAAATGTTTGACGCTGAAGAACAATATTGCATTTGGTACCTTAAAAATAACTTTATAAATTAGAAAATTTTACAACGGCCCAATTCTCAAATAAATAAGAATTATAACAACTTAAAAACTTAAAATAGCTGACGAGACGCTGCAACCAATGATATTCATACAAAGATTGATAACATTGCACTACAATGCTACATGTGTTTGTAACTATAGGATGCTACATTATTTGTCAAAATTGATAGATCCTCATTTCGGCCGGCCAGACTGGTCGCCGTGTTATTAAAATTGATGACAATGTTAGTAGTAGTGTCGAAGTGACATACTGATCTTTCATATCAAATACCGACCGATAAATTTCCATCTACATTTAAAAGGTATCTTTTGGTTAACTGCCAAAATAATTGGTTTTACAAAACGAGTCAGTCCTATTTTAATACTGTCCAAAACATATCCGAATTCAGACCTTAACAAAAAACACGGTCCCGCTAAGGCAAAAATCGCAGTTCTTGCTCCGAGTTCCATAACCAAATCTGAGCGAGTTGAATTTCCCGTGGTAGGTAGTCGGGCATGCACGGCCGAGGGCCATTGCGCCCGTTGCGCCTGCGCAGGCGCGCACGCTTCTAATGACAGGGGGGAGTGCGGGGGGCGGGCGACCGGTCGCGGCCGCGCGGAGGTACGTAGCTCCCTCGCGCGTGTGTGCTCAGCTGATGCGGATTATACTCGAGTGGCAAATGAAAACATTTTAATGAACATTTTTATCGTGATAACACTGATAACGTTTAGAATGGTAATTAGATATTTAATCATTGTTTTCGGAATTTATTTATCGCTCGTCGGTTACATGACATGACAATAATGAATCAATCAAGCGTATTCTAGTAGCTAAGATCCAATTTATATTACATAAATTTATCCTTAACCGAATATCACGTCAAAACTTATCAAGATTCCATCTATAAATTCAGAGTAGCAGTAAACGACGAAACGTATTTGAAACCATTTTAATTAATTTAGGTATTTAGGCTTTATTGCACATCAAAATTTGTACAAAGTGGACTAATTTAAGCCAGATGCGACTGCTCTATGCATTAAAACGGAATAGAACGCTAGCTTTGTTGAGTAAGTCGAAGTTACTAAAATGATCATCACGCGTCGCTACCGCGCGTCTGACGTACACTTACCGCATCGCAACCGGGAACCCGTTCGGTGTCCCCCGGCGCGGTCGGTTAGAACTCCTAACTTTTTATTTTAGAGCTCACCCTTTGTGGCTTAGGTTCGCGTGAACGCCCTACTGGCTGCCCCGCGTTCGTTCCTTTTGTAACTCGTCAATTGTTCAACTTTAGCGCCAGATATTTTGCAGTTTTGAAAATGTAAACTATCCTACCCACTGTAAATATAACACGGCGATGGTTCTTTGACGTTTCAGCCTCGCCCTTTTTGTGGCGATTAAGTTACGGCGATAACAAACGGCAAATTGAAAATGATTGGTTTTAAAACAAAAAATACATATCAAATTAATCGATGTTCAGTCATCCACTTTTTATAAGACGTAAAGCTTTTATCATCACATTACGTATGATACTAAAATATAATTAATAAACCGTAATATGTAGTACCTGCCTACTTTCTACTTGGATGCACTTAGCTGAGCAGTTTTACTTATTTAAATTTATGATTTTTTTTAAAGAAAATAATTCCAATCTTTTGTGAGATAAAATACTTATTTATTCTCTAACAATTTTCAGCTTTCATAGGATAGTTTAATAAATATCTGGTGTAGTAGTGGTGTGTAATAATAACGTCTAGATAAGTCTTTCAACCAACACTAGTTGTGTCAAGTGTTCTGTTATCAATAAATTTGAACCCTTCGCGTTCCCTGATAAGATATCATGAAACATAGAAGTGGTTAAAACACTGTTACTATTACCTATGTGTACACCAACGTAAAGTATTGGCAAAGTTTTACACGGTAAAAACCATAAACATGTAGCTTAGAGTTACAGCCTTACCACAAATTAATGAGTAAGAAACATATTTTAAGCCTTGTGTAAAAATACAAGATATAGATTATATATATATTTATATACAATACGACAAAAAGCAGACTCAAAATGGTTCAACTTGCAGACCCACACCAATGTCAACGGTGCCAAGAACGCTAGCAGCGTTTCCTCGCTGAATGGCCAAGCTTATTCTTTGGCCAAGGTAGCTGCCAGCCCTCGAGTGCCGAGATATAGATATGTACAAGTGACATAATTTGGTAAAACAACTGCATACTGATTTTGCAATAAACTAGTGCTTGAAATAGGCTCTGTAAAAGTAGTTCGTATTTAAAACTAGTTCTAATTGTAAAAATTACCTAGCCTACTACTTGCAAAAGGTATTTGAATTATCATCAAAATTAACGCGATTTATCACAAAATTTGGTATTTGTAGGTTCTTACGTAAATAGGTACAAGAAGTGGGGAACTGTTCAAAACATTCGACTTCGACGCTCTTTATTCAGGTTAAAGATTATTTTATTTCCCACAAAGAATCATACAATTCACTTATGTGAGATACATACAAATCAATATGAAGTAATACTAAAACACAGCGAGCGAACTTAGCATAACACAATATTATTAAAAAATAGGGTATTTCTAAAACTAAAAGTAGCGGCCAGTCTCCGGCTATTGAAGTGCGCTCTGAGATAACGCGCTTTGTTTAGCGCCACAGATATAGATCGCAACTACGTGCCATCAAACTAGAAGTGGCTCGGGCTCAGGCGAGATTTGGCAGGGTATAATATTCGTACTACTATTACCATGCTTATGCTGTCTCCGCTCCAACACGGATTCGTGAGTAAGTAAGTAAGTCTACCACCAGCAACCTTATCTAAAAGTTATCTGTGTAGTGATTTTGCCAGGAGTAGACAAGAAGTCTTATATATGTTATATACACAGAATTCTCGAAGCCCTTCAATAGAGTTAATCACTCCATCCTCTGCCGAAAGCTCGAAAGGTATAGGGTCCAGGGAGACCTATTGCGATGGGTTCAATCTTCACTACATAGTATAAAACAAAGTCGCTTTTTCTGTCCCTACGTCCCTTTGTTCGCTTAAATCTTTAAAACTACGCAACGGATTTTGATGCGTTTTTTTTTAATAGATAGAGTGATTCAAGAGAAAGGTTTAGGTTTATGTATAATAAATAACATACATTAAATAGTGGAGAAATACTGTTATTTTGAGGTTACGTGCCCGGCGTGCCCCAACACCTGCACGCCAGCGGATCTAATAAACTGCAGCCGATCCGCATTACAAGTGGCTGAATTCTGGGCACGGTGTAATTCCTCGTGTTCCGTCGACACGCTAAGAAGAAGATTTTGAGGTTTCTAATGTGGTGTGGTTAATTATTAAATTGTTTCCGCTTACATAGCAAACGCAGGCTGAACCCTACGAGATTTATAAAAATAATGTACCTACTAATTATTTGTACACATTGAAAAGGTCTAGAGAAAACTCCGCGATAGTAAATATCTATCTCTTATGGATATCCCACAATATAATTTTTTGTCATTTACTTTTTACGACAAATAATGGCTAATTTAGATTTTAACCAATGCAGCATTAAATTTTTCAGTTAAATAGCTTAAATATATTGTGAAATACAATAAGCTCGTCGGTAACCGCGCCGAATCAGATATTTTTAGTACCTATGTATTAGACTTAGTTAGTATTTAAGAAAAACCTTATAAATGTATTAACGATAGCTAGAACTCCCTGATTAGCTGCATTTTTATTTCTTTTTTACTCTTTATATAATAAATATTACTTATTCTTGTGATCCGTTTTTTTCCATGAACTGTAGAAACAAATATAAAATATGTTTTGCGATTTGAATACTCGGCTTTTAGTATGTTTGTAAAAGTATGTACATTTTATGGACTACAACCTATATCATAAATAAGTTATTGATTATTTTTGATCGATATTGTGTTTTTGGCGGTAACCTGTTTTGTCATCAATAAAATATATATAAAAAATAATACCAGGGTATAACCTGCAAACATACAATACTTTTATTTTACCATATCAGTACCCACAACTATGCAAAATAATTAAGTTTTTTAAAACTTTGAATACCTACTGAATTCACATGCTGAATATTGAACTGATTGCTGATAAAAAAAAAGAAACCGGTTTCCTAAATAAGCATTTTTATTTTTCGACATTCTTAGATGTTTTTAGTTTCATCATCAGGTTGTCTGGCAGAGATTGTTCTTAGTGATAAGACCGTCTAAAGGGTCCATTTTCTTTGTATGTTGATTTTGTATTATTTTTTTGTGGTGTGCAATGAGTGTTCTCTATCTATAAGTTGTATCTATTATCAACCAATTTACTTGTTGTTTGTCACCAACCAAATCATCAATACCGCTAGTTCTTTCAAGACATTTCATTTTGGTTTCTTTTTTTATCTTTGTAATTAAGTACACAAATTTTTAGTAATTTTGTCATGGGCTGCCATCACGTCATCAATCAGTGATACAAAATAGGTATGGGTGATTCTACAGAAATTGGGTAACTCAATGTCATCAGTCTATAAAAAATAACTAATATTGTATTTTATAGAATTTTATTCTTTTTTTTTAAATTATGAAATCTCTTTTATTTGGTCACTCAATTTCAAATATTTACTTTAAATAGAAATTTAAAAAAAAAGAAAAAATATGCTCAAAACGTCAGTCCCTTGGCTTGTCACAAACCCAAAAACACTCAATCAAGTGACTGTACATTAAATTGTACCATTAATTTAAGAAAATTTTATATTTAATAACAATCTATAATATACTTATTAATGTATATCACGTTTTTCATAATGCTTTAATCTCTAAATTGATTTTTTTTTAAGAAAAAACTTTGTCTTTAGTTTTATTCGTCAGTCCTCTGTGTATTTTTCAAATTTGAAATTCTCGCTAAATAACACGGATGCGAGGGCAAATACCAGTTAATTCTTTTATGTTAGTAGTATTGTTAGCTTCGAACCACGGCATTTCCTTGCCACCATTACAGAGTCGGTGCTAGCGCGTCGGTTATGGCGTACTCTTGTGCTGATCCAGTCAAAAAATCAGTACTGTGGGTAAGTCGTTATATGCTTAAAAATCTTTTTTATTTATTTATTTTTATATAGTTTACTATGATTTGTTCAAATGTAACTTATTGATATACGAAAATACGAAAAGAAACATTTCCTTAAATTAAATCCTCAAATTCACGTCTTTTTCATCAGTCCGTTGGAGTCAGTCCTTTGCTAGATATCGCGCCAAAGGACTGACATGGGTGATTCTACAATAAGAGGTAACTTGAGCGGCAATCACTATAAAATACGTTTTTTTGTTCCATATTGTCCAATCCTTTACAATCAATTACACCATTTTAATGTATTTCAATGAATAGAGTCACAATTGAAAGCTGAAATATTATACATTTTTCTGAAATTGCTAATAAAGTCTAAAAAAGTATCTACCCTGGCCTGTCTCTTTGCCGATTTTAGTTTAATTTACTGCCAGTACCTAACTCATTTGTATCGCTTTCTAAACTAAACCCTGATTAGTATCAATTTTAATAAATGTTCTTTAATCATATTAAGAAAAAATGCAATAAAATATGTCATTTTTGTATAATTTCTGAACTTAAATTTTGTCCTGTATTTTTTGTGTCTCTACCCTGGCAAATTTAGTTCCACTGCAACCATCATAAAAATAAAACGGAAATGTGGCAAATTCCGTTCAAGGACATCTAACGACATAAAGTTAGCCACACATAACAATCAAGCCCTTAGAAGCCGCCATTTTGGTACTTATCACGACGCGTCCGTGCGGTGTAGTGGCCTCGCAAAGTCATTGTGTCTCTCCACTGGTAAGTCATAAAAGTTATATTATTGATTTGATTCGATTGTATTTATTACATTTAATCAATTATACTGTAGTAATTCAAGTGGAAGATTCAATTAAGGCAATAATGTGATACGTCGAATACAATATTTGAATTTATCATGAAAACGTCTTTCCCCTGGCGTATTTCCCCTGCCAAGATGAAGTCCAGGGGAGAGATTTACTAGCCAGGGGAGATAAACTTATCATGTTATGTATTCACAAAGTAATTTAGATCTAGCTAGATTGGACTGAAGTCAGTTTTATACGGTATCTCTAATTATCTTGTAATGATATGTTCTAATATTATTACAGATTATGCACCGCGAAAAAAATTAACACGTGAATAAAAACTGCAAAAGAAACGTGAAGCAGAGAGGCAAAGATATCAAAGGATTAAAAATAACCCAGACAAGATTAATTTGCAAAAACTAAAAAAAAAATTGAAAAAGAAAAAAAAAGACTTATAAAAACTGTAGATCAAATTGAGATAATTGCTAGAGAGCAATGTAAAGCACGAATATGAAATATTATTATATATAATAATGAATATGAAAGAAGCAGGCAAAAGATTGCTCTCTTGCTTTTTTCTTCCATTATTTTCGTATTTTTATGCCTATGCAGGCAACGATTTTCTTTTCAAAATGTAGCTAATGTTCCAGTTGATAATAAAAATCTATACCACAGAGAAATTTTTCATTCATGAGCTTTGGCTACTATACTTGAATCAGACCAAACAAGAAGGCAACGATATTTTTTTAATAAAAAAAAAGATGAAAATATGAATAGACTAAAAACTAAAGTGGCATGTTACATCACGAGAGCGGAAAACTTACACCTAACAGAAAAGGAAAAAAAGATGAATTCGCCAAGTGCAAGAGATACAGTGAAGAAAAAATTGCTGTTTGCAGATGTGCTCCATCAACAATTAAAAGAAAATTATTCTGCTCTTCCAAACGAAAATGAAAAAAGGATTTTTAAAAGTATGATAAGCGGGAAGTTGGTGAAAAAAATGGGATACTACAGAACGAGAAAAATATGAAACCCTTAAGAAAACTTTCAGCTTTATTCCAAGCCAAAATTATATCTGTCAAATCATCAAAATCTGCTTCAAACGATATGTTGCAGCAGGTATAGCGAACAGTGTATTTCCCGACTTTGCAGGACTTGTAAAAATAAAAGTTGATATTGACTTTATTTTCAATATTTCAGTACCTGAATCTCTCTCCTGGTCTCATATATATGTACCTTGATCTTAACGTCTCTACCCTGGCCTCGATATTTACCCTGGCCTTATAAAATTAATAAAATATGTGTGAAGTAACTTGCCTTTGGGTGAAAAGGCTAATCAGTGGGTTAATTATCATAATTTGACATTTTCAAAAAAAAACCCCAACTTTTTTGCTTGGCCGTATCTTCTATGGGCTCGAAACCTCTTATCGTAGAACTACCCACATGTTTCCAGGGTACTGATGTTTTTTTGTTTAGATCACTTTTATCTCAACAATTACAGTGTGTTATGCATTTCTTTTATTTATTTCAGTATAAAACATCATGGCGCCTACAAAAAAAACAAATTTGACCAGGAAGATGTATTAAAAAAAGAAAAGAGAAGCTGAAAAGGCTCGCTTAGCCAGAATTAAAAGTGACCCCATCAAATTAGCTGAACACAAAGAAAAACAGAGATTGCAATACTTAAAAACCGGTCAAGTGCGAGTTGGACTCGCGCACCGAGGGTTCCGTACAAACCTGTAGATAAGGAGTAGTAACTTTGAAATTTTTAAAATTGTTAAAAATATTTTTCAAAAATATTTTTTTTTTATATGATGAAACTGAAAATTTACGGTTTTCGTAATTTTTCCTATATCTGTACTATAAGACGTGACTTCGTACCAAATTTCAAGATTCTAAGTTTAAGGGAAGTACCCTGTAGGTTTTGATTCCCGTGCGAGTTTCGAAAATTTGCGGAAATTTGCGGCCTAAATGGCTGTATCTTTTGATTGCCTTGGCTTAAAAGGTTGATTTTTCTACAGCTTCCAGGGACAGTAGACCTAAGTATCATATATGATACTTAGGTCTACTGTCCCTGGAAGCTGTAGAAACTAAAATTTATATATATATATATAAATTTTAGTTTGATACCCCCACGCGTTCCCGAGAAAAACGGTCTTGACAGACGGACGGACGGACGGACGGACAGACAACAAAGTGATCTTATAAGGGTTCCGTTTTTCTCTTTTGAGGTACGGAACCCTAAAAAAGGAGAAAGGGCAAAGAAAAAACGTTTAAGAAATGACACCTCGAGAGCAACGGTTATCTAGAAAAAAATGGAAAAAATATTTCATCAAACTACGGACAAAAGAAACAACTATTGAAACAAACCACTCATCATTTTATACGCCAGAATACTCTTATAACTACTGACAATGAAATGTAACAAATTGTTCCTGAAATACCTGTTGTTAACGAAGACCGAAGAACACAAGAAGCTAAAAAGAGAAGCGAAAGACAGATGGAAAATAAGGTTACAAAACTCAAAATTTAAATAATTAAATTAAATATCAGCGTCAAAAATATAAACGAGCCAAAAAGCTATTGAAAAAAGTTATACAGTATGTTGAAAAAACGCCAAAAACCAGAATTGAAGAAATGTCTGAAGATATAACTGAAAGGAAGGAATTGTTAAAGAAAGCCCTTTTCGGAAAAGTTATAAAAATTTCATTTGAAGAAAATTACAGTAACATAAAAAGCCATGAAGAAAAAATAAGTTTAAACAAGCTATATGTGGAAAGGTAGTAGATAAGTACAAATTATGGAGAATACAAAACAAAGCACTGACATATAAGAAAACTGGCCATAACTAAACAAAAAAAGCAAAGAAAGCCAAAATAAAAGTACAAGAATTAGTTGAGGAATTTTTAGAAGATGATGCTAACAGTCGTCAAGCATCAGGAAAAAAATAATTTGTGTCTCATAAACAAACGAAAAAACAGAAGCAATATTCAAATGATACACTAAAAAATCTTAAAAAAGTAATATAATATTATTAAAAATGTCAAGTCCGTTATGAAGGTTGTGTTAGTTTCTTTCTCGCAATATTACAATATAATTTTAACTTACGAAGCATTTGTTACTTAAAAATTATTTATATGCCATCATTAGTTTTTAAGATATTTAATAAATGCTATATATTTCTTAAGAAGTTGTTTTTTATCAGTACTGTGTCACCCTTGTCAGTCCTCTGGCAGTCAAATTCTGAAAAATCGTAATATTTCAGAAACTACCCAAAAAATAATATAATCAATATTGCCCGATTTGCAATAATATAATCAATATATAACCTATCTTCTAACCCTGAATTTGTATACATTAAACATAAAAACTATGGTAAACAAAATATCCCTAAAAGTTACCCAACTTTTGTATATTCACCCGTATACTGCATTTAATTGTAATCTGTAGGCAGAGTTGGGCGTAATCGACTACTTTTGTAATCAGATTAATAATCTAATTGAAAGTAATCGTGATTACTTTTAATTAGATTAAAGTAGTCATGATTACTTTTAATCAAGATTTCAAATGTAATCATCAATCTTGATTACAGTAGTCTGTAATCTCGATTACAAGATTATCCTTAACTGAGTTTATACGAATTCAGTTTTATGAATTAATAAATATAACTTGTATTTCATTGGATTACTATTAATTATCTAGAAATTGAGTGGTTGGCTTTACTATACTACAAATTATACTTACCTACTTAGTACAATGCGCGTTATGGGTACCGAGGACAGGGTATTGTTTGATGGCCGGGTAGCCAATCGACGCGTTCCAGATGTTCGGCCCACAAGCTGAATCTATGTGCTACTACAGATGCCAATAAAGTGTTAAGAAATAATGAAACAGCTATTGCCGAAATTCATAACCAAGTTATAAAAAAATGCAACAATTTATGGAACTCGGCCGGTCGCCCTAAATCAGCTAAAATAATACAAGGCATTCTTGGACATACGCTTTTAAGACCAGGAATCACTAGATAGAACAGTCTTTGCGATTGCCTAAAACAGATTATATCGATACAAGATAAGAGTGTCCAGTTGTACGTGGCATTGGGACTAACAAATGTCTTACATACTAATGATTTCCAATACATAAATGAATACTTGCGTTGTTCAAAACCAATAGCAGAAGCCCTGGATATAATACGAGGCGAAAAATATGACAAATTTTTCGCCTCGTTTGCCAAGTATTTGGAAAGTGTGGAAACGCGATTTTCTGAGTTTTTTTACGTCTCCCCGAAGGTTTCTCAAAATGCAGGAGTTGATGTCTTATCCTAGGTTCAAGGACAAATGGTTGGCTTGTATAAATATAGAATATCATTCTATATTTAAAGGAAATACATGAAACGCCTGAAACTTTTCAAAATACCCCAAATAATACATATGAAGACAGCTATTTCTAGTTTGACACTGAATCATCAGTGACTGATTCAACAGGAGATATTTAGCAAGTCCAACGATCTAAGGCTGATGTCATTATTTCTCATTTTTAGCGAATCAAAAAGTTTCAAAGTGACAAATGTTTGTAAGAAATATAATACACATCATCGGGTCTGGTTGAAAAACTTTTTTCATATGCAACAATGACCAATTCACCAAAAGCACACAGACTTTCAGATGAGATGTTTGAAAAGAGAGTGCTATCGAAATCTAATTTGAACCGAAAATCATAAACAACATTTTGATGGTACCAAGTGATTTGCGTAAAATAATTATCATAAAAGAACAATGTATGAGACTGATGGAAAAATAAAGATGATTTTTGGCTGTACAGTATTTTTTTTATTTTTAACGTTCTGTCTGTTGGTTTTAATCAATCATTAAAGTAGTTCAGATTACGATTACAGATTGATAATCATTAATCACCCATATGATTACATTTTTGATTACTTTCTGTAATCTGTAATCGTGATTGAAGATTACACATTGTAATCGTAATCCTTAATCATTAATCTGATTACTTTTTGCCCAAGTCTGTCTGTAGGTGCCCACCTACTTCAATACATGCAATGCATGCATAGCAGTGTTATAAATAAATACTTGCATGAGGTTAGTGTCCTTAGATATGTAATTATAAACAAACAGATGACATTTATGTTTTGTGAAACAATGCAGAGCTTCTAGAATAAAATACAAACTGAACTATAGGTGCTATACAATTTAGTCAACAGTATTTTATAGAAAGTTTCAAACTGCCGCACCCTACACCCGTGTGTGACAACTAATGTTAGCTAGCAAACCATTTTATCAATAATGGTTGACCTAGATAAGGCACTTGACTGATATTGTCAATCCAGCTTTTGAAATAGAGGGGGGCTCATAATGTTTTACAGATTACTTAGGTACAGAGAACATCAAAATACTATTTTACTTTACAGTGTTATACACTCTTATTGTTAGGTTAGCTTTTACCTTTTATGACAGTGAATTAAATTTGTATGATTATTTCAAAAAGATACAGCTCTGTCTACTAGCTCCAACTCTTTAAGGCATTGTCTGCTGTTTTGGATGTAGCTATCAATGAAATTCTAATAAGCTTGACCATGCGAGAAAAGTGCTGGCTAGAGCCAAAATACAATCAAAATGTAAGGGATACCGCACTGTATCTGACCTAAAATATGTTTTTTATTTATTCATTTTAAGAATACTGACATAATATTATCACAGTGTTTGTGTAGGTACTTCGCTATTGATATCCAATCCTTAATGTAACAATGACTTGATTCAAGTTTTATCATATCACAGCAAAAATGTATGATAACCAAATTTGATAATAAAACTACTTCCAAGTTCAATGTTTCAGACAGTGGTGTAACACAATACTTCCTAGTGATTTAACTTTGCCTTTTAATGCTTTACTAGATTAGTATGATATTGAGTTGAAAAGAAAAGAAGGTGTTATGTCTATCAGTGTTCTCAGAATAACTTGATTTCCTCAGGAAATATATTTGAACAAGAGAGATTAGCTAACACTTGTATAAGTACTTTATTTATTTATTTTCACATACAACACCATCCTACTGATGACAACAATACATGAATTGGAATTCACAATTAGCCAAGTTTCATTGCAAAGAGTCGGTAAAACATAATGTCAAACCTGCACATGAGAAAGAAACAAATATGAATATTTTGTTAAGACAATGCAAAATGTTATGTAACAGACATAGTCATGGTGACTAGGTAGGTACACTAGTGTGAGGTTGGTTGTTAAATTATTGCTAAGTTCGGCATGCCACACCACACAGAATGGCATCAGCAGAGTCATCAGGGTGTTGAAGGTGATTGCCATGATGCTGGGCAGGAGAAACGTTTAAGAGCTATTTATCAGGTGTTGGTTTTAGTTCTTGTTTTAATGTTAATTTTAATGAAGTTATAATATTGTTACGGTACCAACAAAGCAAAGGTGTTACAGACCTGTAAGTTATCCCAGTCTAACGTGAGTAATTATGAACCTGTCGAAGAATGAAGCCGCCTGTACTGCCACATTTTAACGCAATTTGTGGTCATTTGTTACTATTACGAGCACGACTGAGGACGATTATTTAACAAGTCAAATGCTCAACGATGTTACGAGCGGCCCAGCGACTATTCCGAGGGCATTCAACCGTGCCACCACGGCCTAGCAACACCACGGTTCTCCACAATGACCATGACATCGAAACAACAGCCTCCGGTTACTGGAGCATTGACTCTTAAATGCCGCCGCCAAAACTTTGGCGGCGACCTTTCATTTATTTACTAACATAAAACTACTACTGCTCACCTGTCAGACGACTCTGAGCTGTCATATCTGTCGAAGCATCTGTTCTTCCTGTCGCCGTCATCGACGTCTGCCTCGCGAGATTTTCGGGAATTCGTAGTGACGACCGCAGAATGGTCCGCGGCCACGCCGCGCGTATCACTTTTCTCACACGAATCACTCGTTTCAAGTTCGGTGTAGAACGATAACTTCACTCTTTCGCCGTCAACTGTTTTCCCACAGCACTTTTTTGAGTCACCATGTCCAGGGCCGGGCGCGGAAAAAGTTAAATCGTTCATTTGTTTCGGGCCGGTACGGTCCTCGGGCGACCCATCCGCCATCTTTGAGCGCACGAGTGTTTTGTAGACAGGTTCGGTGCGGGGCCACCGGCCGCATGGGCGCTACAGTCGCGCGTCGCAGCGGCAGGGGGGAGGGGAGCGGGTGCGGGTGTGACGTCCTTAGACTAGATAATAAATAAGGACGAGCTTTACCTACTCAGAAAACGTGTATTCGTAAACTTGCACGGAAAATAAAATGACGGCTTATCGTAGAGGTGTGCTTTTTATGATATCGATGTAACGATATTGTTAGATATTTACAGCGCCCCTTGCCCACTTCGGACCCGCTAAAAACAGATTTTACAAAATTTATGCCTAATCAATTTAGATAAATGATAGTTTTACATAAAGACTTGTGAATTTTTTGTAAATTGTACTTTGTTTTTTTTTATAAATAAATTGTGTTTCAATATTTCACATTTTGTAATTTGCTAATAAGTTTTAAAATAAGTATACAGTTCATTATTAGTACATTTAGTAAAGTATATTCCCCGTGGCACCCAGAGATATTATTTTGGTTCCTCTTTAACTATCATAACCACCCAAGATTTTTGGGAGGTTATTTCTATGTGTTGGAGTTGTCGTTTTGAAGTGGTACTTTCAGAGTTTAATTATAATTATATCAACATATGTTTTTTAATTTAAATTATTGTTTTCTTTTTGTTCTTTCAAAAGGCTACTGAGCTACACTGACTATAATAAAAAGAATACTTAGTTAATATTAAAGTAAGTACTTTATTTATTTATTTAAAACTTTATTGCACAAGAAATGTATAAAAGGTGGACTTAATGCTAAAAGCATTTTCTGCCAGTCAACCTCAAGGTCATGCAGAAGTCAGTCAGAGAATGAAGGCAATGGGTGCAGTAAAAATTAAATGAGAAAGGTAAATTGGTTAATAATACTTTAATGGACTTACGTGATAATATCAATTATTTTGCAATTAAATGACTCCTCTCATGGAAATCATTTAAAATTATTTAAATCTATAATTTTTCATCATCAAATTTAAAATTATTTAAAGCCATTTAAAATCACAAAAAAGGTCATTAAACATACTTATAACTTGTCGATGATATCGATATATTGAAAATGTTTTACCGCATCTCTACTTACTATGAAAAATATTTTTTTGACAAAATCACTGAAAACCAATATCGGATCAGTAGAAAATGAAAGAATAGCAGGTGCATTATAATAAACTTTCCCACAAATACCAAACTTCTTTAAAATTATGAACAAATCTAGGTATTTTCAATGAATTGGTTACTTGCGTGGCGCCACATAATTCTCGAATGTTTTGATTGGTTTATCATACGGCAGCGAAATAAACTGCACATATCCATCATATTTGCAATATAATGCAAGTTCTCACAACATAAACAAGCGCAATTTTCACGTGTAAACACAACATTTTCTTAAAACTAGATCATTCACCGGCCGTGATGACAACTAACATACTAGTGTCAGCGGCAAATAAAATGGCTAGCACAGACACGGTTGTTCGAATTTTGTAGCAATGACTAAACTCTTGTTGTCCTTTTTTACACACAATTACACTCATAAGTAAAAAAGAGAAGGTATGTTTCTGTAAGTCTTGATTTTTTCATTATTGCCGGGCATTGGTGACGTCACGGCGGCTGCGCGGCCGCGGGGGCAGGCGCGGTGACGTAAGGGCCCCGCCCCGTGCATGTGCAGGGGCGCTGTCATTGGCCGCGAGTTACGCAACGCGCAGGCCTATCCTATTCAAATAGCAGAGGAAGAAGGGAGCGTAGGGCCAATGCTATAGGGACGGGCCCATCCCTGCCCTAAACGTAACAAATAATGCAGCGTAATGTCCGTGCATCGCACACGCACACACGCATCCTCCCCTGCTCTTGTGTGGCCATGGAACAAGTGTGTAGAAATTAATGACACGTTCACCCTTTAATTTTTTCGAATTTGTCATCCGATCCAATTGAATCGGATTCTATACAAATACGAAAAAAATAAATTTAATTGGATACTTAGTGGATTAGTGGTCGTTGATCTTATCAAATTAAATTAACTAACAAGTTTTTTAACTAGGTACCCAAGTTAAGAGTGCAATTATAACAAATGAGTTTATATTAACTTCGTAGAGGCAACCGTGAAATCGTAAGCCCTCTATTTAGTGTCTATTTTATGCAGGTAGTTTATTACCAATGTAAAACATCAACACTATAGCACAGAATGATAGAGAATTCGTTGGAGGGAATGACAGCCTTACCACAGTTACCACAAACAATTTTAAATCCTACCTAATGTTAGAGTCTTGTGTCCATTTGAGACAGCCAACATAAAGAAATATCTAAATATATTATTTACACTAAAATATTTCTAAATGTAAATTTTTATCATAATTTAATATACTTATATACACTGGTTCAGTTATCTGATAAAAAGTAAACCGATCCCCCCCCCCCCCCTTCCGTTAATCACAAATAACAATCATTAACCTGAAGCACCCGCAGCTTGTCTGGAAGAGATCGCTCTTAGCGCTGAGACCGTCTAAATTGTACATATTTCTGTTATGCAATAAAGAGTTTAGGTAGTATTCATGTAAGTAGGTAGGTATCTATTTTTTTTTTAAGTGGCCACTAATGAATCATTATCAGGATTATCGTAACCCACTAAAATGTTCATTAACTACGGCAGGAATTAAGACCCTAAGTTTCTAAAGCAATAACATACATTTTAAGGTTTTCCTCGAAAGCTAGAAAACCACTGATAATATGCGACAGTCGACACTCCTTTTTGTAACAAATACATTTTTGAAAACAGCAGCATTGAACTTGGAGCAGTCAAAAGCGAGAAAATCACTTCCATAGAGGACATGTAATATGTAAAACACAAATCCTCTTTTTTAAGACGGTTAAATAAGACCAAGGAATATATTTACTCTCAACCAATTCAGAATCAAGACTTGTGGCGCCATCTAGCATGAGAAGCGAAAACTAAAACGAGCCAAGCCAGGTTGTGGGCTTTGCTGAGGCTGGCGTGTTCTGAGTCTGACATTAACTTGTTTACATTGATTATGCTTTTGTATGTGCTAAACTTGATGGTCTTACTTGCTCATGTCCTTAATTTTACAAAACAGCTGTATGCTTTAGAGGAGAACGTACGTTGTCTCATTAAACTGCCACCAGATAGGGCTGGTAGGTATTTACTAACTAAGCTATACTACAATTAAAATAAAGCGGGGTAAAGAGGCGTATTTTTTTAAAATTATTTTATTTTATTCTTGGGTTTAAGGTCTGAACTTGAGTGTAGTAAACACTCAAGTAAGATCAAATAACGTACGATAGGTAGTCAGTAAGGAAGTGTACACATAAGAAGCTTAATCCGTGGTGGTATGAAAATTGAGCGATTAATTTATACAAGACTAGCTTCCCGCAAGCGCATATTATCAGTGGTTTTCTATTATATTAAAGCATGTTATTTAATTCCTAAAACCTTCCTCTATAACTCTTTCTATCAAAACCGTTTGATCCGTTGGGTAGTACATACATCTATATCTATATATATATAAAAGAAAGTGGTGTTAGTTACACTATTTATAACTCAAGAACGGATGAACCGGTTTGGCTGAAAATTGGTGGAGAGGAAGCTTAGATCCGGGAAACAGACATAGGATACTTTTTATTCCGTTCAACCGCGATTGTGAAAACAAAGGGAGTCCACACGGACGAAGTCGCGGGGGGCCACTAGTATTAAACAAAGACAGGGAGAGACGCGTAAAGCGACTTTGATTTACACTATGTACCGTATGTACTATGTATTGATTCACAAACATGGAATTAAATGTTTGCCTGTTTACCTGCTTAATGAGTCCAGTCTATAGCAGTGTAGACAGCAGACGTGAGCTAGGCATATTCTACGGAGAAATAAATAACAAAACTTTAAAAAGAATATAATTTATTATTTCACTGAGACAGACACTACACGAATAAAACATTTAATTAGAAAAATAAATCTGAATTATAAATGTTACTACTTATATTTTTAGAATTATTAGTTAATTATTAAAAATTAATAAAGAATACATAATAAAATTAGATCAATAAGTTATAATAAAAACTAACAGGAAACAATGCGTCATAGCAGATTTACTGAAAAGAAATCTTATGTAACAATAAAAAATAAATAAGAAAGCTATTGCACAAATGTCAGATTACTAATTGGAATTAATATTTAATTAACTAATGGCTTGGTTGTACCATGTTACACAAATAATAACACAACGATTTTAATGTACAAAGTTAACATATAAGTTGGTAGGCTTGCAGGAATGGAAAGTATTTTATTGGAATGGTGTATAATTGTACTTGAAATACAAACACACGGTTAAGTACACGAATTCAACAAAATGCTAAGAATATGCTTAAGATTGGTTAAATACACAAAATAATTGAAGAATGAAGATTGAGACAAAGAAGGTACCTATATCTACAAACTTAAAATTAGTTATTGATTTATTTTTAGATAAAGTTACATTTAATGATTAAAATGTCTGGGCAGGCACACAATCACAACAGTAAATTAAAATGTTTATAAAGATAAATATTAATTATATATAATTAATTATGCTTATTTAGTATTGAAACAACGAATAACTTATATTAAAAATAGCACAAAAACCTTCACGAATGTTCAAACCATAAATTATTGTAAAACTATAATTTTGTTCTAGTTGACCTTTTTATTACTGAAACTTAACTTAACTTTAGTAAAAAGCTACGGTACACGAAGTTACTTAACTTAACAATAAAGAAAGTATTTCGTTTTTATTTATTTTTTAATTTTATCGTCTTAAAGTAGTGCAACGGAGCCTTAACAATGTTAATAGAAATTTATTAAAAAAAAAATCTCTATTTAAATTAACAGACATCTTGGTGAATTAGCACCAGCAGCTTATGATGTTTATGTTTTACCCTCAATATTACTCATACTATTTTTTACTTTACTGTATGCAAAATATAAAGTCCGATTATTACATTATTTACAATTTAATTCATTACGCTTATTTAGATAAAGATGGACAGATACAGACAGACGGACAGACGACCTGAAGAAGGCAGCTGGTAGTGACTGGATGCAAAGGGCGGAGATATTGCGCTGTGGCGCTCCTTGGGGGAGGCCTATGTCCAGCAGTAGTCTGCAACAGGCTGATATGATGATTTAGTAAAGAAACAACAAATAATTTATAAATAGCACAAAAACCTACACGGATGTTCAAACCTGAAGTTACTGTAAAACTGTAATTTTGTTTTAGATGACCTTTTTATTATTGAAACTTAAAATAGGACACCCATAACCTAACTTTAGTAAAAGATCGCGGTACACGAAGTTACTTAACTTTCAACATTAAATAAAGTATTTTGATTTTCTTTTTTTTAATTTAGTCGCCTTAAAGTAGTGCTACGGAGCCATAATAATGTTAATAGTTGTTTATGAAACTACAAAATATTCATTCGAATGTACAGCCATCCTGGTGATTTAGCACCTTAGCTTAAGAAGTTCATGTTTTACCCTCAATATTACATAATATTAGTTTTTACTTTACTGTATGCAAAATATAAAGTCCGACTATTACATTATTTACAATTCTACATAGTCATACGTTGTTTGTATTGTGACCCTAAAGATCTGTTTATTATTTATACGTATTTTTATTTATATATTTAATTATTTGTAAGAGGTAAATCAACGGTAATTGGCAGTGAAATTGTAAGGTAAAAAAATAACATGGAGTGCATTTACAGTAAGAGATAGATTACGTCCACTTTTAGTAGGTAAACTGTTTGCAATAAAAGTACATATTACATTAACGTTTCCCCCTGACATTGCTTGCAAGAAGAAGCAATCTTTTCTGTTTGGGTAGTGACTAAAAGGCTGATCTTAGCATAAGATTCAAGTTAGGTACCTACAAATTTCTGCCGCACTAACTACAAAATTTGATAAGTTTCATGGAGTGTATAGAAAAATAGTAGTAGAATTTGGTAGACGATAGCGAATGCTCAGCGAGTATTAAGTCTTCTTCTGAGCTAACCTAACATTTTAAGAGGTAATTTGTTCGAATGTCACATAAAATACTGATTTACATCATGTTCGATCCAAGAAAGATACAACATTAAGTCCAAAGCGCAGTTGGCATCATTCCCTCCATAGAAGTATTCCTCGGCGTTAACAGCTCATTGCAAAGGAAGTCCAGAGGAAGGTCTACGAGGTAGCCCTTCACCAGATCCAGTTTTCGGTTGGCAAGAGCTCTATCGGAGTGCCAGAGGGATCTGCTGTTCTCTTCTTGGTATTTCTTGAGTTCTGCGAACGTGTGCACCGAGTTGGTTGGGAGGCAGTGGAATACCTGAGGAGTTGATACTTTGGTAATAAGAGCAGCAATGGATTAAAGTTAAAAAATAGAGCGTTCCCCATCTATAATGATAATAATAATTATTTATTCATAACCTCGGGTTTGCAGATTTTTCTTGGGTTTGTAAAGGGTTAATTAAAACATTTTGCATGATACGATTTATATCCCTGATAAAGAGACTAGCAAAAACTGTATCTTCAGTGTAAGTGATTCCTCGACATCGACTCGATCTAACACAGATCGGATCGGCCTGAAATTTAGCATGCAGGTAGATGTTATGACGTAGGCATCTGCTGAAAGAGTTTTTTTAAATAAATTCTACCCCCAAGGGGATAAAATAGGGGTATTTATCCTCTGTTTGTATGAAACTCGGTGGCAAAAACTAAAGTCCAACTAAAACTTACCTCCTCATAAACATCGGTATTCCTTTTCGACGTTGCCTGCCAGATGTTTCTAAAGAACTCATCAGAACATGGATCGTCCATATTGATGCTCAAGTAGTCTAGGTCTTCCTCCAGAAGTCCCATGTATTCTTTTTATACATATTAACTTACCTCCTCATAAACATCGGTGTTCCTTTTAGATGTCGCATACCAGATGTTTTTAAAGAACTCATCAGAACATGGATCGTCCATATTGATGCTCAAGTAGTCCAGGTCTTCCTCCAGAAGTTCCATGCATTCTTTTTATACATATTTCAACCAACTAAAACTTGCCTGCTTATAAACATCGGTATTCCTTTTAGAAGTCGCCTCCTAAATGTTTCTAAAGAACTCATCAGAACAAAGAACTTACATATTGACAACAACTTTGGTGTAATGGTTAAGAAATTGACTATTTTCCAAGAGGTCGCGGTTTCGATCCTCGCACTGGTCAATCATTTGTGAGCATAAACATGTCTGTTATATGTATTTATTGAGGTTATTCGTAATACTACTCTGTTTGATCTTACATCTGTAACACAAGTGCGCTCAAGGTACTTACTACGGAGTCAGATCAATGTATCTGAGGTTGTTGTTGATGCCCAAGTACTACAGGTCTTCATCCAGAAGTCCATATTCACTTACCTCCTCATAAACATCGGTGTTCCTTTTCGACGTTGCCTGCCAGATGTTTCTAAAGAACTCATCAGAACATGGATCGTCCATATTGATGCCCAAGTAGTCCAGGTCTTCCTCCAGAAGTCCCAGGTGCTCGCGGAACAGACGTTTCCTTAACGCACCCGCGACGCGGCCGCTTGGTAACGCTTTCCCGTTCATGGTGCCGTCTACGAACTGCTCATCCTGGGGGAAATAGGTTGAAAGTCATGGCAACAGATCTCTGTAAGTTGTACAGCCTCGGCTGATAGTGGACAATAAGCTTTAGTTACTTCTTGTAGCAGATTTTATTAAACCTACGAGTATGTACATTAACTCATACCTGATTTTTTGAATAATAGTGAGTTAAGTACTGTTGTTTTTATTTAACTAAAATCTCTATGGATTTACAATTTTACTAATGGAACCAAAAAAAGTGGGTGATTCCTATTTTGTTTATTATGTAGCAAAATTGAATCAAATCAAAAACGAAGGCTCTGTAATAATAATAGTCCTCCTGGCCGGTTTCGACCACGGCGGCTAATCTCACAGAGATCAGCCACACAACAACTACACATAGTGCACAAGTGTGAGCACAATACACAGGTGCACTCACGTTGAGACGGCAATCCGACATGACCGGAGAGAGATCAGGCGCAGGACCAACGGCTTACCGTGCGCATCGAGGCACGGGGCCGTAACACCGCCAACTTCCCGACTCCGAGCTGTTGCAGAGAAATTCATGACAGAAAATCTCAGAATCAATTTTGGCTAGACCTGGGATTCGAACCCAGGACCTCTCAGATGTAAGGCAGAAACTTTGCCACTAAACCAACAAGGCAGTCAAATGAAGGCTCTGTAAAATGATTTTAAGAAGGATTGGATTCCTTCACTATAAGTCGTGATACCTGGACACTTTGTCTTGGTAGTGGCGTTTGCATTTCGTTTTTGTTTGTGAACGTCACGTTTTAAATAGATGTTAAGTAATGTCTGCATATTTTTTGAACCCTACTAGCACTGAATTTAGATACAAGTGTGTTGAGCACGAACAGCTATCGTAACGTATTCGTAGCGTTTACCTATAGTTAACTTGACAATTTATATGGGGAACTTGAGAGTTTCTGACGTGTGAACGACACGAATACGTCACGATAATGTTCGTGCTCACGCCAAAGATTATACTTCTTCCTGACTATTGACAACTCTAAGTGCCAATAGCTCTTTCAATTAGATTTGCATAACAAACTTACCTCAAGCAGTACAGCGATTTCCGAATCCCTAGTTCCGAGCATAGAACGGTCATTGATATTAGCACTGCCACATATTATAATCTTGTCGTCAGCGATCAGCAGTTTCGAGTGAACATACACAAGCTCCGTAATCGGTTCCCCGTCTAACACTGAGTGCGTGCGTAATCCGTGGAAGGTGATGTACTCTGAGGGATCCTCAATACCCGCTTCGTAGAGACGCGTGATTATTGCTTCTCTGCTCCTGTTAAATTAACAAATATACAACAACATCACATACATAGATCTGACTCTGTGGTAAGTAAGCTTAAGCACTTGTGTTACAGATATCAGAATCAACAGTGGTATTTCAAATCAACTTAAATAAATATATACAACACCCAGACCAGTACAAACAGACATGTTCATGCACACAAATGTTTGTACAGTTCTGGGATCGACCTCTTGGTTAATAGTCAACTTCTCGACTATTTCACCAAAGTGGTCGTCTAAATAATAATAACTACATGTATGGTGGCCATGAAAGTCACAGTAAATACTTCGGTATCGTATGCGCTTGTGATACGGGCGAATTTCCAACAAAAATTGGTAGCCTGATGTGCAGGCCACTGGCCTGATGTACATGAGGTGCAAAATGAGTAATGGAATTATGTCTGCAGTAAGGTCAAATCAATTATTCAATCAATTATTATATGAAACTCATTTAGATTATTTTGCGCTTTGTTGCTTTTATAGCACTCAAACAATTTTAAAGATTTTTGAACATTTTACAGGTCTTCGGAATGCTCAAAACATATGCTTAGAGCGCAATGCCATAGGTTCATCAAGCAAGCTATACTCGCTCAACAGGAGATATGATAATGCTAAGTAAAAAATCTCTGTATCTACCGATCCTTGTTCACTGTTCAGAAAAACGCGTCTTGTGGCTCATGAATAATGATGTGGATATTTATCCTAATTATATACTATATCCTACGTGTATTACAAACGCAAAAGTTTGTAAGTATGGATGTTTATTAATCTTTCACGTAACAACTACTGTATGGATTGTAATGAAATTTAACGAAATTATAGTGTTATATGATTAATTTATAAAAAAATGGTGAAGATAAAGGGTATTCATGCAAACTGCGAACACGCGAGTCACGGGCGGCCACTAGTGATTGCTATACCGATACTTATGAATGCCATAGAGTATGCTTCGCATCTCACCTAAGTCACATAAGCACTAACTTACTAAGAATAAATACCTAAAATAAAATCAAAATATTTGCTTAGTTTAGATACAATCACTAACATAGTAGTAAGCATTTATTTATTTTTTACATCTGGTTCTGTAGATTTTTTATGTAATTAGGCTCAGTTTAATACAATAAATTTATCTTATTTACCTGCATATACTCTGGTAATTCCAGTGCGTAACAGCATGCAGAGAAGTTCCAGACGGTGCACCAAGTTCCCCTTCAAATCCTGGTAACAGTGGCATCACGACGAACACGCGAAATTTCTCACGGCGGTTGTGAGCTGACACTATCCGGTTGTAAAGTGCTTCGCCTATCTGGAAATACATTAAATGGAATTAAATTACTTAAACATAATTATTCGGGGTGTGCGTCCTTATAAGGCATACCTGGTTGCAGCACTCAAGTAATTTACATTCATATTTCTGTAATGTTCATAGTTTTGAAGTTATCAATATGCTTATTGTGCAAAAATATAAATGTAGAGGGAATGTTCAATTTGCAAGTTTAAATGTGCAAGTTGTTAAAATTAGCACAACTATCAGTGGTAGACTATAAAAGAAAGCATTTTCTTGTCGACGTAAAAGGTTCCGAAGGTAATGGAAACTTTTTAGTAGTTCCATGTGTCATAGGTGGCGCTACCAATAGTATTAAAGTAATTCTTTTCATCGCTAGAGGGCGGTAGCATAGTAACACTAGTATTTTATTGGCTCTCTTCCTTTTTGGACTATTAAACCATCAATACGTATCTACGGGAGTTTCTCTTCTCGTCACCGAAAATCTACTACTTTAATAGCGCGATTCATGTGCGAGAGAGCGCCATCTAGTCATTGTAAGACCGTATTAGCGCTGTAGCTGTTGAATGTAACATATAAAGTAGATGACACCAAAAATTGGTGTTTAGATTGCCATTGCAGCCAGCTATAGATTCTGGCGAAGCCCGATTCCGTAAGTTTGCACCGACGTTGGCCAGTAGAAAACTGCACCAATCAAAGTTTGGTCCATCGGTTTTTTTAGAGCGACTCTTTGGGCCAACGTTGGCACTAACAAGTGGATCGGGCCGAAGATGCGTAGGGTAACTCGCTTGCTGTGTTCCTGGCTATCTATTAAAGGCCGAAGGTTAAATAATTTACATGATTGCAGAGGACCCTTCATATGACTGGATTTTCATTGCGTAGCTGCAAATCTGGGCTCATCATAGGTAGATAGATCTCTGTTCCATAACTCACCTGGTTCCTAACATTGGGGTTGGTCCTGGACAGCGTGATGAAGAACTGGTTCTCGATGTAGACGTAGTGCTGCGCGCTCGTGATCGTGTTCACGTACGCCTCGTGCACGCTCTGCTCCACCGTGTCCGGGTCGAGGAAGCCGATCGACCAGCTCGATACGCTTCTGAGGATCTACGAATATAATAAATGTAAGGGTAATAGTACATTATGGTACTAGTGTGTAACATTAAGAGAGTCGAGGACGGTAATCATAAATACACACGTGTATCATACGACGTTTTTCACACTTGTGAATAAAATAACAATAAAAACTCATTATTTTCCGCGCATAGGGGTTGCGCCTATTCTGCCACGTACAAAATGGGGATTTTAAAGTTTTCTTTTTTTAAATCTATAACTCACTAGTGAGTTATAGATATAGTTGAGCAATGAAAAAGTCACAGTTTGATAATAGGTGTCATTATTAGTCTAATTGCAGTGAAATTACAACCACTTTATGAGCAAGTGTGTTGAAAAGAATATATAAATCTGAGGACAGATTGGACGACACAAAGAGACCTTAACCATCACACTTTCTCACTACTACAACTGCCTACCTAATTAAGACACAAAAGAAAACGTGAAATGTGAGTAGATAATATGTTCTAGGATCTAGGAGGTCCGGACAGAAATATACGCTTATTTACACTGTAACTTGGTTTATTGAAATTAAGTTACAAAATCACACTGATCGGTCAAAGCAGCCAGGTAAAAGGGCGTCGATAAAAGGCAACCGAACGCTTATTGTATGACACGTAGCGCCATCTATCATTAGGATTTAAACAATATTATACTTTGAATTTATAAGCATATCAGTAGCGCTATGCAGAAAGTACCTATTCCATACGATAGGTTTCGTATTTACCAGTAAAAAATCTTTACTTTACAGAAGAATCAAACACTCAAAGTTGACACGGAAATAATATGTACTAATAATGGCCTCCTAGCCGATTTCGACCACGGAGGCCAATATCAATAGAGATCAGCCAACTGCGCAGAAGATTCGATATTGTAGAGCACAAGTGTGAGCGCAATACACAGGTGCACTTACTATCCCTCCCTTCACTAACAAAGTTCGGTGAGACGGTAATCCGACATGACCGGAAAGCACTGACCTCTATTTACACTGGACTGGCTACTGTCACAATATTTTTGTGCCTATTTGAGTGTCGCCATTTTGGCGCTGTAGGCAGATACGAGTGTCCATGGAACTAAAATTAGTGACGTTTTACGTAGTAACTATTAAGTAATCTGTGATTTTACTCCCTTTTCTGTAGCGAATTTTACAAAACACACATTTCCTCATGATTATTTAGCTTAACTTTCACTATATGATATGAAATACCACGAAATAAAATTAAAATACTTAAAAACCTCAACGCTGTTGCAATCTTCTACGGTGGCCATTTGCAATAAACGTCAAAATTAGTTCTCGGGACACTCGCAGTGGCGCTTCAAATTGGCACACAAAATTAGCTGTCATTTGTATGGAACAGCCTGTCCAGTGTGTAGTAATAGAGGTCAGTGCCGGAAAGAGATCAGGCGCAGGATCAACGGATTAACGTACGCATCAAGACACGGGGGTGTAACACCGCTAACTTCTCAATTCCGACACGGGAATGTTGAATTATAACTCTAATCATCATCATCAGCCTATATCCCACTGCTGGGCACAGGTCTCACCTCAAATATGAGGTGATGCGAGCCATACTCCACCACGCGGGCTCAGTGCGGTTTGGTGGAGGGGTGTGTGTAAGGTAAGTGACCAACCTTACTGACAGATGTTATCAAGCTCCGAGGGACTCTGACTAGGCTTAACGACTAATATCTATCGATATTAACCGGGACCGACCGTTTAACGTGCTTTCCGAAGCACGGAGATGCTTGTAAATAGACGTCACTTAAATGGTCAGAATGGTCACCCATCCCAAACATGACCACGCCTTAGGTTGCTTAACATTTGGTATCACTACGAAAGCGCTGCAACCACTGCGCCACAAGCACCTCATTTAACCTTTACCGTTTAAACCGGGCCTGAACTTCCACAAATAATTCAAAACTAAAATTATCAAAATAGGTTCAGCCGTTCTCGAGGTTTGGAGAGACTAACGAACAGAAATTTATTTTTATATTTATTGACTGTAGGTCATTGCACCGCACTATAATGTTATAATGCTATAAAGTTAAAAAAATGGGTTCCACGTACCTGACAAGTCATGTTCGTGACATCAACGTTGAGCTTTACATCCAGATCTTGTAATGGTTTGATATTAGAGTATGTCTTTGGCAGTAAGTATGGATAGTTCATGTTTTGTCTGAAACAAACGTATTGATCGGTAACCGGGTTAACACAATCCCACCACTAGAAAACAACATTTTGCCTGGCTCCAAAACAAGGCTAAAAACGTAATATTTACTAAATATACACTTGAGGCAAAACTTCGTTACAACAAGATATTAGTGCGTGGCGTCGTTAAATCACTCTGTTGTCTATGAGACAGTAGCGAAATGAGCCACATAAAACTTATACTTCGTAACTATACGGGGTGATGAGTAATGCGATACATTCCCTTAAAGAAGTTAAAGAAGAGCATATTTGCAGTCATATCAGACATAAGGTCGTATACAGAAAGAAAGCTGGAAACTTATTAGCGTTTACCGGCGCTTAACAGCGCTGGTGACCATTGCAGGAAAATATATGAATGCGCACTGATGAACGGTGCCGACAAGTTACGAAAAGCGACAAAACGCGCTGGTCGCTTCCATTAAAAATTAACACACAAATATTTATTTATTTATTTAAATTTGGTACACAAACAGATATCTGTAATTACATATGCAATAAACATAAACCAAAAAAATAACTGCGATAACTACAACACAATCTGCTTCCTTTGTGTGAAACGGACCAGCGCTTATAAGAATCCAGCTTTCTTTTTAAATACGACCAAAAACACCATGTCTGAAACTTGTTTATTTCTGACTATGAATAAAGGATATGAGATTTTTTTTCAATACTTCAGTTTTTTTTTGTAATAATATACTGCAATAACATAAAGTAGTATGTAAACAGTAAAAAGTAGGTATCGTACAAAAAAGTTATGTTTTGGGTATATTAACAAAATAAAAGATGGGATGTTGCATACAAATTTATATACTCAAATTTAAATAAATGTTTTGGAACCAAACCAAAACAAGTCTCAGACATGGTGTTATATGACTTGATTGCAAATAAGCTCTTTTTCAACCGCTTTCAAGGTATGTGTCGAATTACCTGTCACTCTAATATATTAGCATAAGTTATATACTTAGTAACTTTAACAAAGAGGTGGTTTTTACCGTGCTTTCTCCAGCTTGATAGCGTTCCACCTCTGTATGAAATGCCTGGCGATGTCTCTCGCTGCTGCGTGTTGCACCATCACCCCGACATCGTGCCATGGCATTCTAGGCGTTATATTTCTGTCTACTAAGTCTGAAATCGCAATACAAGACTACTGTTAAAAAGTTATTTAAATAAGAATATTAGCTACGTGAAAAACTAACTATAAAATACTAGCAAACCCGCCGAACTCCGCTTTGCCACCAGATGGCTTCGATTTTTGGTAACATTTAACTTTTCTGTTGAATTTTTCCTAAATTTTGTTTGTTATAAACCTCACGGAGCCCGAGACCTTGCCAACGAATGCAAAACCGTGGAAATCGGTTCGTGCGTTCTGGAGTTATAGCGTCAAGAAGGAAAACCCGACTTATTTTAATATTATAGTGTGCCAATAAAAACACAGCAAATCGACAAATAAAAATGAATGGAAAGAAATGCTACAAGTGTGTGGCAATTATGATGATTAGCCTCACTTTCAATCGAATAGATCATAGGCCTAGAGCCTAATAAGATCATGGCTCACAGAAACGCTGGTCATATATTTATCTATTTATTTGTAATACGAACGCTACCGGTGAAATGAAAGCAAGATGGCCTATTGAATTATTTGCTTGTCTATAGTTGAAGTATTATTTTTGGCCTTCTAAACTTTTTTATCGGTCTTGCTTTAGAAGTTGACTTTAAACCAAGAGGTCGCGGGTTCGATCCCCGCACTGCACAAACATTTGTGTGCATGAACATGTCTGTTTGTACTGGTCTGGATGTTTTATGTATTTATTAAGTTAATTTGTAATACCACTGTTGATTCTGATATCTGTAACACAAGTGCTTAAGCTACTCACCACGGAGTCAGATCAATGTATGTGATGTTGTTTATTGTTTATTTGTCGATCAAACTAATAAGCAATGAGAACTCACCTACAAATGGCAGATCTAAATTATTGAAATCCTTAACGATAAAATTAGTATAGTCCTTCCCGATCCACAGCTTCGAGTTTCCTTCGATGCCCTCTATCGCATCTTTTGTGCTCTCCGTTATAACTCTCCCCTCTACCACTTGAGCTAAGGGGGTTGGTTTGCTCACTCCTCTACTGACCGCCGTTGGTGTCAACCCTAATGCATCAGTTAGTAATATCTGATCATTTGATAAAGCATATTTCTCAGCCTTTTTTCGTTCCGAATCGTCAAACTTCTGCTCATTTCGCTCTTCCTCGTACGGTGGGTAAATGATACTGATGATCTCTTTTCCTCTATCGGTGATTTTGTTCAGTACGTTTCGTTTTTGCACTTCGGGCGTTTCGAACATAGTCAAATCGGTTTGGGGCTTAGTCGCTGAGTTGATGAGCAGTTGGTCACCCGGCTCTAAGACGGGTAGGTCTGAAGGAACATTCTCTGATTCGGATTTAGCTTCTGATGACCCGTTTGTGTCTGAATCCGATGTGGATTCTATTGGGATGACGCTGGAAGAACAAAAATACATGTGATCAACATTGGAGTGTGATTTGCGGTGCAGTGCAAACTATGGCACACTTAGCATCGTGCCCGGCGTGCCCCAACACCTGCATGCCAGCGGATTTAATGAACTGCAGTCGATCGGCAATACAAGTGGCTGAATTCTGGGCTGCCACGATGTAATTTCTCGTGTTCCAACGACACGCTAAGAAGAAGAAGAACGTTGGAATTGCTTTGTTTTTATATTGCCGATGCTTAATAATTCTCTACTTCTGCATTTGCACAATCCATAGCTACCTCAACTCTGTGCGTTTCTTTTTGACAGCTGTGAGGTAGAATTAGAATAATGTTTAAATTTAACTTATAAGTACTTAAGGTTCTGCAATTTGCAAGTCAGAATAAGAGCTCACATAACTATTTCAGATAATGCTAGCATATTTAGGTGATAAGGCCGCAAATTAATTCGATACAGAGTTAACAAGGCACTGCTATAGACTATTAAGTGTATACGAATTAGCCTACATCTTCAATACCCAAAAGGCCGAGAATCATACATCTCTTGGCTCAGTCAAATATGTATTTCTACTGCAAATTGTTTTAATTACTTACTCATTGTACCCAATGAAGCTTTTAACCAGTTCCAAAGCAGCCTAGATACCGTTGCCGTAGGGCACACAGAACCCACGAGGGTTCTGTGTGCCCCGAATTCACCCGAATTTCTAGTTCATTTTATGGCGTTGTTTAAATACAGTATAATATACAGACTTACCAGTGCCTTAGAACAGGTTTTTAGACAGGTTACAAGCGATTGTAGCAATAAAGGAGTAAACATCGAAGGCAAAACGCTCACAAACCTCCGATTCGCTGACGACATCGTACTGTTTGCCAATACCTCTGAAGATCTCGAGACCATGCTCGAACAGTTGAGATCAGCAAGCCTTGAAGTTGGGCTGAGGATGAATAGGTCAAAGACCGAAGTCATGACAAACGCTACCAAAAACACTGTGGTATTGGATGGGCAGGCGATGCGATACGTTGACGAGTACGTATATATGGGCGAGCTACCATATTTTTAATTATTTAAAATCAATCTATACATTTATATAAGTTTTATTACGTTTCAATTATTCTGTAAATATGTTAATGCTACTAACATGCTAAAACCATTTATTTGGTAATTTATTTTAAAGATATCAAATTCGTCATATATTGCGCCATCTAGTTTAAGTTAGGTAAAACAATTATCGGATGTTTGGGCGCGCGATCACATTTTGTCACACACAATTCTAATTACATAATAAAAATCAACCTGTGTCTTTAAAAATCTGTTTTAATTATTTTGTAAAGATTTTGATGTTATTAAGGCATTTAAAATGTTTAATTTCATATTTTACTCTGAACAAACTGAGTTCCGTTGAAACTAGCGCCATCTAGTCAAAATCATGTAAAACAACAAACGGATGTTCCTCTAATTAAATCAATTCAATTTAAATATGTTATCCATTATTTTCTTATTGTGTTTATTATTAAATAATAATTATTTCACCAATTTTAAGCCAAGATTTGCTTTTTAATATATTCAATATTGTTTTCTGAGATCACCACTTCCGGTGGTTATTAATTTAATAATTCCAATGTTATACCGACTATTATAAATACTTATTTGATGTGAAATATAATTTTAAATATCATCAAAGCATTATGTTATTAACCTCATGCCTTTTACAACATTCAACTTAAAATTATAGTTTTGTTATAATGGTCGGTTTTGGCGCCAACTATGCACTTCCGGATCACTTGTTTCATGATTTATTTTAAATTAAGTGTAATAAATAATTCTAAACTGTTATTTCCCTTTCAAAATATTATTTAGATATTATTTAGACATTTATTTGTCATTAAAACAAATTTATTGTAAATATTAACTTGCGGAAGTGTTATTCAAACACTTTATTGACTGTCGTGAAAGCTTGTGTTATAAATAGCGTCTGTAACCGTTGTTATTCATTCTGTTCTGATCTGTTCGGTACTCAAGCACTGAATAAATAAAGTGTTCAAGTGGTGATTGTGTTTTTTATCCATCATGGAGCCTGGCGTATCGCCGACAGCAGCGGTGGGATCACAAGCCAGTGAACCGATGCCGATGCCACCTCCCGAGCCAACGTTCACCATGGAGCAGGTTATGAATCTTGTTAATTCCGTTACGAAGCAGGCAGCCGCTAGCGCTGTCACGGCTGCCCTATCCTCTGATGTTTGTTTGCCACCTCGGCACCGTAACGATTTTTATTTGCCACCCTTTGATCCTGACGAGAGATCGCACGATATAAGAGATTGGTGTGCCAATGTAGATGAGATGATAACGAAATTCAATATTCCACAACATGAAGCCCGAATGAAGGCCATTTTGCAGCTACGTGGAAGAGCAAAAACATGGGCTGACACGTGGTCCCTGAGTTCTACGACGTGGGAACAAGTTAAAACTGAACTAATCCAAACTTTTTCCAGGGAATTTCGTTATGCTGATGACGTCAACAAGTGGAGAGCCTACACTTCGGAGCAAGCAGCCAGTTACGCTGAGTATGCTACTACAGCCTGGACCTTGTTTCGAAGAGTGCGGCCAGAAGCATCGGATGCAGAGGTGGTTGAAGCCTTGATCACAGGTATTTATCCCGAGTTTATTCGTTCTGAACTGTTACGAAATACGCCCGATTCTCTGCCAAAATTAATTTCAATTTTAAAAACTTACGGTAAACGTAAACCTGATCAGTCGTTTAAAAATGAACGGCATGATTTTAAAAAGCCACGTGTTGCTGAATCGTATCAATTCAAAAGAGATCAGACAGTCACTTGTTTTGCCTGCAACAAAATCGGACACCGGTCACGGGAATGCAGGGAGCGGCCAGTTTCTCAACCGACTCCAGCCCCTCAGCAATCTCCGAAATCTTCGGCTAGTTCAAATTCAGCTAGTAACTCTAGTAGCCCAAAAATAGTCGAGTGTAATTATTGTCACCGTAAAGGTCACATTGAAAGAAACTGTTTTCGGCGTCAAAATGACGAACGCTCGAAAGGTCAAAGCAAGTCTATTAACTATGCCACCTCTCTAAACCGTAGTATGACAAAAATAACGATAGGGGGGCAAAGTTATTCTTGTCTTTTTGATACCGGTGCAGATTGCTCTTTGATAAAGGAAAGTATATCCTTATCTATCCCAGGAAAACGTAAAACTGTTGACGTTACATTTTCTGGAATAGGCGGCTCCCCAGTGGTTTCCAATCAAAGTATTACCACGTTGGTAACTATAGACGACACTCATGTTGAGCTCGACTTTTATGTGGTAGGAGACACTCAAACACAATTTGATATCATTATTGGTTACAACCTTTTGCAGATACCGGGTCTTAGCGTAACACTTAAGGCGGATACTATTTCTGTCAATCGCGATTTTCTCGTTAATGAATGCACTGTTAATGATGACCCTACTTTGAGTCTCGACACTGACCTTTCTGAACCCAATCAAATTGAGGCATTACGAAACATTTTAAGTAAATTCAAAAATAATTTTACAACGGGTAATCGTGTGTCACAAGTTACAACCGGCGAATTAAAAATTAGATTGAAAAACCCTGATAAGATCGTGCAAAGGCGTCCGTATAGGTTATCTCCTGTAGAGCGTGAAAAAGTCAAAGACATAGTCGAGGACCTTAAAGAAAATGGCATTATACGTGACAGCTCATCACCATTCAGCAGCCCCATCCTACTTGTTAAAAAGAAGAACGGGACAGACAGACTCTGCATTGACTATCGTGAATTGAATGCCAACACTTTTAGGGATCACTATCCATTACCACTCATTGCCGACCAAATTGATAAACTAGGCAAAGCTCGCTTTTTCACATGTTTAGACATGGCGGCTGGTTTCCATGGCATTCCAATAGCAGAAGACTCTATAGAGAAAACCGCGTTTGTTACCCCGGACGGCCAATATGAGTATTTGCGTATGCCGTTCGGACTTTGCAATGCTCCATCCGTTTACCAGCGTGCCATCAATTCGGCGCTAGGTGACTATAAAGATAAGATTGCACTCGTTTACGTTGACGATATATTAGTAATCTCTGAAAGCGTTGACGAAGGCTTGCATAATTTACAGTTGGTACTTACCAGATTGACAGAGGCAGGGTTTTCTTTAAATATTTCCAAGTGTTCGTTTCTTAAAACGAGAATTGAATATTTAGGAAATATCATTGAAAATGGAACAGTAAAGCCCAGTCCCACGAAAGTCCAAGCTCTAGCAAATTCACCCGTCCCAAAGAATGCAAAAGAAGTACGCCAGTTCAATGGTTTGGCTGGCTACTTTCGAAAATTTGTTCCCAATTTTTCTACAATAATGGCCCCGTTATATGAACTGACTAAATCAAATGTCCCCTGGTCTTGGTCCGAGCGCCACGAATCTGCTAGACAACACATTATCGATCGCCTTACGTCCTCTCCTCTTTTGACAATATTTGACCCCAGTCTGCCCACTGAACTTCATACGGACGCCAGTGCGGTAGGCTTTGGTGCGGTATTAATTCAAAGACAAGACAAAAACCCACTTGTTATTGCCTATTTCAGTATGCGAACAACAGATTGTGAAAGTAGGTATCATTCATACGAATTAGAGACGCTGGCAGTTGTAAAAGCAATTAAACATTTTCGGCATTTCCTTCACGGTAGAACTTTTAAAGTTGTGACTGATTGCAATTCATTAAAGGCCTCCAGACATAAACGCGACTTGACTCCGAGAGTTCATAGGTGGTGGGCTTATTTACAGAATTTCAGCTTCGAAGTAGAGTATCGAAAAGGAGAGCGCCTAGCTCATGCAGATTATTTTAGTCGAAACCCCATTGAAATTGCTGACCCAGTTCGTCATAATAAGATAAATATTTGTTCCATTGTACCTGGTAAACGGTTACCTATCAAATTGACAGTTAACGCCGCTTCCCTTGACCACAACTGGTTACTTATTGAGCAAAAACGTGACCCAGAACTGAGCCAACTCGTAGAAAAATTACAGGGTGACTCGATCCCAAAAAATATAGCAGACACTTATATCCTCTCCTCTGATAAATTGCTAAGACGCAAAGTCCAAATTGAGAATAAAACCCGTAAGCTCATCATTGTTCCCCGTAATTACAGATGGAACCTAATAAATCACTATCACGACGCCTTACAGCACTTTAGTTGGGAGAAGGTTCTAGCCAAAATACGGGAACAGTACTGGTTCCCTAATATGTCCCGATTAGTGAGGAGATTTGTTGAGAACTGTGTCAGTTGTAGGATACGGAAAGGTGTTTCCGGAGCTCGTCAAGTTGCCCTGCATCCGATAGACAAAATTCCCGTCCCGTTTCACACTGTCCACTGCGATATTACTGGTCGAATGAACGGGAAACGTAACGTAGCTGAATACGCGTTCGTTTTTGTTGACGGCTTTACAAAGTACGTTCATATGATCTATACAAACGATCGTACTACTGAGACTGCAATAAAATGCTTCCAAAATTTCATTTCTATTTTTGGCACACCCACGCGACTCATAACTGATCAAGACAAAAGCATGACCTCTGCAGAGTTCAAATCCTTTTGCGAGCGTTATCGTATTCAGCATCACGTGGTAGCTAAGGGAGCAAGTAGGGCAAATGGGCAGGTCGAACGTCTTATGAAGGTGATTAAAGATAACATGTCAGTTGTAGAACTTGACAAACCATGGCATCTTGCAATAAACGACTTACAATTAGCAATAAATTGTACAATCTCCAAAAGTACAGGTAAAAGTCCCATGGAAATCCTATTCGGGAAAAGCTGTTCTCCTCCGAGTATTAAACTTGTGCAAATTGATGATGATGAGTCAATTAGTGATATTGACTCGTTGCGGTCAGAATGTAAAAATAGGATGGACGAGCGATCTCTTCGAGACAAGAACCGATTTGACAAGGGAAAAGCCACTATTCAACCTTTTAAAGTTGGGGATTTTGTACTTTTTCGTCGTCACGAACGTCACACAACCAAACTAGGTTCAAAATTTGAAGGACCTATGGAAATTTTAGAAATCTTGCCAAATGATCGCTATAAGATCAAGCATGTTAATTTACGCGGGTGTTCCGAAAAGATCGCAAGCCATGACTCATTAAGACCTGCCCCTTTAGCTCAATCTGATCCTTTTGAATCTGAAGAATCGGCCGTATGGGCAAACGAAAATAGCTCGGATGAACCTGTTGATTTTGGCGATTCCACATCTGAATTTGATCTTAATAGTTGTTCAAATATTCCAGTTAATTTTGGCGCATCTGCGTCTAAAACAGATAGTTAGTTTGTTTAAATTATAAAACCTACCCTTATCCAACATCCCTCCTTACACGCGTGACTGGCCACCATGCGTATCCTATATCCCGGTCTTGGACAGGCTATATCCCAGGATGGGTGATTGCCTTTTGGTTGGCTAGATCCCGTAAGGGTGATGCCTTTTGGTTGGCTAGATCCCGTAAGGGTGATGCCTTTTGGATGGCTAGATCCCGAAAGGGTGATGCCGTGTGGTTGGCTAGATCCCGGAAGGGTGATGCCTTGTGATTGGCTAGATCCCTAGAAGGGTGATTGCCATTGATTGATGTAGAGTAGATATTTATCGAGTTTTCTTTATAACCACAGCTACTACGGTATGTGTCAAGAGTCAAACTATGTTTTAAGATTACATTTATTTAATCATGCTGATCATAAAATCAAACATATTCATGTAAAGTAGGAATTGTTTTTATTGTTGTCAATTAGAGAAGTTTGTATAAAGTAATCCAATTATGTAGCGCCGAGAGCGCGCTACTGTCAGAATGGCCGTATGGGCGAGCTACCATATTTTTAATTATTTAAAATCAATCTATACATTTATATAAGTTTTATTACGTTTCAATTATTCTGTAAATATGTTAATGCTACTAACATGCTAAAACCATTTATTTGGTAATTTATTTTAAAGATATCAAATTCGTCATATATTGCGCCATCTAGTTTAAGTTAGGTAAAACAATTATCGGATGTTTGGGCGCGCGATCACATTTTGTCACACACAATTCTAATTACATAATAAAAATCAACCTGTGTCTTTAAAAATCTGTTTTAATTATTTTGTAAAGATTTTGATGTTATTAAGGCATTTAAAATGTTTAATTTCATATTTTACTCTGAACAAACTGAGTTCCGTTGAAACTAGCGCCATCTAGTCAAAATCATGTAAAACAACAAACGGATGTTCCTCTAATTAAATCAATTCAATTTAAATATGTTATCCATTATTTTCTTATTGTGTTTATTATTAAATAATAATTATTTCACCAATTTTAAGCCAAGATTTGCTTTTTAATATATTCAATATTGTTTTCTGAGATCACCACTTCCGGTGGTTATTAATTTAATAATTCCAATGTTATACCGACTATTATAAATACTTATTTGATGTGAAATATAATTTTAAATATCATCAAAGCATTATGTTATTAACCTCATGCCTTTTACAACATTCAACTTAAAATTATAGTTTTGTTATAATGGTCGGTTTTGGCGCCAACTATGCACTTCCGGATCACTTGTTTCATGATTTATTTTAAATTAAGTGTAATAAATAATTCTAAACTGTTATTTCCCTTTCAAAATATTATTTAGATATTATTTAGACATTTATTTGTCATTAAAACAAATTTATTGTAAATATTAACTTGCGGAAGTGTTATTCAAACACTTTATTGACTGTCGTGAAAGCTTGTGTTATAAATAGCGTCTGTAACCGTTGTTATTCATTCTGTTCTGATCTGTTCGGTACTCAAGCACTGAATAAATAAAGTGTTCAAGTGGTGATTGTGTTTTTTATCCATCATGGAGCCTGGCGTATCGCCGACATATACTTGGGCCAGATCGCTGATGTGGGCAACAAAACCGCGAAATTGAAATGGGAGTGGGCGGGTCACATCTGCAGGATGCATCCAGAAAGGTGGGCCCGAGTCGTCACCAAATGGGTGCCTACAGACGGCTATCGCCGAAGAGGCAGACCCAAGAAACGATGGTGTGACGACTTGGTCAATGCAACACGGGACTGGGAAACGTTGGCAATGGACAGGGACAGATGGAGAGATTTGGGGGAGGCCTTTGCCCAGCAGTGGGATGATATAGGCTAAATAAAAATAAAAATATACAGACTTACTCATTGTACCCGATGACGATATCCCTAGAACTCTTGGCCAGCTCCAGGGCAGCCTCGATCCCGTTGCCGTAGGGCACGCTGAACCCACCGCCGGGTGAACTAGACGTTTTCTTCTTCATCTTGATGGCGTTGTTCGGCTGCGTTATGTTACCGAGGTCTGTTAACCTGCAGGAAAAAAAAACCAACTATGTATTTATACAACGTTAATGTAAATACCTAACCGGTATCGCGAATCCCCGTTTTATAATAGTCCTCCTCCCGGTTAATTTCGACCACTGCGGCCAATCTCAACGAAGATCAGCCAACTACGCAGGAGATATTATAGTGCACAAGTGTGAGCGCAATACACAGGTGCACTCACTGTTCCATCTCTCTCAAAGTTCGGTGAGACGGCAATCCGACATGACCGGAGAGAGATCAGGCGCAGGACCAACGGCTTAACGTGCTTTGCGAGGCACGGGGGTATAACACCGCCAACTTCCCGATTCCGGGCTGTTTTTGTGAAATTCATGACAGAAAATATCAGAAAAAATTTTGGTTCGACCTGAGATTCGAACACAGGACCTCTCGGATGTAAGGCAGAAACTTTGCCATTTTATACGTAGTTTAAATAATACAGCGCAAATTATGAAATGTAAAGTCTGGCTTGTTCATGAAGAATATGGCAGAGTAAGATCGCTCATACATCACGGCTGCGGCTAACGTGCAAAGCATTTTTGTTCCCTTCCCCATTGTACTAAAATACCACCTCCGTTAACATTTTGAATACTCATTCAGAGTCATGTGCTTCCCGCATCCAGCGGCGAATCGCGACTGCGCATTAGATCGTCGGTCCACCTTGTATGGAGCCTGTCTGTTTAGAATCTATTACTTTTAATTCTGTTCTGTATTCTCACCTGTGTTTCTCATCATCCCACCGGCCGTAGCATAGATCGATCCCGCCCACAAATGCGACAGTCTAGTTACACATGATCTTTTCCCGCCGAACAGCACGCCGGCCTTCGCGTGGTCTGGGTGACGGAAAACCTACTCGTTCGAAGATAGATATGCCAGCACGGCTGTAGGAAACACACGCATTTCCGTGTACACCTAGAATACCTTATTTAGCGCCGACAAACGTCTGTGGCCCTACAAGAGGCTCATACACGAACTTGTCGGACCAAAACTACTTAGATTAGGACGTCATCATCATCATATCAGCCTTTAGACGGCCACTGCTGAGCGCTGGGCTCCCCCGCAGTTAGCCACCGCGATTAGTCCTGCGCTTTCCGCATCCAGGAGCGAATCGCGACTGCGCATTAGATCGTCGGTCCTCCCTGTCATATTGGGATGTATTGCGTTTTTTTAATTCTGTTCTGTATTCTCACCTATGTTTCTCATCGTCCCACCGGCCATAGCACAAGTCGATCCCGCCCACAAATGCGACGGTCTGGTCCACGCAGACGATCTTCTCGTGGTGCGCCCAGAAAAGCACGCCGGCCTTCGCGTGGTCTGGGTGACGGAAAACCTACGTTATAATTTTGCTTTGTTACAAATTTGGAAGATGTTTTTTTTAATTAAAATGTTTTTTAAAAAATATACAATGGAAAATACAAAGTTGCCACAGAAGCGGTCAAGTTATGAAATAATAGGGGTAAATCAGCAGACATATTAACTTTTCAATATGGATTGATTCATCGTTTGAATACAATTTTAAATGCACAGTTAGCTCAGAAAGCATTAAAATAGGTAGCGTGATATATCTATTCGAATTATCAGACATTAAGATAAAAATCAAAATCATCAAAATTATTTAATTATGTTTATCATATAAAAACTCTATAAATACAAATTAATCCTTAACCTTTTTAGGAACACATAAGACATATATTTTAACTAAGTATTTACATACTTTGATTACATAATTAAACTAAGATATTAGAATACAACTAGCCTAATAGTATAAAAACAGATAATAAAAAAAAGAACTTAAGGAAACAAAAATTCAAACTATATAGAAAAAAATATCTCCCCCAGCGCTCGGCTGGCAGCGTTTCCTCTCTGTATGGCAAGGCTGATCCTTTGGCCGAGGAAGCTGCCAGCCCTATGGTCACCAGTGTGTTGAGTTAATCTCTTATTCAGCTCTTTGAAGAAGGCATCCTTAACCTTAATTCCAAATAGCCAAAGGTTTACCTATGATAAATATTAAATCTTGAAAAATATTTATTTGCGTGACGCATTTGTAACTAGGCTGATAATTAACAAAGCTAGATTATCTGGTCAGATAAAAGATAACACCCGAATAATGGACTTCAAACGTTAATCACATCGATTACGAGTGACTCATCAAATCACAGACGCAATACCGTGTTAATATCATACCAAAGTACAGAGATATCTTTAAATCACCTAACGTTATTTAAAGGTTACTCATTATGTCGGTAAGCAAAAGTAGTTCGGAGGGGTTCAATATTTTTTTTTAATTAAAAAAATAAGTTAATTTTCTTTAAAAATTTAAGGGTCGCAAATAGAAAGCTACATCGAAACATTATAAAGAGATATATCTTGTTTGGGTGTATACTTATTTGTTGTATGTACTATTAATAGTCTGATATATTTATATTTGCAATAAATATGTAAATAAATAAATAAAATAGAAAATACTAATTCTCAAAATTACTACTCAACTCAAGTGAAAGACTTTATTTTTAATTTAATTTTAGTATATTTTTAAACATTTATAATTTTATTCAAATATTTACTTTAGTACTGTAATGTAACGTGCTTTCATTTTTATTTTTTATGGGTTAGGATCCTGGATTGAATTATTTTTATTTAATAAAGATTTACCTTGATATTTTCATTGGCCAGCCTGCTCTTACTGTAGAAACTGTTAATACCAAGCGCCATTTCTACTTCTTTGTATAGCATTATAAACACTTTGACACCTTGCGCCTGCAAACAATAAAATATGCATTATACAACTTTAGATAAATATCCTCATTAGACGACCGCTTTGGTGTACTCGTAATGTTAAAGAAGTTGACTATTAACCAAGAGGTCGCGAGATCGATCCCTGCACTGTACAAACATTTGTATGCATGAACATGTCTGTTTGTACTGGTCTGGGTGTTATATGTATTTATTTATTTAAGTTTATTTGTAATGCCACTGTTGAGTCTGATATCTGTAACACAAGTGCTTAAGCTACTTACCACGGAGTCAGATCAATGTATGTGATGTTGTTGTATATTTATTTATTTTATATGAAAGAGTTTTCTTTTGATTCAGAATACTCTCGACTAAGTCACCAGCTGACCTTGATGTTTTTTTATTTAACTAATTTTATGGTGCCAGAAGCCCTGAAACTGATTGCTGCGGAGTGGATAACAATGAACTTCAAAAAATTCTGATATTTAAGATTAAACTGTCATCTAACGTAACATTGAAGCTGCTTAGCTTTTAAAACTTGCTTTAATTTGTAATTTCTAATATCTCTTCAGAATCTTACAGCAAAAGTGCAATAAGGTCTTAAAACGACTATAATTAATGAATAAATATACAACAACATCACATACATTGATCTGACTCCGTGGTAAGTAGCTTAAGCACTTGTGTTACAGATATCAGAATCAACAGTAGTATTACAAATAAACTAAAATATACATATAACACCCAGACCAGTACAAACAGAAATGTTCATGCACACAAATGTTTGTACAGTACGGGGATCGAACCCGCGATCTCTTGGTTAATAGTCAACTTCTTGACCATTACACCGAAGTGGTCGTCTTAGAGACTGCTGTAGTCGGATTTAGAGAGACCGTATACCTAAATGTACTTACTCTATCCATAAACTATGAGGAGACAGAAAAACTCATCAAACACTCGGAACAGAATCAAGAGCACACACACACACACACACACACACACCATACAAACACACACAAAAAAAAATACAGCTTTAGATTTTAATGTACTAGATTATAAAATTTTAAAAATAAATGTAGGTTTAATTTTGATTAATGTATGTAGTTATGGTAGAGCGATGTCACCTGTCACAGGCATTATGCTTAAAAGGTGACTTTAATCACAAGTTATGTTAATTTTTGTTTATGAAATAAATTATTATTATTATTATTACTTACTGCTTTCCTCTTCAATATGCAGTCCAGCCTCCAATAGTTTCCATTTAGCGCTGGTCTCTTCATATAAATCTCCGGACTTAACCACCAGTCGGCTATGAAGATCTCTTCCCTCGCCAATTCCATGGCATCAGCTACAGCCGACATATAAGAGGATCCGTCCACGAAGGTTGCTACTGGTGTGACCCGACGCGCTGGGGCGAACGAGTGGTGGACGTTTGGTGCTGTGAAGTCACGGGCTGGAAAAAGAGTTTTGGGTTGAATTAACGTTGATACATCATTTCCCCTAGTTTTTTCCCAAGAACTGTAAAGTATTTTTGTCTAATTACTTACTAAATCTAGATTATAACGAAACCGAGGCACTATTGTTTATTAAAAAATAATTATATCTTAACACTTTAATTAAGTTTTACCATAGAAAATTCATTTTTTGGATGTTGTAATTCAAATTTCCTTTTTTTTTAAATCGTTTTTGTACCTTTTGTGCTAAATAAATATATTTTGTTTGTTTGTTTGTTTTTGAATGGAGTAGCGTCAAAAAAAGAAAAAACGCAAAAAGCGTCAGAAAAATAACTGTTAGTCATATAGGGTCTATATGACTAACACTTATTTTTCTCAGAAGTCATTTATACGTAAAACTAGCGGACCCCGCAGACGTTGTCCTGCTAACGGTGGACAACCCTTATCAATAAGGGGTATGAATAATAGATGTTGGCCGATTTTCAGACCTACTTAATATGCTCACAAAATTCCATGAGAATCGGTCAAGCCGTTTCAGAGGAGTACGGGAACGAACATTGTGACACGATAATTTTATATATAGAGATAACGGCACTTATACGTAACAGTACGTCCTAAAATAACTACCATAGAATTGACATAATTTGTTGACTGGTGCTTAGAACTTGTGACCAATAACAATGATCCTTTAAAAAACTATTTGATAAGCAGTATACTGGTGCAAAGGAAAAACTTTGAAACGCAGAGGGGTATTAGTGATTGAGTAAATTTGACATGTGTCTGCAGCTGCAATTCTTGGAATTAGGTACACTACAATACCTCTCAACAAACAACAGTTAGGCAACAGATTATAAAAATATAGGCCCATATTATAAACTAGCTGTGCCCGCGACTTCGTCCGCGTGGAGTTGTAATTTTGGGCATAGACATGTACTGTCGCAGACAGTTTTTTAGATCATTTCAAGAGGAATAATTCTTTCATATTTATTTTTTTGGTATCTTGAACCGTTTTCGCAGCGTACGCAACTCAAGGATGGTTTAGTAGATTCTGAGATTCAATTTCCTGCCTGCCCCCTAAGTTCATCGGCGTGATTATTTATATCCCAGTTTACTCTCCAGGTGATACTGAGTCAAATAAAAAAAGTCCCGTCAAAATCGGTCCAGTAGATTCTGAGATTAGCCCGGACAAACAGACAGACAGACAGACAGACAGACAGACAGACAGACAGACAAAATTTTTAAAAATTGTTGTTTTGGCTTCTATTACGGTAATTAAGACCCCCTGTAACAATTTTTCATAAAAATCTTCAATGTACAGAAATCGATCTTTTACAGTCTTATTATATGTATAGATATCTTACAGGTTATAGAAGATGAAATCAGGCGTTACTTTGCGGAAATCCATGACTTAAGCTGAAAAATGGGATTATTTTGTTTTAAATTTCCACTAAACGACGCCAGGTGATCACAGTTGGATGTATTTTGGTTCGTGCGCTGGCGTCGTTAAGTGGAAATTTAAAACAATATAATCCTTTTTTTCAGCTTTTCTTACAGGTAAGCAGAGTAAGCTTAAGATTAAGCAGGTTAAGAGACCAAAAACAACAGTAAATTATTTTTTGCTTACAGTAAATTCGTAGTCATACACTTACCAGTTTGGTTGGCGATAGTTTTGAGACACTGCATCCACTCCTTGCTCTTGCGTTTCGTCCAGCACTTGATTACCATTTGCCTACTCTGGTTCAGGATTTGAAGCCCGTGGTTCAGGCCCGTGGAGTACAGACCGCTTGATACTTCGAACCTTTGGGTGTTAAATAAGAATTTTAAAAAAATTGGTTGCCTGTAAAGTCGGTATACGGGCGAAAGTTTTACGTGACAACGACTTTGAGTGGTAAAATAATTTTAATGTGAATATTCATTCGTATAACATGAACCGGTGTGTATGCCTATCTCTCTCACTCTCTCTCGCTCTGTCTCTCTCGCTCTTAGGCGGGCTAACTGTGCTCGAGTGGAAGGGACGCGTGCCTTTCACTTTTTATGTCTGTCTCACTCGCTCTTAGGCGGGCTAACCATGACCGAGTCGAAGGGACGCGTGCCTCTCACTCGCTCTCATTGTGAGCGCATAACGTGAGCGGAGCGTAACGCAGTTTCTTGAAGTGTCACCCGGCAAACCAATTTATAAGACGTTGTCACGTCAAAATAAAACCATAGATGAACACATGAGTGAGACATGTATATTTTTTGTTGACAAAGTGATGTATGACGCATAAGTGTTGGATATGTAGAATGTTCTATTTTAATCAAAAGATTAAATACGAGTATTATCGTATTTTGAGAAGCCTTAAAAAATTTATGAAGTTACCGAATATATATTAGGTGATTATTAAATGAGTGTTGCATCTTTATAATGGATACATCTGATACAAATTAAAATCTTACTTTAAATGAGGTAATTATAAATTTTCTGAACACATAAAGCTTTAACTCAAACCAAATCCGACAAATGTTACATTTTAGCACATTTTTTTAAGTTATGTAACATAACACTAAATACTTACTGTCACCCCTCCTGGGCGGCATGGAACCAAATCAGACTATAAGTAAACAATAAATTCACTAAACAAGTTCCTGTTACTTTTAATCAGATATAAATAGTAACTTAAAAATATGTATTACTGTACGGCTATCACAAGCCCATGCCTTATAGTGGCATGATTGACAGCGAGCACTCATACAGCATAGGCTAGATGGCGCTGTTAGACTACTACCGCACTTGAACCGCGGTAAATAAGATCCAGAATAATGTAGAATTGTAAATAGATAAATCAAGATGATGTCTATCGGATTTTCTTACCCGACCATAACACCGGATCGGTAAGAAACTCTTCGCTTTGGCTTCCTGCTTTTAAATATTTTTAATCATGTAATTTCATTACTGCTTTTAAAAAAGGTTTCAATAATATACTGCATTCAGTTATATTGCAGGTAAGCTCTAGAAACTCATCTATAGGTAATAAATAAATCAATAAATATTTCACAACAATCACACCAATTCTCTAGTCCCAAATTAAGCTACAAGGCTTGTGTTATGGGTACTAGAGAACGGATAAACATACTTATATACTTTTTTTTGTAAATAAATGCATATTATACATAGAAAACACCCAGACCAGTACAAACACACATGTTCATGCACACTTGTGCTTGTACTGTGCAGGGATCGAACCCGCAAACCTTGGTTTTAGAAGTCCGACCTGTGGACCACTGCACCAAGCGGTCGTCATAGGTAATTAAATTATTTTCAGATAATTCAATGAATTCTGCAACTCACCCTTGATCGAAAAGCATGATGCCTTTGATGACGCCGTCCCTCGGTCGGATGTAGCCAAAGAAAGTGTCTTTGACGAAGAACCAGCGCTCTTGCCACTTCGCGCACACTAGGCCAGTACAGAAGTAGTTGCATCTATAATTGAAATATTATCTTTTCTTCAAAAGAACATAGGATAAATGAAAATATGGGGTAAATATGAGAAGACAAGAAAACATCCTTTTAAAGTACCTACTAAGGACAGCACATCAAGGTAAACTCTACGGCATTTCATGTACTCTGCCTGCCTCGTTGGTGTAGTGGCAAAGTTTCTGCCTTACATCCGAGAGGTCCTGGGTTCAAATCACAGGTCGAGCCAAAATTGCTTCTGAGATTTTCTGTCATCAATTTCTCAAAAACAGCTCGGAGTCGGGAAGTTGGCGGTGTTACACCCCCGTGCCTCAGAAAGCACGTTAAGCCGTTGGTCCTGTGCCTTATCTCTCTCCGGTCAAGTCGGATTGCCGTCGCACCGAACTTTGAGAGTGATGGAACAGTGAGTGCACCTGTGTATTGTGCTCACACTTGTGCTCTATAATATCTCCTGCGTAGTTGGCTGATCTCTGTTGAGATTGGCCGCCGTGGTCGATATCGGCCAGGAGGACTATAATACAAAGCAAGTAACTATTTGGTCTATGGTCAGAAACTCCATTCAGCTTTGGCGCGCGGATGTAGCCATCGCTCTCACTCGTACAAGCGAAAGAGCCGGCTAAACCTGAAAACACGGACGAAAGTTAGGATGTACAGCCTCTGATATAATTTCGACGACCACTTTGGAGTAATGGTTAAGAAGTTGACTGTAATCAAAGGTCGCGTGTTCGATACCCAAACTGTACAAACATTTGTGTGCATGAACATGTCTGTTTGTACAGGTCCTGGTGTTATATGTATTTATTTAAGTTTATTTTTAATACCACAGTTGATTCTGATATGTGTAACACGAGTGCTTAAGCTACTGTTACGTTCTAGGGGTGTGGGATCTAGATTGAAATGCACTTCTAAACCGATGAAGTAGTAGTAGGATTTATTGTACACACTTTATATTACAACACTTAGTACACAAACACTTATATCGCACTCCAAAATCTTCTTGTCGCAGTTTTCGCTTCGATGTTTACTCGTCGCTTTCCCAAATTAAACTCAAACTCGGACGCATTCCCGGGCTCCTTATATACAGGCCGTCAAGGACTCCCGAATATTCGGTAGGTACCTACTACCCAGTACGAGACTGTTCGGGATCCTTCCAAATGCCGTCTTGCCTAGCCTATACCTTTCTCGAATGTTCGGCATCATAGTGCTATCCCTGTCTTGTGCTGTCTCTGTCACACCGTTCTGGAATACTCTCAGTATAGCTGTCTCTCTCTCTAATCGTGCTATCTCTTTCACTCCTACTAAAAATTACGTCATATACTGAAGTGGGCTTCAAAGGCCCATAAGGGGTCCTGAAAACGCCTGAAAACGGGTTTTCAGGTTATGGCGTCATCTGATAGAGGGTGGCCTGAAACGGACTGAAAACATGTTTCAGGCGCCTGAAAACAACGGCAACTTGGGTGAAATTTCGATAAACTAGTATGTGTTAGAGCACTCTCTGAAACGGCCTGAAATGGTATTTCAGCCTGCTGAAAACGCCTCCAAGGCACGGAAAAACACGATCAAAGTTTTAGCACTAGCCCACCGGCGTAACACTACCCCCTCCTTAGACATGCTCGTCCCGAGCATCATTCGTTCCATGGTACTTGGCCAACCGATCAACATGAACAATCTTACAGGGGCTACGTGCGTTGCGCTGTATCCGATAAGTGACGTCGTTGATCCTTGTGACTACTTTGTACGGCCCTTCCCAACTCGGTGACAATTTCGGTGACTTTCCTTTTCGACGCATAGGGTTATGTAGCCACACGAATGATCCTTCCTCAAACCTCGTCTGGTTAGACTTCCGGTCGTATCTGGTCTTCACCTTCTCACTGGCCTGCAATCCATGTTCACGAACATGCCTGTGAACATCATCAAGCCGGTTTCGCAGTTCACTTGCATACTCCGAAACCGTCTTTGGTGCATCTGGAGGTCGTCCGGTCAGAAGGTCTGCAGGTAAACGTAGTTCTCTTCCAAAATTAGCACACGCAGGAGTTACGGCCGTGCTTTCATGAACTGCTGTCCGATATGCCATTAAAAAGAGCGGAATATGCCTGTCCCAATCCTTTTGATGGTTGTCAACTACTTTGGCCAAATGTCGTTCCAGAGTCTGATTGAATCTCTCAACCATTCCGTCTGACTGTGGGTGATAGGCCGTAGTCCGAGTTTTATGAATTCCCATGACTCGGCAAGTCTCCTGAAACACCAGAGACTCAAAATTTCTTCCCTGATCACTGTGGATCTCAAGAGGCACACCATACCGACAAAACACTTCAGTCACTACAGTTTCCGCTACTGTGACTGCCTCTTGATTCGGAATGGCAAATACCTCAGGCCATTTGGTGAAATAGTCCATGACCACCAGGATGTACTTGTTTCCACGGTCAGAGGTCGGGAACGGGCCTGCGACGTCTAAAGCAATTCTTTCCCAAGGTGCTCCCACGTTGTAAACTTTAAGCGCACCTCTACTGCGTGTATGAGGTCCCTTAACTGACGAACAGCTAGTACATTTCCTACACCAGTCTTCCACGTCGTCCCGACAGTTTATCCAGTAAAAACGTTGCCGAATCTTCATCAGAGTCCTTTTTACTCCTAGGTGTCCACCGGAAGCGCCGTCGTGAAAGGATCTTAAAATATCGCTAACTCTCTTTCTTGGTACAACCACTTGAAGATGAGCATCCTTTCCGTTTTCTGACTCCCATTTCCTGCACAGTACGCCATTGTGCATAACCAGACTTTCCCATTGCGCCCAGTAGCTCTTTGTCACGGTACTCATCGGAGCTACCTCACACCACCTTGGTTTGGGCGCCCCAGCGTTGATCCAATCGTAAATGGGCTTTACATCGCAATCTTCCTGTTGTGCTTCTTGCATTGCTTCATCACTCCATTCTTCGCTAACAGTGTCTGTCCTCAACATCTTCACGCAGTCCTTACCCTCTTGCCTTAAGCAGTGTTTGCAATCATCAGGACAAGGTCTTCGAGAGAGGGCATCTGCGTTGCCATGTGACTTTCCACTGCGATGTTCGATGACAAAGTCATATTCCTGCAGTTGTTCGATCCAGCGTGCCACCTGACCCTCAGGGTTCTTAAACTCTAACAACCACTTTAGAGCAGCGTGGTCAGTTCTTATTCGGAACTTGCGTCCAAGCAGGTATTTACTAAAATGCTGCAGAGTTTTGACGACTGCCAGCAATTCTCTCCTAGTGACGCAGTAGTTTCTCTCCGGCTTCGATAGCGACTTGCTAAAATAGGCGATCACAACTTCCTGATCACCCTTCTTCTGTGACAAGACTCCTCCAATGCCAGTATTGCTTGCATCAGTGTCAACAACAAACTCGTTCTCTGGGTCTGGATATCCCAAAATCGGTGTTTCACAAAGTCTCTGTTTGAGGTCTGAGAAAGCTGCTGCACACTGATCATCCCAGTTGAATTGTCTTTTCTCTTCTGTCAGCTGGTGCAAAGGCTTTGCTATATCTGAGAAGTTCTTTACAAATCGTCGGTAGTACGAGCAAAGTCCCAAGAAGGCACGTACTGCTGTCTTGTCTTTCGGTGTCGGCCAGTCCTTAACTGCACTTATCTTCTCAGGGTCTGTCTGGATGCCATCTGATGAAATCACATGTCCCAAGTAGTTAACCTTGCGCTTGAAGAATAAGCATTTCTTCGGACTTAGTTTTAAGTTAGCATCGCGCAACTTGGACAAAACTTGTTCCAGCTTCTTGAGGTGGTCATCAAAATCTTTGCCTACAATTATGATGTCATCCAGATACACTAGGCACGTATCACCCAGGAGACCAGCCAGTATTTGCTCCATCAACCGCTCAAACGTTGCTGGTGCGTTGCACAATCCAAACGGCATTACATTAAACTGCCAAAGTCCTTTACCGGTTGAAAAGGCTGTTTTCTCTTTGTCCTTGTCTTTTATTTCCACTTGCCAATAGCCACTTTTCAAATCCAACGTGGAAAACCATTTCATTCCATGCAAAGTGTCCAAAGTGTCATCTATCCTAGGCAATGGATAACTGTCTTTCTTAGTCACATCGTTGAGTCGACGATAGTCTACGCAAAATCTGATGGTTCCATCCTTCTTTTTCACCAAGACTACTGGAGAACACCAAGGACTTGTCGACGGTTCTATCACTTTATCTCTTCTCATTTCCTTGATCATGTCTTCCACTTCCTTCTCTCGAGCTACTGGAACTCGCCGCGGTCGTTGTCGAATAGGCATGACATCTCCGGTGTTGATCTCGTGCTGCACTACTCCAGTTCTCCCGATATCACTGTCATGTGCAGAGAAGACGCTCCTATAGCGCTTTAGCAAATTACGTGCCTTAAGAAGTTCTTCCTTTGTGAGATCATTTTGGCAGTTTTCCAATAACTTTCCAATTTCCACAACTTCTTCTTGTAACTTGTTCTCCTTCGACCCATGGCAACTCCGTATCCAAGAGATTGCCTCGCATGTTCCCATAAGGGTTCCTTTACTTATGACGTGTTGAGTGTCACTTAGATTTAGCACCCTTATAAATGCTGCAGATGACGTCGTTACCACTGTGCGAGCTGGCATCCATGGTTTACTGCCGTCCATTTTCTCTATTAACACGCAGGAATGAGATCCTTGTCTCGCACCGTGCGGCAATGTCACCGGAACTAGGGCTTGCGATCTCGGTTGAAGTGTAGTCCTTCTAGCGCAGAAGACATGTCCACTCACTCCACCTTCCATAGGAACTTCATAAGCCCCAAATTTCAGCACGCCTCCTTTCATGTCGATCTTACACTCGTACTTCCTCATAAAGTCGAGACCAATAATGCAGTCATCTACGATGTTAGCAATGATGACTTTGTGCCAGTACTTCTTTTCTCCAATCTTCACTGACACTTCCTGCTCCCCCTGGACGGAGATGTACTGGCCGGTAGCCGTTTGCAGCTGAAGATGCATTGGTCGGACTAGATGATCCCTGGATAGGTGTTTCAGCAGTCGAGAACTGATCACGGTCCGAGAAGCTCCGGTGTCAATAGTAAGGTGACATGGTACTCCACCAATTTCTCCTTTGACAGCCAGACTGTTCCCGTCGTTCGCCTGCGAGATCAAAACTGGGACATTTTGACCACCAGCCAGCACTCGTCCCTCAGTCCTGGCTTTTACTCGTTTCCCTGCTGCTGCCGCTCTGAACTATCAGAGCTTGCTGGCCTCTCCGTTCGGTCCGAGTCCCGTTGCCTCCAAGATCTTTTTGGGCAGCCTGATTGTATGTGTCCTCTTTCCCCGCAGTTGTAGCATCGAGGCCCAGTTTCTCGAGGTGGAGCAATCGGCTCCCTGGCCGCAACTTCGCGCACCCTAAAGGATTTTGTTGAGTCTTGGCGTACAGCTTCCACCTCCAGGGCATGGGCGAGCGCATCCTTCAAGGTCCCATGATGTCCCAGCCGTACAGCAGCCCTCACTTCAAAGTCCCGAATCCCATCTATGAATGCCTGTACTAGCGTTCCATCGATGAAAGTCGCTGCGGAACCTTGGTACGCCTTCCGGACGAGCTTCTCTATCTCAAGTGCCCACTTTTGTAACGACTCATTATGCCCCTGAGTCCTATTCTTCAGCTGAGCTCTGTAAACGTGCTCTAGATGGCTATCACCGAAGCGTGCCTCTAAAGCTTCAAGAAGACGGTCGTATGTCTTCTCCTTTCCTAACGCTTCCAGAACAGTTAGAGCTTCGTCCCGCAGCGCCAAACTTAGTGCCGTTTTAGCATAGTCCTTGCTCCAGCCATTCGCTTCGGCAACCATCTCGAATTGGAGCTTGTATGCGGCCCACGAAGAGGTACCATCGAATAGAGGTACCTTTAACTTTTCACCTCCTGTGGCTGGTGCACCTGATACACTGGTGGTGCCGTTGGCCACTTTGATCTCCAACTTCTGGAGGCGATTCTCCTGGCCCTCCACTTTTTCGTTCAGTCCATTGAGGCGCTTCTCGTGGTTTTCAACTTTAATTTCAACGCCCACAATTTTGTCTTGCACCTCAGCCATCTCCTTTTTCCACTCTGCAGCTACTTCGTGTACCTCACGGAGGACTTCTTTCTGGTCCCGTAGCTCTTGCTGCAAGATTTTGGCTTGTTCCTCCTGCTGAACCCGTAGCTCTTGTTGCAGGATTTTGGCTTGTTCCTCCTGCCTTCTAGCCAGTTCCTCCTGCCTTCTGGTCTGTTCCTCCTGCCTTCTAGCCTGTTCTTTCAGGAGGATCAGAATGGCGTTGACGTCTATCTCCGGCGTCCTTGAAGCTGGTACCGCTGTGTCTGACATTCCGGCGGTGCCCGCAGAGTCTCCAGCAGCGGTGCGGCTTCGGGTCTGCATCCCCTCCTTCTCTTCTTCTCGCGGAGTAATCGGCATTTTCAATCCCACTTCTGACACCAAATGTTACGTTCTAGGGGTGTGGGATCTAGATTGAAATGCACTTCTAAACCGATGAAGTAGTAGTAGGATTTATTGTACACACTTTATATTACAACACTTAGTACACAAACACTTATATCGCACTCCAAAATCTTCTTGTCGCAGTTTTCGCTTCGATGTTTACTCGTCGCTTTCCCAAATTAAACTCAAACTCGGACGCATTCCCGGGCTCCTTATATACCGGCCGTCAAGGACTCCCGAATATTCGGTAGGTACCTACTACCCAGTACGAGACTGTTCGGGATCCTTCCAAATGCCGTCTTGCCTAGCCTATACCTTTCTCGAATGTTCGGCATCATAGTGCTATCCCTGTCTTGTGCTGTCTCTGTCACACCGTTCTGGAATACTCTCAGTATAGCTGTCTCTCTCTCTAATCGTGCTATCTCTTTCACTCCTACTAAAAATTACGTCATATACTGAAGTGGGCTTCAAAGGCCCATAAGGGGTCCTGAAAACGCCTGAAAACGGGTTTTCAGGTTATGGCGTCATCTGATAGAGGGTGGCCTGAAACGGACTGAAAACATGTTTCAGGCGCCTGAAAACAACGGCAACTTGGGTGAAATTTCGATAAACTAGTATGTGTTAGAGCACTCTCTGAAACGGCCTGAAATGGTATTTCAGCCTGCTGAAAACGCCTCCAAGGCACGGAAAAACACGATCAAAGTTTTAGCACTAGCCCACCGGCGTAACACTACTTACCACGGAGTCAGACCAATGTATGTGATGTTGTTGTTTATTTATTTATTTATAAAAATGCAGAGGGCTAAAACACTATGATCTCAGGTACCGGATCTGTGATTATATCAGGCTTGAAATGACTTATCATTTAATTCCGACTGTTAAACTGAGAGTAGTAGGCGTAATAAAAATCACGATTAAGTACTTGAAACATTTTGCAGATCAGATAGTGTTAGCGATAGCATTTTATGAGCAAGCTTAGTGGTGTATGTAATACACTGGACTAAAAGTATATGGAAATCATGAACAGTGGTTAAGCGTTGTCGGCGTAATTGAATCTACTGAGTAACAGGAACTTACCCATTAAGGCTAGAAACGGCTAATTTAGGAATCCGATGTCATTGCTTTTTGTACTTACGGAATAAGTGTATCAACATTCATATTCAGTCTTAGTTTTGAGTTCATAGTTCTAGTTTAGTTCTGAATATTAGATTAGTCAAACAGTTCTCAGAAACTATCGACTTCTGGAATACCATGAAGGGCGTTTAAGGACGAAATCCAAGACGGATATCAGAGGGCACAATTTTTGTTCCAAGGAATCATGAAATTGATTCCATTTTCCGTTAGAAGCTGCACTCAGTAAATAATTATCGTCTGCTGTATTTTGTCACTCTCAGAATTCTACCTTTTATTGGAAGTGGTGTTTAAACCTCCCTGTCAAGAGAAGAGCCGCGCACCAACGTGTCGGAATATAGAATAATAGTCCTCCTGGCCGATTTCTACCACGGCGGCCAATCTCAACAGAGATCAGCAAACTACACAGGAGATATTATAGTGCACAAGTATGAGCGCAATACACAGGTGGACTCACTGTTCCATCATTCTCAAAGTTCGATGAGATGGCAATCCGGTATGACCAGAGCGAGATCAGGCGCAGGACCAACGGCTTAACGTGCTTCTCGAGGCACGGGGGTGTAACACCGCCAACTTCCCGACTCCGAGCTATTTTTGAGAGATTCATGACAGAATATCTCAGAAACAATTTTGGCTCGACCTGGGATACGAACACTGGACCTCTTGGATGTAAGGCATAGACTTTGCCACTACACCAACGAAGCAGTCAAGTATGTTTAAATGTTTGCAATTAATAGGAAACTTAATCACAATTAAGAGTTACTCAATTAAGTATCGCATTTTAGGCAAATATTTTAGGATATAAAAAATAATTTTAGGATATTAATCAAACGCCAGCGTAAGTATGTACACCTGCGGCATACAGCGTGCTAAAATCATCGCAGACAAATCGACTACTGACAGTCACGAGTCGCGGCGACAGTATGCAGAAAATCTCTGCATACTGTCTGCAATTTTGGCTCAACCTGGGATTCGAACCCAGGACTTCTCGGATGTAAGGCAGAAACTTTGCCACTACACCAACGAGGTAGTCAATACTATAATATTAATAGAATATAACGCACCTGACACAAACAGTGCTGCCCAGCATGCCGAAGCAGTTGCACCCAGCCTGGCCGGGCCGCGTGGAGCCTGTTCGCTTCTCGATCAACCCCTCTTTGCCCTTGTCACCAAGTTCGCTAATGAAAGACAGGTTCGACACTTCGAGGAACTTCACCTGGATGAAAGGAATACAATTAAATTAAATGTCAATATGCCAGCGTAGTTTAGAGTCAGAGATTTTAAATCTAAACTTTTTTTTTCAGAGAAAAGTCAAAAGTAATTTATTGAAGTCATTATTCTGTAAACAGACCTACAGGGACTTTAACGTCAGATAAAATCCTACCACAGCTTTGAGAAAAATTGTGGGCAAGTGTCGTGAAGAAGCTGCGCAAGAAAAATAGCGCCATAAGAAATATAAAGAAAAATAGCGAAAAGAGTATAGCGCTAGGGGTAGCGAAGTTGCTTTTCGCTCATTGCTATTTCTTGAAATAGCGGAACTACTATTAGGTCTAAAATCAGCGTTAAAATATAACCTCTTCACAACTTAGTAACAGGGATAGCTACAACTAAAATATGGGACATAGCTTACAATACAGCTGTTTTGAGACATCCGAGGGAAAGGATTGACTAGTAGATTTAAATATTCATAATACATAGGTATGTATTATGAATATTTAAATCCCTATTCATTACGTAATCCAATTACGTAATTGACTACCTAGTCAATTACGTAATTGTGAATGTTATGGAAAGATTTTTAAGTAAATTCTTAATAAACAACATAAATGACTTTGCTTGAATAAAACGGACTTAGATAAACAATCGGATTGATGTATTTATTGCTCCAATTCAGCACTTGAATATCGATAACATTTACGATACAGCACAAATTAAAAAAAAATAAGATGTACTCAATATAGCCTACTATATAGTTATAATAAATAAATAAATATAGAACACCATCACATACATACATTGATCTGACTCCGTGGTAAGTAGCTAAAGCACTTGTGTTATAGATATCAGAATCAACATTGGTATTACAAATAAACTTAAATAAATACATATAACACCCAGGCCAGTACCAACAGACATGTTCATGCACACAAATGTTTGTAAAGTGCGGGGATCGAACCCGCGACATCTTGGTAAATAGTCAACTTCTTAACCATTACACCAAAGTGGTCGTCAAAAGCTATATAGGCTTACTTTTAAAGTCACATGTAAAATAACAATAGCTTACCGTTTCATGATGATTTCGATAGATTGAAATATTTAACAAGTTGAAGAGGTACTCTTCGAGTTGCATCATTCGTAGCTGCAGCCCTTCGTAGGTTATCATTACTTCAGGTTTCTTCGGGAATCTAGACGTTAAAAAACATTCAATTAATCGTCAATGTGTTTTTCAGTACCTCATTTGGTAATGAAACGTGATAAGATTCTCGTTGAAAGAAGAACATTATAGGGTAAAACCGAGATAGATGCCCCAGTGGTATAGATGACCCTGATAGAGTGGTATGATGATGATATAAAATACGATTACTTTATTTCATATCTTTCAAAAGAATCTCTTACACTATCTTTATTGACTAAGTTGCATGTCTCGTTGCGACAGCATTCAATGCCATAATTAATTTTAAGATTTTATAGGATAGATGCCCATTTTTCCGGTGGGTCATCTATCCCAAACGCAATTTATATGGGCCATACCCCGACCCGTGTATGGGATGGATGTCACAAAATTTAGAGGTCCGCGAAATTCCCTAATACTTTGAATGTAACGAAGACAACGTTTTTTACTTTACATAAATTTGTGGACAAATTTCCCAAGAATAAATTTGTTTCATAAAAAAATTGTTTTGATTTCTATTATTGAAATTATAGAGCGATTTGAAAAGTGGGACATGTAGGTATCCCGGTTTTAACAAAAATGAAAAATCCATTTTCAAAAATTTTAGAAGTCAAATGCTAAAACGAAAATTCGTCCACATATTTGAGGGACACTAGTGGCGGCGTTAACGCTCATCAGTGTATTACGTAGCTTAGATTGTGATTTATCGATACATAGTAATGCAAGGCGCAATCGCAGGCTTCAGTTAGCCCCTTTACTCACACTGCTACATTTAGAAGCTGCAGTCGCGATGCATTGTTAACGCAGACTATTTCGTATAAAAACTGCATTGAAATCGGTCCATCGGTTCGGGAGCTACGATGCCGCAGACAGACACACACACAAACAGACATAGGGGTCAAACTTTTAACACACCTGTATTTCGTCGGGGTTAATAAAACATGAATTAATGAAGAATTATTAAGGATGTATCACACGGCGCATGAAGGTGCCATTAGCTAGTATAGCGTGTTAACTTTATTTATATTTATGGAAATGTCATATCACGCACCGCTACCGCCAGCTTTAAAAACCATTTTTTTTAAAGTCTAACGCTAAAATGAAAATTCGTCCAGAAGAATATCAGAAGGACACTAGTGGCGGCGTTAACGCTCATCAGTGTATTACGTAGGTTAGATTAGATTGTGATATATAGATACTATGCAAGTCTCTGCTACTTTTAGAAGATGCAGTCGCGATTCAGTGTTAACGCAGTCTCGCGACTGTGATGATCCATAATATCGCTCGGCAGCATCCATACAGACGCACGTCTGTCTGAAGATCGATCTGTAGGTACATAGCTAGTGTTGCGATACTCGCGATGGTAATAGTCGCAGTGTGATCAGGGCTTAACTTATTACAGATCTTTATATTAAAGCAAACTAGATGTTACTATTATGTGTATTTTTAAACATGTAATCTTATATAAATTTACTGTATATTTTATATTTAACCTCATGTGTCATATTATTGGTATTATTAATTTTGTGTTCTCTCTTTTATTTATTTTGTCGCATCGCCCATTAATCATTTCTGCTTAGCCCGAAGGTATGACTGGTAGAGAATACCCTACGGCGTTAAGTCCACCTATTGTACATAGTTCTGTTGTGCAATAAAGCTTATATAAATAAATACAAATTTACAAACTAGCTCACCTGGGCAATGCACCTTTCCTTTTCCTTGGTCTGCCTTCTCTTTTCTTCGAGTTACTCCTGGGCAGTGCTTGCAACGCCACCCTTTCGGCCTTCTCTTCTGTATTCACTGTATTCTTAAAGCTCGCTCTCCTAGACTTATGCGTTTTGGTGGGGAAAGGTATTTTGAGGGACGCCCTGTATAATGTCAACTGCTGGTGTAGATACAGTATGTGCTTGTATCGCTTCTTGATGGTCCACGTGAAGTCGCCATGTTGTAAGTGGATTGTGTATCTGCAAAGAATTTTAATGATTAGGAAGGTAAATGGCCCTTTTCAGGAATCAATGAACTTGTCTACAATCGTAAGTAGGTAATATACACTTGAGAAGTCCAACATAATACTAGAGCAGTTGTAAATGAGGGAATAATTGTCCGGTTTAAACCGATTAGTAAATCTTTCAACGTTCATAATTTTGTTAAGTCGGAAATAAGCATACAAGTCATTGTCGTTAAAAACCATTTACTGCATTTCATCCTTGTAATAAGTGAGTAATTACTTATCGATTTACCCATAAATAACTTTAAAACACTGCAGCTGAGGCATCTAGTAATATCCGTGACCACAATAAACCATGAACAGCGCATTGTATGTGTAAATTACTACAAACGTAAACACCTAATGCGTCAAATTAAAAATGATTTCGATAAGAAATGTATGTTGACATGGTTTTATGGAAGTGTTTAAAACGCACAATACTATTATTTATTTTATTTTAAATTTTTGGAAGACTTACAGCTAGAAAGATGTTAAATAATAGTTTAAATAAAAAGAAGGCCATTTACCTACATGTCTCCACTGGTAGCATTCGAGTACATAAGAAAGTAAAGCGCTATACTTCTACGCTACACTACACGATAATTGTAAATAAAAGTATAATTAAAAACCGTGACTACTATAATAGAAAGAGATAGACGAGAAGGTCAACAAACACTAAACTCGGTAGCCTTGTTTAAAAGGAGATAAGAACCAAAACTAACTTGCCAGTTTAAACACCCCCGAAAGAGACAGTTAAACAGCTAGTTAGCTTCAATAGCTGGTCGGATATTGATCAACCATAGCTAAGAACCACTGTGATTAAATTAACTTTGAAATACAAAAAACTGCACTGAAATCGGTCTATCGATTCGAGAGCTACGATGCCACAGACAAACACACACAAAAACAAACACAAACAGACATAGAGATCAAACTTATAAAACCCTTTTTTTCGTCTAGTGTTAATAAAACATGAATGAATGAATTGAGGCTGTATCACACAGCGCATGAAGGTTCCCGTAGCTGGCATAGCGTGTTTGCTTTATGGCTTTATGGAAATGTCTAAACGTGCAACGCTACCGCCAGTTTCACACAATTAAAAAATGATTGTACAATATAATAGCCTAGGTATTTTCCTTATTAACGTTAAGTTGTAATCAGTGTGATGGAGTTGAACAAATCCATTGGAATACGGGTGTTTCCTACGTGTCAAGTCAATAACTAGCTTCCCGCTAGTGGCTTCGCCCGCATGAAGTTCTGTTTTCTAATGTGTATATTGAGCATATTATACAATTAAATATAGCCTTTGTTTATCACGGAACATGGATAATGTAGGATTCTAATGGTAAAAGTTTTTTTTATCGGTCCTGTAGTTTCGGATTCTATTCAATTCAAACAACCAAACAATCAAATGTTCCCTTTCGTATAATATGTGTTGGAAAAATAGGTACGACTATTAAGTTACTTTTTAGGGTTCCGTACCTCAAAAGAAAAAAACGGAACCCTTATAAGCTCACTTTGTTGTCCGTCCGTCCGTCCGTCCGTCGGTCAAGACCGTTTTTCTCAGGAACGCGTGGAGGTATCAAACTGAAATTTCTATATGATACTAAGGTCTACTGTCCCTGGAAGCTGTAGAAAAATCAACCTTCTAAGCCAACGCAATCAAAAGATACAGCCATTTAGGCCGCAAATTTCTGCAAATTTTCGAAACTCGCACGGGAATCAAAACCTAAAGGGTACTTCCCGTAAACTTAGAATCTTGAAATTTAGTACGAAGTCACGTCTTATAGTACAGATATAGGAAAAATTACGAAAACCGTAAATTTTCAGTTACATCATATAAAAAAAATATTTTTGAAAAATATTTTTAACAATTTTGAAAATTTCAAAGTTACTACTCCTTATCTACAGGTTTGTACGGAAACCTCGGTGCGCGAGTCTAACTCGCACTTGACCGGTTTTTTAGCATTAACAATGCTAGTTTCTTTGCTTTGTAAAAATTGAAATACACTTAAAGATAAAAGGAGTGTGGGTTCGAGTCATTTTTATTTAAGTGTGTTTTAATTTCCCATTGTTGGTACGACTAGAACAAGGTATCGATAGGTAGTCATAGTAAGCAATGTATATGCCAAACCATCAGGGTTGGTAAACCCTGATGGTTAAGTAGTGATTGCCTATGATTCATAGGCACCAATGACTCAGTTATCTGTGATAGAATCTTGCACAATAACATTTGGCGTTACTTCTTAAAGGCCTATCCAGGCAACCTTGGTTTTATAAAGATAACTCGCTGAACAAACTGAAACCTTAAAAAAAGCTTTAATACGCTGCTTTAAAAAAGATAAAATATATTAAAGGAATTCATTGAACCCATCCACTGATAGGTGGTTGCTGGTACATATTGAGTTCTCCTGTGCGTTAATTAGCACATTAGTGTCAGTTTTTTTAAATAAGTATACAACAACATCACATACATTGATCTGACTCCGTGGTAAGTAGCTAAAGCACTTGTGACAGATATCAGAATCAACAGTGGTATTAACTTAAATACATATAACACCCAGACCAGTACAAACAGACATGTTCATGCACACAAAGATTTGTACAGTGCGGGGATCGAACTTTTTGACCATTACACCAAAGTGGTCGCCAAAGTCGATTTATGAGACCATAAACCGTCTAAACTACTCACAAGTTAGGGTTCAGCAAATGTGTTGTGACACTCCTTTCATTTTCAACGAACTTGACTTTTATTTCTACTCCTGGAATGAACACTTTCCTATGTACTGAGTTGAATTTCATTGGTGGTGCATGGATCTGTTTGAATGGCACGGCGGTTTCTATTTCTTCTGTAACAAAAAACATATATTATTTGATATATCAATTTAAAAAAATACAATTAAGTTAGTTCAATAATAATAGTCCTCCTGGCCGATTTCAACCACGGCGGGTAATCTCAACAGATATCAGCCAATTATGCAGGAGATATTATAGTCCGACATGTCTAGAGAGATAAGGCGCAGGACCAACGACTTAACGTGCTTTCCGAGGCACGGGCGTGTCACACCGCCAAATTCCCGACTCCGAGCTGTTTTTGAGAAACTCATGACAGAAATGTCCAGTTTCTAAGTATAAGCCAACATTTAATGGATGGATGAAAGAAAAAGAAACAAACCTAATTAATAAATACCAATAGGTATAAACATATTTCTGATGTGTAGATAGGTATGTTATTGCCAAATTATCTCTAGATCACTGATAATTTGATAAAAGCCATTTACATTGACAGGAGAACATGCTTAATACATTATGTTATACCATATGTTATATATTATATGTGCATTCAAACAATTAACAAGATACCTTACATCTAAAGTTGAAACACTGTCATTTCGAGAACAGTTTCCACCAACAAACATAATTAATTTACATAATTTAATAAACCTTAAAATCAATAAGTATGTCCTTAATTAGGCACTTAACAACAACTTTATCTATTTTTTGTGCTGAAATTATTTAAAACAATACTGAATATCATGAAAATATCACATATATAAAGACATTATATTAAAAAAAGATTAACATGACATTATTATTAAGAAATTAACTGAGAAAAAGCATGTTATATTATTTGTCTAATACCTTCATGTTGGTTAGCAAAATCATTAAACTTACCACCATCTTCTTTATTATCTGTTTTATCTATGTCTATGACAGAAAGTGACTCCGGCACTGCGAGGCTCTCATCAAAATCGGAGTCCATTCCCGGTGAGAGGGAGTCCATGCGTTGGAACATCCCTTGTATACAGTCCCCAGCGACCGACGTGGGGGTTGGGGTGTCCATAGCGTAGTTTGTGTATCCGTATAGTTTTTCATCTAAAATGTGGTTTGCATTTTTATATAAATGAGTAATTAAAACTTCACTATTGAACTTCTTCCTATACACTTTTAACAAAGATAAAAAAAAAATGGTTACGGAGAGAGAACAGTTTCAATTTATTTCATACTGTTTATTAAGTTATAATTTAATATTGGTGATAATTTCTTTTTTATGTTTGAAAAATATTGTGCATAGTAGTCAAGAAGGAAAATAGCTTCAGTTGGTAAGTACTACCAAACAAGTTGCCTTGTTATACCACAACATTTAGAAGTTATGCAAGTATTGAGAACACAACACATTTTACATAATAAAAAAAATGTGCACATAACACTATTCAATCACTGAAAATCACAAAAAACATTTGCTACCTCGCTTGATTAAATTATGAAAACTTAATGTCAACTCTTTTCTTTCCATAAGATTTAGTTATACTGTCTATCTATAACATGTCTGACTGCTACTCTGCCGTAATGCGTTTTCCATTACACGGTACGAATTTAACACTTGTGCACATAATCTGGCGTGATAAGATATCAAGCCTTATCAACTTTTAGTCCTACAATAGCACTTGTCACGAATAGTCGAATACACAAAACAATTGGCGATCGTCAAATCACGAGATTGCAATGTCTTCAAGTTAGCCGTTTCAGTGCATGGTTCAATGAACAAGGCTGTATTTCAAGGTTTTTTATTACCATCGGCGGTTCAGTAGTGAAATCTTTACTTACTAGTTTTCGTAACACAAACTGAGGGTTTTCCACCGTAAACGCGTTGTCAGATTAAGTATTTTTTATGGCACAATAAAGATAGCACTTCCAACCCTCAAGCATTACGAGTGCGAGGCCCCTAAGAATTGTTGCTTATTCTAGTTGATTCATACAAGTAGTTAATGGCTATCCAAGGTTTTTTTAACACAAAGTAATGGTCGGTCATTCATTGCATGGTTAGAAATGACGTACATCCTACAGGTATAAGTAACATTCGTTTTGAAAATAGGAAATCATCAATTAAAAGTTTAGCTGGATTAGATGGTTTACCATTTATTTAAGTATTAATAAATTCAAAATATTTATATTTAAATTAAAAAAAGTATAATATTCTATGCGAGTTTTATAAATCGTGACTGTCTGTAAATTAAAGTTTTAACATATCTACGTGCCAAAAAATATGAATTTAAGTTATAGTATTACCTACTTAGTGAGCGATTAAGTGCGAAAGAAAAGAAATCAACAGAACAGCAACTTAGAAACATTAAGTTACTTAAAATACGCAATGAGATGCTTCATAATATTTAAGCGACCCAATATTTGTTTGAGCGCTATCTTACGTCCTGCTTTGATTTCAATTTTTGGTGAATGTTTTTTTTTATACTGAGCGGTATTTTATCTTAAATCAATTATTGTTTAAAATACAAAAACTGCGTTGCAAAAAAAATTACAATGACCAAAGTATTATGAGCTCACATTAAAAAAAAAGAAGAATCGTTGATGGAATCAGGCGTTACTTTGCGGAAATCTATGACTAAAGCTGAAAAAAAAGGATTATTTTGCTGGCGTCGTTAAGTGGAAAAAAGCAAAATAATCCTTTTTTGCAGCTTTATTTGAAGAATCAGTAAGGCTCTCCCTTACTTTTTAAACACTTTTTATACTTCCTGTCATATCTTCGGATTCTCGAGTCCTGGACCAATGTGCTGTTTCCCAATGCTTAGTAGGTATGTCTATTTTAGTCGCGTAATTCCCCAAAATTAACTATCAAACCCGAATTTAAAAAAGGTTGAGAACATCTGAAACTAAAGCAAACGTCACATTTGACAATGACATAATAGTATTCGTTCAGAAATTTAGGCACAATTTGTGTAGTATATATTTTGCAATATGGACTAGTATTTGTTTCTGATGTTCTTACATTGCTGTTAGATTTATTTTTTACAAAAAGATTTCTTCCTGGTATGATTGGAACCGCTAGGAGATTTTTTTTTAGAAATCAAATTCAGTGCAATTTATATACAACTAAACACGCCTACTAAGATTTTATTGGCAAAAAGTCGATTAGGACATTACTTTTTTGTAAGGGTTAATGAAAGTTGTTCATTTTAAACCTTAAATTGTGTTTATTAATGTGTTTAGATTTAGAAATTAAACTTTTATTGAATATTGTATTTATATAATAGTTTTAAAACAGATAAAGAGACAGATTAAGCGCTAGATTATCAAGCTGCACGAATCGCGAAGTGTGGCCATCGCCAAGTTAAGAGTTAAGCTACTTATAAGGGGTAACGCGAATGTGACGTTGGTAATTTTTTTTTTGTGTATTTATCAAAAGTAACATTATTACAATTCATTTGCACTATTCTGCCAAACTGTGTAACGGTTTGTCGGCAGTAAGGCGTCTTCCAGTTAAAAATGAGCACACGAAATTTTGTACATTTGCAACGGGACGATTCATGTGGTTATAATCAGCGCTGCCGGCGGGCGTGAAATATCTCGAATATCTCATCAGGGGAAAATATTTAGTTTTAATATAAAGTTTTAATATTTTTATCTTTCTATCTCGCTGTCGAACTTTGAATACGTCGAAGTCTTCAATCTTCTAGTTTGACGGCGAGATCTTTCACGGCCGTCGGCTGCGCTTATTTTAACCACAAGAATCACCCCGCAGGATAAAAATACGTAGCTCCGAGTATTGAAACTCTGCTAAAGGATACCTTGGGTCTAACCCTCATCTCAATAAAATACGGTCTATTTATAGGACTTTCTATGTAAATTTAGCCCTTGGCAAAATTGAGTTTTTTGAACGTACGGGCATTATCTTTGCCACAGGTTAGCTAAAAGATAGGAATACCATACGTTTGAAGCTGTTTACCTATTCGTAAGTACCGTATTGAAAGATTTGAATATACCTAGGTACGTATTATGAGGTACCTACCTAACGAATAAATGGGGAAGCAAGAGGGCACCTTTGAATAGGGACAGCTTTCAACTTTAGAGTTTACAGAGCCATTTTAGAAGGAAATTTCGTGTTTTCTTCCTGGGTAGTGGCAACACAAACCTGCACAACTATTAATTGTCACTACTGACGTTGAGTTAAGAGGAGTTTTCGTTTTCGTGTGCTGATTTCTTGAAGGATCTCGGTCATTCAATTCATGGCATGTGGAACGTTTATTTCCTCTATAAGTTAGAATATTTCATATATCACACAAGAGACTACAGATCAATAACATTATTAAACTTTTAAGTAAAAGTTTGAAAGGGCGAAAATGTAAAAAAAAAAAAAATACACTTTGGGGCTGATATGAACACTATCAATGAAGTAAAAGTATTTATTGTTCAAATGAGCCTTAGGTAATTAACGCAACTTATTTCAATAAAGAGCTATGTTATATTAGCTAATTATATCATTATCTTAAACTATGTTAAAAATTACGAAGTACTTTGTATTTTTTTGTGCAATAAAACTACAAATTTCTTTAAACATGATATTTAAAAACTGCCCCATGCGTGTTGCAATGCAGCCCAAGGGGTGGGGCAGCTTTGAACACGACTTTTCTACTGAAATATAACATTTTGGCTATAATTTGCATATTCTTTGTCATATGATGTACCTATCTCAATTTTATAGAGACTAGGCATTGTGAAACAGTAAAAAGGTTCAGGAAACTAGAGTTTCTGAAGATATGACAAAAAAGTGTAAAAAGTAGGTACTCAAAGGTGCCCCTCTCCCTTACACAAACACGTATCTATCTATGTATTTAGGGTCTGCTTTATCTTTTACATATATGTTTATCGGCAAGGACGGCACAGTAAATTAAATAAATTGGACAGCCTTTTCTAAAATTAGACTGTTTAATTGAATGACGCCACTAATTACGATTAATTTATACAAGCATTTCAAATTAAGGCAGCTGCATTACCTACATGACTACTGCTTGTAGCGATCTCTTTCAGACATCCTTCGGCTAAAGGAACATTCAATTAACAGGAAGGGGGAATTTGAGACAAATATATATGGATAATACAAATCCCAATTTTTATGAAACAACTAAGATATATATGGCTAAAATGTAATACCTACATCTACTTAAACCCATTAATACATACATATACATACATATAGTAAGTTAAGTGACATGATACCTACAAATGAAGGCACAGCTCAAGGATCGATAATCGGGCCTATAGAATACCTTCTATATGTAAATGACATGTGTAATATAATTAAAGAAGGCTCAATATATCAGTTCGCTGACGATACCTGCCTTGTAGTCGCTCACAGACACTTGCAGACCGCGCAACATATTATGCAAAGAAACTTTGATCTCTTATGCAAATGGTCGCATGATGCCGGTTTAATAATTAATGCTCAAAAAACTAAATTATTACACATTCATACACCTTATTTGAAATCGCCTATAGAACCAACAATAATTGCCCACGAACACCAATGCCTACATTCATCCAAAAATCAGTGTAAATGTAAAGACATAGAATTAGTAAATGAACATACCTATCTGGGACTTACAATTGATACTAACTTCTGCTGGAAACCCCACATAAATAACTTATGTAATAAACTTAGGGCAGTTTTATCTAAGCTATCAATATTAAAATATAAGTTACCCTATCATACTTTACGCATGTTGTATATGTCATTGGCTGATAGTTTAATCGACTATGGTATAAGTAGTTATGGCAGGACATACAAAACATATATTGAAAATATTTACAAATTACAACTAAGCTTACTGAAAACTATTACACCGAATAAAATAAAAAATAAATATTTACTAAATGATGTGGACCTATATAAATATTGTAAAGTAATTAACATATATGATAAAGTAAAAATTCAAATTGTGTGTGAAAACCTAGATAAAATTAAATCATTACAAGCAAAAACTAGAAGCACCGGATTGCGTAACTTATCATACCTACCCAGATATAAAATACCTTCATGCAACAATGTTCATGGTAAAAGAATGTGGGAGTATTTCCTGCCATCTACTTTAAATGAATATCCTAGCAATATTATTGAACAAATAAGTAATTTAGAAAATAGTGCTAAATGTATGAAAATCCTTAAGAACTACATATTGTCCTAAAAATTGTAACGAGTATTGTAGTGACTCATTACCACATATAAATCTAAATAGGTTTTTGTTGGTATTTAAATATGTTTTTTTTTTTAATGTAAATTGTTTTAACATAAATAAAGAAATAAAGAAAGAAAGATACAACTTAAGTACTACTACATAAATAACTTAATACCTATAGGTAATACATACTCGTAAACATATAAATATTTATAAAATAAATTTTTACATATAAAATAATGATATTATACATGGTGCTTCGAGCACTCTACGTGTTTACCATCTATAATAGGCGGTAAACTCGAAGCACCACCTAATTTTTTCACTACGTGGTATAGTGGAGATTTTTTTTACAGTAACCACTGAAGCCAGATGCAGATTTTAGTAATCACGTGCCCGTCCCGCTTACGTCCCGTCCGGAGTATAAACCTGTGAAATATGCAGCGATCTTAAGAATAAAATGATATCATTTAGGAAAGCTTTGAACACTGTATCGTATATCTATGGTAAAAAATTGCCTAAATTAACAAAATACCCTCCTATTTCAAATGAAGTTATTCAATAAAAAAGTTATAATTTTTGTAATATACGTTTAATTGACAAAAGGAATGAAATAAATATTTTAATGTCAAATTATTACAATTAAGTAGTCTCATTTCAACTGCACTGCCCATCAAAAATATCGACCAGCCTCTTTTGGCAATATAAATATGTAAAACATTGTAAAATTTAATAAATGGGTCAATTTTTTAAGAGCCAGAAGTATACAACGTTTATTATAATAATTATTAAACTAAACGCGAAACCTGCGAACTGTTTGTTTAGTATCAAAATCGATTACAATATTTTTTTTACACAGAATGGAAACAAATTGTCTGTCTGTCTGTTACGCTTTCACGCCTAATCTATTGAAAAGAATTTGATGAAATTTGGTATATATTGCCGACTATCTATGTGTAACAAATTTCCTCCAAATCTGTTCAATCTGATATCGCGTTCATGGTACTGGTGATCTTTGAGGCCAGCTTAATCATAATTTCTAGACTCTAATGCTAATTAAAATAGTAGAAATATCTTCTTGAGAAATCAAATTTGCAGTAAGTTTTATCTTCTTTCATGTTCTTGTATTTTCAATAATTGTTTCTCTCTTGCTGTTCATCTCGCACGTCTCTACTCACCTCGATTCTATTTCTCACTAAGATAGTGGAAGTATAGTAGTATAGTATAGTAGTAAGTTTTATCTTCTATCTTGTTTTTTTTTTCAATAATTGTTTCTCTCTTGCTGTTCATCTCGCGCGTCTCTACTCACCTCGATTCTATTTCTCAGTAAGATAGTGAAAGTATCTTCTTGAGAAATCCGAACCGCCGTAAGTTTGATCTTCTGATGTCTCGTTATTCTGCTTCCTATTTGATTTGTTGTGTTGATGTTGCAAAAAGAAAACAGTGTGAAAAACATTGCCGTCAGTTAGAGAAAGGTTGCTAAGACAGCACAAAAAGACATCGAAGTCACATTTTCATGAATATGCTTAGTCAGGAATAGTACAACACGAATGTACGTTCGAATAATAAAAAGGGAACGTTAACATGAAAAACCAACAACTGGTCGCATAATGACCATATTTTGTTTGATAAAAATGTTCATTAATTACAAGAAATACTCGTACATGTAGTAACTCCGTGTTTTGCTTCTGTCTTCAAGTTTCATCATCGTTGCATACTGTGTTTTTTCTCACGTCGATCCTATTTCTCAAGTTGATTATCAAGTAATCTGTAATCTTCTTGAGAAATCGAACCGGCTGTAAGTTGTGTCTTGAGTCTTCTTTTTCTGTCTCAAAAAAATGATATTTTTTCGCTTCAGATTTGATTATTATTAAACTAAATGCGAAACCTGAAAACTGTTTGTATAATATTAGTAATTGAATCGATTACAATATTAATATGCAGATTGGGGATAAAATCTGTTTAATCTGATATCGCGTTCATGGTACTGGTGATCTTTGAGGCCAGCTTAATCATAATTTCTAGACTCGATTGGTAATTAAGATGGTGGAAGTATCTTCTTGAGAAATCAAATCTGCAGTAAGTTTTACCTTCTATCTTGTTTTTATTTTTTCAATAATTGTTTCTCTCTTGCTGTTTATCTCGCGTGACTTAACTCACTTCGATTCTATTTCTCACTAAGATAGTGGAAGTATCTTCTTGAGAAATCCGAACCGCCGCAAGTTTTATCTTCTATCTTGTTTTTATTTTCCAACTATTGTTTCTTTCTTGCTGTTTATCTCGCGTGTCTTAACTTACCTCGATTCTATTTCTCACTTAGATAGTGCTAGTATTTTCTTGAGGAATCCGAACCGCCGTAAGTATTATCTTCTATCTTGTTTTTATTTTTGCAGTAATTGTTTCTCTCTTGCTGTTGCAAAAAGAAAACAGTGTGAAATACATTGCCGTAAGCCAAAGAAATGTTGCTAAGACAGCACAAAAATAACATCGAATTCACATGTTCATGAATATGCTTAGTCAGAAATAGTACAACACAAATATTGTACGTTCGAATAATAAAAAGGGAACGTTAACATGAAAAACCAACAACTGGTCGCATAATGACCATATTTTGTTTGATAAAAATGTTCATTAATTACAAGAAATACTCGTACATGTAGTAACTCCGTGTTTTGCTTCTGTCTTCAAGTTTCATCATCGTTGCATACTGTGTTTTTTCTCACGTTGATCCTATTTCTCAAGTTGATTATCAAGTAATCTGTAATCTTCTTGAGAAATCGAACCGGCTGTAAGTTGTGTCTTGAGTCTTTTTTTTCTGTCTCAAAAAAATGATATTTTTTCGCTTCAGATTTGATTATTATTAAACTAAATGCGAAACCTGAAAACTGTTTGTATAATATTAATAATTGAATCGATTACAATATTAATATACAGATTGGGGATAAAATCTGTTCAATCTGATATCGCGTTCATGGTACTGGTGATCTTTGAGGCCAGCTTAATCATAATTTCTAGACACGATTGGTAATTAAGATGGTGGAAGTATCTTCTTGAGAAATCAAATCTGCAGTAAGTTTTACCTTCTATCTTGTTTTTATTTTTTCAATAATTGTTTCTCTCTTGCTGTTTATCTCGCGTGACTTAACTCACCTCAATTCTATTTCTCACTAAGATAGTGGAAGTATCTTCTTGAGAAATCCGAACCGCCGTAAGTTTTATCTTCTATCTTGTTTTTATTTTCCAACTATTGTTTCTTTCTTGCTGTTTCTCTCGCGTGTCTTAACTTACCTCGATTCTATTTCTCATTTAGATAGTGCTAGTATTTTCTTGAGGAATCCGAACCGCCGTAAGTTTTATCTTCTATCTTGTTTTTTTTTGCAGTAATTGTTTCTCTCTTGCTGTTGCAAAAAGAAAACAGTGTGAAATACATTGCCGTAAGCCAAAGAAATGTTGCTAAGACAGCGCAAAAATAACATCGAATTCACATGTTCATGAATATGCTTAGTCAGAAATAGTACAACACAAATGTACGTTCGAATAATAAAAAGGGAACGTTAACATGAAAAACCAACAACTGGTCGCATAATGACCATATTTTGTTTGATAAAAATGTTCATTAATTACAAGAAATACTCGTACATGTAGTAACTCCGTGTTTTGCTTCTGTCTTCAAGTTTCATCATCGTTGCATACTGTGTTTTTTCTCACGTCGATCCTATTTCTCAAGTTGATTATCAAGTAATCTGTAATCTTCTTGAGAAATCGAACCGGCTGTAAGTTGTGTCTTCTTTTTCTGTCTCAAAAAAATGATATTTTTTCGCTTCAGATTTGATTATTATTAAACTAAATGCGAAACCTGAAAACTGTTTGTATAATATTAGTAATTGAATCGATTACAATCTTAATATACAGATTGGGGATAAAATCTGTTCAATCTGATATCGCGTTCATGGTACTGGTGATCTTTGAGGCCAGCTTAATCATAATTTCTAGACTCGATTGGTAATTAAGATGGTGGAAGTATCTTCTTGAGAAATCAAATCTGCAGTAAGTTTTACCTTCTATCTTGTTTTTATTTTTTCAATAATTGTTTCTCTCTTGCTGTTTATCTCGCGTGACTTAACTCACCTCGATTCTATTTCTCACTAAGATAGTGGAAGTATCTTCTTGAGAAATCCGAACCGCCGTAAGTTTTATCTTCTATCTTGTTTTTATTTTCCAACTATTGTTTCTTTCTTGCTGTTTCTCTCGCGTGTCTTAACTTACCTCGATTCTATTTCTCACTTAGATAATGCTAGTATTTTCTTGAGGAATCCGAACCGCCGTAAGTTTTATCTTCTATCTTGTTTTTTTTTTGCAGTAATTGTTTCTCTCTTGCTGTTGCAAGAAGAAAACAGTGTGAAATACATTGCCGTAAGCCAAAGAAATGTTGCTAAGATAGCACAAAAATAACATCGAATTCACATGTTCATGAATATGCTTAGTCAGAAATAGTACAACACAAATGTACGTTCGAATAATAAAAAGGGAACGTTAACATGAAAAACCAACAACTGGTCGCATAATGACCATATTTTGTTTGATAAAAATGTTCATTAATTACAAGAAATACTCGTACATGTAGTAACTCCGTGTTTTGCTTCTGTCTTCAAGTTTCATCATCGTTGCATACTGTGTTTTTTCTCACGTCGATCCTATTTCTCAAGTTGATTATCAAGTAATCTGTAATCTTCTTGAGAAATCGAACCGGCTGTAAGTTGTGTCTTGAGTCTTCTTTTTCTGTCTCAAAAAAATGATATTTTTTCGCTTCAGATTTGATTATTATTAAACTAAATGCGAAACCTGAAAACTGTTTGTATAATATTAATAATTGAATCGATTACAATATTAATATACAGATTGGGGATAAAATCTGTTCAATCTGATATCGCGTTCATGGTACTGGTGATCTTTGAGACCAGCTTAATCATAATTTCTAGACACGATTGGTAATTAAGATGGTGGAAGTATTTTCTTGAGAAATCAAATCTGCAGTAAGTTTTACCTTCTATCTTGTTTTTATTTTTTCAATAATTGTTTCTCTCTTGCTGTTTATCTCGCGTGACTTAACTCACCTCAATTCTATTTCTCACTAAGATAGTGGAAGTATCTTTTTGAGAAATCCGAACCGCCGTAAGTTTTATCTTCTATCTTGTTTTTATTTTCCAACTATTGTTTCTTTCTTGCTGTTTCTCTCGCGTGTCTTAACTTACCTCGATTCTATTTCTCACTTAGATAATGCTAGTATTTTCTTGAGGAATCCGAACCGCCGTAAGTTTTATCTTCTATCTTGTTTTTTTTTGCAGTAATTGTTTCTCTCTTGCTGTTGCAAAAAGAAAACAGTGTGAAATACATTGCCGTAAGCCAAAGAAATGTTGCTAAGACAGCACAAAAATAACATCGAATTCACATGTTCATGAATATGCTTAGTCAGAAATAGTACAACACAAATGTACGTTCGAATAATAAAAAGGGAACGTTAACATGAAAAACCAACAACTGGTCGCATAATGACCATATTTCGTTTGATAAAAATGTTCATTAATTACAAGAAATACTCGTACATGTAGTAACTCCGTGTTTTGCTTCTGTCTTCAAGTTTCATCATCGTTGCATACTGTGTTTTTTCTCACGTCGATCCTATTTCTCAAGTTGATTATCAAGTAATCTGTAATCTTCTTGAGAAATCGAACCGGCTGTAAGTTGTGTCTTGAGTCTCCTTTTTCTGTCTCAAAAAAATGATATTTTTTCGCTTCAGATTTGATTATTAATTATTAAACTAAATGCGAAACCTGAAAACTGTTTGTATAAGTTCAAGTAATTGAATCGATTACAATATTAATATACAGATTGGGGATAAAATCTGTTCAATCTGATATCGCGTTCATGGTACTGGTGATCTTTGAGGCCAGCTTAATCATAATTTCTAGACTCGATTGGTAATTAAGATGGTGGAAGTATTTTCTTGAGAAATCAAATCTGCAGTAAGTTTTACCTTCTATCTTGTTTTTATTTTTTCAATAATTGTTTCTCTCTTGCTGTTTATCTCGCGTGACTTAACTCACTTCGATTCTATTTCTCACTAAGATAGTGGAAGTATCTTCTTGAGAAATCCGAACCGCCGCAAGTTTTATCTTCTATCTTTTTTTTATTTTCCAACTATTGTTTCTTTCTTGCTGTTTATCTCGCGTGTCTTAACTTACCTCGATTCTATTTCTCACTTAGATAGTGCTAGTATTTTCTTGAGGAATCCGAACCGCCGTAAGTTTTATCTTCTATCTTGTTTTTTTTTGCAGTAATTTTTTCTCTCTTGCTGTTGCAAAAAGAAAACAGTGTGAAATACATTGCCGTAAGCCAAAGAAATGTTGCTAAGATAGCACAAAAATAACATCGAATTCACATGTTCATGAATATGCTTAGTCAGAAATAGTACAACACAAATGTACGTTCGAATAATAAAAAGGGAACGTTAACATGAAAAACCAACAACTGGTCGCATAATGACCATATTTTGTTTGATAAAAATGTTCATTAATTACAAGAAATACTCGTACATGTAGTAACTCCGTGTTTTGCTTCTGTCTTCAAGTTTCATCATCGTTGCATACTGTGTTTTTTCTCACGTCGATCCTATTTCTCAAGTTGATTATCAAGTAATCTGTAATCTTCTTGAGAAATCGAACCGGCTGTAAGTTGTGTCTTGAGTCTTCTTTTTCTGTCTCAAAAAAATGATATTTTTTCGCTTCAGATTTGATTATTATTAAACTAAATGCGAAACCTGAAAACTGTTTGTATAATATTAGTAATTGAATCGATTACAATCTTAATATACAGATTGGGGATAAAATCTGTTCAATCTGATATCGCGTTCATGGTACTGGTGATCTTTGAGGCCAGCTTAATCATAATTTCTAGACTCGATTGGTAATTAAGATGGTGGAAGTATCTTCTTGAGAAATCAAATCTGCAGTAAGTTTTACCTTCTATCTTGTTTTTATTTTTTCAATAATTGTTTCTCTCTTGCTGTTTATCTCGCGTGACTTAACTCACCTCGATTCTATTTCTCACTAAGATAGTGGAAGTATCTTCTTGAGAAATCCGAACCGCCGTAAGTTTTATCTTCTATCTTGTTTTTATTTTCCAACTATTGTTTCTTTCTTGCTGTTTCTCTCGCGTGTCTTAACTTACCTCGATTCTATTTCTCACTTAGATAATGCTAGTATTTTCTTGAGGAATCCGAACCGCCGTAAGTTTTATCTTCTATCTTGTTTTTTTTTTGCAGTAATTGTTTCTCTCTTGCTGTTGCAAGAAGAAAACAGTGTGAAATACATTGCCGTAAGCCAAAGAAATGTTGCTAAGATAGCACAAAAATAACATCGAATTCACATGTTCATGAATATGCTTAGTCAGAAATAGTACAACACAAATGTACGTTCGAATAATAAAAAGGGAACGTTAACATGAAAAACCAACAACTGGTCGCATAATGACCATATTTTGTTTGATAAAAATGTTCATTAATTACAAGAAATACTCGTACATGTAGTAACTCCGTGTTTTGCTTCTGTCTTCAAGTTTCATCATCGTTGCATACTGTGTTTTTTCTCACGTCGATCCTATTTCTCAAGTTGATTATCAAGTAATCTGTAATCTTCTTGAGAAATCGAACCGGCTGTAAGTTGTGTCTTGAGTCTTCTTTTTCTGTCTCAAAAAAATGATATTTTTTCGCTTCAGATTTGATTATTATTAAACTAAATGCGAAACCTGAAAACTGTTTGTATAATATTAATAATTGAATCGATTACAATATTAATATACAGATTGGGGATAAAATCTGTTCAATCTGATATCGCGTTCATGGTACTGGTGATCTTTGAGACCAGCTTAATCATAATTTCTAGACACGATTGGTAATTAAGATGGTGGAAGTATTTTCTTGAGAAATCAAATCTGCAGTAAGTTTTACCTTCTATCTTGTTTTTATTTTTTCAATAATTGTTTCTCTCTTGCTGTTTATCTCGCGTGACTTAACTCACCTCAATTCTATTTCTCACTAAGATAGTGGAAGTATCTTTTTGAGAAATCCGAACCGCCGTAAGTTTTATCTTCTATCTTGTTTTTATTTTCCAACTATTGTTTCTTTCTTGCTGTTTCTCTCGCGTGTCTTAACTTACCTCGATTCTATTTCTCACTTAGATAATGCTAGTATTTTCTTGAGGAATCCGAACCGCCGTAAGTTTTATCTTCTATCTTGTTTTTTTTTGCAGTAATTGTTTCTCTCTTGCTGTTGCAAAAAGAAAACAGTGTGAAATACATTGCCGTAAGCCAAAGAAATGTTGCTAAGACAGCACAAAAATAACATCGAATTCACATGTTCATGAATATGCTTAGTCAGAAATAGTACAACACAAATGTACGTTCGAATAATAAAAAGGGAACGTTAACATGAAAAACCAACAACTGGTCGCATAATGACCATATTTCGTTTGATAAAAATGTTCATTAATTACAAGAAATACTCGTACATGTAGTAACTCCGTGTTTTGCTTCTGTCTTCAAGTTTCATCATCGTTGCATACTGTGTTTTTTCTCACGTCGATCCTATTTCTCAAGTTGATTATCAAGTAATCTGTAATCTTCTTGAGAAATCGAACCGGCTGTAAGTTGTGTCTTGAGTCTCCTTTTTCTGTCTCAAAAAAATGATATTTTTTCGCTTCAGATTTGATTATTAATTATTAAACTAAATGCGAAACCTGAAAACTGTTTGTATAAGTTCAAGTAATTGAATCGATTACAATATTAATATACAGATTGGGGATAAAATCTGTTCAATCTGATATCGCGTTCATGGTACTGGTGATCTTTGAGGCCAGCTTAATCATAATTTCTAGACTCGATTGGTAATTAAGATGGTGGAAGTATTTTCTTGAGAAATCAAATCTGCAGTAAGTTTTACCTTCTATCTTGTTTTTATTTTTTCAATAATTGTTTCTCTCTTGCTGTTTATCTCGCGTGACTTAACTCACTTCGATTCTATTTCTCACTAAGATAGTGGAAGTATCTTCTTGAGAAATCCGAACCGCCGCAAGTTTTATCTTCTATCTTTTTTTTATTTTCCAACTATTGTTTCTTTCTTGCTGTTTATCTCGCGTGTCTTAACTTACCTCGATTCTATTTCTCACTTAGATAGTGCTAGTATTTTCTTGAGGAATCCGAACCGCCGTAAGTTTTATCTTCTATCTTGTTTTTTTTTGCAGTAATTTTTTCTCTCTTGCTGTTGCAAAAAGAAAACAGTGTGAAATACATTGCCGTAAGCCAAAGAAATGTTGCTAAGATAGCACAAAAATAACATCGAATTCACATGTTCATGAATATGCTTAGTCAGAAATAGTACAACACAAATGTACGTTCGAATAATAAAAAGGGAACGTTAACATGAAAAACCAACAACTGGTCGCATAATGACCATATTTTGTTTGATAAAAATGTTCATTAATTACAAGAAATACTCGTACATGTAGTAACTCCGTGTTTTGCTTCTGTCTTCAAGTTTCATCATCGTTGCATACTGTGTTTTTTCTCACGTCGATCCTATTTCTCAAGTTGATTATCAAGTAATCTGTAATCTTCTTGAGAAATCGAACCGGCTGTAAGTTGTGTCTTGAGTCTTCTTTTTCTGTCTCAAAAAAATGATATTTTTTCGCTTCAGATTTGATTATTATTAAACTAAATGCGAAACCTGAAAACTGTTTGTATAATATTAATAATTGAATCGATTACAATATTAATATACAGATTGGGGATAAAATCTGTTCAATCTGATATCGCGTTCATGGTACTGGTGATCTTTGAGACCAGCTTAATCATAATTTCTAGACACGATTGGTAATTAAGATGGTGGAAGTATTTTCTTGAGAAATCAAATCTGCAGTAAGTTTTACCTTCTATCTTGTTTTTATTTTTTCAATAATTGTTTCTCTCTTGCTGTTTATCTCGCGTGACTTAACTCACCTCAATTCTATTTCTCACTAAGATAGTGGAAGTATCTTTTTGAGAAATCCGAACCGCCGTAAGTTTTATCTTCTATCTTGTTTTTATTTTCCAACTATTGTTTCTTTCTTGCTGTTTCTCTCGCGTGTCTTAACTTACCTCGATTCTATTTCTCACTTAGATAATGCTAGTATTTTCTTGAGGAATCCGAACCGCCGTAAGTTTTATCTTCTATCTTGTTTTTTTTTGCAGTAATTGTTTCTCTCTTGCTGTTGCAAAAAGAAAACAGTGTGAAATACATTGCCGTAAGCCAAAGAAATGTTGCTAAGACAGCACAAAAATAACATCGAATTCACATGTTCATGAATATGCTTAGTCAGAAATAGTACAACACAAATGTACGTTCGAATAATAAAAAGGGAACGTTAACATGAAAAACCAACAACTGGTCGCATAATGACCATATTTCGTTTGATAAAAATGTTCATTAATTACAAGAAATACTCGTACATGTAGTAACTCCGTGTTTTGCTTCTGTCTTCAAGTTTCATCATCGTTGCATACTGTGTTTTTTCTCACGTCGATCCTATTTCTCAAGTTGATTATCAAGTAATCTGTAATCTTCTTGAAAAATCGAACCGGCTGTAAGTTGTGTCTTGAGTCTCCTTTTTCTGTCTCAAAAAAAAGATATTTTTTCGCTTCAGATTTGATTATTAATTATTAAACTAAATGCGAAACCTGAAAACTGTTTGTGTAATATTAGTAATTGAATTGATTACAAAATTAATATACAGATTGGGGATAAAATCTGTTCAATCTGATATCGCGTTCATGGTACTGGTGATCTTTGAGGCCAGCTTAATCATAATTTCTAGACTCGATTGGTAATTAAGATGGTGGAAGTATTTTCTTGAGAAATCAAATCTGCAGTAAGTTTTACCTTCTATCTTGTTTTTGTTTTTTCAATAATTGTTTCTCTCTTGCTGTTTATCTCGCGTGACTTAACTCACTTCGATTCTATTTCTCACTAAGATAGTGGAAGTATCTTCTTGAGAAATCCGAACCGCCGTAAGTTTTATCTTCTATCTTTTTTTTATTTTCCAACTATTGTTTCTTTCTTGCTGTTTATCTCGCGTGTCTTAACTTACCTCGATTCTATTTCTCACTTAGATAGTGCTAGTATTTTCTTGAGGAATCCGAACCGCCGTAAGTTTTATCTTCTATCTTGTTTTTTTTTGCAGTAATTTTTTCTCTCTTGCTGTTGCAAAAAGAAAACAGTGTGAAATACATTGCCGTAAGCCAAAGAAATGTTGCTAAGATAGCACAAAAATAACATCGAATTCACATGTTCATGAATATGCTTAGTCAGAAATAGTACAACACAAATGTACGTTCGAATAATAAAAAGGGAACGTTAACATGAAAAACCAACAACTGGTCGCATAATGACCATATTTTGTTTGATAAAAATGTTCATTAATTACAAGAAATACTCGTACATGTAGTAACTCCGTGTTTTGCTTCTGTCTTCAAGTTTCATCATCGTTGCATACTGTGTTTTTTCTCACGTCGATCCTATTTCTCAAGTTGATTATCAAGTAATCTGTAATCTTCTTGAGAAATCGAACCGGCTGTAAGTTGTGTCTTGAGTCTCCTTTTTCTGTCTCAAAAAAATGATATTTTTTCGCTTCAGATTTGATTATTAATTATTAAACTAAATGCGAAACCTGAAAACTGTTTGTATAAGTTCAAGTAATTGAATCGATTACAATATTAATATACAGATTGGGGATAAAATCTGTTCAATCTGATATCGCGTTCATGGTACTGGTGATCTTTGAGGCCAGCTTAATCATAATTTCTAGACTCGATTGGTAATTAAGATGGTGGAAGTATTTTCTTGAGAAATCAAATCTGCAGTAAGTTTTACCTTCTATCTTGTTTTTGTTTTTTCAATAATTGTTTCTCTCTTGCTGTTTATCTCGCGTGACTTAACTCACTTCGATTCTATTTCTCACTAAGATAGTGGAAGTATCTTCTTGAGAAATCCGAACCGCCGTAAGTTTTATCTTCTATCTTTTTTTTATTTTCCAACTATTGTTTCTTTCTTGCTGTTTATCTCGCGTGTCTTAACTTACCTCGATTCTATTTCTCACTTAGATAGTGCTAGTATTTTCTTGAGGAATCCGAACCGCCGTAAGTTTTATCTTCTATCTTGTTTTTTTTTGCAGTAATTTTTTCTCTCTTGCTGTTGCAAAAAGAAAACAGTGTGAAATACATTGCCGTAAGCCAAAGAAATGTTGCTAAGATAGCACAAAAATAACATCGAATTCACATGTTCATGAATATGCTTAGTCAGAAATAGTACAACACAAATGTACGTTCGAATAATAAAAAGGGAACGTTAACATGAAAAACCAACAACTGGTCGCATAATGACCATATTTTGTTTGATAAAAATGTTCATTAATTACAAGAAATACTCGTACATGTAGTAACTCCGTGTTTTGCTTCTGTCTTCAAGTTTCATCATCGTTGCATACTGTGTTTTTTCTCACGTCGATCCTATTTCTCAAGTTGATTATCAAGTAATCTGTAATCTTCTTGAGAAATCGAACCGGCTGTAAGTTGTGTCTTGAGTCTCCTTTTTCTGTCTCAAAAAAATGATATTTTTTCGCTTCAGATTTGATTATTAATTATTAAACTAAATGCGAAACCTGAAAACTGTTTGTATAAGTTCAAGTAATTGAATCGATTACAATATTAATATACAGATTGGGGATAAAATCTGTTCAATCTGATATCGCGTTCATGGTACTGGTGATCTTTGAGGCCAGCTTAATCATAATTTCTAGACTCGATTGGTAATTAAGATGGTGGAAGTATTTTCTTGAGAAATCAAATCTGCAGTAAGTTTTACCTTCTATCTTGTTTTTATTTTTTCAATAATTGTTTCTCTCTTGCTGTTTATCTCGCGTGACTTAACTCACTTCGATTCTATTTCTCACTAAGATAGTGGAAGTATCTTCTTGAGAAATCCGAACCGCCGTAAGTTTTATCTTCTATCTTTTTTTTATTTTCCAACTATTGTTTCTTTCTTGCTGTTTATCTCGCGTGTCTTAACTTACCTCGATTCTATTTCTCACTTAGATAGTGCTAGTATTTTCTTGAGGAATCCGAACCGCCGTAAGTTTTATCTTCTATCTTGTTTTTTTTTGCAGTAATTTTTTCTCTCTTGCTGTTGCAAAAAGAAAACAGTGTGAAATACATTGCCGTAAGCCAAAGAAATGTTGCTAAGATAGCACAAAAATAACATCGAATTCACATGTTCATGAATATGCTTAGTCAGAAATAGTACAACACAAATGTACGTTCGAATAATAAAAAGGGAACGTTAACATGAAAAACCAACAACTGGTCGCATAATGACCATATTTCGTTTGATAAAAATGTTCATTAATTACAAGAAATACTCGTACATGTAGTAACTCCGTGTTTTGCTTCTGTCTTCAAGTTTCATCATCGTTGCATACTGTGTTTTTTCTCACGTCGATCCTATTTCTCAAGTTGATTATCAAGTAATCTGTAATCTTCTTGAGAAATCGAACCGGCTGTAAGTTGTGTCTTGAGTCTCCTTTTTCTGTCTCAAAAAAATGATATTTTTTCGCTTCAGATTTGATTATTAATTATTAAACTAAATGCGAAACCTGAAAACTGTTTGTATAAGTTCAAGTAATTGAATCGATTACAATATTAATATACAGATTGGGGATAAAATCTGTTCAATCTGATATCGCGTTCATGGTACTGGTGATCTTTGAGGCCAGCTTAATCATAATTTCTAGACTCGATTGGTAATTAAGATGGTGGAAGTATTTTCTTGAGAAATCAAATCTGCAGTAAGTTTTACCTTCTATCTTGTTTTTATTTTTTCAATAATTGTTTCTCTCTTGCTGTTTATCTCGCGTGACTTAACTCACTTCGATTCTATTTCTCACTAAGATAGTGGAAGTATCTTCTTGAGAAATCCGAACCGCCGTAAGTTTTATCTTCTATCTTTTTTTTATTTTCCAACTATTGTTTCTTTCTTGCTGTTTATCTCGCGTGTCTTAACTTACCTCGATTCTATTTCTCACTTAGATAGTGCTAGTATTTTCTTGAGGAATCCGAACCGCCGTAAGTTTTATCTTCTATCTTGTTTTTTTTTGCAGTAATTGTTTCTCTCTTGCTGTTGCAAAAAGAAAACAGTGTGAAATACATTGCCGTAAGCCAAAGAAATGTTGCTAAGATAGCACAAAAATAACATCGAATTCACATGTTCATGAATATGCTTAGTCAGAAATAGTACAACACAAATGTACGTTCGAATAATAAAAAGGGAACGTTAACATGAAAAACCAACAACTGGTCGCATAATGACCATATTTTGTTTGATAAAAATGTTCATTAATTACAAGAAATACTCGTACATGTAGTAACTCCGTGTTTTGCTTCTGTTTTCAAGTTTCATCATCGTTGCATACTGTGTTTTTTCTCACGTCGATCCTATTTCTCAAGTTGATTATCAAGTAATCTGTAATCTTCTTGAGAAATCGAACCGGCTGTAAGTTGTGTCTTGAGTCTTCTTTTTCTGTCTCAAAAAAATGATATTTTTTCGCTTCAGATTTGATTATTATTAAACTAAATGCGAAACCTGAAAACTGTTTGTATAATATTAATAATTGAATCGATTACAATATTAATATACAGATTGGGGATAAAATCTGTTCAATCTGATATCGCGTTCATGGTACTGGTGATCTTTGAGACCAGCTTAATCATAATTTCTAGACACGATTGGTAATTAAGATGGTGGAAGTATTTTCTTGAGAAATCAAATCTGCAGTAAGTTTTACCTTTTATCTTGTTTTTATTTTTTCAATAATTGTTTCTCTCTTGCTGTTTATCTCGCGTGACTTAACTCACCTCCATTCTATTTCTCACTAAGATAGTGGAAGTATCTTTTTGAGAAATCCGAACCGCCGTAAGTTTTATCTTCTATCTTGTTTTTATTTTCCAACTATTGTTTCTTTCTTGCTGTTTCTCTCGCGTGTCTTAACTTACCTCGATTCTATTTCTCACTTAGATAATGCTAGTATTTTCTTGAGGAATCCGAACCGCCGTAAGTTTTATCTCCTATCTTGTTTTTTTTTGCAGTAATTGTTTCTCTCTTGCTGTTGCAAAAAGAAAACAGTGTGAAATACATTGCCGTAAGCCAAAGAAATGTTGCTAAGACAGCACAAAAATAACATCGAATTCACATGTTCATGAATATGCTTAATCAGAAATAGTACAACACAAATGTACGTTCGAATAATAAAAAGGGAACGTTAACATGAAAAACCAACAACTGGTCGCATAATGACCATATTTTGTTTGATAAAAATGTTCATTAATTACAAGAAATACTCGTACATGTAGTAACTCCGTGTTTTGCTTCTGTTTTCAAGTTTCATCATCGTTGCATACTGTGTTTTTTCTCACGTCGATCCTATTTCTCAAGTTGATTATCAAGTAATCTGTAATCTTCTTGAGAAATCGAACCGGCTGTAAGTTGTGTCTTGAGTCTTCTTTTTCTGTCTCAAAAAAAAGATATTTTTTCGCTTCAGATTTGATTATTAATTATTAAACTAAATGCGAAACCTGAAAACTGTTTGTATAAGTTCAAGTAATTGAATCGATTACAATATTAATATACAGGTTGGGGATAAAATCTGTTCAATCTGATATCGCGTTCATGGTACTGGTGATCTTTGAGGCCAGCTTAATCATAATTTCTAGACTCGATTGGTAATTAAGATGGTGGAAGTATTTTCTTGAGAAATCAAATCTGCAGTAAGTTTTACCTTCTATCTTGTTTTTGTTTTTTCAATAATTGTTTCTCTCTTGCTGTTTATCTCGCGTGACTTAACTCACTTCGATTCTATTTCTCACTAAGATAGTGGAAGTATCTTCTTGAGAAATCCGAACCGCCGTAAGTTTTATCTTCTATCTTTTTTTTATTTTCCAACTATTGTTTCTTTCTTGCTGTTTATCTACCTCGATTCTATTTCTCACTTAGATAGTGCTAGTATTTTCTTGAGGAATCCGAACCGCCGTAAGTTTTATCTTCTATCTTGTTTTTTTTTTGCAGTAATTTTTTTCTCTCTTGCTGTTGCAAAAAGAAAACAGTGTGAAATACATTGCCGTAAGCCAAAGAAATGTTGCTAAAATAGCACAAAAATAACATCGAATTCACATGTTCATGAATATGCTTAGTCAGAAATATTACAACACAAATGTACGTTCGAATAATAAAAAGGGAACGTTAACATGAAAAACCAACAACTGGTCGCATAATGACCATATTTCGTTTGATAAAAATGTTCATTAATTACAAGAAATACTCGTACATGTAGTAACTCCGTGTTTTGCTTCTGTCTTCAAGTTTCATCATCGTTGCATACTGTGTTTTTTCTCACGTCGATCCTATTTCTCAAGTTGATTATCAAGTAATCTGTAATCTTCTTGAGAAATCGAACCGGCTGTAAGTTGTGTCTTGAGTCTTCTTTTTCTGTCTCAAAAAATGATATTTATTCGCTTCAGATTTGATTATTATTAAACTAAATGCGAAACCTGAAAACTGTTTGTATAAGTTCAAGTAATTGAATCGATTACAATATTAATATACAGATTGGGGATAAAATCTGTTCAATCTGATATCGCGTTCATGGTACTGGTGATCTTTGAGGCCAGCTTAATCATAATTTCTAGACACGATTGGTAATTAAGATGGTGGAAGTATTTTCTTGAGAAATCAAATCTGCAGTAAGTTTTACCTTCTATCTTGTTTTTATTTTTTCAATAATTGTTTCTCTCTTGCTGTTTATCTCGCGTGACTTAACTCACCTCGATTCTATTTCTCACTAAGATAGTGGAAGTATCTTCTTGAGAAATCCGAATCGCCGTAAGTTTTATCTTCTATCTTGTTTTTATTTTCCAACTATTGTTTCTTTCTTGCTGTTTCTCTCGCGTGTCTTAACTTACCTCGATTCTATTTCTCACTAAGATAATGCTAGTATTTTCTTGAGGAATCCGAACCGCCGTAAGTTTTATCTTCTATCTTGTTTTTTTTGCAGTAATTGTTTCTCTCTTGCTGTTGCAAAAAGAAAACAGTGTGAAATACATTGCCGTAAGCCAAAGAAATGTTGCTAAGACAGCACAAAAATAACATCGAATTCACATGTTCATGAATATGCTTAGTCAGAAATAGTACAACACAAATGTACGTTCGAATAATAAAAAGGGAACGTTAACATGAAAAACCAACAACTGGTCGCATAATGACCATATTTTGTTTGATAAAAATGTTCATTAAGTACAAGAAATACTCGTACATGTAGTAACTCCGTGTTTTGCTTCTGTCTTCAAGTTTCATCATCGTTGCATACTGTGTTTTTTCTCACGTCGATCCTATTTCTCAAGTGGATTATCAAGTAATCTGTAATCTTCTTGAGAAATCGAACCGGCTGTAAGTTGTGTCTTGAGTCTTCTTTTCCTGTCTCAAAAAAATGATATTTTTTCGCTTCAGATTTGATTATTATTAAAGTAAATGCGAAACCTGAAAACTGTTTGTGTAATATTAGTAATTGAATTGATTACAAAATTAATATACAGATTGGGGATAAAATCTGTTCAATCTGATATCGCGTTCATGGTACTGGTGATCTTTGAGGCCAGCTTAATCATAATTTCTAGACTCGATTGGTAATTAAGATGGTGGAAGTATCTTCTTGAGAAATCAAATCTGCAGTAAGTTTTACCTTCTATCTTGTTTTTATTTTTTCAATAATTGTTTCTCTCTTGCTGTTTATCTCGCGTGACTTAACTCACCTCGATTCTATTTCTCACTAAGATAGTGGAAGTATCTTCTTGAGAAATCCGAACCGCCGTAAGTTTTATCTTCTATCTTGTTTTTATTTTCCAATTATTGTTTCTTTCTTGCTGTTTATCTCGCGTGTCTTAACTTACCTCGATTCTATTTCTCACTTAGATAGTGCTAGTATTTTCTTGAGGAATCCGAACCGCCGTAAGTTTTATCTTCTATCTTGTTTTTTTTTGCAGTAATTGTTTCTCTCTTGCTGTTGCAAAAAGAAAACAGTGTGAAAAACATTGCCGTAAGCCAAAAAAATGTTGCTAAGACAGCACAAAAATAACATCGAATTCACATGTTCATGAATATGCTTAATCAGAAATAGTACAACACAAATGTACGTTCGAATAATAAAAAGGGAACGTTAACATGAAAAACCAACAACTGGTCGCATAATTACCATATTTCGTTTGATAAAAATGTTCATTAATTACAAGAAATACTCGTACATGTAGTAACTCCGTGTTTTGCTTCTGTCTTCAAGTTTCATCATCGTTGCATACTGTGTTTTTTCTCACGTCGATCCTATTTCTCAAGTTGATTATCAAGTAATCTGTAATCTTTTTGAGAAATCGAACCGGCTGTAAGTTGTGTCTTGAGTCTCCTTTTTCTGTCTCAAAAAAAGATATTTTTTCGCTTCAGATTTGATTATTAATTATTAAACTAAATGCGAAACCTGAAAACTGTTTGTATAAGTTCAAGTAATTGAATCGATTACAATATTAATATACAGATTGGGGATAAAATCTGTTCAATCTGATATCGCGTTCATGGTACTGGTGATCTTTGAGGCCAGCTTAATCATAATTTCTAGACTCGATTGGTAATTAAGATGGTGGAAGTATTTTCTTGAGAAATCAAATCTGCAGTAAGTTTTACCTTCTATCTTGTTTTTGTTTTTTCAATAATTGTTTCTCTCTTGCTGTTTATCTCGCGTGACTTAACTCACTTCGATTCTATTTCTCACTAAGATAGTGGAAGTATCTTCTTGAGAAATCCGAACCGCCGTAAGTTTTATCTTCTATCTTGTTTTTATTTTCCAACTATTGTTTCTTTCTTGCTGTTTATCTACCTCGATTCTATTTCTCACTTAGATAGTGCTAGTATTTTCTTGAGGAATCCGAACCGCCGTAAGTTTTATCTTCTATCTTGTTTTTTTTTTGCAGTAATTTTTTTCTCTCTTGCTGTTGCAAAAAGAAAACAGTGTGAAATACATTGCCGTAAGCCAAAGAAATGTTGCTAAAATAGCACAAAAATAACATCGAATTCACATGTTCATGAATATGCTTAGTCAGAAATAGTACAACACAAATGTACGTTCGAATAATAAAAAGGGAACGTTAACATGAAAAACCAACAACTGGTCGCATAATGACCATATTTTGTTTGATAAAAATGTTCATTAATTACAAGAAATACTCGTACATGTAGTAACTCCGTGTTTTGCTTCTGTCTTCAAGTTTCATCATCGTTGCATACTGTGTTTTTTCTCACGTCGATCCTATTTCTCAAGTTGATTATCAAGTAATCTGTAATCTTCTTGAGAAATCGAACCGGCTGTAAGTTGTGTCTTGAGTCTTCTTTTTCTGTCTCAAAAAAATGATATTTTTTCGCTTCAGATTTGATTATTATTAAACTAAATGCGAAACCTGAAAACTGTTTGTATAAGTTCAAGTAATTGAATCGATTACAATATTAATATACAGATTGGGGATAAAATCTGTTCAATCTGATATCGCGTTCATGGTACTGGTGATCTTTGAGGCCAGCTTAATCATAATTTCTAGACACGATTGGTAATTAAGATGGTGGAAGTATTTTCTTGAGAAATCAAATCTGCAGTAAGTTTTACCTTCTATCTTGTTTTTATTTTTTCAATAATTGTTTCTCTCTTGCTGTTTATCTCGCGTGAGATAACTCACCTCGATTCTATTTCTCACTAAGATAGTGGAAGTATCTTCTTGAGAAATCCGAATCGCCGTAAGTTTTATCTTCTATCTTGTTTTTATTTTCCAACTATTGTTTCTTTCTTGCTGTTTCTCTCGCGTGTCTTAACTTACCTCGATTCTATTTCTCACTTAGATAGTCCTAGTATTTTCTTGAGGAATCCGAACCGCCGTAAGTCTTCTATCTTGTTTTTTTTTGCAGTAATTGTTTCTCTCTTGCTGTTGCAAAAAGAAAACAGTGTGAAATACATTGCCGTAAGCCAAAGAAATGTTGCTAAGACAGCACAAAAATAACATCGAATTCACATGTTCATGAATATGCTTAGTCAGAAATAGTACAACACAAATGTACGTTCGAATAATAAAAAGGGAACGTTAACATGAAAAACCAACAACTGGTCGCATAATGACCATATTTTGTTTGATAAAAATGTTCATTAATTACAATAAATACTCGTACATGTAGTAACTCCGTGTTTTGCTTCTGTCTTCAAGTTTCATCATCGTTGCATACTGTGTTTTTTCTCACGTCGATCCTATTTCTCAAGTGGATTATCAAGTAATCTGTAATCTTCTTGAGAAATCGAACCGGCTGTAAGTTGTGTCTTGAGTCTTCTTTTCCTGTCTCAAAAAAATGATATTTTTTCGCTTCAGATTTGATTATTATTAAACTAATTGCGAAACCTGAAAACTGTTTGTGTAATATTAGTAATTGAATTGATTACAAAATTAATATACAGATTGGGGATAAAATCTGTTCAATCTGATATCGCGTTCATGGTACTGGTGATCTTTGAGGCCAGCTTAATCATAATTTCTAGACTCGATTGGTAATTAAGATGGTGGAAGTATCTTCTTGAGAAATCAAATCTGCAGTAAGTTTTACCTTCTATCTTGTTTTTATTTTTTCAATAATTGTTTCTCTCTTGCTGTTTATCTCGCGTGACTTAACTCACCTCGATTCTATTTCTCACTAAGATAGTGGAAGTATCTTCTTGAGAAATCCGAACCGCCGTAAGTTTTATCTTCTATCTTGTTTTTATTTTCCAATTATTGTTTCTTTCTTGCTGTTTATCTCGCGTGTCTTAACTTACCTCGATTCTATTTCTCACTTAGATAGTGCTAGTATTTTCTTAAGGAATCCGAACCGCCGTAAGTTTTATCTTCTATCTTGTTTTTATTTTTGCAGTAATTGTTTCTCTCTTGCTGTTGCAAAAAGAAAACAGTGTGAAAAACATTGCCGTAAGCCAAAAAAATGTTGCTAAGACAGCACAAAAATAACATCGAATTCACATGTTCATGAATATGCTTAATCAGAAATAGTACAACACAAATGTACGTTCGAATAATAAAAAGGGAACGTTAACATGAAAAACCAACAACTGGTCGCATAATTACCATATTTTGTTTGATAAAAATGTTCATTAATTACAAGAAATACTCGTACATGTAGTAACTCCGTGTTTTGCTTCTGTCTTCAAGTTTCATCATCGTTGCATACTGTGTTTTTTCTCACGTCGATCCTATTTCTCAAGTTGATTATCAAGTAATCTGTAATCTTCTTGAAAAATCGAACCGGCTGTAAGTTGTGTCTTGAGTCTCCTTTTTCTGTCTCAAAAAAATGATATTTTTTCGCTTCAGATTTGATTATTATTAAACTAAATGCGAAACCTGAAAACTGTTTGTATAAGTTCAAGTAATTGAATCGATTACAATATTAATATACAGATTGGGGATAAAATCTGTTCAATCTGATATCGCGTTCATGGTACTGGTGATCTTTGAGGCCAGCTTAATCATAATTTCTAGACACGATTGGTAATTAAGATGGTGGAAGTATTTTGTTGAGAAATCAAATCTGCAGTAAGTTTTACCTTTACCACTTAGATAGTGCTAGTATTTTCTTGAGGAATCCGAACCGCCGTAATTTTTATCTTCTATCTTGTTTTTATTTTTGCAGTAATTGTTTCTCTCTTGCTGTTGCAAAAAGAAAACAGTGTGAAATATATTGCCGTAAGCCAAAGAAATGTTGCTAAGACAGCACAAAAATAACATCGAATTCACATGTTCATGAATATGCTTAGTCAGAAATAGTACAACACAAATGTACGTTCGAATAATAAAAAGAGAACGTTAACATGAAAAACCAACAACTGGTCGCATAATGACCATATTTTGTTTGATAAAAATGTTTATTAATTACAAGAAATACATGTAGTAACTCCGTGTTTTGCTTCTGTCTTCAAGTTTCATCATCGTTGCATACTGTGTTTTTTCTCACGTTGATCCTATTTCTCAAGTTGATTATCAAGTAACCTGTAATCTTCTTGAGAAATCGAACCGGCTGTAAGTTGTGTCTTGAGTCTTCTTTTTCTGTCTCAAAAAATGATCTGTTTTCGCTTCAGATTTGATTATTATTAAACTAAATGCGAAACCTGAAAACTGTTTGTGTAATATTAGTAATTGAATTGATTACAAAATTAATATACAGATTGGGGATAAAATCTGTTCAATCTGATATCGCGTTCATGGTACTGGTGATCTTTGAGGCCAGCTTAATCATAATTTCTAGACTCGATTGGTAATTAAAATGGTGGAAGTATCTTCTTGAGAAATCAAATCTGCAGTAAGTTTTACCTTCTATCTTGTTTTTATTTTCCAATTATTGTTTCTTTCTTGCTGTTTATCTTGCGTGTCTTAACTTACCTCGATTCTATTTCTCACTTAGATAGTGCTAGTATTTTCTTGAGGAATCCGAACCGCCGTAAGTTTTATCTTCTATCTTGTTTTTATTTTTGCAGTAATTGTTTCTCTCTTGCTGTTGCAAAAAGAAAACAGTGTGAAATATATTGCCGTAAGCCAAAGAAATGTTGCTAAGACAGCACAAAAATAACATCGAATTCACATGTTCATGAATATGCTTAGTCAGAAATAGTACAACACAAATGTACGTTCGAATAATTCTAATCTAGTAAGCTTATGACTCTATCATCGGTGCATTTTTGTTAACTTACATCGATCCTATTTCGCAAAGAGATTTTTGAAATCTTTTGAATAAATCATTACCGCCGTCGGATGGTCCTTGGATCTTGTTTTATCTTTCTTTTCATAATAGTTTCTAAAATTATTTCGAATGTAAGATTCATAATGATAGCAGAAAGCTCAAATGCACAAACACCGCGGTTTAACTTTTTACAGCTGGATTGAACCCACCAATTTTTCGTAGCAGCGTATCGGTGATCGCCTATCGCTATTGGGAATGTTCATTTTACTATTTCATTGAAATTATAATAAATTCCTGTGTTAATCTACTGTAGACGAACTTGACATTGCGTGCATTAACTTACCTCAATCCTATTTCTCAACTAGATTATTTTATAGGTAATCTTCTATAGAAATCAAATCGCCGTGAGTTTTGTCTTGGATCTTGGTCTTGTTTGATTTTCATACATTAGCTGATACTTCTCCCAAATAAATAGGAATCGGAGAAACGAATAGCTGTAAGTTGGGCTTTGAGTCTTTTATTTCTGTCTTCAAAACGTCTTCTTTTGCTGTCAGACAAAATAACAAATAATACCTTAAAAAAATATATTACTTTTCTAAATCTTATTAGTTTCTAAGCCTATCATTCAAGACTTCTTCGTGTTATTTTTCTTTGCTTTAAAGATGAACTTTATTATCGTTGCATTTGTGTTTACACGTCACGTCGATCCTATTTCTCAATAAGACTATTGTCAAATCTTTTTGAGAAATCAAAATCGCCTTCACATGATTTTTGAATCCTATTTTTTCTTTCTTTCGAAACTTGTCTTTTATATTATGATAGCAAAAAGCACAAAAATTCAAATTCAAGATAGAGTAACTAACCGTACCTAGGCCAGCTGCATTCATTTAGTTTCTGCACCTAGTCACGGCAAGATTGACTTTCAAATCGTACATTGTCATGGTTTTATATCAGCTATTATGTAGGGGACATAATAGCTGATACAAAACCATGAAAACGTGCGATTTTGAATAAGAGTTTTACATCAAGGGAAGATACATAATATTGATTTCGTACACAAAACTGCACAAACACCGTAGTATAACTTTTTTGCTGCTAGACAATATCTATAACTTTTTAAACTGCAATGTGTTAATCTTCTGCAGACGAGCTTCATCACCATTGCGTGCATTACCTTACCTCGATCCTATTTCTCAACTAGATTATCACCTAGGTAATCTTCTTGAGAAATCGAACCGTCGTAAGTTTTGTCTTGGATCTTGGTCTTGTTAGCATTTCATACATTTGCTGTAACTTTCCCCAAATAAATAGGAAACGAAAAGACGAATCGCTGTAAGTTGGGCCTTCCTTCAGTCTTGTTTTTCTGTCTTCAAAACATCTTCTTCTTTTGTTGTTGGAGAAATACAAATAATATCTTAAACAAAATAATATTACTTTTCTATAATCTAATTAGTTTCTAAGCCTATCATTCAAGACTTCTTCGTGTTTTATTTTTGTACACAAGACAAACTTCATCATCTTTGCATTTATGTTTACTCACGTCGATCTTATCTCTCAAGTAGACTATCGTCAAATCTGCTTGAGAAATCAGAACCGCCATCAGATGGTTTTTGAATCTGTTTCTTCTTTCTTTTGATACTTGTCTCTCATATTATGATAAAAAAAACAAATTCAAGAAAGGGTAACTCGCCGTACCTAGGCCACCTGCATTCATTTAGTTTATGCACCCCGTCACGGCAAGATATAGGTACTTTTAATTCGTATGTTTTCATCATTCATGAAAACGTACGATTTCGAATAAGGGTTTTCCAAAAAGGAAAGATACATAATATTAATTCCGTACACAAAATAGCAAAAACACCGCAGTTCAAGTTTTTAACTGCTAGACAGTATCTACCTAACTTTTTTACACGCTCTCTCCGATCGCCATCATCATTTTATTTAAATTTTAATAAATTCCTGTGTTGATCTTCTATAGACGAGCTTTATCATTAACATTACATTAACTTACCTCGATCCTATTTCTCAACTAGATTATCATCTAGGTAATCTCCTTGAGAATCGAACCGCCGTAAGTTTTACCTGGATCTTGGTCTTGTTAGCATTGGTCTTCATACATTTGCTTGTTAGTTTTCCCAAATAAGTAGTGTCTTGTCTTCTTGTATAAAATTTTACATTTAGGAAAGATGAATAATATTAAATCCATACACAAACCTGCACAAACACCGCAGTATAACTTTTTTTAACTGCTAGACAGTATTAATAACTTTCTGACCCGCTATCGCTGATCATCTATTGCTATTTATTTCATTTTATTTCTGTGTTAATCTTCTATAGACGAGCTTCATCACCATTGCGTGCATAACCTTACCTCGATCCTATTTCTCAACTAGATTATCATCTAGGTAATCTTCTTGAGAAATCGAACCGCCGTAAGTTTTGTCTTGGGTCTTTGTCTTGTAAGCTTTTCATACCTCCACTTGTTGTTACTTTTCCCAAATAAATAGGGGTTGTGAAGGGAAAACATTCCATAATTAGAATGTATCCACTACTATGGGTTTATGATCATTTTATAATTCGACAAGAAAAGTAGAAACATACTTATTTTATTGATTAAAGTGCCTAATGCTACAAACGTATATAATTTAAGCAAGCATGAACAACTTTGATAATATGCGATGAACCAAATGATAAATCTATGATCATTATACTCTACAATTTAAAGTAATAAAATTTTCCTATGCCAAGATGGCTTTTGCGTCATACAGAAAAATAAGAATACAATATAATTGGTTGCCAAATGGGCCATGGCATATCGATACAAAATAAGGAGTATCTAGATACTTAAAAAAATATTTAAAACAGTAATAAAATCAACTGGCTACTTCACCATATAGCCACTATCTTGACTTATATGAACTAAATTAATATGTACACAAACAAATACTAACTTATATAAAACTTACAAAGTAAATTGTAAAACTACAACAAAATGAATCCGAGGAAACGTTAATACCTAACTTATTTATTTACACATACATTTCATTACCCACATATTTTAAGGATGCTTTCTTTAAAATGTCCAAAGTACTATGTGACAGTAAGATTTCATTTCCCTTCAGATATCGCGTAGCACAATGCTATGTATGGTCAACATTACTTTACGGGTGCGAGACGTGGGTCCTCAGAAAAGACAGCTGCAATAGACTACAGGCTTTTGAGATGTGGTTATTGCGTAAAATGTTTAAAATTCCATGGACCAGCTTTACCTCAAACATCAAAGTACTGCAACGTGTCAAGTGTAAACGTGAACTGATGTCAACTATAATGAAGAGTAAGGTTGCCTTCTTTGGACATATGCAGAGAGGTTCTCAATATGAGTTTTTAAGGCCGATCCTAAGATTCCTGGCAAGAGATCACCAGGCCGACCCATAAGAAAATGGATACATGACATCAAAGACTGGACCAAACTTCGTTTTTATGACCAGCTAAAAAGAGCGGCTCAATACCGCATCGGTCTCTACATGCTGACAACCAAACTTCAATTGATGTAACAGTAAGTCACTACAGGTAACAGTTAGAGTAACTTATTGGTCCATTGATGGCTTCTCATAGCATAGAGATAAAAAATTAAATAAACTAAATACGACCGCTTGGTGCAGTGGTCCACAGGTCGGACTTCTAAAACAAAGAGTCGTGGGTTCGATCCCCGCACAGTACATAGTATAGGTGTGCATGAACATGTGTGTTTGTACTGTTATGGGTGTTTTCTATGTATAATATGTATTTATTTACAAATTAAAGTATGTTTATACGTTGTCTAGTATCCATAACACAAGCTTCGTAGCTTAATTTGGGACTAGAGAATTGGTGTAAAAATAAAAAAGCGTCCGATTTTCAAAAAATAACGTTGTATAACTTTGAGTAAACAGATAACAGAGGTTAGTATTAGTTCAAATAGCTAGCGTTTGGGACAATTAAATGATTTTTAAAGTACTTCGTTTCCGATATATCAAAGCGGTTTAAAGAAAGAACCGGTCCAATGACCGCAACCTTACCCTAATTTAGTTGAAGAAACTCCAATACATATAATTTCAAAGAAAAACACCGAAGAAAACAACTTAAAGGGCTATAATAGCCAAGTTTCCTCGATATTATTATATATTATTAAAACTAGTGACCCTGGTAGTATCTACTAGTGTTCTCATCAGCCTATATACGTCCCACTGCTGGGCACAGGCCTCACCTCAACTATGAGGTGGTCCGAGCCATACTCCACCACGCGGGTTCAGTGCGGATTGGTGAAGGGGTATTTGTAAGGTAAGTGACCAACCTTACTGTCAGATGTTATTAAGCCGCCCAAGGGCCTCTGACCAGGCTTAACGACTAATATCTATCGATATTAACCGGGACCAACAGCTTAAGGTGCCTTCCGAAGCACGGAGATGCTTGTCACAGACGTCACTTAAATGGTTAGAATGGTCACCCATCCCAAACATGACCGCGCCCGAGGTTGCTTAACTTTAAGTATCACTACCAAAGCGCTGCAACCACTGCGCCACAAGCACCTCCATCACCTCTACCATCTACTAGTGTTAGTGATTTTAAAATTACAGCACTACCGAGCTACGGGCAATACTAACACGACGTTTCATTATTTATTACTAGATATAGTGATACAGTGTGTAGATAGTAGTACAGCGTGATTCCAATGTCTGCTCATCCCAAATTGCAAGGCGCAGGTGCAAACTGCAAATCAATAAATCAAGACTCCTCGACGATATTCGAGACGTTAGCTATTGACCAGGTCAGCGGTCGCGGGTTCGATCCCCGCACTGTACAAACATTTGTGTGCATGAACATGTCTGTTTGTCCTGGTCTGGGTGTTATATGTATTTATTTAAGTTTATTTGTAATACCACTGTTGATTCTGATATCTGTAACACAAGTGCTTAAGCTACTTATTACGGAGTCAGATCAATGTGTGTGATGTTGTCGTATGATTATTTATATATTATTAGTCAAAAAGTAAATACACGCAGTACCATCCTAATTTTTTAGAATCATTTTAATTCCACTTTTGAAACTGGCTTAACAGGTTAAAGATGGCATTGAACTAGTTTTCCTCCACCCCACAAGGTTAAATCCACCCCATATTCCACCACCCTACGCCCCAAAGGCGCACAAACAACCAACTGTTGAACCTTGGCACACTAACGCAATGTTGCTCTACGCTCAACAGCAGCGCTGCTAATCATCATTTCATTAGCTTTTAAAAAATATTTAAAACAAAAGAACGATGCTAATAAGCGGCACGCAACATGGCAATAGGGATCCAGTACTTTAAAGTTCAATTATAGTCAACCACAATACTATTATTTCAACACTTTAACATTTCATTAAAATAGGTTTTACTAAAATTTAATATCAAAATTTTCTCCCTATTTCGACGAAAAAATCTTTTTTCCAGATATTTATTATAACTTTTTTAAAATGATGTGAATACAATAAATTGTCAGAGCGAACTGAATGCAAATGGCTGCAGTCGTCCCCCGTAAGACTGCACGGCGCAGGTGCGCAATGCAAATCGATATATGGCCTGGACTGCATAAATCAAGATGCTCTGCTGAACTTGGCTCCATGTTTCACTCGAGCAACCTGTTGAGGCTTGAACCTGACACAGTAACCCTCACGGGGATTTTACTGAACTTCGCATGTATATTTTATGACGATCGCAAGTGACATTATTTAATGACACCGTTCTTAATCATTCGCCATAGCACATAGATGGATATATTTTTTAATATTGCACATTACACACGATATAAACTACAAGAAAATACCTACTGGTCATCACTAAAATCAGCTTTTAATAAAAAAATAAAATACAACTTATTTCAGGCAATTGATCAATTACATTTTACAAGTAAACGCCAACATGTCATTGTTAGAAACATGTCGTTTCTATAGAATTCACGACGCAATATTCCAATAAAAGGTAGGTGATGGCCATTGTAGTTAAAAAGGTCGCATAAAACATTCAATAAAAAAGAAAAACTAAGATAGATGTTTAATTTTTAAAGTTACTATGGCTGAAAAGTCCTGTAGATAATGAACTGGCTTACCTGATTTTGCTGCTAGACCAAACTCCACCCCATGATCTTGCTATCTTCACTTTCGTTGTTTATTAGTTCTTCATTATTTAAAAAAACTATGTTGACATTACTAACACTACGAATACTTTCATTTATTTTCAACAAGTGAACAATTCTATGATTCTTCTGACCACAGTATTAAACAAGATATTATTAAATCAAGGCGTCCCTAGACTACCTAGGTGTCCTGGCGTCGATCTGATTGCAAATGGCTGCATTCGCCGATAGCAGTTACTTATGAAGGTCCTAGGGCGCGCAGGTGCACTGGGCAAATCGATAGACACCAAGTGCACTGGAGGGACATGCGTAGATATCGGAAACACATTAATAAATATGGTTTCAATAAAAATTAGCCCTTTGAGTCCCGCAAGGCCGATATCGGCGCCGCGCTGTAACAATAGGATGTAGAGATCGCTCCAAGCAATAAAACTGCCTGAATTGTACATTTTTCTTTGTTAAACTTGTCTATAATTTTGTCTTGTTGTGTACAATAAAGAGTTAATCAATCAAAAGGATACCTTTTGTGTCTCGTTATTAGTGGCTCAAATTGCGTGAAAATATTAAAAATGGTACTACTGGTATTACTGTAAAATTACACATTATGGCTAGAGATTTCTTAGTCTAATGTTATGGCTTACTTGCTTTGGCTTCGAAGTCTTGAGACTTTAATCTTCACTCACCCCTCTCCAGATTGGAATACGTGTGAGTACCTGTTGATTCTTTGCGTACTAGTCGAAGTGCCGTTTAAGTTTGATACGTAATTTTTTAAATGCAGCGTTGAGTAAAAATATTTTATGAATTAAAAAAAAACCGCGTAGGCAACAATATCACTGTTTTATTATGTACATACAGGTCACACGTCAAGTTAATCACTGTTTTCATTCACATCTTATATTTACGTCATAGGGGGATTTTGCAACCAACATGAGTAGTATGATGTGGCGCCATCTGTACAGATTCTAGCCGGTAGCATTGCAAATGGATGTATTTGTCGAAAACAGTAACTTTGGTTGAAGTCTAAAGAGTATTTTATTGAAGTTATAGGGCGCGCAAGTGCTCTGGGCGAATCGATTGAATCTAGTGCACCGGATGAACATGCGTACATATCGGAAACACAAAACTAAAGATGGCTCCAATAATAACAATACTCGCTGCGCTGTAACAATACTCGTTTTTAGTGATGCGAAAAATTGATATTTTATATTTTTGTTTTATAAAAAAAAGTTGCATGTTATGCAATTATGCTTGAATTACTTATATTATTGAGAATTTTTAATACAGATTGAAAATTGCGTGAAAATGTTAAAAATGGTACTATAAGATCGAGATGACAAAATTTACTGAAATAGTGAAAGAATAAAAATGAAAAACACAACATGGCTAACATACCTACCCTTACTCTAATGTTCTGGCTTACCTTCTTTGGTTACGAAGTCTTGAGTCTTAAATCTTCATCCCCTTGCGTGTGAATACCTGTTGATTCTCTGCGTACTATTCAAAGTTTCGTTTTAGTTTTATACGTTAGTTGCTGCGTCCTGTAGTTTCACCCGCATAGAACCCGTTTGCTACATATCTCACAAAAACCGTGAATTCTTACGCGTTTATAATAAAAGTAAGAAAGTTGAATTTTATGAGCATCGCGAGTTAACATAGAAAGGTAGATAGAATACTCTTCATTGCACACCACACATAAAGAAGATTACTTACAATAAATTATCACAGAAGTTGTACAAGGTAAATATCTTCTTTTAAGTACGGAAACCGCGGAACGATATCCCTGTGGCGCCAGTTGGATTGTGAATGGCTGCATTCGCCGATAACAGTAACTTATTGAAGGTCCTAGGGCGCGCAGGTGCACTGGGCAAATCGATAGCATCTAGTGCATCTAAGGGACATGCGTAGATATCGAAAACACACGAATAAATATGGATCTAATATAAAATTACTACTTGAGTCTCACTATGCCGAAATCGGCTCGAAATATTGTGCCTCATTTACTGCGACTCGAATCTTATGCAATTTTAGATTTTTTAGATTAACACTTTATTGCACAACACAAAACAAAAATTACAGACAAGTTTAACAAAGAAAGAGGAACAATTTAGGCGGTCTTATCGCTTGTAGCGATCTCTTCCAGGTAGGTTTATCCAAAATTATATTAAATTAATAAAAATAATAATTAACATTTCACTGCCTTAATTGATTATATTTTTTTGATATTCAATAATATTGAAACTATGTAAGTAATACAGTAAAAAATGGCACACATGGTTGATATTTTATCATTTTATTATGTAAAAATACAATAAATTCTACTAAACCTACTTAAACCGAATGTTGTGGCTTACCTTCTTGGGCTACAAAGTCTTGGGTCTTAAATCTTCAACCCCTCTCAGTCAGCGTGTGAATACCTGTTGATTGTTTGCGTACTAGTCCAATTTCCGTTACAGTTTGATACGTAATTTTATATTGAAGTAGGTATCTTTCTAAGAGTATAAATAACGCATACATAAAGAGATACTTTATACGCATGTATAAAGAGATACTTTTTTTTAAATATATCGACATATAAGATCCCAGCGCCCAGTTGGATTGCTAATGCATTACTGGTAGATAAAAAAAACAATGAAATATTCGAAGTGTACGGCGCGCAGGTGCACTTACCAAATTGAAATCAATAGTCCATCAATGCACGAATGGACATGTGCAATATAATAAACAGATAACAGGTAGAGGGAACATGTAACAAAATAGACGAACAGATTTATAGCATCAATAGAAAGATTTAGAAGTCGAAATAATCAAAGTCCATCAAAATGTAAGAAAGTCAATGAAAAAATATTGAAATATCAATAAGAAAATTCAAGACAGTCAATTAAAAGATTACCAATACTTAACCTGAAAGTAACTTTTCAATTTGAAAGGATACATTTTAGACAAGTTTAACACTGTTCCATTTTATTATTATCAGTCTGTATGAATATTTGGGTTAAAATGCCTACTTACCTAGATTGGCTGTAGGGACTGGAGGCTTGCTCTACTTACACCCTTTCTGTTGGCAGCGCGCCAACTGGGTTTGTGTCGAGTTGATCAACAGACCTGTTGATTCAAGGCACAACTTATGTTATTTCTCTAAATATTGATTGCTTAATTTAAATAAACATAAGTAGTAGGCTTTTTATGGCATACCAAAATTAATTTTGAAAATCAACTTTCGGGTTCAGGAAAAATATTTTAAAAATTTACCAAAACAATAATATTAACATACAAAAATTCAATGCAACGTTCTTTTTCCAAGCTACAGTTAAGATTAATGTCATAAAAACTGAAAACTACTTTTTAAATAAATAAATAAATATTTACATGGAGGGTACGTAAAACAGTGCTTACCCTAGGGCTCCTAGCTGCGATCTGGATTGCAAATGGCTGCCCTTGAAATAGCGGATGCGCGCAGGTGCGTGTCTCAATCAATATCGAATCAAAGTGCACAAATTGTGCACATAAATTTCCTCCCACCCCCTTCCATCTCGACATTTGCAGTACAGTGCTTTTCCTCTCGAAAACTCGGTTCATTTTCAGCAAGCACACGGGATTGGGCGCGGCCACACCTTTGATAAATAAAAATAGTGTTTCATTTCATTTTGTTCTGTTGTGTCTGGAACAGCGCTTTTAAAAGCTTTGTACATATAACAGAGAAATGTTTCATAAAAATTTGCATATATAAAATATTTGCATTATCAATGTATATTTTGCTCGGTTTCCCCTACCTGTTAAGTAAATGTTCCTTTAACCGAAGATTGTCAGAAAGAAATCGCTACAAGCTATAAGACCGCCTAAATTGAACGTCTTTCTTTGATAAACTTATCTGTAATTTGATAAACTTATTTTATTTTGTGTTGTACAATAAATTGTTAATCTATCTATCCATCTACATATATTTTATTAAGCGCCATGGCTTAACGGCAGTGCTGTCAGTTCTCTACATGAAAATGCCATCAAAAGCTTTATAGAGTCACCTATATTCCGTTGTCGTCCCGAAGCACTTAAAATTTCATAAAACTGAGCAAGAATACGAGACAGAAAACGTCACTCTTTATTCCTACTGCATGTTTAAGAGTGCCTTAATCTATACTTAATATTATAAAGCTGAAGAATTTGTTTGTTTGTTTGTTTGAACAATTGTTTCAAACAATGTCTGAGACAGTATATGTCTCTGCCCAAAATAACTATTCCACTTGGACAGAGTCGCGGTCACAGCTAGTATTTAAAAAAACTGTTGCTTTCATAAGAACCTGCCTCTTTCCTGTCTGGACCAACAGGTTGACTTTCACTGTTCTCTCCCAAATTAGGTCAAGGCTGGACGTTTTGGCTTCTCGCCAAACTGTGGCGTAGCGATTCCAAACGCGCCTCTCTGTAAGCACCTGGCTGTAATGTACAACATACTTTATGGACGCATTCAGCGAGGAAACGTAAATGGATGGACTGCATAAACATGTTTTTTAACGGTAAAAGGATTCTGAAATCCTCGAAAAGGAACAAAGATGACAAATGAGCTATAATAAATTCAGAGAAACTTCTGGAGATACATTAAAACAATATGGCACATATTATGAAAAAAAAGCAATATACACATATGTAAAAAGTGAAAAAAACTAACTTTCCGGTTGAAAACCCCCAAATGAGTTATAAGTCAGCTGGTGAGCTTCAACGACTGCGCGGCTTTTGACCAGACCAACCATTTTGGCCAGACCGTGATTAAATTATCTATCGAACAAAAAAAAACGCACTGAAATCGGTACATCCGTTCCTGAGCTACGATGTAACAGACAGACGCACACAAAAACACCAACACTCAAACTTATACCACCCCTCTATTTCTTGGGGGGCTTAAAATATATTTCTCGACTGACTCGACTTTCGATATCAGTTTAATCATTTAAGATATATCTTATAGTTTCGAAATTATCTTATGTGCACACTTAACGATTACATGAAATCCTTAAATTCCTTGGTTATTTTAGAACTTACCTGTGATACGCTCTAGAATCTTTTCGCATTAGCACAGTCTACGAGTCATCATGATATCATATAAATTTAATTTAAAAGAAACAAAAACACTTAAATTTTAACTGAGGAAAACAATTGTCAAAACATTGAGAACGAGCTGCAGAAAAACCTAATGTTTGATAATGTTTTTACTATTTTTTTAGCTGTTTTGAGCACTGAAAAAAATGTTAGTAGACGTTTTTAATACAAGCCACAGACGATCAGAGAAATATCAGCGTAACAGTACGACTGGATATCAAATGCATATGACATATTATAGTAAATGCAACATGGCTAGGCTATGTAGGAGGTGGCTTCGCGCAGGAGCCACGGAAAATCAATAAGCCATAAAATGCATCTTCAAATGCGTTCACTGAAAGTATAGTTTCGTATCTTTGATTCGACAACACAAAATGTATTATTGAATTAATGATAAATTAAACATTCTTATAAAATAAAACTCGTGTCACTTCTTATCATCAACGTTTAATCTAGTGGTTTATAAAAATTGCAATTTGAAATGCCTAAAAGTTATTGGTGAAACACTTTTTCGGTAGCAAACCTTGTGCCTGAAATTGAAAAATTAATGATAAGGTTCACTTACATAACCCAAAATACTTAAATATAATATTAAAAGCAGTCGAGTTATTTATCAAACGATTCAATTTTTTTATCTTTAAGAAGGCGATGGCGTACAAAAATATTCCAAATAGCATTAGTAAAATAAATGTTCTATAAGTACAGTAAATTATAATAGAATTGAGTAAAGCTTGAAAAACAAAACCTACAAAAATAACTGAAATAACAACCATGCTTCAAAACTAAGGATTATCTTCATTTAGTAACGGCTTGCGAACGGGCAGTCATATGCATATAAAGTCACAACATTTTACATAATAAGTACAAGTGTGCCCTAATTCTAAACAATTGTTGAGCCAAAAATAGCATAGCATAGGTGATGCAAGTGTACTTAAAAATATGCACCGCTGTTATTTTCCTGAACAAACTGAAAAATTGCAACTGAAAGTGCTTATTGTGGATAACAAAAGCAATGGCTGTCGCCTGAATATTTAAAGGATATTGCATATTAGCACACAGTATTAGTGATGCATTGTTTTGGTTTCTATTGCAAAACTGTCAACATTAGGCAGGTAAAACAACCAGACTATAAGAGGAATTGAACCAGATTTAAAAAAAAGTAAGAAACATTTTTTTAAATTCTACTCGGCTTAGGAGGCCTTTTTCAAAAATAGAGACACGAATCTACATATAGACGATGAGCAGAAAATTTTTTGGGAGGGGAGACTTACCCCTAAGAAATAATGAATTTTAAAAGCAGATATTTCATAAACGGTTCCCTAAATCGAGAAATGGTGTTGTCAACTTCAACTTGTTCTTAAAGGGCCTATTCAATGATATCCCATACGAAGGGTTAGTAGTAAACTTGTATGGGAGATTGCTAAAACAATTTTTTTTTCATGATTTTTTCTATGTTTTTTATGCAATTATTAATATGATAAATAACAGCTTTCTACCACTTATTGTCTCTGAGTAAACCGCGGATGGACAGACGGACAGATATAGCGGAACTAATAAACCAAAAAAAGGTCTTGTCTTAAAGTCTGCACGACAATGTCCTTCATCGTTTTCAGACGCGCCCGCGCGGCATACATGCATTCTAAGGGTGGGTGTACAAGCACGTTCACACGTTCAGCGCTTGGGCAGCCGCCGACCGGCCAGTCGCTTTCCGCGCACCGCCACGCACGCGCAACGCACACCCGCCACAATTCAAACTTCGAACTTACGTTCGTAACTTCAACCATTATATATTTTTTCCTTTTCTCAACCGAACCCACTCAGCCGCAACTGAAACCTAAAACCAGCCAGTGTCAGTTGCAACGCGGCCGTTGACATCGCGATTTCCGAACGATGAATTTTGGCCGGAAGTGCGTGTTGTGATAAAGTTTTTTCTAATAATTACAGTGAGGTGATAAGGTGATTGCATCCTCATGTGACAGAATGGTGGATTGCACATAAGTCTCATTAGTGTTAAACAATTTTGTGAAGTCGTTTTAATTTCGAAGGTGAGTGCATTTTAGTGTCCGTTACTCAATGATAAAGTCTCTTTCGCTTTCTAAATAGGCGGCCATGAGTGGTGGCCACAGTCACGATTAAACTGATTTAATTTTGCTGTAAGATATTATTTGGAACGTTAATTCGCCGTGTTCTCTGGTCCAGAGCGCAAAACTCGTTTTATGAAAGTACTCGTAAAACTGCGGGCTGCTGCGAGCACTTTAGTTATTACATTTCACTCGATTTGTCGCGAAAGGAAAAGTTAATATTAAACTGTTAATTAGCTCTAAATTACCTAATCTAAGTCGGTTTAAGCGATCTATTATATAGCGGGAGTATTTCTTGGCTTATAATTTATGTTTTTTAATTCCATAATTAAACCACCATAACCGTAACCGAGCTTCATAATGTTCATAATTTTGTAGTAGTAAAGTTTATTTTCCTAATTATGTGCATGGTATCATAATGTGGTCATCTCTAGTACTGTAATTTATAAAAATAAGATCTTGATAGAGTCCTCTGTTGGGTAGTCGAGATAACCGGTATGATTTTTGTAATATTATTTTAGTAATGAATTTTGCCAATTGATTTTAATATGCAGAAAAATCTCCTGAATGTATATTATTATTCTTAAAAACGTTACAACGTTTACGCTACCCTCAATCTTAGTAACTATTATTATTAAAATGGTAATCCATTGCAATTCAATTTAGGCAACCTAAATTTGTATTAAAAAAGTTTGAACCACTGACCAAATTGTTGAAAATCGATCAACGAAACGCAATGCTCTAACACCGTGATACGCAACGCCACGAACTGGGACGTGGCCAATTTGCATCGCCAATTTATTAGCGAAACAACTGAATTTGCACTGTGTTAGCTCATTATTAATGGAAAGAATGCACTAACCCCTTGTAATATGTGAGCAACGCAACGCGATAAAGCGCGATCAAGTGATTGACATTGACACAAGGCGTTTGAAGTATGGGTTGCGTTGGGTCGATAGGTTCCAATGCCCTAGATCAAACCAAAAATAGTTAGATACGAGAGACTCGCACGTGGTCCAACTAAACCGAGTCCAATGGACCTACTCTGCTCCCACTCTACAAGTAAGAGCCATCATGCTCGTCTCACCACTACTACTGGATAAGTTACTGACAACTTGTCGGACAAATATTGATGTGATAATAAATAATAATAAATCATTTATTTCTTGCCATTTCATTACAATATTATTTAGAGACATGGAAAATAAGAATACATGCAAAAAATATAAAAATAATACATAAAAAACAATTAACGTTATTCTGAGTCGGCCTCAGTTTTTTATTTCGATATCTCTACGGTACGTAATAATATGACGACCACTTTTGATTTTTGATTTGGTAGAAACAAAGGTCTTACTTAAACTTCACTTAAAGTCAGTCAGACCACCCCTGGTTATGGAACCAGGCCATAAATACCATAAAACAAATTGAAATAGGAAATCACTGTGTAACCACAACATTATCTTGAATTAAAAAAAAGTGCCAACTTTAACTTAGTCATACACATTACTTTCACTTACTTTTTTCCCATAAGGCTTTATATGTATGCCGGCGGCATGCGAATCGCTTTGTGGTCACTGCGGATTTAAAAAGGTTATCCACCTCTATTATGACGTCAGATTATTGTCTGGTCGGTCCAAATGATGATAGTCATTTTCACGATATTTCACGCATTGGTTAGATATACAAGGTGTTACAAAAAAACTTTAATAACTGAAGGGTGTTGTTGTGCCCGTAAAATGGAACAACTTTCGCAAAGAAACCTAGGTCAAAATCGAAACAAAAATCTGACCTCCCATACAAAATTTCCAATCAGCTGATCAATCAATCATCGATTTACTATGGAATATTTTTTTTCAAATTTCTACCTAGGTATCTTTGGGAATGTTGTGCAGTTTTCCGGGCACAACTACACCCTTCAGTTATAACGGGTTTTTTGTAACACCTTGTATAATTAAGTTCAATAGCGCTTATATTGGATCTTATAATGATAGTTTTCGTTTTTGATTTTGCGATACTTCTTATGGCAATTCCTGTATTATTTACGCATAGTACTTAATAATTGTAATTTTAAACTTTGTGTAGCTAAAGTATAACAAAATGTAGGTGTCATATGGATTAAAGTGGCACACAATAAACAAGAGACAAAACTATTTCAAGAAAGATGTAGTCGAACAGATCACGTAGATCTTAAAAGTTATTAAGTTATCTAATTACTTTACATTGTGAAATTAAAATTAAATAAAAAAAATAATATTTCACAACAATCACACCAATTCTCTAGTCCCAAATTAAGCTACGAGGCTTGTGTTATGGGTACTAGACAATGGATAAACATACTTAAATACTTTTTTTTGTAAATAAATACATATAATACATAGAAAATACCCAGACCAGTACAAACACACATGTTTATGCACACTTATGCTTGTACTGTGCGGGGATGGAACCCGCGACCCTTGGTTTTAGAAGTCCGACCTGTGGACCACTGCACCAAACGATCGTCATATTATGTGTACTTGCAACAATTACACACAATGTGACGTAATGACGTCAGCCTAATGAAACACATTTAAATTTTAAACCCATCTGTGTTACTTTAGTGGTAAGTAACAGTTAAGTCGAACTGTTTAAACACGTCACGTCGCTTCCCAAAATAATGTCCGTGGACAAACGGCGTTTTCCGCCCGTTTCACGGCTCACGTAACGTCCGCTTTTGTTGAAGTCACAACCTGTTGCAATCAAATACGAGTACTAGCTAGGTACAATGTTACAAACTTAAAATGTATCATGTCATCTTACTCTTTTTTCTATTTATTACCACATTAAAAGTCGTCTACATAACATAAATGAAATCTTAGCGTGTTTTCTTATGCATTGAAATTTTGACGTCTTCTACTTAAAATCCTCTACATGAAGAATCACCGGCCAAACGTATTTTTATTGTCTGTAAGTCTGCTTGTATGAAGAAAACAGTATTCAAATTCAAATAGTGATTACTAAAGGCTAATTTGTAAAGAGCGCTGGATCGTCTTGGATGCGTCACCCATCATGTTCTTCTTGGCATTTCATTGTGGATTGATTAAGGGACATTTATAACTTTACTAACCCCACTTTAACCTTAGTTTTGAATATTATGAAGCAACATAAGGGTCTCCGACTATACTTAAAGACAATTTGAATTAGATAGAATAATTAACAATGTAAATGAGAAAATCTATTCCGTAAAGTATAGTCTTCTTCTTTAACTAATGAGCTGCGCTCTTGTCGGTGGAGTAATCGACATTCATTCCTTTTTTCTGCCTTCTTTTTGACCTCCTGGTACGACGTGACCCTGACTTTTCCTTTACTTGGTCAAAATCACTTCTTCTAGGCCATCCTCTTCCCCTATTTCCTTCTACCTTTCCTTCTATGATGTTTCCTAAGAATCTGTCATGTCGTATCAGGTGTCCTATCATATTTCCCCGTCTATTTTCTACTGTTTTCAAAATATTTCTTTCCTCATCTACAATCTTTAACACTTCTTCGTTTGTTTTTTTCTCTGTCCAGCTGGTTTTTTCCATTCTTCTCCAACACCACATCTCAAATGCTTCTAACCTCTCTCTATATCTCTGCGTTAATGCGTTAATGTATAGTATCCATGTTATTAATGTTTAGTATCTATGCGTAAATAAATCTCATCGTTATGATTGTCGTTGCTAAGCAAAAGGTATTTGCATAAACAGCTTAAAGGCTGATTTCGCAATAAATGCATTTATCCGGATCGAAGAATGATTGTTTTTGTTGACACTCAGTAAAATGCGGAGGTCAACTGTTTAGAGAAACTCTTAACACCTTTAACTTACTTTGTAAATTAGTACTGCGGTTCTATTGCACCATACTGTTACCACTGTTGTTCTTAACTAATATAGTTTATCGATGTTAAATTATGACAGAAATATTTTCTGCCTTTAAGTTCTTTAGTTAATGATTAAACTATGTCCTGCTTATCCTACTAAAGTGAAAGATTGTCTGTATGGATGTTTGTTACTCTATCCCGCCAAAACTACTAAATCGATTTGATTAAAATTTGGAACCATGATAGATTAAAACCTTGAATAATACAAAGGGTACTTTTTATCCCGTAAAACTTCACGGTTCTTGTGGGATATGTAGAAAACGCGATCTGTGCTGGTGAAACCGCGCAGGGCATAGCTAGTCAAAAATAAATAAGATAGATAATGAATGAATAGATTTAGATCTTGTCTAATTTAGTTAATGACGACATAAATGTCTTAATTTCTGTGGTATTAAACTAGTAAACCAGATTTCAAAACAGTATTTTTACATGAAGTGTGAATGTGTGTAGGTATCCGTATCAATTAGACCCAGGCAAATACTAGTAAATAAAAAAAAAGTTACAGTTTAGCTGTTATGAAACAATTTATTTTATTGCACAATTAAAATTTTACACTTAACTGCTGTTTACTGTGAGTCTTTTTAATTGCAGCTATTAACAAATAAAAGTACACCAGTTGCTAACGCGTTGATGTCTTTTCTATGCGCACGCAAGCATCATTGTAAGAAGAAATCAATTATTTTATTAAAGACTGTATTACATTCGTATGGGTTGTAAATGCAGTTTCAGTACGTCTATACTAGGTGTTACAAAAAACCCCGTAATAACAGAAGGGTGTTGCTGTGCCCGTAAAACTGAGCAACGAAACCTAGGTTGAAATCTCAAAAAGATTTTCGGTTCTCCCATAGTAAATCGAGCAGCTGATTGGCAACTTTGTATGGGACGTCCAATTTTTTTGAGATTTTGACCTACATATCTTGAGAGTGTGTTCCGGAACAACAACACCCTTCAGTTATTACGGAGTTTTTTGTAACACCTTGTATATTTTATGTGGGTTTTGTTTGATATCGACTGTCAATAAACTTGGTTGTCGCAAAATTTTAAATCAGTATATCATTGAATATTCGTAAATCGATCGACTCTGGTAACAAAGCAAGTTAATTTTGTTTGTTACTTTTCAAACTGCGACAGTGAAATAGCAAACGCCCATCCAATTTTAAGCCACTCCTAAGGTTCATTAGTTCGTCTATATGGATTTAGATAGAAAATTGTTAGCAGGTGGTTAATAAAATAACTCCTGTGCTCTAGCTCTAACATTGTAATGCGATTAAAAAGCGCAAAAGGCATTCCTGCGCGGGCGCCGCCGTAGAAAGTGAACGCGTTTCAACATTTCGACGCACGCATATTCAGATCAGTTAGTTTTATCGTTCGTTTCGTTCCAATAGTTTTGATGAGCTGATAAGTAAGACCAAAAAATAGTGATTTTTATTACGTTATTAGCTTTGAAGTAAAATGTTAACCGTTAATGTTAATGTTAGTGGTGAACCATATAGGAATACTAGTACAAGTGTGATTGAAGAGTTTTGCCTTTCGCTTTACTTCGTTGATTGCTTTGTACGAGTTACTACTACGAAGTTACTAGGCTGGAAACTAATTTGAAGTTTGAAAATGTTAACATGGCAATCAAACCTGAATATTTAGAGTACTTATTTTACACGTCTGATAACAAACATGTGGCATCTATTAATTACTATTAAACTGGTCACTAGTGAAACACCCAGGCAAACCTAGCAATGTTTTCTTCACGTAATTTATTGAACAATGTAAGCAATTGTTAAAAGTTCTTTTTTTAATTGTTTCAACGAACACACCAATGTTACCTAGCCCCAAATAATGACAATAAAATAGTTGCGCGTATGTGCACTAATTGAGCCGTGTATTACAAAAAAAATCTTTACCTTGCCGGTGGATGCCCTACGTTGCACTATTCATGACTGCTAATAATAAAAAATAATTATATTTCACGCTGCTTCTTATCCGTGTTTTACAAAATGCATCTCACGAAACATCACTGGAATCATCAGTAAATCGAAATTAAAGTAAATTTTAAGGAATGAAAGGCTTTTTTACTGCTCTTGATATACAAAGGCTGAATAACTAATGCTGTTTTAGTGTACAAATCAATTTGTGTGTTAAAACAGTAATTTGCCCATTATTGCTTTACAGAAAAACGCATAAACTTCTAAGTCTATTTACGCCTAGGTCGCACGAGCGCAGTCTTGCGTGACGGAGGTGACGATATTTGCAATCGTGCCACTACCGTGATGTTGGCGATTACAAATAAACGTTATAAGACACGCATTTTTAGCAAAACTATCTCATCAGCCTATATACGTCCCACTGCTGGTCACAGGCCTCACCTCAACTATGAGGTGGTCCGAGCCATACTCCACCACGCGGGCTCAGTGCGGATTGGTGGAGGGGTATTTGTAAGGTAAGTGACCAACCTTACTGTCAGATGTTATTAAGCCGCCCGAGGGCCTCTGAACAGGCTTAACGACTAATATCTATCGACATCAACCGGGACCAACAGCTTAACGTGCCTTCCGAAGCACGGAGATGCTTGTAAATAGACGTCACTTAAATGGTCAGAATGGTCACCCATCCCAAACATGACCGCGCCGTAGGTTGCTTAACTTTAAGTATCATTATCAAATAAGTTGTTAAAATGAAACAATTAAAAACTGTCAAAGTTTAATAATGGCCGACATTGCAGATTCTAATTTAGATTCCAAATCGGGTCAAGTTTTAAGTGCTTGCAACGTAGAAAGTGGATTAACAACCAGTTCGGAGAGCGTTGGCTCGCGTCCAGTTCAACGCACTGATAGTGAGAATTATGTATTTTATTCATAGATAGGGTAATTGAGACGTATTTGATTGATACATCCGTTTTGTAATGGGTGCATGGAACTTGCCGAACTTTGGCTGGGAAGGAAATGGAAAAGTATCAACCCAAAAGCATGTAAGTTCCCTCGTAAGGTTTGACGTTTCGTTTTAGTTCAGTCGACATAAAAATGAAAGAAAGATATTTACAAGTGTCATAGTACGTTTAAAATTGGCTTCGTAAGCTCTTTTGAGAACATTTGTTTATTTGCCAAAAGAACCGTCAAGGGCTTAACCCTTGATAGATCTTATCAATAAAACTGCATTGATTGTTGGATATTGTCGTTGTCGGTACTTTTTGTGATTTTTCGAAACTTGTGTAGGAAAAATTGATCGATAATTCCAGTCAGAATCCAGTTCCGATTGGTAGTCCACCAACTTCCTGTCTATCTACCGATCTACTAATAAGTGCTGCCGTTCCGGTCTGCACCCACTTATTATATCTTTTTTACGTCTATGATTGAGGCATATTTCCCTCTCGCGTGCGGTCAGTCAGTCCAGAGGGCTTACTGTGTACCCCGCTGTTCAAACATACGACTCTAGCCATCTCGTTCGCACTAATAGTTAAGCTCAAAAGAATAAGGACAGCTAGTTTCGAAACTTTAAACGAGAGTAGGACCGCTATATGCGCGCGCGCTGATTACGGCGAAAGTGTCATTGATATGTTAAAACAGTTAAATAAGGCCCGAGAAAGTGCTGACGCTATGTTAGCGTCATTCACAATTGGAGTACTTACCTAAGTAATCCAGTCAGTAATCTTTATTTTGTTACTTTAAAACAATACGTTGTGCGGATTTTTAGTTCAATTCACTGTTGAGTAAGCTGATTATGTTCAATATAACAGTGAAAGTCGTATGAGGATTTTCCATTACTTAGAACATTTGCCTCGCTAAACTAAACCTGGAAACTGATTTTTTTTCTTTCAAATCTTACAGATATGCAACGTTTGTTACGATAAAATGATAAAGTATTTTTTTACATGGTCAGTTTATTGATAAGAACGAACATCATGAATGTACAATAACGTTTTGCATACATACTTACCCAGACATAATTACAAGATTGAACTACCAAATTCATTGTTCCAATGTTTCATATTCGAGCTACTTCCTATAACATGATTTGTATGGTATTAACATACAAGGAGTAGCCTCGCCTCTCCTATTGTTGATTGATATGTCAAACTTGTTAAGCTATATGTTGTTATCAAATCTCCTGAATAAGTGCTGGGTCTTGAAGAATAAATGCCAAGGTCATAATGTGGTCTCAATTGACAATGATGTCTTGGGAATGTTGTTTCTTCTTCAGGACATGACTGACATTTAAGTTTAATAATTGTTTTAAGCAGGAAGTTAGGGTATGCCTATTCTTTTTCATTAGAAGTTTCTGTTGAAATACCAAGGTAGAATATAAAAAGGTTTGTAACGTTGGATACAATAGTGCACAAGTTTCTATTATGCGCATGTTACATGTAAAATTTTGTGTATTTACTTGTTATAAGATAATAGAATAGAATCGTTTATTTGCTCTTGAATACGGTAAATGTCAGATCTTTAAAATAACGCATATGGTTCTTACATATTCAGCTATATAAAAAAGCTTGCAAATATAAACATAAAATTGGAAATATATTGTACTCACATTACATATACAATACAATAGGTATGTACTATTAAATACATAAATATAAAATACTAGTGGCCCGATACGTTCGTTCGTTCGTTCCACCGATTTTGTACAAACTTCACATAAATCATTTAGGAAGATGAGCCCGTTCTTGAGTTGAAAAATCACAACGAAAAGTTGCATTAATTTTTATAAATAAAGATAGCGAATACTTGCAAACTCAGACCTGTTTCTGGGTTACTTCATAACATCAACAATCAATTCTGGGTATCCACGCATTGGTATTCGCAGGATTTGAATGACCTTCTTGTTCATACTCCAGGAAATTAAAACCTTGTTTGTTCAGTGCTCAATATTAGCAATTACATTGAGCACAACCCGAATATAATGGTCTTAGACCTAGATCTCTGCCACGGTCAGTACGATTGGGCGGTCTTTAAGATACGATCCAAGGTTTCAGGATGATTGAATGTTCTGTTTCCATTCTTATTTGGGAAGGAAACTTATTAAGTTATTTATTATTTTCTTAAGCATTAACAATGCAAATTTAAATTTCTTTACAATGTGAAATTAAAACACATTGAAAGAAAACTCATGGCTGACGCATTCGGACTGATGAATACAACTATTAATATGAATATAAATATATAAATGACGGTAGCACAATTGGGAGAGACGCGGGTTCGAGCCCGCCTGTGGCAGCCCATTTTTTTAAAAGTGTGTTTTAATCTCACAAGGAAACTCGTGTAATTATTTCCCAATTTCCCTGAGTACGCATTTTCGGTATTAATTTTGATTCAATTAAAATATCAGAAGACATGTTAAATGTTGGGAAACATTATAAAGCATTAATTTGGTGGTTGTTTTGAGGTGGTTCTAGGTATGGAAGTGATAAAATAATTCAATTCAACTAAATTCAATTCAAATAATTTATTTCATGCCTTTGGAGCCCATACAAAATTTTGTGTTTTTTTACTGGTTACAGAGTAAGAAAAAAAATCTCAAACTTTTTTATGGTAAATACAATTTTGAATCTTTAAATAATGCAGAATGCAACAGAAAAGCATCACTCAATTTTTTCAGCGCATGTTCAAGAACCAGATCTGTCGATCGCCAAAAATGGCTAATCTTCTTATTTTTTTCAATCAAAGTTATCAAGGATGGTTTTGAACGGTGTTCTAACAAGCTATACACCGTTCAGACATCCTATGTCTGAACGATTTGCTAGCTCGTCTGTTATGAAAACGGAAGAAGTAAGCGTAATCGAGGTGATTCTGTGTTTCGGTGATTCAATTGTCTTGCTTGAGCACAATGATTTCTATCTGAATGTCGGTTGCCATGTTTTACATAAGACCACTTAGATTAATTCATATCCTTTGTTATCTTATAGACTTGGTTGCGATCAACATTGATGTCAATCATTGTTACTTAGTAGACTGGAGATATGGAATGCTGAATTATTTGTCATGCGTAATAAATGAAATTTGAAGAATCATATAACTCCAATTCAAACACAATTTTATATAATAAACGAATAAAATAAATATACCTTAAACATCATATACATTGATCTGACTCCGTGGTAAGTAGCTTAAGCTGTTACAGATTTCAGAATCATCAGTGGTATTACAAATCCACTTAAATTAATACATATAACACCCAGACCAGTACAAACAGACATGTTCATTCTCACAAATGTGTGTACAGTGCAGGGATCGAACCCGCGATCTCTTAATAGTCAACTGCTTGAACATTACGAGTACACCAAAGTGGTCGTCACGTTTCGGGCAAAAAAGTGATTAATTGATTTTTATTAAAAATGAATATGGGAATAAGTAAAAGTAAAATTATTTTCTGTTAAGAACAGACATACGTACCTATTGTACAACAACATTTATTTATCTTTCTGCATTCCCACGCGCTTGACCGGTAGGAAATTCCTTTCAGTATTAAGTCCGATAATTGTATCTTTATCAATGCAATAAATATAAAATATCTATTGAAAAATGTATGCCCATGACATAGTTAATTACTTCTGATACTTTAAATACTATGCATGTACTTTTTAATAAGCACGCCATGGTGACGGAGCTCACAATTGTCGCCTGTTAATCACTTGATTATGGTGCGATGCGCTAATTATGGTACTGACATACAAACACCCATGAGTTCAGGCTCAGTTTTATTGTATTTGTTTTGTATATCCAATTTAACAGTACATGTAGATAAAAAAGAAACACCTTATGAAACGTACCAATATTTAGATGGCACTACGATAACCCAGACCCGTGGTACTACATTTTTTAATATTGTCATGTTTAGGATGGGTGACCATTCTGACCATAAAAGTGATGTCTATTTACAAGCATCTCCGTGCTTCGGAAGGCACGTTAAGCTGTTGGTCCCGGTTAATATCGATAGATATAAGTCGTTGAGCCTGGTCGGAGGCCCTCGGGTGGCTTAATAACATCTGACAGTAAGTATGGTCACTTACCTTACACAAACCCCTTCACGAATCCGCACTGAGCACGCGTGGTGGAGTATGGCTCGCACCACCTCATAGTTGAGGTGAGGCCTGTGCCCAGCAGTGGGACGTATATAGGCTGATGATGTCAAGACGAAATCGAGAGCTCTGACATCGCGACAAATCGAAAACCTTAACTTGAAGTATTGAGGTAACATCTAAATGTTACCTCAAATTACTTATCAAATCTCAAATAATCTATCTACTCTTACTATCATCTTCAAACTGCTAACATTTTTTTGTGACGCGGGACTACTCGTTGGGGCGTGGTCAACTCATTTATAGTACACTAGATGTGCCCTGCGGTTTCATACGCATAGAACCGTTTTCTACATATCCCACAGGAACAGTGAAGTTTGTACCCTAAGTACACGACATGTTATTCCAGGTAATTATCCTATCTTCCGAATTGCAGTTAAATCAGTCCAGTAATGTTTAATATTAACTAACAAACATTAATACATAATTACAAACTTTCGCGTTTATAACATTACTAGCTGTCCCGGCAAACCTTATCACTAAGGGGTATGAAAAAAAGATGTTGGCCGATTCTCAGACCTACTCAATATGCTCACAAAAAATCATGACAATCGGTCAAGCCGTTTCGGAGGACTACGGGAACAAACAAACGAGAATCTATATATATAAAAGAAAGTGGTGTTAGTTACACTATTTATAACTAAAGAACGGATAAACCGATTTGGCTGAAAATTGGTGGTGAGGTAGCTTAGAACCAGGAAACAAACATAGGATACTTTTTATTCCGTTGGACTGCGATTGTGAAAACAAATGGATTCCACGCGGACGAAGTCGCGGGGGGTCGCTAGTTTTATATATATAGAGATAAGGATCGTCTCTCCTGCTTAGCCTCAAGTGTTGAGAACCGGTGACCAACCGGATACACTGCCAAGGAAACGCATAGCTTCCCTTTGCGTGCGTTCACTCGTCACGATAGGCCCCGCAATTAATTATTCATCATTAATCAAACACGTGCCATTGTCATAATATATAGTAGACACCATCAGACACGTAGGCTACGTCATATGAATCAATTAAACCTTATATTGTGTCAGGGATAAACTGCTGCGTATGTTACCAGACTCAAGTAATTTTTTTACTTAAAAAAATCCTCAATCGTCGCCTAGACATGTAACAACGCTGATATCTACTGAATAAAGAATTTGTATTTGTCACCGGCTGCAAGGGTAAGGAAGGCCTTGTTCACAATTAGTTTCTTGACTTACATTTTGCTGTCCTACCCGCAAAAAACTAAAAGGTGTCCGATCCTATTGAATCGTTGAGCTAGGAACTTCGCGAATGTGGGCCTTTGGCCGTAGAATCTTAAAATGTAACTATCTGCAGCTGAGATTTTGACATAGGGTTGAATGGTTGTTCTATTTCATTTTGAGCTTTTCGAAATGTCTAATCTAGCTAGGTTTATACCTATCTTTTATGTCATGCCATGTCTCAGTTACTTAAGTTATAACAGATATTTTAAAACGATATTACAAATCATCAAACTCGGTTCATTTCATGACCTTAAAACTTAGTTGTGCAAAAACCCTTTAGCCACATAGTAGATATATGTTCAATATGTTTATATATATAGTATCGCAATCGACCGGTTAGCAATTCAGGTTCTATTTAAAACTGGAGCAATGCATGGTTCCAAAAATTTGCACAACCCTTACATAATCGCCGTTGATTTATTTATTAATATGCGCCAACGCAGCTAGTGTGCCACAGTGCACGGTTTTAGGCAGTAAATCATGTATGTACATTAAATTATGGATTGACATTAAAAACAAACAAAGTCCAAAAAAACGATTTGTGTGAAAAAAATAATGATATATATCGTGATTAATATCAAAGAATTTTTTATGCTCGCACATTCTAGTGGGAAATAAATCCGATTTTTATCATAAAAATCATGATATATAGCCATCGATATCGTTAATTAGAAATATTTAGAAAAGTTCTCAACAAATTGTTTTCAACTGATGAGATAACATATCAAAATGTTAAAGTTTGTAACAGCTTTGTGCTCTAACTCCAACAGTGATACCAAACACTAATATTATCGATTGACCCTAAAAACACTGAAAAAAGTTTAGCTACCACTTTGACTTGTATTTAAACTGATCTTATAAGTAAGCCCTCAAGACCTATCTCTCACCCAACATCTATAGAGAGATGGGTGTGACAGAAAAGCAGCGCTGTTTGGGATCATATCCCAAGTCAGCACAAGCTGAGCCACTACCAATTTCTTTGCTGTCTTTATGTTTCATTGAATGTTCGTTTTTAAGATGTAAGCAATAAAGATTTTATTATAATTAAACTTACTTTAATGTATACTGTGGTTATTCACGGAAGTTAGGAATGTTAGCGTGTGAGTGCTAACCATTTTTTAGTTTAACAATATTTGCTATGTCTGCTGTGTGAAGGTCGTTCGATGTATTTATTTCGTTTAAACATGCGAGAGTGTATAATATTTTTAAACTAACTATAAATACAAACTTTACTTCATACAGTGTCTACATATTAAAAATAGTTTTAACAATCTAACGATTAATAATAATAGTTAGCAATCCATTAAAATTTTATGATTACCTTAGTGAAAGAGTAGAAAGAGTATTCGTTCACTTGTCGTAGCTACTCGAACAATGTTTTTCCAAACAGTTTATACTTTCCTAGGATTACTTCTAGAACGTTCGTTTCATAAAAGAAAGTTGTCACAGAATGTAATTTGCAGTTAAGGCAATTAACGTCAAATTATATGGTAGTTCCCATTACAATATAATTGTTTGCATTGCATGGTCGTCGAGATAAAGTAAATAGGAATAAACATGCACATATATATAAATGTGCCTGCCACATGTAATAATTAAACAAATAAATAAATGAAAACTTCCATTTTAATGGTATTTCTGACCTAAGTACTTTGTGTAGTACGAGTAAGTTGCACGTTTGTCTCGATGTTTGTTTGTTTGCAATCACACAAGATTTAATTAAATTTCAGTCATTTCCCATCGTAATTGGCTGAAATTTTGTTTTAACGTTTAGTTAGGATGACAATGCACAATTTAGATTAGACAAGATAACTCTTTATTGCATACCCACAAAAATTAACATACACAGAAATATGTACTATAAAAGCTAGTTCAAAAATATCTTTTGTCTACTATTTGTTATTTCTCCTGCAACAAATTATTGCCCGATTATACAGGATATGGGCGGGCAGCGTAAATCATGACGTTATTGCACACAAGATATAAAACTTAGATGCTGTAAGCTTATACCAACTGTAGTTAAAGAGAGTATTACAACCACACATTTGACAATAGCCTAAAAATTAGGGCAATGTCATTTAGTATCTCATTGGTTATCTAGACCGATTCTGCGACCTTGATTTGACGTTTGTCTAATCAAATTAATGGTTTTGTATCTCGAGCGTGGATCGAAAAAGTTTATCTTATGTTGTACAGTCAGCGTCAAAAATATGCTGACGCTTTAGGATCATGTCAAAATTTTGACAGATTTCAACAGATTTACAAGGAGAATGGTTTGAATTAGTTCCACTGTTACCTCGACTGCCTCGTTGGTGTAGTGGCAAAGTTTCTGCCTTACATCCGAGAGGTCCTGGGTTCGAATCCCAGGTCGAGCCAAAATTGTTTCTGAGATTTTCTGTCATGAATTTCCCAAAAACATCTCGGAGTCGGGAAGTTGGCGGTGTTACGCCCCCGTACCACGGAAAGCACGTTAAGCCGTCGGTCTTGCGCCTGATCTCTCTCCGGCTATGTCGGACTGCCGTCTCACCGAACTTTGAGAGTGATGGAACAGTGAGTGCACCTGTGTACTGCGCTCACACTTGTGATTCACACTCCTGCGTAGTTGGCTGATCTCTGTTAAGATTGGCCGCCGTGGTCGAAATCAGCCAGGAGGACTAATATTACCCTTACCTCTCTTAGCAAATACGTATTCGGCAGATATAAACATACTTACATACCTACATACCGAATAAACTTTCGTTCAAATATATTTTTCCACCATTCACCTTCCCCATTTCTATTGCGTCACCATAAAGAACACTAGTTTATGGGTTCAACAGTACACACGAGTAGGGTGAAACAATTATACAATTACGTCAAGCACGTCACCGCTCTATAAAGCAAGTGGGCCCGTGGTTAACGAAAGCGGTGCAGTTGCACCAGACATGCATTGGCATGTAAGTATACTGCGACGGGGAAATTGCTTTTAGATATGACACAAGTCTCCGATAGCATTTTATTACCCAAACATTTTTAAAGCTAGAGTGAACAAGCACCATTGCTGAGCATAGTCCTGTCTCAAGGATCTCCACCGTGATTGGTCCTGCGCTTTACGCATCCAGTGGCTTCTGACCTTCACCAGATCATCGGTCCACCTTGTAGGGGCCTGGCCACCGATCGCGGGCTTAAGCTATCCCAAATAAAAATAAAATTGGTGTAGGTTATTTAGGGTAGAAGAGAAAGAGCTAAAAAGGGTCTTAAAGTCAACAGTAGCATAGCTAAATCAAGAATTTACAAGAATCCATCAAATAATGTTAATACAACTGAATGAATTAAAACTTGGGCCGAAATGGATTAATTATGATTTATTTATTTAAGCTTTATTGCACAACAATACTTTGTACAAAAGGTGGACTTAACGCCGTAGGGCATTCTCTACCAGTCGTACCTTTGGGCTAAGCAGAAATGATCACACATTTTAGCATTAAAACTTTAAGTTTGAATTTTGTAGTATGCGGCTCATAATTAAAAATATGTTTTAAACATTTATAATTCTCATTAACATAAAGATGTCGTTGCCACGCAGCTACTGGTTTTGAAATTTATTGCCATAAGATTTCTATCAAATCGGTTTATACGCATTTTAGTCTAGAGTTGACTTGACCTAGAAATAGTGTATTACTTTGGTGCACCAGCTGTTAGGGAAATAAATGTTGCTATTCAATTATGATCTAGCTACCTAAATATTCATAATCCGTATCAATCAATGTGCGCGTCGATCATAAACTAGTTGGAATGCCAACAGTAATTTATGCAGCTGAGTGTACAAAAGATTTTGCAAGCTTAGTAATTGGGGCCTAAATGGTACATGATTTGCTTTGATTTTGATGCTTGCATACTACACACTAAATAAATAGCGGAAAAATGTACTTGTTGTTATGTAATTGACGTTTAATAGAACCTTAAGCTTCACTCTTTTTTTATTTATAATAGGCACCTTATGTAAAATATCTCAGAAGGGAGTCACAATCGAAACAACAGTTATGCAATATTTATCCACTTTATTCCATTAGTCGCAAAATCACAGAATTAAATCAATTTATGGTTTTACTTACATCACTCCTCGACGGCTCGTACACGAATGAAGGCGGGCAGAACGAACAATCGGAAGTTGGTTTGGCACTGACAGCTGTCAGTGTCAAAACAACTTTTACTTTTTAATAACTAGGATAACTAAATAGCGGTTGAATAAATCACTTATAACGGTGTTTGACAAAGAAATGTAGTAGTGTTGTTACAGTCGGCCATCCTTCGCGAACAAGTCCCTTTGTTCGTATTATTACAATACATGTATTTGTTAATCAATCATTACAGATAGTGGTAATCTAACAAGCTTTAAGTATACTAAAATTATGTTCACGTAACTTAACAACTCACATAGCCTTAAATGGCTGCAATGCATTTCATAGATCATGTTCAAATTAATCACTAGTTCCATTATTCTATAGCCGAATGTTGTGTAGACTACTTTTTCACTCTCATTGCCTACACAACAGTCAGCTGCATGTTTCAGTCTTCACGGCGAGTTCATACACCGGACTTGAAAACACCCTCACTGAACTTATCTATAGTCATGCAGAGCAAGGCTACTTCCTTCACCATTAACTCAACACGACTGCAATGACTCAAGTTATTCAGGAACGGCGAGTTCATACGCCATTCGTCCAACTTGAGACATCCTCACTTGAATCACTTATCACTTAAATTGCATAAAATGAGATATTATAATGTAAAGTTATCGTATTAATTTTTAAAATGGAATGTAAAAAAACAATTAATTTAATTACAATAATTTAACAAGATGAGACATAGGAACTTAATTTGTGTCATTTTCACCATCGCCATCATCATCACTAGAAGAGCAAGCAGGTGCACTGAAACTTAGCCACTAAATGTATCTTTAATTCATCCTAGTGTTCCATCCGTTCAAACTTAAGATCAGTGGGTGTTTTAGTTATCTTAATTCCCGGTCTTTCAGTAAAGCTATGACCTAACAGTACGTCAAAGTTGATAAGGTGATTTTCAACGACATATACTTCGACATTTGTTTCTAGAATCCCTTGTACGTCAATGTTAACCAAAGTACGACCTAGTGGAAGATACGGAACATTGCCTAATCCTCGAAGGTAGGGGCCGTTCACAATATCCCAAGTTAGCCCTAGCCGCAAAGCTTCACCTTCGCGTATCAGAGTGGCTTCGCTCCCTAAGTCCAATTGACAAATAGTAGGAATGGTATTGACGTTAATTACAATCCTGTATTTATTGTTACTACTTTCGCTAGTGGATACTCCAAGAATGTTTTTATCTTTAGAGGTGTCCTCTAGTGCTCTCGACCTGGGGCACTTAGAATCCTCATGTCCTAAGAAGTTGCATACAGTGCACTTGATAATGGGTTTGGGACATTTATAGCTAGGGTGCCCTATGTCATTACAGTTAAAACACGACACTGGTTTTTTAACGTTACTAATGTTTTTAGGCGGATCATCAGGATTCCTGGTTTGGTTACTGTTACCTAGTGCATTGCTGAGCCGCTTATCTGTGTTGAAATCTTTGTGAATATCGGGTTGGGGTCGATTATGTCGAATCGTCTTAAAGAACTCAAGTACATCCTCGGGCCTATCAAATTTCGCAGCTCGAGCGCCTATACGAACTCCCCTATCATCAATGCCGTAGAGTAAACAGTCCACCGCTTGCTTTCCAAATATCTTACATCTATTTAAAAGATTTATCTTAGAGAAATAATAAAGCTCAAAAGATTCACCAGGACGTACCCGTCTATCAAGCATCTCTGTTAGGAGCTCTGCGTAATTCTCAGTGGCAGGAAACGATTCTTTTAACATAACTTTCCACTCTGCCCAGGAATGCTTAATAGACGGCAGCCCCTGATACCAGGTTTTAGCAATTCCGGTAAGTTTCGGCAGGGCATAGTGAACCGTTTGCCTGTCAGTCCAGTTGTATATTTCGGAACACTCGTCGACTTTGTCAAGCCAGACATTAATTGTCTGTTCTTTTGATAGCGGATCAAACTCCGGGACTACGTTACTGACGGTGGCAAAGGATTCACGATCCCCTGCCTTTGATTTTAAAATATTCAAAAAGTTTTCAAATAAATCTGCTGATGATAATCTGGGTTGCTTAGGGCTTTTGTCAAAATAAACTTTCTCATTGTCATGTAAAGGACGCTTTGTTGGCGTGGTCACAGAGGGGTTGTAATCTTTATGACACCTTCTCTTGACAGGGCCTAATCGTTCTCGACTAGGTTCAGGTGTATCAATACACCTGCTGGTTATGTCCCTCTCACGTTCCATCAACCGATCACGATCTCTACGTACCTCCCTTTCCAGCGTCCTCAGACGCTCTCTCTTCTCCGATAGCCTGCGTTCTCGTTCGCGTAGACTGCGTAGGCTCGTATTGCTTCTGCTTCTCCGGCGGCTTGGACGACTTCCACGAGCCGCTGAACGATTTCGTGATCGTCGGACTCGACATGTATCGTTGTCGCGGCGGCTGCGGCTGCGGCTGCGTCTCGAGCTCTCGCGTTGGTCGCGACTTGGACTCCGATGCGTTCCGCTATTGCGAGGCATCTTCCTTGATGTTGTTCACTTCGTTATTATAACCGACTTGGTTCTGGAACTCGAAACAATACAATTACTTAGTAAGTTGTTGAGTTTAGGAGCTGTTCAATTTAATCAAACTATCTAATCCATTCGCATCGACGCAACTGTTCACTACAATAAGTATTAAGTGGCGCGATTTGGTGATCAGTAACTTCAAGAACTCTAAACAGTTATTATTTTTGAAAAATATTGTGTTTTAACGAAAATGTAAAAGAATTGGTCATTCAAAATCCATCAACATCGGGTCAGTGGTTGGGTATTTTTATTAATCAAGTGTTTATTAAAGCTAGTTATCTCAAGATTCAATGCATAAGGTGTATATTTTCTCAACAGGATACGCGTTGACTTAAATATTGAACTTGTATAAGCCAAGAAAAATTCAAGAAAAAAGAGAAGGAAAAATAAATCCATTTGCATCCGAGAGCTGTTTGCATAAAACAGAGATAAAACAACACGAATGTATTATAGGATAAATACTTTCACTGTTTTCACATTTATTTACGAAAAAAAAACAGGATAATGTAACGGTCGAGCATGTGGGGTGGTATTGTAAAACGGTATTGTTTTGTAATTATCCCACTTCTGAGATGTAAAATATCTCAGAAGGGAGTCACAATCGAAACAACAGTTATGCAATATTTATCCACTTTATTCCATTAGTCGCAAAATTACAGAATTAAATCAATTTATGGTTTTACTTACATCACTCCTCGACGGCTCGTACACGAATGAAGGCGGGCAGAACGAACAATCGGAAGTTGGTTTGGCACTGACAGCTGTCAGTGTCAAAACAACTTTTACTTTTTAATAACTAGGATAACTAAATAGCGGTTGAATAAATCACTTATAACGGTGTTTGACAAAGAAATGTAGTAGTGTTGTTACACTTATATGGTCAAAGAGTTAATATTACGAGTTAATTAAAATAAAGAATATTATAATATTTAAGACTATACAGTATACAGGGTGTTAAAAAAATTACTGTAATAAAATAACTGACTTTTGTGCCCGTAAAACTAAACATCTTTCGCAAAGAAACCGAGATCGAAATCTCAAAAAAAATTGGCTTTTCCATAGTAAATCGATCAACTGATTGGCAAATTTGTATGCGAGGTCCGATTTTTTTTGAGATTTTGACTTCGGTATCTTTGTGAATGTTGTGCAGTTTTCCGAGCACAACAACACCCTTCAGTTATTACGGTTTTTGTAACACCTTGTATAATATAAATAATAATCATTTAATGTACGAAGCCACATTAAAAAGTAAATGCTCGTTAGAGAGTAGGTAATAAAAAGTGTCAAACAGAAGTCGTAATATATCAGTAACCTGATACCATTTTGGTAATCTGCTTTCCTATAAAATATTTATTTTACATCGCGAAACGAGAGTTGTGACTCGTTGCGAAAGTGGTTTGGGATTGATGGATGCGTCTGACTTTCATGCGTGATACATTGTAAGGTTAGATACCTACAGCATGTGAATGAAACACCTTTACAGCTGTTTAACCATCGGTTAAGATGAGTCAGCTAATTTATTAAGTTTCTATATTTTCAGCAGCAAATACAGAAAATAATCTAATCGTCACATAAAAACTAAGACAGTGAAAAGCATTCTATTTTTACACATTGGCTGTTGATCTATTTCTCGGTAAAGTAGCGTTCGCGTTATGTTATGAATTACCTAAACACGAAAAAATGCAAGCATTTTGTAATTTTCGTAAAATCTTTTTTTTATCTTGGATAGTTTACAGATAAAAACCTGACTTTCTAGTTTAAAAACCCCCACATGAGCCAGAAAAACTGCTGGTAATCTATATTTGTTTCTTCGGTTTACGCGAACAGTAGACATTGAAATGATACACTTTTTACGGATTATTTCGCGATTTATTTACATTTTGTTTTAACCTGACGTTTCGGACCCTTATCAGCGTCCGTGGTCACAGGTAGACTAAGGTGTTAGTTGTCATAACATAATTTGAAAATTTTTTTAACTACCATCACTCAAAAATATTAAGTTACGTTACTATCCACACAAAATGAGCTAACAGTATCTTGAGGTCTTGCAGTGTGGGGTCGAGCTTGAGTCCTGGCTAAAAGAGGTTCCCAAGCTGGTGGAATTTTCCAACCATCTTCTCTATTAAAATTAGGGTGTCTTTGTCAAAATTAGGCTGGTAAGCTTCAACAGCGGGATGAGTTTTGACGAGCCACAGCTAAGAAACACCGTGATTTAACTATCATTCGAATAAAAAAAATTGGTTGCCTGTAAAGACGGTATACGGGCGAAAGTTTTACGTGACAACGACTTTGAGTGGTAAAATAATTTTAATGTGAATATTCATTCGTATAACATGAACCGGTGTGTATGCCTATCTCTCTCACTCTCTCTCTCTCTCTCGCTCTGTCTCTCTCGCTCTTAGGCGGGCTAACCATGCCCGAGTCGAAGGGACGCGTGCCTCTCACTCGCTCTCATTGTGAGCGCATAACGTGAGCGGAGCGTAACGCAGTTTCTTGAAGTGTCACCCGGCAAACCAATTTATAAGACGTTGTCACGTCAAAATCGCTTTGAAATCGGTCCATTCGTTCGGCAGCGACGGCGCCACAGACTGACACACACACAAACACGCGGACACAAACACATATACACACACCAAGTCTATGACTGTTCAAACTTATAACACGCTCCTTTTCGTCGGGGTTTAAAAAGGTTTTACGATGACTAGGTATTATAAACAGTCATAGGAGTCGAACTTATAACCTTTAAATAAATAAATAAATAATAAATAAATATTTCTCAACAAGCACACCAATTCTATAGTCCCAAAGTAGGCTACGAGGCTTGTGTTATGGGTACTAGATAACGGATATACATACTTAAATACTTTTTTTTGTAAATAAATACATAATATACATAGAAAACACAATAATATTATAATAGATGACTGCCTCGTTGGTGTAGTCGCAAAGTTTCTACCTTACATCCGAGAGGTCCTAGGTTCGAATCCCAGGTCGAGCCTAAATTGTTTCTGAGATTTTTTGTCATGAATTTCTCAAAAACAGCTCAGAGTCGGGAAGTTGGCGGTGTTACACCGCCGTGCCTTGGAAAGGACGTTAAGCCGTTGGTCAGTGATGCACCTGTGTATTGCGCTCACACTTGTGCACTATAATATCTTCTGCGTAGTTGGCTGATCGAGTCGAAATCGGCCAGGAGGACTATTATTACTACAATAGATACTGATTTTATGTTCAATGTCTAAGACCATTGGTTAACTTTATTATTTAATAATATTTTGTATTGTTTCAGCGCAGCATGCGGGTCAGTGTGTGGTGCAGCGCTGCGCTTGCTCTGCTCGCCGTCGCCAGCGCCCTTCGGACCACACAGGTGAGTGTCACTTACACATGTCCAATAAATAAATTGGATTTACATTAATTGTAATTATTTGCATTCAAACATTTCCATATATCTGTTGTATATCAGGGACAAACACAGTACTTTGAATGCTCTATATGTTAAAACTGCTTTAAAAATACTTCTTCTTTTGATTTATCGAAAGTGTACCTACAATCGTTCATCGTTGCATCGTTTATCATTATAAAACACGCAAATAACGCTTACACAGCAATAACTATCGCATTTGTATAAGATTGGACACGGTTTTAGATTGTAATTTGAAAGTTTCATAGCGTTAGGGTTATACGAATAATATTTGCTTCCGTATTGAAAACAGATTGTGGTTCCGAAGTGTGCGTAAGAGAGATTATTCTGCACTAAAGAAGTGTACTAAAAATCGCCCATACGTCACTAATGATCGGTCATCTTAATGATCGTTCAAAAACAGCTTTAGAATGAATAAACTAGAACGTTAGTTATTATTACCGTAAAAGCAAATTTGTGTTTACTGCAGAAAAAATAAAACTATATTATTATGTCACTTATTTAACTTATATTAAGTTCATTTTAATCATTTGCTTTTAAATCATTATTTATTTCGTTTTTAATTTTTATTGCATGTATGCTCAATTTTTTTATTTAAACGTCTCTAAATGAGATGGCGAAGAATAAGTGATTTATTATATTATTATTATTATCTGGTTATTTTGGAAGAAACTAAAGATACTTTTCTATTTACTAATTTTAACTTAGTTGTTTGTTGATAAAGTTTACTTATACAACTTATAACATATCAACTCAGCGAATCCCAATCGAGAGTGTGAGAAGAGTTTAAAAAAAATCGGTTCTAGATTTCTAAACCTAGTGACCTGTTAATAACTAATTGAATCAGTTAACCTATCTGTCGCGTATTTCGTGGCCAACCTGAATAGGGTCAGTTTCTGTGCGCACACACAAATATAATTCCTATTGCTAATAAAATAAGGTCATTACATCACACCACAATTGTTGCCAAACCCTACATTGTAACACGTACAATGTTTTGGTAAATGGATTAATTTATCTACAACAATAAGTTAAAATTTAGAAGCGTAAGTTTGGAAAATATTGGTAACGTTTACATTTGAACATGTCTTTTGTTGGTATTTGACAAACAATTATAATCCAAATTTGTGTGCATGAACATGTCGGTTTGTACTGGTCTGGGTGTATATATGTGTTTATTTAAGTTGATTTGTAATATCACAGTTGTTTCTGATTTCTGTAACACAGGTGCTTAATCTACTTACCACAGAGTCAGATCAATGTGTGTGATGTTGTTTATAAAAAAAAGGTATATATGAGATCTTTCGGTTTAACAGTAGCACTGCTTTTTATTTTTAACACATCAAAAAAGAGGGTTTATATAAGTTTGACCCCTGGTCAAAATTCATTCAGCCGTTGAAGCTAACCAGCTGTTTTACTAACTCAATGGGGGGTTTTAAAACTAGAAAGATAGTTTTTTCAACAATGACATCATGTTTTAATATTTTGAATAAAGCACTGGGCGTAAAGCACTAACGTCCAGACCAGTTGTAGTTTTTTTTTAACACTTATTACTATGAATTATTTATCTAGTGACATTTGCATACTAGGTGTATTAAGTAACTTTAAATTCCTATTTATTAAATAAGAATATGCGTCGACTGTTTAGACTGAATGTTTCACATTTAACACTTTACGAACACTTAGATCTGTGTTAACGTCAAATCCAATCACCTTAAAGTATCTTGGTCACACTAATAAAAAATAAAAAAAATGAATAAAATTAGTTTATTTCAGACAACAGGAATCCAAATCGGTTAGTAACAGATACTTAAACAACTAGGTTAGTAACAATGTAGGGAATAAAAGCAAAGAAGTAATAATAATTGTAATAGGCCCAAACAAGAAATAAAACTAATCAGCCACAAATCATTAAGGCTGCGGATATGAGCCTGTGATTAGCTGCTAATCTTATTGTCAATTTTTTTTTTAGTGTATATGTATATTCGTAATACCACTGTTGGTTCTGATTTCTGTAAAACGAGTGCTTAATCTACTTACCACGAAGTAAGATCAATGTATGTGTTGTTGTTATTTTGAAAAAAAAAAAATAGATAAGGAAATATAAAAAAAAATATTCATTTAGCGGTTAACCGGAGTTTGATTATCAAGTGTCGATAAAAGCTAATTTTAGAATTGGAATGCGATTTGTTACATCAAATTGAACCTGCTACGCATATCAAATTAAGTTTCCAAAAACCACCGATGCATTCACTTGTGAAACTTAAAACAATAGTCCGTAACATTGTTTTGACAGCTTGGCTATTTGAACTGAGATCGATATCTTTTTAAGGGGACATGATGATTTTTAAAATTTAGATAAGTTACTTATATTCATGTTTTAATAGATATAAGATTTTACGCATACGTTCGTGACAAACTAAGCTTGGATTGTGTGTCTATGCGACGTTGATAAAGAAAAAAATTGCTAAAATCTTCTTGTTTGACATATTGAGACACAACAATATTATGGTTCTAAAATTAAACGTTACCTATATATAATTTGTGTAAGGGTAATCCTTTTCCACCAGCTTGTGTCGCGGTGCTAAGGCCTAAAAATATTATTGAGGTACCGTTTCAAAGATCTCGGCGAGTAGATTGGGCCAAAACTCTAACATTTGTTTAAAGTTAAACGCGGATGAAGTCGCGGGAGGATGCTAGTTAAGATTTGATCGTACAATACAAATAATGTTATACCGTTACTCTGGTAAGCAGATATTATTTGTAACGTCCAGCATGACCTTGTTGTACGTTCGCTAATCTAGATTATATTAATGTGCAGTAGTTAAAAATATTATCGCAGTTAAAAAGCATTTAGCCAGGTGAGATAAATGAGTCAGAACCAGTCTCTGTACATACTCTAGGTATTTATTAAATGAAACGGTGCTAAGACCGGTCTTGTCACTGAGAAACTTAATAATTATACATAGTTCATATTTATAACTCGAACTTAGGTTATATCTTTTCGCAGTGAACATTGCACTTTTGCTACAACATATCCCGTACTATCATTAGCTTCATGGAACTTGTTGTTATTAAGGCAATTTTTTTATAACTAATACTAAAAAATCAATAGTAATGTTGTTGTATTGTTTTTTGTTCTGTAAAACATTCATTGTACATTAAAAATTTAACAAAAAACGTTAATTTAGTAAATAAATAAATTATATATATATTTTATACCTTAATTCTTTCTAAACGTTATACTAGTATGTGCGACTGTGTCGTTTATGTCATTTATTCCTTCAAGTTACTGAGTAACATTTTCATTAATAAACATAGTAGTAATACTGTTCATAATAATAATATTTCAATTGTTAGTATGTAGCTGCATATTATTTTATTATAGCATTTGCTACGTTTTATTGCAACAGCTTTGTACAACAAATTCTAAGTAAGACTTGCACAACCCGACCCTGGAAGGTTATCAAAACGTCACTGCGCAGTTAAACAAAACTACAACGTCATCCATTATCAATCGATTAGTTTAAATAAACGGTTTATCGTTTTCACTGAATTTCATAATCGTTAGCTCGTACTGTTCGCGGCTAATGATCGGGCGTCAACCTCACTTTCTATAGCTTAGACCGAGATGGCCACCGATAATTATTTTGTACGCACCGGCAACTTCACGCAATGGATTGACGTGTAGTGAGATAATATAAGTGAGAGTCCAACTTCTAGAAAGAGATCTCTCGTCGAATTCAGCTCGGATGGGCAGCGTTTGGGTAGCTCCGGCACATATTCCCGTCCAATATACCTACCTCAGTTTCTCAAGACGAAAGTCTTTGTCCAGTGTGTGTTGCCAGTGATGACCTATGGAAGTGAGACGTGGCCCCTTACTATGGGTCTCGTAATAAAAGCTCAGTGTCGCCCAGCGAGCGATGGAGAGAGCGATGCTTGGTTTTTCCCTCTGCGATCGAATCAGAAATGAAGAGATACGCAGGAGAACTAAATCGACCGATATTCTTCGAAGGATTGCTCAGCTGAAGTGATAGTGGGTAGGACACATAGCGCTAGGAACCGATGGCAGTTGAGGCAGTCTTGAATGGCCTACCGCATGCCGGGCGACGCTCCGTGGGCAGACCCTCTATAAGGTGGACTGATGATCTGGTTAAGGTCGCAGGAAGCCACTGGATGCGGGAAGCGCAGGACCGATCACGGTGGAGATCCTTGGGGGAGGCCTATGCTCAGCAGTGGGTGTCGAACAGCTGATACGATGATGATGATGAATATAAGTTGGAACGAATCTTTTGATCATGCCTCGGTGTCTGCGCGAAAGTTGAGGCTGTAGATATGATTATTGTTGCTTTTAGTCATCAATGTACAACAGTAACTAGTATGTGAACTAAACAAGAGTTAACCCTTTCGTACACAAAACTACGCGAACCCATCTTCTTTGACTCTCGACGATTGTAGTCTACGAGCAATAACTGCCATTTAAATTCATGGACGCTCTTACACTAGTTGCGTCGCCGACATTCGAATTTGTATAGTGGTAGTCACTTGGGGACTAAAATTTATCGAGTATCAAAGATTTGCATAGCCTTGTGTACGAAGGGGTGAACCATTTCGTAATATTTTGTTACTAAATTTTTATTACAAGAAGCTTTATTTTTATTACAAGAACAGTACGGGCAGACTAACGTCTAAACGTAAGAATTCGTGACAAAAAAGAACTGTTATGTTCTTTCCGTTAAGCATGATATATACCCAAGTCTCCATTGACTCCAATTACCTCATTACTCACTTAAGACTTATCAAAAACCACTAAGCCATAATAATCAGATTCAAAAGTGATTACTGGAACATTAAATAAATGCCAATACCTTTTTGCCAAGTAGCCTTGATCGATCAACGCTGCCACGTTGTTTAAGCATCTATCATAACAATCGATGGTCGTAAATTGCATTCGAGCTTAAACGAGATTTTAAAGTGCACTGTCAAAAATAGCCTGTCATCGGCGGTTACTTAAGTGCATTGTCAAAAAATAGTCTTCATTGGTGTAATCGAGCAATTTGGACTGAATTGTGGTTTACGCGCATGGATCTAGCGCATCACACGCCCCGACTGCTATTACTGTTAAGTATAGCTCGCTTGCGTAAAGGTGACATGAAGTATGGGCTTGCGGTGGCGATGATCGCCTGCTTCGGTAGAGACGACAATGTAGAATACGAAATTGTGATATTACACACATAAAATGACATTTTCTTAGCTTACATTGCTAAGATCTGAAATATTTTCATATTAGGCAAGTGCCTAACAGTGAAGTCACTGTTTGCATATATTTTTTTTTAAGTTATGCATTTTTATAATAACATCGTCATTAAATACAAAATATCTTGATCATCAGATATTCTAATACTCATATTAGATTGTTTTACATTTGCATTGAGATTAGATCGCATTGTTTCAAAATTTGAATTTAAAATGTACCTTAACAACTCCAATCCTGGGATCATGTTTTAGCCAAGACACAAGCTACCCGCACTGTAAGATCTAAAGATACTGTTAGCTCCTTTTTTGTGGATAGGAACTTAATATTATAAGTAGTTCAGGGTATTTTAATAGTGAAACGACCATTTTCCTATTCGAAACAAACATTTATTGTTAAGTACATCATTTTAGCAATTCAAACGACTTCTACATTAGGCACGGAATAACTATTCGAAAACCATGACTGACCTGTACTTGCTCCAGCAGAATATCCCACTTTACTTTTATCACTCGCGATAAGAACACGAACACCAGCTCGAGACGTCCGCTCGCAACAAAAGCTTGTCCACGACTGCCCGCCAGGCGATTGAACGCGACAGGAATAAGAGTGAATGAATGAGTAAACGAATGAATGAACGGGTGAGTGAACGAATCGATTTAGTGAATAATTGTGATATTAGTCAAATAACTTCCCTATTTTAATGAAATTAACTATTTATGCGATATTATCCTTACAGCTCGGCCATCCTGCTAGAGCAAGTCCCATTGCTCGAATTATTGTACGATATTGTATTAAAATCATTAAATGAAAATATATTGTATTTCTTAATAAATAATTTGCCTTTTTTCCTTATTCACTAGTATTACAATGCTTATTCATGAACTTTGAATATTGTATCAATATGATTATTATTTTACACTAATGAAGTATTATAAAAGTTTGACATCATCATAGGCAATTGGATTTTTATACAAATACAAGTATTATTAATTCCTTACTATTGACCTCAAGTTCACATTTTAGTTTCTATGACCACTTAAACACTTATAAACATAAAATGACTTTTGCTACAATAAAGTTATAAGAGAGTTAATACTAATAAATAATCATTGACAATCAAATTAATCATTCAAAATTAAGTTCCATACATTTCAATGCTCACATTACTTTACTTATACATTTATGATAATATAAGTAATCAACTAACATTAGTCTTGCATGTCCTAATATTGAATCCTACATGGGTGTACAATCCATGAGAAAATAAGTTGTTTTAATTTATTTCAAGATATTCTGAAGATATTTATTTTGTAACACAAATTAATAATAACGAAAGTAGGTTAAGCGTGCTCTGAACTGTAACGACTATGCTGCGTGATGTAAATTTATGTTTCTTCTTGACTACTGTCTGCATTGTCAGATTCGGAACTAATAAAGTTCTTATCGTAACTAAGCCACGGCTTCAATTTATCTACGGCAATTATATTTTCATAGCGTCGACCCTTTTTACGTGAAACAGGCGTATCTTCAACCAAATAACGATCATTCGGTAGAACTTTGACTATCCTGTAAGGCCCTTGATATTTTACTACAAGTTTCTTTGATTTGCCATCGCTTGGTGTTTCTCTTTTTATGCTGACCAAGTCCCCCACTGAATAAGATACGTTAGTTAAACGCTTTTTATCATAATTAAGCTTGTCTTTAATCTGCTGATTAACTATTCGTGTACCAGCTTCGTGTCTAATTTGATTGAGGTTTTCAGGTGTGACGGTATCTGAAACTTCGTCTATGACCTCACTCAGTACGTTTTCAGTACTGCTCTTAAGCCTGATGCCAAATAAAAGTTCGGATGGACTTTTGCCCGTTGTTTTATGTATCGTGGTGTTTAACCCGATTTGTACATCCGGGACATAGTCATCCCAACTTTTATCGTCCTGACCGTGACATTTGGCGGATAAAGAGTCTAGGATAGTTCTATTAAACCGTTCCACTTGGCCATTGGCACGTGGAGTGGCCACGGAATTTAGAATATGCTTTATTCCTAGCGATTTGATAAAAGAACGAAAACTGTTGCTTGTGAACGACGTGCCTTGATCAGTTATGAGCCTAACAGGAGTTCCGAAGTAACTAATATGTTCTTTAATAATTCTTATAGTCGTAGACGTTTTAGTATTTTTAACGGGAGTGATGTTAATGAATTTGGTGAATGCGTCTATTATTACCAGAAGATATATATTTCCCCTCTTACTACGCACGAAAGGGCCTAAATGATCAGCGTGGATCGTATGGAAAGGAATTTCTGCCTTTTGGATGGGGTGCAACTCTCCGGGCTGTTTACCTGATGTACATTTATGGTGGGCGCATTCTATACAGGATCGAACGTACTTTTTCACGAAGCGCCGCATTTTAGGAAACCAAAACGACTGCTGTATTCGTTGGAGTGTTTTTTCGAATCCAAAATGACCGATGTCATCATGGTTCATTCTTGTCACTTGCCAACGAACGCCTTTAGGTACAACCCAACGCATACTTTTATCTCCGTCCGACCCTATCAATCTGTAAACTTTACCGTTCTTAATTTGGTAATTTTTAACAACGTCCATTACTTGTTCTGAAGCTGGATCACTCAAGATCTCTTTAATCCGAGCAATTTCCTCATCGCTGGATTGAACTGTCGCAATCCAGTCTTCAGTTTCATTTGCGAGAACGTCTAGTATATGGTCTTCACTGGCGGCATCGTCGACAGGATTTCTGCTTAGTGCATCTGCGTGCGCCATACTAGACCCAGGTCGATATTCGATCTCGCAGTCAAACTCAGTAAGCTGGACCCACCAACGCGCGATGCGCGGGATTAAATCGCGCTTTGTCAATGTCGTTCGCAGGGCATTGCAGTCGGTTAATATCTTAAACGGTATTCCGAGCAGATAAACTCGAAACCTGTTCAAAGACGCCACCACGGCGAGGGTTTCCAATTCAAAAGAGTGGAGTCGTTGTTCTTCGGGAGTAGTCTTTCGACTAAAGTAAGACACTGGCTTAAACAAACCTTCATCACTCTTTTTAAGAAGAATCCCAGCTATACCGTGTTTTGAGGCATCTGTGTGTAGTTGGGTCTCACGATTTGAATCGTACAAGGCCAATATAGGCCTGGAAATCAAGGTCTGCTTAATTGACTCAAATGCTATTTCTTGTTCATTTGACCACCTCCATATGCAGTCCTTTTTCAAAAGGTCCGTCAGCGGTCTACATATCACTGCAAACCCGCGGACAAACCGTCTGAAGAAACTGGCAAGGCCTATGAATTGTCTCAGTTCATGTTGGTTCTTTGGCGTCGGGAATTTGGCTACAGCTTCGGTCTTTCGCTTACCAGGTTTGATACCTTGTGAACTCACTTCAAACCCCAGAAAGTCTATCTCCTTGAAGAAGAAGTTGCACTTTGCAAGTTTCAAAGTCAGACCTCCTTTTCTCAAAAGTGCTAAAACTTCTTCGAGCCGTCCGAGGCCTTCTTCGAATGTACGCGCCGGAATTAATACGTCGTCCATATAAATTAAGGCGTATTTAATTTTGGCTTCCGAAAGAATCTTATTCATCGTCCTCTGAAATACTGAGGGAGCATTGACTAAACCAAACGGCATCCGCATATACTCATACAGCCCGTCGGGTGTAATAAACGCAGTTTTATCTTGTGAGGACGGTGATATTGGGATCTGGTAGTAGCCAGATGCTAGGTCCAGCGAGATGAATAAATTACTACCTGCAAGTTGGTCCAGTTGATCTTCTACGCGGGGAAGAGGGTAGTGGTCTTTCTTGGTTCGCTTATTTAATGCGCGATAGTCCACGCACAACCTCTTCTCACCCGTCTTTTTCTTGACCAACACGATTGGACTTGCATAGGGTGAGGAAGATTCTCGGACAATGCCTGCATCCAACATTTCATCGACCATATCGCGAACAAGGTTCCTCTCCGGGAGAGACATACGGTATGGCCTATAGACGACTGGGTCTGCGTTTTCGAGTTCTATCACCATCTCCCCTGATGTTGTGAGTCCCAAATCTTTTAATCCCGATGAAAAACAATCAGAATATTTAGATAAAACATCTTGTAGTTGTCGCCGTTGTTCGTCTGTTATGTCTGATCCACAATTAATCCTGTCGTCTAAATGTGTATTATCTAAATCTACAGCAAACGAATCACTTGTACTATTAGCTATAGGAATGGCCCTAGTTATTAATGAATCCTTTTGAAATAAAAGATCTTGTTCACTAGCATTCAAAGCGACTACTCGACTGGAGCCAGATTTAAACGAGTATTCTCCTGGAAATAGGTAATATTCGCGATTAGCTGCTCCTCTTATTGAACCACTAACATAAACATTACCCTCAAAGTCGTCATCTGAAACCACATTTATGGTCTTAATTTCGCGCGGTGATAGAATAGTATTCTCCTGAACTCTAAGAAACAGTTTATTGCAATCATCCTTTTGGAATATTAATTTGTGGGGTGTTTTAATAATTGTAATCTTAGGCAATTCTGTAAAAGTATGACCTATAAGGACTGGATGTTTCAAGACATGATTTTCGACTATGAAAACTTCAATGTTTTCTCGAATTCCCTGTATAGTCACATCGACCATCGACCTACCTAGTGGCTTCACATGATACCCCCCTACTGCTCTCATAAGAGGTAGATCATTTGTTTCCATAGACAGATTTAGTAACTTAGCTTCGTCCTGCCTAATCAGAGTACATTGACTTCCTAGGTCTACGTGACATAATAATTTAGTGTCGTTAACTAATATTTCGAAAACATACTTCGTATTCGACTTCGAAGACGAGTCAAGCTCTGACACTTGTTTTTCGTCTCTCGTCATTGTTCCCTTCTGATTCTCACCTTGTAAATTTGGTTTCCCGGTCCTACACACAGTACTCATATGTCCTAGTTTACCACAGGTAGTGCATTTAGTTGCGGGTTTCGGACATCTGAAAGATTTGTGCCCCACTTCGTTACAGTTGTGGCATACAATCTTTCCGAGATAATCAGAACGGCCTGAAGTAGAAGGCTGCACACCAGCAAGCCTTTTATCCCGCCTTGGTCTATCACTCATATCCCTAGAGCCAGCTTTAACAGTCTTAAGGTACATTAACGCCTCCTCAGGCTCACGAAATTGCGCGGCTTGCGCCCCTACTCGAACAGCGCGGTCTTCTATTCCATTTAGTATACAATCTACTGCTCTTCGCCCCTTTATACCGCATCTATTGAGTAAGTTCATTTTCTCATAGTAGTAACTTTCTAACGACTCGCCGTAACGCACCTTTTTACCTAGCATAGTCGTCAACAGTTCCGCGTAGTCCTCGCGACACGGAAACGATTCCACTAATTTCCTTTTCCATTCGTTCCATGAGTAAAGGACTGTACTGAGGCCCTGGTACCAGGATTTCGCTATACCAGTAAGCTTTGGGAGTGCAAAGTGAATAATCTCCTTTTCCTTCCAACCATAGATCTCAGCACACTCCTCCACTTTAGTAAGCCACGTTAAAATAGTCTGATCTTTCGACATTGGATCAAACTCAGGAATTACATTATTTAAAGAAAGCTTAGACGACGACTGATGTTTCATGTCTTTCAAAATATCTAAAAACTTATCTAATATTCCGTGAGTTGCTGCATCAGTATGATTACTTGATTCGGCTTGACGTCTGACTTCACTAACGCGGGGAGAACGAGAAAACACTCTCTTCCGTTTGCTCACGCGGTATTTCTCATCATCGGACTCACTATCAAGATAACGTTTCTCATTGTCCCCGCGTCTGCGACGTTGACGGTTTGAATCGTCATAAAATCTGGAATATGCATCCGAATCTTCCGACTCACTGCTACGACGTCGCTCACGTCTTGAACTTTCGTGAAGTCTACAGCGCTTACGCTGCTTAACATCGATCCTAGACCGACTACGATTACGCGGCATCCGCTTACAAGATGAGGATCGGCGGAACCGCCTTAAAGAATTACTACTTGAGCGTTGCCGCCGAGACTCCCCGCCATTATGACGTTGCCTCGTCGACTCCCCACTCTTACTTCGCGATTTACGTGCCCTTACGCGTGATTGCCTCGAATTTAAATACTGACGAGAGCAATCGTCAAAGTAATTGCGGCTTTGCCTACCTTCAAGGCTCCCTTCCGCTCCCTTACTTGTCACACGGGCAGACCGCTGCAAAGGTTCCTCATGCCGTTCATTCGGGTCATCACCGTCGACACCGTCGTCAGCCTCATTGCTGCTGACACCAACAGGGCCGGCAGTAGATAACTCTTCATTTGCACGCTCCATTACTGAAACTTGCAGACATAAACGTGATTAGACACTCCCTTCATTTATCATTTTATAATACGAGTAATAATAACTACATAATAAAGGATACTAACATTAGCACTTAAGATGTTTTGTTTACTAACCACAATATGAACTGTAAAGTTATTCAAAATAAACTCTTTTTATTTTTAATTATTTATTGCGCAACAATACGATTACAAATTAGCGACAAAGCAACTTAACTTAGTTCCGAAATTAACACTAATTGCAAATTGCAGAAGTGAAAAGTTTACGCGATCAGTTTATTATTGAAGGAGGAAAACATTTGGAATATTTTAAAAGTCAATGTATTTATTTGATTTGAACAAGCGAAATAAAACATCCCTCTCGTAATGGTTTTCAGCCAAGGGACTTCTTTAAAGTAATCATTGTTATCACGTTACATATTAGCTCAAGAGCATTACTAACCGGTTTGTTAAAATGCTTCGGTCGGTAGGACCCGACAAACGGTATCAACGCTACACAATTACGAGCGTAGTTTAGATAGCATGTTGCATAATAGTCGGCAACAAATACTAATCAATTTACGAATGTCAAAGAAAACTTAAAACGATATCGTTAGTTACAGTATTTAGTATGCTCGAACACTAAATGTTTTCAAAAAGCAAATGGCCGTCTCAGGTTCGTTACAAAAAATATATTAAGAATAAATTATGCGTTACAGCTTCAAATTTTATTCGTGTATGCAATAGATTCAAAATACTTGAACATTTACATTTAATTTGAAAGCTTTTATACGTATCTGGCTAATTTTAAACTATAAAGTGTTTGATTTGTACCCACAACAACAAAAAAAAACATGATTGGCTCGCGTGGGCGGGACAAGCGAGTAGATTTTGTAATTACTCACCTATCCCACTTCTGAACTATAAGTAGTTCAGGGTATTTTAATAGTGAAACGACCATTTTCCTATTCGAAACAAACATTTATTGTTAAGTACATCATTTTAGCAATTCAAACGACTTCTACATTAGGCACGGAATAACTATTCGAAAACCATGACTGACCTGTACTTGCTCCAGCAGAATATCCCACTTTACTTTTATCACTCGCGATAAGAACACGAACACCAGCTCGAGACGTCCGCTCGCAACAAAAGCTTGTCCACGACTGCCCGCCAGGCGATTGAACGCGACAGGAATAAGAGTGAATGAATGAGTAAACGAATGAATGAACGGGTGAGTGAACGAATCGATTTAGTGAATAATTGTGATATTAGTCAAATAACTTCCCTATTTTAATGAAATTAACTATTTATGCGATATTATCCTTACAATATTTTTGATTGATGGTAGTTTACAATTTTACAAAACTATGTTATGTCAACTAACACCTTTAGGCCTTAGTCTACCTGTGACCACGGACGCTGAAAAGGGTCCGAAACGTGAGGTTAAAATAAAATGGCGAAATAATCCGTAAAAAAGTGTATCATTTCAATGTCTACTGTTCGCGTAAACCAAAGAAACAAATATGTAACTCCAATATTACATCTCGTGCATTGACATAACAGATCGTTAAGCAATCCTACTACTATTATAAAGGCGAAAGTTTGTAAGTATGGATGTATGGATGTATGGATGTATGGATGTATGGATGTTTGTTACTCTTTCACGTAAAAACTACTGAATGGATTTGAATGAAACTTTACCACAATATAGCTTATACATCAGAATAACATATAGGCTACAATTCATAAAGAATTTTTAAGATAAAGGCTTTCCACGCGGACGAAGTCGCGGGCGGCCACTAGTAAATAATAAATCATTTCATTCCACGTATCGCGAGAGTGACTCGCCCGCAATCATACGATTATCGAAAGTGCAGTAACTGTACTCAGTGTATGTCGTTTCGTTTCATTGCATATTTTGCATATGAATTTATTATTATTTTTTCTTGCTGATTTGCGTAGCAATTTGTTAGTCACGGGTACGCGCGTGTGGTCACACTTAACTTGTTAGGTAGCACGAATTGTAAATAGGTTTTGAAGTAGACAAAGCTACTAAGCAGAGGTGATTTTGATGTGTTTAAGGTGATAAGTTTCAAGCGCTTCTTCTGTGTCACATTGTGAGTTGTATTGCAAGTCCTGCGACTTTCAGCTCTATTTGGGTTCCTGCGCTGGCGTCGTTTAGTGAAAATTAAAAGTTAAATTATTCTCTTTTACAGCTTTAGTCATGGATTTCCGCATAGTAACGCCTGATTCCATCAACTATAATAATAAGTTGGTGATTGTTTGTGTGAAGAAACAGCATTTAAAAGAGGTCGAGTTTAATTGGTTTAAAATATGACAGGCGATATTATTTTTATTTCGACTTTCAGCAGTAACAAACCTCGAGAGAAATACAACGACCATGTTGTAACAGGGATTAATAGATATTAGCAATAAGACTACTAAAAATGATGATCAAATAAAAGAACAACAAAACTGATTTATTTTTATGTGTTTCTAAACTAAAGTAAACGAAGTATACAACAAAGCTAACGGTTTTTAACTGATTCGGATACTGCACAAATATGTTAATAGCATAAAAATACAGGCGACTTAAACGACGACTTGAGACGTGACGCGGTTCTAATGTTACAAGCTATTACCAATTTTTTTGTCACCACAGCTATTTTTGTGAATACTTAGCCCATTGTTTTTGTTTTGTGAACTTGACCCACAATATAAACATTTAAGTTCACGCCTAAGTATTTCAATGTTTGTGGAGATAGTGTCTTTACAAGGAATTAAAAGGTTATGCTCCGTCATAGCAGTCGTGAGAATATATTATGTGAATATATAGAAGTTAGCGGAATAAAGATTTATGTAGGATTTATCCTTCCTCAGGTTCCTTTTCTTTGGAGATCTTAAAATATTTACTTTAAAAAATGGACATTTTAAAATTTGATCTTGCTCTCAGCTCACGTTTTGCTGACTGGCAAGCAAAATCGTGATAGCTATTATTAAAATTCAATTGTTTTTATCAATATTGTAAAAATATTTTGCCGGCTGAATATGTATAAACTAATCTAATTAACAGTGTTCAATCTAATTTATGCAATATGTATATATATGAGAAATAAAGTATATTTTGTTTAAAAATAAGAACTTCATCTAGATAACATTTCTTAGCTAATTTTTTTAAGTAAGGCGTTATACTACATGAGTGACGCAAGGCAACAAGTGCGATGCGACGCTATGCGAAAAATACTTCAAGATATGTATACTTATATAAATGTATTGTAAATTATATACAGGGTGTAAAAAAAACCTTAACGAAGCTGTCAACCACGCGTTCAGTACATCAAACCAAATCGTATGAAAAATAAATTTTGGCTGGGAAACAACTTTTATTTTATGACATCAAAAAAAAATATTTAATTCTAACCCGCAATGTACGACGCGCAAGCGGAAAAGACACCGCGGGGCGTGTTGCTTTACGTGGCCGCGACACGGTTCGGTTCGAGCGTGCGCTGTTCATTGCGGAGTATGCCATTTAAAGGCTTTTTATGAAAGAACTAGTGAAAATTCGTATCATGTTTCTTTGGAAAAAAGTTCAGTTATAACGGACAGAAGTCATTTCTGTAAATATCATCAATTTTTTTTTCAAACTTTAACCATCAATATCTCAGTAACCGTTAACTTCCCAGGTATGGTGTAAAGGAAAAAAATGATCGTAACAATTGGTAGAATATATGGTATTCAGCTTCGTTAAGGTTTTTTTTACACCCTGTATTTAATCTCAAGTGTCATGTTATTGGTATTATAATTTTTGTTTTATTTATTTTGTCGCACCGCCCACTAATCATTTCTGCTCAGCTCAAAGGTATAACTGGTAGAGAATGCCCTCCGGCGTTAAGTACACCTTTTGTGCATAGTTTGTTGTGCAAACGTAGTAGTGTAGTGTGTTGTGTTGTGAGCTTAATTAAAAAACAATACTTCAAACGCCGTGTCAATGTCAGTCGCGTATCGTCTCTTTGTAGCTCACCTGGGACAACGGATAAGTTCTAACATATGAAGTGTTTGGTAAGTGTTCTTACAATAACTAAACGTCGCTTGCCAACAGTTTGCAACCGTGATAGTGTAAGAATGCCTTGAATCGTCCACTTGGCTGTTTCTCAATTTTATTGGTTCGTGCTTCGCTTACCATTACTACCTCCGATAGCGTTCGTTATGTAGCATCTTAGATATATATGTTATACCGTTTGGTGCAGTGTCTACATGTCGGACTTCTAAACCAAGGGTCGCGGGTTCGATCCCCGCACAGTACAAGCATATGTGTGCATGAACATGTGTGTTTGTACTGGTCTGGGTGTTTTCTATGTATAATATGTATTTATTTACAAAAAAAAGTATTTAAGTATGTTTATCTGTTGTCTAGTACCCATAACACAAGCCTCGTAGCTTAATTTGGGACTAGAGAATTGGTGTGATTGTTGTGAAATATTTCTTTATATTATTTATATGTCGCAGTAAGATAGATATTAAGTGCATTTTTTTTTCAGAAAGGCATATTATTGTCAACGTTTCAGAAAAACGTTGACACCAGGAAAAGAAGTTAAGTAAGGATTATTAACTTAGGATACCTTATGGAAAAAAATTGCCTCCAAAGGACAAACACAGAAATTGTAGTTACTTATCGATAGTGCTTCAAAGTAATAACTACATCACTACCGGACGCACACATGAACAAATACAAATTGGTTTTACATTTTCCAGCTGTCAGTTGTACTACTCTACTCGTAGTATTCACTAAATCTATGGTAAGGAGGATTTTACAACAGCATTGTAAGCGTTCTAAGCTCCCTTATGATATAGCAAGCAAGAGCTTTATCAAAGAACGTCAAAGCCGACAATTAACAAAAGTAATTAGTTATAGCAAATTAATTCCTCCATAGAGTAGTTAACACCGCTGATGTTGTTAAGAACCGGTTACTCGACAGCTATTGTCTTGTCAGTCACACCGACTGTTACTTTAATGACAGTGACCTTAAAACAGAACCTAAAATGACATAATATGCATACTTAAACTCCGTTTTGCTACAATAACTTTAATACATGTCAGATAATACTCAATCGGTTCCCAATACAAAAAAAAAACTTCTGTATTTTAGGTTATTTTTGATTATTCATCCTTATTTTAAAGCTAAACATTGTGTAATTCATTAAAAGTATTTTTAAATGTTTGCCTTTACTGACTAACATTGGTTTGATAACCGGCTTCTCCAAATTGTATTTTTTTATGATCTCAGCTAATTTTGAGATCAGAGCTTAATTCAATAACTCATATTTTTAATCTTATAAAACCAATGTACAGACAATCTAAACTATTAGTTAAGTATAACGTGATAGTTTCCTCTATTAAAACAAGCATAACAACGCCCATTGTCTTGTCAAGAGTTCACGACCTTCGCAAGTTAAACCATATTCGTTTATCAAGATCGGTACAGCGGTAGCGAGCGAAATGCAGTTTGTATCTTAATGGATCATTAGATAAATCTAACAAAAGAAGTGGATTTAATAAGGCACTCAGTGTAATTATAATTCATTTAATTCACACCTTTTGGAGAGCTACTCAGGCTCAGGAATTAGCGGTTCTTCAATTATTGTGTTGAAATAGTAAATAGATTTCTAAGTAAATTTTACATATATTGTTATTTAATTTTGTGCTTTAAAGTAACTGTCCTCCTAACACAGTTGCAACTAACAATCAAACAAATGAAAATGTTGAATTGGCTAGACGACACCACCAATCGTTGACATACTTTTTATTATCTGTCAAAACGGTCTGCCTCCATAGATTTCGTATGGTAATAAATGATTGTGACGTCACGGTCATGTGTCAGAAATCGGAGTCAATTGACCGAATATTTATTGCGTTTTGTGTGTTTAAAAATTGGTTTCTACAGCTTTTCTGAAATATATTGGTTGTATTAACTTCATAGGGGCTATGTTTTTTAAACACCATGTTCTTGACAATATTTAAGATAGGTGTCATCCTCCCAATTCTGTGTGGAATTACTATTACGACCTAAAGCTAGACGCAGACGTTGATAAAACTCCGGTCAAGGCTACGAGGTGTCACTTAGACACGGCTTTAGTAATTAAGAGTTAGGTACTGCACAGACGATCGGACAGTTTTCTGAACAATGATAGCGACAGCGAATGACCATGCCTTCTGTCACTTGTCAGTAGGTTAAAGTGGAACGGAAAATTCAACGCACAAAGAAAGAAAAGGCAAAAGTTTGTGATAATTAATAATTAAGTACCTAACTACTTGTAGCCAAATCCTGCAAGGTGTTTTTCAAACATTGGCAGGTGATTAAAAGTGAACAGTTTTTATTGAAATGATACACTTTTTACGGATTATTTCGCGATTTATTTACATTTTGTTTTAACCTGACGTTTCGGACCCTTTTTAGCGTCCGTGGTCACAAGTAGATTAAGGTGTTAGTTGTCATTACATGGTTAGTTGTCATTAAAAGTGTATCATTTCAATGTCTACTGTTCGCGTAAACCGAAGAAACAAATATGAACAGTTTTTAGTTTATTTAACTTGCTTTTCGATCAATACTTCTGATGCGCAAAAGAGTGGAACTCACTACCTGCGTCAGTGTTTCCCAGCAATTACAACCTAGGAATTTTGAAAGCTAGAGTGAACAGGCATCTTCTAGGTGAGCTCGCTCTATCGTAGACTCAGTCTTTGCCTCGTTGGGCTTAGTCTTGGGTCAAGAGCAAACCTATCCCAAATTAAAAAAAATACAGCACTATAGCAGAGTCCTACTTAGTCATAAGTTTTTTTACCAAGCGTCTTAGCGACTACTATGTAAGCTAATATCCGTAGATTCGGATCTAATCATGCCATCTTCCCCTGTCTCTGTTGAGTTAAAAATACGTACGACGTGTGACGCAGTAGATGACGCAATGTTTTGACTGTATGGAACGAGTATTCATCCTTGTTCGACTATCAATCTCAGTGAATCGGTCAGCTGACTTTTCTCTGCCGTCTGCGCACAGCCTTAGGTGTTTTTTAAAGGTAAAATTATATTTAATTAGAAGATGTAGTTAAGCTAAGCACTGGTGGCGTTAGAAATAATTGTATGTTTTTTTATGTATTGTTTATTATCTTATTTAGCTAGTTAGCTCAATAACTTCTGTAAGAATTTTGAAGCGTGATATGCTGCTATCTTACGTGACCATTGCCTGATCTCTCTCCGGTCATGTCGGATTGCCGTGTCACTAAATTTTGCCAGTTAAGGAACAGAGAGTGCACCTGTGTATTGCGCTCACACTTGTGCACTATAAAATATCTCCCGTGTAGACGGCTGGTCTCTGTTGAGAATGGCGGCTGTGGTCATTTTATTCACATGACCATAATATTGTACTGTGCTATGTCATAAGTACTTTTGTTAGCTGCACGACGTTCAAGATATATAATTTTTACTCACTGTGTTGACTCTAAGTACAGAGGGGTGAGCACGAACTTTAACGTAACGTAATCAACTGACTAAACAGTCCAAATGTCAAATACTGACAGTCTACCCAAAAATATTGACAAGTTAGGATTGACGATAGGTAAACGCTACGAATACGTTACGTTAGTTGTTCGTGCTCAACCCACAGAGTGAAGTGAAGACAATACTTTGACAAGGTATTGTACTTTTGAGAAAAGAAAACGATCGCGGAAACAGACGTAATGTTGTTTCTACTATTTGTAAGTTATTGGTACCTTACTCTCACCTTCAGACGTTTATGGTCAAGCACTTAAATTTGTATTGTTCATGAATTGATCAATGATTAATAACTTTCAGATGCAAAGACACGATAGACAGCAGTGAAAATTTTTAGTGTTACGATATTTTGAGAGCGTTAAATATTTATCCGCTTAGTTCCTGATAGAAAGGCTAGATAGGAGATCCACTCACTGCCACTAGGTACTTATCAATAATGATGAGACGATAATTCAGTAAGAGATCCAATGGACATTTGTTTAGAGCAGTGTAAATCGCAATCGTGCTTTTGACCAGGATTTTTTTTCTTCCTTGGCTAATCTAAATATATAAAACTCAAAGGGGACTGACTGACTGACATAGGCATATTATGACTTAGGCATCCGCTAAGAAAGGACCTTGAGAAATTCTACCCCAAGGGGATGAAAGTTTGTATAAAACTTTGTCAATTTTAAACTGACCGTGCTGACACTTTGCATGTATATAGCCACTATAAGTAGGTATCCCCTTAGATCGTATTTTGATAAATTCCACCCCTACAAGTTTAAAATAGATTGCGTTAAATAGTATGAAATTTGTTGGCAAATAACTTAAGTCCACGAGAATGCAGTTTTATAGTTAATTTATTCAAAAAATATATACATATGTTGTTGTAATCCTAATAAATAAATAGTAATATAACATATATTTAAAATGATTAACTTACCGGGAATCGCTTAACCCATTAAAACGTTATCACGGTAGAAAAAAGTGAGTGGGTGCTTTTAAACCTTGTTCTCGACCTCTTAATAGTTCTTACAGTTCAAAACTCAAAGTGAACTAAGTACAACAAGGATTACGATAATAAAGCGCTTCTTAAAGCTGTTGTTTGTTAACTTTTAAGGTCTCAGGAACAAACAATTACGTTTCCCTCGCTCTACCGTCTTCATGTTGCGCGCGCGCAGCAAGAAAGGAAAAGCGAACAAAGCAACGGTCACGTTCACACGACTGTCAAAATAACGTGTGCCTTTTTATTTTATTTGTATGTTATAAGTTTAACATTCACTCGGATCGTAACTAGAGTGAAGAGTCATTGACAGGTCGGCTGTCTTCTATGTTCGAACTGTAAACTCGACCGCAATCATGTGGTTCAAAAATATATATCTGATCCCAAGGAAAATAAATATGGTGTTCCTCAGGGCAGCGTATTAGGGCCATTGTTATTTTTTACCTACGTCAATAATCTTCTGGACATAATTGAACGTAAATATTTGCTTTTCGCAGATGGCAGATCAGTAATAGTTACGACAGATAAAAAATGACATTAAATAATTATATAAATGACATAAATAACACTGTGAAAACAATAATAGAATGGTTTATAAATAATATTCTAATAATAAATGTTGACAAAACTTATTTTATTATTTTAATGACCCTTTCCTACCAGACAATGAATATTAATTTTGAAGCACACAAGCTAAAATTTACAAATGTGATAAAATATTTATTTCATAGTGGAAACAAGCCTACTGTCGGCGCGACTCGAGACTATAGGCGATTCAACCGCGTTCATTGTTTGACACGCTGTCTGTCTCGACTCGTGGCGATAGTACGCTCAGGTGTGCCCTGAGTCTAAAGCTTTAGCACTACTGTGAACCTCTCATAAGATGAAATGGATATTCGAAGCATATTTTTGCATTATTTATGAATTGCGTTTAAATAACTTGTTCAAATAAGTTTGCATATCTTGTTAATATGCATGCAAATGTTATAAAAATCTCTTATTTGTCAAGGTCGGTCATTGATATCCGAACCGCTTCTTTCTATTTTAGAGATTTGCAAACGTATTTGCACCACTTAGGTAGATTATAGTTCTTGGAAAACTTGACCTGGATAATATGGTCCTAGTACAAGTGATAAAGTATACAGTACTCACGGGAAAATAGAGTTTTTTCGCTAGACAATTTTGAAATCAGTAAGAGGCCTACGTTTAACAGTGGAAATCATAATCAGCTGTTTAAAGATAAATAGGTGATGGGAAATAGGACGATGACAAAGAATACCCATATATTCTATGACACCTCCCCCTTCCCCGCCGCCCACGCGTAGATTAGATATGGTGGTCTGCGGTTAGTCTTAGAATTCTACCTTTGATCATGATGATATGATAGTTACCACCGGCATATGCCTGCGCCGTTGCTGTGCAAAATGTAAACGATCAAACAAAAATAACTATGTATTAATAAATTCGTGCAAGGGCAAACACCTGTGTTAGTCGATTATTAAAAACAATGAGATAGAGATCCTCTAAAATTAAAACACACTTAAAGAAAAATGGACTGCCACAGGCCGGACACGAACCCGTACCTCTCGCCAACCGGGCAATTGCTTTCCCAATTGAGCTACAATGACACTTACTCATCGGTCCGATTTTTTTTAAGTGCTCCTTAGGCTACAGCCAGCCATGAGTCGTCAAAGTTGTGGTTGGATACCTACAACATTCGAATGAAACACCTTTCCAGCTCTTTAACAATCGGTTAAGATGAATCAGCTTATTTATTATGTTACTTTATTTTTTAGCATTAACAATGAAAATTTCTTTAAATTGTGAAATTTAAACACTCTTCAAGAAAAATGGAAAGCTTTTTAGTGGCAAACATTCAAGTAACTGAATGAGAACCTCATTGTCTAACTAAAACATTATCTACTTGCCGAGATGTACCATATAATGAACAATAATTCATTTCTGTCCATGTAGACGCTGCCATTCACAGTCCTTTTTTAATTTTGAAGTTTAAGCGATAAAATCATCGTTTCAATGTTTTTAGAACAAAATGTTTAATGTAGAGGACTTGCCGATTGCATTTTCCTTATGGCGCTAGTTCGGACCAGTCTGTCTTATGATATTTGCAGTAAACACCGCATATTAGTTCTAAGGGCGACATTATTCCACGTCAGACTATAATAGCCAATTTATGGACACAAATAAGGTTAACTACGGCTATATTAATTTGAATCGTATTTGAATATGACTGTGGTACAGTATTGAATGCGAATTGATTGGCTGCCAAGATAGAGACGGCGCAACAGAAAATTAATGGTTGAGCTAGATAGTGGATTATGCACAGCGAAAGATATAGCGAGAAAGGTTTTTTTTGGACTAAATAGACTTTGAAGGAAAAATTTTAGTGGAAAAGTAACACCACAACATGATGAAATGATTGATGTTAAACACTGACATCTGACAGCTTTTTAGATGCTTCAAGTAAATAATACCTATATTCAGTTCTGTTCATACGATGTTAATGACTACCTCGTTGGTGTAGTGGCAAAGTTTCTGCCTTACATCCGAGAGGTCCTGGGTTCGAATCCCAGGTCGAGCCAAAATTGTTTCTGAGATTTTCTGTCAAGAATTTCTCAAAAACAGCTCGGAGTCGGGAAAGTTGGCGGTGCTACACCCCCTTGCTTTGGAAAGCACGTTAAGCCGTCGGTCCTGCGCGTGATCTCTCTCCGGTCATGTCGGATTGCTGTCTCACCGAACTTTAAGAGTGATGGAACAGTGAGTGCACTTGTGTATTACGCTCACACTAATGCACTATAATATCTCCTGCGTAGTTGGCTGATCTCTGTTGAGATTGGCCGCCGTGGTCGAAATCGGGCAGGAGGACTATTATATTCAGTCCTGTTCATACTATATGTATTCGCAAAGTATTTTAACTAAAGTAAATTGATATTAATTTTCAAGTTTAAGTAACGGTGTTTTACTTTTGTTACAGGTAAAGTTTTTTCCGTACTTCATGCTTTGTCGCGCTAAAAGCGTGCTGTAAGTAATACCTTAATTTCGTAGGTTTACCATAAAGGCCCAAGGCACACCTGTGGATTACTGTCGCCATGACTGGCAACTGTCAGTGATGTGACCGCGGCGATTGGTTGTCAGTCGCGACTCGCACCGTCAGTATACCGTAGGTGTGCGCTGGCGGAAACTGACGGATCATCTTCACACGGCTAGGCCTTTGGCTATCCGTGTTGACCTTTAAAAATCTATTATCCGATCACTGGCTCTTTATTTCCCCGTTAATGTCAGATGTGTCAGCTCTGAAATTATCTACTGAATGAATCTTTACATGTTTATTCGTACAAATTGATGCAACTTTGCTATTTCGCGTTTCGTTTATCGTGAGATACTGTGACGTTAATGCCGATGGATATTGGTGTTCCTTAATTTGCCAATTCACGTGAACTAGCAATAGTTTCAAGTACTGTAGATTTCACATGACTCTTTTGGACTTCAATCAGTCAAAGTATGAAGTTTCAAAAGACTACATTTCTTATTATAGATAATGTGAGCTTTGATTGGTAATATTTTTATCTCCTGCATTTTATTTTTGACATACCGTTGCTTAACGCACGTGTTGGTGTTAGTGTTAAACGTATAAAATGTGAAACTATAAGTACTTACTTTAACTGCTGGAAAGCAGCTGTATGAGTTATAACATAAACAACAACGCATCGTGAGAACTAGTTCCACTTTGCCATGGTAAAGTTTAAATTATAATAAATATATATTTTTAGAACTAAAAGAGGTTGAGATTACTTGAGCTGTGTATGTCTTCATAATGCGCTTCCACCTGCAGCCTTATTGCCTCTTTCATCAGGTGTAACGAGCTAAACCGTTGTCGATATTTAAGAAGAACACTATTGGCACCAAATAAGTCTACCTTTGCCCGAAAACGAAGAAAACTTGAGCTCATTCAAAGCGAAAGTCAATAGGCACCTTCTGGGTAAGCTCGCTACATCGTCGACATCTTATTTACCTCTAAGAGGGAGAATGATGTCAAGAGCGAAACCTTATTAATAAAAAAAACGCTCCAAAATCTTCACAGCGTGCTCTATTAACATTCATAGTCCACCTCCACAAAGAATTATACTGTAAAATATGGCCTCAAGAGGTCATCGTGGTATGAAAGTTGGGCATAACATAACTCGTCAAGCGATGAATTATAATGTACTTGCGACACCTTTGATCCAAATGTCTAGAGATCTAGACAGTCGGCTGAATGTTTAAGTTAAGAATAGTTAGAAATTTGATTTGAATGTTATATTTAGTTATAGAGCTTAAAGTATTTATTTTTGACGACCGCTTGGTGCAGTGGTCCACAGGTCGGACTTCTAAAAAACCAAGCGTCGCGGGTTCGATCCCCGCACAGTACAAGCATAAGTGTGCATGAACATGTGTGTTTGTACTGGTCTGGGTGTTTTCTATGTATAATATGTATTTATTTACAAAAAAAAAGTATTTAAGTATGTTATTCCGTTGTCTAGTACCCATACCACAAGCCTCGTAGCTTAATTTGGGACTAGAGAATTGGTGTAATTGTCGTGAAATATTTATTTATTTATTTTGTACGTAAATAACTTCAGTTAAATTGTTTGTTTTTCCCTTTTACTTTATGTGCACCGCCTGATTTTTTTCTGCTTGGCCCTATAGTCAACTGGTAGAGAATGCCTTTGGCATTAAGACCACCATTGTACACATGTTTGTGCAGAACTTAAATAAATAAATATTACCATTAATTCGGGTTCGATCCCCGCACTGTACAAACATTTGTGTTCATTAACATGTCTGATTGTACTGGTCTAGGTGTTATATATATGTATTTATTTAGGTTTATTTGTAATACCACAGTTGATTCCGATATTTGTAACACAACACAAATGCGCTTAAGGTACTTACCACAGAATTGGATCAAAGTATGTGATGTTGTTTTAAAAAAAATACAATTGATTAATAATCATAATCACAATTAATTAATAACTTAGATCCGCTCTTAACCACCCAAACTGGGTTATCTTCTTGAATCCTAGACGGCTAATACAAGACGCCATAAAAATAAAATATCTATAGCTTTATCTATCGTGGATTGAATTACAGTTGTGTCTTTTAGGCCTGCGTAACATATATTTTTTATTTTTTATACCTATTCCAATCACGCACATAAATTTACAAGTGTTGTAATAGACAAATTTCCATTTAAAAGCGACACAATAAAACACGAATGGCTGTAACTTGGTCGAGAAAGCGTAAGTATTGCGATCAGTATGCAGCGGGGTAGCCCTTCACTTTGCCATGTGAGTCAGCGGCCGCTTTGTGTAAATATACCTGTTATACTTAAATAGCAACACTTGTCAAATGCCATATGAAAAAAACATGCATATCATTAAGTTGTATGTCCGCGTAAGCGCAGATACTCGTAAATAAGTCGAAATGCTTAACAATCACCTAACACCTAAACAATTAAATAGTTATTATTTTGAACCAGGTGATAAGTTATCATTGGGTGTGGTACCGAATAGCTCATTGATATAAAACGTCTAGTAAAGTTTTTATCGGTGATGTAGTAATTTGTTTCTACAATAATCATCTCATCAGTTGAGACCGTCACCCTATCTTTATACGTCCCACTGCTGGGCACAGGCCTCACCTCAACTGTGAGGTGGTATGAGCCATACACCACCACGCGGGCTCAGTACAGATTGCTGCTCCACCAATATGTGTGTAATGTATGTAATGGGTTTGTAAGATAAGTGACCACCCTTACTGTAAGATGTTATTAAGCCGACTATCAATCTATCTATTCTACAATAATTCTCCTTTTTAAATCGTACAAAATAACATGCAACATTTCCTTAAGACCATTCATACTAATACCTGAACCTGAAGTGAAAAGATAACACTCTGCATCGTTTTCAAAGTATAAATTGATTCATAAGTCCCCGCGGAACTTTAGAAACCTTAATTGCAGGAAGAAAGTGCTTAGAGTGTAAGCCTCTGGCAACATTTACTCGGTTCCAGCATAATGACCGACAGGGTTGTTAGTGTGAATATTAGCTTTTCTACCATTAATTTGCTAGGCTATAATTTTGATTCCTATTCTACCGAGGTAGTGTTTGCTAGTTCAACCTGTGGTTCCACAGTGTATGGTATGGCTCTTGTTGACAACTAATTGTCGCTAGATAAACTTAAATGACTAATTGGTCAAATTGGTATTGTTTACTGGTAATACTTTCGTTTTTTTAACTAGGTGGTTTATTTATTTAAGTTTTATTGCATAACAAAACTGTACTAAAAGTGGACTTACGCAGTAGGGCATTCTATACCAGTCATACTTTTGGACTAAGTAGAAGTGATTAGTGGGCGGTAAATAAAGGAGTAATGACAAAAATAATAATAGCAATAATATGAAAAAATAAAATATACAATACTTTATTTAAGAATACATAATTATAAATACACATAATAGATACAAATATACACTAAATATGACGAACTGTTTAAGAAAGATCTGTGACGATTGCGATAAAGTAATAAAGTTGGTGTGAATGAGTCTCTTAAATGATAGTTTGCTTGGAGCTTGTTTTATATTTTCGGGAAGACTTCGGTTTTTTTTCCTTTTTGGTTCTTTGCGACTTCTTCATGAAGAAAGATGACTGCAACTTTTATTTAATCCCTATTTCATCTTTTTCTCACTTACTCAGATTACACTACACTACACTTACATAACAAATCCGACGAACAAAAGATTTAAAGATCGTGTTATCCGTTGTTTGGAGTCAAAAGTGTTAGTCAACTTTTCATGTAAATGTGTAAGAGTTAAAATTGTAGATGGATATAAATATATTCAAATAAAGCGCAACTCTCGCTCACAGTATAATTACAAGGCGTGCCAGACATGAATGCATCGCTTTCAGAGAAATTGCACTAATGACGAAACCTACACGCGCTGACATTTACCTTCTATGGGACTAGTTTTGGATGATCAGGTTACAATTAATGTGACCGCAAGAGCCGCATCGTCGGTGCATTTTTGGCAATCTGGTGTTGAAATATTGGTTAGGTGCCGTAAACGAGTGATTTTATTAACTTTATCGCATACGGTTCTACTTGCATCACTCATCGGCAGCCACATAAGAATACAACATTTATTTTGATTTTCCACGACTGTGGGGTGAGCACGAACAACTATCGTAACGAATTCGTAGCGTTTACCTATCGTTAACTTGTCAATTTGTATGGAGTAACTGACAGTTTTTGACGTTTGGACGACACGAATACGTTACGATAATGTTCATGCTCACCCCACGGTTGTAGAGTTGACGACAAAAATAAAAATACGGCAGTTTGACCACAGTTTTTGGAGTTAATATACGACAAACCTATACTTTTCTGTTACTGAAAAAAGAAAACCCATTTTCGTTTACCTAGCATATTGATCATCTAGTTCAAGCGTAGTATGTCTCGAGTAGAGTTCTTGCCGGTCATTACGAAGTAAAATACTGTTCTCTTGTGTATCTTAAATCAACAAAATCCTGTTTAGTTTTAAGTTCTCACCGGAAGTGTTCGATTATTGTTCTAGCTTTATGTATTACCCAATTTTATCTCTTAGTCTATGTTTAGTTTCTTTTATCATTATATCCAAAGTAAATTTTGTTCTCTCCGTCACCACTAGATGGCGCTGTTGTCAGTTGAATCACGGCATAATCCGAATTTTTCTTTTTAACTTAAAGTAAGGCCTGTCACAGTCTAATCGAGTCCTCTAATACAGTGTAGTGGTATGTAAATAAATTCAAGTGATAAAGTGAGTGTTTCAATGACCACCAAATGGTCCTTCGAGCCGGATGAACTGTAAGTAAAGTGCAAGTGAACAAGAACACAGTGTAAATATAAACAGTGCGTCAAACAGACTTGTGATTATTCGTGTGAATTGTGGATTTGGACTTAGCGTATCACGTGAATCTAAAAACACTTAGAATAATTAGTGCGAAAAAACACTTAGAAAATTTTCGAGTAAAAAACACTTAGAAAAATTTTGTGGTAAAAAGACTTTGAAAATTTTAATCAGTTTAACATAACATGAACTTGGTGAATTTGAACTTTGAATTATAGTGCATTGACAAACATTTAGTACCTACCTGCTTTGGAATAGTGATATTTATCTAAAATAAACTTTACTTATCAATTATTATCCTGAATATTGTTCAATATGGCGGATCAACTTGCAAAACAACACATAGCTATTATGATTCAGAATTCAACTAAAATTGAGAAGTTACACACAAATACGAAGAAAAGTTCTAAAGATAAACGAACTAGAGGGTTTGTTGACACGCGAATGGAGACGTTACTTGATTATTGGACTTGTTACACAAAAAGTTATGATTTACTTACGGTTTCGGTAGACAACGAGATATTAAAAACAGAATATGATTTCGATATTGTTGGTAATTTTGAAAAAACTGAGGAGCATTATTTGGATTTGAAGACTTGGCTAAAGGATAGATTTTATGATGTTACACCAACCCAAATTGAATATTCAAAATCTGACACGACATCAGAACTTCCTAAATTAAGACCTAAGCTTCCACCTATCGCTATACCACAATTTTCTGGTGATTATAATCAGTGGATGAGCTTCAGAGATATATTCCTTTCTTTGATACATTCTGATGACCGCTTATCTAAAATTGAAAAACACCATTATTTAAAATCTAGTTTGACCGGAGAAGCTGAACAGTTACTTAAAAATTATTCTTTAACTGAGGCAAACTATGATGATGCATGGAAAAAATTGAATGAAAGATATGAGAATAAGCGAGTGATTGTGAATAACATTCTTAGTAGATTTTTAACTCAGAAGAAACTAACAACCGAATCTGCAAAAGGAATTAAAGATTTATTAGACACAACTAGCCAATGTCTCTCATCTCTAAAAAATTTGAAGATTGATTCCTGGAATGCAATAGTCGTTCATATTCTGGTCTCAAAGTTAGACATTGAATCTCACAAACTTTGGGAACAGTCGTTAGCTAATTCAACAAACATTCCCACATATGACGAACTAAACAGCTTTCTAGAGAAACGATTTCGAACAATGGAAATGGTCAATCTTTCACAACCTCGAGAAGTATATAGAAAAGATGCACAAAAATTTAATCAAAACGCTCCAAAACCAACTACCGTTAAAGGTTTTGCTACTGAAGTTGAAAGCACTTGTACTTACTGCTCACAGAATCATTACGTTTGCCACTGCAAAGAGTTTTCTGCTTTGTCAGTTTCTGATCGTCAAGATTTTATAAAGAAGAACAACATATGTTTCAATTGTTTAGTGAAAGGTCATTCCGTGTTTAATTGTAGACAGAGCACAAACTGTAAAAAATGCGGACGTCGACATCATACATTACTACATTTCACAACCTTTCCTAAGAACCACACTGAAGCTGATGAAGCCAAAAGGGAAGAAACTATATCAAGGGAGAATGCCTCTGCACCTGGCGCTTCCTGTAATGTCAGTGTTAACTTGAAGTCTGAAACAAATGATGACATGGTTATATTGGCTACAGCTGAAATAAATGTTGAGTCCAAGAAAAGAGGTACTACCTATAAATTAAGAGCACTTGTTGATCAGGGCTCACAGGGCTCTTTCATCACTGAAGCCGCAGCGCAATTATTGAATCTTGATCGCACTCCCGTTATTGGCAGAATTTCTGGTATATCAAACTCATCAGTGGTAACTACAAAATATATGGTCAAACTCACAATACATACCAAAGAAAGCCAAGCCTCCACATTTGAAGTGAATGCTTATGTCCTGGGGAGGCTCACTTCATTGTTGCCGTCGCGCAAATTCCCACAAAATACCTGGCCCTCTTACATGGAGTTGGATCTAGCCGATCCCAACTATAACACACCAGGATCCGTGGACGTGCTGCTTGGTGCTGAAGTTCACGCTTACATACTATTACAAGGACTACACAAGTATAATTCTCTGATTGCCCTTAACTCGCGTCTTGGTTGGCTAATCTCCGGCAAGACTTTACAAACTGGTTCTGAAACACAAAAACACAATATGATCGTGGCCCACACTAAACTCGAAGCAGATCAGTTACTCAAGCAATTCTGGGAAATAGAAGAGAACTTACCTCACAAAAAACCGATGACTAAATTAGAATCACAATGCGAAGAACATTTTAAAACTACACACAGACGCAATGATGACGGACGTTACATTGTGTGCTTACCGTTTAAGGATGACCCTCCCACAAGTCTCGGTGATGTCAAACCTCAAGCTGTCAGTCGCTTACAACATATGGAGAAACGTTTCACACGTAACGCTGACTTTAAGCAAGAGTATCACAAATTTATGGAACAATACGAATCAGAAGGTCATATGGTTGTGGTACCTGAAAATGAAAAGAAAACAAAGAAAATACACTACTTACCTCACCATGCTGTCCTTCGACCGTCGAGCTTGAGCACGAAGTTACGAGTAGTCTTCGACGGAAGTGCTACACCTGAAAAAGGAAAATCGTTAAATGAAGAACTTTTGATTGGTTATCCATTACAACAAGACGTTAGAGATCTAATAACACGATGGAGACAACATAAGTTTTGTTTAGTCGCTGACATTCAAAAAATGTATCGGCAGATCTTAGTGTCTAAAGATGATGTGGATTACCAGAGAATACTATGGCGAGAATCTGCAGCACAACCGATAGAAGAATACAGACTACTTACCGTGACGTATGGATTGTCATGTGCTCCATACTTGGCTATCCGCACACTTCACCAGCTGGCAGAAGATGAAAAACATGATTTTCCTGTAGAAGCAGAAATATTGAAGAATGACTTGTACATGGACGACTTAATGACGGGTGCGTCCAATGAAGAAAATGCTATAAATTTGCAAAAAAGACTTACCGAATTGTTGTCTCGTGGTGGTTTCCCGTTGCACAAATGGGCATCTAACTGTCAATCAGTGTTATCACAAATTCCTGATCATGATAAAGAATCACAAAACACAATAAATATAAAGGTTGAAGACACTCTCAAAACCTTAGGCATAACATGGAACCCACAAACTGATAATTTTGAATTAAATATAAATATGAATGTCACTGATAATGTCTTCACAAAACGAAATGTACTATCAACGATTGCGAAAACCTTCGACCCACTAGGTTGGCTAACACCTGAAATAATCTTACTTAAAATTTTCATGCAGAAGTTGTGGTTAGCTGGCTTATCTTGGCACGAAGAGCTTCCTGATGATCTTAAAAATGAATGGATTACTTACCTTGATCGTTTTACGCACTCTGAAACCATTCAGTTCCCACGATGGTTTGGAGTTTCTGACGTCACAAGTAGACGGGAACTGCATGGATTCAGTGATGCTTCCTGTGCTGCTTATGCTGGAGTGGTGTATCTCAGGGTTTGGGAAAATGATGATGTTAAAATTTCTTTGGTTATGGCCAAATCTAAAGTTGCACCAGTTAAACAAATTTCACTTCCCCGTCTCGAACTCTGCGGTGCAGTTCTCTTGGCAAAAATGATTCAACATGTAAAAACTTTACTAAACATCTCTGATGAAAATGTGTATGCATGGACGGATTCGACCATAGTTCTGGCCTGGCTGCGTAAGACACCAAATACATGGACCACATTTGTTGCGAACCGTACTTCAGAGATTTTGACACTCACAAATAGTAATCAATGGAATCATGTTAGTTCAGCGAATAATCCAGCTGATCTAGGCTCCCGTGGGGTATACCCATCCGATTTACAGCAATCAGAGCTATGGTGGAATGGCCCACAATTCTTAAAAAATGTCGATGTTATTGATAATTCTGATAAGGCTGTTCCTAACACAGATTTGGAAATGAAAGTTAAAACTAAAGTACAAGCTAATGTTAATGTTCTTGAAAGTGATGATGTGATATCTTACCTGAAACGATATTCAACTCTTTCGAAACTGTTACGTGTTACTGCTTATTGTTTACGTTTCATTAACTTGTGTAAACTTAAAATCAATGGAAAATCGTTTGATAAACCCGCTCACCTGAGTAAAATTGAACTTAATGAAGCACTAAACGGATGCATTAAAATGTCACAATCAGTTACCTTCGGTGATGAAATTTCTCGCTTGTCACGTGGTGAGCGAGTTCATCAATCGAGCAAACTACATGTTCTTAACCCATATCTTGATGATAAAGGTATTATTCGTGTCGGTGGTCGACTTACCAATGCAGAGATTCCAGATACGATGAAAAACCCTATTATTTTAAGTAACAATTGCAATTTATCTAAACTTATTGTTTTGAACGCTCATTTGAAAACTCTGCATGGAGGTCATCAACTTACTTTAAACTACATAAGACAAACATTCTGGATAATCAGAGTAAAAAACATTGTTAAAACTATTGTGACTAAATGTATACCATGTTTTAAACACAGGGCTAATCCTTCTGTACCGTTTATGGCAAATCTTCCTAAATTTCGTGTCAAACCAAGTCGTCCATTTTTAACTAGCGGAGTAGATTTTGCCGGACCGTTTATAATGAAATTGTACCCTGGTAGATGCAAAAGGACCTGTAAGGTATATGTTTGTTTGTTTGTGTGTACCGTAACAAAAGCCATTCATCTGGAATTGGTCACAGATCTTACATCAGCTGCTTTTATAGCTGCTTTTCGACGCTTCACTGCACGCCGTGGTCACTGTAAAGAAATTTGGAGTGATCATGGTACCAATTTTGTAGGCGCAGCCCGTGAATTAGACCTTGCCTTTAAGGATGCAAAGTCTGCAGTTGTTTCTGAAATCGCGGAACTGCTAGCTAATGACAGTACACACTGGAACTTTATACCACCAAGTTCTCCTCATTTCGGCGGGCTGTGGGAATCTGGAGTAAAGAGCGTAAAGGGACACTTAAAACGCGTGATTGGGCTAACCTTACTGACTTACGAAGAGTTTTCTACTGTTTTAACCCAAGTTGAGGCTTGTATCAACTCTCGTCCACTTACCCTTGTTAATTCTACCATTGATGAGCCTCCTTTAACGCCTGGACACTTCCTGGTAGGAGAACCATTAATAGGAGTACCAGAACCGTCTTTGGTTGATGAAAATCTCAGCCCTTTGAACCGGTGGCACATTATTCAACGTATGGTGCAGTGCTTGTGGCAACGATGGCAAAATGAATATTTGACCATGTTGCAACATCGTTATAAATGGAACAAGGATCAGCCGGAACTAGCCACAGGTACTGTTGTGTTAATAAAAGATGAAAGACTTCCCCCTGGAAAGTGGCTTTTGGGACGAATCGTAAAGAAACACCCAGGCGCTGATGGAGTAACAAGAGTTGTAACATTGCAATACAAGGATCGCATTTTTCAAAGGCCGATTGCTAAGTTATGTCCTTTGCCCCTGGATGGTTCCAACTAGTTTTAAGTTTTTTTATTACATATAATTTTTGATTGTATTCACCTTTTTAAAGGACTGTAATCGTCCTTGGGCGGCGGAATGTTTAGTTTCTTTTATCATTATATCCAAAGTAAATTTTGTTCTCTCCGTCACCACTAGATGGCGCTGTTGTCAGTTGAATCACGGCATAATCCGAATTTTTCTTTTTAACTTAAAGTAAGGCCTGTCACAGTCTAATCGAGTCCTCTAATACAGTGTAGTGGTATGTAAATAAATTCAAGTGATAAAGTGAGTGTTTCAATGACCACCAGTCTACATAACATGATGTAATGATTTCATAACACTGGTTAAGATCCTTTCATTTTATTCCTTTTTGCATTGAATGCAGCCAAAAGCTCATAGAAGATGTACTAGTTTCGCAAGGTATGACCTAATGTGTTGTGACCAGTCACTTTGATGTAGAATAGTACATTACTTTATGACTTTCAACTGTGTAATGTTTAATAAGGAACTTGGATTTTATTGTTTTATGTCACAACCCTTTTCGATCCAAACTTTGATCACAAATATTTAAAACCAGCGGACCCGGGTAGTTGTCCTGCCCTTTCCTTTTTTTTTAAATTTTCTTATATTATTTTAAACATTTCCTGGACTTCCACGAGACTAAAATTATTAGTTCAGCCGTTCTCGAGTTTAAGCGAGACTAACGAACAGCAATTCATTGTTTCAAATAAGACTAGCGGACCCGGCAGATGTCGTCCTGCCCGTTGGTTTTTTTTAACACGCTTTTATTAGTATAGGTTGTAGGTGTATGTATGTATGTATGTATGTATGTATGAATGAATGTATGTTACGGAATTTTTGAGCTCAATTTTCACTAACTTCCAGAAATCAAATTAATTTCAAACTTTGCACACGTATTAAGTACCGATGACAATGCAATAATTTGATAAGAATTTTCCATTATCCGTAATAATTAAAAAAATAAAAATAAATAATAGTTAAAAAAACTAAAAAAACAACGCTTATCTTGCTAACTAATAAAGAGAAAATAATTTCTAAGTACCTACACGGAATTTATATTACAGTAGAGTAAAAAGCGTGGGGTGCTTGGTATAGTAGTATGTGAAAATCATCCTATTATTGGCAACTATAAAAAGAGAAGTATGAAAACGTCGCGACATAAAGTGCACCCCACGCTTTTTACTCTACTGTAATATAAATTCCGTGTCCTCAGAAATTATTTTCTCTTTTTTAGTTAGCAATAAAAGCGTGTTTTTTTAGTTTTTTAAACTATTTTTTAATTATTACGGATGATGGAAAATTCTTATCAAATTATTGCATTGTCATCGGTACTTAATACGTGTGCGTTAAGCGTGTTTTTTTTTAGTTTTTAAAACATTTTTTCCAACACACCTCCAATACTAGCCATTAAAGGTACATTTTAGGCAGTCAATCACATTTCTTCATGATTATAGAATGAGCTCTACATAACATACATGTTTATTTTATATTGTTAACAGAGGCGAATCTGTAGCAAATTGTTGCAACTTGACAACCTTGCTTGAATTGAAAGTACCTATACTACCTACAGGCACAGACGACAACACATCGAGCTAGCCATTTGTGTTGCAAAATCGGTCTTATCACAAGTTCATAAGATGCAGCAGAGTTAAACTTTATGTGCTATCGTGTGTACGTGACTTGAAGTCTTTATTAATGTTTTACCTACCTTATAGTGTAAACGACAATCTTAAATAAAAAGATACAATTCAAAATTAAGTTGATGACTAACTAAGATAAAGGGGAAAAAATTGTTGAAACTTCTTTGATCATCGAACACTTTAATTACGAGTAAAGTGATAACGGGCTCATAATATATTCAAATGTCAGCTCTATCCATTATAGTAATACACTTTAGCTATTCTTTCTAGCTAATTGCAAAGACGTTTACACTTTAGAACGAACACAACCTACCTTACAGATGATAGTCTAGACTTGATCGACCTTCATGTCACATATTTGAATTAATTTATTAGCTTTTGATTACAAATGATCTAAGATTCTTGCTAGTTTCGAATATATCAGATACTTAAAAGAACACTTTGATATCTTGACTTTGATACAGATATCAGAATCAACAGTGGTATTACAAATAGACTTAAATAAATACATATAACACCCAGAGCAGTACAAACAGACATGTTCATGCACACGGATGTTTGTACAGTGAAGGGATCGAACCTAACCATCAGAGCTAAAGCAACTCAAAATCTCTGACAAAAATAAGGTTGTTTATCGTGTCTTATCAGTCTGCTTTAGGTCTTTCGACTGTCCAACTGTCCCAAATAAAATGGTATTCCATGCACATTACAACATTGTTGGGTCAAAAGTAAGTAAGTAAGTAATAGTTTATTTGCAAGAATACAGTTTCATTACAGGTGTTACATTCATAATAAACCGGTGTATTCTACCAATAACATGGTGTGCAAATTTAAATCATACGCAATTTTAATCATTTTAAATTAAATTATTGCAATTTATTGCAAGTTATAAATAAAATCCATATGATAAAGAACATTTTATAATTTCTTATCTGTTATAAATTCTGCGATACAATAATAACATTTTTCTACGAGCATGTCTGTCATCTTTGACTTAAATTCCAGAAGATTGAAAATGCCGTCTGGTATTTTGTTACCGATAATATTAAAATTAAATAAAATGTACACTAAAACCAACTAAACAGTCTAAGTTTCACGATATTACCTGCGGTTCACATAACCCAATCTGGCAAATGTTTGTGGGATGAGCACGTGCATTTGTACCTGAGTCACGGGTGCTTAAATATATAATGGGTGCATAAATGTATTTAACTATTTCTATCCGTTATTCTAGCCACCATAGCACAAGCTTACGCTTAGTTTGGGTCTAGGTAATTGGTGTGTTCGTTGAAACAATAAAAAAAAACAATCACAAAAAATGTATGTATATATATTTACTATTTAATAGCGAGGATGATACCATTAGGGAATGTAGGTCGGCCCGGTCACGACGACAGGTGAATCGCTATTCGTTGCGCAATCGACAAGCTCAATCGATTATTTAATCGATGTTTTAAGAGTCTAACTGCGATTTTAATCGATTTACCTTGGATCAGGGGTTAAGAATTATCTCATCTGAAATAATAATGATGATGGTTTTCCTATAGTTGTAATAGTAGCGGTGGCGGTGCACCAACCTATAGTGTGACTTAAGGATTAAATATCGAAGAGTTTGATTGAGTGTTGTCAAAATATACGGTGGTTTTGTTCAAATTGAAATAAGATTAAATTCGATTGACCGTGTCATGATGACATATTAAGGCTCAGACCCCACTTGTGGCCCGTCACCTGTCACGTAACTTGTAGACTGTTAGCGATTGGTTGACAAGCTGTCAGAAGCGAGTCGCGGCTACAGAAAGTTGCAAGTTAGGCCATATATATAAACTTTATAAACATTTATACGTGTACTATCATACAAGTTAATGCCTTCAAAAGGAATATTGCTTGATTGATGCGATTAACCTTGTTGTGCCATCTTGTTAGAGTTTTACAACGTTAATGCAATTATGGTATTAAATTTTGAAACTAGCCCAGGGACCATGTAAGTATTTTCCAATTACTAAACAACTGTTTTGTTGGGGTTATGTTGATAACTTAAATGGTCGTAAACACTATATATATTACCCAAAATAGAAGGAAGGATATACCATTCAAAAGATGGAGTGACGAAATTATACAAATAGCCGGGAGCTTTTGGTCGAGAAAGGCAAGAGATAGAGACACCTGGCATGGTATTGGAGGAGGTTTTCACAGCCGCGTTAGACGGCCCTTATATTTCACAATAAAGTACATTTCACCAATAAATACTTAATTTAAGTACAAAAACTAACAAATAAGCACAAATTTAATTTCTGTAAGGGATATAATAGATAGTTATACTCGTAGAACACTTTATTGCACACCACAAAAATATATAACAAAATCAACATACAAAGAAAGATGCACAATTAAGAGCGATCTCTTTCAGACAACCTTCAGATTACCGATATTGTTATTTACATACAAACAAAGCTTATAAATGAAAAAATAATACAATATTGGTTAGTTTTTTATATTTGTCATAGCTAGATTTCATGATAGCAGCAATGTCATTATTGAACCACCTAGTGAAAGGATTGTTAAGATCTACGTTAAATGCCTTACATTTTGCAAGAAACAATTTACCAAAATCATTGTTGCAAAAGTCCCGATATCGTTTAATCTATACCATCCGATGTAATGTTATAACAACATAATTGTTCCACCAACTTGATTGTAAGATAAATTGAAATTATTTCTCGTTGCGAAATGGGAATTTTATTTTTAAGTTACAATGTTTTGGAACGGTGAGAAAAGTGAAAGATGCCATTGTTTTTTGGTTTGATGAATCTATTTGAACGGTTTAAAAATTACATGTTTGTTGTACGTAATGTATTGCTGTAATGTTATGTCAGTTTCGCTCGATAATAAGTGACATAAAATTGAATCAGTCATGCATGCTCACATTAATTGCTAGTTGTGACGATCTTGAAAGCGAGAATGGAATGTGATGAACGACCGAGAATTGGTTTAATTGTTACATTACATCCAAATTTAAACAACGCGACGTGCTGATTTTCCACTTATGCGAACAACCCACCTTCTAAATGTGCATTGCTCAAGAGAGGAACTCGCTCCCTACGTCATAACGTTTAAAGCTAGAGTAAACAGGCATGTTCTAAGTTTAGTAAGCTCGATTCACCGTCCACTCATACTTACCTTGCCTTGTCTGGTTTAGTCCTCCTGCCTACTGACTGACTCGTTGGTGTAGTGGCATAGTTTCTGCCTTACATCCGAGAGGTCGTAGGTTCGAATCCCAGGTCGAGCCAAAATTGTTTCTGAGATTTCCTGTCATGAATTTCTCAAAAGCAGCTCGGAGTCGGGAAGTTGGCGGTGTTACACCCCCGTGCCTCGGAAAGCACGTTAAGCCGTTGGTCCTGCACCTGATCTCTCTCCGGTCATGTCGGATTGCCGTCTCACCGAACTTTGAGAGTGATGGAACAGTGAGTGCACCTGTGTATTGCGCTCACACTTGTGCACTATAATATCTCCTGCGTAGTTGGCTGATCTCTGTTAAGATTGGCCGCCGTGGTCGAAATCAACCAGGAGGACTATTATTATTAGTCCTACAGAGCAAACCCATCTATGATATGAAAATGAATATATTTATAGGCGCAAGTTTCGAGAACGGCTGAACCAATTCGCAAATTCTTGTTTATGGTTCTAACGAAGATTAAAAACCAATGGGCAGGACAACGTCTGCGGGGTCCGCTAGATTCAATTAAAACAAAAATTAAAAATTACACGACCTAACTCCATTGTATACTGGTTGGGTTACTTGGCTTACGATAGAGCTTCAAACTTTTGAAAGTATTGGTTACAGTACACAATAATATTGAACGCTGATAACATCAGTGAAATACGAGTACTTATGTCGGACATTGTCAATGTAACTATTACGAGTACAACTGATTTCCTGGTTGAAAAACTATACAAGTACTTACCAAGATATCGGAAAACGTCTTAAGTGGATACTTAACGACAACGGTCTAAAAAGTGCATAAAGTAAAGTTGTTTATCGGACAGTTACCGCCAGTGCACACATGCGGTATACTGAAGCCTCGACTCGCGGTTGACAGCGTGTCAACAAATATCCGCGGCCAAATTGCTGACAGTCGCGTGTCACGGCGACAAAATGCCGCAGATGTACGCTAGGCCTAAAATAAGCTTGTTGACACGCGTCGTTATCAAATAAGACAAATGATGATGGTTACCATGACAACCTGTGACGAATGTGTAGATCTACACTGATGGGTGCGATTCGTTCTCGTGCGTGCGGGGAAATATTTTATTTCTCGTTCTATCTTATGATCGTGTCGTGATACTAGTGTTAGTTTAGTAACCAGAAGATAATTAATTATCTTTGAACAAAGAAAAAATCAAAGTATTTTCTTTTAAGAAAAAAAGTTTTTTGATCACTCTATCGTTGATTCGTTGGTGAATTTGTAAGACAGAATGCTGAAGATAGAACCTACAGGTTGACCCATTTAGTGCCCATATTTTTTTGGTTATTATAAATAGCTTACCTTGAAAATTATCTAGGTAATAAACTTAATAATAATAGATGAACACAATCCTGTTTAGTATTACTTATACCTTATTTCTGTTCTTCCCAAAAAGTATATAATCAGTTTAATCTTTATCTTTAATCATTGCTCTCTTATCATTGTTTCCACCGAAACTAAATGGATCAAAAACACGGTGATACTGCTAGAAACGGAATGGAAATCTTGCGCAAGATCAGCTGATTGACGTTTCGGTCCACGTGTCCCATTGACTGATGTTTGATTAAGTTTAATTTTGCTTTTCATTGTGATGTTTCAAAGATAACACAAGGTGTTTTATCTTTAAAAAGGTGAGCTGAGAAAGAATTCAAACATTTATTTGTGGACATGGATTTTGGGTCCTGTGAGCTAAATAATGACAATAAAAATCTCTGAGGGCGGATTTGACAAAATTGGAATAAGAATAAATCGTCAAATATCAATCTTTTTCTACGTCACAACACAACGTTAAGTTATTCTCCTGTTGACCAAACAGGAAAGTAAAGAGTGAGTCCACCCTCTAAGTAAAAAGTGAATGAAATAGATTATGTTTAAAGTTTAATTATACTTACGTTCATTTAAGTCACCATAGCGTTTTAATGCAAATCGAGTTAAAGACTGCAGACTGACTCGTTTTGCATTCAAACACAGCCAAACTGGGCCCTCACGCCGCTATTGCAGTTGTCACAAAATCATAATTGAATTGCCCGAATCTGACATCATCTTCTATCAAAATCAGGCAATTCAATTACAATTTCATTATTGGAATAAGGGTTTGAAAAGACAAACGAGTTACAAGTTCCAACCGTCTCTACGACATTTAGCCATAAAAACCAGATCATGCGAGAACATACATAGCACCGTCGACCACCGGCTTGCCTTGTCCTTTCTAGACTTGTGACGTCCAACAACACTTATAATCATTTATGATGTTCTACAAACAAACTTAACTCTTAACAAGTTGTTTTAAGAGCTGGTATTATGTTCAGTGGTGCATGATTTGAAGGTCCAGATGAACTATGCGTGTGACAATAAGATTAATGCTAGTCTATCTGACACTTTACTAAATGCTACTTGCGTGATGAGGAAAGGTCTGTTTAAAGTGGATTGAATGCGGATGTGTGTAGGTTACGTAAATATGTCTGGGAAGAAAGATATTTATATATTGGTTTTACCTATATTTAAGTTTACAGCAGGTAAATGTTTGAAAAAACTTTCGGCCTAATGAACCTTTTCTAAGAAGATACTTTTTCTCTACATACCCAAGTCGCTTAGCACTATTTATTTATTTTATTTATTTAAGCTCTATTGCACAACAAAACTTTGTACAAAAGGTGAACTTAACGCCGTAGGACATTCTCTACCAGTCATACCTTTAGGCTAAGCAGAAGTGATTAGTGGACGATATTATTTAACTGTGTCTGCTCGAAACAATAATTGGAAATCTGGGCTAAAATGGCAATATCATTTAATACTTATATCTAATTGACTGAATTAAATATTCATTAATATCCCATGTATTTCTGTCGTTGCAGGTAATAATCTACAAAGCGAAAAAAAAAGTATTAAAACAAAACTATGGTAAGTTTTACGCGGTTACCAGAGGCTACCGTTGTGTACTTAATGATCAAGATCTGGTTATGTAGGTGCACTAAGGAAGTCCATTCCATGTTGCTCCGCAACGAATGTTTTCAAATTAACTTTAGCCGTGTTGTTGTGTTAAATCTACTGGCGTTTGTTTTCTTTTTTTGACATTAAAAGTATGTGGTGCAGCGGCGTGTAAATAGCCGACTACACGCGGGGAGCTCAATTATGAAAAATTATGTTGATGATTCCTAAGAAACCCACCCTGTGAGAGTTAGAAAAAATGGTTTCGCCGTTAGACCCGAAAACTATTGGCCCACTTACCTTCAGACCAGCTCAGGAACGCCTCACCAAGTCACTGTCCTCACTCAGCTCCCGTCGTGAAACACTTTCACGCACGAGACACAGTAGGTAATCACTGCTGGGTAGTTTCTTTAACTTTATATGTCCATCCCGGGGAAAATTATGCACTTTTCACCAAAATTACGTGAAAAACACGCGCCCGTGATTTCGAAAAGTTTTTGAATGACGCCGATTAGTCGGCGATCGGTGTGTGGAAGCCAAAACTATGGCGCTGATGTCGCCTAGTTCAGCGAATCCAAAAGCGCGGTCCTAATGGCGCGCAGACCAAATAGTTTCAGATACTAACTTATAGAAACCATTTGAAAAGAAATTAATTATTGATAAAGAAAATACCCATTACTTAGGTCTAGTAGAAATAAATATTTAAAGTTAATTTGGGTCACATAATAAGGTGCCCAACCATGCTGCCCGCCTTGGAAGTTCGCAGAACTTTCAAAAGAAGACAAACTGAATGAGTATGGAATTAGAATTATGTTTATTAAATTAATAAAATTATGACTAAATGTTTATGAGTCAAGATAACGTTTTTATTGAGTTGGTATGGGATACAGTTTTACAACCGGACGCTTGAAAACTCCACATTTAGTTTTAACCGTCGCGACACGAACGACTTTATCCGAACCGGGATGAATCTCCGTGATTACGCCTAATGGCCAACTTAAAGGAGGGCAATCATCCTGTCCAACAAGTACGACAGTTCCGGTTTCTATGGGACGGTCAGGAGAAGTCCACTTCTGCCTAACTTGCAGCGTGTGCAGATATTCCAAACGCCACTTTCTCCAGTAAGACTGAACCATGCTATCTAGCAATTGCTTGCGTTGAGTAAGATTAATACGCACGTCTTTTAAATCCACGGCAGGCAAATACTGCAGTGGGCTTGACATTAAAAAATGCGCAGGTGTTATAACTTCTGGTGAAGGATCAGAAGACACAACAGTAAGAGGACGAGAGTTCATAATGCACTCTATCTGTACCAATACTGTCTGCAACTCCTCATAAGTGAGAAGCTGGTTTCCTATCACACGGTGAAGGTGAGTTTTTAAGCTTTTAATATTACCTTCCCAAATCCCACCGAAGTGTGGGCTTCGGGGTGGGATCATTTTCCACTCTATTCGGCGTTTACTAAGCTCCTGCTTTAGAGCAGATTGAAATTCGGAGTCAATCAGCATTTGAAAGATATTGTCCAATTGTGCCTTTGCACCCACAAAATTGGTGCCATTATCGGAGTATAGGCATGAGACAGGGCCACGCCGAGAAATAAACCGCTTAAATGCAGCTAAAAAGGCGTCCGAAGTTAGCTCCGAGACTAACTCGATATGGACGGCCTTAGTTACAAGGCAAACAAATAGGCAGATATATGCCCTCTGCGAATGCTGTCCTCTTCTTCGAGTAAGCGTTATTCGTAGAGGGCCTGCGTAATCAACGCCTGTGTGAACAAAGGCTTTCGCTTCTGACACACGATATGACGGCAGATCTGCCATCATGGGCGTGGAGTGTGATGGATTCACTCGGAAGCAGTAGTTGCATTTCCGTATTCTAGCCCTAACAACAGTCCTGGCGTTCAATATCCAGAAACGTTGGCGCAAAATGGAAATAAGCAGACCTGGGCCTGTATGACAATTCATAACATGAAAATGATCAATTAAAAGATCCACCACAGGGTCATGCTTAGGGAGTAAAAGAGGATGTTTAGCCTCAAATGGCAAGTCTGAATTAGAAAGCCTACCTCCTATGCGCAACAGCCTATCTTCGTCAAGGAACACGAATAAGCTTTGCAGCTTTTTGGAAGGTAGTTTATTTTTATTAAGAGCTTTGATATCTTCTGCAAAGTGAAATCTTTGAACAGAACGAATCACAGCTTTTTCTGCAGTCATAAGATTATTGACAATGCCAGAAGAAGGGGGAACCTTCTTTATAAAACGAAGGATATAAACGACAATCCTAAGAAGCCTATCCCAAGAGGATATACGCTGAGCTAATTCATTAAGGATCAATGGTTCACATTGAACTGTCGCCGTAAGTACCTTCGCCCTGAGTTCAGGCAATTGACCTGCATTGGAAGGAGTAAAGGGTTTTACGGGCCACTCCGAAGGTGGGTTCCGAATCCACGACGGGCCGTTCCACCACAAGTCATGTGACATGAGCTGCGAAGGCAACATACCACGCGAAAGACAATCGCTCGGATTTTCAAACCCGGCGACGTGATAGTAATTTTCAGGAGACAAATTCTCCTGACACTGGGCAACGCGATTGCTAACAAATACAGACCACCGATGCGGTGAAGAATGTATCCATGAAAGAGCGATGGTAGAATCCGAGAACGCGTATGTTCCTGCAATAGGAAGACGCGCACGATAAGTTTCATGAACTGTACGTATCAGCTTGGACATAAGAACCGCAGCGCAAAGTTCCAAGCGAGCAAGTGTAGTCACTTTGGCAGGGGAAACCTTTGATTTCGCACACAATAATCTCACTGTGATATTCCCAGCAGGATCAGTAGTGTGTAGGTATATGACACATCCATACCCATTCATACTAGCGTCACAAAAGGCAACGATCAGCACAGTGCTATCACGCAAGACGCCTACATGCCGAGGAATTTTCAGAGATGAAATTAACGGAAATTCTTGTATGAACGCCGAAAACCTTTTAATAATGCTTTCGGGAGGAGTGTCATCCCATCCAATATTAGACAGCCACAGCTCTTTGATAAGCAGTTTGGCAAATAAAATTATAGGGGCTACTAAGCCGAGGACATCAAATAAACGGGCGACTACCGACAGTATGCTCCGTTTAGTGCACTTCTCTTCTACATTATGAGTCGTGAAGAAAAAGCTGTCATCGACTGGTGCCCATGAAAGGCCTAATACCTTTGAAACATTACTAGAAGAACCATCACAAAAGTCTACCGTAGTGCGATGCGAATCCGGAAGGTTATCAAGGAGCACTTGAGAATTACTCGTCCACTTTACTAAATCAAAGGCACCGGACTTGAACAACGAGATCAGTTCTCGTGAAAGAAGAATGGCGCTGGATTCATCTGCAATAGAATGAACCAAATCGTCCATATAAAGTTTAGACTCTGCCACAGTGGCAGCACCCGGAAAATGTGGTCTCATATCCTGGGCTAATTGGCGGACGGTCCGCATGGCCAAATACGGGCTTGACTTGAGTCCAAACGGGACTCGATTAAATTGAAAGGTTCGTATTAAATCATTATGACTGAATCTATATAAGATTCTTAAGTATTTACGATGGTCATCAGGGACTTCAATCTGCAAATACATTTGCTTTATATCCGCAGTCATAGCGACAGGGAAAAGACGAAAATCAAGCAATAGCAAGAATAAATCTGCCTGCAAATTAGGACCGGTATATAACACGTCGTTTAATGACAATCCGGTGTGAGTTGCGGCACTGGCATCAAGTACAATCCGAGGCATCGGCTTATCCGGACGGGTAACAGCGTGATGCGGGATGTAGTATCCCTCGTCAGTAATATCGGACTCGGCGACTTGTGACAAGTAACCCTTATCGACGTACTCATTCAATACGTAATTATAATTTTCTTGTAAGTCAGGAGATTGTTTGAACTTGCGTTCCAAGGCCATCAGTCGACGATGAGCAGCAGTGCGAGAATTACCCAGTGCACTCGGGTCCTTAGAAAAAGGTAACGCGACAGAATACCGCCCATCTTCAGCGCGAGTGATCGAGGAAGTAAACAAGTTCTCACATTCAGTCTCTTCCGGACTTAAAAATTGCATATTAGGTATTTCTTCCAGCTGCCAGAACTTCTGAACTAAATCATTAAGTGCGAGTGCAGAAAAAGAAGTCTTATTTATTTTATTTTGAGACGCATTACAGGGATAGTCACCCATCAACACGAATCCGAACGCGGTCAATAAAGCGGGGGGCGCACTAGTGCCAGACTCCACTTTATTACCTAAGTAAATATACGGAAACAATTGCGCGCCTAGAACGACGTCCACGTTCCCGGGGATATTCCACGTCAAATCAGCAAGGGGCAATCCCTCTAAGTAGCCGACATCACCCTTGGTTATATAGTGAGTAGGCAGCTGATCTGTTATACAGTCAACGACGAGTGCATGTATCGTGTATTTATTATTTGGGTATACGCGAGACTCAATGTCTAAATTAACGTACCCTAATATCGGCCGAGACGCTGAGCCAATTCCCTTGACAAAAGAATTACTCAAAGGAATTATAACTAAATTAAGCGCCTTGCAACAATCAACGGTTATTAAGTTATTTTGAGAGCCATTATCAATAAGGCATCGTATTAATTTTTTATTACCATTCTGAGATTTCGCATAAACTTGCGCGGTTGAGAGTAAGATAGAAGAAGTAGGTCTAATTTCTGCACTTAATGACAGCGAAGGAATACCGGAGGAAACATCAACACTATGATTCGAGTTATCGATGCGCAACGAAGGCGAGACAGGTGCGCTATTATCAGCTAAGCATTTTTTCATAACGCGCGAATCTGTGTTTACGTCGATCTGTCCGGACGAAGCGCGCGACGGAACCACAGGTGATGTCAATGACCCTTGACCGGTAGGGAGTTGAGACACTTGAACGTAATTATTTGATCTAATATTATGATCTTTTTTATCAAAGTGTAAATAAGTGTGATGTTTTTTATTGCATATATCGCAAACATGTGTAGATTTACAAGACGTAACTGTGTGAGACCCACTTAAACAATTAACACAACCGTGTTTTGATTTAATAAATTCAAAACGCGCGTGCGGTGAACTTAAGTTCTTGAACTGAGAACAAGCGTAAATTAAATGATCAGTTTTGTTACAAAATTCGCACAGTTTAGTCGGCGAAGTAGTAGGCACACTCTCATTACTCGCGACGAACGACTTGTAGGTATGAGGCCGGGTCGACTGATTAGTGGACGGCTTGCTTGCGCTCGCGCCACTGTTCGATGTCCGCGTCGAGTTATTGTTCGAACGTTGCAATATTTTTGCTTGATCTTGTATGAAAGATACCAAGTCATTATAAGACGGAATTTCTTTATTACGAAACGCTAACTCAAACGCTTGTACCGTTTGTGAATCGATTTTCCTAAGTGCGCAATGAAATAAGATAAAATCGGTCAAATCCTCTATACCTAATTGTTTCAATGCCGCCACGGAAGAGGTATACATACCAATAAATGTATCAAGACTATAAGCCGCATTTATGCAACCTTTAGAGTCAAGAATATTATTTAAATAATGCGTGCCTAATGCACGTTTATCCTGAAACTTTTTTACTAAACTTTCCCATATAATATTATAGGTTTCACCCGTAGGCACAATGCCTGCCGTGAACTTGAGTGCGTCGTGCGTAAGTTTACCTACTAAATACTGCACGCGCTGCGAGTCAGTCAGCTGACTATTATTATGAATATTAGATTTAAAACTTTCGTAAAACTTAGGCCAATTTTGTGTTTTGCCATCAAAACTTGGCAATTCTATTGGTGGCAACTTTACGTGGCATTTAACATTAGAATTAGACGAGTCATTTCGCGACGATGATTCGTCTGATTGCAACGCCTGAACAATATTATTTCGGGTGTGCTTTACTCGAAGGTATAAATCGTCAAACGCATCCAAAGGCTTGTAATCTGGCTTAAATGTCGAATCAAGTGATAACTGGTGGCTATTTAAATCGTCAATTATCGTTTCGAACTGCCTACGCATCTCATCAATCGATTCAGACTTGGCCATGAAAGATTCATTACTTCTTGACGCGTAATTAGAAATGTTTGTTGAAAGATTAAACAAATCATTCATCCGCGAAAAAAGTCGTTCTTTTTTAGCAGTTAAAAGGACGAACTGCGTATCAATCGAATCACTAGACGTATTGTCTTTATTCGTATACATTTTTAAGTAATTAATTCACAACGAATATGAGAAAAATTGAAAATAATTATTTCGAGTGAAATTATTTTAAATGACGTAAAAATATGTGGAATTTGCAAATGGCGTAACCGGCGCACAATGGCGGTACGTTGTAGGTACTTCGAGAATTTACCAAAAAATTACGTAAATCTGCGAACATCCAAGTATTTATATGGAAAATAATACTTATAATAAGTATTAAGAAGGAAAATATAGTATGCTAGTACTATATCCGTGCTATGAAGGACCATTAGAAATGGTGCAGCGGCGTGTAAATAGCCGACTACACGCGGGGAGCTCAATTATGAAAAATTATGTTGATGATTCCTAAGAAACCCACCCTGTGAGAGTTAGAAAAAATGGTTTCGCCGTTAGACCCGAAAACTATTGGCCCACTTACCTTCAGACCAGCTCAGGAACGCCTCACCAAGTCACTGTCCTCACTCAGCTCCCGTCGTGAAACACTTTCACGCACGAGACACAGTAGGTAATCACTGCTGGGTAGTTTCTTTAACTTTATATGTCCATCCCGGGGAAAATTATGCACTTTTCACCAAAATTACGTGAAAAACACGCGCCCGTGATTTCGAAAAGTTTTTGAATGACGCCGATTAGTCGGCGATCGGTGTGTGGAAGCCAAAACTATGGCGCTGATGTCGCCTAGTTCAGCGAATCCAAAAGCGCGGTCCTAATGGCGCGCAGACCAAATAGTTTCAGATACTAACTTATAGAAACCATTTGAAAAGAAATTAATTATTGATAAAGAAAATACCCATTACTTAGGTCTAGTAGAAATAAATATTTAAAGTTAATTTGGGTCACATAATAAGGTGCCCAACCAGTATGTACAGAGCTTTATTTATTTTCAGCCAGTACGAGATTGTAACGATTGAGTATTTCAAAAATCAACAGTTAATGATTTTTTTAAATTGATATGAATAAGTTAGACTCGCGCACCGAGGGTTTCGTACAAACCTGTAGATAAGGAGTAGTAACTTTGAAATTCTCAAAATTGCCAAAAATATTTTTCAAAAATATTTTTTTTTATATGATGAAACTGAAAATTTACGGTTTTCGTAATTTTTCCTATATCTGTACTATAAGACGTGACTTCGTACTAAATTTCAAGATTCTAAGTTTACGGGAAGTACCCTGTAGGTTTTGATTCCCGTGCGAGTTTCGAAAATTTGCGGAAATTTGCGGCCTAAATGGCTGTATCTTTTGATTGCGTCGGCTTAGAAGGTTGATTTTTCTACAGCTTCCAGCGACCGTAGACTAAAAAAGTTCCCGGTACTAAAAATTGCAATCATAAGTAGGATGAGTCGTTACAAAAGTGGGCACTTGAGATAGAGAAGCTTGTCTGGAAGGCGTACCAAGGTTCCGCAGCGACTTTCATCGATGGAACGCTAGTACAGGCATTCATAGATGGGATTCGGGACTTTGAAGTGAGGGCTGCTGTACGGCTGAGACACCATGGGACCTTGAAGGATGCGCTCGCCCATGCCCTGGAGGTGGAAGCTGTACGCCAAGACTCAACAAAATCCTTTAGGGTGCGCGAAGTTGCGGCCAGGGAGCCGATTGCTCCACCTCGAGAAATTAGGCCTCGATGCTACAACTGCGGGGAAAGAGGACACATACAATCAGGCTGCCCAAAAAGATCTTGGAGGCAACGGGACTCGGACCGAACGGTGAAGACCAGATACGACCGGAAGTCTAACCAGACGAGGTTTGAGGAAGGATCATTCGTGTGGCTACATAACCCTATGCGTCGAAAAGGAAAGTCACCGAAATTGTCGCCGAGTTGGGAAGGGCCGTACAAAGTAGTCACAAGGATCAACGACGTCACTTATCGGATACAGCGCAACGCACGTAGCCCCTGTAAGATTGTTCATGTTGATCGGTTGGCCAAGTACCATGGAACGAATGATGCTCGGGACGAGCATGTCTAAGGAGGGGGTAGTGTTACGCCGGTGGGCTAGTGCTAAAACTTTGATCGTGTTTTTCCGTGCCTTGGAGGCGTTAACACATACTAATTTATCGAAATTTCACCCAAGTTGCCGTTGTTTTCAGGCGCCTGAAACATGTTTTCAGTCCGTTTCAGGCCACCCTCTATCAGATGACGCCATAACCTGAAAACCCGTTTTAAGGCGTTTTCAGGACCCCTTATGGGCCTTTGAAGCCCACTTCAGTATATGACGTAATTTTCAGTAGGAGTGAAAGAGATAGCACGATTAGAGAGAGGCAGCTATACTAAGAACATTCCAGAAAGGTGTGACAGAGACAGCACAAGACAAGGATAGCACTATGATGCCGAACATTCGAGAAAGGTCTAGGCTAGGCAAGACGGCATTTGGAAGGATCCTGAACAGTCTCGTACTGGGTAGTAGGTACCTACCGAATATTCGGGAGTCCTTGACGGCCGGTATATAAGGAGCCCGGGAATGCGACCGAGTTTGAGTTTAATTTGGGAAAGCGACGAGTAAACATCGAAGCGAAAACTGCGACAAGAAGATTTTGGAGTGCGATATAAGTGTTTGTGTACTAAGTGTTGTAACGTAAAGTGTGTACAATAAATCCTACTCTACTTCATCGGTTTAGAAGTGCATTTCAATCTAGATCCCACACCCCTAGAACGTAACAATATATATATTATTTACTATTATTATTATTAGGTATTAGGGTTACCGGAATCTCATGTTAATCAGGGTAATTTTTAGGGTTCCGTACCTCAAAAGGAAAAAACGGAACCCTTATAGGATCACTTTGTTGTCCGTCTGTCCGTCCGTCCGTCTGTCAAGACCCTTTTTCTCAGGAACGCATGGAGGTATGAAGCTGAAATTTATATCAATTACTCAGGTCTACTGTCCCTTGAAGCTGTGAAAAAATCAAACTTCTAAGCCAACGCAATCAAAAGATACAGCCGTTTATGCCGCAAATTTTCGACACTTGCAAGGGAATCAAAACCTACAGGGTGCTTCCCGTGAACTCAGAATCTTGAAATTTGGTACGAAGCAACGTCTTATAGCATAGATAAAGGAAAAATTACGAAAACCATAAATTTTTAGTTACATCACATAATACAGGGTGTAAAAAAAACCTTAACGAAGCCGAATACCACATATTCTACCAATTGTTACGATCATTTTTTTCCTTTACACCATACCTGGGAAGTTAACGGTTACTGAGATATTGATGGTTAAAGTTGGAATTTTTTTTAAATGATTTTTACAGAAATGGCTTCTGTTCGTTATAACTTAACTTTTTTCCAAAGAAACATAATACAAATTTTCACTAGTTTTTTCTTAAAAAGCCTCTAAATGGCACACTCCGCAATGAACAGCGCACACTCGAACCGAACCGCGTCGCGGCGGCGTAAAGCAACACGCCCCGCGGTGACATTTCCTGTACATTGCGGGTTAGAATTAAATTATTTTTTTTGATGTCAAAAAATAAAAGTTGTTTCCCAGCCAAAATTTATTTTTTATACGATTTGGTTTGATGTACTGAACGCGTGGTTGACGGCTTCGTTAAGGTTTTTTTTACACCCTGTATATATTTTTTTAATAATTTTAAACTTACTACCCATTTCCTCATAAACGCGTAGAGGTATTAAATTGAAATTCATACCAAATACTCAGGTCTATAATACCTTTAAGCTGTAACAAAATCAAACTTCTATGTCAACGCAATTAAAAGAAACAGCAATTTAAGCTGCATATTTTGAAACTCGCAAGTACTCGCAAGGGAATCAAAACCTAAAGGGTACTTCCAGTCGACCTAGAATCTTGAAATTTGGCATGAAGCAACGTTTTATAGCACACATAAAGGAAAAATTCCGAAAACCTTAAATTTTTAGTTACATTACAAAATATATATTTTTAAATAAATATAAACTTATTACTTTTTCCCTCATGAACGCGTAGAGCTATCAAGTTGAAATTCATATCAAATACTTAGATCTAATTGCCTTTAACCCGTGAAAAAAAATTCTAAGTCAACGCAAAAACGCAAAACGCAAAAGTACAACCATTAATACCGCATATTTTGAAACTCGCAACTACACGCAAGGGAATTAAAACCTAAAGACCACTTCCCGTTGACATAGAATCTCGAAATTTGGTAAGAAGCAATAGCTTACAGCACAGGTAACAGAAAAAAAGCTTAAAATTTTAAGTAGTTATACCACCAAAAAAATTGTGATTGTAAACATAATTGTAGTTACAGCAATGACCGCGAGTTATTATACTATGTATGGGGAGGGCAACATTTTTCAAACGGCAAAGACGACCTCACTCATCGTCATTCAATTCCGATGTTTTGGTGAATGTAGCTGTATAATCTAAATGCGTCCTAACTGCTTAAAGTGTTATACTTATAATTAAATTCAATGACATTATTATAAACGATAAAGAGATCTTTGTCTTAAATTTATGCTCCTCCATCTTTCCCCATTGTTATGTTATGAATTTCATTTTGCAATAAAAATACCATAGTTATGACTCGATTGTCGTAATGAACGAACTTTGTAAACCTTGCAGGTTTGTACGGAACCCTCGGTGCGCGAGTCCGACTCGCACTTGGCCGGTTTTAGAATGTCATCAAGCACTATCTAACCAGTCGAGACACAATAAGATTTTTCCCGTTTACAGTTTATGAAACACAGTTCAAACGATGGCTACAACACGTTAATGCATAGTTTAGTAAAATAAATCAATGACTTTTCATGACAGAACACGACATCGACTGAAATCGACAATGACAATGGCAAGTTATTGAACATCTTATTTACCTGAATTATCTAATTATCATCAGATTTCGGTGCCCCCTATACTTTAAATGTATATTCACTTTGATTAAATCTTTTGAACGTCAATTTAAATCTTACCAGCCAGTGTTATTTCCAAATCGTTTAATTCAATCTCAGGATGTGGAGTCGTTAACAAGATTTATTTTCATCTGTGTTGAATTGTAACTAGTTATCAATTGTCATTCGCAACATTTGACAGGTATGTGTGCGTGTGTTACGTGTGTCGATCGGTGTATTGCGAGTCTATAAACACACATACTTCCTAGTAATTGCGATTGTCGCTTGTTATTAAACCGTCGTCGCTCTGTTTGATTTGTAAATGGGACAAAAAGTGGACGAAAATTGCAAGAGCGTCGTTTCGAAAGTGCTCGCATTTTGTAATTAGGGAGGAATATCTTTTGTGGAGGCGTGTGAGGAGTTTCGGTGTTATTTTGTTTTCATTTTATTAGCAGTTTCCCCCTAAGAACTGCTGTCACATAGAATTGACTTGAATGAAGATTTTAAATATGATTTGATAAATAAATACTTATTTAAACACCTCTTACTGTTAGTCAACCTACATAATAATTAGTTATGTTAAGACAGCAGCTTAAAATTGATTTTTCATCCATGAAGGAACTGTTTATGACGACGTCCTGTATTACAAATATAATTTAAGTTACTTTTCTTTAGCGCTGGGCGTGGGTTGCGCCGGAAAAATTTCAAGCATTCATCTTTGTTTTAAACCGTTCGGTTTTTTGTAACCGTAACAATATCTGAGCTTGAATGACCGATTATATAACCGAGCCCTTTAACCCAAATGACAACTAAATGAAGTTGAACGTCACAGTTACGGTCACATGACTGTATACTGTAGTTTGGTCACAAAACAAAGGAGCTAGAAAGGTATAATTAAAGTAAGTATGTAAGGCGTAATCAGAATAAAGAATTTTATTTCATATACATACAGATACACTGTTATAAATAACCTATACAAACTTAAAATAAGCATATAAACTAATAGTGTCGCTGGTCTCCGCCACTGTGGACCACTGCACCAAGCGGTCGTCAAATACATGTACGTCAATATACATGTAAGATCAGTAATATAATGATGTTGATGTGTGACCGTGTGCGTATGTTTGTATGTGTAAGTGTGTGTGCGCGCGTGTGTGTGTACCGTATTCAATCACGCGTAATTATGAATGAGGAAGCTTAAATTAGTAATAGATATATGCTTGTAAAAAATGGTCGATCGAGATATTATTTGGTAAATATTCATTAAAAATTTGTCATCTTAATTTTGAAATACATTATAATTTTGATATTTTTATTAGAAAATTGTGCATTCTCATGAATAAATGGTCTCCAATTTCCAATTTTTATCTGAAACTGAAGTGTTTGGTCATACAACCACCTGTCAAGATCTTGCGTAGCAAACCATTTACGGTACAGTTTTTAAAAGTTATCTACTTGAACGCACCGAGTTTTAAAAAAGGAGTGTTAAAACTCAAATTACTCTTGATTTTCAGCACTACCGTTTTATTTATTAAGCAGATAAAACTATTGCATGTTGAAAATACTTCTCGAAAAGCAAATATCTGTGGCAAAAAGCATTTTTATTGCTTGCAAAGCAATTAAGTAATAAGTCACGGTCGCAAAGCCTCGCATAACTTATAATTTGCTAAGACAAGTAATTGTGTACATTCTGATTAGACTAGCTTTTACCCGCGACTTCATCCGCTTTCGGTATAATTTTTTTCGAATGCGTTGTGTTCCCATTATACCAAATTTATCCAAATATAATTCAAATCTTTGGTAATTCAAGAGCGAAAGCGATCAGATTCCCTGGAAAGTATTTTTTCCCATGGGAATGCGTCGTTTTTCCGCGGTAAAAAGTAGCCTATGTCCTTTCTCGGGTATCAAAATATCTCCATACCAAATTTTATGCAATTCGGTTCAGAAGTTTAGGCGTGATTGAGTAACAGACAGACAGACAGAGTTACATTCGCAATTATAATATTAGTAGCATAATAGTAGTAGTATGGATATAACACAGTTACTAGTAAGCGTCAGGGCACATGTGCGGCCTGCTATCGCAGCTACTCGAGAGTAAGCGATTGGCAGCAATTTTGTATTGCAGTTTGGGTATTTATTTATTATTTATATAGGGTATTTATTATCACGAATCGCTGGCGTACTTTTCATGAACTGTCAAAAAGCCAGTATCCCTTAGATTTTGTAAGGCTTGTGACGTCATTATTCATCAATCGGTGTATTTTTTGTGAATTTTTGTGTACTTTGAAATCAAATATTGCTTATTAAAAAAATGTATAATAATAGTAGTAATACTCAACTAAGGTGTTAAAATAACGTGTAAATTTTAAAAAATAGGGTTTTGGCATTTATTTTAATTTGTGTCAAGCAGCGTTAAATCGGTGACGGTAAGCCGAATATCTCATGTGTGTGCTGACTGTAACAGTAATCTAGATCGTCGTGTAGCCTTGAATCACCGGATTCTAAAAGATATTAACCTGCTACTATTTGTAAAAAAACTGTATTAATTATTCCACTTTCGTATAGGAGGCGTTATAAAAAGACGAGTGGGTGTCCTCGGCGAAAGATCACTTGTATGGACTTCCCAGTCAGTGGAATTGACGACAGTAAACCGGTCAAGCGCGAAATGTGGTTTGCGTTCGTTGTTTGTAATAAGAGCCTCTTAGCTGAGAGTGAAATCTTAATTGAAAATTGCCCTGGCATTTGCGGCGTATACGTACATAGATTAGACAATTTTTATATTTTTTTCTCTTTATTAGGGACAAAAACAGTTACGTTTAACGGTTTCGCAACCGTCATTATAGATCTTCCTTTAACAGTTCGTCAAATTTATTTATTTATTTAGTGTATATTTGTATATATTTTAATTTTAAATTTGTAATCATATATATATGTGTATTTATATATATTTATGTATATTGTATATTTAATCTTATGTGTCATATTATTCTTATTTTTTGTTTGTTTTCTCTTTTATTTATTTTGTCGCACCGCCCACTAATCATTTCTGCTTAGCCCAAAGGTATGACTGGTAGAGAATGCCCTACGGCGTTAAGTCCACCTTTTGTACAAAGTATTGTTGTGCAATAAAGCTTAAATAAATAAATAAATAAATAAATATTATTAATATTATATAAATTAATACAAATGTAAGCAGCACCATTGTCCACAGATTTTGTATATATTTTTGTATCTATAACATCCTGAAATAAAAACAAGACTACTAAAACACATATTCTAGCACAGCGCTGACATTTTGATGAATTCTTTTAACGTACTATCGCGGTCAGCGACGCATGAACACCTGTAAGGCGAAAATCATTTGCACATCGTACGCAATCCCGCTTGCTAATAACTCCGCGTGTGTCGAAGAGCATGCAAACGTTTTCGTTATAAAGAGTTCACGCGTCACGGATGGCCACCGTAGGTACATATTGCGAATTCACATTGCAATTATACGGCTGCAGTTACTATAGGTTTTTTTTTCACATTATGCATTAAATACTTATTAATTACATACCTACATATAGGATGTTTATTCTAATTGATACAAATAGGGTACTAAGGATATCCTTTGGTAGTTTAGTGAGTGGAATATGATATCAGGTAGGTACAACTAGGCGTCGTCTACATGAAGCCTAACATTTAACATAATTTTAAACAACTGATTATCTGTTTTTATACTATTAGGCTAGTTGTATTATAATATCTTAGTTCAATTATCTTTATTCAAATAAATATATTAGGGAATTAAACACGAATTACCTACCTAATAACTTTGTTCGAATATAGATAAAAGTGAATTTCTTTATCAAAACATTATGTTTTATTTTATAATATTTTAATGTTTGTTGCTGACATTCTCGATTATATCTGTCAAATAAATACTACTAAAATGTTTCAAAAACGTTCAACGCGGAACAAATTTTAACTTATTATCTAATTGAACTAAACAACTTCATTTCTAGAGATATAAATATTAAGTACTCTACATTAAAAAGGTTAACGCGATCATAAAAAACGTGTGGCCTTATTGCATGTTAATATGATAATGTTCATGATTTAGATTAGTTTTTAGTCGATCTTTAAGTGCGATCGATGGAATGTAGTTTGACGTTTTTATTGGATTTTGCGTCAATCATCGCCCAATTTTGAATAGCCTCGCTAAAGCAACCTTTACCGCAGGATAATATTTTTAATGCTATATTTCCGATGAAAATCTTTTCTCAAGTTTTGGCTGTTACGATTTGTAGTCAGTTTATAATAGTCATCCTGGCCGATTTCGACCTCGGCGGCCAATCTCAACAGAGATCAGCCAACTACGCAGGAGATATTATAGTGCACAAGTGTGAGCGCAATACACAGGTGCACTCACTGTTCCATCACTCTCAAAGTTCGGTGAGACGGCAATCCGACATGATATTTGGTAAACAAGTAATACTTTCATAGCGCGTATCTTCACATTAATACTCAACATATAAACACTAATCTTTGAATATAAACTACCATTTAATATTAGAACTCCAGCTCCAATTATAACTATAACTCCATTTCTACATCGGAGTCCGTTTCCGCACTTGCTTTCTCAGAGATTCTTGTCGGGTGAAGTTGGTATCCATTGATCGAATGTTTTTCTAAAATCGAAATTACGTGTTTACTTATTCTGGTCAGTAGGAAATTCTGAGTTTGAAGTAGTTACTCGTACTTCAACGATAAGATTGTATAATTATCTGAAAAATGGCTTCAAGAAAGTAAGAATACCACCATTAAGAAAGCTTGGCTCTGAGAAGGCCGACCGTTGCTTCCTTAGGTAAAGTTATTCAAAAATATTCCATAATCAAAATGTAGAGCTTATATCTAAGAATTGTTGTCTTTTATTTTCAAGACAACTTAAGATATTGAAACGATACCCATTTTGTGAATTGTTTCGGACGCTTTTCAGCATCCGTTGACACAGGCAGACTAAGGTATTAGTTACATCTATGTTACTAACACCTTACTTGCATCTATGTTTCGATTTCTTTACTTTTATTTAATTTATTAATTTAATTATAACAAACAGTGTAACTGTTTGTTATCAGTTACACGTTTTGACACAATATCTTAAATAGAAATAAAATTAATAGATGAGTAACCCACTACGCTATCCACAGGTTAGGTAATATTATTTGCTGAAGCTCGCTAGATGTAGCAGTATTATTGTTTTATTTTTTTAATTTTGAAGTAATTACATAACTTATAATATAACATATAAGCTCGCTACGTCAATTTACAATGGAAACACGCCTCACCGGTTTAATTAACTGCGAGTTTAGAACCTGACCGCTCGTTACTGCCCCGTAAGTGATAGTCTGTGGTCATGTTTACGAGATAGATAATTGAGTGGTATGTTTATGAATATTTGGAGTGATTTGTGAGCGGTGGAAAGTAGAAATTCTTAATGTTTCTTCACAATTTTAAAATACCAGTAGTATTTTCTGGTGGAAAGTGGAATGTCTTAATGTATCTTCTCAATTTGAAAATGCACGTAGTATTTTCTGATTTTACAGAAAAAGAAATAAAATTGAGTAATTTTTCATACTTAAAACCTTTTTTTATATGCGATGCTTTATCAACGGTATAATGTTGTTTATACCTAGAGTTTAACTTCGGGAAATTTTAAGGTGAAACATTTCAATCTTTAACATATTGTTTTTAATGATTATAATGATCGTACAACGGAATTTAAATTTTTGCCCTTGAAAGTTGAGACCAATCGAAACAAATTTAACATTTCGAACCAATTAACGCTATCTAACTCGATCACATTATACAAATGTCAATTGACATTTCGCGATGGTCAAAACATCTGAAACTCGTTGATCATATGAACACAAATGTCAATGCTAATGTCACGCGATTGTATTGTCTGTGCTAGTGCCATGGGAAAAATGCATGAGGACAAACACCTTGGCTTCATTCAGACACGGAAAATAAAGGGTCACCGGAATCTCATGAAAATCAGGGTTAATTAGAATTTTTGTATGGTGGCACTGGGGATATTGGTATAAATGACTTTAATACTTTAAATTATTGACAGTGTAAGAATATTTTAGAAAAAGTGGTTTGCCTGATTACCCAGCCTTATATGAATCTTGTATAAATAAGGTTTCGGACGATAATATCTGCGTTTTTAATTAATATTTGCAAAAAATGTTAATCATATGTACATATGTAAAAAAGTACATAAATAGGAGAAAGACACATTAATTTAATTCCATTCATTTCAAGATAAGTGTTCTTACTTTATCTGAAATATTTCTTGTATCCTAACCTGTCTCTTTATTTACGTCTTAACCTTAACGAGTTGCAAAAACACCTTAATTCTTTAATTTATAATATATCATTATATAATAAATCAGCTTTTAAAAAAAAAAATATGCTAACAGCATGAAATCTATTTTTGCTTCTTCTAGGATATAAAATATTACTTTGGTACTTTGTTTGAATTATGTAACGAGTAGAAAATGACACTATGCTGCAATTACATTAAGATTATAATGTTACCACATTTCTTTACCGTGGTTATATTCTATTTACAATTAAGCAAAACCACATTTAAACTGTCCGTTTGTTATATAAAAGCTAATTTAAATCAATTAGTTTATTATGCACGTGCTTTTCACACGGTTCTCTTAAATTATCATTTGCATGTCTTTTTCAGATAAACAATTTACAATGTAAATACATATTGAATTGATGTTTCAGTTAATACAATTAAATAAATACCTAAAAATAAACTACTACCAAATAACTAACCCAATAAAAGTATAAAAACCGACAAACAAAATTAAAAAAGAGGAAACTAAAATTTTAACTGTATAGAAAAAAAATCCCCCGCACTGCAATTGAATATGGTGCCCAAAAGGCTGAGAGCATTTTCTATCTGTATGGCAAGCCGGTCCTTTGGCCGATGTAGCTCTCAGCCGTATCTATGATCACCAGTATGTTGACCTAACCTCTTCTTCGGCTCTATAAAAAAGGTGATAGCCCAGGTGCCCCAGCAGCCCATAGTCTCCGCACCGAAAGGCACAAATATGTAGCTTTCCGAGAGGGCAGCATATTTGCGCACCTTCAGCGACTCTGCAGCGTCAGCCGCCGCACCAGCAACGGCAGAAGTTCGGCCTACAGTTTATTATTTGAACATTTGAGTATGCACTGGTTAAGAAAAAATGGATTACACTTATTTTAAACATTAATTTTAAATTAAATGACGTTAGTTTTAGAATAATTTTTTTTCAAAAGATAAACAATCAATATGAATTTAACTAATCTATAGAGCTTGGTTAAACACCTGACCACCAAACACCGTTAATGGACGGGAGAATTAGTGGCAAGAAGAAGAATTTGTAGCTAACTTTATTAAACAAAATCATTTTGAATCTAACCAGGGAATTTCATTTCTATGTCTGCAACCACAATATTCCCATATGCGTATTGTTGGTGGTATATGAATGTTAGTGCCAAATTTTCAGTGAGGTAGAAAGATATAAATTTAACACTCAAATTTTTATTTCTTGAAACAACTGATGACTAATTTCCGTTCTAAAGGTTTATAATAGTTCGTGACCTTGTCATTGTCGATAATGATTTGAAAGGTATTTAATGGAAGTCAATTATTTCAATTAAAGTTTATTTTGTCTTGCATTTATAGTTGCTAAACAGAGATGGTGAATTGCTTCAACTTCTTATAATAATAATAGTCCCTCTGGCCAATTTCAACAAAGATCAGCCAACTATACGCAGGAGATAATATAGTGCATATAGCGAGCGTAATACACAGGTGCACTCACTGTTCCATCACTCTCAAAGTTCGGTGAGACGGCAATCCGACATGACCGGAGGGAGATCAGGCGCAGGACCAACGGCTCAACGTGCTTTCCGAGGCACGAGGGTGTAACACTGCCAGCTTCCCGACTCCGAGCTGTTTTTGAGAAATTCATGACAGAAAATCTCAGAAACAATTTTGTCTCGACCTGGGATTCGAACCCAGAAACTTTGCCACTACACCAACAGTCGAATATGTATATGTATATTCTTCTAATATAAACCTATTACAACCCTAACATGCCTTGGATATCCTAAAGATGTTAATCACGGGTATTTAAAATAAGTGTAGCTACCATTTTTACCATTTTTAACGAAAAAGAGGTGCTATAAATTTGACCCCTATTCTGTTCGTGTGTGTGTATGTCTATGGCATCGTAGCTCTGGAACGGATGGACCGATTTCAGTGTGTTTTTTTATATTTGGAAGATAATTTAATCACGGTGATTCTTAGCTATGGCTGTTCAAAATCCATCTAGCCCTTGAAGCTCCCGAGTTGTTTACCGAGCTCATGACGGGGCTTTTTTTAACACGCTTTTATTAGATCGGGGTGTACGAGTATGTATGTATGAATGTCTGTAACGGAATTTTTGAGCTCAACTTTCACCAACTTCACGAAATCGGATTAATTTGAAACTTTGGACACGTATTAAGTACCGATGACAATGCAATAATTTGATAAGAGTTTTCCATTATCCTTATTAACTAAAAAAATAAAAATAAATAATAGTTAACAAAAAAAACAAAAAAAACACGCTTTTTACTCTAATGTAATATAAATTCCGTGTACTCAGAAATTATTTTCTCTTTTTAAGTTAGCAATACAAGCGTGTTTTTTAGTTTTTTAAACTATTATTTTTCAATTTTCATTTTATGTTTTAAGTGAGTGTAACTACCATTTTTTCTTAACCATAGTCAAATGTTACGCACTGAACTTTTCAGTCGTTCACTAGGAGAATGGCTTAATGTTACTTTAATAAATTAAATATTTACATCTGTGGCCTTTGATACATATTTGAGTGACCCAAGAGTGGAAAGATGTATCTCAAACCATTTAGCGAGTACTCGCAAGGTTAAATGTAAGTGATTTCAATTAATATCAGTCCTGACTACTTTGAAATAGGTCAAGATTAAATAACCTAAGTATTTTATGACTAACACTAATTGTCAACATGCATTAGTAGACTGCAATCTAACTAATACGTACTTGCAATCCTTTAAATGTGCTTTAGAAAGCTCACCTTAATATGACAAGGTAACAATAATTTCATACAAAATTTTATTACCTAAGTTTGAAAAAGACCTAAAATGAAGTTAAAATGTACCGAGATAAGTGGTCTTAATAGTCCTAATGCTACAATTAGGGTCCATTTTGATTCCAAAATCACAATCACGACAAATCCTTGGTCCAATTCACTGAAAGTGTTGTAGATTTTTGCGATTAAGTCCTAGTCAAGAAGGTTGAATTTAGCCTATTTTTAGCCTAGGTCCTAAGTTAAGTGAGAGATGGCCTTACCCTTCTACTCATCATCGAGGTCAAATAGATTACCTTCGCGGGTCAATTAGTCTTACTAAATGTTAAGTAAATCGAGACATCAATGTTGCATCGCTCTGAAGACTGACCGGCTTGCCAGCGTTCGACCTTAATTATTTTATTGCAGCGAAGATGCAGTCAAAAGTTCATGTTCTCAATGACCTGGATAATTAAATCATCTTATTTTTTTATTGAGAAACTGTTGCTTAAATGGAGACCTCAATCTACTATGTAATTCGTAATAATTAAAAAACGAAATAAATTATTTATTATTATTATTATTATTACTGTTATTGTTGATCAATCACAGTTGGAGCACCGTATTAGGTCACTTTGGAATTCAGTAAAATAGATCATGCTTTTGAAATCTAATAATATCTTAAGATGAATGGTGGTGAAATCGAAGTCAACGAAAAATTCCAAATATTTTCTGCATTTTATGAGAAATTATGAGAATTTACATACAAATGAAAGGTTGATTCCCTTTATTTGGACATAAGATAGCATCAATCGCATGTTATCTTCTGGCATAGGTATGCTATTTCTTCATAATTTTCGGAGTTTATGAAGAAAGAGAGATAAGAAGATAAGAGATAAGAGATCGGGCTCTCTATAATCAGGAAGACTGAATTTTATTTATTGCCTCACTAGACATTTTACAGTCGATGTTTATCGCTCATAACTCACAGGTAACAGTTACGTTATTCGGTTATAAAAACGATAGGTCTAAATGTTATTTGGTGATAGCATCTCTGCTAGGCTATTGAAGCGACATTCGGTGCCTAAATGTCACACGTCAATAATTTGCTTTATCATGGCCAGGGTTGGCACTAAACAAGAATAGTTTTATGATTTATCAAACAGTTTTATGATTGTTCGTGATAAGCATGTGCAAACTAAAACAGTGGGCGATTGTTAAACAGCTGAAAATATGTTTCATTTGGATGTTGTAGGTGTCTCCGCAACAGTAATGAATCATGGCTGGCTGCAACCTGAGGAGCAATTAAAGAAATTCGGACCGATGAGTACGTGTCACGGTAACTCAATTGGTAGAGCAAGCGCCCGGCTTGCGAGAGGTGCGGGTTGAAGTCCCGCCTGTAGCAGTCCATATATTTCTTTAAGTGTGTTTTAATTCTACATTGTGAAGAAATTTGCATTGTTAATGTAAAAATATAGTAACTTAGTAAAACATGTAAAATCACATAAGGGCACTTGACTCTTAACGATTTCAACTTTTTGTATAAGAATTAAACTCACTGATAAGTAAAAATTTTAAGTGAAGCATTACAAACTTTCTCTAAATCGCTGAATAAAGTCATAAACAAAAAAATGAAATTGCGCTTTAATAAAGACCTAGCGCTTTTTCGAATAACTTTTATCACTTCAGTATTGTGGAGTTAAAGATAGATAGTATTAAGTAATTATTCATAAACACATTTCTTAATGGTCAACCCTAGCACTTTCAGGGGATTGTAGACAACAATTGGAACCTATCAAGCTGTGACATAACTTATATTTATAACAGTGTGCAATACAGTTTAACCGTTTGACTGCCCAGTTAGGATTAACTTTTAGGAGAGAGGCACGGTCTTAGATAAGACGCCACCCGGATATAATTTGTAACATCTACTAACCACTTTGGTAACAGAAGTACATAAAGTACATACAGCATAAATACAACCAAAAGCTTTATAATGTAAAATTACGATCAAAACTTTCTTACATTTACGTTTTTTTCAGGCTTAAAAGTTGCAATTTGTGCTTAATGATAGATAGACTCTTTAAAGCAAACCTTTGAAAACGGAAATTTAGACAGGTTTAATAAAAAACGATGTACAATTAAGGCGGTCCTATTTATTTATTTTTATTTATTTAAGTTCTGCACAAACATGTGTACAATGGTGGACTTAATGCCGAAGGCATTCTCTACCAGTCAACCATAGGGCCAAGCAGAGAAATTTCAGGCGGTGCACATAAAGTAAAAAGTTAACTGGAGTTACTTGAGTACAAAATAAAATTATAAACATACATACTAATTACTTACATAAAATAAAAATACATAAAAAATCATAGACATACATTGTTACGTATACATAATAAGGATGGTACACATGGTAAGAACACAGTGTCACTGAGACAGGAGAGACAGTTCATTCCTGTAGTGGAATCGATCCTATCACTGGAAGCGATCTCTTTCAGACAAGTTTGGGCTAAAAGAACTTTTTTATTAACAGGAAGGGGGAACTTTAAGCATGATATACCTTCAGGTGAAAAAATATTTTGTTATGGATTAGAAAGTACCAATCTAAACATTCACAATGTACGTGTCACAAAACGAAAAAAAAGTGATTTGCATTCCGTACTCCAGATTACAAGATGCATTAAGTCTTTTTTTTATGATAAGCTCACGACCCAGGAAGCCCCGACCAGACTAATATCTAGGCCAGACTGGCCACGTCGGCCTGTCTATCACTTCACAAGCGTTAGATAATCGAGTGATAGTTGATGGAATGACCCGAGTATGTATGATGCCATTCACATGGTATGGAAAGAAGCTGATAGACAGTTTTGATTGGTAGAGTTAGATGTACGTCAGTCCTACTTACATAGGAGGTACTATTATTTTTATTATTATGTTTTTATTTTACCAACGCGAAAAGTGCGACATGACGCGACAATAATAATAAATAATAATAAAATTTATTTAGTTTCGAAAAGGTAAATTACAATTTATTTGGGCTTAGGATCAAACTTACAGGCTTATTACTTTCTTTATCTGAACTTGTTCTTCAGCCTGTGGACACCCATAGTCAGGTATAGGCCTCTTCATGAGCACGCCAAGTGTTGCGGTTCCGTGCCAATCATATCCCTGCCACTTTTGCAATGTCATCGACCCAACGGGTGGTTTGTCTCCCGACTTTCCGACGTCCCAACCAGGGTCCACTCCACTCAGCAACCTTAAGGGGCCACCTGCCATCTGTTCTGCGAGCTATATGGTCAGCCCATCTCCACTTTAATCTGGATACTTACCTGAACTAGGTTAGATATAAACCTGTATCTCAGGCCAAAGAGAGCACACATTATTATTACAATAGGTAAGGTTAATTAACAATTACTTGAAACTACATACTCAATACGAAATAAAACAAAGAAATGATCTAAATTAAGTTAGTAAAAAAGTGCCACTACAAAGTCAGCACTTTGCAACTCAAGTTAACAGCGTCAGCAATTTTGTAATGAATCTAGGGACTAGACTAGGGAGTGGAATTCGCTGCCGCCTAAAACGTTTCCGGAACATTATGATTTGTATGCATTCAAGAAAAGAGTGAATAGACTGTTAATAGCCAGACATGATCCATCTTTGGTCGCATCGTCGCTTTTCATCAGGTGAGATGCGGCCAAATGTCTGGTTATTCATATTAAAAAAATCTAACACCAAATGTATGTACGTTGATAGTGTCCTACGTCACGAAGCGCGGTTGACACAAGTATTAGTCGCGTCGCTTCGCCCACGTAGCACAATGCCTTAGTGGTCATCCGTAATTTTGTCTTCTCATATAGAATTTACGAAGACAGTTTCATTTTTCATCACGACTCTTTATTACCAATATAATATACCATAGATGGATGAGTAAAACTGGATGACATAGTTTTCTACTGCTGAAACCATTAACCTTTTTATACCAAACAAATATCTTTTCTTTCTAAAATGTCTTTAAATTCACCACTCATTCTGTAGAATACATTAACAGGCATCACGCTAATATGCGGTAGGTAAACTGTCGCCTCGATTTGGACAGATAACGTGTCAATCAATGGCCGCGGCCAAGGTGTTGTCCTACGGGAGCTACACATCGCGACAAGGGCGACGCGACGCTATGTGACTTATACTTATGCCAATTTCAATCGCGCTTCGTAACGAGAGGTCGTGGGTTTGATCCCCGCACTGTACAAACATTTGTATGCATGAACACGTCTGTTTGTCCTGGTCTGGGTGTGATATTTATTTATTTATTTATTTGTGCCCATTTACTTTAAAGGTGTTGAAGCAGATATACCTTAAAACAAAATATTATAAATAGTTAAACTCTATACCTGAACACTTTTTTTGAGTTACTGTTACATAGAGTTTCAGATACTACGATGAAAATTTACCCTCTGACTTGAATGGAAAAGTACAAATAATGATTCGGGCTTCGCTTTTGACCATATCTGTACAGTCATAAGTGTAACCACGAGACTTAAGGTCAACATTCCAATTTCAGCTTTTGCAATAATGAAGAAAGATCTTCTTTAAAGAGTGACCGAACTGAAGTAATTATAGCGCTGTAATTATACTGATCAAGAATGTTATTCAATCATTTCGTCATATTAACTACTGAAGAATTCGTTAGTTAATTATAACTCTTTGGCAGATATGGCAGAATTTTTAGCAGCCTTGTCGAGAAGCTATAAGAAGCAGCACACATTTACTGCATACTGTTTTCGCGACTCGCGACTGACGGCTATTTAACCGTTGATGGAATCAGGCGTTACTTTGCGGAAATCCATGACTAAAGATGAAAAAGAGGATTATTTTGCTTTAAATTTCCACTAAACGACGCCAGCGCAAGAACCAAAATACATCCAACTGTAATCACCCGAAAAAGCTAGAACTGGAAGTCGCAGGACTTACAATATCTACAACTCACAACGTGACACAGAAGATGCACCTGGAATCACAACACTGATACCAACAAACACTCGACGCGTTTCGCCACTACACATGGCATCCTCAGGAGGTTCAGTCGCTCGTAGTCTGTCGAAGCGAAAACATCTCTAACAACAGTGTGTAAATAATGTGAAGTGAATTTGGATAAAGTAACTAAAAAAGTTAAGGAGACAGTAAACCACAATTTGAGTAACATTTCTAAGTTTATTTTAACGTATCTTAAATTTTTCATGACCTTACATAACATAAATAAATAAAAAAATATACTGAAACCCATGTCGCAAAAGTATTCGTCTATCACTGGCTCTCACGCAAAATAGTTCGTCTACCACTTAGTTACGTCGCCTTTGCTTTCAATTACAGCTTTAATGCGAAGGGGCATGGTCGCAACCAACGCTGCACATTTGTCGGTCGTAATTGACTCCCACACAGCCAAGAGTTTAGCCTTCAAGTCGCTCTTCGATCTTTATGGATTTTTGCGAAGTACTTTCTTAATTTTCCACCATAGGGTCTCAATCGGCGATAAGTCCGGGCTGTTAGATGGCCACTCGATGGTTGGGATGCTTTTTGACAGCAGCCATGTCTATGTTGTCCTTGCAGTATGGCAGGAAGCACCGTCTTGTTGAAAAATTAAAGAATCTTGATGTTTGAGTGACGGAATGGAGGGCAGTAGACTTTCTTTCAAAATATTTTGATATCTTGTTGCATTGATGGAATCATCCACAAACTGCATCCCACCAACACCTTGCGCAGACATGCAGCCCCAGATCATGAGAGACAATGGAAACTTAACTTTTCGTTTAATGCAATCAGTATGAAATGCTTCATGTTTATTTCGAACCACTTTTTTTCTTTCATCGCCGACTGTGACTTCAAATTTAGACTTGTCACTCCATATGATACTACGCCACTGATCAGAAGTCCAATTTAAGTGATCACGAGCAAACTTCAATCTCTTTTTCTTCTGTAAGGCAGTCAATAGTGGTTTTTGCTTAGCTGTGTAAAATTCGTAGCCCATTCTTTTTAACACTCTTTTGCAGGTATCAACTGAAACATCTTTGTCAATCATGTCTCTCCATTGCATTGTTATTTCTCCAGCTCGAGCACGGTGATTATTTTTGACAATTTTCTTAAGAATTCTGTTTTCTGCTTTACTGGTGATACGGGGTCGGCCAGTTTTCTTCAAGCAAAAAGTATTTCCATTCTTTTTATAGTGCTGAATGATAGATTGCACTGTAGATCTGGGCAGTGTCAAGTCTTTTGAGATTTGGTAACTTGATTTGCCCGCCTCAATCCCACAAACTATTCGCTTTCGAAGTTCTTCTCCCACTGGTTTGCCACGACCCATTTTAACTTGAAAACTGAACAAATTAACATAATTTTTCAGAATTTATACGATCTCACTTGTTAAAAATGACTGAAGTATTACTTTTCCAAACTTAAATTTTTAAAAATAAATTTAATAAAGGGAAAAAATATTTAACTCAATGATAGACGAACTCTTTTGCATCGATTAGCAACTAGATGAACTATTTTGTTTAAGAGTTGCTCAACTTAAAATCAGGTTATCTCTTAATTTAAATAGTTTATTGCTTCAACAATGAATAGTGCATAAGTAACCGAACATGAGATGGTAATTCTACCAGTTTTTCTGTTTACGTAACTGGACAAAAATAATTAAGTTATAAAAAATCTTTGTACACGTTATTCGTCCTAGACGAACTATTTTGCATCGGGGCTCGTAGTAGGAGTAAAAAATATTAAGTAAGTTACATCGAAACAGTTTTTGATAATCTTTTTAGTTCCAATTTCATCATCATAACAAAGTTGAGTCATCTGACACTGTGACCAAAGTAAAATTATAATTTCACGATTTAAAACTAGCTTGTAAATCATAAAGATCGCTTTTGGTAGTACGTGGGGGTACCACTCGATCTAGGAAACTAGGATTAAATGTCAAAGTATGGAGGTCAAAATTATAACATGTAAACGACACAATAAGATATAATCAAAGTCTATAGTAGCTTATTTTCCACTGAATATGAGGCGTGATGTTATGTTTTTATTTTCAACTTGCATTGCCACATCTCATTTTGCGATAAAACGTCATTTCGACCATGAATTAACATTAATTTGATAGCAAAATCGACTAAAACGGGGCTAACAGTAGCATTAACGTAATTTTAAGTAGGCTTTTTAGGAAGTGTCACTCCAAAGGCTGGTTTATTAAATTAATTCAAGGTTGAACGATGCTTGCATTTTTTATACCGTCATGAACTTCCAAAATACAAAATTATCTGCAAATTGATAACCCTTCACTCAGTGATATAAATTGGTCATTCACTCAAAACGGTGTCATCAAACTTAATCTTCGCTCACCGATTTTGACTTGGATTGCTTTTGACAGCCCAATTATACTAAACACAGGCTCCGATGGTATGAGGCCATAATTTACAACATCGTCTATCAGTATATCTAATAACTGGTGATTTAAAATTTTCCGGTGAAGTTGGTCGTCACGATAATACGACATCGTAGGATTCCTAGACTAGGTATAAATAAAGACAACCCAACCAAAAATAAAAAGGATTCTTTTTAATCCTTGACTAAATATAGCACATCTAGTCAATTTAAAGTTAATGGACATGACGTTAGTGAAATAGGGACCTAATGGTTTGCCCATGCATTGAACATTGCCAGGATATCTCTTTATCTGTATAAAATCGAAATATAATGTTAACCACCTGGGGAAAGAGCGAGTTATTTCCAATACAAGTGTCTTAGACAACTTTCAGGGAAAACTCAGCAACATAATGTAAAAATACTTCTGTAAATAAACGAATTTATTATTATTATATCTTTAGATAAAAAAAAATATTTCACAACAATCACACCAATTCTCTAGTCCCAAATTAAGCTACGAGGCTTGTGTTATGGGTACTAGACGACGGATAAACATACTTAAATACTTTTTTTTGTAAATAAATACATATTATACATAGAAAATACCCAGACCCGCGACCCTTGGTTTCAGAAGTCCGACATGTAGACCACTGCACCAAACGGTGTTAAATTCGATAACCTTCCAGCAATATAGTATTAATTAGTGGAAAGATAAGTAAAATTATAAGGAAAGAGCTTTGCTACAGTGAGCTTTAACGAATTCCTTAGTATGATGATAATAACAGATCAAAATTTTTCAATATCAGCAAAGAACACGGTATCTCATAGTTTTTTCAGTGAAGGCAAAGTAAAAGTCTTTTTAACGAGGCACGAAATTTTACTGAGTATTATTTTCTACACGTAAAGGTCACCTTTATTTTCATTTGACACATTATTAATTTATTTAGATTTGGAAACGCGTAAACAAAATAATAACCTGATTTGCATTTGTTTAATGCCGAGCCATAAATTTTTATTTGCTAAAACGAATTTGGAAATGTCAAGGAGTTGCCAAGTTGTTTTTTTTTTTAAAAAAACTTAAATTAATCAATGTTTTTAATTTACTTAACATGTTTTGACGGATTAACCTGTAAGGTGGTAGCAGTTATTTTAAACAAACATTTGGGACTTTGGGAATAACATTTCTTGGACATTTCATGGAACGTAATACCGAATTACTGTTTGAAAAAAGAAATTGACAAACTTTTTATTTTGCGTAAAACTTGGTCAACATTTGTTTTTTTTGCACCATGTTAACACCCTTTTTGCATCTGCTCTCATGCGTTTTTAATCACTTGAAAAAATCAGGTTTCAGTCGATGCTCTTTAAAGGTTAACTGGTGACATCGGTGCACTTTTAAATTGTAAAGCAGTTATCTTTAATATGAAACTGAATACCGAAAGAGTATTAAACATCAGTTACATCAAGTGACATTTTCACTGAGTCATTAAGACGTTGATAAAAAAATATTGTACATCATTAAAAAAACAGCTTAGCACTTAAGACAATACAAAGTTGAAATATTAATTAACAAGCGGTATTTCCTTATGATACACCATTTTGCTTTTAAAGCAATCAAATAAAAAACCAAGCAGTAGGTACTCGCACGTATCTTCTAGCTAGACATATAACTGTTAGTACTATTTCAATAAAAATCTATCTTCTAAATATATAAAACTCAAATGTGACTGACTGACTGGCTTACATAGTGTTCTATCAACGCACAGCCCAAACCACTAGATGGATCGTACTGAATTTTGACAAGCAGGTAGATATTATGACGGAGACAGCGGCTAAGAAATGATTTTGATAAGTTCTACCCCCAAGAGGTATAGGGGTTGCAAGTTTGTATGAACGTCGGTGGCAAAAAAACGAAAGTAAACGCGGACGAAATCGCAGGCGGCCGCTAGTGTTCCTATAAAGAGATACTTTTCGCAATCATCTTTGTAAGTTTCTTGATTACCAAATTACTATTTGGTCCGATCAGAAACCATCTCTTCATAAGACACTACACGCGTAGGAGGCAATCTCTACATGTCTAATTGAGGTACTAATCTCTGGTCCTATTGAAGTTGATTGTGGCCATTGGAGATTCCTACGCACTATGTTACAAAGGATAACTATTTGTCTTGTTACAAACTGTTGTTAAAGGCAGTGGCTTTTACTTTTCGACACACTTGTTAAACTACTTTTAGGTCGCAACGTGAATTTTACTTTGCCTTTTAATGCTGCTTCCAGCTAGCATTAAATAATACTTTTGTTTGATAACATACGATGAAAGATTAAACAAGGGTGACACAGATTTGCATTTTGCAGTGTTTTTATTAACCCTTTAAAAGGAAGCTTGATTTAAATATCGCAAATGTTAAATTATTTTAATCATGTTAAAGTAATTGATCATTCTTAAAATTAAGGCCGGCGTTTCTCGCCACCGTGATGGTTTATTGGCGCCACCAGTAGGTATACCAATGACCAGTGACTGCCTCGTTGGTGTAGTGGCAAAGTTCTGCCTTACATCCGAGAGGTCCTGGGTTCAAATCTCAGGTCGAGTCAAAATTGTTTCTGAGATTTTCTGTCATGAATTTTCATAAAACAGCTCGGAGTCGGGAAGTTGGCGGTGTTTTACACCCCCGTGCCTCGGAAAGTATGTTAAGCCGTTTGTCCTGCGTCTGATCTCTCTCCGGTCATGTCGGATTGCCGTCTCACCGAACTTTGAGAGTGATGGAACAGTGAGTGCACCTGTGTATTGCGCTCACACTTGTGCACTATAATATCTCCTGCGCAGTTGGCTGATCGCTGTTGAGATTGGCCGCCGTGGTCGAAATCGGCCAGAAGGACTATTATTACTATTAGGTATACCAATTGTGAGAAATATGTCTACGGTTAGACAAAAATGATGGTCTGCAATTTGATTGTACGAAAACCTTCAAACCTGCTGCATCTTTCTTTCCCAACTGGCATTTATATTTGCAATATATATACTGCCGTTATTTTTGTAACCCTGAAATGCCTTCTACCATAAATAATATGTTCAGACAGCAATAAAATGTTTTAATTGATATTGCAACATTTACAATAGTTCGTATCGTATCATCTTCAAATATCTTATTAAGATTTGATTTCGAAACGAAGGCCTTAAGTACTCTGTAAAACAGTCACTGTATTTGCGGCTGTGTTTCGCTAGCATGAGTAACAGAGATAGCCAGAGGCGTACTCTGTTACTCATACTAGCAAAATACACAGTGAACTTTCAAAGCTATTGAAAAGAAGAACAATATGTTAAGAGAACATCATTGTTATACCCATCAAGAAATGTACAGTCTGCATCAATAACTTCTTCAAATCATTGCACTTATTGTTGTGTAATTAATACACACTGAAAAATTGATCTCCTAATTGAGCTACCGTGACATTTTACATAGTAAAGAAATTTGCATTGTTGCTCCTTGACTAACAGAGGTCAAAAGTAGTCAAATGTTAATGGTGCTAAGTGTTAAAACTTATTGCATCTTTATACAAAAGGCTTTGGTAGCCCAGTTCCGTTCTAGTCTCCACCATTAGATTGGACTATGTTATGTAAGTGCAAAATGCATAATATGTTTTCATTTTACTATTTATTTGTTATGAGGAGAAAGAGTGTGACGACGTTTTTTTTATCACAGTATGCGTGCTTCACGCATCTGTTTTCTTAATTGCATGTAATACATCTGTAACCTTAATTATTACAAAAATGATAGGCCCAGGATACATCTGCAGCATACTGTCGCCGCGACTCGTGACTGTCTGTCGTCGATTTGTCCGCGGTGATTTATTTTTTCTGTCATGAATTTCTCAAAAACAGCTCGGAGTCGGGAAGTTGGCGGTGTTGCACTCCCGAGCCTCGGAAAGCATCTTAAGCCGTTGGTCCTGCGCCTGATATCTCTTCGGTCATGTCGGATTGCCGTCTCAATGATGGAACAGTGAGTGCACCTGTGTATTGCGCTCACACTTGTGCACTATAATATCTCCTGCGTAGTTGGCTGATCTCTGTTGAGATTGTCCGCCGTGGTCGAAATTGGCTAGGAGGACTATTAATTGCACAAAACAATTAGCCTTTAACGCTTGTCTTAAACGGATCTTGATTGCTACACATTTCGATAACAATCGGGTGTAATATCCTATACCTACCTCGTTAGGCACTTGCTATCTTTTGCCTTTACGCAAGCGACGCGTAAGCGGTACTAAGCCTTATTGTTTTAGTATCCAACCATTTTATAGGACCTGTTTTGAAACAATGTGGAAAAGATTTGCTGGCGTAGAATTGTAAGTCAATCCCTGTAATGACCCAAAGGAAATTATTATTTATTTATTTTATATAAAGGAGTATAAAGAAACATAAGGGCATAGTTCATAGAATTTAATATAGCCGATTTAGACTCAATCAGCCGATTTGAGACAGTGTCAGTGACAATTTAGATATGTACTTTAAAATCCTAAAACTAGATGTTTGCTAAACCGAGGGCTTAAATCAAGAAACTAGCACCGAGTGAAATTTGGACCGCCAAAGAAATAACGTTACCTATTTCAGTGTATCTCCAACAAATATACCGACACGTCAAAAAGTGGTAGGGTTGCATTGAACAAAGGTCCGCTTACTAAACCTTGAGCTTGTGTACAATACAAGCTTTAATAGCCAAGTGTGGACTTGACCTGCCCACGGCCCAGCTGTAGACTGATTAAAATTATATAAAATAAAATAAAAGTTATCATTTCAAACGCCTGGAAGATAATCTAAATCTCATAAAAAAATGTTAACGAGAAAAAGTATATTAACTCATTATTGACAGGCAGGACAAAGTGATTTTCATATTAATGTGAAAAAGCTCTACTCTACAAACTATTGTTTAGTAAAATGATGACGTTCATAGACTGAAATGTTTTCTTATCTAAACTGTGAAATGAAATCACAATAATATGCATGAATATTATCCTCATAGAGCCCAATGTTTATTTTGATATTCAAATAAATAGAACAGAGAAGAACGTGCTGTCGACCATGTTTGAGAAAAGCGCAAGCGAAAACCGATCTGAACAGCCTGTTGAGTTTAGATTATGCACCATACGCTTCAGAAGTTCAACGTTAATAACTTGACACATAAAACAAAACCGTTTAACTCCTAAACCTGTTTGATGGAACCCACGCTCAGTCTTTACAAAAATAAACTGTGAATTAAACTGAATATCGTCCATCCAAATAATATCAAAGCATCACTTGAGCAGTGAGCGACTTTCGGCCAGTTCCGGTTAGGCCGGCGTCACCGCAAGCGCAAGGCTTTGTCGCCGCGCGCGCAACCTTGAACGTTACGTTGCGTCTGAGACGGTTTGGTGCAAGCGATGAGCTGACTGGTGAAAGTTAACTTACATCGTTGGTATGGTGGTAATTGGCTAGATGATCTGCCTCCATTGATTATTTATGGGAATACTCTATTATGGCATCATGTTAGAGTTTTAGAAATCGGAGTTTCAAAATTGGTTTCTACAGCTTTTGAGAAAAAAATGGTAAACTTCATAATACTCAACTTTTAGGTTATTTTTTTTAGAATATTTTTATGGTTAAAAGTTATGTTTCAAAGGACATTATATCGCCTGCAAAAAATCAATGTTTAATTATGTAAGGTATGAAAAACTCCTTTATTGTACGTACGAAATTTGTGCAGGAGTTTGAAAAAAATAAATAAGTCAATGTTTCTTCAGCATAAATAAATATCATAGTACCTACTTAACTCTAATCATGTAAAATCGATTCACACAATTATATACTTTACACAGTTAGTTAGCTATAGCCTTGTAAGACTTTGGAATCGTGTACAAATTTCTGTAAGTAACTAATTAACTTTGACCGACACAAACCGCTCTACTTCCATACCTTGTACCACTCTTGCGTCGATCGACATTATTATAGAGGTAGATGCATTATTGAAGAAAGCTGGTTTAGTATCAAAATGATTGCGATACGTGCTTTCGCTTCTTAATAATAAAAGCAAAAACGACACATGATATACAAAACGAAACAAAATCAAGAATCACGTTAGAAAGTAGAAGGATTTCGTGAGGAAGCTGATTGATCAAAAGGTATTCACAATTTGATGAATATTCAAATTTGCTGTAGTTATGACAAGGCAATGTTTTATGGTGAACTAGATAGATATCATTATCAAGTTTCCTGATTAATTTTGGTTGAAATGTTAACTGCTAATAAATGTGCTATTGCGTGCAGAAAATATTTTTGGTTAAACTAAAAGTAAAGCTTTGAGCAAGTATTTTTTTAATAAGTTGATTAGCTAGTAAATACCTATTTATGTAACTTTTCCAAATGTGATTGATTAAAATAAGCCATTATAAAATCAACGGGAAATGGCTTAAATGGCACTGAATACCTATTTACTAACTAATTTGTTTTGTTTGTTTGTTCAGTTTATTTTAAAAATCAATACCGTTACTACTTACTAAGTCACTCCAGAAAATGAAGACACATAAGAAAATTGTTGGATTGTGTTCTATCACTATGTTTACTTTAAATCGAATCTAACAACATTTTGTTATGCTCTACATATGACTATTATGGTGTGAAAAGTCCCAGTAACAAGTGCCTTTTCACGGTACACGGCACACGACAGAGTTCTCGAATCGGTGCCAAGTTTTGTGGGACAGTTTTCACCTCTCCAAAAGGACTGCAGCTAATCTCCGTTCATTGTTCATTTCAAAAATATTTCTATGCCGCTAATAACCGTGAAATTCTACCAACTCAACTGCTTCTCTGTTCGACAAAGTGTGTTATGCAAAAATGTTTAGAAATGCAACTCTTTACAAAACATTTTTGCATGCATTGTTTCATAGAATTTATTAATAACTTCTTCAGGATTTGAAGAAGTTGCAGCAAAGAAGCAGTATTTTATGCAACACGCACATATAATCTGAGAGCTTCTTTAGCGGAACCGACGCAGGGATGTTATTTTAGGCCATTACTCTACCACATAATTAGATTTGTAATCATTCTGTACCAAAACTGGTTATTTTATTAGACATGTTTAGTGTTGTTTCACCACAAGCATTCTACATCCATTATATTATGTCAATATAAATTTGGGTTGATTGATTTCTCAATACTAACGTGTGGCATATTAAGTGTTGACTTGGTCACGATTTGGAGCGATGAGGTCGATTGAGGATAAAAAGAAATAAAAGAGATTTACAATAATTTAAAATTATCTGAGTGAATAAAAACGTAGTATGTCTGCGTGATATTATTTTAAATTTCGAAGTCAAATAAAAGGTAATGCATGATTTGAGCACATCATGATGGTATTATTATTTTTCATTCTTGTGAATGTAGTTACTTTTCTTGTTATATTTATGAAAAGGCTCGGCAATTCCAACCCTATAGTTTTTATTTAGGAACCAAGATGAATACTTTCTTAGGTACCAGCTGAAACCACTTCCTTTTGCACACCTTATGGACGCCAGTTTTCCCCTGTAAAGTTCTTGATTTTGTTTAATTAGCAACATATGATGCGGTTTCCACTTGGTTTTGTTTGTAATTCTAGCCAGAATTGTGCTCATGCGCATGTCAACCACAGTTTAGGTTTGATTTTGTCAGATTTTATTTATTAAAATTAAATGTATTATTTATTGTAGCCTATTTACGTCCCACCGCTGGACACAGGTCTCACCTCAACTATTAGGTGGTATGGGCGCGCAGGGGTGTTCGTAAGTATAGCAAGAAAGTGACCGACCTTACTGTCACATGTTATATGCCCTTGGGCCCTTGATTAAGCTCTCTTATTTGTAAAAAAAAAAAAGTTTTGAATCCATAGCGTTGTGACAATAGTGCGTAAATCCTATTACCTATAAGCGATTGTTTTAAACTTTCTAATTCGTTATTGGTTTTATCGACAACTGTGAAGTCCGCTATTTCGTAACTACTGTCACGCCATATCGCACTACTCCAGTTAGACTGTGGCCTAAGTTATCAACTTACGGTAAAATTTTGTTTTATTTGTTGAGCCTAGAAAATCGGTGCCACATTTCGACGACCATTTTGGTGTAATGGTCAAGAAGTTGACTATTAACCAAGAGGTCGCAGGCTCGATTCCCGCTCTGTACAAACATTTGCGTGCAGGAACATGTCTGTTTGTACTGGTCTGGGTGTTATATGTATTTATTTAAGTTTATTTGTAATACCACTGTTGATTCCGATATCTGGTAACACAAGTGCTTAAGCTTCTTACCACGGAGCAGGTCATCAATGTATGTGATTTTTTGTATATTTATTTATTTAAATAACCTTTTTACTTCAAAGGTTTGCCTAACAACCAAGAAAACATGACTTTGACTTTTTGACTCCATTCACACCCTGCTCTATATACTGTGTAACGAAACCTTAATGAGTTGTTGATCTTTACCTTACTCATGTTTTATAATAAGAACTTCAAATACATACATAAACATACTACATATTATAAAGCAAAGTCACTTCTCGCGTCTGTCCCTGTATATAATATGTAGGTATGTTCACTCAAATCTTTGAAACTACTTTGATGCAGTTTTTTGTTTATAGATAGAGTGATTTAAGAGAAAGGTTTATACCATATGTATAGATAGCAGAAAATCTTAACAGGGCAATTGTTTTTACATGATAAGATCTTAAGCTTTGTCCATAAATAAGATTTCATAACAAAAAAAATTACATACTGCTAGACTATGATACTGCATTGTTTTTATTATTTGGTCAATGTTTTTTTTATCACTATTTTATTTATTTAATTTACTCGCTTCCTTCTGTAACTCACGCGTAACTTCAAGTTGAGTTCGCAATATCTTACTCAAGCGAAACAAGTTGCTAATTTGACCACATATCAACTTGGAAAAACCTTACTTAGTCAGCTTAAAATAACACATTTACCCAGCTTACGGATCATACACCGTTTCAAACTTACAGATAAAAGTGCTAAACTTTTTCAACTGCTGCACATAGCACAAATTATTATTTCAGACTTTGAACTAAACCTCAATCAGACTATTTCACGTCACTTGTCCAATCGCGAAGGAATGTTAAATACCTAAATCTTGTGCATCATCCCAAGGATCATGTTGAAACACTATGGAAATCAGTTTCTAAGTTCTGGATATTTCTAAATTCAATAAAATACTTTTTGAAATCGAATTTAAATGCTCAACTTATTGAACTGGCAGTAAAAATGTGCGGACCGTTAAAAACTTTGAATTTGGAAGTCGAGTTGCCAATTGGAAAGCACGCCCTCCCTCAAGGTACTTTCTCAAAACCTTGACCTCTCAGATGCCAATTCAAAATGTGCACTGAAATCAGGGTTGTCAACTGTTAACGACACAAGATAAAAACACGATCGTGACTATGGTGAAGCAAAGACGACATGTTGCAGGTTCGAATCCTGCTAGTTGCAAATGTTTGGTGTAAGATAAGCATTAATAAATATTTATTCTTGCATTAATAAATCTTTAAGCAAATAAACAGGTCATTTCACTGAGATTAATTCTTTCATATTCTTTTATTTGCCAACTAAGTGTTAAATACATACATAATTATAGCAGGTCTTATGCTAGACAATTACACTTATAACTTAGTAACCCTTTCAGTTTGGGTATTGCAAAAATTATTGAAAATGATTTGAGGGCTATATCTAATTATTATTATTAGGTATCTTATAATAAAAACACTTACAAATATTGCATTTTGGACTTACGGTTATTAAAGTTGTGACAAGCATGAGTATTTGTACCTGAGTCATGTCATGAGTTTATGAATGTATTTAAGTCCGTTTTTCTAGTCACCATGCCAAAAGCTATAGTTAAGTTTGCGGCTAGGTAATTGGTGTGTTCGTTGTAAAAAAAACACTTTTATGAACATCGATAAGGTAGGTGCGAGTTTTCAGGTGGTTAAATGCCTAATAAGTATTATTGTTTGGGTATTTTTCACATGTTGTTCAAATATCTGCTTAAAAAAGTATTTGCGGCGAAAATTCATTTTTTAATAATATTATTTATGACACCCCTAAACCAGTTCTCGACTTTCAGTTTTCGCGGCCGAGAGCTTTCTGGCAAGTTACGTAAAATTAAAAACCGGATTTTGAAAAAATGCATTCATTCGTTTTCTGGTTTACAAATGCTCTCAAAGTGCTCAAAATGCGTTTATATGACTTTTAAAAGCAATAATAAAATTACCAGATTTGATTTCTGCGTTGCCCTCCCAGTCCTGCGACTCAGCAGTTTGCAGTTCCGTATTAGGGGGTTATAGTAGAGGTAGGTGCACGTCAAGATTTCAGCTTGCCTCAAATACCTGTCCAAAATGAGTGCCAGGTATCGGACTATCTTGTAAACGAAGGGAACAAGGCCGACTGTCACTGTATCTCTTTACTTCGAAAGGCATTTTTAATGATAATGATAATGACTCACTCTAGATGAAATTAGCATAAATCATTACTCCAAAGGTTGTTGATACCTTTGAGTAACATTCTCTGCGTTTGACGCTTGCAACTAGCAGTAGAAACCGGTTAATTGATTTGTCATTAGAACTGAAATGCAGACAATTTACTACTTTAACTAGGACAAGTAAGGATATTTTTATACACGAGCGAAAATATCGAAAATATGAAATTTATGAGCTAAATTCATTTTTTCATTTAAACCATTCGTAACAGACATGTTATTTCAATAATATTTAATTCCAATTATATGTTTTTATTTAACTAATGAGACCAACTGTAAATTTTGCACGTGAAGCATGTAAAAGTTTTATATAATTTTATTTTACATAAATATCAATACATACTACGTAAAGCATTTTATTCATATTTCTACAATCATGCACCGTAGAATTCTGTAAAGAAACTGCTTAATATTATCAAAAAACGAGCTAAAACCCATATGAAGATGAAATCTGTCGGTGACTAATCAAATTCATATTTTATTAATTTAAGTAAAATGTCTGTTGGTGGCAGCAACATTTTAGAAAAAGCTCTAAATTTAATATTCAGCTTCCGAACATGAACGCTAAAAAGTGGTATTGACGAGTCCGATTCACACTTGTCTTTTTTTTGCATCAAATATCTTGTCATTTATTATTTTGATTTGAGTGTGGCAATATGACCACAGGTTAGAAAGTAATCTAGTAGCTTAAGAACGGACTTAGTGTAGTGTACGTTGGTTATTTGCAATTAAAAGGTTATATATTTTGAACTTGTGGGTTTATTAGTGTAATCTAATAGATACATATTAGTTGGCACCACTAATCGTTGACATACTTTTTATCAACTGTCGCTAAACGCTTTTCTCCATTGAGCTTGTATAGGCATAACACACTTTAACGTCATCGAGTGCAATGCTGTGCATGCAATTTAAGTTCAACTAAAAATCAAATATAATGAATTGCAGATAGAAATAGATCAATGAAAGGTTTTAAATTATGAGTACTTTTAGAGAAAAACAGTTTTTGAATATTTTTCTCATAGTGGAAACAAGCCTATTGTAAATAACTCGCGATACATTTTTGTACGGGAGGAAGCCATTGATAGATTGGTCTTCACAACTACCGCTAGGGGCGCTGTAGGTGCAGGCGCTTGGATAATGTCATGGTCTAACACTAAGGCTTACAGTAGTCTAACCATTCGGGTTAGCCCAAGGCTCGAGTTGTAACGATACTGATACATACAAGCCGACATGTTGATATAGATATGTAATAAAACTGGGCGTGTACATACATGTGAACGGTTGTAGTAAGCGGTGCCCTAGATAGCACATATCCTGCGTACGTGGGTTCAACTCCCAGGCTTGGTAAAATTGTTACATTTGTAGTAGCAGACCTTATGAAAAATGATTTTTGGTTATTTGTTTGTTAATTCAATCCTGATTTGATATGATTCCCATCTTTTTGGCATGAGCTGATCCGCTGAAATTATTTAAGTTATTAACTGGTATAATAATTACCTCGTAGTTACGAGTCTCATTTAACATCCTTTTCAATGATGGAACTTGAAGTTCTAGTCAAATTCTTATTTTACCGGGAATCGATTTAACCCCCGACGAAAAAGTGGAGTGTTATAAGTTTAACCGTAGCTCCCGAACGGATGGAACAATTATAAAGTGTTTTTTGATTCGAAAGATACTTTAATCACGGTGGTTCTTAACTATGGTCAGTTAAAACCCGTCTAGCCATTGAAGCTCACCAGCTTTATTTCCTGGCTTATTCAGTTTTTTTTTCCAAGAATTAAAAAGTTTTTTTTTTAAATTTCTAGTCACAATATCACCATTTCTGACTTGCCTATTCTCTGAGCCGTCCGAGAGTCGGGTGTATCCATCCCTGTCACTCTTAGGTACATGCTTGTTTGGCTAGATCAGAAAATATCTGCCCTTCCTACTCTCTGAGCCGTGCGAGTTTCGGGTGTAGCTATCCATGTCACTCCTAGGTACATGCTTGTTTGGCTAGGTCTGAAAACATCTGCCCTTCCTACTCTCTGAGCCGTCGTCCGAGTTTCGGGTGTAGCAAACGCTGTCACTCATAGGTACATGCTAGTTTGGCTAGATCTAAAAATATGTGCCCTTCCTACTCTCTGTGCCGTCGTACGAGTTTAGGGTGTAGCCATCGCTGCTCTTAGGTACATGCTAGTTTGGCTAGGTCTGAAAATATCTGCCGTTCCTACTCTCTGAGCCGTCCGAGTTTCGGGTGTAGCCATCCCTGTCACTCTTAGGTACATGCTTGTTTGGATAGATCTGAAAATATCTGCCTTGCCTACTCTCTGAGCCGTCGTCCAAATTTCGGGTGTAGCCATCCCTGTAACTCTTAGGTTCATGCTTGTTTGGCTTGATCTGAAAATATGAACGAAATTTTAAGGAGTACGGTTGCATTTTCAGGCGCGGAACCTCCTAAATAACTAGCGCACCTTGGTGACCACATCTTAAATCAGACATAGGTAGATTAATGGCCCATACTATTTACTCACAAGTGAGAGGCATACAATCAAAGCCTTTTACATATGGGTCTAGCACTAAGTGCTAACATGACCTCATTTCTGATAAAAAACACGTGTGGTTCGACTCTGTTTAGTATAGGTAATGTTGGCACCCTCGTTTCACTATAAATCGTTTTAAATTAGCTCATTAAATTGAAGGTCTTAAGTTGAAAATTACTATTACTAGCTAATGTCTTGATTCAATTGCGAACGATTGTTTTAATAAAATATATACTTTTTGAAACAAACCTCTGGGCTTTGGCTAATACCATCGCTGCAGCGCAATGAAATTCAGATCTCTCCATGTAAGAACAGTTGTTGAAAATACATTCTGTAGAATACTCATATAATTAACCTCATTATGAAACACACTCCTATAATACAACCCTTTATATGTTCTAAAATTGAGCCCCTGAAAAAAGTTTATTACTATTATTTATTTAAGCTTTATTGCACAACAAAACCATATACAAAAGGTGGCCTTAACGCCGTAGGGCATTCTCTACCTTACCTTTGGGATGAGCAGAAATGATTAGTTGTTTCAAACACGTCATGTGTCTTTCACCGTTATCCAGCGGTTGATCATGTGATGATTGTTGATAAATATGACAAAGATAGTTATGACATAAACCAATAAAACCCAAGTTCCTTATTTAACATTACACATTTGAAAGTGATAAAATAATGTACTAGTCGACATCAAAGTGACTGGTCACAACACATTAGGTCATACCTTGCGAAACTAGTGCATCTTCTATAAGCTTTTGGCTGCATTCAATGCAAAAAGGAATGAAATGAAAGGATCTAAACCACTATTATGAAATCATTACATCATGTTATGTAGACTAAGAGATAAAATGGGGTAACAAACTAGAACTAGAACAATACTCGAACGCTTCTGGTGAGAACTTAAAACTAAACAAGATTTTGTTGTTTTAAGATACACAAGAGAGAGTGATACAATATGTTACTTCGTAATGACCGGCGAGACCGTAGTTTGTGACGTCACGCTTAAACAAGATGATCAGTATACGAAAATGAATTTTCTTTTCCCAGTATCACAATAGTTATAGGTTTGTCATATTATTATTCTTATTATTCATGTTTATTACAGAAATAAAAATTTCCATATAGTGGGTTAGTTGTTAAAGAAAATAGTAGATTGTTATACAAGGGTGGAAAGAAATCAATTCCCATACGGGAATTGATGACTTTCACCCGTGTTAAACACTCTACTTTTCATTTCAAATATAAGGAAAGTAAAAAATAGTAGTTTTTCTAAAATATTTATTGATAGTAATAACATGAGTCGTACCTATTTAATAGTCTTTTTTAATTTAAATTTCAAATATGGAACACACCGCCCGCGTCACCGCCGCGGGCCATCCCACTTTAATAGGTATTTTTTTTAATTCACATTGGCCGTATACACTCACAAGACCGCAGAATTTTTTTTAATCGATATTTTTCTTAATTATGTAAAAAAAAATATAGCCGACTAAATAACCAATTTTAGTTCTATTTTTAAAATTCATTCCCGCCCTAGGGAGGGAAGCAATTACTATGAGTCTTTCCCGCCTAAGGGAGGGAAGCATCGTTTTCGAACCGCTGCTCTGATCAAACAAACACTACTTTCCGAGTATGAGAAATGAAAAATATCTTACGCCCTAGCTCGTAAGATATTTTTTCTTTAGTAAGTACAAAAGAAAGGACATTACATAAAATACGGCTTACTTTACATTTACCAAGGCAGGTCTGGAACCCACATGGAGCGTCCAAGTGGGTCCAGTGCCTCAGAATAGGGCAGCAATAGCGACTCCCTATCGCCGCCAGGAGGCTGTTTGGGCTGTCTCGGATGCGGCGCCAGGCAGAGGCAACCCGCTTACGCATGATTACTGTCAATATATGTCAATCGCAAAAAAAGTGATCAAACTGCCGTATTTTTAACACGCTTTTATTTGCTCGGGCTGTATGTATGTATGTAACGGAATCTTTGAGCTCAATTTTCCTTCCAGAAATCGGATTAATTGAAAGTTTGCACACGTATAAAGCACCGATGACGATAATATTAATTTATTTACTAAGAAAATAACAATAAATAAGTATGTACTATAATAAATAAGTACTTTGCGGAAATCCATGACTAAAGCTGAAAAAGAGGATTATTTTGCTTTAAATTTCCACTAAACAAAATTAATTAGTTTAGTGGTTCCCTTTTTTTAGTTGCCAATAATAGAATGATTTTAATATATGTCATACCAAGCACCTCACTTTTTACTCTACTGTAATATAAATTCTTTGTTTGCAGATATTTTATTTTCTTACATTTACTCCATTGTTTTCCTTCAGTTACACATTGGGATGATAATTCCACCTTACTACCACAATAATACACCACGAAAAATCAAATTAAAAAAATAAGAAACAGAGCCCATCTTACTCCTTTCGTTTCCCGCGTTAAAGCCCTCTACATTCAGAAGTCGCAAAGAAACAACTAGTAATTTAAAAAAAAATGGTAAGTAGTACTAGTGCTATAAAGATTGGAATAGTTCTGTAAAAATCAAACAGTGCAGCGAGGTGGACCAAAATTTTTATCGCCATGCAATTAAAAGGTATAGCAACCTTAAATCGGTTATGCAGCCGAATCGTGTCGCAACGTGAGATATTTTGTCGTGATACGAATTCATTGTGCCCAGTCCAAGGCCAGAAGGGTGCTTTGAGAAATTTTTCGCATTGTTATATTAAGAGTTAACTGTGCCGCAAAATCAGCCGTAAACACGTTTTTAGTCACAGACTGGAAAAAGTTGCAAAAACTGCTTGCACATCAAATTAATGGATAAGACATTATTTTGAGACTGAAAAAGACTTATCAAATGTGAGAAATGGGACTCTCCTTGGCAAAATATCGAATAAAAGTGTCGGACTTACTGTCCGTGCACACATCCGGCATTCGTCGCCACAACTTGCGAATTACAACCAATTATTATTATTATTCTAAAGTTCGGTGAAACGGTAATCCGACATGACCGAGAGATCAGGCGCAGGACCAACGACTTAACGTGCTTTTCGAGGCACGGGGGTGTAATACCGCCAATTTCCCGACTCCGTGCTGTTTTTGAGAATTCATGACAAAAAATCTCAGAAACAATTTTGGCTCGACCTGGGATTCGAAGCCAGGACCAGGCAGAAACTTTTGCCTCTACACCAACGGGGCAGTACAACCAATACGCGAATCACAACGACAGTGTACAGCAGGTAAAAAATTGGTTAGTCCTGTTTTATGACTCACTTTTACTGCAATATACTGTCACGAACGAGCCGTCAAAGTCGCGCAACCATTGATGGACAAGGAAGCAAGTGACTGGAAATTTTGTTGGCTGCCGTTAACTGCGATTGGGCTAGTGGCTAAGAGTGCTGGGTCACACGCAGCAGACCCCCAGATCGAATCCCGTTCCGCCATTATTCATAGACTTCTATTTCATATTTGGGCATGTATAATAAAATTCTAATGCGTTCGGAAAGTTACTTAATAATTTATTAATGAAAAGAACATCGAAATTGATAAGAGTAAAATAGAGGTCTAAAAAGTTCGACCGAACCGAAGTATTTAAATGGCCAGATAGTAAAAGTCAAGCGAAGAAGGAACAAGAAGAAGAAGTGCGAAGTAAAAGTGCAGAGTAAATAGTGAAAAGTGAAATGCTAGTGAACAGTGAGTGCCGCCATGGCGCTGAGTTAGTGGAGTGCATAGTGAAGTGCTCAGTGTCAAGTGTGTCTGTAGAAGAAGACTTTGTCGAGACTCTGTCACTCAGTGGTAGGTACTACGTGTGAGTGCTCATTAAGGACTGTGACGGACTCTGCACAGACGGACCGCTGCATGTGAGTGCTGAAGTAAGGAAAAATAAATTGTAACTCTTTCAAAGACAGGCGTTTAATTCCAATCCCGTAGCCGTTTACGTAACAATACATTATGAATATTAAGATCTCAAAAGATAACTTGTGTACAATATCAAATAACTTTATTTTTGTTACTCTCTTTATGCTCAGTAGAGCAGAAAGTTATACTCAAATTAAACTCTATGATTTAGGTAGATTAGATTTCAGTGATTAACCGTTCTAAAGATAATCTAGCCGTTTGAGATCTATAAATTATATTATTGTTTATACGCAAATAAAGTTAGTAATTTTCAAATCCAGATTGTTTTTCAAAATAAACGTACCTAACGTTTGATTTAGAAAGAGTTGTTTTTTTCTCATTTGTTGTAAGTACTTATGTGTTACTAAGAGGTTTTTACATTGCTCTAAAGCAGACGATACCCATAAATCTACACGTGCTTTCTTAGATGCTTGTGTCCCAGTAATCTGGCATGTAATCGGATATCACGACTTTTTTGTAACAACAGGATCCTAACTGTTCAAAGATGCGAGTTTTTATTGTTAATCTTTTTAAAGGTACATTACTGTTGGTTAAGAAACTGGTCAAGTACGTTTCGGGCCATGTACATTGTAGGATTCCGTAGTTACGAATGCCAACTTTCAGTTACCTAACACTTACAAATATCAAATATCGCACACCTTTTAAAAGTTGGTCGCCTATAACTTATTAGTTATTACTCAACTTGAATAGTTTTTTTTAACATTCGTTATAAACATAGTTTTTAATAGAGAAATAAAATACCTCCCCCCCACTTTATTGTTGTTGTTACTTGGTCAACAAGAAATTGTTGACCAAGTAAAATGTAAATTTCAGCAACTTGCTAGACTAGACCTAGGTACCTGCTCAGTTTAAATTTTAAAATTATTACCTAATTGTTATACCCACTAACTTAGGAAAGTACGTACGTTCCGCTTAAAAAATAAATTAATAGGTACACATATTTTTTTTTCTACTTTGTTATTTACTTTAATTTAAGCTGGTTCTGAAAAGTTTGTAACGGAATCGCATGTTCAGAAAATGTAACGTTACATCTAAGGCTTAGCTAGGGCATACCTTAGGCATACTGCTGGTGGTTATTGGTTAACTCGCTGTCAGACGCGATTCGCGGCGACAGTATAGCACAAGTGTGCGCTAATGGTAAGCTCTCTATACCTACATAAATTGTTACATGCTTATCTTAATTTCGCGAAAACCATCACTGACATTCCTCCGTCATATAATACATAATCATAGTGTTATGCATTAAGTAACTAAGTTTGTTCCGATGACCGACGCTACAAATGCCACAATATTCCGTCCATTGTATTTACTGCACTTTCTTTGTCTAATGCAGTTTCATAATCTGTTGCATAGTTCTTAATGAATCTTAGGCATTCAATATTAATGATCGCAGATTCATCTTGGGTTTATGTTTGATGAGTTTACATTAATAATAAACATGATAAGTGTTGCGTGTTGGCTGATGTTTTCAGTTTGACCATCAATCATTCAAATTGCATTATAAAATGAAACGAATCCTCTAATGGTAGAGCATTAACACGACCACACAAATCTGAAGTATGTGTATTAAGAAATTATCCAAATGACGCTGCATTTGGATAATTTCTTAATACACATACTATATATATTCTGTATTGATATTAAAATTTATTTTACTTATGTTAACCAAACTTTATTTATGATTTTCAGGGGGAAGGTGCGATTAGAAGCGGCAGAAGATTGGCACCAACACTAACCGATGGAAAGAGTCCAGACACCAGTCCATCGCAAGAGCCTCAGCCTACCTTCAGGCCAAGAGGCAGCAGGAGACACGAGGATGCTCCACCCAGAGAAGCTGTCCGTACAAGAACGAGAACAAGGCCGGAAAAGCAAGAGTTAGCTTCCGAAGCACCCACGTCACCACGAAACGAACGATTCGACTCGAGGAGGACACAAAGTTGGACTCGCAACAGGCCAGGAAGCAGTACCACTACAGCTACGCCACCCAGCAGAGACAATGTCAGTCGAAGTCGCTCACGGAGTAATGTAAGATATTCATCTACGACCACTACCACATCTACAACATCTACAACTTCCACTCCAGAAGTTTCCTCTCCCACGATCGATGAGAGCAAAATCGAAGTCATCAAATCGAATTTCGACGACCTTGAAAAGACGACGCAGCCAGAACAAAGAACGGTTGATCCGAACAATCAGTTTCGACGGCGGAGTTCTACAACTCAGACAACAGAAACGGTAGCGCCAAGAAAATTACGAGGCCGAGTCAACACACGACCCAATGCAAGGTCATTAGACCTCGACATTGCTGGCACTACTAACACTTTAACCACATCGGACAAAGAACCAACAACACTTAGATCTGATGATTTAAGAAATTCACGGAAACTAAGATACAAAACGAGACTTTCGGAAACAGACACAAACTTAACTGGAGAAGGAATGAAGACTCTAGCTGAAGTCATAAAGTCTAGTCAGGACGAAGAAAATGTCGCTAGTCAACCTGAAGTTCAACCATCGGCTCCAGTGATCGTCGATAATTCGATACAGCAAAGCACAGAAGGACTACCTATAAAAGAAACCACACTAAAAGTTATCAAGATGATGAAAAGGCCATTGACGCGGGGACAATACAGACCTTCCGTTCCACTTACTAAGAAAAAGACAAGTGATGAAATCAATGAAGATGACAACTACCCGGAGAGTTTTAAAGCTTTGTTACAAGCAAAAAATGCTTCAGTGAGTATTATATTATTTTATATTTATATTATTATTATTATATTAATATATATTTATATTAAAAATTATGATTAGGCACGCTAATGTAGAGCGAAAAGCAACGTCATAGCAGGTCGTCTGCTTACATTCACTTATTTACAGAACATTTATATTCATTATAATTATTTGATAGAGCTTGTACGGGTTTCAAATCGTTCTTAAATAATTCTATCCAACCAACCCAGTAGACATATTTACTTATTGGCTTCTAAACTTTTGTTTACAATTGGTACTAAATTTTGGATTTCAGACACAAACGAGCTCTCCCAACAGCGAGAGTTTGTCAGTGAAAGCATCACAGAAAGTTTTCAACACGCACACAGCCTCCTTACAGTCGACTAACACTGGCACAAACAAATATTCAAGGGTAACTTCACAAACATAATGACCATAGCAAATAGAAAACCTTTATCTGACAATATTTCAATCAGCCACTTCGCAACCAAAACTTTTGTTAAGACATCCGGTAACCATTTTAAGCTTAGTCAAAGAATAACGCTTTTGGCCAACTCACATTATGGTTACACTAAGTCATTACCTTTTCTATTATTACAGTTTCGCAGTAAACTGAATGCTGATAAAGAGACCACCAAAGATAATAAGGAAGAATCTTCCACAGGGGCTTCTTTATCTGAGTCGCCGAAACCTAGAACTGTTGAATTTCGATCGCGAGGAACATTTACTCCACGAAGGCACAAATCTTCTTTCACACCAACTGGCTCAACGACTTCTTCAAGTTTAAACTATGAAAAAACACAGTATAAATTCAACAGGACATTTAAAGTCACTACAACCCAAGCACCTCATACTGATAGTACCACAAAACCAAAAAGGGCTGAATCCAATATATTACTCAAGAAATCATTGACCAGATCTACATACCAACGAAAAAGCTATCCAAAGAAAAACCTAACAACTGAATCACCCGTTAATGACGTTAAAAGTAACAACAATGAAGTTACTGTAAGACCACTCAGAGGAAAAACGAGTTTACCTAGAACTTCTTACTACTCACGAGCTAGAAATAACAAGAATAGTGTAACAACTACTACGACAGAGTCTTCAGAAGAAACTGTTGCTGAAAGAAGCATTGCAAACAAAAAGAGCGAAGACACAGTAGATATGCCTTTGATTTTAAGTCTATTTAAAAACCCCATCAACGTCGATACCTCAAGCGAAAAATCACAAAAATCAAATAAAGAAGAAGAAAAAGAAATGTTTATAATTGCAGTAACAAGCAAAGAGTCACAAGAGAACAATTTAATGAATGAAGTCACTAATGCCGCTGAAGAAAGTGAAAACAATCCTGTTTTTAATACGACACCAACAAACAAGTATCATGCCAATTATAAGGATATCAATGCTACAACACCAGACAAAGAACAAGTGGTTTCATCCACAATAACACCTGTAAAAAACATACAGACTCGAAAATACGGACGTAAACGTACTAAAGCATATGAAAATCATGAAGATCTTGACGCTCCAAAGCCTCGTGAGAAAACAATGAGAAAATTCAGTGTCTCCTCTTCAAAAACAGGAGATGGATCTACGAATGGTGTAAGTTGATAATGCAAGTGTATTTTTGAGGAAGGCCATGAAATTGAATATTAACTACTGATTTTGATTTTCAGATTAACCCTGAGCAAGAAAAATCTAAAAGCCGATTTAGCTCTAAGTATAGGGCTCCTAATATTGAAAAACCGGCTTACAAACCAACAGTCCCTACGGTAACGCCATCCACTGTAAGTACCTAACATAGTTCTTCACTGATACGATAGCAATATCACACAAAAAAAAATAAGAATATAGGAAGATTTCCAATAGGCACAACAAGTCTACAGTGCAATTAAAGAAACTAATGAAAACCTAAAGTAACATTTGACAAATGACTGTTAGATACAAGACCTAAACACACCGAATTCAATGTTTCGGTCCAAAAATTTTGAGCAAAGCCCCTTTATTTAATTGGCACTAAGAGTAAAGGGTAGAAAAAGTGGTATGAAAATGACTGAATTTATTTATCTTTGTTAATTTTATAATCGTCATCCCCTCTTCAATCATCAAAAGAGACATTAACTTTTACAATTATACCAATCATTTACTTTTCATCATAATTTGTGAAAGTTACTGTTTTGTCAATTAAGCAAACATCGCCATTCATTTTCACTACATAAAAACTAATATAAGATAACGCTTTTGCTAATCAACCTTTGTTACAATAAAATGTTAGTTTATTATTGCGTATTTGAGATAATAATAACAAGTTTCTCATTGCTAAAGGCTTGGCTGAAATTCTTCGTCACTGACCAACTTTTGACAAAGTCTGTTGGGGAGCCAAATTGGTTTGCTGGAGACGATACACGCGATGTCACGACAGAATCAATGTCAAGACTCCCGGTCACCACACCACCGATCATACATGTCTCATCGCTAGAACTGGTTAATGGACTCATATAGTTTAACATATTCATTTCATACACACATTCTATTGTAAATCATCACCCTTGGTTTTGAAGAGATGTGACTATGTTTGCATTTACTCATAAGATTATTAGAATTATTGACTGATTTATTTATTGCAATTAATGCTAGTACAGATATTTAGGTTTAATAAGATTATGCATCTCTTTGGAACAAAGCGACTATCATAAATAATAGTCATGCATATTAAAGTTTTTGCGTTGAATTTTGCTAAGTAAAATTTGGAACATAATTACTTTAACGCAAGAGCTCAGCTAACTAATATTGTTTAATTTTTTGTAAAATAGCATTTTCACTAACATTTATTGAAGAAGTTATATTAAATTGTATAAATTTTATCACTTGTTTCAATGTGCAGATATTTTCAAAAACCTTCTCATATTCTCTAAACCACTGTCTGCTCTATTATTCTTTTGCCAGTTTATATAAAGTGGCTTTGGTCTGTGCACAAGTTTATCTTTCTTTGATTTCAACATGTACACAACAATTACATACATTTAATGCACAATATCAGCTTTATTCTATTTATATGGGTGAGACTACTTCTTATTTCAGGTAAAGGGAGAAGAAATTGATTTAGGGCCAGACATAAATGCTATCTCCTTTACTAAGACACGAAGTACACTGTCCTCTGCGGACTTGAGACTTTCGGAGAGTCTCATGAAATCATCACACGTCATGAACGTTGAAGCATCACATCATTCGCCCTCAGTTACTGTATCAATATTTGATGCTTTGGCTGAAATACTTACGTCCACACCCAGACCCCGACTCTCATCATCAACAGAAGTATTGAAAAACCAATACACTACTAACGATGTTAAACTGACACACAACGGCGTGAGTAACAACAATAATGTAAATAGTGTCGAAGGCTTGAGTCCAGACACGTTACTGACAACGATAGCTGGTATAAACACCAACGCTAAACCTGTACAAAACACTGATCAAACCACACCAATTGTGATTAACCGTTTGTTGGATGGGGTCACTCCGTCACTAAATACCAGAGAGGGAAATGTAGATTTTGTGAATACAAAACGACCAGTTCCTATTTTCACTTCCACGACTCCTCTTTCCGCAAGGAAACCTTTCGCTATAAAAATATTGTACCATACAGATCCACCAGACATATTCACGACCTCAACTGAACCCTCATCTATTCAGCCATCGACTGACCCAACAATGGTATATAACACTGTATCTGATCTTTTGTTACCTAATAATAACTTAGTGTCGTCTGAACTAACTAGCATGTTAGCTAATAATATTAAGAGTATTATTGAAAATTTGGATGAAAGCAGTAGATCTAGAGCTACGTCGGATATGGCTGAATTGTTAAAGACACTAATTCCTAGGGCAATTGATGGACTTACGACTGTAGTTAAAGACTTTGACATTATCCCTAACACGACTCCTTACTCTATGGAGGATATTAAAGATACTCAAAATATTGCAATAAGTGATGATAACTCATTAGATATTTCTAACTTTAACATCCTCCAAAATAATTCTGTAAATAGCACAGTAAATAATGTTGGCACGACTGTTAGTGTTGTAAATGATAGTAGTCAAGCTGTAAATAGCCCTGATACCACAAAACAAACTTCAAGTACTGCGTCTGTACCTAATAATCAGACGACGCCTAACCCGGTTCAAAGTATTACAAACACTTTACAACCAAACACAGAATCTTTAGTTGAAACATTTACTCCTACGTTCGCTGATATTTTAAATACGGACGCAACTACTGAGGATAGTGATATAACGGGTAATTTTAATTCCGATCCAGCAATTGTGAACTCCCCCTTTCCAATCCCGTTTTTATCGAACTTCAGGGCTGGTGATTTTATACCGAATAATACACAAAATATTCAAAATATTACTTTTTCTACACAAACACAGGCAGCACCTCTCACCACCGCTCCCGCAACGTCTGTTCAAGACATTTCTAATTTTAATGTAGACGACCCTAGTCAGGTATCACGATTACAGCTATTAGTGCTGTCAAAAAAAGCACGCGTTTTACAAATGATTGAAGATTTAATACGCCAACATAATGATGACCTGGCAACTGTTACTCCTTTGACTGAAATACTTGATCAACCGAATAATATTCAACTTTCTGACCGTTTGACTAGAATAATGAATACAATGACTTCGACTACCAATGATAGTGGTGACCTGAACCTAAACACTGACAGCACTTCTCCTATGACAACTCCCTTTGATTTCACCTCATTGTTTACATCTACGGAATCTTCTGTTACAAATGGTCTTACACCCAGTAATTCTGGAAATGGAAATGATAACAGTGGGTCATCTACACTAGACCCTGTTGAAGACAACAAATTAGCATCAGCCAGTGCTACCGTCAATACTACCGAAATAATAACCGGAACAACAGAACAAGTACTGATAAACATTTCAAGCCGATTACAAGAAATCACCTCTACAACAAGTACTGACATAGAACAAATAAACTTTGAAGGTAATGTTGAAACCACTACGGGTTCTGAATCTACTGAAACCACAACACAAACGAATATTGACACGACAACTGATACCAGTTTTGAAACCACAAGTTTGTCAGATGTAGTAACCACAAATGCAACTTCAAATCAAACATCACAAAAAAATGTTTCACAAGTAGAGGTCAACGTCGCCGGCAATTCTGCTGTTCCGAAAAAAGACTACGTAATTTTTGGAATATTGCCAAATAATACAGTGGTACGTAAAGACCCTAATGACGATGTACTGGAATCATTAACAGAAGCATCTCCTTATATTGTATACGGTTTACTACCCAATAACACAGTAATCCGCAGATTCCCGAATGGAACCAGAGTACCACGAGTCATGCAAAAAATTGACATACTACCAATCAGTCCATGGAGTTTAAGAAACCCATACAGCCCCATCCATAATAATCCGGCCATTGTCAGACCGCAGTCTAACCCTATCCGAGTATCCACTAATATCGTGACATCCACCGACACATCAAATAACGGAACGGAAAGTCGATTAACCACCGACACTGTAAATAACCTACAAATGATGGTATTGACTTTACGTTGTTTAGCTTGAACGCTGTGCTTGGGGCTTCATTTCACCGCCCGCGTAGATATAGTTCGAAGGTTCAAGAAAGGTCTCCGGGTCTTTTGTATTGTAAGCTCTGCATGCATTGCACGTAACGCTTTTAACCAATAAAATTGCAAGGCGTAACATTTTATTTCATAATTGCAGATACCTTCATCGGCACTTAATATAAAAGATAGCAGTTCATTGGGTATAACTACTGCCACAAAAAAGCCGCCTACTGAAACAAGCACTGCCTCGCATGTATTGAGTTTACGCACAACTACAATGCTACCTTCTGTTGATGAGATTCTGCTTAATAGTATATCTTCGGCCGCTAAAGAGGAAATGGTCATATCGTCCATGACGAGCTCTACTCGCGAACCAAGAATATTAACACTGGATATCGATCCGGAGGTATAATCATTACTTAAGTCGGTAGTATTAGCAGTATTAGCAACTAATAGGAAACATTTCAAATCATTAGTAGATTATTAATGGTCGCACGGTTAGTTCTATTTATCATGATGCAGAAGGTAAGTGGTGGAGGGTTGCAATGATGGTAAATGGATAATTTTGTGATTATTTGAAACAGTTCATTTGTAGACAATGTCTAATGTAATTTTTTCAATAAATTGCAGACAAAACAAATACGAACGGAGAAACCTGGTGATGGCACTGGAAACGCTGTATTTAAGTTCATCCCCATAGATGAAGTGACGGTTGCACCACAAAATACGAATGTATTGAAGCTAGCTTCACCAAAAGTACCTTCCACGATGAGCACTGAGAAGGCTGAAGTTCAAACCATGTCTACTGTAACCGAGATGAATACACAAACACCACAGATTCAAACACGAATAGAAGTACCTAGTGATCCAACAACAACATCCTCGGTACAGTCAGTGACACCGCTTAGTGAAAACACTGAAACCACCCCATTCCCATTGTTTACTGCAACTGTAAGTGCAACTTCAACCGAGGCGATCACAACAACAATGCAAGCACAAACAACTTTAGCTGCTACAACGACTACTACGATGGAAACGACAACAACAACCACTGAAGCTACAACAACAACAACAACTGAAGCCATTACAACAACAACTACGCCGGCTACAACAACAACAACAACGACTGAAGCCACAACCACCACTACCACCCCTGTTCCTACAACTACAACGACAGCTCGGACAACAACAACGCAAGTACCGACAACTGTCCAAACAACTTTCATTCCATCTACGACGCCTATTCTCAGAGCTGATGACAATCAATTCCAACGCGACGCGAGGCTTCTGCAGCAATTATTAAAAGGAACAGATATTGGTGGCAATTTGAGATTGAATTCGAGATTGCAAACTACTACAACGGCTCGATCGATAGAAGATGACATACGTCAGTTTGAAGAAGACACAAAGTTGCTAAAAGCATTGCTTGCAGCCACTGGGCAGAATCCCGCCAATTTCAACATTCCACAATTGAATATACAAGTTACAACCAATCCACCCTCAACAACTACAGTACCTACGTCAACAACGACCACAACAACAACACCTAAGCCTACAACAACTAGACCTACCACAACCACACAGTCAATTAGCGATGATCTAAGGAAATTGCAAGAAGACACAAAGCTTTTGCAAGCATTACTACAAGCCACCGGCCAAAACGCAAATCTCAATATCCCTATTGTAACGGGAGTCACATCTAACGTGCGAATAGCATCAAATCCGCGAACAACTTCACTTGGGTCAAATCCAACTACTCCAATGAACGTTAGACCAGTCTATCAGGCGAGACCGACAACACCTGCTGCACCCGTATTAATGTTTACTCCTAGAAATATTTTCGATGCGTTACAGACTACGACAGAAGGTGGGATTTCGACCACTTTATTGCCTGTCAATCAAAGAAGAAGAGGGCCAACTACGACGGTGCGAAGCGTGGAGTCTACTACAGGTTTAAGTGGACGCCGAGCGCCCGCCTCGAGGTTTACGTCAACAACTGAAATGCCAAGCACTTCAACGTTCTCTGTTCAAGAGGATCTAGCCTTCCTCAACAATCTGGTAAGTTGCTCTTTATCCATTTTAAATTAAAACATTAAAAAATCATCACATCATTGAATATAAAATGACATGTAACCTCATTGAGAGTACATACTGATCAACGAATAAATTCATTGCGAACTTACAATCATCAAGTGTATCCATGTATTTGGATTTTGATGAAAATCTGGTCACGTAATTTTTACCGATTTTATAAAGCTTGATTTGAGTTTTGTACAATAATGCTTACTCAAATATAAAGCAAAATAATTCTACCCAACAAATCATGAAATATTAATTTGTTTAATTTTTACTTACTTGTTCCAGAAATCAGTTTTGAAAAACAACGTCAACAACGAAGACCCAGAATCCTCTCTGGCCAACCGAATCATTGCTCTGGCAGTGGAGAGGAGCTTGAACGAAATTCAGTCTACTCAACCGAACTCTGACCGTTCCGGAAAAGCCATAGCTAACAACGCTGTAAATGCGATTCCTACTACTACAACGACCACAACAACAACAACAACACCACGCCCAACAACAACTCGTGCAACAACGACAACAACTCGTCCAACAACGACAAAAGGCAACTCACCGTCTCTAGAAGACGACATCAAACAGTTCCAAGAAGACACAAAACTATTGCAAGCACTATTGAAGGCTACTGGGCAAGACCCATCGCAATTCCATATACCAACACTACCAAACTTGCCTCCTACTACTCAAGTGAGTGCTAATCCAACGAAGACAGATATAAATCTGCTTTCGAAACTCATCGCCTCGCCTACGCCTACTAACGACGTTATAACAATGAAAACTAACACTCGTACCAACAAACAGACAGAGACCAAGACTGACAGAACAACGGCTATGCCTTTCGGTGCAAAGATTGCTGTCAAAGACAACTTGAAGAGTGTGCAAGATGACGAGAAATTGTTAAAAACTTTGATCAAATTGCAGGACGTGCAAGAGTCGACGACACAGAGAAACAAACTTGCTATTACAGGTGTGTATTTAATGATTAATTTATAACGCCTAAAATATTGTAATTTTATGGCACAGTTTTCCTTTACTATTATTGAAAAATTTGATATTGAACAAAATATTTCGTCAAATTACAATATCTGAATAAGTATTTTATATTCTCCAGAAAGTAAGCTTAATTTTGGGTTATATCAAGTAAATTTTTAGTCACTTCACTAGATGGCATAGACACTAGATGTCTTATTAGACTTTCTAGGACGACAAATGGGGTTTCTCATGTATTTGCTTGTTAACTCTTTGACGGACGGTAGACTGCTATAGCAGTTATTACAATAAAATTTCTATTGTGTCTGGCTACCGTCCGTCAAAGTGTTAAATAACAAAATTTTAAACCAAACCAACAAAAATAAAAATCTCAATATTTTATAATTACTTTTTCAGGACAAACATCCGACGAGGCGTTGAAGAAGTTGCTCCAAGCACAGCAAAAGCCGAAAGCGACCAATATGATGTCGGACGCGACGCAAGCGCCTATGTCTCTAAGCACCGAGTACGGGAAAAGTAACGACGCATTGCTCGCGGCGTTGCTCAAGGAGCAAGGCTTCGGTCCGACCACGGCAAGTTCTTTGGACGAACAACTGCGACTTTCTGTTAGTCTCTACTATTCTTTTCTTTTATTTAACATTTTATATCATTAATTCTGAAACAATCATTTTCTTAGTTCACTCTAATTTTAATCTTTTTTCTAACACTTCGGATATCTTCGTTCCTTTTAATGCTCTTTTGTCACAAACTTAATCTGTTTTCGTTATTAAACAAAAATACTAGGTTATGTTAAAAACATTGCCAAACAGAGTCTTGGCGATTCGATTGTAATTTGTTTGTAATTGTTTTACTAGCCTTTTTATCATATTTCTGCCATATACTACAAACGTAACTCCCACATTTTATATCATTTGTTAACCACTAAACGAAAGAGTCCTAACTCCAACCTCATAGGCTTTGCTCAACCAAGTGGTAGTGACGCCGAAGGCTCGGCGGACGACCACCCCGCCGCCGCCGCCACCAGCTCCTCGAAGGCCGATCCTGGACGGTCTGGCGTGGCTGTGGCAGCAGTGGAGGGAGACAGCACCAGGCCCCGGAAGACCCAGCAGGCCAGCACCATCGTCGGCCCCTACCATCTCATCCTCAGCGTCAACCAGCAATCGAGTCAACTGGTTCGGCTCAGGACCCTTCGTCGGAAATGCCGACGACCGACCTACATCAAACCGAGTTGGTTTCGCTTCACTTTTACTTAAGTTGTGCGATTTCGGTTGAGGTGATACAGATCTTAGATTAAATATAACAATTTTTGGGCCGATTGATGTAATAAGTAATACTAACTTCTCGCTAGTTGTTCCTGTTTAATCTAAGTCTGAGTTTGTGTATAGTAATTTAAAGACGTGGTGGGCTGTATAAAGGCGGAACGGTAGGATTGGTAAGGATTTTTTTTGTATACATAATGTACTTTAAATTGTGTTATTTTATAGTTTAATTATTTATTAAATTTCGCTTCATCGGCTTGTACATACAATATTTTGCTAAAGCAACGCGTTCATGTAATAAATGTCCTGTGCTAACTTGATGTTTTGTTTCGTGTTTATTTGGGTTTTATTTAAACACAATTGAAGAAAGAATACATCTTATTGTATGAATAAAATCTACTCTTTCTTCATCTATATTAATTACACCTAATATGTGAATAAGTATTTTTATTAAGCACTAAAATTTTGGTGGAACGGTCATCGGTTCTTTGTTTAAAATATAAATAAAAAATGTGAATGCTAAGTGTAAAAATGATTTTATAAATAATTTGTATAAAATGTAGTGTTTTAGTTCAATAACTTATATGTAAATGATAGTGCAAGAGTAAACATTTTTGGTGAGTAAAAAAGTATAAAAATTATCATGATTGGCTTTTAGCGAAAGTAACAAAATAATCTAGAACATTTTCACGTAATCGCTGTCGCGACTAAAATGCTTTAAGAATAAAATAAAAATATCATCTTCATTTATCATCTCTATTTATATGCCGGGCGCCACATACCACAGTTAATATGAGTAAGTTATGTATTTTACTAAAATCATTAATTTCATTTAAAAAAAAAAACTATTAGCCCTTATCTATTCTTAGAATCTATTTCTTGGTCCGTGTGAATCTATTGAAGGTAGTGTTAATCGCCGTAGTTATTTATCGTACTTCAAATATGTTTATTATTATTTGTAAATATCTTGCATGACTTACAACTTGCATGTAATAATCACATGTAATATAATTAAGCACTTAGCTCACAATCACACACAAAACTAGCACTTAGCTATTTTGGTACATTCCGATTACCTATGTAACTGTTATTTTATCAAAATGGTTAAATCTTTCTGTCATCATCACACATTATGCAGCTTTAGCAATTTTATTCATTGTGCGGGTGGATCTTGTTTTAAATAAGCATTAGCATTAGCAAAAACAATTATGCACTGTTTGGTTGTTTGTTGTTGCACAAAATTCACCACTTTTAGGCCCTGTTCACGCGGCATTATCCTCCATGTTTGTTTGCAGTACATATAAGTCTTAAAGTCACTGTCAACGTCACCTCACATTCAAACATTTAGGTACAGTGACGTTAAGACGTATACTGCAAAAAAAAAACGTGCTGAATGCCCTGTGAACGGGGCCTTATTTTTGTAACATTTCGGCTGTGGTTTCACGTTATTAAGAGCATAAAGTTGGTCTTAAATCCATTACAATAAAAAAAAATTAATTTCACGAAAATTTGTCTAGATCCGCCCGTCTTCATCCATGTATTTCTTATCTCATCTATCAGCATATTTCAAGTCTTACTGATTGTTAAGGTGGGTTACGGTGTACAATCTCACAATCTACAGTTCGTCACAAACTTGACTGAATATTCTCTGACTCTAACTTCAAATGCCATTGAAGTACCTAAAATTAATGATTTCTCGGATATAACATACAGTTTCTTATTCCGCACCTTAGCCTACCTTACCTTACTGTAACATCACTACATCTTAACCCTAACTCGCTTATCCGGCCAGGTCCCCTTGGACCCTCCGAGGGCCGTGACGGCGGAGCAGGCCCCCGGCCGTGGACAGCTGGTTTCCGCAGCCATCAACGTCACGAGAGCATTCTCACAGTTCCTTGGGGCGGCGATACAGGTATGCTTTTAATTAAGAATTGAATAATGTAATTTATTGCTGAAACTGAAATCCACCTTTAAATTAGTGTGATTGTCAAATTGTATAATAATTAGGACCTGTAACAAATGTGATAATTCTAAATGTTTGTTAAAAGTTTAACCAAATTGTAAAGTTGTACGACAAATTGTATTGTATGCTGAAAATAAGTTAATATTTAGGATAATCATGGTATTACTTGTAAGTACTTTTCATACCTAATGTAAACTGTTTATATTTATCTCCTTCGATGTCTCTTATTTTCAGGGGAGCATTGGTATTTTTCAACTTAACTTTCCTTTGCTTAATGTTCTAATAACAAGAACAAAATTTTCGCCCAATTTAATTTCATACGCCATAACTAATCAATCATACCCAAAATAATTCATTGTACAACCTTTGTGCTTAACAGACCTAAAACAGACGAATGAATAGTCGTATCACGTCGGTAATAAAAATATTATTTTAATAACTAGCTAACCCGGCAAACGTTGTTTTGCCATATAAATTATTGTGGACAACCCTTATCACTAAGGGGTATGAAAAATAGATGTTGGCCGATACTCAGATCTACTCAATATGCTCACTAAATTTCATAAAAATCAGTCTAGCAAGAGTGACGCGAGAATTTTATATAGGATAGAGATTTCTTTCACAAGATTTTCTTTCGACAAGGGTTGAGTCCTTTATATTCAAGCCTGGCTTGTAGCAACTTTTACTACATGTTTGTTTTTTATACTTTTTCAGGGCGCAGCGCAGACAGTCCAAAGTGTGATAAAAGCGGGACAGCGCGCTACGGCAGACGCGTACGGCAACGGGTCCGGAGGCTCCGGCTAGTGCAGTAGGAAAAGCGATGAAAATGGCGAAATTAATTTATTTTACTGAAAATTATAATGAGATGCAAGTACAGAAAAACCAAACTGATTTGTTGAATTTTATAGCGATACATTTTTTTTTTGTAAAAAATGTTCTTAACCTGTTAGATGACTGGTATTGTATATCACCACAACCAAATAATGTAACAAAATGGTATTTAACAAGTACTTGCGTTTCGAATGTTCTATTCTTTTCGTGAAATTTTCATCGCCTTAAATAATAATTGGATTTAGGAAACTTTTACGAAAGTGTCATAGTACGCACTATGTGTTGAGTGCTCAAATGTAAATATAGTAGCTTGTACATTGAATTAGGCAAATAAGCCTCTGGCAGGCCAGAAGTTTGAGACTTGACGTTGTTGTAATATTAAGCAAGAATGATTTCTTATTTCCAGAAATACGACCGTGATTTTTTAATCTTTTACCATAACAGGTTGACCCTGAAAAGGTTTTTTTGGGTAAAAAAGAATAAAAATAAAAATAAATATTATATTAAAAATAATAATAGTTTGTGAAGAAGAATGTGATCTTTTTGATTGTGAATAATAAAAAAGTATTTCACTTATTTATTGCCTTCAAAACGTTTAAAAAATCCGAACCAGTGACGCGTGTTGTTCGAATATTTTGTCAAAATTATATTTTGTTATTTATTAACTTTAATTTTTTTTACTATTTTCATGGTTTTTAAATATGTTTCATTCCGTGCTATGAACTGTCTTATTAATTTAAGGTGGAGAAATGGACGTATTTGTATTATAATGATGTATCGAGTAACAGGATGCAATATTTAGATTTAAGGTCGCCTTTTAACTTAAGTCTACATGTGCCATTTACGCACGTGCTTTTCTACTATTTTTCATTTCTTTTTAATAGTTTAAAAAAATGTTGCATTGGAAGGCATATATATATATATATATATATAAGGTATAAAAAATATTGCTAATGATTAGAAAAACCTGATAAAACAGGAATCCCAATCAATTTGTTGGATTCTTGTTAAACAAGTTTCATAATTTTGATGTATCATTAAATGATTAATTATTTATATTTTTTAATTAGATTAAACTATTGAATGACCAATTGTGTTACCTGTATTATTATTACTCGCGATTTTGTTTAAGTATTTATTTTGTTAATAAAATAATAATATGTTCTGTGAGTTTTAAAATAAGTAGCGCATAAAACTAAGGCTGCTCGATAGAAATTTAAATCTTTTAACCAATAGTTAAAAAAATTGTGGTTGTTGTTTCCCTACGAAAAATGACCCGTTTGCCTTCCAACCACTGCCTTTTCTAGTGTTTGATTTCAGTTCATAACCTTTTAAAAATAATCTTATTCTGTTGTGATGATTTTTAAAGGCCTAGGTACTTTCAGAAATTATCTTGTGCTTTATTAAGGCTTTTAATTTAGGTATTTAATATTTACTATTGCTGATGCTGAGTGAAGGTGATATAATAATGTTATAAAATCTTTATAAAAACTTTTTGTGTTTTACTTCTGCCACCCAACTTCGAGTTAAAAGCCCCTAAACAATTTTCTAGAGCTTTTATAAACGAACGCTAAACCATACATTGATATTTTTCTCAGGCGTTTCATTGTTCCTATTACAGAGAGATGATTCTCTCTTGCGGTAATTTTCTTGATGTTTGAATAAGTTTTTATTATAGAACAATACACCTCGGAAATACAATATCGCATATTACAATAGAATAGGAGCTAATTAAGAAAAATCGTAAGTGGAGTTGAATGATAATTGTAATTCCAGGCCAAGACAAAAAAAACTGCATGTTATAAAATTAAATAAAAATAATAATTGAATTACATTAATTCAAATAAAATTAAAAAAAAATAGGCAAAAACCCAATTTTATTAGGATCCATTAATATTTGTTTTTTTTAAATATCTTGTAAAGTGTTTATAAGGTAGGTCTCATATTGATTTATCTGTCACAATAACCCTCGACTTCCTTCTTTTGACGGCTCAGAAACTTTTATCTGTCACCCTGTATAATAGTCCTCCTGGCCGATTTCGACCACGGCGGCCAATCTCAACAGAGATTAGCCAACTACGCAGGAGATATTATAGTGCACAAGTGTGAGCGCAATACACAGGTGACCTCACTGTTCCATCACTCTCAAAGTTCGGTGAGACGGCAATCCGACATGACCGCGGAGAGATCAGGCGCAGGACCAACGGCTTAACGTGCTTTCCGAGGCACGGGGGTGTAACACCACCAACTTCCCGACTCCGAGCTGTTTTTGAGAAATTCATGACAGAAAATCTCAGAAACAATTTTTCCACCCTGTATAACTGTCATAATGGAGGAGCTATTTTGGTGCAAAAAGTACATTTACGTAAAATGCTTATTAGACTTTTACAATCATAAGGGTCTGAATTTTGTTTTTGCTCCACAAAGTATACTTGATTGTTTAAGTATTATAATAAAAAAGGCCATAGAAACGATCAATTTGATCATTAATTTTTCATCGATCCTAATTTTAATGCTGACCAAATAGATGAGCGACAAAAAACTTAAAATCAATCAAGATTTTATTTATAGCCCAAAGTCAATAATAACCAATCTGTTAAATAGAGGCTCTACTAGAAAACACTAACCTTATTTTTGACTCAAGTTATCTCGCTCACTCGAACTATTATTTATTATGTGTGACAGAATGGCTAGACTGTAAACGACTTATGTATTTCTGCAGTAGGGCGATATATTTTTCTTTCGGCCTTGATCGGACCTAGTATGACAACAGTTCAAGCAAACAGTTTTTTGCGACCATTTTCTATAAATAAAACCATTATTAACTATTATGTATAGTTGATACCAGTTGTGTCATTTTTGTTGCAAAACAAACTCTATTTGAATGGGTTAAGATGTTGCTGTGTTTAGCTTTATGAGCTGTCGTTGAAACTTAGTAGCCATTAGTCAATATATTTTATCAATACAATATTAATTAAATTTAACGAGCCGTATCTAAATAGACTCATTATAAATGAGTTTTTTTTTTTGTACTGGAAACATTTTAACTACAAACATTGTGCAGTTTTCAGTGACTTCTAAAATGGTCATTTAAATGACAAATGATTAGGTAGAAATACTCTGTTGGATTGGAAGTAAGATATATTTTTTTACTGCCTCGTTGATGTAGTGGTAAAGTTTCTGCCTTACATCCGAGAGGTCCTAGGTTCGAATCCCAGGTCGAGCCAAAATTGTTTATGAGATTTTCTGTCATGAATTTCTCAAAAACAGCTCGGAGTCGGAATGTTGGCGGTGTTACACCCCCGTGCCTCGGAAAGCACGTTAAGCCATTGGTCCTGCGCACCGAACTTTGAGAGTGATGGAACAGTGAGTGCACCTGTGTATTGCGCTCACACTTGTGCACTATAATATCACCTGCATAGTTGGCTGATCTCTGATGAGATCGGCCGCCGTGGTCGAAATCGGTCAGGAGGACTGTTATTTTATTTTATTTTATTCTAAACGAAAATGCCAAACTAAACTCTTTAAGAGTTCAAAACTTGGTGTGTCTCATATAATCCTAAAATATTGTCTATCTAAGTATATAATATTTAAAATTTTCTATCTATAAAGTAGCTAGATAGAGGTGACTAGAAAGAAAGTTAAAAACCGGCCAAGTGCGTGTCCAACCACGCATAAAGTAGGCTCACGTAGTCAATTTTGGCACCGCGCTGTTTTGCATTTCTTGCATCATCCGCATAAAGTAGGCTCACGTAGTCAATTTTGGCACCGCGCTGTTTTGCATTTCTTGCATCATCATCATCTCCCTAGCCGTCAATGTCATCATTGTAAAGTACCTATATATTTTTATATTATTTATAATTTCGAAAGTATTCATCACAGGATACCCGAAACAATTTTAAATCAGAATTTCCATGCCTGTTTCTTTACGTGAGAGATTTGAAGTTTATAGGTCCAAGACTTTAGAAATTACAAGGACACCGTGTAAACGACTTTGGCGGGCTATAACTCGCAAATGGTAAAGCTGATAAAAAAGTGTTGTATGGAAACCCTGTCTTATTTTCATAGTCCTTTTCAACGATACCCCACACACCTTTTCAACGATACCCCACACAAGGGGGTGCACTCAACAAAATAATTCACCCTACCCTTAAAAAGGGGTAATTTAAATTTTTCGTATTTTTAAAAATGAGATCTATATGTAAAGTGTCCTCGAACCAAGTTACATGCAAATCAGTCTATAAACGTAGAAGATATTCTTCTGTGACAGACTATGACGGACTGAACGATCTTACAAGGGTTCCTTGTCGGACTACGGAACCCTAAAAAGTGTTACCACAACCTTTTAGTCTTACATATACACGCTTTACGTATCAACTCATTGTCATCAGAGTCCATCGGCTTGAACCCAATGATTCTACAATCTTTGCGGCCGTCTATCTATCTTGCCGATGGATACCATACTCTGCACTATTTATCAAAAGGTTTCCAAGCTAGAACTTTTGTAGGCCTACACTGGCCATCGGTTCTTTGTCTATGTGGCCAGGCCACATAAGCCACAGACCATTTAAGCTTACCACGCTAGGCTTTATCAATATTGTATTGACTACTTTTTATATAAAATAAACCCAGCCATCTATTAAAAAGCTATTTGTGACTTTTTAAACACTTACTATCTCCAAGACCCAGATGCTAATTGGCATCTGCAATCAGTTTTGCGTGGTTTGCCTCATATCGTCGAATTGCTACGCATTTCAGAAGCACATATCCATTAGCTAAGCCTCGACTTAGCCAGCCTTTTCTCGCCTGCGGGCCATGACGTTATTTTTATTGCTACAGAATATTACCCTCGATAAATTTGCGACGTACACTGGCCGTACATAAAATTATATACTGAAAAAGATAAAACTCTGTAATTGAAAAAGCTTTGGATTTTACTTTTATGTAAATAAATTAATATTTCACAACAATCACACCAATTCTCTAGTCCCAAATTAAGCTACGAGGCTTGTGTTATGGGTACTAGATAACGGATAAAAATACTTAACTACTTTTTTTTGTAAAAAAATACATATTATACAAAGAAAACACCCAGACCAGTACAAACACACATGTTCATGCACACTTATGCTTGTACTGTGCGGGGATCGAACCCGCGACCCTTGGTTTTAGAAGTCCGACCCGTGGACCACTGCACCAAGCGGTCGTCCAACAACTTTTATTGTATGTAACTTGTTAGACAAAAGCCACTTGGAGTCATTGGTTTGTTCACGTTCACGCGGTGGCGGGCGCGGTCACGAAATACCCAACATGTATGAAGTGATGTTATACCAAAGTGTTCACGTTAGAAACGCAGGTGCGGACTTTAGAGAGCTCGCGCCCGCACCCGCGCCCGCGCGTTCCTATGTGAGCAAGCACAAATATACTGCGGTAGTCAGTTGGCTTATCGCTTCATATTGGTTACTTACCATTTTCAATATAAATGTACAATTTTGACACGATGACAATCAAGAGGCCCTCGGGCGACTTAATAACATCTGACAGTAAAGTTGGTCTCTTACTTTACAAACTCGCAATGAGCCCGCGTGGTGGAGTATGGTTCGGACCACCTCATAGTAGAGGTGTGGCCTGTGCCCTGCAGTAAGACTAATATAGGCTGATAAGATGATGATAAAGATCAAGAGATGAACATTTTAGGGACGTCAAAGTATCAACCAACAACATCGACAAGGTTGTAGGCCGTGCGTTGGTATTAAAAGCAGAAAACCCACTTTTACTATTTATTTTTTATTTTATTTATTTATTTCAAGCCACAATAGGCCCATATTATTTATGTGGTTAGTGTGCGTCGTGCACCGCCCGGCATTCACTGCGGCCATTTACTGTGCACTTCGTTTGACATTACGAGAAATGCGAGCGAAATTATAGTGATTGGCTTGAGATGTATGAGATGTGTATGGGGGCGACAGCGAAATAAAATTATGGCTCCCAGTCTAGTTGGGGTCTGATAGAGCGCTTGTCTTTAAACGGTGGTACAGTAAGCTCATGAATATCTACTTGTGTGTCTAAGACACTAATAGAAAAGTATGCTAAGGGTGCATATTTGAATCATTGGTAATAAATAATATTGACTGAGTTTGGATTTTTTACGCGTGGAACGTCGTCACATCAATTTCGCTACATAAAACCTTTATAAAATTAACAAATTTGTAGAAACAGCAGTAAGTAAAAACCTAAAAACTAGACTTTGTCAAGCCAGTGCCTTAGTTTGCATGGAGGATTGATGTAGGATTGTGGTGCATACTTTTTAGAAACTTTAAATGCATTTTTGTACTAAGTGGGAATCAGATATGTAGTGGGAGACCTTTAAATTGCATTTAGCTTTCGGCCTTAGCAAATAATGAAGATAAGAATTTTTGTCACATTCTCGTGTACGCTATTCGTGTGTGTAATAAGAATTACGTTTTAATCGGATCGATTGTCCTTCGATAAGAACTTTTATGTATCTGATGTCCATGGATTACGATAAGACAGAGTCTATACAACAATTCACAAACACAACAAACACGTGTCCCATGAATACACACACACACACACATACACACGCACACACACACACACACACACACACACACACACACACACACACACACACACACACACACTTATACGTTCATTGTTATTTTATTATTATTTCATACTAGAAGCCTGTTAATTGAGGTAATAAGGTTTTTATTTTGTAGCTGTGGAAGAGTGAAGGTCCTTAACACAGGCAAAACTTTACCTAAAAGGTGTCTTTGATCATTATTAATATATTGTAAAAGTATTGGTTACTGAAATAAATATTTTTAAGTTTTAATTTAACCAATTGAGAAAAGATTAAAAAAAATAGAGAATCCGACAAAAAATTCAATAACCATGCGGTGGCATTACCAACTCAAGATCCGTATTTGTGGGTTGTTCCTAATCGGTAATCGCTTTTGAAACTGCAAGTTATCTCAACAATGACATATGTTTGAGTAGGTACGCGAAATATGAATATTCATTTGGGCTTTTCCTTAAGTTTTTGCCGGCAGGATCGGATGGCGGATTCGTGAGCTGCGCACTGACATTGATTAAGTTCGATGCAGAAGGTGCATGTTGGTATAAACAATCAATGGCTTCTTAAAGTCATAAAGGTCATTCATTTCTGTAAATAGACCGACAGGCACCTTTGCAAGTACCATAAAACTCGACCACAGCTTCGGGACAATTCGTGAGTTAAAAAAAGTGTATAATTGCATGGTCTTCAAAATTGCCCATTTTGCGGATGAATATCACGGGTAATCGAAAGCAAAGCTGAAAGATTCAAAGTCAAGTTATAATACAGAGTTATGTTAAAAATTAGCAGACTCCGTATGTCCTGTCCGTAGGTTATTGATTTTTTCTCTCTTTAAGGTAAGAACCATCCTCGCACTAAACTTAATAAAACCCGGTGTTTGAGGAGAATCCTGAGGAGAAATATGGTGGAGGATAAGGAGGAAAAGTGGACATTCTTTTTTTGTCTTCTTGTTCTCTACATCCGTGATTTCAATACGATTTCCGATCGACTTGTGTTTGATATTGTAATATCAATATTATGGCGTGATGAATAGCTAATTAGATAAGTAGTTGATCTCATTGTTAGACGTAATTGAACATGCTTGAATTACTTAAGTTTGTCACATGCAGGGTTATGCCAAATCAAACATGGCTCTGATACACTTTTATTATTAGACTAACGTATGAGTTACTGACATAAGTAGTTTCAGATGTCAATCTGACATCAATATCACTCTTATGAATTTCACCGTGCGAGCGAATGCGCTGGCTAGACCCGAAAATACGAACGAAACGTTAGAGAGTACTTCTTCAGATACGATGCCAATAGTTACGTTACGCCAATTTGGAAGACAAGACAGTTCTCGGAATTTTTCGTTACGTTACTTGCGCCACAGATTCGGCTGTCTTAAGCTATTGCGCACTTTACTTGTTTCCAAGTACTCATTATACTTTCCTGTAGGTTAAAAATTGATGTCCTACAAAAAATAGATACTTAGAACCGGGTAAACTTTGTAAGCTCAGAGAAATAGTCGGAGGAACACATATAGTTCATTTATTATACGTTTCTATGTTATTTTTTTCATTGCGTAAATACAATTCTATGTTTAGACGAGTAAAATGCTCTCTACCTAGAGATACAATAATTTAGTAAAAGGGTTAAGTTATTGCACTTTTTCCTAATAAGACTGCACCCTTTTTCTACTAGGCCTTAATACGCCCGAAAATTTTAACGAGAAAGAGAGGAATGGAACATTTTAATGGACCTGTACCAAAATGGTTAAGAAAAGATAAAGAATTTAATCTTATTTGTTTTGTATTTTCTTCCAAGTTGTAAGAGAAACTAAATTGTAGAGAGAAACTTAATTGTAAAAAAAATAACAAAGTGTCAGAAAAAAAAAACAATACAAAAATGTGGAGGGAAAACAAAGCAGCTTTGATATTAAAAAAGCTCTAGTTGAACGCTGCATCTGATTTCATAACGTACGTATTAAATAACGAATCACAAGTACCTTATATCAATCCTATTGCTGCATAATATAAAGCTCGGTACAAGTCGGCCGAAGTTTTAATTAAGCAAAATAGGAAAACCGCTCAAACTTTTTGTGTCGCCACCTATATTTACTATATCTCTGTAGGTAGCATTTCATTGGAAAATGCAAAAAAATCTCCGCTCGACCACAGCGATTCGAAGTAGAGCAAAGTAGGTCGGCTTGATCGGGCAGCTTCGGCTGTTCTCGGGTTTCTTCGTGAACGCTCGGCAGTCGCCGCCTGCGCATACAGTATTGAGACGCCGCCACGGTCGCAGTCGCGTCAAATCGTGGAAAATTTTAACCCTAAATTACGTCACGGGATGAAAACATACACCGCGGAAAACTCGCAGCAATTAAATACGACGCATTAAACGACGATACTGAACATTTTAAGTGAACTGTGTTGGACTTGAACGATAGCATGTTGTGGGAGTCCAGTTTTCTAGAGGAGACAGATACGGTAAGTTTTTTTTTAAAATTCTAATTAAAATTAACAGTTTTAACTAATTCTCTTATTAATGCGCTTTTGAATTATGAAACCAAGCCGGTTGCCACCAACACATTGACAGACGCGCGGACAGCGCAAGCTAGTGTGTGTGCAACTTTCTAGTTTTCGCTTGGATGTATTTACATTCGGACGTGAACGGTTTTTCATAATACAAAACACATGGCATCATTTAAGGGGTTTTCATTTAAATATTCAGTGCACACATCAAGCTCACTCGGAATGAAGATTGAATGTAAATAAATGCGATTTTGTGAGTCGTGTGTCACGATTCTCTATGAAAATTCTAATGTGTAGATTAGTTAAATTGTCGTGTCTCTGGGAAAATGCCACGGCCACAAGAAGTTATTGGAAGCCATTGTCTATTCCATGCACACAATGTAACCTAATTAACACGAGCTATACATGTTTTAAATATTATTTTTTTTACTTTTTTGTTTTGTATATTTTTTCATCGAGCAGGTGTGTCGCCGTGTTTGGTCTACAGTATCAAGTTTGACTGGTTTCGGACGTTCAAATTAATATGCATTGAAATATTGACTGTTGCCTAATGAATTCAGCTTTAGATGGCCAATAAAAACAAAACACGATCGGTATGGAACTATTTTGAACTTGGCAACAGCTTTGTCTTGCCACGTCAGACTGGAATAAGCCAATTTAAGCTTATTTATTTTTGTTTAATTCTTTTTTTTTTCAACACAGCTTTTCTTGAGCTGTACGAGTATAAGATAAGACTAACAGACGATTAAGAATTACCTTTTTATTTATTTATTTAAGCTTTATTGCACAACAATACTTTGTACAAAAGGTGGACTTAACGCCGTAGGGCATTCTCTACCAGTCATACCTTTTTTTATTTAACATTGCATATAAGTACCTATTGAAAATGTTTAAACTTCATCGATAATTCATTGAACATCATCAATGAGTCATTACATTAAGACTTAAGTCAAGTAACTAAAGCATTTAAGCAGAGTCTGAGATGCTTCTTCACTATTTAAATATACCCAAGGTACCCAGGTACCCAATTTACTATTTAAATGAGTTGGTTAAATCAGAAAAAAAAATTGGTTGCCTGTAAAGTCGGTATACGCGCGAAAGTTTTACGTGACAACGACTTTGAGTGGTAAAATAATTTTAATGTGAATATTCATTCGTATAACATGAACCGGTGTGTATGCCTATCTCTCTCTCTCTCTCTCTCGCTCTGTCTCTCTCGCGCGGAACGTGAGCGGAGCAGCGTAACGCAGTTTCTTGAAGTGTCACCCGGCAAACCAATTTATAAGACGTTGTCACGTCAAAACACAAAATCAGGATTTTTTGTTAGTCTGGGTGACTTTTCTGATCAATTTGTTAGGTTGTAAGGTGGCCAGCACGTCACGGTAAACACCGCGGTATCTTAAGCGTTTGTGATACGGATGATTTTGCAACAAAAATGGGCAGCCTAATGTGCTGGCCGCGTATGTTGCCAGTAAACAATTTTAGCAGAATTTTAACCGCCGATAATCTTCTAATTCACAATATCAGTATAGCCAACTCAGGGTATTTTCTTACCAATAGCAGAAGAAGGGTTATGCTTTTACGTTTAAAAAAAAATTACGGAGACAGAATCAAGCAGATAATATTTCCAAGCTCTTATTCTCGATAAAGTAATTATTACACGGTTGAAGTCATCATAATATTTACTCTTTAATGACACAATAATTATATCTACTTGCCGACATGCGACGGTACTACTAATCTTTTTATACCAAACTAACTAGTCTTATTAAAATTTTATTGGCTTGGATTTTTTACAAACTTCACCTAACCCATGTTTGTCTATAATCAAAAAATAATAATTTTATATATAAAAATTGTATTTATTTTCTATCAAAAAAAGCCTTAAAGTCTATTATATATATAAGAATATCTTATATTACATATGTATTTGTATTGTAGTATCACTAGATTTTTAAAGACTGGTGCATGAAATAGTTTCTAGAGAACCTGTTCTACAGGTCACCAGGCCACTCTCGCAGGTCAAGCAAAGACCTTAACTAACCAAATTATAACATGATATATAATATTTTTTTCAAATTTGTGCAGAGCATGTAATGTCATGTGTTTGTGATGTGATGATGATGATGTGTGTGTCATCTTTTTACCCACTTCCCAGTGTCAGATTGAGCTGACATTTTGTATACACGTTTATTTTCGATGACAATTCACAGAATGATTATAAAAGCAATATTTTGCGTTTTTTACATATTCCAACAGTTTGTTCAGCGAGTTCGTATGTTTCAACATTTTGATTACAAAATACCGAAACGAATGGTCTAATGAAGATTGTCCCACACAAGCGATGGGATCCCAAAGAAGTTTGATAACTATTTCCTTAGTCAATGCTAAAGGCGCTGAAAGCAGTCGGAGTTTCAGATATATTTACCATCGAGAACAGTTTCACATTTTGTGTATCAGCCCCGGGGAACTAGTCCAAAATATTTTTCATTAATACCGTATTCATTTTCATGACCACACAAAAGAAAAGTTGTAGATGTTCGCGCGCACTGATGGGTTATATTTTTTCGACAGCAAAAAAATGCCAACGCTTTAGAGGGTTAATTAATTACGTTGTTTAGCCAGTCCGCTTAAATCTTTGTAAATTTAATTATACTTTTCACGTGAAGTGTTTTAGTCGGTATTAGAAAAGTTTGAATCTCTCCGGAAAAAAAAAGTGGAATTGGTTTTTGTAAGCCCTTAAAAGGGCTTGTATGTCAAAAGAAAAATAAAATTAACCATTTGTAAATGTCATAATGACACAACATCAATATTTTGATTATAGTTAGGTATAAACGATTAGAGTATACTTTATGGCGCACTTATATAATTGCCTAAATGATTGGTAAAGCGTGATTGACCTCATAAAACAATACATGTCGACCCACGCGTCAAGGAATAATCTAATAAAACATTAGTGAACCGTCGTATTAGAAAAAAAAAATACAAATAACTGTCAAAAACCATCTTTTCTAAAAGCAATTGGCATGATGACAGCTATCTTAAATATTTTCAAGACCATGGCGTTTAAAAAACATAGCCCCTATGAAGTTAATATAACCAGTTTATTTCCAAAAAGCTGTCGAAACCAATTTTTAAACACACAAAACTCAATAAATATTCGGTCAATTGACTCCGATTTCTAATATATGACCGTGACGTCACGTTCATTTATTCCCATACAAAATCTATGGAGGCAGACCGTTTTGACAGATAATAAAAAGTATGTCAACGATTGGTGGTGTCGTCTAGCCTATTGCTAAGAGAAAAAATAGTATCTGACAAACTTTTATTTTCGATTCTCTAAAGAAATTAGTTATTAAATGATATTTTGTTGAGTTCTTATTATTTAAGAGAGTACATTTATGACGAGACTACCAAAAACAAAACCAGTTAATACCTACACGGCTCTCAGTCATTAAATTAGGTGCTTACAGAGTATGTGCAGCAAAAAATGTAATCCAACAAAAAGATGGCAGCCATTACAGAGATGATGTCAGGGCAACATCTTCGTTATTGCAAAACGTGGCTTCCCGTAAACACTTAATTATGCTAATTAATGCTTTAACGATAACTCGATTGATAAAGAAAGTCAATACGCAGTATTGATTTGTAGTTTTTGTACTTTGGACATTCACTGAGGTATGGTGGCAAGCACGTCGTGAAAACCACTACGGTATCTTGTGCACCTGTGATATGAGCGATTTTACGACTAAAATAGGTAACCTGATGAACTGGCCATTGTAAAAATAAATATACAGGGTGTTGGCGAACTGCACCGCAAGATCCTTTTTGGCCACAATATTTCGAAATTCTAGTTTTCTTTTATATACTTTTGTTTTGTATCTTTTTTTCCATTCAAAATATATATGTCAAAAACAGTGTAAAATAAATTCGATGATGAGCTGGTTATAAAGGAAATCCGGGGTTTTATTTTGGCCATCCTCAACACAGGGTGTAAAAAAAACCTTAACGAAGCCGTATACCACATATTCTACCAATTGTTACGATTATTTTTTCCTTTACACCATACCTGGGAAGTTAACGGTTACTGAGATATAGATGGTTAAAGTTTGAAAAAAAAATGATGATTTTTACAGAAACGTCTTCTGTCCGTTATAACTGAACTTTTTTCCAAAGAAACATGATACAAATTTTCACTAGTTCTTTCATAAAAAGCCTCTAAATGGCACACTCCGCAATGAACAGCGCACACTCGAACCGAACTGCGTCGCGGTGGAATAAAGCTACACGCTCCGCGGTGACTTTTCCGCGTGCGCGCTGTACAATGCGGGTTAGAATTAAATTATTTTAATTGATGTCAAAAAATAAAAGTTGTTTCCCAGCCAAAATTTATTTTTCATACGATTTGGTTTGATATACTGAACGCGTGGTTGACGGCTTCGTTAAGGTTTTTTTTACACCCTGTATAACAACATCACATGAATTGATCTGACTCCGTGGTAAGTAGCTTAGGCACTTGTGTTACAGATATCAAAATCAACAGTGGTATTACAAATAAACCTAAATAAATACATAACACCTAGACCAGTACAAACAGACATGTTCATGCCCACAAATGTTTGTTCAGTGCAGGGATTGAACCCGCGACTTCTTGGTTTATAGTCAACTTCATGACCATAACACAAAAGTGGTCGTCATAAAAAAACAAGTTACACTTGCTTATGTATTCAATTGGAACTAATTAGTTATTAGATTGTATTAGGAATAAATAAACAACTTATCAATAAATGTATGTGTGATATACAAGTGAATCTATCTTAGGTTGACCTGTCACTTTCAAGACCTGTAGTTTAGAGGAAGCTCAGCTTAAAATGGAAATGATGACTTGACATCTCAATTAAATAATTCCCCTAGTAAACATGCACAAAGGTGTTGAAATAGTTGGATCATTTATAAGTTGTTTTGATTAATTTTAAATAAATAACTTTAATAGGCTCACTTTAGTGATACGATATTTGTAAACAAACACATGTTTATCAATGCTGTTGTAACAACATATGTTTATTACTTGACTGTTACTGTTAAAAATAACTTAAAAATTGAGCTAGACACATTAACAAGTTCACGTGATTTCTACAAGACTAAGAAACGAAAAATATATTGAAGTAGGTGCAAAATTCTAGCCAAAGAATATAGTAGTAGGGACAAAAAATAAATCATACAAAAAATATGCAGAAATAATAAAAATAGGTAGGTATTATTTATACATGTGGAAAATTTTCATAGATTGTGATAATAATAAGAATTGTATAATTTTTGTTAGTCATTAGTGTTCTTCATAAATGCTAACTTGGTATTTTAAGCACACTTGATAAATGAATGTATTAAGGTAGAATACAGCACTTCTAATTAGAGCCATCAAAGTTATTTTCCGCGATATTAGGAGTAAACTTGCAATTTCATTATCATATTAGAATTGACAATAAATATACGTTAAGTAAACATTTTCTTAATTTAAAAAAAAAATGGTTATGGTCGTTTTTGGTCACAATGCTTAATTGAAATGACTACTGGCGTCACTAAATTCTATATCATGAATTACTAGCACCACAAAGGCCCGCACAAAAAGTCTCAATCGGGTAGAGCTAATTTTACAGCTACACCAGCTTAGAAAGTAATTAGTAATTTCCAATTCAGATGCGACTTTATTCAACCGTACTCTGTAAACTAACGTCCGCAGTTTCAAATGTGCCGTTTCTGTCGCTCATGCAATATAAACCGTGCGAGCGAGCGAGACGGCTAGAGTCGAAAGATTGTACGTGTTCGAAATAGACCCCCAGCGGTTATGATGCGTGGTGGCCATCACTTCAATTACCGCGCTTTCTGCGCTTGCGCAGATAATTGTATTGGTAACAAACTAGATATTTCGCAGTGGAAATCGTGAAGTTAGGTATCACCTTATCGTAGTATTGAAAATTAGCGAGGTTATACTGTACATATTGCTTATAAGGCTTGTTACTTAAGTAGAAATTGGTAAGGAATTTGCGTGAAAGGTATAATATTATTTCACAAAAACTATTAAGTCATTTTTTTATTTTTTTAGCATTGCAAATTTTTTTTACTATGTGAATTTTTCTTTAAGTATGTTTTAATTTCAAAGAAAACTAAATTTCCGGTTTAAAAAAAAAACCGAATTAGCTAGGGAAACAACTGGTGAGCGACGCCTTGGCGGATTTTGGCCATCTTTAACTAAGAAAAGAAGAAGAAAAATTATCATTCTATTAAATAATCACAAACACATATACACATAAATAGACAGGAATCAAACGTATACTTTTTCGTTGGGGGTTAAAAAGGGTTGCTAACTCCTACTGAAGTAAATGAAATTGAATTGGCTAATTTTTCTACTTTTCATAAACTGCAAATTGTTTATTGTTTGAAACTTACATGGTCACAAATATAAGAATGGTTACCCCGTGATCATTCCACTTAAAAAAAGGTATATAAATAAAATCTCGTGTATCATATTCACAAGTTCCTATTTTGCAATTTTTTCTTTTGTTTTCTTTACTTTCTTAGCAATAATAGACTTAATTAATAAAAGTAGGTTATTATAAAGTAGGGATTGTCCACTGATCGGTCCTATTGGACAAAATCCGTTTTAAATTATAGCATACTAACATAGTCATCGAGCTTTTACTAACATTATGGATCTTAGTTATCTGAATTGGCTAGATGACACCACCAATCGTTGACATACTTTTTATTATTTGTCAAAACGGTCTGCCTCCATAGATTTCGTATGGAAATAAATGATCGCTACGTCACGGTCATGTGTCAGAAATCGGAGTCAATTGACCGAATATTTATTGCGTTTTGTGTGTTTAAAAATTGCTTTCTACAGCTTTTTTGGAAATATATTGGTTGTATTAACTTCATAGGGGCTATTTTTTTTAAACACCATGTTCTTGACAATATATATTTTTTTATTAATTTTATTTTATAGCTTACGAAATGCAGGTGGCCTCAAGTCCTTTCGTCAAATAGACATACTTCCTGATCAAAGTCCTTGCTTCATCTATTCTGTCAGAACAATCGTCTGAGATACGATCTACCACTTCCGGCACTGTTTTAAAGCGAAGGGTCAGTGAAATAAATGTGCGTCATTATCGGTGCACGATTTTACTAAAAAAAGCTTTGGTTTTTTTTTTGGTCTAGACTCGTTGAGGCAGACCGAATGAAAACAAAAAGGTTGACGTGATTTGTGTTTTTTTTGTCCATGAAATCAATAGGTACTTACAGATTGCTACTGGATTAATTCAAACAGGATAGTTGTACCTAGGTATTTTTACAAGCGATTTGCATTTTTTAAGTAAGCATTTTGACTTCTTCATTTTCTTATAATTTTGAAACATCGTACTGAAATAGTTATTTGTTATACAAGAGTGCGAAGTTGCTTTTTAACCGCGTGTTCAAATTTTACTCAAATCAAAGGGAATCAAAAGAGCACGAGGTTAAAAATCTTTGCACTCGAGTGCAACACGTAACTTTTCATTCCACCTTGGCGAGGAAATGACTAAATGCAAAAAAAAACCGTTGACATCACAAGATAGGTACTTTTATTTCAGTTTAGGTATTAACTACTACATTATAACAGGTAAGTATTACAGAATAATCTTTAAATTATAACAAAATAATACTTAGGTATAATTAATCAAAATTGAAAGTAACGTTGCTACAGTTATTTAAATTGAGTGTAATATTTTTGTTGGGTACTGTAATATTGGTGTTAGTCACTTGTGTACTGTTTTTCGAGTGCTTGCTTTCTTGTTCTCGGATATCTCTATAAAATATGCCAGCAAAACGTTTTCTGAGAAAGTTTTGGCTCCTTTTGCTAGTCGCCACGTGTTGAAAATAACGTAGGTACTGTTTTAAATACTTCTCGCGTGATTGTTGAGGGAGAAAGCTCATTTGCGCATTATTAACAGTTTCAGTCAATTCTGTTGGCGTCAAACAAACTTCCTCGTCGCTAGAATCACTCATTTTAGTTTTTTCACTTGTTTTCAAGTTTCTTGTTTTTAAATAAGGTTCAACAATGACGTGAAAATATGCCGCGTAAAGAACCGCCTACAAAGCAAATTGAAAAAAGAAAACCAAGAAGGTTTCGAGTTTGAGTTTTTAACAAATTAAAAAAATGTTGTATGATATATTTGGCACCATAGAGGTAGCAATAAATAGGTTTAATGGATTTTTTTAATTCACAAAGTTAGTGCACACGATGTTCTAAATTCAAATTTACTTTCAGCTCTAGTGAATAAAAACGGCTTTTCCACTCAGATATTGAAGAGCAAAAATAATCTTTCCGAGATGGTGGGATGAAAAAGTTTTTTTTTATATACTAGTTATAAGCTTTTTGATGCATGTACTAACACCCAAATTTTATTTTTTTATTTTAATTATTTACTTTTTCAAACTGCAACTTAAGCATTGTGTTATAGTTGTCGGTGTTACACCCATGTGCCTCGGAAAGCACGTTAAGCCGTTGGTCCTGCGCCTGATCTCTCTCAGGTCATGTCGGATTGCCGTCTCACCGAACTTTGAGAATGATGGAACAGTGATTGCACCTGTGTATTGCGCTCACACTTGTGCACTATAATATCTCCTGCGTATTTAGCTGATCTTTGTTGAGATTAGCTGCCGTGGTCGAAATCGGCCAGGAGGACTATCAACTGCAAAAAAAACTTCCATTATTGTTTCTAATAATAGCTACTTACTTATTTGTTTGACGACGTGGAAACTAAGGCCTTCACAAAGTGCCTCAACTAAGAACTCGGAAGCTCGCCCTTCGAAGGTCGAAGCCTGCAAAAAAGCTGTTGGTCAAATCGTAAACAACTTTAAATACGAGTACAGTCAGTACAACAAACGGTTCAACCATTTTAGTTCTTCTTAGACAAGAGTAAATTTTATTAGTTTTCATGACTGTACAATAATTTTATTCCGATGCACGCAGTGGTGATAAAAATGTATCTGGTTTTCAGTCTTCTGGTAATCTAACTAAGCTCATGACAGCTCCGATTTTCCTGCAAATATTTGCCCTAGACCTTAGTTATTTTCTTAAGTTTCCGAACACCTTATTGTCGTTCATTTGTTTGGTTCAGTACTTTAATCTCATTACTGGGTTTCTAATCTGAATTTTAACTGAGGTGAGGATGGTAGACACGTTATATGAATACACGAAGAACCTTTTTTACAAACAACAAAATGAACAGTGTTGTAGACATCTTACCGCAACATTGATAAATAATAGCTGGCTGCATCCTAAAGAGCGCTTAGAGAAATTGGCACTGATGTAAAGGGTCACGGTAGAGCAATCGCCCGGCTTGCGAGAGGTGCGGGTTTGAGTCCCGCCTGTGGCAGTCCATTTTTCTTCGATTGTGTTTTCATTTAACAAGACTTTAATGAATGTAAAGAGTATACGGTTAAGTACGAGTATATCTTTTTTAAATATCATTAAAGTATTGTGTCGATAAGAGATGTCACTTAGATAGTGACGATAAGAAATGTAGCTTAAAATTACGCTAAGGCTTTTATTCAAAGTTGCGGTCGTAATTGAAATTCAGCCAAGTCATTTTATTACAAAAAGAATCCAAATCACTTTAGTCACGCTCGGGAGATAATAATTTAAAATAAAAAATAATAATTTAATATCTTACATTTGGCACACAAATGTTATTTGTCAAATTGGCCACGCTATCCGTTGTTCAATTGTATCAGTGGTTTATTTTGTTTTTGTAGCTGTAAGTAAGCCAAGTATATATTTTTTTAATAAATATACAACAACATCACATACATTGATCTGACTCCTTGGTAAGTAGCATAAACATTGTGTTACAGATATCAGAATCAACAGTGGAATTACAAATAAACTTAAAAAAAATACATAGAACACCCAGGCCAGTACAAACAGACATGTTTATGCACACAAATGTTTGTAAAGTGCGCCCTGTTGGTTAATAGTCAACTTTTTGACCATTACACCAAAGTGGCCGTCAAATTTATTATTGCTTCTTGTACTTTTGCTTCAGTTATAGTGATTCCATTGAGTTAAAGTTCTAATTAATAATCACATTAGATGTTCATACAGTACAATAACAAAGTATCGCATAATTCATGATTTGTGGAATTGGCTACGTACATCATCATTAAGTACTTATACTCTAAATAAAATCACTATTTACCTTTTGAATATCTATTTAGCCTATTTTAGTATTAAAAAAAACTTAGGAAATTCCTAGGACAGACAAATTAGAGAATTTCTGTGAAATTTATTCTTGTGTACCATTTTTTTTTAATTTCATGATAATATGTGCCTATTATTTGTAAATATCTCTCAACGAATTCATTGCCCTTATTCTGACGACGTCTTTAGCTTACTCATATTATATTTCGCAACATTTTCTTGGTACAGTAACACTGTAGTCAGCCCGCGGCTACGCGTTTTCACTCGCCATTCGAGGTCGAGGACGAACTACTGTGTTACGTGATGGGACTGTTATACTGTGTCTCGTGAGCCTAACCAATTTTGACAAACTATCACAAGCGATATTGAACTGTATGCTGTTAATTTTTGGTAGCAATTTGGGTTGCGCCCTCCCGTATTTTACATGGAGTTAAGAAATTAGGGAAATGGATAAGACTTTTTTGAGCACACTTAAAGTGTACCAGATTTCAAACACTGAAACTAAGGATTTGATCATTTCTCAAACATCATGGTTAAAATAAAAAACAACTAGAATGAAGTTTTATCAATCAGCGTCGCACTGAACTGTAGAGGGCAAAATGGTAGGTTATTTCTTTTGTTCTGAAATATATAATAGCTTTCACATAGCACTCTTACTGACATGTTATAATTACATTTTATTGCAACAATAAAAAGTACGTATGAATGTTGCATATCAGTTTTATGAACTTATTGCATAATTATAACTGACGCAGTAGGAAGGAAAGGTATGACCGTACGAGGTCGATTAAAGTAGGTACTGCTAATGAATATGATATTTCTGAAATAATCTCTGCTCTTAAGATAGCACCAGGATGCATTTCAAATTGATTTTTAATTACTGGTAATCCTATTTACACGATTAAAGATATATTTAAAAAATTCGATTTCACTAAACTTTGAATTTTATTCATATTTCAATATGAATGTTATTCATATATCATATAGGCATATAGGTGCACAAATGCAATACTTTGATAGATACTAGAAAGCAAAATAAGTAAACAATAAAGCTCATAATCGAATATGATTCATAAATTATTACATACACCAAGTTAGATCAAATTACAGCTCTGTAATATTACGAAAAGCGGATTTTGTATTACCTACCAATATCAGATTAGTTCAATTCCAATAGCGCCTCCGTTAGTTTCGCAATTCCTTGACCGATCTTTGGTCACTGAATCACCGTATTGCGAAAGTGTTTCGCTACAAGGAAAATATGGCGAATTCTCTCATTCTCAACTTCGGGTAGGCTCGATTGAGAAATTATGAGTCAAGTGGTAATGAAACGTTTTGCAAGTCGATCTCTTAGCCTCTATAGTTAAACGCGTGACGGCTGTGTTAGTTTCCATTGAGTTCGCAACGCCATTCATAATTCAGGAGGCCTTAACATGTTATGCTGATTGGGGTTTTCTCTAATGAGGAAAAATGGTAACGCATCATTGCGCTTTTTTTCTTAGCTTTCCAACTTATTCTTACTGTAAAATTGCAATAATTTTCAACAATATTTGCAATAATTTACAATAATTTTTTTTTGACCACCATTCACTTGTGTTGTTATTAATATTGACCGTCTCATATTGAGGGAAGTTGTGAACACTGTCCTATTTATCTCCGGTAAGTATGCAAGAGATCGATTTCATGTTCAGACTACTGCCTGAAATAAAAACTTACAACGTATTTTCCAATAAAACTGTTCTTGATTTTGTTATTGTTTCTAATCAACACTTACTACTTAGAAGGGAGTGTGCCACCGCCATTATCACCTCTGACTTATCACTAAATGGCACAGACATGCTAATTTACAATATATATGGGAATATTACTGGAATCTGAACTTCAGACGACTATTTCGTACACTTCTTTTAATCAAAGTGCATACGAGAAAGATAAGGTAAGCACTAAGTCACATTAACCGTAGCACAACCATTTTGTTTGTTAAAAAATAAATCGGACAACTTAGAGATCCATTAATTGTTAGTAGGTATCAGACCTAGATGTGTTAGTACTTACATTCTACAAGCAAAAGTGTAATTGTAATAGGCTGGCCGAAAAAATGGACAATCCCCGCTGTTAAGATGGATGGAAAAGAAGATTTTCTTCGAAGTCGAATTAATCACAGATATTCACAAAAACAAATGATTTATTTAATACATTCTATAAGTGCCAATGTGACAAAAATCTGTTATATCATCAAACAGTATACAGGATGTTACAAAAACGAGTAATGGCTAAAGGGTGTTGTTGTGCGCGTATAACTCAACAACTAAAAAAAATTTGGACCTCCCACACAAAACTATCTATCAGCTGATCGATTTATTATAGGAGAGCCATTACCAGTTTTTTGTAACACCCAATATAAGTGAAAATTGCACATCATTATAAAAAATAATTTTACATTATTTTCCGATCGAAATAAAACTGCGAAATTCTGTCCAATCACTTTTAATGACATTTAATATATTGCCGACCATCATATAAGTAGGGCACTTCAACTCGAGTAATTTACAAGCGATAGTGAAAACGGTTTTAACGAGAATTTTCCCGGTCTTGCTCTGATTAAGTATATCGATGCAAATAATCGATACGTAGGCGTGTATCGATTAATCGGTTACTATGCGCGTGCGCCGCCCAATCGCCGCGGTGAAAGGGAAACGAGCTATTTGCGTCACAGGCTTCTATATTAAAATATATAATATAGAAAAGACAAAAAGCACTCTGTATTCGAGCTTATAAAGTTTATTTTGGAGTGTAGCAGTTCTCTCGGCTCGGCCTTGCCTTTTCTTATGTTCGTGATTATGTATTATCGAGTAATTGTCTAGAGGTATGTCAACAAGAGTTTGGTTGCTGACAAAGAAACTTGCTTTTCTGATGATATTTTCCGCCCTTTTCAAGTAGAAGGGAAGAGGTTGTTTAATCGTAAAGGTTAGCAAGCTACCTTTGATACAGTTCGATTTCAGGATCCATATAATGTTATTTTCATATCAAGTTTTCGTTGTCAGAGTATCGAAATAAATAAATATACACCAACATCTATGTGGTAAGTAGCTTAAGCACTTGAGTTACAGATATCAAAATCAACAGTAGTATTACAAATAAACTTAAATAAATACATTTAACTCCCAGACCAGTACAAATAGACATGTTCATGCACACAAATGTGTGTACAGTGCGGGTATCTTACCCGCGACTACTTGGTTAAAGTCAACTTCTTGACCATTACACCAAAGTAGTCGTCAAATATAAAATTAATTATGTATTTATGAAAGCACTTTAAGGGATTCCTGCTCAATTATTGCCAAAGGTTTTAAGCTAGGCTTGGTACTGGTACTTAAATAACTTTGAAAACGGATTGTAAATGTATTCTATGAGTAGGCAATGAAATTGCAAACTTATGTAAAGCTGTGGCAGTGCGAATCAGTTATTTTAAATTCAAATCAGCGGTCGTGATTGTGAATAATCAGATATTTAATCAGGACCAAAATAAAACGTCAGGAGGTCTGAGCTTTATCTAAATTATAAATTGGTGAAGAAACCCAGACGTCCGAAAGACGCCGTGATTGATTTGCTATTTCACCAAATAATTTGAGGCGGTGTGTTTAAATCTTCTAGATGTCAACAAATAAAGTCTGGCTTAATATACATAAATTATTATTTGTCGTATCATAACTAGAACACGCTGTATTAATTATTCGGAAACGTGATCAGATAAACTTGAATGGTGAGATTATTATAAATAAGTACAGGATTAATTGTTAGATTCTACTATTGACCAAGCCAGTTTTTATTGTAAGATTAATAAGAAAAACCGGCTAAGTGCGAGTAGGAGCCGTGTGTACAATGACATTCAAAAGAAGTGTGCTTAATAAGGAGACACGTTATTAAAATTTAGGACATTAAAATAATTGAGAACAAATTTCCATTTTCCACAACATCTTTGTAAACCAACTATAGTGCTAATGAGATTTACCTAAGCCCTGAAGTTGTCTGTTTTTTTTTCTAGAAGTAAAATGTACATCTGTCTATGGTACGTTGAGTTATTTAAGCCTTTAATGTGCTATAAGAAGTTATCTATCCAAAATCAGCTTGTGACTTATTTTCGCCGTTGAGTGTAGCGAATCAGCCGCCATCTTGTTCGGGCGGGAAAACCAAAGGCCTTGACAACCGGTTGCGCGCGTCGGAGCTTCGAAGCCAGCCTGTTGTCAGTGGAAATCGCTTTTGTGCACTTTTGCTTTGCGTTTTGTTATGCTCTGTTCTACACAGTTTTAGGTTTTGATGTAACACGTATTGCATGCATATAAATGTACAACTTGTAATTTGCTCTATAATGTAGAGTTCTTATTTGCGTCGATAGACGTTTAGGAACTGACGCTACACATTCTTAATAAGCCTTGCAAGTCTAATAAATACTATTGATGAACTTACTTCAACAGATAAAGTTGGTCCTTAAAATAACGAAGTAAATCAAAATATAGACGTTTTTAGAGGGTGTATTGCAAAATGCAATATATCATTAAGACGTTTGCGGTGCATTGTATAATTTAGTGTCAGACTTTACAAAAGGATATTAATTTAATCTCTGAAATTATTTTCTGTAAAATATACTACAGCCTTTGCTCTTTACTCATTCTTTACAAAATAAGACAGTTGGCGCCATCTAGCGGCAACTTGAATAAACGTGACCGTGACGTTAGACTTGAATCGATCGCAAACGATTACGTCATATTTTCTCGGAAAATTGAACGAGATAGTTAGTGAACACTTATAGAAAAGTAATTTACGTGTTTCCTTTGATTGAGAACTTTGGTATCATGTAAGGCACTTTATAAAAGAACTTATTTGAAATAAGTGAGACTGTTTGGTTCACAACTAGTCAAAATATTTTGCGTTTACATAATTTGTACTAGTTGTGAAAACCTAAATATAAACAATTCTATTTACATAAGCTCTGTAGCACAAGTTTAATGTATTATGTTAGGTTTAATGTACTTATAGTTGGTTATCCAATAAATAAAAATAAAAAAAATAGAGAAAATAATAATCATAATATTTTTTATTACAAATGTCAATCCATTTAATGTTAGTTACAATTTATTGTTGTAGTGTAAGTATCATAAAGTAGATTAAAAAAATTGAAAAGATCTCCCATTTGGCCCCGTGCTACAAGTAGCCAATAATGGCCGGGGCATGAAGCTGTAGCCAGCGGCGTATCGGCGGGGAATCCTACCACTCTGTCAATGCGCTCAGGATGCCATATGTGACAATACTTTCTTCCTTAAGATGATTGTTTTGCAGATTTTGAAGTAAGTGGTTTTTTTTAAATATTTCTTAAGTTGGAAACTTGAAGTGAACCGTCAAAGGAGACAAAAGTTTATAGTACTTTTCAATTAGTTGTAAATTTCTTCTGTACGTTTATCGTTAATAAATAATAAATAAATATTTCACAACAATCACACCAATTCTCTAGTCCCAAATTAAGCTAAGAGGCTTGTGTTATGGGTAGGCACTATACAACGGATAAACATATATATATATATATATATATATATATATATATATATATATATATATATATATATATATATATATATATATATATTAATAAATACATATTATACATAGAAAACACCCAGACCAGTACAAACACACATGTTCATGCACACTTATGTCTGTACTGTGCGGGGATCGAACCCGGGATCCTTAGATTTAGAAGTCCGACCTGTGGACCACTGCACCAAGCGGTCGTCATAAATAGTTAAAGGGGTCGTTCTTCTTTTAAACCTACAATTTAAATACTTTTCTGTCACGCGGATTTACGACTCTGTAACGTGCTTTTTACTATTAAATTATAAAAACAATTGTTTTTTCATCGTGCACAGCCATTAATGTATAATACAATGCATGTAGAAAAACAATTGAGAAAAAAAGAATGGTAATTTAATTGTTTTTTTATCGAATTACTGGTGGAGACACCTTTTTGTAGGTTAAAAAGAAGAACAACCCAAAGTTGCATTTTAAGCTGAACTGTCAACAAATAGCAAAATTCTAGGTAATTATAGAGTCGACATTTCGACCCCCGATCAACAAATCAACATATAGTTAATGTCACGTGCTTATTTTTCATTAAATTTTTCCGTCACGTGACTCCAAATGAATGAAAATCGTAAGCGGTGACCTTATATGGAATGTAATGCCACGATTAGTAGCCGAGCCCAGCGCATATCACCCGAACTTTGCCCAGCGATAATTCGAGATAAGTATTTATCTTGGATGATATTGAACGACGCACATAAAAAAACTGGCATTTACATTCAAGCTGTCACACTGTGCAGAGTAAAAGTGGATTAATTAATAAGTTAAAAAGTGCAAATCGGTTCTTAAGTGATAAATATGCAACTGTTCGTTTCTTGTGAGAGCTTTGGTGGCTACTATGGCATGGAAATTTATCCGGTATGTTTTACTGATAATTGGACTAAAAGAAAATAGGTGCGTGCACCTACGTTGAAATTTGGATACGTTTTTCGACTTTTTTTCGGAATTCAAACGTCTCTAGTTATTTGGATACTTTTTTAAATAAGATGACAACACATGAGTGTAATAGGCTGTATGGATTTAATTTCAATTTTTTGAAATTCAACGGCCTTAAATACTCTTTTGAGTACATTTATGTTTTAGATAATAATCTATTTGAATATTTATTGAGATTATAGATTTTTATAAATTGTTTGCATCATCATTTTAATATACTTTATCTTATCATCATCGTATCAATGGGTGTACCTAATGATTTCTTTGGAACGATGTGTCTTTGGATGAATGAAACACAGGATTGAAACGCGTTTTGTTTAGTTTATAAAATTTTTACTTTTTTATTCTTATCGTGGCATCTATTTCACACGGCGCTTATGAATTTCTAATTTGACCAACTGTTATTCTCGATTAAATACATAGTGCTTAATGACGTTGTTTGATTTCAGTTTTTGTAAAGAATTTATAGCTGTGCATAGAATGCAGTAAAAGTTAACAACAATTAACATTTCCTTTAAATTATTTAAGTTCATTACCCGAAACTAAAAAGACATCTATTACTTGCTTGGTTATTATTTTGCATTACCCACCTCTCCTACTAAGAAAAGATAAAAAAGTCAATGAAATATTGATGTGGAAATATTTCAACTGATATTATCATTCAATGATGATGCAGATGCTTTTGACGCTAACGCATGTAACGTGCCTTCAGACGTTCATATAAAATATATGATAAATGCCTTTCGGAAAACCCATGACAATAAATTGCATTTGCATATCCTTAATCCTTTAAACGACACCTCTATCTAGTTAACACCTTGAGTAATCGAGATGTCACGATGACCGAAGGGCCCCTGGCCTACAAATCCTATACCGTTTGATGGCAATAAATCGTGGACTTTATTTAACTGCAAATCTTTGTCTATGGTTGTCATAAATTGTTTTTTTTTTTTACTTCTACAAGACAAATAACTCGCTATTGTGTGGTTTCATATCTACTTTTGGTCAGGTAACATACTATTTATTTAGCATTAATAAATTTTAATTTCTTGAACACGTGAACACCTTCAGCTTAAGGTAGCTACCATCTCATTTCATCTCATCTCATGAGCCTATATACGTCCCACTCCTGCGCACAGGCCTCATCTCAACTGTGAGGTGGTCCGAGCCATACTCCACCACGCAGGCTCAGTGCGGATTGGTGGAGGGATGTAGCTACAAACTTATTTAAAAAAATACGAAACTGCATTACCAAAAAATATATCTTATCAGTTATCTTTAGATTAAGTTTAATAATCGTTGCTTGCGGTAATCACATCACAAAGTTATCAATCCTTAAAATTCACTTTGGTACTAAATACACACAATGCACATGTACACAAGTGATCCTAGAAGTTAATGTTAATTAAAGGATGCAATCCCTTTCGAAAACCATAACTTACTATATAAATATTTCCAGACTATACAGGGTGTAAAAAAAACCTTAACGAAGCCGAATACCACATATTCTACCAATTGTTACGATCATTTTTTTCCTTTACACCATACCTGGGAAGTTAACGGTTACTGAGATATTGATGGTTAAAGTTTGAAAAAAAAATTGATGATTTTTACAGAAATGACTTCTGTCCGTTATAACTGAACTTTTTTCCAAAGAAACAAGATACAAATTTTCACTAGTTCTTTCATAAAAAGCCTCTAAATCTCACACTCCGCAATGAACAGCGCATACTCGCACCGAACCGCGTCGCGGCGGCGTATAGCAACACGCCCCGCGGTGACTTTAACGCGTGCGCGCTTTACATTGCGGGTTAGAATTAAATTATTTTTTTTGATGTCAAAAAATTAAAGTTGTTTCCCAGCCAAAATTTATTTTTCATACGATTTGGTTTGATGTACTGAAAGCGTGGTTGACGGCTTCGTTAAGGTTTTTTTTACACCCTGTATATTATTTGATCTTACTCCGGTCATGTCGGATTGCCGTCTCACCGAACTTTGAGAGTGAAGGAACAGTGATTGCACCTGTGTATTGCGCTCACACTAATGCACTATAATATCTCCTGCGTAGTTAGTTGGCTGATCTCAGTTGAGATTGGCCGCCGTGGTCGAAATCTGCCAGGAGGACTATTACTATTGTATAAATATTTGGTTGGGCTTTAAATATGAAAACATCGCAGGGAGAAGTATGTAAAGTAACAAAATGGCTTTAGTTTAATTATATGAAATATTCTGAAGAAGTTTCGTATCTTTGCTAGTTTGGAAACTTTAAGACCATTTTCCTACTTATGGTTAGCAACCCTACTCACACATAATAGCTAACTTAAACTCTAATGGCGGAGACCATCATTTACGTTTCCTTAATCATTTAATAAGTAACCCTAGGCTATGAAATAGGCAAGATGACGCCTATCTTAAATATTTTCAAGCCCATGGCGTTTAAGAAATATAGCCCCTATGAAGTTAATACAACCAGTTTATTTCCAAAAAGCTTTAGAAACCAATTTTTAAACACACAAAATTCAATAAATATTCGGTCAATTGACTCCGATTTCTGAAACGTTACAGTGACGTCACGATTTTGTTTTCCCATACAAAATCTATGGAGGCAGATCGTTTTGACAGATAAAAAAGAGTATATCAACGATTGGTGGTGTCATCTAGCCTATTGCCATTACGAGTACAGACGTAAACACAATTTACACATATGAAATTAAACAATGTAATGTAATTGAAAAAAAAAAACAGAATATGTGTCTTACAGCTAGGCATCTGTAGGATTCACTCAAGTCTATTTGAATACAACCATCTAACCCGTTAGTGTCAAGCAACACAACGCGATAAAGGGACGATCACGTGATTGACATTGACACAAAGCGTTTAAAGTATTGTTCACATCGCATCGTGTCGCATTTGTCGCCTTGTGTCGGTTACGTAGGACGAAGCCTTACTCTGTCCTGGAAAGAAATATTTTTTCAGACATCTTCTATCATCATCAAATTATGTATTTATTTAGAAAACCAACAGCTTTACAAATTGCATATCTTATAACTATATACTATCTAGCATATCCAAGGAAAGGTTTCCCTTAAATTAACAAATGGCATTGTAATAATCTTAACCTAGTGCTTAAGTAAAAAGATAAACTGCTGAATTCAAGGATTATTTTAAGACTACTCTTTTTGTACTTTTATCAAACCTAACGGACTTATAATATTACACTGATGACATTCTCAAAACAGATTACCGAAGGCATCACGCAAAAAACCATTGTGTGCACGCGACATCACGTCAACGTTACCACTGCGGCAAGTTACGCGCTTGTATGTAAGAAAATAAGGGCGATTTTGAAACAAAAAAGTGTAGCATGATGTATCGTCGTGTGTACATAGGTATAGCGTAGGCAGCTCATGAATGGATTTTGTAATGACATAAGGCGTTAGTCAGTTGGCATTCCCGCTTACATAACAACTCTTATAAATAGAATGGCTTATATTAATACATGTCACGTTGCAAGTATAAGTTTATTGTAAGTAGTACTCTGACATTTTGAAATGCATTCTGTATATTAATTGTTTTTCTCGAGGTACATTAAGTTTGCATTCACTGAAGACTGCTTTCATCTAGTTGAAAAAAACAAACCATAAAACCATTTCATATTATATAAGTTATGTAAGAGCGAGTCCTCCTGGCGTAAGCATTTGCAATGCTTAAGAGGTTGGTGGACCCAATCTCTGTCCAAGGAATCTAATGACATATTTTTTTTTTCCAACACAAGATTACACGTAGTTTTGGAGTAACGTATTTGGTGTGCTATGATTAAATTTCATTATGTTTATTGTTTTAACAAATTGATAACGAAGTCATTGAAAATATAAAGTGAGCTTATAAATAAAGAGATTTTGTAATCAGCACTCGTTGATGTCTTTTGTATGGAGCAACTAAAACCATTATTTCAACCACCTTAATAGTACACAAATATTGACTAAAATTAAATAAATTTAAATAATGCGGTGTATTTTGTGTAAAGGGTTAATGATTTCGAATCTGATTTACATTGCTAGTAACATAACAAAGTGCAAACAAATGTACAAGGCGTATTGTAAACAAGTCACAACAGATTTCCCACGTACTCAATTCACGTCATATCAAACATAACCACACACACACACACACGTAACGTTTACACACACTACAGTATCTTATGAGGCTTCTTGGAGTCACTGATGAGATCACTATACAAACGACCTCTGCTGTGTAGTGGGTGGCTGGCGTACGCGCCGGTTTTTAAGGTGTGTCCTAAAGTCCGGAGTTCGATATCTGGACAGAAAAGTGTAGTACGGTATTTTGTGTAGCCAAGGGACTGGGTGTTTATTGTACTTTGTTGATGGGATGGATTGATGGGTCATTATACAGCAAAGTCGCTTCCCGCGTCTGTCCCTATGTCTGTAATATGTATGTATGCTTAGATATTTAAAACTACTCAACGGATTTCGATGCAGTTTTTTTAAATAGATAGAGTGATTTAAGAGAAAGTTTTATAACAAGCGGGAAAGACTACGTCTGCCGGGTTTGCTAGTTGTTGAGAATGTTAACTTCGACTCAAGTGCTTTAGTACTAACTTTAGGATTGTAGAAATAATGGTCCACCTTTTTCTACTTATTTTTACTAAATATCGATTAACATAAGTCGTGAAATAATATACAAAGTGTAATAAAATAAGCAATAAAACTGAAGGGGCATGTACTTTCAGTCTTGTAATTTTCAGTCTGATACTGGGTACATGGTTTAGTAATTGAAGTCTTTTTACTTTTTTGTCCATGGTATTCATATTAAGTTAAGTAATATTGCTTATTTTTTACACTCTGTATAAATACAATTTTGTACGGTCATATAGCAAAAATTCGGATATTTATAAAAGTTAAGTGTACTAATTTCACACAGTTGTATTTCTGAACAATTTCTTATCATAAAATATGAAAAACCGTAAATAACTGACTCACTCAGCGTTACTTTGCAACAATCAAGGATAAGATTAAATAAAAACATTTTACAATTTCCTTTTATCGAGCATTAAAAATTAAGCTTATATAGAGCACGTAGATAAAATTTTAGTAGGGATTATGAAGATAACTAAAAAACAATTTTGGCTCGATCTGGGATTCGAAATCTCTCGGATGTAAGGCAGAAACTTTGCCACTACACAAAAGAGGCAGTCTCTCTCTCACATATAACTAATATGAGGTCTCATTGAGGCAAATAGAAAGGATAATATAAACATTAAAGAGACTAATGCCTTAAACAATCGTAAACATAAATCATTAAAGTTTGAGAATCTCAAAATGTGATTTAGTCAGTAATCGCTTTATGGAGGAAAAGCCAGTGAAAAATAGGTCAATGTCAGTGCATAATTTAGAAAAGTTTCTACAACTATTGTCACAAAAATGCATTCTGCCCATTGTTGGTACTAGCAGAGGGTACATATAGCAACGGCCGGGATCGAAACCTAAGCAGATTGGTTCTCAATATATTTTAGATAGGAGTTCTGATGTGCACGAAGTTTTTAGTCAAGTTTACCAACAAGAGTTTTAGTAGGAACATATTATCATTGTTGACATTGATGATATATGACCTAGTTGACATTACTGGTTTCATACCAAGTAATGACATTTTGTTTCCCTGATTGCTATACCAGTTACATTTTATTAATATCTAACATAACGAGCACCCAAACTCCTAAGCAGAAATACTCGTATTCATTTAATTGTAGAACATTCGAGAGTGCTAATAGATTTGAGTCATTGATTGATAACAACCTTATTAGTATGTAATTAAATCGAGACAAGAGTCTTTAAGAAAATATGTATTAATTTTCTAGAATTCTATTCTATCTTATTAAAATTCTGTGATAAATGACTCGTAGGTTATGTGAACTCGCTGAAATAGACTCATTTTTCAATTTTGAAGGTTGCCTTCTTTAAAATAATGAAGGAAATAGTGACTTAGTTCAGATATCATAACCTAGGCACATTTCAAGATGAAAGAACGGGACCTAGATAGACATCCGTGACTTGTAAATTGGTATTGTGCGTAATAACTACATGGTCATAATCGTCATGATACAACCGCAATACTTAAATCACAATCACAGCTCTTTCTAAGAAAAATACTACGTTACAGTCTATCTCCGCTAATGTTGACCACAGGCCTAGTCACAGCACCTTAATTAAATAATTATTAATGCAAACATCCCTTCCTGAGACCCTACAATAGTGGCTCATCTTCGCAAGAAATCACGAAGTTATAATGCACGCTTACGGGTGCAATATACAGCCTAAGTGCACGTCCCCTTAGACAAAGTGACACGGTACAGTCGATAAACAAACCGATCGCTTCGCTTACAAAATGTAATGCGAGGGTAATTATCATCATATTTTTTATAGCGTGTCCTGCGTATATGAGATACGGCAGTTTTGCATGTAGACCACAGAGAGCACATACATCTGTTTCACATGCTAAGCAATGAAATACTCTTATCAAGTTGTATTTACGTAAATTGCTTTTACTTACGAGTATGATCTAAGTGATAAGAAATTTAGGAGATTCCTATCTATCTTCAGAATATTGCTAATGATGTCATTCATTGATACGAACAGTGATAGAGAACTTACGAAAAAAAAACCATTCCATTCATTGACGTAAAACCATAGACGGAAGTCTTTATCAACGCTCGTCTAGGAAGCCGTTCTAGAAAGTTAATTTAAGTATCCAAACAGTGGAAATCAACAATCGAATTTTCACGGACGTCACGCAAATAATTAAGTGCACTATGACGTATGGTTCCGATGTGTTCTATTAAGTTGTGTATTGTTGAGCGTACTTCCCGCTGTGACGCGTTTGATCATTGAGTTAAGGCTTCTAGCGCCGGAGCGCTCAGTGGCCGTGTGATCTATCCACTGCGCACACGCACTCGTGGACCAAAAAAATTGATCCAACTATAACGTAACACCGGCCGGCGTAACCTCAAACACCGCAATGGATTTTGACGTTCGGAGGTGACTTTGTGAGTGAAGTTTTTGTTTGCTGTTTTATAAATATCCAAGTGACATTCACGTTGACTTAATATGGAGGGTGAAAGTTGGCAATATCAAGTGAGTTGATCAGTTTACGCGTTAGGTAAGATCGGATTTTGGTGTGGTGCGACTCTTCTTTATGTTGTTGGTCAGTGGTTTTGTATTCACTTGATTTGTTCATCGTGTTCAGCTGTAAATAATGCGATTTCTTGCTGGATTTTTTAGAATTCGGAGACTAATAATGCACTTACATGTAGAGTTTTTCAATGCACATCCACGTTGATACAGGGGCTAGAACATCAGGCTACATATTTTCGTTGCAAAATCGCCCTTATCACAATCCTATAAGATACCTCAGTGTTTACCGTGACATGTAGACCACCGTTCTATCTATATATATTAGTTACGTGTAGATTGAACCTTTGGGATGTATATGGTGTTAGGTAACATAAAGCTAAGCTAAGCTGACATAGTTTTAAACCAATAAACACTAGATCACTTCACCATAAAAAAAAAAATTGCGTGTGGAACTGAATATAAAACAAAGCATTGACTTTATCATCATAAGCCAGCTTTAAGCATAAACTTTTAAAGCATAGCCTCAAAAAGAAGTCATGGTCAAGCCGGTGCCATAAATTTGTCAACAATAATAGTACAATGACGCTGGAAAACCCAGAAACTTCGGCTGTAGATCTGGTTTTAAATTGAGGCAGTAACAAAGCGAAAAAAACCTTAGGTACCGACTAATGGGCTATTACGTTAAATCTGAGGCAGACATCAGAACAAGAGGCGAGTGGTTATTGTAGAATTATGCTAAACTTAACTCAGGTTAAGTGCTGCTTGAATCTCGGAAAATCTACAAAAAGGACTTACGTAAGTCAATGTAGTAGAGTCCATTATTGTAACGTGAGAATTCAGCATGGTAGTTTTTCAGTCTGTCCTATGAACGTGCTTGAAGTAGATCATAAGCCTGTGTGTTGAAGTCCGAGCTTAAATTTGAATGAAGTTAAAAAAACTAGGAACTGTTGGTGCTTTCAGAATATATGAAATGATTTAATTATCAGTGATTCCTGTGACATAACATATTAAAGCCTGTAGAATTAGATGTGCTCGAATATTCACGAACAGAGTTAGCATAACGATTGGAATCAATTTCAAAATCCGTTTGAAATCAATGTCAGTCTTATTAGAAAAAAAGCTTAAACTCGTATCAATCTTACTTGTCGAACCTTTCAATATGTTATACAATTAACAACAAGCCGCCTCGACAGCAATCGTGATCTCATTCAATACCAAGGTTTGGTCAAATACTTATGAGAAGTGTATCAAAATTAGTACATAAAGTGACAGCCTACTATGAGCTACAATTCAGTGGCACAGTAGTACTCATATACATGAGAAGCCTTGCTGCAATTGTTTGATGTCATACGTTGACACCTATTATGCAATATTCATCATTGGACATGATAACTGAAGTTTAGGTCCATCTGCAGGAGATACTCATGTGCTGGACATCAAAACTAGTAGCTAGCTCTTTCGATGGTTTCTAAGTCCTTTTGAATAATAGCTTGAGAATAAAACCTTTAGATTGGCACTGAAACATGTTGCCATGGCCCTAGCTAGACAAATTCCAATGGTACTGACATTTGCCTGCGAAAAGTCGTTACGAGACTTACCAAAGGCGGTAATCCTTTCCATACTCGTAGATGTAACCAACGGTGGCGATCGCTATATTCGTCGATAACCGTACAATGTTAGCTTTGTTTAAGAACTCAGATCGGCTTATAGCCATTCAATACCACATTTTGCCGCGCATTTTTTCATTGATCGTGACCCTCCATTGACGCCGGCAGTGGCATACGCATGAATGGGCCGTGAAACCCCAAGGTCTGAGTTTAGGCTCGAGCAGTCACGACCAACAATGCTTTGACGTCAGTGACAACATTGTCTCTAGTTTTTTGGGCTAAGAAGAGTTGGAACACTTCCTTGGTGGCGAGGATGTGGAGTTGCGGTACAAAATGTAATAGTAGTCTCCTAGCCAAATTTTGACCACGGTGACGAATCTTGACAAAGATCAGACAACTGCGCATATCTCCTGCGCATATCTACAGTGCACAAGTACAAGATATTACAATACATAGATACACTCAATGCTCCTTCCCTTTTTAAATTCGGTGAGACGGTAATCAGACGGCGAAAGACCAACGTCTTAACGTACTTTAGAAGAATTTGACTTATTATAGAAGTTCATTGGAAGCTTATGATGATCATTGCTCTGAAATTATATGAAATAATTGATGCACCGTGTTTTCACACATGCACGAACTATCTGATATCCACAGATACAGTGTGGTTTTTCTTATATGTACCTACAATATTATTATACTTCTTAGCATATTAGCTTATAGAACCTCGGTAGTTAGAAATCAAAATCCAGGCTAGCAAGTAAGGCGCTTCGTAGACGATGGAAAAAAACTCATTTATTATAAAAACCAATCAACAGCTTTGGTACAATTTGTGGGTAAGTGATGAGGTGAAGTTGAGGATATACCTCAAAGAAGTTCTAAATTGGGACTAAAGGTATACGGAATTCAAGTAGGTTCATATTCTCGAATATTATGTGTACTAGGCCAAAAGAAAAAAATCTAAGCATTCCAATGAATGGTGTCTTGCTAGTTTGGCGTCTATATTTAAATTCTTGGATTATCTATATAATGTATTATGTTTCCGCATTTCTGATACCAGGATTAAGACGGTTGAAGTCATGAGATTTATCTATGCACTAGCTGTTCCTTGTGGCTTCGCTCGCGTAGTAAATGTGAAATAATTACACATAGCCCTTAATACTTAACCCAGTTGCCCTATCAATCGGTTCGCTATGAATTAATATTTCAATTTTTTCATTGGGATTGAGATGTTTTGTCGCGTTAAAAAGAAGCCTATGTCATTCCCTCCAGCTTTCTAGCTACCTTCACTGAAAAAAACTTTTTATAACTTTCCCATTTATCATAAAAGTAGGGATATAAATCGATATTATTATCTAGTAAATATTATCTTATTATTATGAAGAACCAGCCAATAAATAGGTTAGGTTAGGATGTTATTATGCCTCCTAATAAATATTATTTTATTATTATGAGGAACTAGCAAAAGAATCGGTATAATACTTTCTTTTCTCTAATTAAATTGTCGTTTATCGAACCAAATGATATTACTGACCACCAAGGTCAGTTTTTTAAATAATAGTTGAGAAGCAGCCAATATGAAATTTGCAGTTTAGGCGCAGCAGTACAAAATAGGTCGATGAGACAATTTTGACAAAGGCAACAAACGACTAATAGGTTAGTGTGTAGTTCGAAAGAATTTATCAGAAATACTAATTGCATACAGCCTTTATATACCCCTGAGAAAAATTTAAATTGCTTCATTGTTTTATTAATCCAGTTCAAGATAATACTCATAGTTGACTAGCTAAACGGACCGGTCAGACCTGAAATGGTTTCCTTTGTGAGTGCTGCTGAAATGGTTAGTGAGGACTTAAGAGTGTCTAGGATGGGACTGATTTTGTTAAGAGTGAGTGTTGTTTTGTGACACATATGAGTAATTTAACCTTATTAGTAATAGCGATAAGATTACCTTACTTGTTTGCTAATTAATCTGTGCTATTTTCTCTATTAGCATTACTTGCACTTAATGTTGATCTGGTGATGTAAGGGTGATATTTAAAAAAAATGACTAAACAATTATGTATTTTAATAAGAAAATTAAATTTAATACCATAATCACGACCAATCCTGGCCGACTGTTTTAAAGGGAGTATTTTAACAGCATAAATATTCATGAACTATAATTGAGATTATCATATTAATCGAAAACTAGTCTCACTAAATATCGAACTTCAACTCCCATTAAATAGTTGATAGTCATCATTCCTAAATAAAGTGGCAGCGTTAAGTTAAACAAAAGCTAAAAATGTTTACAACATCTGCAGATCAGACGTTGATCACAACGAAAATGTTTGGGACATCTGTGTTTTTGACGTACGCCTTACCACATTGTGTGACGTCACCGGTGTTAGCGAAAATGTCCAAACTCACGAAATTCATGGTCAATTGAAATATTAAATTATCACCTGATTACTCCTGATGGTTTATGGAATAAGCACGATGGCATGACCTCACTGCGTGGTCCACACATGGAAAACACAAACATCTTCGATTCCAAGAATTGATGTTATCGTATGAAAATTAGATTTAAAATGCTGTAAAAATGAGAGCCTTCTAGGTTATTAAATAAATTTAATAAAATACGCTTAACTGTAGGATCAGTTCCCCTCCCTTAAGTACGTCAACAAAAGAATGAGAGTTAAAATTAAACGATGAAACGTATAACTAAGCTAGCATTATTAAATTTAAAAAAAACGGTTCTAAACTCGTGTCTTTTGAAATCCGTTCCAATACTTTACTTCCTTTGCCAACAGATGCCACAAACAGTGCCCCGGTCTGGGTGCAGCCCACCATCGGCTTCACAGGGCGAGCGGGCGGTCCCGGGCTCGCCGGCAGACCTCCAACACCTCCTCCGCTTCCTGGGAGCACCGTCACCACCAGAACCCATGCTGCACTCTCCACCAAACCCGCACGCGAAGCCACCTCCGCCCTACCCAGAAGACAATACCCTCCTAGAACGCCTCTACGACTTCGAAGGATACCCCACTCCCTCCCCTTCTTCAGACGAAGGATCCATCCCCACAGTGGCGCTCCAACCGGCCTCCCCCTACTCACACCAGTTCAACTCACCACCCGTCTACATCAAAGAGGAACCAAACAGGCTCACAATCCCTGACTTCGCGTCTCCCTACCCCCTATCCCCTTCAGGCTCATGTGCCTCATACGGCAGCCACAACCAATACTCTTCACCAGTACCACAGCACGACGAATACATCGATATTGAAGAACTACTCAAAGAGAACCAAATTCTACAAGAAAGCGTCCAACAAAATTACATCACACCCAAAATAGAAGTTGAGGAGCCAAGAGACCACATTCTACTCAGATCCGCTCTTGAAGACACAACGTTCCAGAAACGGTTTAACTTAAAACCGATCCCTTTAGAATTAGGGAACATTAAAATGGAAGAAAGCAGTGGGGGTGATGACGCTTTGGTTGCTCAAGATATTGACCGCGTCATCTCTATGGCTATAGAACAGTCGAAAAGAGATATGGACAATACCTGCACAGTGCTTGGAATCTCAGCTGGTGAGTCATTCAAAATTATGCCTATTAGTCATTAATTTTCTAAAGGTTGAATAGCTATAAATGGCGAGACTGAATAGTCACGTCGGTATAACATACCTAAAGAATGTAACTTGAATTATGTATGATGAATATGAATTGACAAGACATGGGAACGTAGTAGCCGTATTTCTCGACATACTATTAGCCGGCAATTATTAATGACGTCACTCTGACCTCAACACGGTAAAAAATCAGCGTTTCTATGTAGATAACATGACAGCTACCGCTCTAAACAACGCGTTTATAAATGGATTTTAAGAATCGCGATGGAATGGTTGGTTACGTAATCTGCTCATCTGCTTAACGTCATATTGACTTAGCTACGAGTGATGATGATCATGATTGTTAAGATAATTTGGATCCACAAATTCTAGCACAAAAATATGATCTTATTCCGATTCGTAGACTAAAAATGATTGATGTTGTTTCAGATCCCATGCTGTGGAGCACTGCTGACGTAAAAGCGTGGGTTATGTTTACGTTACAACACTTTAACCTGCCGATGGTCCCTACAGAATACTTCGCCATGGATGGAGCTGCCCTAGTAGCACTAACAGAAGAAGATTTCAACCAGAGAGCACCCCAGGTATGCAACAAAACGACCCGCACTTGAACAGTTATTAAGCAATTAACAATTACGATGCCATTAGTAATAATCTCTATTACTAAGTATATGAATTTAGCTCGTTGATTTTGATCGTTTTGATAATAAAGTAAGTTTTTTTTTGTAAGTATGATTACAATGAGAAGAATATTCGGTAACGTGCATGATGATTATAGATATTACAATTTATTTGATCGATTGTTTATAGCGGCAACGTTTTAAAACAGGTCTCTCTCAATGAGTAAATTTTATCAAAACTAAGGTTGTTAATTGACTTGTAGTTATTCTCTCGTGGATGTATCTTAATGATGTTAGGCATAATAAAGTGACGAACAAGATCGTGGAGAAACAGTTTATTACTATAACTTGATAGGTTAACCCTGAAAGCGATCGAGGGCGTGCGATATCGGTCCGAAGTCTACTATCGAGTCATGTGTGTTTGATAAACATTTAGAATTACAACATTTATTGTTTAAAACAATCGTATTGTTTTAAAACTACTATGTTGTTATCTGTGGTCGTAAAAAAATGTACATCAAGGACTGCTGATTTTTAAATATTTATTGTAGAGATAATTTAACAAAAGATTGGGTCAGATCTTCTCAACCAATTCGAAAGATGACCTCAACTGATTGGCAACGTATTTAATGTCATTAATATCTTCGAACAGTGATTTAGTTGGGTATCGACCAACTTCTCCTTAGATCATCAATAGTTACATCAGTAAATTGCTTCCTATGTTTTTTGGAGATGATTGACTTACATCAGCGTTCCTCGAACTTATGAGTTCATTTTTTTATTTTTTTTCTTAATTGTGCTGTGTGTCTTTTAAATTGCTCTCATGTTCAGTAGCTTTATTCTTATCAAAGCGGCTTGCAAACGACTCTTATACAAGAGCTCATTCACTTGCTTGTTAATTATCAATTTTAAATTGCTCTAATCTTGTTAGTTTGTTATTGAATAATAGTCATAGTCTACTTATTTTTATAAGACTTAAAATCTCTTACCTCCTTTCATAATGTCAGAGGAAATCCGTTTAGGGTTGACCGCGTTACGAGTTATGCAAGCGAACTCATTGCATTGCTTGTTTGTAAACAAGTTTCGCAATTATTATGTCAGATAACTTATTTTGGCTTTCCTCCTTTTTATCACGATTATAATCAGTATTATTTCCTTTTTTTTTAAACTTAGCAATCTCTATTAGCATTACTTTTATTTGCTCTTTAGATTAGTATCAAAGATTACTCTTTCAACATTTACTCAACAAGCTTCTTTTGTCGCAAGCTGTAATTATGTAATCCGATCACTTTAAAGAGTCGCGTCAGCTCTAGAATTGTCTAGCCTGTATACATGGTTGTCCAAGCAGGCGGATAATCAGCTATATTACGGCTCGCTGCCCAGACTTTCTCCAAGGCCGATGAAAGTCGCGCTTGCGCACGTTTCTGGTACTTGCATACAAATACCGGCTTGTTTACATCTGCACACTGTGAAAACTTATCTTGTTTACTTGCATAAGACCTGTTTTGATACTTCGCCGATTGAAAAGTAATTGAACTAGGTGGTAGAGTTATTATTTTGTGGCATTTTGTCTTTAAACCGCCAGGCTATAAGTAATTCTAGTCTTTTCGCGAGAATGCGAGCTATGTTGCACTTAAATTACACAAGTCAATTGACAACTCGAGATAACTATGCCAACTTTATACATTTAAACATTACAAAAGAAAATGATTACCTACTATATTTCTTGTTGTCCTCAAAACATAAAATTTAGAGATATAGCAATTGTTTTGTTTTAGGCTGGGAGCACACTGTACGCTCAGCTTGAGATCTGGAAGGCTGCGAGACACGAGGCCTGGAGGACTTCGCAGTGGAGTGAGCACCAACAGCCCTCGCCCACGCCCACACCCGCTGGTCTACCTTCAGCTGACGACATGAGCGATGGTGTGTACATATCCTTAAATTTTACTTAACTAACTATTTGCATAAAAAGGGGTCTGACTTCCTGTCGTCTGTCGTCGCATATATTTTTTAGGACAATAAATATAAAAATATTGGCGCAATAACCTAAAATAACGTAAGACCATTTTTTTCATTTAACATACGAATTGCAACCTTTGTTTATGATTCTAAAGCGTCATCGATATGAAGTATTGATAAAACGATACTTTTATCACTATATTTATATTGTTATTGAATTCAGAATGTAAATAATCTATTAACTTATCATAATATGACTTGATAACATGTGATAAAAACTGGAATTATTTTAAAAAATGACATCATCTCTAAACTTACGCGTACAAGACTCGTTTGTTGAAATATTTGTAGGTAATCCGATAACGAAACCTTAACTTTAGCACAAAACATTATCAACGATCCTATAGAATAGATGTACATACATAGAACGTATAATAATAGATCTACAAAAAAAAATTGGTTGCCTGTAAAGTCGGTATACGCGCGAAAGTTTTACGTGACAACGACTCTGAGTGGTAAAATAATTTTAATGTGAATATTCATTCGTATAACATGAACCGGTGTGTATGCCTATCTCTCTCTCTCTCTCTCGCTCTGTCTCTCTCGCGCGAAACGTGAGCGGTGCAGCGTAACGCAGTTTCTTGAGGTGTCACCCGGCAAACCAATTTATAAGACGTTGTCACGTCAAAATTGTACAGCAATGATAAAAGATAAACTCCAACGATTAAAGATTAATCTGTAAGTCCAAAGAAATAAAAAGCTGTAGAACTGTCACTTGTCAAAGCAATGTGGGACGGCGATGCATCAGCCGTGCATTGTGACTGACCGTTAGGTGATGGCACACATGCAGCTGAAGCGAACAGAGCAGCGAGTGATAAATAATCTAGTGTTAAAGCTAACAGTTGTAGCCACGGACAAAGTAAAGCAACAACATTGAAAAAAAACGAATTATATAGCAAGAATGCGAATTTGATATTTAAGTCCTAACGCAGAGGATTGACATGGCAAATAACAAATGCATAGAGCTCCTGCCTAGTGATACTGTTGAATCCATCAAGTTACACAATAGTAACTCTTTATTTGTTATTGTAACAAATAAAAGTTATAAACTGATATAATATTAGTGATATTAGAAGAACTTGTACGTTTAACAAAGCTTTAGGATATCTTAGCAGTCAATACGAAACCTGTCGTAAAATACTTTCCGCACCTACTTTCGTTCAAGACAGTTAATCTATAAAAAAGTGCTAGGCCACAGCGCAGGAAATAGCTATCTGCAATTATTCCTTTCAAGTTGAGTCTCATGCGTACTCCTATGGGTAAGTTAGCTAAAAAAAGAACATCAACCTTTTTGATATTCAGCTCTCAATTGCATCTTCACATCATAGTATTTTTAAAAGTCTCAGTTATCCCGTATGAAATCAATTATAAGATCAGATAAATCTGAACGATAGATACGTGTCAACATCAGGTATAAATGAAGGCGAACTAATTTAAAGTCAATGACCAACTATTTACAATAACGCGAAATTAAATTCAAAGTTATTTGATCGAACCACGCCTGTTACAGTTAATCCATCAATCAGCGCTTGACCCTGTTGGCAATTCTGTCGCTCCTTACTCTATCTACACCAGCTCTGATCCCATATACGTCCAGTCGAGTTTTTGTGACGTTTTCCGACGACCCAGTTCGTATGAGTGGTGTCAGCTGTCACCGGACTCGCAAGGTCGTATTGGCCATGATAGGTCTGCCGTTTGGCATCACAAAAATTCCTATTATTACCATTGGATACGGCTCAAAGTGCGTCAAGTAATCTCTATTGAACATTTCAAGCCGGAGGCTTTGACTCGTAAGTGTCACTTTGTTAGATGTTTCTTTCGTTTATCTCTTTACTGCCTTCAGTAAAGGTACTTTCAATACGCGGAGAGTGAATACCAACTTTGTTTCTGGTGGTCTAGGTTTCATGTTTGCGTAGAATTGCGTACAAAATCGTATATCCCTCAAATTCTATGTTGCATTCCATTCTGTACGGCTTTCTTCTTTAAATAGAATGTTGCTGTTTATCGTCTGTGAAGCATCGCCTTTGAACAGTTTGAAAAGTTTGCTCATAGATAGTTGAAGGTTGGGCCCAAAATAGTTTGTTTACAAAGTAAAAGTAAAAATAATCTTCAGTGGAATTAAGATTGTTTTTCTTAGAACCGTGATGAGATCTTGTTAAAGCTACTCATTTAATTTCAATCAATCCAAATGCAAAATTCGTCTATTTTCAACACAGCGATGTACCCTTCTTGTGAGGAATGCAATACTGTAGTCGAGTTAACATTTTGAGATAATAATATCATCATTATGTGGAGCAGACATGTCTAGCCAGGCAGCTTCGAGGAACAGATTACTGTCAACGTTACAGTTCCCAGAATGCTTAGGTCTTAGAGCAGCTGTTTTTCTTCTGAGCAGTGCCATTACCCAGCCCTTAATAGCCCTAAATTGTTTAATATCACGCTCAGCTCAAACGTTAATCTTCATTGCTCTTTTAGTATGCATATGGGACACATGTGACACGTAATTTTTCTGAGACCGCAATTTGTTAAATATTCAGTCATTTAAAATTTTCCTATGAAAAGTCGTACGGTATCAATATTAAAATGCAAATTGTATAAAGCAAGGGTTGGCTGGAAGGTTGTAGGTATCACAAGTATTGAAAAAATACACTGGGACTGGATGAACGAAATGAACGAAACATGACTAGATAGTAGTAGTCGATTCCGCAAACTTTGTCCTACCCGTTTTTTTTAATTCTTTTTCTCCGAAAAAACTATCTTCGTACTTCGAGGAATATTATAAAAAAAGAATTAGTAACATCAGCGTTGCTGTTCCCGAGTTGTGCTCTTTTCAACACATTTAGGGATTCATTATTATATCTAACTACCTTTGCTCAACAGACGAAGATTCTGAACCAGCGGGCACGAGCGCAGGCGCCGGCGGCGGCAAGGCCAAGACCGGGAGCACCCACATTCACCTCTGGCAGTTCCTGAAGGAACTCCTCGCATCACCCCACATCCATGGTTCTGCGATACGATGGCTAGATAGAAGTAAGTACCTACATTAATATGTTGATTGACCCCTGGGTTACATCTTTGAGTTAATTTTTAAAGCTAAGCTATTTTCTTTACCTTGCGAGAACATTTTCTTAATCTAGATATTGCTTTAGTAAGTTCGTCTACAGTCCGTTGAATGACAAAAGATGATTTTTCCTCTTTAGCGTTAGTAATATTCTTATAAAGAGACTAAGGAGTACCTAACTAGTGTACAACCCAAATAGATTATTTTTAAACTTTTATTATACACAAATAATTTACAATCATCATAATGGATCTTCTTTTGGATTTGAGTGAGTAAATACAAAGATATGATCAATTTTGATCGTTCTGATTGTAAACGGTTTGTATCTGATCTAGATAGCCTGATTAAAATACTAACGTCAAAACCCTTTTATTTATTGCATTGTAAATTAGGCTATCAATGAGTAGTTTCCTTACTACAATATTTTTTGATAAAATTACCTTACATCGTCCCATCTAAAATATATTTACGGAACTTTCATTTGATAAAACATCGCTTACCTGCACTTAATAATATTGTCCAAATGGTCTTTACCACTATTCTGCGTTGTTGCACTCGTACAAAACTCATTTTACTGCTAGGAATGCAGCTCTAATGAATACAACATAAATCTAGATTGTGACATTTCAATCAAACGTTAAGGTTATCACTTGAACTTTAATAGGTTTAGAAATTCCTTTGTCAAGTTTGTTCTTGTTCTTGTACTTACTTACCGCAACATATTAGCGTCCTTATTTTATAAATCTTCTGGTTTGTTTATCCAAACATCAGCTTTTCTTTCTCTCTTTATTTAAACGTGTTTGTTAACTTACTCAGTCTTTGAAATTACAAATCTTTATCTTTCAACGCGGGCTAACCAAAATACAAGTAAATAAGTTCATTAAACTCGCTCAGATATCGTGTCGTTATACACCCAGGCCTATTAATCAGAAATATCAATCGTGTTGTCTCTAGAATAGTTCCTTTGTTCTGTGTTTAATTGACTGTCGTCACGATATTGTTGTAAGTTCCACATAGGTTTTTCCAGATGCTATATTGCATTCAATATTTTTAGTTAAGCGATCATCATGAATGTATAGCTCCAATACATACATACATATGTGTATAGTTATATTATGTATTAAATAATTATATTATACCTATATATATACATATTTTTTATCATCGTTCTCAAATCTTCCACGGATAATTCAAAACCAAAATTAGCATAATCGGTACAGCCGTTCTCGAGTTTTAGCGAGACTTGTGAACAGCAATTAATTATAAGATAATATACATTTAGAAAGAGCGGAGTCTCCTGGCACAGGCATTGTTATGCTTAAAAGGAGGCCCCAACTACTGTTAAGCTGTGTACATGTTTGAAACAATAAATAATTTTGAATTTGAATTTTGAATTTATTGTAGGAAAATTTATCTGTGTAGTGACATTACTGGGTGGCCAAGGTGAACGAGCCATTTACTCGACATCTGTGAAGTACTTAGCAAAATACTAAAGGTTACTTCTCCGATTCGTGACTGGCATAAGAGACGATTTAACGCATTGTTGCAATCTACATTTTATGATATTACATTCTTGTGGGTTCCAAGACTAACATTTTTGTAACATGTAGTATCCAATAGTTTAATTCAGCATTCGATATAGATGAAAGGTTAATTTTTCAAAACAGGTAGTTAGTGTTTGACATTGTGTAGAATTGTCGAAAGAGAGACAATGTGAGAGAAGGGACGGGATTAACCATTTTAGCTATTTGTTACAAAACACGGACAAAAAATGTAAAACCTAAGTCATAGACTTAAAAAGATTCTCAGTAGCTACTTCTTAACTTGACTTGCGATTCTTGACGAACGTTTTTAGTGGCACAGGACGAAAACTTTGGTCCTGTGTCACTAAAAACGTTTAATTTCCGAATAAATTTCGAAGCCGATGTTTAATTCATGACGCGCTTTCGCAGGTAACGGCGTTTTCAAAATCGAGGACTCCGTGCGTGTCGCCAGACTGTGGGGCAAGAGGAAGAACAGGCCAGCGATGAACTATGACAAGCTGTCGAGGAGTATCAGGCAGTACTACAAGAAGGGCATCATGAAGAAGACGGAGCGAAGTCAGAGGCTTGTCTACCAGTTCTGCCATCCGTACTGCTTATAAGCGCTCCGCGATTTTAGTTTTTAAGATGTAAATTATTGTAAATAGGTGTTAAGGCGCCGCGGTAAGGCGGTGGAGACGACGCTGCTTGAGTTTTGCGAAAGAAACGCAAAGGTCAAGACAGCAGGTAAGCACGTTGACGGCCGAACGCCAATTCTCTGTTCGCGCGAACGTTCGCCGTGAGATACAGGCTACTAGGCGTCGTTTCGCCCTCCTTAGAATTCAGGAAAGGTAATTTTCCTCAGAATTCTATTGGACGGGACTACTTTATTTAGGTTTAAGGTTTTTTTTACCGGCGAATAAGCGACAACGATGCACTCGATGATTTTCACTCATAAAACGAGTCATCGTTTGCGAAGAAAGCTGGTAATGTTTATCCCATATATCTATGATATATTTCTAGTACGTTCTATGAACTTTTAGTATAAGCGTTTTGTAAATAAGAATAAATAATAAGAAAATAAAATATAAAAAGTTTAAAACTAAATCAAGTCTCGCCTTGTTTAATGTTAGTGAAGTGAAGAGATTACTTTCTCAAGATATTGCTAGTTGTATAGATATGATTAAGTAAATAGATATGTTTAAAAAGTATTTTAATATCAAAACGGTGACGAGTTACGTCACACAGAAATGTTTAATAATAATTTTACAAGAGGCGGTTGTGATTGTTGAATTTAAATTTGGATTCGATTAAAATTAAAATTTTGTGCCAAATAGACGGTAGTACTTTATTAGGGACAAAATTTATATAAAATTGTGATTGTATGTACCCGCCGAATGTACATAATTTCGTATTATATACTGTAACGGTGATGGGGTATTTTAAGTAACAAGAGCAATTAATATATCTTTAAACAAACGCAGTTAGCGTTGTAACATTATTACAGGACCAAACTAATTTAGATTTTATAAATAATTATAATGAAAAATAAAATAAATGGCCATTTATTAAACAATTCTTTTATTTCTCATTCCTATAAGCGATAACCATAAATCTCTGCTGCTTATATCGTCAGAGGCAACGCTATCAGAACAAATGAAACTCTAATAGTATTAATTAACTACAGTATCTAACGATTTTATAGGTCATTCCAGTTTATATAAATATTTAAGTAACACTTTACGACAAATTCTCTCGACTAACTTGATTGCCCGAAAATATTTTTAGTGTAGGAACTACCTACATCATAAATTATCAAAGATTACAAAAAGGGTCAAAATGTTGTGAATCTAAAGAATAAAAATAAATAACTTAATAGAGTGAACTAAAAGGCATAACCTAAGTATTGCTTTTTTACATTGACTAACTGCATTCTTATTATTGAAAGATTGCCAAGGGCATCGCCAAACTTTTATTTTCTTCAAAATTAAGAACAAAAAGTCACAATACAAAAACAGGCTCCATTTTCTCAGTGTTCCAACTTGTTCATACATAGCTCAAGCCTTCTGTTGCTGCATGTGTCTTAAATAAGTAATTATGATGTAAACCACTATTAGTAAGCATACCTAATATGTATAAAAAAATTGTGTAACAAGCATCAACCCAAATCGCCGAAAATCGGCCTAGAAAAGCGTCCCAAAAAAAGATCGAGACGCACAAAAGTTCACAAAACGGCGAATTGCATCACGTTACGCAAACGTGACGTCACGTCAGACGAATTCCACGAGTGAAAGTCCCTTTCGCCAACCTTGAGGAGGAAGGTGGAGGGGGATTGTGTAAGTAAGAGAGGCACTTGATGTTCGTTTTGTTATTATATTGTAAGCCGATTGTTGGTGTTGGTTTAACACCAATTACCAATTGTTGGAGGATTGTCAGGTTCCTTCAATCACATCACATCACGAGCAACTTTTGTCGGGTATTTGCTTACTGTAGGTACCTGTTCGGCTTCAAAATTGCTGGTGACATTATGTAAGGCCACTTTAATATAATTTGGCTTTATGGTAATATCATGCCAGCTACAAAAATACTACTTTAAAACTAAATAAGTAAGGTACGTCATGTTAGTAACTGAAAATCGAATGTTTTAACCTATTTTTAGCATAACCTGTGGGGCTAAAGGTTTTAAAAAAGCTGCTTTCAAGACTCAAGTTCCTGGTCCTACTTCTATAGCGCTAAACAACACCGTCAAGTACTTGAGTCGAGACTCCTGCGACGATGTCCCATAATCGCCGGAAACCCCTTCAGCCGACCGGCCTGCGTAAAAGCATTTCCTTGACTTTTAAAAGATATGATAATAACTTAGTAGATAGTAGGTAGGTACTCTTGCTCTTCTAGAGATTCCTGTTCGTTTGTTCAAGTCAATAAGTAGCCTAGGACGCTATATTACTAAAATCTATCCTTATGGATCCATTACTATATCGCTAAAGATTTAGCGATATTAGTAATGGATCCATAAGGATAGATTTTAGTAATATAGCGTAGATACGCTATATACTCAATGCGACATGAATATGAACAGCAGTCTCCGCCTCTCCGCGGTCTTTCCGCAAACAACCATTGTGTTATTATTACTACATACAATGCAAACAGCACATAGAGCTGTGTCGAACGCATTATTATTATGACGTCATTCTATTAATAATTAATTATGGATTAAAAGGTTGTCTTAGATGACACATCTAATCTACACTATTTAATATTATAAAGCTGAAGAGTTTGTTTGTTTGTTTGTTTGAACGCGCTAATCTCAGGAACTGCTGGTTCGAATTGAACAATTCTTTTTGTAGACCATTTATCGAGGAAGGCTATAGGCTATATAACATCACGCTGCAACTATTAGGAGCGAAGAAATTATGGAAAATGTGAAAAAACGGGGAAAATTATTCATCCTTGAGGGCTTCCGTGGCGTACCTACGCTGCGAAAACGCTCCAAGATACTAAAAATATTTGTATCGAAGAATTATTCCTCTTAAAATGATCTAAAAAAATGTCTTCGACAGTATATGTCTATTTTTTAAGATCAAGTCACTAGAACCGTTTTTGTGGTAATCAAATTTGGCAGAAATTAATGCATTATTTGTTAAGAGTTGTATCAACGTAATAATATGAATCTTTATCCAAATAAATGTGTTAATGATTAGGAGTATTTAATTGTGAACAAAATTGTCTTTAAAATCACTTAATTTCAATTAATATCTTGGAAGATATTACAATTTTAAAATAACACCAATATAAAATTCACCCGCGCCGCATGATGTGCAAAACATGACGCTGCAAGGAAGAGAGGCGTTACTTGCGAGCGACGCGGAGAGAGGGTTGTAGCACTACGAGTTACCATGAAGAACCAAAATAAGATTTAATTAATGACCAGTTGCGTCATATCTTCACGTCGACCCTGCCGCAGTGCCTAAGAAGCCGGTTGTTTAACCAATGCGTCTTACCAGTCTTAACCTACGGAGCCGATACGTGGAACATGACAGTCAAGCTGGCTCACCGACTACACGTCACTCAGCGTGCTATGGAAAGGTCTATGTTGGGGATCTTATAAGGGATAAGATCCGGAACGACCTCATATGACATAAGACTAAGGTAACTGATGTTGTCCAAAAATGTAGCAAGCTAAAGTGGCAGTGGGCTGGCCATGTCTGTCGCAGAACCGATGGAGCAGGAAGGTTCTTAAATGGAGACCACTCTTACACAGACAGACGACCTGAAGAAGGCAGCTGGTAGTAACTGGATGCAAATAGCGGGAGATCATGCGCTGTGGCGGTCCTTGGGGAAGGCCTATGTCCATGTCCAGCAGTGGACTGTAACAGGCTGATACGATGAATGACCAGGTGACCGCGTATAATAATCTGGGACGAATGTTCCATGATCCATAGAGCTCATGTAGAGGGTCTAGATAGGACTCTTAGAGATATAAGAAGCTGTGATAATATCATCATCATAAAATTACTGTTATGTTTGGGGGGGACTTTCGACAAACTGAAACTGAACTGAACTAGGGCAGACATTGTAAAGTCTTGCCTTAAAATACCTCAATATAGAAGTTTGTGAACATCTTAAAATTAGCTACAAATATGAGAGCACATTTGGGGGGAGGTAGAAATAGAACTCCAAGCCGATTTCGACTACGGCGGCCAATCTCAACAGAGATCAGCCAACTACGCAAGAGATATTATAGTGCACGAGTGTGAGCACAATACACAAGTGCACTCTCAAACTGCACTGTTCCATCACTCTATAAGTTCGGTGAGACGGCAATTCGACATGACCGGAGAGAGATCAGGCGCATGACCAACGGTTTAACGTGCGAACCGAGGCACGGGGGTGTAACACCGCCAACTTCTCGACTCCGAGCTGTTTTTGAGAGATTCATGACAGAAAATCTCAGAAACAATTTTGGCTCGACCTGGGATTCGAACCCAGGACCTCTTGGATGTTAGGCAGAAATTTTGCCTCTACACCAACGAGGCAGTGTAGTATAACTTTTCCTTCAGTTACTTTTATTAGGAGACGGGAAAGTACCTCACTTTGAAAATAAAATTGCAATTGAACGAGATTAAGGATTAAGAGTGAGTAACATTGAGGACTTTATATCGAAAGTTCACCCTGAAACAAGCGAAATAGAAAAAAAAATATCATCAATGGATGTGTCAAAGTGCAATATTGGGAGTGAGAAACTGTAGCGTAGACGAAATTAATAAAATAATTATTTGAACACAAGTGGCCTTCCCCCATATTAGGGAATAAGGGGGAAGTTAAAAATAGGTGCCCCAATAATTTTACTTAGAAATCTTAAACCACCGGGACCCGACTTCAAATCTAATTTCTTCGCAATGTGTAACGTGATGGTTGCAATAGTTTAGACTGGTCTAGCAGTTGGTCAACAGTGCTTATACCTCGCACCTCAAAGATTCCAAATTATTAACCTTTTAATTTTTAAAGAATTCAATTTCCTGTTTAGCTATCTTTCACTGTTACAATTAATAAGTCACAGGGGCAAACATTTAAACACATAGGAATTAATTAACGTCAAGACTGCTTTTCACACATTTGTCGCGTTGTCAAGATCAGACCTACAAACGCGTTGCGTACAAAACCAATATGTTCTTCTGACACAAAAAAAATAAAACTAGAAAAATAATTAACGCAGAAGTACTTTAAACTAATAAAGTTCTTTTAAAAATTTAAAAAAAAAATTTCTAAAATAATAACCGAAAAAAATAAATTTGCAAAATTAAAACGATGCCCAAAATAAATATTCCACGCGGACGAAGTCGCGGGCACAGCTAGTATTATTATAATGAGCTCCTGAAAGCTTTAGACCTTGCTTCGAAACACCCTCATCATAACACAAAGCTAGGTAGGTAAATGTTCCCCCCTGTGGGATCTCCACCTTGTCGTGGTAGGGGGGCTCAGTAACCGTGGCTTTGCCACCCACGGTGAAGCTAAGCGGGATCCAGGGAGGGGACGCTCCACGTGGGCTTGGGGGGGCCTGCGCAGGATGCGTCCAGGGGTGCGGGTGTGGGAGACAGTTTTGTCTGTCTCTCGCAGTCGGGTGCGGTCGCGGGAGGAGAGACGTATCGGTGTGTCGTTGCCGTGCGGCCTATCTCCCGCGACCAAACGGGGGCGCACCGTTGGATGGCGCTGCGGTGGGGCCGCAGAGGAAGAGGAGATGCGGTGTGTCGTTGCCGTCCTCCCTATCCTCTGCGGCCGGGTGGTGGCGGAGCCCAACACCTTGCTCCGCCGCCAAGGAGTTTGTAGCCCTCGGGCTATCCGCCGGGGTGCCGTGGTGAATGCTCACGCGACCCCATGGCACCCCCCACAATGGCGGAGTGGTGGAATGCGCTGTGGTTTTAGTGGGTATTACGGCCTTGCACACTCGGGTGCTATATTTACTCAGTTGGGAACTACGTGAACAAAATGAACAAAGGCAAAAAGACTCCTACAGCATAACTTTATTCTAATCTCTAAGCCGCAGCTGTAAATAAATTAAAGTTACGGCTAAACACAATGTTAGAGATAAAGCACAATAGATATACACTTTATTAAGCGCATTGAAATAATTTCCTACTCCTAAATGCTACTATGGTGGTTTGGTCCAATCTATAAGCGTAAACGTGAAGATAGGTGGTATTAGCTAAGGCTCTTCCCATCTGCACCATAGTTTAGGTACATTTAATTATTGAAGCTATCTTGCACAGTAAAATTTGCACCACGCCATGAGGCAATTCTCTGCTAGTCATACCTTTGGTCTAAGCAGAAATTGATGAATGAAACATTGCAGATTAAAACGCTTGACGTAACCTAACATCTAATTAGGTACCTAATGGATGTTGAAATTTATCAGACTCGGATAGGGGAGTAGTCTTCATTTTCGGACCTGTTCGGTAGAACATTTCACAGCCTACCGAACAGGTCGTCACTGCTATTCACAGTTTTGTTTTCGGCTTAAACGCGGTCAGCTCGTGCCTTAGCCACCTTCTAAGGCGTTGCCTGAAGGTCAACAACATTCCAAAATTCTGAGCAGTCCAATCTCCACCTGGTACGGGAGTGGCGCCACGTTATGGCTTGTCGATACTGTATCAGAGGATAACAGCCTCTTTCTTGGAAATGGCCAAAGTCCACCTTCGAGAAAAATATTCGACCTTCTCCGGAATTTTTAGTGGTTTTGTCAGCGAGTTTAAAATAATTTGTTATGTTCTGCGACAGCGGAACAGCAATGTTGTTGTTGCTCGTGTTTTTTTTATTGTAATTTACTACCTGCTTTATGGGGTTACCTACATAGAGTCGAAGTACGTTGGTGCGAATGACGTAGCGTCGAATTATTTTTCGCCTACTCTGTAGCGTCGAATGCCCGTGTTGTCGAAAGCCCTTTAGGTACGTTCGAGGCTAGGGCTAAATTTACATAGAAATCTATGTTTGGAATAAACTCATTTTTTTGAATAGAGAGTTGGATTCAAGGCGTTTAAGAAAAATTTCAGCACACGAGATTTCATCGTTTTTCAGGAAAAAGAATCGCAAATTTGAGATTTTTAGATGAAATTAAGGAAACTTCAAATTTGTTTTCGTGCCTCGTTTTATAATATTGAACTTAGGAAAACATAACTTAGAAAGGTATGTATAGTAAGTACATAATACTATTTAAGAAAAATGTTTGAAGTATTTTTGATACCTAACTTTGCTGTAAGGATGTCAGATTGTTACTTTCCTGAACAACGCCATCTAGTTTGGTATGTTAAGAATGATGATGCCTAAGCTTTTAGTCCTTCATTTTTGTGATCATAGTTTGTGCACATGAATAAAGATGGGGTCTAAATCTAGCCAAAGACGGTAGACTTATTTACCGTCTTTGGTTTCTGGATTTAATTAAAATATTAATGTGTGCGCATGATGGCTTGATGACGTATACTATTTCAAAACATTTATCATTATAGCGTTCTTTAAAATATTAGTTTTTTATCTTTTTCGGTAACCAAACACCGCAAAACTTTTGCCTGAAATGGAACGCAGAATTTCGGCAATGACGTCATTTTGACGTCATTGGGTGGCACTTTGACATTTCAAAAGTGCAGTTTTCGTCTTTGTTTGTAGATTTATGATTTTTTGTTATAATAATAAATAAAACATTCAACTATTACTATGTAGATGTATGAATAAATTTCTGTGTAATTTTCGCTTTGTTTTGAAACGATACCATGTGTGTTTTGTTTCTTTTCGTACGTGTTTAAAAACTCGGTGGTAGCGCTTGATTTGTGTGGGATTCTGTTTGAATAATCGATTATGAAGCCTGGCAAAAGTGTGGATGTGAAAGAAGAGATAGCTGAAGTGCATACTTCGGCTCGGTCGCCGTCACCGAAGCACAAGAGTAGGGCTAGATCTCGATCTAGGTCTGGGTCCAGGAAGTTGTCTAACGGGCATGCGGCGGCTCAGGAGTTGGCAGAAGGCACATCAGCAGCCGAAGACCCCCCGGAGCCGCCATCAGACAAAGCAAAAGCGCGGGATAGCTGGATAAAATCAGAACACGAATCCGTAGAGCTACCAATACATGAACAGCTTAAACAAGGTATCTTAGGTTTTGTGGAACAGGAAATAAAGAAATCTGATAAAGAAAAGAATCCTTCGTTTGTGTTCTACTCCCATGATCCAAACGGTTTGGATGAGAAGTTCTTGAAATCTTTATCTAGGCCTTCTAGTGGTCACAAGGAGAAAAGAAGTCCGTCTTATAGGAAGAAGAAGAGGCACTCATCAAGGCATAGAGATAGAGATCTGCATGATTTTGAAGTTCCTGGATCAAGTCTGAGTGCTTTAGAAAAGGTAAGGTTACAATTTATCAGTTTTCATTAATAATTATGTTTGAAACAGCTACCCAGCAATTGTTACTCATCTGAGTAATAGCGTATTTAATTACATTGCAATTGTATTATTTACTTGTTTGGTCAACAAGCTATTACTCAAGTAAACTTGATTCGATGATTCCAATATTGAGCCTTTCCTTTTGTGATGCCATCAAATAAATAAACTTTGATTCTCTATTTTAATCTTTTGGCTACTTTTAGGAGAAATAAATGACCTATTTTCTAATGTTACAATAATAACTTATGTTGTTGATTTTGTTTTACAGGTTGATGATTATTTAAAAGAATACAATAGAGATGAAGTGGTAACTCTGAGCGGTGAATTGGATATTGAAGCAAATGACGTTGAAAATAACAACAGTACTTCAAAGGATTTGCGCCACAAACCCAGAAAGACTAAGAGGAAATCTCGAGATGAGAGACAGGAGAGTAATGCTAATGGAAAAGAAGTCAGCCCAAAGGTCTTTAAAGCAAGCAGCAGCAAGTCAAAGCAAGGGACACCTAAGCCGGGTAAGTTTTTATTCATGCTAAAGTAGGGTTTGCAGTGCAAGTGCAACGGACGCATTAATGACCTTGTTTAACTTTTTAGTGCAAACTACTTTCTTTCCAACTTTTTTCTTTGTGCAAGTTAGTTAGTTAGTTAGTTTTGCAGGGCTTTTTCCGCACTTAAGTAGTTGAGAATTGGGGGTCCTGGATCACACGAAGATCCAGGACCACCCAATTCTCAACATAAAGTTCAATTCAAATGATTAGCTAGCGACTATTCGAAAAGTGACGTCTATTCAAGACGATGTCTAATCAAGAAGACGGTATAAGTATTCGAAAAGACGAAAATTTTTGTTCCTGATCATATGCTTAAACATTCTTAAATCATTATATTTTTTTTTACATGGTATGTATGTTTATTATTATTATATCATAAAGGTGATTACCCTTTTATTTGTGTTAGACAGCTGCAGTCAGAGTGAGGTAGATTGCAATTTAACTCGCTAATAAGTATAGTGTGCAGATACCAAATATGGAATATGCATGCGCTACACATTGAATGACTCCTTCAAGTGGTATAGTGGTTAAGTTACTGACTAATGGGTTCGATTCTTGTGCTAGTAAAATATCCTAAATTCTAGTAATCGCTGATTTCGTTTTAGGCATGTTTTCCTTTTGTTTAAAAACAAAAAAAACATATACTTATTCTAAAAATAAAAACAACTATTTAAGTGCTAGATTTAACTGTTTTATTATTTTGTACAACACATAATAATGGCAACATATCATTACTAAAAAAATATTTCTATTCAGATACTCGTATCTGTATATTCATAACAGCTACTAAAAACTTACATAACCTGCCAAACTATGAATTCTGAACGCGCTAGGTGCTAATAAATTTACAAATATGTTAACACTTGTGTATACTTTAACTAAATACCTATGTGAGTTATTTTTCACAATACCTAATTAATATTTCATTCACATAATAAGAAAACGCGATCATTACAAAAGATTGTCTACAGTAAGTTACACTAATTCACTGAGGTGTAGAGTCGAGTTTCATGATATTTTCCTGCAAATTATTGCTTTATTATCATGACATTATTTCATCTTGTATTTTCGTTATTATGTCTTTAATATTGCCGTATATATCATCGAACATTACAGTCTTTACAATATGTTGCACACAAATCTCAGCTTCACAATCACATGTTGGCTTTTCAGAGTTTGGAGAGTTGTCAGCGTCATATATTTCAATTTTGATAATTTTTGCTCCTCGCATTATTGGTTTTTTTATATAAGAAAATAATGTTCGTTCGGTTCTCATTCTTTTACGAGATAAGCCCAATCTTTGCTCTGGCTTTTGAATTGAAGTTTGATCCTTAGGTACGTTTGGCACAAAGTTGAATAGATCTTCAGTATCCTGAAAGAAAAAATAAAGTAAGTACTTATTTCTTACTCATTTTTCTTTGAAATGCATTCGATATTATCATCTTTTTGAATAAATCTACACGATATTTGAATTAAAACAAAGTATTAGTCGTTCTATTAATTAAGAAATCAATAATTGGAAGGTTCGTAATAAGTAGATGGTTGAGTAAATAATTAAAAATGAATTAAAATAATACATACCGACATTGTAGCTTAATATGACGGCGCAGGTTGCTGTCCAAACACAAGTATTTTTTTTTAAATATTTTCTCGTATTTATAAGTCTTGAATTTTGCATATTTATGTCAATAGAGTTCAATATACAATTATTGTAGCTTTTTTAACTCATCCATAAATGGTTCAATGTATCCTATGTACGTAATGTAACCCAAAGCCAACCCAAATACAGCACACCGCCTGAGGGCCCTACTCTGTAAGCCAATGTTCTTAGTTTCGAAAGTAGCCACCTCTGTCAACCGGGTCAGTTTTACCATGTGAGCGAAGGGTAATGGCTAGTTTTAAAAATACGAACTAAGTGTTACGGAGTACCTTTCCCTTTGCTCATCACAACCTTTTATTAGGACATTTATTTAATAAATTAGCTATTTTAGTTCTGTTTGTCCATCATATATTTTTTAAATCATTATAAAAATGAATTTGATAATAAGTAAAGATTTTCTGTAAACTATCCTTCTACCTACAAATTTCTCGCATGTACTACCATTTAATGTGAAAGACAGACGAACAAACGATTGCGATTTAACAGTTATAATATAAGTTTGGATTGGATAAGCAAACCTGCAGGAAATCAGTAGTATGCTAACATGCATGTTCAGCTATGTTCTGTTTTTGGAGACTAGCTGAATATGCAGTTATTCCATATTGGAATAAGTCATACAGATTTTGTGGGTATTTAAATCGCTGGAGATGAGACTGGAGCATTATTACGCTCTCGCCAACTGGTTCAGTCAACAGCTGCGTAACTGAAGGAATTCTACTTTTTACCATGTGAGTACCTCTTTTAAATTACTTTTAACTGTTCCGATTTGCTAAATGTTACTCAAATTAATAGATTATTACGTTAAGTAATGTTCACTTTAAGAAGCGATCTATTCATTGAAATGAAAAGATCACTTTGTGAATAATGCTCAATTCAAGAAGTAATCTATTCATTGAATTGAAAAGATCACTTTGTGAATAATGCTCAATTCAAGAAGTGATCTATTCATTGAATTGAAAAGATCACTTTGTGAATAATGCTCAATTCAAGAAGTGATCTATTCATTGAATTGAAAAGATCACTTTGTAAGTAATGCTCAATTCCTGAGTGCTTTATTTACCTTTATCATTTATTGACAATCTGGACCTTATTGTCGTTTGAATTGAACTTTATTCACATAATTATCTTCTGATTTAATTTGATATGTTTGTAAAGGTCCTTATTATTTTTTTTTATTTGTTTACTGTACATAGATGTTATTATTGTAGGTATATCCTTTCAATAAATCCTTTTAATCTATTTCAGGTCGAATAATTGCGATGAACTCTTCCCATCAGACGACGAAGGCTCAGTGCAGGATGCGCCACTTCAACCTCAGGCGGCTGTTAGAAAACCGAAGCGCTCGAGAACATCGAGCTCCGAGCAATCAAGAACACCAGCTTCACACAGCTCAGTCACGGGTCCTTCAGCCAAGCTCTCCAAAAAAGTGAAGATACACCCCATATCCAAGCCACATTCAACGGCAACCGATTTGTTCGGGAGCGATACCGATGATGAAGACGAGGCTGCAGTTCCTCAAACCTCGGCAGCCACTGGTAAAAAAATTCAACCCATTCATTCGTACATTACACGTAGACTAGCCAATGGGCATTCTAGACAGTGTCATCCTAATAAAGCCGGCACGCACTATGTCGAACTAAAAGTGTACCGCTGCGAGGAGATCGAGAGCGTATTACCGATCAATAGATGGCGTCAAGCGGTAGTCACTGTTAAAAATAGGACGAACGATGACACGGAAGCTTGGGGGCATTTGTCGAAATTCTTATGTGCAACCCGCAAGGAATTCAAGTCCTATCCTCCTACATTCATAAGTTCATATTTTTAAATTCTAATGTATTCTTTTAATTTCTGTATTACTCTTTTCATTTCTATATTATCTTGATTAATTTGTAGATTCATGTAGACTCATTACATTTAGATGTTACATTAAATCAATGTTTAATGAAATTTAACTATTTAGACAGTATAATACAAGCTCTCTTAGGATTTATACAATAAATTTTGATTATCTCAAATACAATAATTATTGTTTTTCTTTTTCACTTTCAGCTCCACTGATTCACTGCGCACCGCCAAATGATATTTTAATACATTGTGATAAATGCAAAATTGAAATACCTAAACAGAAATATAAATACCATATGAGAACTAATATACACAAATCAAATTGTTTACTAAGAACTGAAATGAAAAATATTGATATAATAGCTACAGCTTTCCGTAATAGAATATGTGCATATCGCTTGAGTCAAGCATCGGAGGCGGAGTGTACCACTCCTGAGGCCTTTTTGAATGCAAGTCAAAGCGATATTGTCAAACTTATTGAAATGTCTGTATTAAAACACAATTGTATTAAAATAAACTTTGAGCTTTTTGCTAACTTCCTTTTACCCAAGTCAGATGAACAACAACTAAAGTCTTTTAATACAAAGTATGTAAATGTTTATAAAAATACTAATTTGAATGAATTATACATTAACTAGTGGCCGCCCGCGACTTCGTCCGCGTGGAAAGCCTTTATCTTAAAAATTCTTTATGAATTGTAGCCTATATGTTATTCTGATGTATAAGCTATATTGTGGTAAAGTTTCATTCAAATCCATTCAGTAGTTTTTACGTGAAAGAGTAACAAACATCCATACATCCATACATCCATACATCCATACATCCATACTTACAAACTTTCGCCTTTATAATAGTAGTAGGATGTAATAAATACTCTTCTTAACAAATTGACTGAATTTAACCAGCAAGAATCTGGCTGGTCTTTTTTATCTGTAAGTCACATAGAAATAAATATAAACAAATACTGTCCTTTGCGAGGTGGGTCTTACATAGCGTTACCCCCAGCTATAAAAAACACTAAGAGTTGTTTGAATTTACAAAATAATGATAATCATTGTTTCTTATGGAGCATCATTGCTCATTTATTTCCTTCCAAATCTAATGTTTGCAGAACCAATTCATACCCTCACTACAAAGATATTTTAAATATTGAAGGAATGAAATTCCCACCATGTTTAAGTGATATAAAGCTGTTTGAGAAAAATAACCCTAATATTAGCGTAAATATTTATGGTTTAGATAAACAGTGTCGAGTGACTGGACCTCTTTATATGTCAACTTCAAAGAAAAACAAGCATGTGAACTTGTTATACATTGAACGAGAAGGTTTAGGACACTACTGTCTTATTAAAGATTTAATTAAGTTAGTACGTCACCAAATAACTCATCACAAGGGTAAAGTATTCCTTTGCGATGCATGCTTACAATTTTTTTCTAGCGAGAATAAGTATACTTCTCATGATTGTAGTAAATTATTAACTATACTACCTGAAAAAAAAAGTACAATACGATTTAAGAACTATGATAGACAACAAAGAATTAAATTTGTTATTTACGCTGACTTTGAAAGCGTTTTAAAAGATTGTCCAGTAAAAAATAGAAGCGAAAATACTCTGAATTTAAAAGTGCATGAACCATCTTGTTTTGCTTATTATATATGTTGTTCCTTTGATTCAAGCTTAAACAAGTATGTTACATATCGAGGCTCAGATTGTGTGCAAGTTTTTATAAAACTGTTCTTCGAAGATATTCAATACATACATTCAATATTATCTGAAAATAGACCCATGAAACAATTAACTGACGAACAAAAAAATGAACACATGAAAGCTTCAACATGTCATATTTGTAAACATCTGTTATTAGGTGACAAAGTTCATGACCATGATCATGTAACATCAGAATACAGAGGCGCGGCACATTTTTATTGCAATTTGATGTATACAGTGTGTCCTTTTATTCCTGTCGTTTTTCATAATCTCTCTGGTTACGACTGTCATTTATTTATTAAAGAGTTAGCACTGTATAGCGGTTCTATTAAAGTGATACCTAAAACAAAAGAAAAATATACATCCATTACGAAATTTATTAAATCTAAAGACAATACTCGAACTATACAAATAAAGTTTATTGATTCTTATCAATTTTTAAGTTCGAGCTTAGATGAGCTATGTAAAAATCTTAACGTGGAAGATTTTACCAATCTCTCGAGAGAATTTAGCAACAAAAAGGGCTCGAATTATTAAGAAAAAAAGGACATTACCCTTACGAATACTTTGATTCCTGGTCAAAATATGAAGAAAAGTCTCTACCATCCAGAGATTGTTTTTATAATACTTTAAAGAATGAAAATATTACCGATGCGGAATACGAACATGCTAAAGCAGTTTGGCGAGAGTTTAATATTAAATCTCTTGGAGAATATACTGATTTATACTTGAAATGCGATGTACTACTACTTTGTGACATATTCGAAAAATTTAGAAATACAAGTTTGCAGCATTATAGTCTAGACCCTGCATATTATGTATCTGCACCAAGTTTAGGCTGGGATGCTATGCTTCTATGTACCGGAGTCAATTTAGAATTGATATATGATTTAGAAATATACCAGTTACTTGAAAAGGGTATCCGCGGAAGTTTAGCTCAGTGTTCTTTGAGACATGCCAAAGCGAATAATAAATACCTCCCAAATTATCAAGATACACAACCTTCAACTTACTTAGTGTATCTTGATTGCAATAACCTTTATGGTTTTGCTATGAGGAAAAAAATGCCTGTTTCAGAATTTAGATTACTTAGCAATAATGAAATCTCTAGTTTCGATGTAATGAAAATATCTGATGATGATGATTATGGTTATATCTTAGAAGTAGATCTGAGTTATCCAGAAAAATATCATAATGAGCATAGCGACTTACCTTTTGCACAAGAAAAGTTTATCCCTCCTGGAGGAAGGACAAAAAAATTGATAGCTAATTTGTATGACAAATACTACTATGTTATTCACTACGTGCACTTAAAACAATGTTTAGCTCATGGATTGATTCTAAATAAAATTCATCGTATAATTAAATTCAGACAAGATCATTTTTTACAAAAATATATCGACTTAAATACACGTTTAAGACAAGAGTCTACATCTCAATTTCAAAAAGATTTTTTCAAACTTTTAAATAATGCTGTTTTCGGCAAAACAATTGAAAACAAGCGCAAACAAGCCAACGTTAAATTAATAACACAGTGGAATGATACCAATAATAAAACAAATAAGTGTTTCGGTGCCGAAAAACTTATTTCACAACCAAACTTTAAAAGTGTTTCAATATTCTCAGAAAACTTTGTAGCTATTCAATTGAATCCGGATAAAATATTATTAGACAAACCGATTTACATCGGGTTTACTGTGTTGGAGTATGCTAAACATCATTTATATCAATTCCATTACGAGTTCATCAGAAAAAAATACGAGGAAAGAGCTAAATTATGTTACACTGACACAGACAGTCTTTTGTATTTAATTGAAACTGAAAACTTTTATGAAGACATGTTCAAAAATATATCAGAATATGATACAAGTAATTTTGGTTTGGATAATCCCTATGGTATTCCTCAAGTGAATGCAAAAGTTCCTGGGTTGTTTAAAGATGAACTCGGAGGTTCTGTTATTTCCGAGTTCATTGGTTTGAGAGCTAAACTTTACTGTTTGAAAAGCGTTAAAACGACAATAAAAAAAGCTAAAGGCATAACAAAACCAGTTACTAAAAAGCTTAAGCTCTGTAATTATAGCGAAGCATTATATAACAACAAAACAATTAAACATAAAATGAACATAATAAGATCGATAAAACATATATTGTATTCACAACAAGTAAATAAAATTGTATTAAATGGAAATGACGACAAAAGAATAATACTATCAAACAGGGTAGACACATTACCATGGGGGCACTGTGATACGATTTCGTAATGATAATCATGCAAATCAATTGAAACATTTAAATAATATGAGAATGCTGTGGAAGAGTTTTTATTATCATTACTTAATACATAAAAAGCATCTTAACCTTCATGTAAAAATAATATTATGATAATTGTACCTGTTTGTTAATTGTTTACCTAATTGTGTTTGTTAATTGTCTACCTAATATTTTAATTTTGTAAGATTTTATTATTTAGTTAATAAGAATTGTGTATAATCTAAGAATCATTACTGGCTAAATAAATAGATGTATTTAACAAACATTCGTTTTTTTTTCTTTACTCCTCAAAATCATGACATTGTGATAGATAACGGAAACACTTTAGCTCAAGTTTCTTTATAAACACAACACGCATTTTATTTTTAGATTAGATAAATAAAATAGAAATGTATTTAAGAAAATACGCTTGCAGTATAAATATTGGTTGCATACATTTGATAAGCTCATAATTCAAAATGAAGTTCATCAAGCAACCTGAGACTCTGGAAGTAAATAATATAAAAATAGAAAACCGACCACAAACAATAAAGCACAGCACACTCTTACCCAATACAATCCGATGCTTAATGTGCGGTCCTTCTAACTGTGGAAAAACTAATGTTATGGTAAATTTGTTGTTACACAAAAATGGAGTTAAATTTAAACATATTTATTTGTATTCAAAGACAGCATTCCAACCAAAGTATTTTTTTCTGAAACAAGTTATGAAGAAAATACCAGAGGCGAAGCTTTTCATTTTTAATGATAATAAAGAAGTTCTTCACCCCAACGATGCACTGTTTAATTCCATCATGATCTTTGACGATGTTGTATGTGAAAATCAATCAAACATTCGAAATTACTTTGCAATGGGGCGGCACAGACAGATAGACTGTTTTTACTTGTCTCAAACCTATTCCAAAATACCTAAACAGCTAGTCCGGGATAATGCTAATTTACTGCTTATTTTCAAACAAGATGATCGTAACTTAAAACACATTTATAATGAGCACGTGAACATGGACATGGAGTGGTATACATTTAAACAACTCTGTTCTACCATTTGGCGTGATCAATTCAATTTTTTATTAATAAACAAAGATTGTGCAATAAACCAAGGCAGATATAGAAAAGGGTTTGATACATTTATTTATTTTTAAGAAGATCATATAAATGTAATTTTTTGTCTAAGATGTTTCATTTCAAGTTAAGTACCAGTAAACTACACTCGATTATTTGCCTATACGTTATCTTCAAAAATGAATGTGGAAATTAAAGAGCAGTTAATTAATTCCGTGAACAATATAAAAAACAAAATACGGTTGATAAAAAATGCAGAAGATGAAGCTAATATGAAATACAAACAAGTGTTTAAACCCATTATTGATCCTTTAGCAACCCTAATAAAAGAAAATGAATTTCCTACTACCAATATTTCCAGAAAAAATGTGACTCACTTGAATTCTTCTACAGAGTATCAAGATTGCAAGGATTTACCATCCGATCATTCTTTCAGTTATAATGATTCAGAATATTTTGATAATGCTGAAGGAAGTTCTAAATTAAGTGATTCGTTGCAATCTATCGATAAAGAAGATATGATGAATATATATGAAAACATTAATGTGCCTTTTGGTATACGAAGTGAAAATAATAAGTTACTAATAGGTAATACAACCATCAATCTGTCTACAATTAATGACAACAATGCAGAAAAAAAATACGTTTTCACTTTAAATGATAAACAGTATAGCCTTACTCCTGGTTTAAAAGAGCTTTTAATACGCAGCAAGCCAAAATTTAACCTAATTACTGAAGAAGATAAGAATGCATATAAAGACATTCTTAATATTACAAATGCACACAAACGAAACTATAGCCCAAAAGGTCAAATAAAGGGAGACAAAGGAATAAAGTATAGACGCATAATAAAGCCATTGTTCGCACAAAAAACAAAGATAACTGCATCAAAGTTAAAAAAATCTAAAAAAATTGGTGGTTACTTAGCACCACTATTTAAAAACTACAAAAAAAATACAGATTATGTGTATTGGGATGACCCTAATGAACTAGTTGAAAGGCTAAAGCTCCTTATTGCATCAAAAAATGCTGGCAATAATATTCATGATAATGAGATTGTATCAATCATTGAAGAGTTAAAAGAAGCTGGAATAATAAAAGAATAAAACCCTTGAAGTTTCCAATAATATGTCAGTAAGCAGCGGAATATCAAGCATGAAAGACAAAAAATGTTTAAATAATAATAATAATATCATTATTATTAGCAACAAAACACAAGTAGAAAAAGATATACAAAATCAATGTGAAATCGATGAAAGTGAAACTTCTGAAATTATTAATAAAAAATATGTGGATAAAATCGCAAGTGATTTGATTTGTAAAATAGAAAATCTTGTGAATAACATATTCATTTTAAATGAAAGAGTCAATAAAGTTGAAAAAACCATAAAATTAAAAGCAATATCAGGAATATTAAGCAAGCACTATGAGCAAACACGCCATCGTAAATGAAATTCATAAAAATGTTAGGTTGAATTTTCCCCGAAGGCACGTCGTACTAAAAGACATAGACGACCTTTGGCAAGCAGATTTAATGGATATGCAAGCAATATCACGCGCTAATGCCGGTTACAAATACATATTGGTTGTTATAGATTGTTTTTCAAAGTTTGCATGGGCAACAAAACTTAAACAGAAAACCAAAGGACTTGTTTCGGAAGCATTTCATAATTTATTAAAAAAAGGACGCATCCCAACAAATTTGCAGACGGATTTAGGAAAGGAATTTTTATAATAATATGTTTAAAATCATTACTAATAAATATAACATCAATCATTACTCCACGTATTCGACAAAGAAAGCTTCTATTGTTGAGCGATTGATAAGAACGCTAAAAAGTAAATTATATAAAGAATTTAGCTTAAAAGGAAATTATAAATGGGTGGATGGAACCCTAGAAAAAAAACTTAATGAATACAATCATACTTTTCATAGAACTGTCGGACAAACGCCAGCATCAATTAATCACAGCAATAAAGAAACTGTAATGAATAGATACGTAAACAATGTGCAATGTAAAAGGAAAATACAGTACAAACGATTTCAAGTAGGTGATTTTGTACGAATAAGTAAATATAAAGGAATTTTCGAAAAAGGGTTTACTCCTAATTGGTCTACGGAAGTATTTAAGATCAGGACAGTACAAAATACTAACCCTACAACCTATTTATTGCAAGATAGTAAGGGACAGATTATCTCGGGAACATTTTATGCTCAAGAAATAAATAAGACTAAGCATCCTGATGTATATCTTGTAGAAAAAGTTATAAAAAGAAAAGGAAATAAGGTATATGTTAAATGGTTGGGACTACCAAGGAGTGAAAACAGCTGGATTGATAAAAATAATGTTTTGTAAAAATGTGTGATTGATATTTAATTAATTAACAGTAACATTGTTTCTCATTAATAGTTTGTCTTTTATAGTATAAAGACTGCTGTACTAGTAATATATAAATAATAATCAAATTATCTTTTATTATGAAAACTAAAAGACGACTTTCCGATTCAAAGAACGACAAAAATGATCCTGCAATCATGAAAAGAAATAAAAAAGTAGCATCGAGTGTGGCTGCACTAAAACAAACATTCAATGGTATAGTATCACGTACCAAAAAACATATTCGTAAATTGAAACCGAAGTGTAAGAAAATTTTAACTAAATTAGCTTATGAGACCGCCCAAGAATTGGCATCGGATTTACCAATAAGACTACCAAGAGTTATACCAGTACCAAAAACTGGAGGTTTTCTACCCTTGATTCCAATATTTGCGGGTCTATCTGCTACAGGAAGTATTGTTGGTGGTGTTGCTGGAATCACAAAAGCCATTAATGAATATAAAGCAGCAAAGAAGCAACTTACTGAACTGAAAAGACATAACCAGCAAATTGAAGCATATTGCATAGGAAAAGGTCTACATCTTAAGCCCTATAGAGATGGTTTGGGAATTTACATTACTAAGTCAAAAAACTAAAGCCTCAGCTACCCAGAAGAGCTTTAACTAATTTGGATATAATGAAGTTCTCGAAAAACATTCCTTTTTTTCGTGGTGTGTTTATGCGAGATCAACTACCAAAGAAACCGCTTCTTATGGAATGTGGGATCATCAATCTAGATTCTGCACAAAATTCTGGTACTCATTGGGTAGCTTATGGAAAAATTTTCGATCACATTGAATACTTCGATAGTTACGGAAATCTGAAACCGCCTAAAGAATTTTTAAGATACGTAGGTCATGAGAAAAATGTACGATACAGTTATGATAATCTACAAGGATCAAATTTATATAATTGTGGTCATTTGTGCTTAAGATTTCTTCAATCATTTTGGTTACATCATCGATACTAATAATGATGCTGAAAGATATGCTGTCTTCATATTAAAATAAGTATAATATCGCTATAATATGGTATATTAATATAATTGTTTGCAAATTTGTTTCACAAAACATTAGGACTTGTAATGAGAAACAGTTGTGTGTTTATTATATTTTGAATTATCATGATTATTTTCAATAAAACCCTCAACAATAAAATAAAATACAATATTTCTCGATCTTTATCGAAGGCGAACAGACGTGTGCGAGAAGTACGAAAAATCACAGATAGCAACAAAAAATTTCTTTTGTCTCTTGGATTTAAGTTATAAAATGCTTCAAATATTGGATTTACCTCAACATGACAACTCTATTGAAAGCTATGAGATCCATAGCTACAATCCATACAATAACAGTTTTAAAGAAAATGATGAAATTAGAATACCCATTCACCAGCAAGATTTATATGTGCTACCATCAGGCAGTTCAATTTATATTGAGGGTCTTGTGAATGTAACGGAAAAGGATTCTGGAGGAAAACAACAACAAAAAGATATAAATTTCATTAATAATCCAATCTTGTATCTTTTTCAAGACGTCAAATATGAACTTAACGGTATTGAAATAGATCGTATTAAAAATGCAGGCATTACAACTACAATGAAATCGTATATATCAATGAATCAAGGAGAAAGTAAAGTTGCTGCAGTATGGGGTTGGAACATCAACGGAACTAAACAAAAACATAATTACTTCAATGTTATAATTCCGCTTAACAAAATGCTAGGATTTGCTGAAGACTATAACAAAATAATTGTAAACTGTAGACATGAACTTATATTGCACAGAAGCAATACTGCTTTGAATAGTGTAATGATGGGTAAAAATGAAAAACTTGAAATTGATATTCAAAAAGTTCAGTGGCGAGTACCACATATAAAAGTTTCCGACCGAAACCGATTATCATTGCTTAAACATTTAGAAAAAGACCGTCCCATACAATTAGCTTTTAGAAATTGGGATTTGTATGAATATCCTTTATTACCAAAAACAACGAAACATTCATGGTCGGTTAAAACAGCTTCTCAAATGGAAAAACCAAGATTCGTAATATTTGGCCTGCAGACCGACAGAAAAACAAACACTTCAAAAAGCTCCTCTAAGTTCGATCATTGCAATGTTAATAATATCAAGTTGTTTTTAAATTCACAATATTTCCCATACGACTCATTAAACTTGAAATTTGAAGAAGAAAAATATAGTATATTATATGAAATGTATGCTAAATTTCGTCAGTCTTATTACGACTCGAGTATCGATCCCTTGCTTGATTTGCGCCAATTTAAAGAAACTGCTCCACTCTTTGTAATAGACTGCGCTCGTCAAAACGATTCAATAAAAACAGGACCAGTTGATGTTCGGATAGAAATCGAGTGCAACGAAGACTTACCAGACAACACAACTGCTTACTGTTTGATCATAAACGATCGACTTTTTGAATATAGACCCTTAAGTAATATTGTTCGTAAATTGTCATGAATGCTATCGTTGATGTTCAAGGTTTCAAGACTGAACGAAACCAATTTATAGTAAAGGAAATAGCGATCAAATGCAGAGAGCAAATGATAGTATTATTAATCAAACCACCGTTTCCATTCTACGATTTGACGAAGAAAGAACGCTTACAAGTTCATTGGATAGAAAAAAAACAGAGGAATATTGTGGAATGAAGGCTTTGTGCCTTATTTTAATTATAAGTCTATAATATTGAATTTTTTAAAAAATAAGCGTGTGTTTACTAAAGGCTCTGAAAAAATGTCAGCGCTAAAAGAAATATTAGAAAATGATAGTGTATATAACCTAGAAGAGTTTAATTGTCCTAGTTTAAAAACACTTCATGAAAAATATTCCATTTCTACATGCATTCAAAGTTGTATATTTCATAGTAATATATGTGCTTTAAAAAATGTTTCTTGTTTAAGTTTGTGGTGTCTAGAAAATAAAATGATATAAATATAAAATGCATTTGTTTCATTTATTGCTAGAATAGCTCTAGAAAAAGCTCATTGGATTGATGACTCTACTTGAATAAATGATACCTTGAATAGACGTCATCTTTTGAAACAATGTCTTCTTAAATAGACGTTGCTTAGTCATGTAAATGAATTTCATGTTGAGAATTGGGTGGTCCTGGATCTTCGTGTGATCCAGGACCCCCAATTCTCAACTACTAAAGTTGTATATTTCATAGTAATATATGTGCTTTAAAAAATGTTTCTTGTTTAAGTTTGTGGTGTCTAGAAAATAAAATGATATAAATATAAAATGCATTTGTTTCATTTATTGCTAGAATAGCTCTAGAAAAAGCTCATTGGATTGATGACTCTACTTGAATAAATGATACCTTGAATAGACGTCATCTTTTGAAACAATGTCTTCTTAAATAGACGTTGCTTAGTCATGTAAATGAATTTCATGTTGAGAATTGGGTGGTCCTGGATCTTCGTGTGATCCAGGACCCACAATTCTCAACTACTCACTTAGCCTCACGATTGGGCCATTGTGCGTGTTTGCCTTTATTCCAACCAGCCCAAGTCTTCCCAGAAGGCTAGCAGCCTGCCTAGGCCACTAAAGATTTCCGGGAATGATGTTGGGTTTTTTAGAATGTCTGCTCGCTGTTTTTCCACGCTTGTGCACTCCATGAGTACATGCTGTGGCGTTTCCTCTTCCTCGAGGCATCCTCTACATCGAGGGCTGTTTGTTACACCTATGTTGAATAGGTGCTTGTTTAGGAGACAATGGCCTGTTATTATCCCTATAACTCTGCGTAGATTGTCGCGCGTTAGTTTGGCGAGGTTGCGGGCAAGCTTTTTAGATGGCATCTGAATTGCATTTTTAGTTTGCCTGCAGCCTTCACTGTTCGTCCATTCTAGCAGATGGTTTTTTGCGGTGTCTTCTCGCAGCCATATTTTTATTTGGGCCTGCGGTATAGGTAGTAGCGGTTCTGGGCCAAACACTGTTGTCGCGGATCCCTTTTTCGCGAGTTCATCGGCTGCGTCGTTGCCGAGAGAGTTGCTGTGTCCCTTGATCCACTGCAAGGTTATCTTATTTTTCCTTGCAATGTGTTGGAGTGCGTTGTGGCATTCCAATATGAGGGCAGAGGTTATGGTGTTGTTTTGTAGAGCTTGAAGTACGGATGCACTGTCCGAGACAATTTTGATGTTGAGGTCTCCGACGTCTCTGGCTGCAACCGCCTGTGCTGCTCTGATAATTCCGATACATTCTGCTTGGAATATTGTGTTTAGTTTGTCCAGGGTGGTTGATATGTTGATGTTTAAGTCGTATGAGAATACTCCGGCTCCAGTTTCTTGTGAGGTTTTGGAGCCGTCTGTGTATATCCTAACTTCTTTGACGCCAGAGTTGTCTTTCCGTTCTTCGGTAAGTTGGATAATGTATTCTCGATCAAAGATGTAGTGGCATGGTATCCTGTCCATGGGTGCATCTAGAAGGGGTCTTTCCTTCGTGATGTCCTCCATGATTTTGGAGTGCGTTGTCATAGTGTTTTGTTTCCATAGCCCATTTGCTCTTAGTCTTAAGGCAGCTGCCTTTGCTTCTTCCTGTATGACCAGATGAAGAGGTCTAAGGTTCAATAGGAACTCTAGGGCGGCTGATGGAGTGGTTCTCATACATCCTGTAGCTGCTACGCTCGCTAGGCGCTGCAAGCTTTGTAGTTTGGATTTGATAGTGGACAGTTGCGTTCTGGGCCACCACACAACTGATCCGTAGGTTAAGGAGGGTCTGATAACTGATGTGTATAGCCAAAGTGTGATTTTTGGATTAAGACCCCATTTTCTTTGTGCAAATACAAGTTTGAAGTTGACGCTTGCAAGTTTAAGAATGTTATTTTGGTCTTTTCTGCTGGCGGTGGAAACCCTACTTTAAGCACTCTGGCCCTATAAGAAAGAGGTAAAAATCTTACATTTGCAAATAAATTAATTTTGTTTTATGTGAACAAGCTAGATATTTATAACATTAGTTTCATAGGGGTAGTTAGATATGGCACCTGGACACAATACATTATTATCGATAACTATGCTGAATTTGAACTAAAACTCTTACATGCTGACAAACTGTCTCATAGTTTGGCAGACTGTGGACTGTCATGTACTGTTTGTTGTTTAATGTAACATTTGTATAAACATAAGACACTGGCTTCAACATAAGGCAGTAATAATAATAATGAGAGATGACACATCGTTGGATGTGCATTCTCCAAACGAGTAATAGCAGAACATCCAATCTGATTAAAGCCAAGAGGCTGATTGTAGATATATAATAATAAAAAAAAACCATTTGTATAAAAGTTGTTTCATAAATACTTCTTCAAGAAGTATTTCTGCCTAGAGCTTGCAATGTAGAATGTCAGAACATTCTGGTATCAGACATTATCCTACGTTGGCGATGCAACAAGACATTGGCCTCCCCAAACGATCTTCACCGCAATCGGTCCTGTGCTTCCCGCATCCAGTGGCTTCCTGCGACTTCAACGGATAGTTGGTCCACCTTGTAGGGGCCTGCCCAATGAGCGGAAATAGGCAAAGCAGCCATGAAACTTAAGTCGAAATTACAATACTTCGTTTTAAACCTTACAGCTCGCCCCACCGATCTCACAGCCATGTTGGAAAGCCTGGAATCCAACATGCCCTACCATGACCAGTACATAGACAACCCGTTCTCGTCTCCATCGCCTCTGACGTCACCGAACGATGAACGACTCAATCCGTTCAACTCGCGAAGACCGGAGAAGATATATCTGCAAGGAGGCGGAACGTTCAGAGCGGTATCTAGGGATAGAATACTGGAAACGCAGCAGAGTGGTGACGGTGATAAATATTTAAGGTATTTTTTTTCACAACTTAACCTTAACTTACGACTAAACGCAATAGAGTAGTTGAACTCGTCAATTGCTGGCGTTCTTTTTAAAAAGCTTGTATGGGAATAAGACTCTTTGACATCATCGACATTTTAACCATTTGAGATTGAGATAAAAATGTTCCGAACTGCAGAGAAATGGTCATTGAAAGGCTGTCTTAAATCATGAATTATTTTAGAGACAAACACTTTTTGAATATTTTTTGATAGTGAAATTTACAAAGGTCGCGGCGATGTATCGTGACCTTTTACAGATAACAAACTAGGAATGCAAAGAAAACATCGTCCGTCCCTCTCTCTGTTTAGGTTACAATTATTTGTAACGGCCGCTATAAAAATTGATATGCGGTACGAAACCTGCAAGGAGCCAACGTTTCCGTGATGTAATAAAAGTCGATTTCCTAGACACCATAGCACGAGCTCACGCCTGATTTGGTGAGTTCGTTACAATGCTTTTGTCTTGGCGAGTCATTTAATCGATCTTCGATCAACAATTGTTGATCGAAGTAATCGATTGATATTTTGTGTCTCATTTAATAGCTACCTGAGACTTGATGACTTGACTTGCAATTGATGAAAATTTACAAACCACAGCATAATAACTACGTATTTCTGCTGATAAATCTTTTTTTTTAATCCGCATTGGATGCCGCAGTGGTGACCTTCAGGTGCTGTCGTGACATGAAACTGTACTTTCATTACTGAAGTTGCAATTCAATTTCAGGTTAGGTGACATCACACCGCTGGACGTGGCGTTAACAGCTCAAAAAGCTTGGCGCAACTGTGCGCCCGCTTGCCACGGCATACTCGGAGGGTTATCGCTGATGCACCTACTCCTGATCAGCTATTCAGACGGGCTGGACGCTGGACATCTATCGTTCCATGCAGTGGTGACGATGCCTTATGTGGCGGCGTATTACTTCTTCTGCGTGCTTTGCTTGCTGTCTGTGTTAGACAGGTAAATTGTGTTGTGTGAAACATGCCTAAAGTTAGCAAGAGCGTGTAGGTGCTTTTTTCTTGACAAAGATGTGCAGCCAACTAGATTCATTGGTCTCCATAGTCCATTAAATAATAATGGTGGAAATTAGAAGCATCCGTAACAACTTATCATAGCAAATTTATTGCAACAATTAAGTTATGCATTCCTAGGCTGCGTTCCTTTTATGTTTGTTCAACGCAATAAAGAAGTTGAAAGCCTGCGCTGGTTCAGTCGGTTACTGCTTAGTGAAGGAAGTTGATTTAACAGGGACCCAAGTTATTTGAGGACGGCGCTGATATAGCTGAAGACTGAATATTTTTCTTTTCCGTACCATACAATCTTTCGTCATTGAATCATCCACTCCGTACACACTTTGTCTCTTCACTCATTCTTACCGTTTCTTCCGTGGTCGGCCTCACCCTCTCCAGCCCATACTCATCACCCGCTGCGTCACATGGCCCTCATCCCTCCTCATTATGTACTCATAGTAATCCAAAAGAATTCCAATCATTTTGTCCGTCACAAGTGCTACTTAAAAAAATCTGGGTGCCAATTCCCATAGTAATAAAAGCCCTCTTGGCCGATTTCGACCACGGCGGCCAATCTCAACAGACATCAGCCAACTACGCAGGAGATATTATAGTGCACAAGTGTGAGCGCAATACACAGGTGCACTCAATGTTCCATCACTCTCAAAGTTCGGTGAGACGGCAATCCGACATGACCTGAGAGAGATTAGGCGCAGGACCAACGGCTTAACGTGCTTTCCGAGGCACGGGGGTGGAACACCGCCAACTTCCCGACTCCGAGCTGTTTATGAGAAATTCATGACTGAAAATCTCAGAAACAATTTTGGATTCGAACCCAGGACCTCTCGGATGTAAGGCAGAAACTTTGCCACTACACCAACGAGGCTGTCATAATTCCCATATGGTAGTGCCAGTCCTGATCCGTATTTGTCAACGCTTGTCGCCACTTAAACACACGCTGTTCAGCCCTGTACCGCCATGACATGATGTAAGGATGATCCAACCTCATTCTATCCTTCCAGACTGGACATAACCAGCGTGGACTTGACCCGCGGCTTCCAGCCGTACTTCCAGCCCACAGTGCTAGTGATACTGTACACAGCGTGCCTGCTGGTCTGCACGGCGGCCAGGATGTACGACGAGCTCATGGTGTGCCAGTACACCAGCCTGGTGTTCAACGTGACGCACAATGTTACCACTGTAAGTATACCCACTTCCAGCCCACGGTGATGGTGGTACTGTACACAGCGTGCCTGCTGGTCTGCACGGCGGCCAGGATGTACGACGAGCTCATGGTGTGCCAGTATACCAGCCTGGTGTTCAACGTGACGCAGAATGTTACTACTGTAAGTCATCTCATCAGTCTATGTCATGTATATGTCCTACTGCTGGGCACAGGCCTCACCTCAACTATGAGCTGGCACGAGTTATACTCCACCACGCTAACCTTACTGTGAGATGTATTATGCAGCCCGAGGGCCCCTGATTAGGCTTTCCGACTAATATCTATCAATCTAATTTGCTCGACATGTGCTTATTATCTGACATCCTAAACGGCCGTATCGACAGCGAGGAGCATGTGGCGGGCGTGACGTTTTGCACTCCTGCGCGTCGCACCCGCCACACGCCCCTACTGTACGCCCCTACACATCTAACTAACTATGCTAAGAACTCGGTGTTGGCACGTGTAGCTAATGCCTATAACACAAAATTCATTAATGTAGACATCTTCAATTGTTCAAAAGTCCAATTAAAAAATCTTATTACTGATACCCTAAAAGAACGGCGTACCTTGTTCTGTCGCTGTTTCGATGTACATTTTATAGTTGTGTAATTTATTTATACATTATTATTAAAATTATTTCTAACACAGCTGTTATGAATGTTAGAATCACTTTGTTTATTAAGGCAATTTTGTATACAATACACTGATTGTTGGCGTAGCCTTTGATCTAACTTTCTAACTTTTTAGTTTCATACTTGTATTGCTGTTATCACTACATACGAGTAGTATAAAGACAATGTCGAGATACGCTCAGTCTGTGCTTATCTCAGTCTGCTACTTTTAATTTCAGTATAATATATAAATATTAATATAGAATAGAATTAGAGATAGAGATAGTGTATAATGTTTGTATTACTTTTATTCCTCAGCATCTATGGTTATCTTAAGGGAAACCTATAATTAGCCTTACTTAGCATAAGTTCTCAACTAACAAAACTGTAACGCCGTTGGTTTTCTAAAAAAATAAAATAATAAAAAAAACCGAGACCAGCATCTTAACATGCCTTCCAAAGCACCGATATGCTTTAGACGTCACTTATATCGTCAGAATGGTCACCCATCCCAAAAATTACCATGCTATAGGTTGCCTAACTTTTGGTATTACTACCAAAGCGTTGCTACTACTGCGCCACAAGCACATCTTTATATACCACCTGAGTATACTTTATTTGATGGCGAATTTGCATTGGTCAATAGCCATAGTATGTGGTGAGTCACCGCGAGCGACCAACGTAATTGATCGGTCCATAACTCGCGTTGATTGGTCCGGAATAACTATTCGGAACGTCAATTAGTGATGTTCTCACAAAGCCAAGTCCAAGAATGTATGAAAGTTAGCGATTTATCAATGCGTTATTCAGATAATTTTCTTACAGTAATCTTCTCCTTCTTACAGGAGGCTTTGCTGTATTGTGTGTGCTCATAGATTTTTAAATCGATAGGTTTAGGTAGTATTGATAGGTTTGGTTGTGTTCATTTTTAATTAGATTTATAGAGCGTGATTAATAAGACGGATAGCAAATATTTGTTTCGATCGATATCGTACGGATAAAAAGTGCCCTGTGATGAAAAGACTTACGCGAAGTCAAGCGGTGTGACAGACGCTCGGGGGCGCTGCTAACGTTTGTCAACTTAGGATACCACCATTGTGTCAGACAATCAAATAACAATAGGCCAGTCTTCATAATAAATTGTATCTTTATTTTTTTTTCATTACAGCCAACAATACCAACGTTCTACCACACATGGACACATTTCTCCATCTGGCGAGCAGTGTTGTCCATACTCGGCCTAGTCTACTTCATAATATCGAACCCCCAAGATCTCGTCTACACGAATCTAAGTAAGTTACTGCAATTCAAACACTCCTTACAGAGCATCGGGTGATTTCTCTCCGAACATTCCAATAGTACAGTCAAAACCAAAAATTATGATGCGAACACTTTAGAAGTATTCGTAATGAGAGAAAATAACGAATACATATTTGTGACCTTGACTGTACTTTTAGTAAAGTCTTTCCAGACTTAATTTTTGTTTTCAGTGTTGCCATCGCACAACCCAAGTTGTGAATGATATTATTATTAATATTTATTGTAAAACTAAAGATTAGAAAGTGATGACTATTTATTACTACTTATTAGCTTCCAAAGAGTGAATTAAAAGAATGAAACATTGCACAAAATACTTACAATTCGTACAAAATATTTTTTTACATAATATCACTGTTCATGATTTTTAACAACCTTCGTGGTATAGTTGCGTGAGTACCGGTTACAAGGTACCGCCATCTATGACGTCCGGGTTCGATTCCTGGACGGCGACAGTGTTGGAAGTCAATTTTCTATGTTGTCACCGGTCAGGGTGTTTATTGTACCTTCGTTGTTTCTGACTCCCATAACACACATGCTTTAGCTACTTACTTTGGTACTTACTATCTGAGCAATGTATGTTATTTTGTCCCCATTAATTACTGTTATTTAAAATAAATGTATGACTGGTTGTTTAATACGAAAACGACTGATGGCCTCTATATTTATAAGTATTATTCAATTGATCCAAAAAAAACTTTTGTAGCAATTGATATGATATTTTGTGTGAATTTATCGTTGTATTGACATATCTATAAAATGCTTAGAAAGGATAAACATGCTGAAAGTTTATATTGCTGCTTGAAAATACATAGGTTTATTGTTAAATATATGGGGATCTAGTCCAATGTTAACAAACAATGTTAACAAATCGTCTTGTACAGAACAGATAAAAGTTTATGGATGTGACGAGCACATGCTATTTTTTTTTTGTTAGCCTACATCATCCCGCTGCTGGGCAAAGGCCTCCCCCAAACCTCTCCACCGATCCCTGTCTAGGGCCAGAGTTTTCCAGTCCGCTACATATTTTGCCAAATCGTCGCTCCATCTCTTTCTAAGCCTTCCTTTTCGGCGAAAGCCGTCCGAAGGCACCCACTGTGTAACGATTCGGGCCCACCTGTCGGGTGCATTCTACACACGTGGCCGGCCCACGCTATTATGTTTCTTTAATTAATAAGTGGCTATAATAGATCAAATTCCTTTTCGAGATGCGCCTGCGGCACTGTCGGCAACAAAATTATAGTGGCAACAGGCTAGATGACACCACCAATCGTTGACATACTCTTTATTATCTGTCAAAACGGTCTGCCTCCATAGATTTTTTATGAGAAAACAAAACCGTAACGTCACGGTCATGTATCAGAACTCGGAGTCAATGGACCGAATATTTATTGAGTTGTGTTTGTTTAAAAATTGGTTTCTACAGCTTTTTGGAAATATACTGATTGTAACACCTAAGCGTGGTCTCCATTCAAGAACCTTCCTTCTCCACCTCTCGTCGGTTCTGCGACAGACATGGCCAGCCCACTGCCACTTCTGCTTGCTACATTTTTGGACGACATCAGTTACCTTAGTCGTAGTGTGGGACGCCCCCCGGCTAGATGGACAGACGACCTGAAGAAGGCAGCTGGTAGTGACTGGATGCAAAGGGCGGGAGATCGTGGCGCTCCTTGGGGGAGGCCTATGTCCAGCAGTGGACTGTAACAGGCTGATATGATGATGATGACTGATTGTATTAACTTCATAGGGGCTATGTTTTATAAACGCCATAGTCTTGAAAATATTTAAGATAGGGTCATCATGCCTATTGAGTACTATGTCAATTACACAACAAGGAAACTACTTACTGTTCGTAAGAATACAATAAGTGGACGAGGCGCGAGTGTAACTAACTGCTTTCGCTCACTAAGTTTGGCGCAACAGATTTAGAGTTAGGAAGCTAAAGAGAAGCGCTTTTTACCAACCGGGTGTTTTGGTTGGGGACCATGGTCCGATAGACATCATCTTGATTTGTCTATCTATATTATTCTGAATGAAAATGTTATATGCCGCGGTTCATATGCGGTACTAGGCTAACAGCGCCATCCAGCCTATGGAGCCGGATCAGTCACTGTTAGGCATGCGCTTGTGATCGCTAACGGTAGAGGTCGGTTCACTAAGTGACAGCAGATTATAAAAAATATTGACAGTTTGTGACCGGGTACATACAAAAAATGCCTGGTTAATATTCTCAATTTACTTATGGTAATAAGCTTATGTTTAATATAAAGCTCATTTTGTAACCGCTGCCATTCAAATCTCAAGGGTTCTTAGCAGTCTTAAGTTGTAAATTAACGTACTTGTGTGAGTTTGGTTACACTGGTTTTTCCAAATCAACCATCATGCTATTTCTAGGTTATTCCTTATTCTGTGATGTCAAAGTAACATTTTAAGCAATCTTGTTAATTTGTGATTTTGACATAGTATTAAAATGCCAATATATTTTGGACGCTGCCAGTACAAAGGCAGGGGCCCGTTTTTTTTAAATATTTCTGTATCCTCTAAGATGATTTGTTTTCCTGTTCAGCAAACTTACAGACAACCTAAAGTCCCTACAAAATGAAGACCCTTCTCACATTTTTAATTGTTCTATGGTATTTAAAGATAGCTTTAGCAATTTTTTGAAACCGATTTCAATGTGTGGTGTATGTAATGAATGTGTAATGTGGTGCCACATGAACCTACCTAAATCTCGAATATTAACCTAAATAATATTGCAATATTGCATTAATATAATGTTAAAATTAAAATAACAACATTGAAAACTCAGGGTTGATTAATGTGGCGCCCCATATAAGATATAAGAAATGTGTGTACTGAATGTTCAAATTATAAAAAAATATTATGTGAATTGTTGTTTAACTACATAAGTACATCAGTAAGCTAAGTAAATAACGTACTTGCAAATAAAATTATTCATTATTCTAAACATCAACATAATTTAATTGTCTATACGTGTAATTACAAAAAAACTGAAGAAGTTATGTGTCTGAAGGAAAAACCTAGTTTAAAATTTATCTTAAAAATTGCAGAAAATGAGTATTTATTTACAGTGATTGTAATTTGCTCCTAGTCATATTAGAAATTTTATTTGAAAAACCATAATCCTGTCTTTAAAATGGCTATGAATGAACGTTTCAAGTAAAAAAAAGTATTATTATAGTATTCATTTAAAATGAAGAAGTTTTGTTTTTGGTGAATAAAAGATCCTCATTGTTTATTCATAATAAAATAAAATAATAAGTTGTGACTTGTGATCCTCTACTAAAGTACCTACCGCCTATAATGTGTATTTAGGTTTATTTTGAACTAGTGGCCGCCCGCGACTTCGTCCGCGTGGAAAGCCTTTATCTTAAAAATTCTTTATGAATTGTAGCCTATATGTTATTCTGATGTATAAGCTATATTGTGGTAAAGTTTCATTCAAATCTATTCAGTAGTTTTTACGTGAAAGAGTAACAAACATCCATACATCCATACATCCATACATCCATACTTACAAACTTTCGCCTTTATAATAGTAGTAGGATTTCTCCAGAAGTATAAGTTTTATATAGGTTATTTCTAAAGGTGAATGAAACACCTAATGGCAGCTATTTAGAGAAAGGGTTAAGTAAAAAGAACAAAAATATTTACTTTAATACTTCACATCCATGACTACCTATGTATATTTTAGTATGATTTTTTTTTCTAAAGCCGAACATTACGCACCATAAATATTTTACTTTATAGATGTGTCACTTATAATATTATAGTTTTTAACTATTTAAGGAAACCAAAAATACCCACAAAGACCTTTTGCTATTAGAAAAAATAACCTTTGATCTCAGAATGTTCTAATCAAAATAACCTAATGCCAAATAACATAGCTAAAAGCACCTATTAAAGAAACAGTATTTTTCGATGTAACTAATGTATAAAATTTGTACTTTCTCTCTCTCTCTTTCTCTACTGATAAAAAATAAGCATACGTATAACATTTTACCTTCTACACGTAAATAATCTTGAAGGACAGAGTTTCCCAAACTTGCGGTTGAGATTTTGTCGCCACATGGCGTCTAAGTCATAATTTGTAGTATGTACGACATAAATTTGAAATTTAAGGCTTCACCTCCTCTTATTGATCTGTTTACAAATAATAATAATACAAATGCAAATTATTTTTCTTTTACAATGATAAGCTTTACAACATGTGGCCAGTATCTCCTTTTAAGCTTGATAAAGCCTGTGCCAGGAGTTACTGCTCTTCCTTAAAAAGATAGAACTATCTAAGTAACATTAAATTAAATTTAAAAATAAACATAATGTGCCTGAGAGTACGTTATGTTTACATGTCATCGCAGTATTATACTTAAAAGCAGGCATAAATTTTGAGATCCCCTGTCATGAGAGATAATTATAAATATCTTACCTAAGCAATATCTTATTTGGAATTTAAAAATGATGAAATGTAAAGTTAAAGGCTTTGTTACACAAATATGTTGATAACGATAAATCTTTAAGTTAAGGGACCATTAAAAATTCATCAAAACTTATATATCACACGTCTCGAATAAAATATCAATTTAATATTGGCAAAACAAATTTTATATAAAAGTAACCTATGCTGATGGATAAGTTAAAATGTAAACGATTGTTTTAAATGATAACATTTATTTTATGTGGAAGAAGTATGTAATGTAGGTGAATTGTTAATAAATAATAAATTACTTGTCACAAAATTGATTTCTCTTTTTTTTTCTTAAAGCACAGACGATGACAAATCAGGCTGCAAATTTTTTACCTTGATGTTAAATCGTGAGAAAAATGCTAAGTATCGCAGTAGTATTAGAATGAACAAAAAATAGCCACGGAATGCACACAGTTTAATCAAGAGTGAAAACAGGTTCCATATATTTACATTAAAAGATTCGAGCAGCTTTCTTTCGCGTACACTTTTTCCCGCTCAAACATGTCATAAGTTTGAGTAACTCATCTAGATGCACAACTTACTTAGAAATCAGTAAATTATATATAAATAAATGCGTCTTAAAATGGAAATTTACAAGTTAACATTAGCTTAAAAACAATATTCTTACTATAGTGACCTAAGAGTTATAAAAAAATAGAGACCTGTGTTAACACAGTATTTAACGGTCATTGGTTCGAAATTAGTAAAGTTATAATACCAACAAGAAGTACTAATACTGTATTTGAGCCAGCAGCGCCCGGTTTTCACCATAGCGGAAAAGAGAGTTGGTTTTTTTAATTTAAGGCAACAAACAGTCGTTCAGACAAAAAAAAAAACATACACCTAAATACTGTTTTTTACTAAAGACCTTATTATTGCCTATAAAGTGTTTTGAATTACCAGTCCGATTTCATTAAGTCAACATCCCGTCGCTAAGCTCAGGTGGAAATGTAGGTACTTAGCGGAGTGGAGATCAATCTGATTGGTTATTCAAAACACATCTCCTTCCGTCTCGTTTCTTCTCCGCTTCGGTGGAAACTAGGCCTTATTATAAGTCTTGCATTGTTCTTATTACACACACCATCTCCCAAACATCTGTAACTATATTTTTATGTTAATGACAAGCACTTTAAAATTTGCACGCCAAATATTGGTCAGACATGTTGACCCTTTTAACTGTTAATATCAAGAATTTACTGTATGAAATGTTTTATTCTTACACATAAAGCATATTCCATATTATGCAAATAAAATATCTTAATCTTTATAAGAACTTACTAACCAACTTGCTGACGGCCGAATAACAGCCAGATAAAAGCACTAACAGATAAAATAGCAAAAGCACTCCGTTCTTCCACAGAATGTACTTGTATTTGCCCAATCCGCGTTCCCACTTGTGCACAGTTTGTATCACTATGGGGATCAGTAGTCCCAGTGTGGAGAAAAAGATGGCGCCTACTAACTCTATCAGGAGAGCTAAGTCTGGCACTGCTATGGCTAGTGTCACTGGAAAAGAGAAAATAATTTGTAAATATAAATAAATAAATAAAAAATAAATATACAACAACATAACATACATTGATCTGACTTTATGGTAAGTAGTTTAAGCACTTGTGTTACAGACATCAGACAGAATCAACAGTGGTATTACAAATAAACTTTAATAAGTACATATAACACCCAGACCAGTACAAATGTTTATGTACACATATGCTTGTACTGTGCGGGGATCGAACCCGCGACTCTTGGTTTTAGAAGTCCGACATGTAGAACACTGCATCAAACGGTCGTCAATGGTATCTACTATAAGTGAACTACTTCGGGATTCTAGTTCTAATAGGTCATTTGAGTTCTCGGGTCATAAATAATTCTAGATCTTATTGCAATAAGAATAATTAAAGTCGTCATAATGCTCGCTGTCAACCTAGTTTGATCATTGATCATTGATTGTCTCGCTCGCGTCTGTCATGTTTCAAACCGCTCAGACACTCATTCATTCGTTAGGACGTTGGGTTTCGTCTGTTTTGCGCTCTTGCGAGCTGGTATCGATATAAGTTAGGTGATGAGTAGTCAGAACGATCACCCATTTTTAAAGCTTAAAAAGTGGGTAATAACTCCCAAAAAAAGATCAGCTAAATGATTGAATGTTGTGCAGTTAATAAGCACTAGATGTCTTGTGAATTACGTGATTTGTGTAGAAAGTATCAAAATGTAAATTGCATTATAGAGATCCTAAACCCATTCAAAGATCCCAAATAGTTTTTACTAAAAACGACTAGATTAATAGCTGAAAGCTATTATATACTTATTAAGTATTATATACTTAGTAAGTACTATGTGCTATTAATTTTTAACAATTTCCATTCTTAGTTTTTGGTCCCAATAAAGCAGCTTAAACGGGTATAATAGCTCCATATAGCAACCGATATCAAGGTAAATGATTTCACTAATTCACGTTCAAGCATCTAAAGGGTAAATAATTGCTTTATACGCATGAAATCATTGAAATGATACACTTTTTACGGATTATTTCGCGATTTATTTACATTTTGTTTTAACCTGACGTTTCGGACCCTTTCCAGCTTGGGATCCTGTTTTAGCCAAGACTCAAGCTCGACCCCACACTGCAAGACCTCAAGATACTGTTAGCTCATTTTGTGTGGATAGGAACGTAACTTAATATTTTTGAGTGATGGTAGTTAAAATTTTTTCAAACTATGTAATGACAACTAACCTTAGTCTACCTGTGACCACGGACGCTGAAGAGGGTCCGAAACGTCAGGTTAAAACAAAATGTAAATAAATCGCGAAATAATCCGTAAAAAGTGTATCATTTCAATGTCTACTGTTCGCGTAAACCGAAGAAACAAATATGCATGAAATCATTTCTAAATGTTGTTCTCGTACCATTGAACTTAGCAGACAAAATGAGTTCCAATTTACTGTAAGGTTACGGCCTTAGAAACTAGATCAAATAGTCTGGTCATTAGGTAATATGCTGAAAGTCAAATAAAGGGCCATATTTTATTACCCAACATAGTTAAGGTACTTAGTCTATCTGGCGCTTTATCAGAGGGTATTACAAATCACAATAAATAAAAGATAATTGGTAAAGCAAGCAAATTCTTGCCCTTGGATAAAATTTAGTAAAGTTCATCTTGATATAGTTTGATTTATAAAAGTGTATTTTAATCAGGTACCTCACCTGCATTCGATTTTTCTCGTTTAAAAACATGTGGACGGTAGAATATTGTGGTAATACTTCCGTAAAGAGATCATTAATTGAGCTATTAAATTGGAAGAGCAACGATTAAAAGAGACAATGGCCACAAAGTGTGACAATAATAAAGGATGAGTTTTTAATTACTATGTAGGTTTTGTCATATAAAAATATTCATAGTTATATCTTATGAATTAACATACTTAGAAACTTTTCGTACTCTTACGTAAACAAGGTGAAATTTACCTTAAAAACCTCATTTTATCTGTAGAGCTTGCGAAGTTGTCAAGTTTCCCTGTTTGAGTGCTCTTAAGGCCAACAATAGGGTTTTGACGAATTTTGAGGCCAAACCAATAGTGTTGGTTGGGTTAGTTAACATAGATAAGTACCTACTTAGGTACTGAAAAAAGTTAGAACAACTAAGTATTTTGCTTCTTAAAAAAATATTTCAAGCGCTTCAACCTGAGCATTGATGTCGGTTATGATTGTTAGTTACAAAAGGCACTATAAAGTAATAGTATATTTTGATGTAAGAGCGATAAGTTGAAAATTACAGCTGAGGCGATATTGCTAGCCCGAACTGTAGGCAAGGTCGATAATAATAATTATTATTATTTAAAAGGTTTATTTCAGAAATAAAAAAAATCCATATAGTGGGTTAGTTGTTAAAGAAAAAATATCTTACGAGCTAGGGTTAGTAAGTACAAAAGAAAGGACATTACATAAAATACGGCTTACTTTAAATTTACCAAGGCAGGTCTGGAACCCACATGGACGCTGTTCCAGTGCCTCAGAATAGGGCAGCAATAGCGACTTCCTATCGCCGCCAGGAGGCTGTTGGAGCTGTCTCGGATGCGGCGCCAGGCAGAGGCAACCCGCTTACGCATAATTACCGGGAAACCGTCTATGCGGGCCTCAACAAACATCGCCGAAGCGCTGCAATACCGAGGCAGCCTCATCAGCATCCTGAAATCATTATTGTACTGGACGCGCAGAGCTGGGAGCGTCTTTTGTGTATACTCCACCCATAAACTGGATGTGTAAAAAGACTGGCAAAAGGCTCTAAACAGGGTTTGCTTGACTTCAGTGTTACATCATGCAAATCTACGGGCGAGCATATTCGCTCTCATAGCAAGAGCTCTGCGCTCCCTTTCTATGTCAGCTTCATCTGACATACTCTCTGTGAGCCAATGCCCCAGGTACTTGAAGCTTGACACCCTTTTCAGTGGTAGGCCTTCAAGAGTAACAGAAGGAAAATTGTAGCTTTTATTTTTACATTTAAAAACTACAACTTCGCTCTTCTTCACATTATAACGTAGGCTATGTGACGTAGCATACCTCTCGCAAATTCTAAGCAATTTTCTCAACCCACTGATTGATGGGCTCAGCAGCACCAACATATTTGAGAGGAAATAAATAAAACTTTGACTTTCTTAGGACCGATTGTTCAATAGACAGATAGTGCTAACAGTCCGATAAAATTCCAAGATGGCCGATTTGAAATGTCAAACCTAATTTTGCAGAAGGTCTAACCGAATGACATATCGGCCAGCTTATATTTAACAGCCCGATAGGTATTTATCTGACTATTAAAAAATTTGCCCTAATACGAATCTTTAATTACAAATCATTAAATACAAATCTTTAATTACGTACTTGTTAAAGCAGTTATAGAAATTTGTTTTTTTTTAAGTTTTGTTACGTTGCCAGTTGACATTTTTAATATTTTAATTTTTAATTGTCAAGTTATTATTTTTAGTTTCGATTTTGCTCGCGCATCAACGTTTTTTTTAGGCAAAGGTACAAAAAAAAACCAGTATTGCTAATAAAGTAAATTAATTATATTTTTGTTACAGATAAATGGTTGTAATTTATTGTAAAAATGAATTAAATCAAAGTATTACATTTTTTGTTTACTTTTCTGACATAAAAACTCTTTGCTAAGATTTAAAAAAAGTATCGTTCATTTTAAGACAGAACATCTTAAAAAACCGTGCATGTTATTTTATAAAAAAAAGTAAACTCGCGCGTTTTAAATTACAATAACGCACAAGTGCGGAAAAATACGTACCTACATTACGATGTTAAAATGAGTGAAATTACAGCTACTTTACGAGTAATAGTAGATTTTACAACGAGTGCATAAAGCAAGTCATTTTTATCCGAGATCGTTATATGCCCGAGCCCGCAGGGCGAGGGCAGATGATGAAGTCGAGGATAAAAATGATTTGTGCACGAGTTGTAAACTCTGCTTTTCACTTCGATTGCGAGAAAATAAAACAATAATTTGAGAAAATTCAATACGAAAAGTTCACGGCTTCTTTCCCGCTACTTTACTTTTTTTAATTTTCCTGCATAATTTTCGGGCAAAGAAAAAAAATATACAGCCTATTCTTAAATTATTTTGGAATAATGTTTTTTTTTGTGGTAAACACGTTTTGATATTTAGTTTATTTTTCGTATTATCTTATTATAAATCAAAAATGCAAATAGGGAAGGAAATATTATAAATTAGCAAGTTTTATCCATGTACAATTAATTGTTTTTGGCTGTATGGGCTAAATGGTCACTGCCTTAGTGTAGACACATTTAAAAAGCTACTTTTATGCACAAGTGCATAAAATTCAACTTTATGTCGCCTAGATCCTGCATAAAGTAGTACTTTTTCGAGCATGAGAAGTGAAAATATGTTTATAACATATTTGACCAAATTATGTTGCAAAACAAAGGTGAGGAATGTACTAGAATAATGAAACTCATTCGCCCGTGCAATAAAGGCACACAATCTTTTATATTTATAACTCGGTTCTTTAAGTGATTTTGGCAGGTATTGTATCAAACGGGTTGGAATTAATTTTCTTAGCTTTTTAAGATGCTTGGTAGGTAAAATGTTATATACAATTTTATACATTATATAAAGCGTGTTAATTTAATTTAGCAGAACAATGGACGTTTAGAAAGTATCTAGTTATGTAGGTACGGTATGTACCTAGTTTGTACTTTTTCAACTGCTAAAATTATATTAAAATGATCAGTATTTTAGGACAATCTGAAATACCTTTAATGTCGATAAATATTCATAAGTCCTGGTTTAAGAACCTAGAAATCTTTATTATTACCCGCTCAGACAACTCAGGCCCTGGGTGTTTGATAAACAATAGAAACATTATCGTGGAGTATCGTAACGTTATACATAAACGTGGAGGGCAAGATCACAGGATAACTATTGGTTTGCACACACTCACGCTCAGGTATTTGGTGAATTATAAATTTTTACTTTATACGACACATCGTTGCAGTCGGGTTAGTTAAGTTGTGCGGGAGGGGATTGGGGAGGGAAACTGGAACAGGATGTGATCGTCCACCATTTACAACATTCTGGTTGCGTTTCGTTTTCGCGGAAAATGCCAATAGTTTCGGCGCTAACACTGGTTTGAAGATTTCTAATAGGTACCGTCTTGAATTAAGCTGTATTTTATACACAACATATTGCTTTTTTATTTTGGGTTTCCGCAGTATTCAGATAAATACGGAAGGACTATAACTAAATAATGATGCTCGTACGGCATAAATAATGAAACATTCGGTTTGGGTATTCCTGAAACTGATTCCCGGTCACGCACGGGCTCGGGTCGAGATTTTATGTTGTTACTGTAACTTATAAACCTATAAGAAATACAGAATGATCTCGGCTGCTTATTATATAAAAATAAAACAAAAAAGGAAATAAATAAGGAAAAACTTTAAGTAAACTCACCCCAAAAAGCTAAATATACTTTCAGGAAGTACCTACATAATTCTACAAAAGGTTATTAAAGGTTGTATAGAGCATTTTTCTTGTTAAATGTTCTATATGGTGAGATGAGACGTGAGATTTTTCAAAATATGGGTTTCATGTGTAAACGCATTGGATTGTTTTTAAGATTGAATCTTAAGCATGTGAAATCTGGATTAAATGGACCAAAATAGTTTATATTTTTTATGTTTCAATCAGAAAAATACCTTTATGGATTAAAAATTGTCAGTTTGACAAGATCGTGTGTGACCAACGCTCTTCAAGTCTAAGTTCCTACAAGTTCCTTTTTCTCAAGCACATAGTCTTTCTGGATATTGTATGATTTAATAAAAATAGGGATACCATAAAAAATAGGATAAAATAATATAAAAAAATAGGATCATAAAATAGGATACGTATGTAGTATGTAAAATGTGTATGTTGAAAAGGTTTAGCACATGTATGCTACAAAAGTGATCTCCGTTAAATACACTTATTGTTCCAGTTTTAATCACTTGAAACGACCCTCTTGGCCGTTAACGTTAGTTTTAAAATGTAAACTAAACGTAATCAAGCTAATAATATGTAATAACAATACAAAATATTTTTATCTTTTCCGCATGGCTTAAAACGCACCAGGCGTGTTTTCTTATCGTATGGTGTTGAGCTGAGCACGTCATTTTCAGCGCCGCAGTTAGAAACTTGCAAAATAAGATATCGCAATAAATCCCTTAGTTTCTTAAAGCTGCGTGCCATTTCAGTTTGCTTAGATATAAGAAGTATGCTGGTTCAATAACAGAAATATGTTAATACGGTAATTTATTCCCTAGCTAAAACTCCAAAACAAAACTAAAACAAAATTATTTTGTTAAAGTTTCTACGAAAATATGAACGAGTTTTATCAAAAAGTACTAACATCAATATTTGGATGTTGAGAAGAAAACCATTTTCTTTTGTATGAATATACGGAAACAAATTGACATCTGCCCACATCGCGTCTCTTATAAAAATGTGGTTTTAAAACGCACCTAAGTAGCAAAAGGAACTAAAACGTCGAAAACTGAATACGTATTGTTATACTTAAAATATTTTACTTGGTCCAAATTAACAAGAGGCGGGTATTAAAATCATTATGATATAATTAAATGTTTGGTATTAATATCCCCTGAACCTAAACCCGGCTGTGGCGGCCAATTCCAACAGAGACACGGTAATATATATAATATTACCGTGACAAGAGATTAGCCTACTTTCACGAGATAATGTCATCGTGGAAAAATACCTCGATAACTTGATATTTTCATCATTTAGTCCTCATGTTGAAGAGCCACAATAATTTTAACTTTACTCAAGGGCCCTACATATATTCAGGACTAGCGGCTGCCCGTGACTTCGTACGCGTAGACTTATTTTTTTGCCACCGAGTTTAATACAAATTTGCAACCCCTATTTTATGCCCTTGGGGGTAGAATTTATCAAAATCCTTTCGTAGTGGAAGCCTACGTCATAATATCTACCTGCATGCCAAGTTTCAGTCCGATCCGTCAAGAAGTTTTGGCTGTGCGTTGATAGATCACTATGTCAGTCAGTCAGTCAGTCACCTTATAGTTTTATATATTTAGATGGCTGAGTTTTATATATTTATAGTTTTATATATTTAGGTGTTATAAACGTAGGAGTGGACAAATATAATCAGAAGGGTTCGAACTGCTAAGCTATCGGGAGTAAGACGTGTTATTGTGAGTCCACCATAAAAGATAGACATATGCTGTCGTGGGATAATTTTTTTATATAATTTTAAGGAGAATATATTATTTCTGTGTAGCTTTAATCATAAAGGTTGCTTACGCGAGCTTAGAAAATGGAGTAACTTCTCCCGTTTTCCCAACTTCTTTGCTCTGCTTCTATTGATTGTAGCGTGATGAAAAGTATACTATAACCAGCTCAGGAGTATGAAAAATATTTGTATTAAGTTTCGTTAAAATCCGTCAAGTAGTTATTGTTTATTTAACGGTTATACAGAATGACGATGAAGTATCGATCCCTAATATCACCCCCTGATAGTTATTTTGGAAATATATTTAATGTACAGATCAAATTCTACAGATTTATTATAAGTATATAGAATAGATAAATAAGGATCTATTAAACAAGTCTTCTATTAGTTTTACCTGTATAAATGTTTGTTTGTTTGTAACAAATCTTGCAAGCTGAATGTCTCCCACTTTACAGTGTTCGATTGAGCTGAAATTATGGATGAGCTGAAATGTGCTATTTTTTTCATTAAGTACTTGGTCATCCCTTTTCATTGGCTATTCGTTACCAACTAAACGTCGTTTATTTGTAACAGCTATCCGTCTTTCGGTTCCATTTTCAAACAGACATTGAAAGAAACGAGCTGAAACGCTGCCAATTCCCTGTAACAGTCACAACACAACTCCAAGCGCTTTTTGAACATATTCGCAAATTGGGCTTTGAATCTTTCATGCTTTGTCTGTAAGGATTACAAACCAATGCGATTGTGCACGTTTTTAGTACTTCGTCCATGATAGTGTTCAAACCTGCCCTAGGGGTATTTAAAAATGACAAACATTCCAAGTAAAACTTTTAAGATGGAATTATTGATCTGTAGTTCATTGCGTGATATACGAGTATGAAAATTTTTTCATTATATCTTGAATTGAATGACCATAGTCTTTACGCGCTTATTTAAAAAAGCTTATCATTTGACTCGATTTGCATTTGAACTCCTCATTACTTAACGACAGGCTGTCTAATGTCAGTGGTGACATCTGACAGTTGTGAAGGTTTGTGTTGCCACTACTCTAATAAAATCATCACAAAACCAACTTCTAAAATAGCTCCGTAAACTCAAATGTTCAAAACTGCCCCTGTTCAACTGTGCCCCCTTCTCCACTACTTACATTTCTCTTTCTCATTTTCAGTTTGCGTCAGAATGCTCGTATAAATAATGTGATGATGATGTTACTCCTAGCCGATTACCGGCTACGGCGACTGCCTTTGAATCCGCTGTTGTTGGCGCTCGTACGCATAGCCAATTCTCATTGGGAATGTGCGTCCACGGTAAAAGCACGTCAAAAGCCTTCATTATTAGACTTACCACTGGTGGTCAGGCCTTCAATTCGTCGCGCTTGACGTCAAGCTCAGATCGCCGTTATGCCTCAAAGTCAAAAGCTTTACCTATTACCTACCAGAGATCTCGAACCCTGACGTTGAGAAGCAAGCTTTTCCCATTTTCCCACGGGATCAATGTCACATCGTTTCAAGTGACGCTTAAACACGTCTTTATATCGAAGAAGTTGCTTACCAAGCTTACGCTTGCCCTCCTCAAGCTCGGAATAAAAGATGCGCTTTGCCACTCTCTCCTTAACCATCCGTGAGACGTGTCCGCACCACCGAAGCTTTCGCCGCATAAGGTAAGCCTCTATTCCTTCAACATTGGCCCTTCGCAGCACTTCGGTGTTTCGCACGCTATCAGACCATTTTATCCTTAAGATTTTCCTTAACCATTTAAGGTGGAAACGGTCCAACATAGCAATATGTCCACGTCTCAGAACACGCACAGCTGGTAAGACTGTAAAATATAATACATTACTAATTATATAAGAATATTACTAATAGTGATGCTCATATTGCATAAATAACAAAATATTAAGGTTTGGGTATCCCTGAAAATGGTGTCTGGTCACGCACGGGCTTTACTGTAAATTATGTTATGATGCCAGACTTACAAATCTGTATAAAATACAGGGTGATCTTAGCAGCCTATTATAGCTGGGGCCTAAAATATAATTGAGGTACTATATATATAACTATAAGAAATATAAAACTGCTATTTGTCATAGCAACCGAAGGAAACAACCACAAATTTATACCTAGTACTGATTTTAATTTAGTTTAAGGGTAAAAAAACAGTTTTCATCTAACTCAGTTTGTCTGCTTAGAATAACAAAATTTATTAATACGGTAATTTATTTATTAGTTGAAACTGCAAAAAAAATTAAACAATTATTGTTTCAAAGTTACTACGAAAATATGAATGAGTTTTGTTCTTACTTAAAGTATATTAAGACAAAACTCGTTTTTGGATGTTTGGATTTCGATAAGAAAACCATTTTCTGTGCAATGAATATTAAGTTCTTATACGAAAACAAATTCACTTCCGCCCACAACGCGTCGCTTACAAAAGTGTGGTTTCGATATTATGAGTAGCAAAATAAACGAAAATGTTGAAAACTTAATCATATTGCGATACGAAAAATATTTAAGTTGATCCAAATAAGGCAAGATGAGTGTCATAAAATGATTATGCTTTAATTAAATGTTTCATATTAATATCCTCTAAGCTCAAATCCGGCTGCGGCGGCCGATCTCAACAGAGATTATTAGCCTGTGAAATTAAAAAAAACACTTAAAGAAAAACGTTTCGGATGTTGTAGGTATCTTACAACTACATTTATGAATCATGGCTGGCTGCAGCCTAAGGAGCACTAAAAGAAATTCGGACCGATGAGTAAGTGTCACGGTAGCTCAATTGGTAGAGCAAACGCCCGGCTTGCGAGAGGTGCGGGTTCGAGTCTCGCTTGTGGCAGTTCGTTTTTGTTTAAGTGTGTTTTAATTTTACATTGTAAAGAAATTTGCAATGTTATAGCTAAAAATAAAGAAACTTAATGAGCGATTAGCCTACTTTCACGAGAAAATATTATACTGGAATAATACCTCGATGAATTGATATTTTCTTCATTCTGTCTTCCTGTCGAAGAGGCAAGATCCTCTTAAATTTGCTCAAGGACTCTGCTGGATATATTCAGGATATGTAAGGCCCTACGACTATTTATAAAGCTTTTATTAGTTTTACCTGTCCCAACGTTTGTTTGTTCGTAATAAAATCTTGCAACCTGAATGTCTCCCCACTTCTCAGTGTCTGTAAAAATTATGTAATAATTTATGTAAAAATAACGTTGAGTTTGGATGGAAATGCACAATTTGATCATAAAAGCTTGTTTTCTTTTATAGTCTATCTTTCAGGGCCATTTACAAACAGACATTGACACTAACGAGCTGAAACGCTGCCACTTTGTGAACATATCCGCAAATTGGGCTGTGAAGCCTACATGTTTTGTCTGAAAGAACACATTATCGACGAACGTGATTGTGCGCGGATATCCAAGCTATAAAGAGGGATAAAAATGCTTTGTAGGCGAGGCACCACATCTGTTCATATATCATACACTAGCTGTGCCCGCGACTTCGTCCGCGTGGAATACTTATTTTGGGCATCTTTTTATTTTTGCAAATTTATTTTTTTCTGTTATTATTTTATATAATTTATTTTTTAAGTTTCTAAAAGAACATAATTATTTTAAAGTACTTCTGCGTTAATTATATATATTTTATATGTCTTGTGTCAGAAGAACATAGTGGTTTTCTCCGCAACCTGATCTTGACAACGCGACATATGTGTGAAAAGCAGTCTTGACGTAAATTAATTCCTATGTGTTTAAATGTTTGCCCCTGAGATTCATTAATTGTACCGGCGAAAGATTAACAGGAAATTTAATTCTTTTAAAATTAAAAGGTAACTCATTTGTAATCATTGAGGTGCGAGAAATAAGCACTATTTGACAAACTGCTGGACTTGCAACCATCACATTATTGCGAAGAAATTTGATTTGAAGTCGGGTCCCGTTACATAAAATTGGTGGTTTAAGATTTCTAAGTAAAACTATTGGGGCACCTATTTTTAACTTGAGGGAATATGGGAGAAGGCCACTTGTGTTCAAATAATTATTTTATTAATTTCGTCCACGCTACAGTTTCTCACTCCCAATATTGCGCTTTGACACATTCATTGATGATCTTTATTTTCTATTTTGCTTATTTCAGGTTGAACTTTGTTACTCACTCTTAATCCTAAATCTCTTTCAATTTCAATTTTATTTTGAAAATGAGGTATTTTCCCGTCTCCTATTAAAAGTAACTTTGAAGGAAGAGTAATACTACCTTCCCACAACTGCCTCGTTGGTGTAGTGGCCAAGTTTCTGTCTAACATCCAAGAGGTCCTGGGTTCGATTCCCAGGTCGAGCCAAAATTGTTTCTGAGATTTTCTGTCATGAATCTCTCAAAAACAGCTCGGAGTCGAGAAGTTGGCGGTGTTACACCCCGTGCCTCGGTTCGCACGTTAAGCCGTTTGTCCTGCGCCTGATCTCTCTCCGGTCATGTCGGATTGCCGTCTCACCGAACTTCGAGAGTGATGGAACAGTGAGTGCACTCATGTATTGTGCTCACACTTGTGCACTATAATATCCCCTGCGTATTTGGCTGATCTCTGTTGAGATTGGCCGCCGTAGTCGAAATCGGCCAGGAGGACTATTACTACCTCCCCCCAAATGTGCTCTCATATTTGTAGTTAATTTTAAGATGTTCACAAACTTCCATAATGGGGTATTTTTAAGGCAAGACTTTACAATGTCTGCCCTTGTTCCCCTTACAATTACTGGTACAGTTTGTCGAAAGTCCCCCGCAAACATAACAGTAATTTTATGATGATGATTTTATCACAGCTTCTAATTTCTCTAAGAGTCCTGTCTAGATCCTCTACATGAGCTCTATGGATTATGGAACATTCGTCCCAGATTATTATACGCGGTCACCTGGTCATTCATCATATCAGCCTGTTACAGTCCACTGCTAGACATAGGCCTCCCAAGGAGCGCCACAGCGCACGATCTCCCGCCCTTTGCATCCAGTCACTACCAGCTGACGTCTTCAGGTCGTCTGTCCATCTAACCGGGGGGCGTCCCACACTACATTTACCTAAGCGTGGTCTCCATTCAAGAACCTTCCTGCTCCATCTCTCGTCGTTTCTGCAACAGACATGGCCAGCCCACTGCCACTTTAGCTTGCTACATTTTGGGACAACATCAGTTACCTTAGTTTTATGTCGTATGACCTCGTTCCGGATCTTATCCCTTAATGAGATACCCAATATTGACCTTTCCATAGCACGCTGCTTGACGTGTAGTCGGTGAGCCAGCTTGACTGTCATGTTCCACGTTTCGGCTCCGTAGGTAAGACTAGTAAGACGCATTGATTAAACACCCGGTTTTTTAGGCACTGTGGGAGGTTAAACGTGAAGATATGACGCACCTGGTCATGAATTACATCTAATTTTGGTTCATCATGGTACCTCGTAGAGCTACACCCCCTCTCGTCGTCGCTCGCTAGCAACGCCTCTCTTCTTTGCAACGTCATGATGTGCGGGTGAATTTTACAACGGTGTTATTTTAAAATTGTAATATCTTCTAAGATATTCATTGAAATTAAGTATTGTCAAAGAAAATTTTGTTCAGAATTAAATACTCTTAATCAACAACACATTTATTTAGATAAAGATTATATTATTACCTTGATACACTTCTTAACAAATAATGCATAAATTTCGACCAAATTTGATTACCATAAAAACGGTTCAAGTGACTTAATCTTAAAAGATAGACATATACTGTCGCAGACATTTTTTTAGATCATTTTAAGAGGAATAATTATTTTATACATATATTTTTGGTATCTTGAACCGTTTTCGCAGCGTACGCAACGGAAGCCCTCAACGATGAATAATTTTCCCCTTTTTTCACATTTTCCATTATTTCTTCGCCCCTAATAGTCGCAGCGTGATGTTATATAGCCTATAGCCTTCCTCGATAAATGGTCAATTCAACACAAAAATTTTTTTTCTATTCGAACCAGTAGTTCCTGAGATTAGCGCGTTCAAACAAACAAAGGCTTCAGCTTTATAATATTAAAGTATAGATTTAACCGCCTCCGTCGTTTATGGTATGACTGCCTCGTTGGTGTAGTGGCAAAGTTTCTGCCATACATCCGAGAGGTCCTGGGTTCGAATCCCAGGTCGAGCTAAAATTGTTTCTGAGATTTTCTGTCATGAATTTCTCAAAAACAGCTCGGAGTCGGGAAGTCGGCAGTGTTACACCCCCGTGCCTCGGAAAGCACGTTAAGCCGTTGGTCCTGCGCCTGATCTCTCTCCGGTCATGTCGGATTGCCGTCTCACCGAACTTTGAGAGTGATGGAATAGTGAGTGCACCTGTGTATAGAGCACACACTTGTGCACTATAATATCTCCTGCGTAGTTGGCTGATCTCTGTTGAGATTGGCTGCCGTGGTCGAAATCGGCCAGGAGGACTATATTTTTTTCTACGGCATACCGTAGAAAAAAATATAGTCCTCCTGACTCATAAGTCACACCGATTTTAAGCTCAAAGTACGCGGTTTCGATTCCAGGTTAACATTGTATTGGGTTTAATTGGTTGTAGTACTTGTTTTTAGTCTGTCTGAGTAGCTACATTCATATCTATAAGTTTGACACCAAAGCAATGATGTGTTCATCATAATTCTGTTCCGCCAATTAGAGATTAGGATAGCCAGTGAATCTGTGTTTAAGGATTCCGGGAGTAGTGCGTTCCCATCTTTAGCCCTACCACCACTTAGCACTAGGGGTGATTGATGTAGGCATGGTGTCACTTTATTGTGAATAAAAAATTGCAGCTGTGAATTATGTAAAAACGCGTCTAAAGTTGACCCTAACATTTAGATTACCTCATCCCCATCAACGTCTATCGCGCTGCAGGACGGTCAAAAACGATTTGGTCGGTCTATACGGTTCTGAAACTTGCAAATTAAACCTATTAGCTTCATACTAGGTCCCTCAGAAAGTTTTGTTTGCGACGAACATTTTATATTCTATTGGACATTTGCTATTTTCATACAAGCCTTAGTTACCTACCAAATTAGATAAGTACTTACAAATTAATATGGAGTAACTCTATACTCGAGACTGAATGAAATGTTTCAAAGGTACTTTCATAGACCCTGGGTATTAGCTTTTACACAGAAATTAGACCCGCCCACAAAAGCTAACACATTAGTAAACTAAGACCCTTTTCTGCTTTCAAATTTAGAGCTTAAAACCCTTTACTACTTTCAACTATTAGGGCCTCAAAAGACATCAAAACAAAAATGTATGATTGTATATATTTAACGCTAATTGCATGTGCCTATCTTGCAAACTATACATGCTTAGTAGAATTTATTTTTAATTGGTTTTGAAGTATCATAGGGGTAGCTTGTGGTATGCTTTGTCGTGGCCTACTCAAACCAAGTTTAAATAAATACACAGTACATAGATTTCATTGCATTTTACTTTATAACATTTTTGAGTGTCATTATTTTTGAATCTATTGATTTTATGTACTAATTCATTAATTATTCAGACGTTTTATCTTTTAACTATTATTGTATTAATAATTGACCCGTATTCGATTTGGACTTGCTCAGTACTGTAAGCCTGCTTGTGTTGCCTGAATAAATGAAATAAATGAAATTACGTTGGAAACGTGGGTAGTTTCGTTTAGAGAGTATACCGTGCTTGGTTAACTCCTATTTGCAAAATTTCCTCGACAGATGTTGTTAATGAGTTCCTAACTACTCTAACTAAAATAACTTTTAGACACTGGTGCCATTTGGAAAGTGCATTAATTTTATTTTAAAGTTTTATTACTACCCATTAATATGACTCTGCGTTTTTTTACGAAACGTCTCTATTCTACGCTGTTGCAGGCACCGCCCCGGCGGGCCGGTGTTGCCAGGCGCGGACAGGCTCCCCGGGTTGAAGGCAGAAGGGCCGGTGTTGCCAGGCGCGGACAAGTACTCATTCCCTAAATGTATTCACTTGCATGTCAAAAACAGGCTACTTAGATATCAAAAACCAGCTGCTCTCTTGAATATCCCAGCCTGTTGAAGAGCTCAAGAGAAATTAATTTCAGCACTCGTCAGAATAGTTTTTTTATAATGGACGAAATTGGCTATTAGGACTCCAATTGCCGGATCGACACTAATTAAGTGTCTGCTTGATATTAATCTGTTTTATTGTCGAAATCAGGGTAAGCACATCAACTTAATTTTAACTAAACATTGATTTACTGACCTTTAAAAGTGTAATTGCTGATGATCTACCGTCAAGCAAAGCAGAACAACTGGTACACTACCAGTTATTCTTCTATTTATTAAGTAAAATATAGGGCTAAGGCACTCGTAGACTCTCATCAGCCTATATACGTCCCACTGCTGGGCACAGGCCTCACCTCAACTATGAGGTGGTCCGAGCCTTACTCCACCACGCGGGCTCAGTGCGGATTGGTGGAGGGGTGTTTGTAAGGTAAGTGACCAACCTTACTGTCAGATGTTATTAAGCCGCCCGAGGGCCTCTGACCAGGCTTAACGACTAATATCTATCGATATTATCCGGGACCAACAGCTTAACGTGCCTTCCGAAGCACGGAGATGCTTGTAAATAGACGTCACTTATATGGTCAGAATGGTCACCCATCCCAAACATGACCGCGCCTTAGGTTGCTTAACTTTAGGTATCACTACCAAAGCGCAGCAACCACTGCGCCACAAGCACCTCACTCGTAGACTGAAATACAAAAATCAATTCATGAATGGACGAATCGACGATCGATGAATGAATGAATCCAATAGAGAAACAGAGCGATATTTATTCTGGGATAACGTTCTGCTGTTTGTTCTGACCAATGAGGCTGTATCTTTGAAGACCTTAGGTAGGTTCGACTCTGACGTGAAATAATAAAAAATATTTTGACCTTTTTCTGACTGTACTCTGTACTCTACCGTATCGGGACTTGTATAAAATTACCGACAAAGATAATTATGCCTGAACTCTTTTAGGGTAACTTTATCATTACCTTTTAATGATTTTTGTTGGGATTACCTACCTAATGACTGTAAGAAAGATATGCGCTGTTTCGCCTAAAATTTTAAGTTTTTCTTATTTTTATTAAACGACTAAATGAAAATGAAAACTTATTTCTTATAAAACGACTGAAGTTTTAATTTCATCAATGCTAGTTTTATTAAAAGCAACAGGTGCTTTGAATAAAATGCATTTTTAAAAAGAAAGTCAGTCATTTGGCCATAATCTCACGATATGTGAGTTATGATGAGGCGTAAATGGATCATGTCTGTCTAGTCTATCAAAAATCAGAAAGCAGAAATGTTTATTTGCAAAAACATGCCTATGACCAGTAACAGCCCATTCACTCATTTCTTGAAAAGTTGCAAATAATTGTGTTCACTTCAGCAATATAACAACTTAAGTCTTAATAGTTATAATCGTTTCTCACCAGTAAGAGTCACACTCAGCGTTCTCAGTAACACCTGGCCTATGTTCTGGAACTTCTGCGGGACTTTAATCTGGACTCGTGACCAGATGATGTCCATGGGAGCGTACATTTGCAGGCAGTAAGTGAAGAAGACGGCTATTGCCACCAGTATCTTCGCTGCTAGGGCTGGTCTGAAAAGGAAATAATACAAAAACAAAATGAATCAACCTAGGTTTGTGGGAACGAAATGCAATAAAAACCGGTCAAGTGCGAGTCGTACTCGCCCATGAAGGTTTCCGTCTTAGCAAGTAAATAAATTAATATACAAATAATATCTTCCGTTAAAATCTAGTTTTAAAGGCAGTTCTTCTACCCGACTTTATTACCGCTTAACGTACTTCCTACATACTTACACAAACCTGGACGGATTATTTAACATGAATAAAACTTGAAACTATGAATGAAGACAGTAATTTCGATAGCATAGTAGTTTTTGTTTCGGTAACAAAATGTTTCGGTTACCATAAAGAAGCTGATGGGATATCAAATTTGGAACGTTTTTTTTTAATATATTTTAGTTTATTGTAAGTGGATAATTGCGGTTCACGATTTATGTCGTATAAAAAAATAAAACTACTTACTAGATCTAGTTCAAACCAATTTTCAGTGAAAGTTTAGATGGTAATGTACATACTTAGTTCACGGTGACTGATGCGTATGACGTACTATGTAAGAGCATCATAATCCACATACGTTAGGTATTAACAAGGCCTAAGATTAGAAGTGGCGTGTGGGCGTGTGGTTAGTGTGGCATGACGTGACCACGACATGTTTGATATCTACGCAAATGTATGCTGGTTCTGTCACAACTAGCTACGCTAGCACAGGCTTGCTCGAAGCCAAAGAGCTTGTCACGTTAAAGGTTAGCTGGTGTGTGTTCCTTTAAGTGCATTTCTGAACGTAAACGTAAAATGGAGAGAGTATTAACATCGTGATGTTAGTAGAAGCGATCTGTATTAACTGAAACCACACGAATAAAACACAATGGATGTGTTGTTGTACCTCAATAATGGCAATTGATCCTTAGTGCCGTACGGTTAATTACAACCGAAAAAATAACAAAGGACCTGTGGTTGACTGGTAGAGAATGCCTCCGGTATTAAGTCCGCCACTGTACACAAGTTGTGCAGAAGTTTTTTAAATAAATTAAATAATTAAAAAAACAAAGCAAAGATAAATTGGGTCCCAACCCAAGTTATTTAATATTATGTGGATTCACATGATGATAAATTCAGAGCAACGGCTCCAGTTAAATGCACAATAATCCCTTATCATTTTTCAGATGAAAAAGCAATAACCCGGTTCAATGAGGCTTAAAGAGCAAAACACACACATAAACACGACATTGTATAGGCTGAAAACTTCGAACACAGCCTTCGAATTCATTAATTAGGCTTATGTTTTATATTGCGAGATAGATCGGAAACATATTCTGATATTACATATATGAAGTAGCTTTCTGATATTGCATACTAGTGGCCGCCCGCGACTTCGTCCGCGTGGAAAGCCTTTATCTTAAAAATTCTTTATGAATTGTAGCCTATATGTTATTCTGATGTATAAGCTATATTGTGGTAAAGTTTCATTCAAATCCATTCAGTAGTTTTTACGTGAAAGAGTAACAAACATCCATACATCCATACATCCATACTTACAAACTTTCGCCTTTAAAATAGTAGTAGGATATAACAGCTAAGGCTCAGTACTCCACAAAATTTTCGTTTTATTCTTACAAATAATAGATTGTTATTAATTGATCTATGCTGAAAATCAGTGTCGTGGTATGCTACCCATCTGCTGCCACGAGTATTTTGGCATACATCATTGCATTATTAGGTGTTTTTTTTTAATATTATTAATTCTGTTTTCACTTAAACTATTAGTAGACTTTTTGCTGATTTGAGGTTTGTTATCTGACAGATTCCGTATACATCGAAAATCTATACTAATATTATAAAGCTGAAGCGTTTGTTTGTTTGAACGCGCTAATCTCAGGAACTACTGATTCGAATTGAAAAAATCTTTTTGTGTTGAATAGACCATTTATCGAGGAAGGCTATAGGCTATATAACATCACGCTGCAACTATTAGGGGCGAAGAAATAATGGAAAATGTGAAAAAAAAATGGGGAAAATTATTCATCGTTGAGGGCTTCCGTTGCGTACGCTGCGAAAACGGTTCAAGATACCGAAAATATGTTTATGAAATAATTATTTATGTAAATACGTAAAATGATTTAAAAAAATTAAGATTAAGTCACTAGAACCGTTTTTATGGTAATCAAATTTGGTCGATATTTATGCATTATTTGTTAAGAAGTGTATCAAGGTAATAATATTAATATTTATCTAAATAAATGTGTTGTTGATCACGAGTATTTAATTGTGAACAAAATTGTCTTTGACATCACTTAATTTCAATGAATATCTTAGAAGATATAACAATTTTAAAATAACACCGATTTAAAATTCACCCGCACATCATAACGTTGCAAAGAAGAGTGGCGTTGCTAGCGAGCGACGACGAGAGGGGGGTGTAGGTCTACGAGGTACCATGATGAACCAAAATTAGATTTAATTCATGACCAGGTGCGTCATATCTTCTCGTTGAACCTCCCACAGTGCCTAAAAAGCCGGGTGTTTTATCAATGCGTCTTACCAGTCTTACCTACGGAGCCGAAACGTGGAACATGACAATCAAGCTGGCTCACCGACTACACGTCACTTAGCGTGCTATGGAAAGGTCAATATTGGGGATCTCATTAAGGGATAAGATCCGGAACGAGGTCATACTACATAAAACTAAGGTAACTGATGTTGTCCAAAAATGTAGTAAGCTAAAGTGGCAGTGGGCTGGCCATGTCTGTCGCAGAAACGACGAGAGGTGGAGCAAGAAGGTTCTTGAATGGAGACCACGCTTAGGTAAATGTAGTGTGGGACGCCCCCCGGTTAGATGGACAGACGACCTGAAGAAGTCAGCTGGTAGTGACTGGATGCAAAGGGCGGGAGATCTTGCGCTGTGGCGCTCCTTGGGAGGCCTATGTCCAGCAGTGGACTGTAACAGGCTGATATGATGAATGACCATGTGACCGCGTATAATAATCTGGGACGAATGTTCCATAATCCATAGAGCTCATGTAGAGGATCTAGATAGGACCCTTAGAGAAATTAGAAGCTGTGATAAAATCATCATCATAAAATTACTGTTATGTTTGCGGGGGAATTTCGACAAACTGTACCAGTAATAGTAAGGGGAACTAGGGCAGACATTGTAGAGTCTTGCCTTAAAAATACCCCATTATGGAAGTTTGTGTACATCTTAAAATTAACTACAAATACCCCCAAATGTGCTCTCAGCACATTTGGGGGGAGGTAGGAATAGTCCTCCTGGCCGATTTCGACTACGGCGGCCAATCTCAACAGAGATCAGCCAAATACGCAGGGGATATTATAGTGCACAAGTGTGAGCACAATACACGAGTGCACTCACTGTTCCATCACTCTCAAAGTTCAGTGAGACGGCAATCCGACATGACCGGAGAGAGATCAGGCGCAGGACAAACGGCTTAACGTGCGAACCGAGGCACGGGGTGTAACACCGCCAACTTCTCGACTCCGAGCTGTTTTTGAGAGATTCATGACAGAAAATCTCAGAAACAATTTTGCCTCGACCTGGGAATCGAACCCAGGACCTCTTGGATGTTATACAGAAACTTGGCCACTACACCAACGAGGCAGTTGTGGGGAGGTAGTATAACTCTTCCTTCAAAGTTACTTTTTTATAGGAGACGGGAAAATACCTCATTTTCAAAATAAAATTGAAATTGAACGAGATTTAGGATTAAGAGTGAGTAACAAAGTTCAACCTGAAATAAGCAAAATAGAAAATAAAGATCATCAATGGATGTGTCAAAGTGCAATATTGGGAGTGAGAAACTGTAGCGTGGACGAAATTAAATAAAATAATTATTTGAACACAAGTGGCCTTCTCCCGTATTCCCTCAAGTTAAAAATAGGTGCCCCATTAGTTTTACTTAGAAATCCTAAACCACCAATTTTATGTAACGGGACCCGACTTCAAATCAAATTTCATTGCAATAACGTGATGGTTGCAATAGTTTAAACGAGTCCAGCAGTTTGTCAAATAGTGCTTATATCTCGCACCTCAATGATTCTAAATGAGTTACCTTTTAATTTTAAAAGAATTAAATTTCCTGTTTATCTTTCGCCGGTACAATACGGTAGTTGACACCACCAATCGTTGACGTACTTTTTATCAACTGTCAAAACGCTTTTCTTCATAGAACTTGTATGGGAATAACACACTTTGACGTCATCGCGTGCAATGCCGACTGAGTGACTAATTATCATTTGAATTCCAATTAAAAATCAAATAATACGAACTGCAGAAAAATATTAGTGTAAAGGCATCTGAAATTATGAATTATTTTAGAGAAAATCAGTTTTTGAATATTTCTTTCATAGTGGAAACAAGCCTATTAATGAATCTCAGGGCAAACATTTAAACACATAGGAATTAATTTACGTCAAGACTGCTTTTCACACATATGTCGCGTTGTCAAGATCAGGTTGCGGAGAAAACCAGTATGTTCTTCTGACACAAGACATATAAAATATTTATAATTAACGCAGAAGTACTTTAAAATAATTATGTTCTTTTAGAAACTTAAAAAATAAATTGTATAAAATAATGACAGAAAAAAACTAATTTGCAAAAATAAAAAGATGCCCAAAATAAGTATTTCACGCGGACGAAGTCGCGGGCACAGCTAGTCTTATATATAAAAATGAATTGCTGTTCGTTCGTCTCGCTAAAACTCGAGAACGGCTGAACCGATTTGAATGATTTTGGTTTTGAGATATTCGTGGAAGTTCAAGGAAGGTTTAAACGGTGAGAAAATAGTGGGCAGGACGACGTCTGCAGAGTCCGCTAGTCTTATATATAAAAATGAATTGCTGTTCGTTAGTCTCGCTTAAACTCAAGAATGGCTGAACCGATTTCAATAATTTTGGTCTTGAGATATTCGTGGAAGTCCAGGGAAGGTTTAAAAGATCAGAAATTTTAAAAAAAGCAACGGGCAGGACAACGTCTGCCGGGTCCGCTAGTACTTAATGAAAATTATGTATGGTAGGTATATTTATACGCCGCATAGGAAAAATCAAATTTGCATCCCTAAATGGATGTAAGTATGGATGAATTATTGAGAACGAAAACTTGTTTCAATATACTGAAAAGGTAAGTAGGTAAAAGTTGGATCCACCGAGAGCCAAGGTTGCAATTCAGGAAGATAAGGTTGTTCACTGTACTTGCCAGTTTCCGCCATAAAATTCTAAATCATGATCTTATCTCGTGATTCTTATCTCGTAAAGTAATAATAGGTACCTTATCTCCTGCCCTCGTGTGCAACAATATATAATAAATAAAATCAACTTATTTCTGTAATTAGACAAACAATTACACTTATACAATTCCAACAATTACACTTATAAACGTATGACGACAGCTTTGGTCTAGTGGTTTGAGGTCTAGACTACAAAACCGGCTGTCGCGGGTTCGAATCCTGCTAGGGGCAAATGTTTGTGTGATGAGCACGAACATTTGTACCCGAGTCATGGATGTTTATACATGTATTTAAGTATTTCTATCCGTTATCCTAGCCACCATAGCACAAGCTTGGGGCTAGGTAATTGGTGTTTTCGTTTGAAAAAAAAAACATATAAATTAACCCTACCACTGCTTTGGGACACTTTGGTCTAGAGCTGAGAAGAAGCAGCGCAATAAACTCGGTCACTATTGATAAGTATTGCTTTCTAGAAAAGTCGCAGAAAAACTGTTCGGATTCTAGATTAAGGAAAGTACGTAAGCAAAATTAAATCTTTTTTCAATACACGTGACAGTCAGATAGTATATAAAGATTGGTAAAATCACTGCTTCTGTGATATACGGCGTTATATTTCACCCGCATACAATTTGTCTTTCCTTTCTACGTGTTAAACCTCTAAGTTCCTTACAAGTTTTGCCCGTTCACAGCCGTTCAAGAATTAAGATACGCTATAAATCGCCCCAGTTGTCAACCGTTTCACACATAATGCTCAGCCTATTCTCTTTCGCTCGTGATTTATACCTGCACGTTGTTACACAGATTGTAGAAATTGAGGAAATGAAAAGAGACAAGAAAAAAGATGTTGCTTACTTTTTCCTCAACTCATTTCGTATCTTACTTTGCGTGTTGGTGGTTAAATGGAAAGTTTATGCGTACTAAATATGTACAATTGGTAATGTGACTTATAAGAGTTTTGTGTTTAATTTACTTACTCAATAGAAACGGTATCAAAAAATGTTGGTTAAAACCGTAACAACTTTTGAGTCGTGACTATGATCTTCTCTGAATTATAGACCAACCAAAGCGGAAAAAAGTCCTTGAATTTGTATTCTCGCCTAGTTTTCCTTAGGGTTTGCCAACTCCTAGACAAATTAACACATACAAATTTATTTTATTAAACAAGTTTTGGGGTAAAATTTTAACAAGGTCTCTGAGCAAAAGCGGGTGTCCCGTAGTTTGTAATGATGACATTAAGGGTAGAATATATAGTAGTACTTTCCTAACAACTATTCAGACACCTTGGTATTACAAATAGTTTTCTAAATTCTCGTGATTTCATATTTCAGACTAAAGATAATAATTTTGCAGTAGAAAAATTCCCGCCTCAGACAGTTAATTTTCTTACTGCAAAAATATTATCTTGGTATTACAATTAGGTTTTTTACCTAATTGTAATGTAAAAGTAACTCTGTCTGTCTGTTTGTTACTCAATCACGCCTAAACTACTAAACCAATTTGCATGAAATTTGGTTTTGATACCCGAGAAAGACAAGTAAGGAAGAATGCATCATTTTCCCGCGGTAAAAAGGAGCCTATGCCCTTTTTACCGCGGGAAAATGACGCATTCCCATGAAAAAAATCAAGTGGGTCGATTGCTTATACGCCTAAAGTACTGAACAGATTTGAATGAAATTTTGTAAGGAGATAGTTTGAGACTTAAGAAAGGATATGAGTTACTTTTGACCGCGGGAAATTAACGCATTCCCATGGGCAAAAATACTTTTCGGGGAATCTGATTGCTTTTACATACTCCTAAATTACCAAAGATTTGAATTATATTAGGATAAAATTCAATAAAACAACGCATTCCAATAAAACTTCCTAACGCTGACAAAATCAAGGGTAGTAATATAAAAAGAAACAAATAAATATTCACACTACAATTTTACTCTCTCTAAACAGCCTATACTATACGCGCGTGGTACGAGCCATACTCTACCACGCGGGCTTATTGCGGGTTGGTGGTGGGGTATTGATGTCTGACGGATGTTATTAAGCCTCCCGGGTCTCATAACGACTAATATATTTTGATATTAACTGAGACCAATAGCTAAACGTGCCTTCCGAAGCACGGAGATGCTTGTAACAATGTTCCAGTGCAACAATAATGCTAAGTGGGGACCAATTTGGTCCTATTACATTATTATGTCTTCCATTGTTCATGTAATTAATATTCATCATAGCCGCCCCCGCTGGAGTTTGGTATGCGTAATAGTATAGGTATTTCATTACAAGTGCGGAAAAGCTGTCAATGCAACGAGTTCCGACAAATGCCTGCCCGAGCCGAGGTGCAGCCGAAAGCGAGGGTTGACAGTTGGAACGAGTTGCAATGACGGTTCCGCACGTGTACTAAACGACTATTTATAACACAGTTGCGAATTTTTTTTTAAATAAAATAATAAAAACACAATTAACTCAACAAACTAATCATTTGTTTGTTAAAAGTTATAATTTACATATTACATAATACAGTTTTTAATACTAACTGGGGAAGTTTTATGTTGCATATTTACTGTTTGAGACGAACTATTATTAATTTCGTATGATTGTTCATGTATATTTGTCAAACAATGGCGTTTGCCTTTTGATGGAACTGGATCTGATGAATTATTATTAACAAAGACGTTAGATGAGCAAACGTTCATTTCAACGTGTGAACGAGACGGACTGGCCTTTAAATTAATGGATTGCGTGATTTTTATGTTCATGAATCATAAAAACTTCTATGATTTTTTTTAGTAAAAACTTCATGGTCGGTTTTTCTTTTTAAAAAAAATATTTTAACAGTTGGGAAACAGTTCGCACGATGGCAGGAAAGGTAAAGAAAAACACGAGTGTATAATAGCCCACATCCCGAACGCTATACGCCCCAGCAATACGCCACTATTTGAGCAACTGTATTAAGAAGTATTTTCCAGACGCAAAAAAGGTAAGTTACATTAGATTAATGCTACTTTTGAACCAGACAGATCAAATTATTTGCAGAAAAGATTTCTGAAATCATTTGTTTCTTTGAATTTGAAATTTTTCTTTGAATTTTTTAAATTATTTTTTTATTCAAATTTGAATAATATCTTAATTAAATTAACAAATACCCAAATCTATGGAGCTTAGTTTTCAACGTTTTAATCCAACAATGCAGTGGGCGTTTTAGTCCTACAGACTTTGTAAATAATTTTATCTTGAAAAAGACTTATTGAGTGAATTAAATTAGTTCAGTCTTGGCCTTACAACAAAATTGTTAAATACTAAATTCATAGGCTTTGTTAAATTTGAATAAAATTTATTAGTGCTGGAAGATTAGCAATTTGTCATAGTTCATCGAAAGCTCCCAATAATTTTTTTGCTTGAAAATTCATCGGTCACAGAATAAAATGAGAATAATTTAATCAACGTTTTAGTAACTAAAGTTTCGGTAAGGTTATAATTGATCATCATTATTTTATGGCGAAGAGATTCCAAAAACAATAAAGATAAGATTTATCTATAAGATTGGCACACCATTTGTTGATCGGTCTGTGATAAAATAAGAGATAATTATTAAAAGACAGATAGCGCTAACTGACCCATAAAATTCCAAGATGGCTGATTAGAAATGTCAAACTTGATTATGCAGAAAGTCAAACCAACGGTCATCTCAAATTCGGTCAACTTATATTTATCAGTCCGATAACTATTTACCTGTCTATTGGAAAATTTGCGCGAAATTAAAAGCAATTGAATTTAAAAACAACTTCTTAAATTTAAATTAAGCATTTTAAATCAAACTTAATGCATTTATCTCAATCGGTTTTAAAGATATTTTTGTGTCAAAATTATGTTGCAAGGTTTAACTATAATAATAATAATAAATCTTTATTTTCTCGTCACAAACATACATTCACAGTTGGACAACAATTGAGATACAATTAAATGAAATGTTTGTGTGAGACTGGTGCCTATGCTAGGTATAAAATACCTGTGTTACAGGTCGCTAGCCTCTCACCTCCTCGGACAGTCGTACAATTAATAATGTAGACAAATGATGAAAAAAATAAAATAAAAAACAACAAAAAAACTATACACACGTCATTTACATTACATTGTAATTAAAAAAAATATATGTAAATAAGCAATAATGCTAACTGCACGGGAGGATGTTAACGTACGACGCGGCGACGCCAAAAGAAATTCTTTTTTCCTTTTCGCGTACGAATTGGAAAGCGTTGGAGCGAAAACTATTGAAAAAAATCCCGAGTCGCATTTCACGGAGGTAAACGCGCCTGTTCTATTAGTTTTTTATCTCTTAAATATTAACCAATAAATACATTAAAGTATAATGTACGTAGTAATAATAACTCAATGAATAAATATTGAATTCTACGCACCGGCTTTTCCATGCCTTGTTTAACACACTTATGATTTATAGGTACCTTAGTACTTATAGGTACCTAGTTGGTTGGTTGACCTATTCGTTTGTAGGTACAAACGAATAGGTCAATCAATGGAATCATCTGAAATTCTTAAATCATTACTAACTAAGCAATATTTGTTGGCTTAATGTCTTGCTTGATTTGATAACGAAGGCTCAACGAGATCAAGACAAATAAAGTTGGCCCCTTTCTTGAATTTATTTTATTAGTTTTACCAATTTGTGTAGCGAATTATTTATGTTTGTGTAATAACTAATTAAAGGAATAAAATTAAAAGATTGTTAATATTCATTTAACCATTAGTTTATTATTAATAATAGTCAAAACATATTATTAATTTTAAATTATTAACATTTACGGTAACATTCAACACTAATTAATCTGATTGCACTTACCGAAAAAGTTCTTAGCCCTAAGTGTAAGTGTAAATCAACAAAGTCAAATAAGTGTCCTTCTAGCTACACAACAATAGTTAAAATGTGTGTCTGGAACTTTTGGCATATATCACTTGGAGCGAAGAATTGCTGGCCGCTGGGGCAGATTAAAAGTTTTAATGTTAGACACTATTTGTTCGAAGGGGCAGCTAACGGCGTTCACTGACGACATTGTTAAGTACAAGATCGAACTAGATGCAAGCCCCCTACAGCCGGTCTAAAAGAAAATTGGTTGCCTGTAAAGTCGGTATACGGGAAAAAGTTTTACGTGACAACGACTTTGAGTGGTAAAATAATTTTAATGTGAATATTCATTCGTATAACATGAACCGGTGTGTATGCCTATCTCTCTCACTCTCTCTCTCACTCTCGCTCTGTCTCTCTCGCTCTTAGGCGGGGTAACTGTGCTCGAGTGGAAGGGACGCGTGCCTTTCACTTTTTATGTCTGTCTCACTCGCTCTTAGGCGGGCTAACCATGCCCGAGTCGAAGGGACGCGTGCCTCTCACTCGCTCTCATTGTGAGCGCGGAACGTGAGCGGAGCGTAACGCAGTTTCTTGAAGTGTCACCCGGCAAACCAATTTATAAGACGTTGTCACGTCAAAAGCATGAGCTAAGTACGTTAGTGGACTTACTGCGGCTAACGGTGATTTAAAATATAAAGTCTCCGACCCTCACTGTTCCTTAACAGTATCGGTATCGGTGAGACGGCAATCCGTCATGACCGGAGAAAAACCAGACACAGGACCAGCGGTTTAAACTGCTTTCACGGCCAGAAATCAGCCGTCACCGTCAACTTCCCGACTTCGAGATGTTTCTGAGAAATTAATGACAGAAAATCTCGGAATCAATTTTCGGCTCAACACTCGGATGTAAGGTAGAGAATTCGCCATTATATCAACGAGGCAGTCAAATAACTGAAAAGTCCAGAAATACCAAGCATTGTCAGGGGCAAAGTCTTGTATATTTTTCATTAGCTCTCAATGTTTTACACCAGTCTCCATAACAAGACCAAATGACGGGCTGTAAAGATTTCACGAACACCGCAAGTTAACTGCACACTAACTTAATAAGTGTTATGTATTTACTGAGTTTATTGCGATGTAAATTACATTAGGGCATTTTTTGTAAGGACACATTGTCCTAAAAAAAAAAGTTTATATGTCACCACCGCATAGACACATCCCCGTAAGGTTTTTTTTTTAAATTGCTTCAACGAACAGACCAATCACCTAGCCCCAAACTAAGCGTTAGCTTGTTCTTTAGTGGCTAGAATAACGAATAGAAATACATAAATACATTTATAAACACCCATGACTCAGGTACAAATGCTTGTGCTCATCACACAAAGGATTCGAATCCGCGATAGCCGGTTTTGTAGTCTGGACCTCAGACCAGAGATAAGATCAAATCAAAAATCAAATCAAATCAAATCAAATCAAATTCATTTATTAAAAAATCAAATTTAAGTTTTTTAATGACGCAATTTTTTAATAATAAATCGAACTGTTTTTTGATTTCATGCAGCGATTTTAAAAAGAATTTAGCTATTTTACAAAAATACAGTTTAGATAACAATTAGCACAAAGAGGTAAACTCTTTAGAAACACATGTGAAGTTTATTTCCATTAGCTACGAGTATGTAAGTAAGTATTCGAATCAATCGATAGAAATTCTGTGTTAAGGTATACGTCAATAGGCCCGCATCGCACGAAACGGACGCATCTCATGTAATAAATTTAAGTTTGCGTTGTATTAAAACTCATACAACAGCGTCCACTGATCCGCAGTTTATACAAGGCAAATAATAATAATAAATATTTCACAACAATCACATCAATTCTCTAGTCCCAAATTAAGCTACGAGGCTTTGGTTATGGGTACTAGACAACGGATAAACATATTTAAATATTTTTTTTTGTAAATAAATACATATTATACATAGAAAACACCCAGACCAGTTCAAACACACATGTTCATGCACACTTATGCTTGTAATGTGCGGGGATCGAACCCGCGACCCTTGGTTTTAGAAGTCCGACCTGTGGACCACTGCACCAAGCGGTCATCGCGATGCGTCTGATGCGGGCCTGTAGGCGCTCATCTTAAAACTACACTCATGTAAAAATTTGTTTGTTTGTACTTTAATTTGGAATCGAAACTATGGTGAAACACTAATTAAATTGACTAAAGCATCTGTCGATTAGAATCTGGATAATTTGACTGGACATGTTTGACTTTGCCTACAAACGGAATCTCACAGATTACTCACAGATCACACAGATCACGGAATTACATAGAATGTGATTATCACCAAACCAAAAATGTGCTACTAAGCACTTAGCACGATAAGCCGTTGGTCCTGCGCCTGATCTCTCTCCGGTCATGTCGGATTTCCGTCTCACCGAACTTTGAGAATGATGGAACAGTGAGTGCACCTGTGTATTGCGCTCACACTAATTGTGCACTATAATATCTCCTGCGTAGTTGGCTGATTTTTGTTGAGATTGGCCGCCGTGGTCGAAATCGGCCGGGGGACTATTATGTGCTACTAGTTTGAGCGAGTTCACAAACTATACAGTGTTTCGGATCCAGTAGAAAATACCAATCCGCAAAAATAACCAACAATCCGTTTTACATGTTCTTTTTAACGTAAGGGAGAGGGGATGGGGGCATCTTTGAACACTTTTTACGTTATGACAGAAAGTGTAAAAAGTAGTAGTTCTGAACCTTCCTAGTGTTTTACAATGTAAACATTGTAAATAACTATTCGGCTATAAATCATAATATGTACATCAAATGACGAAAAAAATGCAAATTATAGCCGCAAAAACGATATTAGAAAAAGAAGTCAAATATTGCCCCACCCCTGGGGCAGCTTTGAACACGCATGGGGCAGCTTTGAAATATCAATAAATTTTACAAAATTTTTAAGGTTTCTCACACTTTTAAGTAACAACATTATTAAAGTCAATATTAGAAACGACGGAGACCAGAGTACTTGTTTAATGAAATGAAATAGAAAATGGGCATAACTTTTAATTGTTGAAATAAGTCCCGAGACGAGTCTATATTAATACTAGCGGCCCTTCCAGGCTTTGCACGGACGGTCTGCTTGTTATGTACTTATATCTTATTACAATATAATATAATATAATAACAGCCATCAGTTCTTGTGGTATTCTTTGGTTGTAAAGATCCGAAAAACAAATACAACTATAATTTTATGCCCTTTCTCGAGGTCCAATTTATACGTGTATCAAATTTCATCAAAATCTGTTCAGCTTCACAGATAGGGCACATAGTCAGATTTTTCTTTCGCATACATAAAATTGGACTGATTTTATAAACTCACGCTTCTTCCTCAGGTAAGTTGAGTGTGATGCTGCCCAGGACCTCGTTGCCATACTTGATGTAGCCAAAGATTCCCACGACTCCATACAGGACCGCCACGAAGACCATGGTCACGTTGAGCACTCCTGGGCAGCCGAGGAAGTCGGCTGGTTTCGCCATCTCATTCTCCACCGGCATAACTACGTTTATGCCTTCCATAGCGAAGATTGCTGTGCTGAAAACAGGCATAAGTTGAGAAATCTATATACCTATAAAAGAAAGTGGTGCTAGTTACACTATTTGTAGCTCAAGAACGGATGAACCGATTTGGCTGAAAATTGGTGGAGATGTAGCCTATAACCAGGAAACGGACATAGGATACTTTTATCCCGTTCGACAGCGATTGTGAAAACAAAGGGATTCCACACGAACTAAGTCGCGGGGAGCCACAAGTAAAGAATAGAATAGAGTAGCAACACAACACAGCCCGATAGATAGATAGTAAGCTATCTAAGCCTTTGTCCGTAGTTTCGGATACAGCGATCCTCGTCACTCTTATAAGCTTGACCTAGAAAACACGCTGGCTAGATTCGAAACTTAAAACTAAACGATACGGATTACGGCCTCAGGTACAAACAATCCATAATCATAGATAATCAGTCGCAAGACGTTCACTGCTGAGCATTGGCCTCCCATATACAGGATATCCCAAAAAAAGTGTCAAGCCGATGCACTATGTATTAAAAAGCCAATCTAGCTGGACAATATTATTTGACACTGTTAATTGACTCTAAAGGCGATATTTAGATGATTGGTCTAATTACGGATAAAACAGTAATAATTGCCTTTATTTTTGGTACATTAAACGCTGCGCTGATCACAAAAACCAGTATATGTTGACTCTCGGACAGAAAGTGTTACTACGTGATAAGAGGCCAGCGTAAAATAGTCTAAGTAGAAGAACAAAGCCGAATTAATTATAGCCAATTAAAAATAAACATAGGATGAGTGAATGCAAGACATTTATTTATTAATTTACTTACACACAAGTATCTCCGGAATCGTCACCTCGGATCTATCTGTTATAGCTATATAGATATATGTATGTATAGCTTTTGCTAGTATTATTGTGAAATTGTAGTTTACCATTTTTGTCCAGCTAGATCGGGCTTATGCTACATAGTGCGATGCCTGGACTTCGGAAACCCCAAGAATCACCCCCATATTGTGTTCAGCTAATTTTTAGTAGTAATACGTTACGAAATTTAAACAAAACCGGCTCCGAATGCTTTCATAGTCACTGTGTCTCAATTGATTAAGTTTTAAGTCTGATCTTTTTTTTTTCAAACTTGCGGAACAAATATGGGGGTGACTCGCGTACCTAATTTTGTATTTTTTTGGGACATCCTGTATATTTCTAGATTGATCGGTTACTGGTGGCCTATATTCAGTTTGATCCTGTGACCTTTATAAGGCCAAAAATTAATTTTACCCTGCCCTTGATAAATGCCCTACGCTGCACCTCAAACGAAATGTTCTCCAATCTAGGTTATATTACGTTCAGATATTAAGCTTGTCAGCAACAATGACTCCTATTTCTATCAAATTGAAATTCACAAATTAATTCAACCGGTCCCTTTTCAAGATCGGGAGACACCAAACATTTTAGATCTACATTACTGTTACAAGGTTAGCATTCACAGCTGGCTTAAATCCGAAAACCCTAACTGTGGGTTCATACTGCGAGGCTCACGTTTGCGACAGCGGGCGCGGAAATATTAAATGCACCCTTAAGTCCTTATTGAAGTGACTAACCCGTTGTCCTACGTGAGCGAGAAACGCGACAGCTACGACGCGACGTGACGCGACGCGAAAATATCAAATGTATGTATGGTTGTCACCGGAATCTCATGAAATTCGAAGTAATTCGATTTATTGCATGGTAGCACTGATGAACTAGGAACGAGGATGGATGAATTTTTACAGGGTAAGGCCGATAAAATAGTTTCAGGATAGTTGGATATAGCCCCTCTAGACTTATACTTATCTTGTATCTATGAGATTTTGGACGCTATAAATCTGCGTTTTACCTTAAGTCAGTGTGTTTAAAAATAGAAGTACGAAAATCGGATTGAAAACATTTATTTACTTTCGTGCATTGTGAGAAAAGTTTCCCTATAGGTACGTCTATGACAGTCTATGATGTGACGAACTGCGATCGACATTTACACAAGTATCGTTTGAATCGCGTCGCGTCGCACTTGTCGCGTTGCTTTGCTCACGTAGGACAATGCCTCAGGCGTAAACCTATCGCGATACGATTCGACGTGCCTGGTCGTTCGCCGCGCTCGCCAGTCACCGCGCATTCAGTGTGGACGCACACTTAGGTTTGAACGCTTGCACGAAGGAAGAGCTATTTTACATAGACACACCTTAAATAAGACGTCTTGGTCAAGTAAGCTAAGAATATAAATATATATGTTATCTTTTTATTGAATTACTTAATATATTATCCATATAAGTGATCCATCCAAGCCAATTCATTCTGTCAATATTATTTAAAGGGAAACGACGGGCGTCAAATTTTTTTTGTGCCTCCAAATAAATAAACAGAAAATAAGAATGGTGAAATAAGGCCAGTGAAACCATCGTACCCATGTCATCCCATGTCGAGGTGTTGAATACGAGTATTATTAATTTGCATAGCTTGGTGTGACGTAAATAAGAATTATATATTGTTTTCCGGCTACGTCGATGTAAAAATAACGTTTACTTTTATTTATTTATTTTATTTTATTTATTAGGCACACCGACGACAGTTACAATTCATCGAACAAAAGACTTACATGGAGTAAAATAGTGTAGCTAATGGTGTCATCATCCCAATTAATTGATAATGATCAATTAATTGGGATGATGACACCTATCTTAAATATTTACAAAACCATGGCGTTTAAAAAACATAGCTCCTATGAAGTTAAGACAACCAAAATATTTTCAAAAAGCTGTAGAAACCAATTTTTAAACACACAAAACTCAATAAATATTCGGTCAATTGACTCCGATTTCTGATACATGACCGTGACGTCACGATACAAAATCTATGGAGGCAGACCGTTTTGACAGATAATAAAAAGTATGTCAACGATTGGTGGTGTCATCTAGCCAATTATGTAATTTAAGTTTCAAAGGCGCCTATACCTAGCCTAACAAAGTTGTTAAACCATCTGTTTACTGTAAGACTGTATATTTATAAGTTGTGCACTGTAATATTAACATTCCTAATAATAAAGAACTTTTGAAAAAATAATTAAGGGTGTACACAACATGCTAGATAACTTAGTATACTTTGACCGGTATGTATGTCACCGGAAGATAACAAGATTCGCAAGTTTATAAATTTCCTAGGAAATTTATAAACTTTCGTAGGATTCTAAACGGAAGAAAAATTGTATTATATTACGACTACATTTTCGGAAATTTATCAATTTGCGACATCTCGTGGTAAATTTATAAACTTACGGATATCCATGTAAGATTTTAAACGGTTTGACCAATCACAGAAGAGTTTTTAATTTTACGGTTTTTCAAAACTCGGCAAATAACACACTGCTCTCTGATTGGTTCGATGTTTACAGTCGCAATGCTCGAGTCCATAGACTTTAGTACAATCAGACTTGCCAAACTATTTTATCAGTTTCGGTTCGACTGTAAGGAAAGAAGTACCCCACAGTATCTTTAATTTAAAGCTAGATAGCTACACAAATTATTGGGTTCCTTTTTACGTATTGTGGTAATTAAGATATCACTCTACCAAAATAAAACAACAGAAATCGTATTCAAAGATATTAAGGGAGTTTATTGAGATAGCAAAAACAATCATAAAACATAAAATTCGGCCTTCTATCAAAAAAATCGAAATTCCAAAAGTAGATAGAGGCCAAAGAGCTATCATAAATCATAAATCATAAATTTTATTTGCATCAGTTATAGGGTACAAGCTATTCGTTGTTTAAAAAAATAAAAAAAAATTGAGTTTAAAATGTATATTATAGGTATTATTTTTTGATACTGTGAGGTACTTCTTACCTTACAGTCGAACCGAAACTGATAAAATAGTTTGGCAAGTCTGATTGTACTAAAGTCTATGGACTCAAGCATTGCTACTGTCAACATCGAACCAATCAGAGAGCAGTGTGTTATTTGCCGTGTTTTGAAAAAGCGTAAAATTAAAAACTCTTCTGTGATTTGCCAAACCTTTTTAAATCTTACGTATGGATATCCGTAAGTTTATAAATTTACCACGAGATGTCGCAAATTGATAAATTTCCGAAAATGTAGGCGTAATATAATACAATTTTTCTCCCGTTTAGAATCCTACGAAAGTTTATAAATTTCCTAGGAAATTTATAAACTTGCGGATCTTCTTATCTTCCGGTGACATGTACATACATAAGAACTTTACATGGTGCCTACTTATAGCATAACAGTTTTCGTCCCCACTCACCAACAGAAATTAATAGTATTAAAATGGTACATCTCAACGAATAGATAATTTTATAGTATGGCGATAACAAGCAAATCAATTGGGTCCTTATGATATTCAATGTTTAATGCAGATGTTTGCCTAGAAATCCTCCATTAGACTCGCTACGCCTGGGCTTTGTATACGGCGGGGGTGCGGCGCTTATGCTAAAAGGTGTACACTATGTGATAACTTTGTAAGACTGAATATGATGGATTTACCCTAACAACATGTTTTTATTGTAATGTATGTGTTAAGTCTGTACTGTAACGAATTTTGCATGGGAAACATAGAAATACTTATTGTAATTTTCTGAAGTACCCCATTGACTAAAAAAAATGTTCTAGTTATGTAAAAGTCAAGATATTGCTCATATATTTTTAAACATGTTTCCTTAAAATATCATGAGTATAGATAAGTATTGCACGCATTATGAAGCTATTGTTGAAAGTTGGTGGTAACTTTAATTTAATTTATAATAATCACTAGCTGTCCCGGCAAACGTTGTTTTGCCATATAAACGTTTAAGGTGGACAACCCTTATCACTAAGGGGTATGAAAAATAGATGTTGGCCGATTCTCAGACCTACTCAATATGCTCACAAAATTTCATGAGAATCAGTCAAGCCGTTTCGGAGGAGTATGGGAACAAACATTGTGACACGAGAATTTTATATTATAGAGATTTAATATGTTTTGTGAAAAGTTACAGTATTCAGTTCAGTTAAAATTCAGTGTACAAAATTAATACTGGATTATTATTTAGCTCGCACAACAAGCTTCAAAATAATAAATTTAACAATTTTTTAAACTAAATTGAAATTGGGAACTGGATTGTTGCCTCTCATTATTAAACTGTGTTGAATTGGTACAGATGATAGAATTGTTGGTATCAATTACTAAATAATTTAAAGTTGTTCGCTAGACATAGCAGGAGTAACAAATCAAAACGATAGTTGATTTTCATATTATTTCCTGGTTTATTATTTTTATAACTGCCAGCTTAAATAGGTTTTAGTTTTATATAAACTAATTTGGACGATATTCTGAATGAGCAAATTTTAATATAGGTACATTACTTGTTTGATTAGAAAGTAATAAAGTAAATAAATCCTAGTGAAATAACTTGGTAAGAAAACATAAACTTAGGTTAATTAAGAGGAAGTATGCTAAGGTTCGGTACCTCCGAACTTGTTATTTGTAACGATGTTTATGAAAACAGTCAAGCGTTTATTACTTGTATTAGGGTCTTAACGCGTAGATTTTTAATGAGTATAAGGTAATCACTGTCAACATTTTGGCAGAATTGCTCACAGCCGTGGTCAGCTCGTGACCAAATACTCATTAAAATTAAATCGCGTTTACACCCGAATACAAGTAATTTGTGTTACAATGCAACGCGAAAGTTTAAAATCATATACAGTCAAGCGTTGATCTTATTATGACAATCATGTGATCTTATTGTCATTTCAATCCAATTTCACATTTGATTAGGTTTTGGTGATTGTCTATCACTACTAAATATAAAGCTAGACGCTTTCCGCGTCTGTCCGTATGTCTGTATGTATGCATGCTTAGATCTTTAAAACTACTCAACGGATTTTGATGCAGTTTTTTAAAATATTGATTCAAGAGGAAAGTTTATTTATGTAAAATAATATGCTTAATACTTATATTAGAAAATCGAACTCCACGCGGGCGAAACGCTGGCGGGCAGCTAGTTCATGATAAAGGCACTCTGCGTCTCTGTATCACCAATTTCTAGAAATACTAAAAACTTTGAAAAGACATTACAGCTGTTAAAAAAATATTTTCGGCTCCGGTCATCAGGGAGGATTAGACCTTTGAAAGTCCGGTCCAATGCTCTAACCAACTGAGCTACCGAGAACCTTAATGGAGTCGTTGAATTCTGTAAGTGCTTTCTAACGCTTTCAGCCAGCGTAAAAACGTACCTCACAAACAGTGGCCATTTAGTAATGTTAGTAGCCCATTCAGCTTCGGTATTTTCAGGTATGCCGTTGAAGGTATAATAGCATGTTATCCCGAAGGTGACCAGCAGACACAGGTTTGCTATCACCGAGAATGGAACCAGGAACTTCAGGTAGCGTATCTGGGTGATCAGGATGAGGGGGATGAGCAGCATCCCGCAGTACGCGACGACCGAGAAGACGTGGTCGGGATAGAAGTAGTCGAAGATCTGAAAAAGAGAGTGGTATTAAAAGTTTGTTCTTGATTTCCACATATTACCCTACTAGTATTATAATATTATAAACAATTATATAAAAAAAATCATAATATAAAGCAATCTTAATTTGTTATTTAATAAGATTTGCATACTAGGTATAATATTATAGATGCAATGTAAATTCATCACAAAAAACTTAAAACCTAGTAGTTATCCAGAAGGTACCTATAGCAAGTTTGAGGGCAGCTTTAAAAATGTAAAGATAAATATGTATAAATAGGTATAGGTAAAAAGCAGACTGGAGTTTAAGGCTTGCAAAAACATTTCAAACTACAAAGTTAGAGACAGATATTTATCTTTATTAATGTCTGCCATTCAAATTCCTTGAACATTTCTCAAACTACCAGAAAAGTCGATCAATTCTGGAAATCTTCATTATGATAATCGTTTGTTTATTAACTTGTCAAAGGATGAAACTGAACGCACAGTTTGTCAAAGCAGTGGCGTATCTACATTTATTTGTTTAAACTCAGTTTGAAACTTACCAAGCTTACTTAACTTACTTAACTTACCAAGCTTACAATCATTTAAAATTATTTTTTGAAGGGCGCATCAATAACGAACGGGTCGCGGATTCGGCCTTATTAAATAGAGTGTTAACTTTGATTAAGACTTTGGCAGACTTTAGACTTAAATTAACATGGCGCGGTAGTAGTGCCTGCGCTCTAACAAAATCATTTCGCTATTTTATTTCTTCACATAAAAAAAAACAATACCGAACATAAATAATTGCCTGCTGCTAACATAATTAATAATGACTGTTAATAGCCCTGCAAAGTTAAACTTAAAAACAATCATTTAAAATTATTTATTAAAGTATTTTTTCTTTCTCTTTAAAAACCAACATTAGTTTTTTTTACAACTTGTAAACTTAGTTTTGCTGTATGAAATAAAATCCTTTTTTTATTTTATTTATTTTAATAGCCCCTGATTTAAATTCGATAACGAAAACAAATCTTCAAGAAATAACAGGGCTTAATCGCAAAACATGCTTTCCATAGCATTAAGAGCGTTATTAAGAGTCATACACCCGTATAACTCTTAATATTTTAAAATTAACAGTCTGGGTGTTGACTGTTGGTTAAACCAGGGCTTCGCAAGTTCGACCAACTAGGTACGAGTTTGCATGAATGTCCCTGTGTATGTCTACCGCCTAATACGAGTAGGTCCTATTAACGGATGTTTCTAAGTGTTACGGTGCGAACTTCATTACAAATTAACCGAATATGAATTGAAACTTGGATCGTGCGAAACACGTTTAAGATTAGTTATTTATGTATTAAATGGAGACCCTAAGGCTTATAAAGGCTTTAAGGAGATATGTTATTTACTTGGGTAGACACTAGCATGTAACTCTATAGAGGAGTGCCGTTCTGTCTTATAGCACTTATGCATGATGTAGTTGTAATGATTCACAGATGATTGAATGGTTCACAGATACCTACCTCATATAAACATTTTAACTCACAAACACACAAACATTAGCTCTAGTAGTCTAGTCCAGTATTCTTTCAGTCTGGTTTAGTAGGTACTTACTTACATTCTTTAAAGATGATGCGATGAATAATACGTAAACACTTGTGCCTCCCAAGCACACTCCCGCCATTGCGAAATCCGCGAAGTGCCTGTAAAAACAAACAAAACATTCAACTTCCACTTTCATTGTAAAATTGGTTAATACTAGTGGACAATTATTCCACCCGTGGGCAGACTGGGTGGGCCGCTAGTGTTAAATATAGCCTTTGTTCATGAGGGATAATGGAAGATTTCAATGGTAAAATATATTTTTTTAAATCGGTTTAGTAGTTTTGGAGCCTATTCAATTTAAGCGAACAATTAAATATTTCCTCTTTATAATATTAATATAGTGTAGATAGATGGATTAACACTTTATTGTACAACACAAAACACAATGTAAATGTAGATAAATAATATTTTATGACAGTTAAGATCAAAAAATAAAAGGTTTACGCAAGTGTTTTAAAGAAAAATAAAGTACGTAATTTTGTAGGGATGTTGAACAATTTGCAGTAAGAAATAAGTATTTCTCAAGTCTACTAAAAGATACATTTCCAATCGGTAAACTATCATAAAGAAACTTAAACAATACAAACGTAGTTGTCATAAGACTGCTAATACCCGAGTAACGTCAGCAAACAATCCATTAACTCAGAACCCTTGAAATTGACCAGCAAAATGCTAATTTAAAACGAGCTCGGATATTCGTTTTGAGGATTATTAAGTAAAATTTCCGTAAATAATCTTAAAAGTAACTAACTTTTATACAAAATTAGAAACCAATTACAAGATCAGGAACAAGCGGATCCGTAGTGGCACTGTCAATAAACGATTCCGTCGGATCGTTCTCGATCGACATAATAATCCTAAAACGAATATCCGAGTTCGTTTAAAATTAGCATTTTGCTGGTCAATTTACGGGGTTAATTTCTATCAAAACCTAGGATACGCCGGGTCGTAAACCAAGTATCTGAGGCCGTACTTCGTTTAGGCACAGATATAATAATACCCTGTAGGTAATGTTTTGTTAGGAGGTGCTAGTGGCGCAGTGGTTGCAGCGCTTTGGTAGTGATACCAAAAGTTAAGCAACCTAAGGCGCGGTCATGTTTGGGATGGGTGACCATTCTGACCATTTATGTGACGTCTATTTACAAGCATCTCCGTGCTTCGGAAGGCACGTTAAGCGGTTGGTCCCGGTTAATATCGATAGATATTAGTCGTTAAGCCTGGTCAGAGGCCCTCGGGCGGCATAATAACAACTGACAGTAAGGTTGGTCACTTACCTTCATCCGCACTGAGCCCGCGTGGTGGAGTATGGCTCGGACCACCTCATAGTTGATGTGAGGCCTGTGCCCAGCAGTGGGACTTATATAGGCTGATGAGAAAAAATGTTTCGTTGGTATTTTCGAATTTAGACAAAACTTTTGCTCGGCTATGTACGTAACTACGGACAAAGGCTTAGAGAGTAGAGGAGCTGTTTGCGGACTTTTTACGAGGTCCCAACTCCAATCTATACCTTTACGCAATAATATAGCGGAGATAGTACCATACTTAAATTATTGATGAATTTTCCAAAAAAGTTTACAGTAGTATCCAAGTAGGATTTTAGATCTGAAACACTCTGGGCTTGTTGCATTTTGACAATAGCTTCTATTTTAGATACATCTGGGAGAATTCCTTCTTTCGGTAATAAATAAATATTTCACAACAATCACACCAATTCTCTAGTCCCAAATTAAGCTACGAGGCTTGTGTTATGGGTACTAGACAACGGATAAACATACTTAAATACTTTTTTTTTGTAAATAAATACATATTATACATAGCAAACACCCAGACCAGTACAAACACACATGTCCATGCACACTTATGCTTGTACTGTGCGGGGATCGAACCCGCGACCCTTCGTTTAAGAAGTCCGAACTACTGCACCAAGCGGTCGTCATTCGAGTCGATAAAGATACATTTTTTCGATAGAGAGCAGCTGTCCCTAACAAATCTCGTCAACATTAAGATCTATAGAACATTTAGCCCAATAGTCGTAAACATCGAGTTGATAAGTTTTTACGCCTCTTATCTGTCTGGAACTACTGAACTATTCAAAAAAAATATTTCACTAAAAGCTCCGTTATCTGATAGTGCTAAAGCTATAACTTTACCTTTTATATAAGTACAGGGAATTACGAAAATTTTAATTTACGCGGAGAAAGTCGCGGGGCACCACTTGCCTAATAAACAAAAAATGCCTATCCAGAGTTCAAAAGCTTAAGGTAACTGAAGAAATGTTCACAAAAAGAATTACGCGAATCTTGATTTACTAATGAAGATTGAGTAAAGAAGGAACGGAAAATTACAAGATTAGTTAAATTTTTATAAGTATTCATAATAGCCGTTACATTAAGGTATAAGTTACATTAACGTTTTACGGTAACATTTTATAGTAACTTATTAAATTGAATGTTAATCTATTCAGCCATTCATTAGTTATCGATACAAGCTCGGCACTGATGCGATAACAAGCATCTTTGCATAGAAATTGTATAGCTGGAAGTCTACTAAATTACTATCAAAGGGCTGCTAATTAATAATACTAAAGACCTGGGTTGGAATCTCAGGTCAAACGAAAATTGTTTCTGAGATTTTCTGTCATAGATTTCTTAAAAACAGCTCGGAGTCGGGAAGTTGGCGGTGTTACACCCCCGTGCCTCGGAAAGCACGTTAAGCAGTTAGTTCTGCGCTTGATCTCTCTCCGGTCAAGTCGGATTGCCGTCTCACCGAACTTTGAGAGTGATGGAACAGTGAGTGCACCTGTGTTTTGCGCTCACACTTGTGCTCTATAATATCTCCTGCGTAGTTGGCTGGTTTCTGTTGAGATTGGCCGCCGTGGTCGAAATCGGCCAGGAGGACTATTATTAAATAAAATGGTGTACTGTAATTAAAAGGAGCTGTAATTTGCCCTCAAATATACAGAGAATATCTTGGATCAAACTTATACGCGACAAAGGTGTAGGAGATTTGAGTGTTTGTAGGCGAATGTGCGAACGTTCGGCTCTGCTGCGAGCTGGTCGGGCGCGATCGTGCAGGCTCGGGTGACCTCGGTGTTCGCCGCAGCCGAAGATGCCAACGACGTTGCACGTAGTCCCAACAATTTTCATCATCGATTACTACGTTTATAAAATACGTCACAATGATAACAACTGATTTATTTAACTACCAAATCTAGTTTTTTTTAAATAAATATGGTACTGTCGTCGTAAAAGCATTTTATAGCTTGTTGCATAATCCAATTACCGATGTGCGTATGCGCTTTTACAAAGGCATTTTCTGCCATTGTCTCGTTCATAAATTCCCCATCGTGGATAGGTAACGGGTTGTTTACGGGACGCCCTGTATATTATAACGAGGATAATGGGTTAGCAGGTGCCATGGCGGCTTTTTGTAGGAAAATGTTTATTCAAAATTAAGGTCGTGCAAAATAACTGTATCAGTACCACTTAAAAAATAAATTTAGAACCCCCGACAAAAAGGGTTTTTTTTTGGTTTTTTTTCCCCCGGTTTTTCTGGTGAGCTTCAACGGCTAGACGGATTTTCACCAGCCATAGCTGAGAACTAACTATCTTTCGAATAAATAAAAAACGCACTGAAATCGGACCATCCGTTCAGGAACTACAATACCACAGACAAACAGGAAAAAGATCATACACTCTTTTTTTCGTCGGGCGTTATAAAATTGGTTCTGGTGAAAATTTTAAGCATAATTGGGAAACGATGATAGATATCTATTAAAAAAAAGTTTAAACGAGACCACAGATTAAACGAGACTTGCGGTTGCGCTCCAAAGTTTCTAACACATCATCTTAAGCAGTTGTAAATAGGATAGATCAAAACTGTATTGCCTCATGTATATCTGTAAGATAAAACAAAGGAATAGGGCTTTTTGTCATACATCACATGTGTTGAGTATCTCCGTAGCTTCTCAGGTCCGTATTTGAACACCCTTTCGCATGTGTCGGTGTAGCTCAAATAAGGCGACCGGCACACTTTACAGATTTCCCGAGACGTACTGACCTGCAACAATAAAATCCATCTTGCACTCGGTCGGTTTTCCGATCGTAGCTGCCACTAGATAAAGACGTTAAGGGATTAAAGACTCCCTGAATAGCAGTTGTATATCATTTAACACGTCCCATGCCATGGCACGATCCAGTGCGGGATAAAAAAAGACTTTGCCTTGTGTATGCGATTACAGCAAAGAGACAGTGGATGGGTTATAATTAATAATTGCTATTTTGCTTTTAAGTGACAGCTATAATTTACAATTTCCTTTAATTAAGTTTTAAAAACTCCAAAGTACCTAGCGTGTGTGTGCTTTTTTATGATTTTCGTAACTATCTACTATAAACTTCTTGTTATGAATAATATTACAAAAATGCCGACATTTTTTTGTGGGTAAAGGCAGTTTTTATTTTCCGCGGAGTTTCCATATAATATATACATAGTATGAGAATAAAAGATCCCTACTTCACTAATGTCTAACAAACGTCAACTTTATAAGAAAGTAAAATAACATATTACCAAAATTAAAAAAAAAAGTTACTGAGTGCTTGTTAAATGTACCTATTTTTCAGCTTAGTCACCGACTACTGATACATAAAAGACCTGTCATCGACCAATAAATTATCTTCACAAGAAATCCACTGTGAGTCAAAAAAAAACTTCTAAAACTGCCGGAAAATTCATGCAAAGGTCTCAATTGGGTCAAAACATTTATACCAATTTTCCAGCGGTGGAGATTCATACGTTCTGTCTTTACTAACTTTTGCTGTATATCAAAGCATCCAGCGTAATTCAGCAGATCTCTACAGATATTACATTTTTCAGTGAAATCTACAGTCATACCCGAGTAAGTTGTATTTTTTTAGCCTGCTATACCTTTTTACAGAGAAGTTTCGTAAGAGTGTTGGCAAACCTCTAAACTTCTAAAGTAAAGTTGATAAAATGTGTAAAGTTTTTTTTTGTACACATTGGATAGTAAAAGCTGGTTTGATTAATTTAATATTCCAACGTATCATCCTGTGATTCCAGGTATTAGGTCCTTACCTATGAAATTGGCGTTTTGTATGGGAGGAACAAAAAGTCGAAATTTTTTTATATAGCATATTTATTTAATCAAAGTATGAGCCATTGTAATCTATGCACTTTTGCCATCTCATAGGTAGTTCATTGATCCCTTTACTAAAAAAACCATTCGAACGGGAATCAATAAAATCTTTGAAGGCGACTTGGACTGCCCCATCTGAGTTGAACTTTTTCCCTTGCAAGAAGTTATCCAAATTTCGAAAAAAATGGTAATCTGTTGGAGCAAGGTCCGGGGAGTACGGTGGATGCCTTAGAGATTCCAATTGAAGTTCTTCTAATTTGCTAGCCGTCTGTTGTGCAGTGTGTGGTCTAGCGTTGTCGTGAAGCAGCAGTGGCGTAGAGCGATTGACCAGCCTTGGTTGTTTAGCAACTAGCTTTTCCATCATGGTTTGCAATTGCTGACAATAGATATCTGCCGTAATCGTCTGGCCAGATTTGAGAAAACTGTAATGAACGACACCGGCGCTAGTCCACCAAACGCTTACAAGTAACTTTTTATTGGTCAATTTTCGCTTGGAGCAGGCTTTGGCTGGCTTGCCAGGATCCAGCCATTGCGATGAGCGCTTCCGATTATCGTAGAGAATCCACTTTTCATCACAGGTAATGATTCGATTTAAAATCCCTTCGTTATTGTGCCGGTCAAGTAATGTAACGCAGCAGTTGACGCGCGTTTGCCGGTTTGCTTCACTCAATTCGTGAGGAACCCACCTTTCAAGTTTTTTAATCTTCCCAATTTGCTTCAAGTGGATTAAAACAGTTTTATCACTAACGCCAAAGCCTGCAGCTAACTCGGACGTGGTTTGCGATGGATCCGCTTCCACAATAGCCTTCAATTCTTCATTATCAACTTGGGTCTCCGGCCGTCCACGGGGCTTGTTTTGCAGGTCGAAATTTCCAGAACGAAAACGTTGGAACCAAAAACGCACTGTGTTTTCTTTTGCGACACAACCGCCATACACATCATTAACCCTTCGAGCCGTTTCCGCAGCACTGGTGCCACGGTGGAACTCGTACTCGTAAATAACGCGATATTTCAAATTTTCCATTTTGTAAATTGAGCGATGCAAACAGAAAAAAGATAAGTAAAAAAACAAATGAATGACGGTTTACGAAACACAACTACATGTGGAAATAGCTGTATAAATTTGAATTTCGAATTCCTAACCAAATAGGAAAAATTTGTGATCAAAGTGGCCAGTACGACAAAACGCCAATTTCATATGTAAGGACCTAATATTAAAGCTTATGAAATTTGAGTTGAAAAGTTAAATTGAGAATGCATCATTATTTTAAAAGAATGTTTTATAGCAAACTCACAGAAAAACGCTAATTTAAAAATTATTTACACATTAATCGCACTTATTTGACACATGTGTGACGATAAAGTGTATTAACTGTAAGTGTACTTCAATTAATAACGGTTACAAGCTATAATGAAACTTTCATGATACTAGTTTTCTTATCATATACTAGCGGACCCGTCAGACGCTGTCCTGCCCGTTGTTCTCGCAATTTTCCATAGTTTCTTACTATTTAAACCTTTCTTGGACTTCCACGAATATTTCGAGACTACAATTATACGAGTAATTCATATACGAGGGCGGGTCAATAAGTTCGTGACTTTTGGAATAAAACACAGATTTTTTTATAAATAAACCATTTTATTTTTCAAAGTAGTCTCCCTTGAGCTCTCTACACTTTGTCCAACGCTTCTCCTATTTTTTTTTTCCCTTCCAAAAAATATGATTAGTCGAGGTACTTAAAATAGGCCTTTGTTTGCAAGATGACTTCATAATAAGAGTCAAATCTCTTTCCACCAAGCCATATCTTCAGGTTTGGGAACAAGAAGTAGTCACTTGGAGTCAAGTCTGGAGAATAGGGCGGAGGAGGGAGCAATTCATAGCCCAACTCATGGATTTTTGCCATAGCAACTGCACATGTATGCACCCTTGCATTGTCTTGGTGGAAAAGAACTTTTTTCTTGGCCAAATGAGGTCATTTTTTTTTTCAAATCGTCATTAAACCGGTCCAATAAGTTGGCATAATATTCTCCATTGATTGTTCTTCCCTTTTGAAGGTAGTCAATGTGGATTATCCCGCGTGCATCCCAAAAAACTTTATTGGCTGACAAACCCACCTTGGCCTTCTTTGGCGCCGATTCACCCGTCCGTAGAAGCCCACTGTTTTGATTGTTGTTTGGTCTCTGGTGTGTTGTGATGGATCCATGTTTTGACCACGGTTACAAAACGGCGCAAAAACTCCATATTGCGATAAACCAACGTCAAACATTTCTGTGAAGTTGTTACACGATTGCGTTTGTGGTCGACTGTGAGCAAACGCGGCACCCATCTTGCGGAAAGCTTTTTCATGCCCAAGTGATCATTCAATATTGAAACTACTGAGCTATGCGAGATCCACGAGGCTTCCACAATCTCTCGCACTTTTAATCTTCTGTCGGCCAACACCATATCGTGAATTTTTTCGATGGTTGCGGGTGTAGAGACCTCAACTGGGCGTCCCGGACGTTCGGCATCTTCAGTGCTTGTACGGCCACAACGGAATTCAATAAACCACTTTTTACCATTGAAATCGATGGTGCAGAGTCCCCATGGTATTTATCAAGCTTAGCCTTGGTCTCGGTAATGGTTTTTTTTTGGCAAAAAATAATGCTTAATAAGCACACGAAATTCACTTTTTTCCATTTTCTTTTCAAATTACTGGATAGTCTGATAAAGATATCTGTCAAACACAAACTAAATAAATAAATACATATTTTACAATAATCACACCAATTCTCTAGTCCCAAATGAAGCTACGAGGCTTGTGTTATGGGTACTAGACAACGGATAAACATACTTAAATACTTTTTTTTTTGTAAATAAATACATATTATACATAGAAAACACCCAGACCAGTACAAACACACATGCTCATGCACACATATGCTTGCACTGTGCGGGGATCGAACCCGCGACCCTTGGTTTTAAAGTCCGACTTGTAGACCTTTGCACCAAACGGTCGTCAAACTAAATGATGCAGCAAGTTCAAATTTTGCCAGGAATCAACTGAAAGATGCCTGTTAACAGGAGCAGTGTTGCTTTTTCAGTAAAGAGGTCAGAAATTCAAAAAGTCATGGACTTATTGACCCGCCCTCGTAAGTTGCGCCGTTCTCGAGTTTTAGCGAGACTAACGAACAGCAATACATTTTTATATATAAGAGAAGGAGTCAAAAATGTTTCATAACGTCGATATAGTGCAAATCACATATTAAATATTTCGTCTCGGAAATGCTTTACAAGTGTAGAAAGTAGAAATATCGACTTGCAGCATAACTTTGCAGAATTCCATAGTACAATATCAAAGCTTTGATACCAGGTGAAAGTAATCGGTTCTGGCTTTTCTTTTTTCCAACTTAACGAAGGTAGCTGGCCGTGGCACACGTATACAAATATACATTCAACAACACCACATACTTTGTTCTGACTCCGTGGTAAGTTTTAGCACTTACTTGTGTTACAAATGATCAGAATTAACGGTGGAATGACAAATAAACTTAAATAAATACATTATAACACCCAGACCACTACACACAGACATGTTCATGCACACAAATGTTTGTACAGTGCGGGGATCGACCCGCGACCTCTTGGTTAATAGTCAACTTCTTGACCATTACACCAAAGTGGTCGTCGAAGTATAAGTAATAATAATAATAAAGTGGTTTAGAACTACGCAGAACGTGTTCTTGGATTGTTTGAAAAAGCTCAATTAAGTTAAGTATGACGAAGAAAATACCTCCAAATAAGTTGCCAACAAGTCAGATTCAAAGTAACCCTACTTAAAAAAGTTACCTAACGAAATTGTCTAGCTCTAAAAGTTAGTCTTTTTGAAGAATAAGGATTTGTTACTTTATTTCGTAATGAAATGAAATGAAATGAAATCGTTTATTTGCGAAAACATGGTAATATGCAGATGGTGTTTAACATTGGAAAATATAGCACTCAAGTTTTACCTTTTTATATGGCATGCAAATATAAATATTAATAACTAGTGGCCGCCCGCGACTTCGTCCGCGTGGAAAGCCTTTATCTTAAAAATTCTTTATGAATTGTAGCCTATATGTTATTCTGATGTATAAGCTATATTGTGGTAAAGTTTCATTCAAATCCATTCAGTAGTTTTTACGTGAAAGAGTAACAAACATCCATACATCCATACATCCATACATCCATACTTACAAACTTTCGCCTTTATAATAGTAGTAGGATGAACCCTTTAGATTTAATTTAAAGTCAATTTAGTAATAGTCTATTATTGATTAATTATTAATTAAAAATGTCACTAACTTTATAAAAGTTCTTATTACGAAGCCATTTTACAAACTTTCTTTTAAAGCATACAATTGGTAGTTCTTTGATGTCATTCGGAATGGCATTGTAAATCTTGACACACATGGCATCACATTGATTTTGATAATGCTGTAGCTTTGGCAGACAATTGTAGACTAGTTTATTTGTGTCTCTAAGATTTCTATTGTGAATATCACTTCTCTTTTTAAACAAATTCATATTCTTTTTAACAAACATAACAACTTCATAAATGTACAAACACGGTAAGGGCAATATATGTAAGTCCTTAAATACAGGTTGTCAAGACTGACGAGGGGACATACCACAGATCGCCCTAATGCACTTTTTTTGGGATTTAAATAGTAAATCCAAGTCATTAGAATTTCCCCAAACCAAAAGTCCATACTTCAGAATTGATCCAATATAACCGTGATATGCAGAAAGGGAAGTCTGCAACATGGACGTCTGCCGCAGTCTTCTTAAAACGTAAACGTATCGGTTTATTTTTTCTCTTAATGCTCCAATTTGTAGCCTCCAATCACAGTTATCATCTATTATAATACCCAAAAATTTTGTTTTATCAACTTCTTGAATATTTATTCTATTATAATTGTCAAGTTTTTGTTTAGTGTGTCGATTTGTACCAAATTGTATATAGTTAGTTTTCTTAAGATTAACTGTCAAATTATTGTCATTAAGCCATGTTATAATTTTGTTAATAGTTTTATTTATGTCGGATTCATAAACTTCCATATCTTTCCTAAACGGAATTACTACCGAAACGTCATCCGCGAACAATATACATTTGTGGTCAGTTATATCAGGGAGGTCATTTATATAAAGCAAAAATAAAAGTGGACCAAGAACACTTCCTTGAGGGACGCCACATATATTTAAAAGAAACTGTGATCTGTTTTGATGCACATTAAGCTTTTGGTCTAGGCTTGCTATTTCCACGGCCTGTTTTCTGTTCCGCAAGTAAGACTCTAACCAATCATGTGCCAATCCCCTCACTCCCATATTTTCCAATTTAAGAAGCAGTAAGTCATGAGAAACAAAATCAAAAGCACGAATCATATCAAAGAAAACACTTGTGGTTGGGATTCCTGCATTTATGTTCTTATTTATTTCACGCATCAAATGAAACATGGCGAGGGTTGTGGACTTGTTTGCTTGAAAACCAAATTGCTCCGCCTTAAGGATGTCAAATTTTAGGATGTAACTAAGCAGTCTCCCTTTCATAGCTTTCTCAAAAACTTTTGATAACACCGGAATCAAAGTTATGGGACGGTAGTTTTCAAGCATCAATTTGTCTCCTTTTTTATGAACAGGCTTTACAATATAAATTTTTAACAAATCAGGAAAGGTGATTCAAGTGATGTGTTCGTCAAGTCTAGAAGCCTTTTTCAAAGTTAGCGGAGTTCCGTTTAACGTCGAGCACTCATCTCATAGAAATAAAATGCTATACATACAGGGTGTAAAAAAAACTTTAACTAAGCCGAATACCACATATTCTACCAATTGTAACGATCATTTTTTTCCTTTACACCATACTGGGAAGTTAACGGTTACCGAGTTATTTATGGTTAAAGTTTGAAGAAAAAATTGATGATTCTGACAGAAATGTCTTCTGTCCGTTATAACTTAACTTTTTCCAAAAGAACATGATACGAATTTCCACTAGCTCTTTCATAAAATATATATATCGTATAGCAACACGCCCCGCGGTCACCTTTCCGCGTGCGCGCTGTACATTGCGGGTTAGAATTAAATTGTTTTTTTTTTATGTCAAAAAATAAAAGTTGTTTCCCAGCCAACATTTTTTTTCATACGATTTGGTTTGATGTCGAAACGCCTGGTTGTCGGCTTCGGTAAGGATTTTTTTACACCCTGTATAGAATTGTTTATGGTTCAATGTGATAAACGTCTGTGCGTCGTGACCTTCCTGCAGCGACACACCTGGCAGAAACGAGCAAATACTAGATAGCGAGAGTGGATAGTAATAATAATAATTATCAATTTATTTCAGTCATTATCATTATTTATTTGTGTCAGTTTTTTAAGGACCACATAAAAATATGAATAATTGTTAACATTTACAACAAACAAATAATTGATGAATAAAACATTTAAAATAGTAAAAAATTCGCAATTATACAACAAATATATAAAATTAAAACATTTAAAAAGCACGTGCTTTGCGTGATTATTCATGTCGGTCGCTTTATGCTGGCCACACACCATACTTCACATCGTCCAATTGATTAGCATGACGCAACCAATCGAATCATTTCGCATGACATTGAATCGATGTGGATTTGCATTACATTCGGAACTGTCATGCGAATCTAATCGGTTGCGTCATGCCGTCGTCTAATTGGACGATAGGAAATATGATGTGTGGCCAGTATAAGAGGTGATTTCGTTACACGAACCACACCATCCCGCATTCCTCGCATCCCATTTTAGTCAGGACGAACACGCTTAACTTGTCGGATTACAGCTGGGTAATGCAAACTGATCGCTTTTTCGTTAACACAAATTTGAGTTGTTTTGTTCGAGCACAAGACTGTACAAGCAATATTTTCGAATTTTCCAAATCACCGCTGAACTTTGGAATATATTCGCCCACACTACTCTATTTGATTGACGTTTAATGTCAGTAGGCCTCTCAAAGTTTGCGAGGTTCTATACATCTAATATGGCGATTTGTCCAACCAAGAGCAATGACAGGAAAGGATTTGTTAGAGAAATCACAGGCTCTTGGAATGAGGTAGAGCAAAAGTAAATAAGTAAGGTGGAATAATAATAATGAAATAAATTGGATCCTGGCGGAATTCATTGTTTGTTTTCGGCAGGAATTTCAGTTATTGCGATTTCCGATTACAATATCTCTTCCCGGTCGTCACACCTTTGGCAGAGTGATCGTGGTCACATTTTCAGGATTGTCGATACGCTTCACAATGCTTCGCCATTCTTCTCGCATTGCTGCCTTTCTTGTATATTAATGAGTGATTACAATTACCAAATAGTATAAAATCAATCGAATGTATGGCAAACTTTAAAAAGCAACTAAAATCTTTCATCTTAAATCAAGACAATATTTAAATTCCTATATTATTCCCACTTCTCAACTTAACTAAATAACACACCCAAAACATATAACAAGAATACTACATAACCATTACCTATTTTTAGATAAATAAAAAAAATATATATAATGAAGATGTTATATACATATATATAACATCTTTATTATATATATTTTTTATTACATTAACAAAATATTATAATCATTAATACAAAAAATATGATAAAAATCAAGAATACTATACTACACTACATATCTGCCGTATGAATGCTAGCAGTGCCACATCCAGTATTAACGCATCCACGTTACTTGCTTATCGCTCGCAGTGACTCGCGATTTGACTGTTTTGTTTTGTAAGATACCGTCATTTGTAGTATTATTTTTAGAAGCTCACGTCGCTCAGACAAATTATGTAAAATTTTAATTTTTTAAGTTTCTCGCAAGTGAAATGTATTTTCGATTGGGAAATAAAGAATCTTTAACCACAATATCATCATATGAGCCTGTTACAGTCCACAGCTGGACATAGGCCTCCCCCAAAGATCGCCACAGCGTACGATCTCCCGCTCTTTGCATCCGGTCACTACCAGCTGCCATCTTCAGGTTATCTGTCCATCTAGCCGGGGGACGTCCCACACAACGTTTACGTAATCGTGGTCTCCATTCGAGAACCTTCCTGCTCTACCTCTCGTCGGTTCTGCGACAGACATGGCCAGCCCACTGCCACTTTAGCTTGCTACAGTTTTGGAGAACACCAGTTACCTTAGTCTTTTGTCGTATGACCTCGTTCCGGATCTGATCCCCAACATAGACCTTTCCATAGCATGCTGCACTCAGCGGTCGGTGAGCCAGCTTGACTGTCATATTCCACGTTTCGGCTCCGTACAACATAATCAATTACAATGTAATCGTTATAAATTCAAAAGATCAAGAAACAAGCTTTTGTTTGGAATCTACGATTCACAAATTAATTGCAAAGCAAATGTATTTTCTGTTACCTCTCAACAGTAACACATTAATATTTCATTTTCCAAGTCACCGTTTTTGATGCTGACTTAATTTTATTATTAACTAGGGGACGCCCGGGAATTTCATTCGCCTACATTTGTCTACAATTTTGTCTTTCTTATATCAACAGACAGTGACATTTCTTATATCATGGTGTTAAGCTGGACTGCTAGTCTGGTGTTCCACATTCAGGCCTACAGATTTCAGATATATTTTTTTTGCGGAGAAATTTCACGTAACGTTGAACTACTTTTTCCGAGAATCTACATTCATACCCCTTACGGTGTAAATAGCTGGGCTTCCGACGAGTCACATCAGATCTTCTTTTTTGATATTTTGTTTTTATTATTCGTCTTTTCTTAATAAGCGGTCATATTTATGCCTTTTATTATTGTTGCTAGGGTTCATCGTCAGATATTCACATCTTTATTTTTGTTACATGTACATAAATTGCTCGTGATGTTGAACAAAATTTCATTAGGCGCTATATTAATACTTTTAATGGTTTAACTGGGCTCTTGTGTGTCACATCAGGTACTCCATCTTAATTTTTGTCATGGGGACGAAAAGTGCTCGTCATGATGAACTATTTTTCCTATGGCATCATATTCATTACTGTTACAGTTAAGCTAGGCTGCTGGCGTACCATCTCAGAATTTCAGATCTTCAAAATAATTTGTAGCCTATAATATAACCTGGATTTTTCTTGACATATTGGTAAAGTTTTCATTTAAATCCCTTCAGCCGGTTTTTAGATGATTTGCGTACAAATACACAGACAGACAGATAAACAGAACCCCAGACAAACAGACAATTTTTTTTAAAAGTATCGGAATTATTTGTAGTCGATTCTTGGGGTACTGGCCATTTTTTTAAAATTTTCCAAGTACAGACTTTTTTCCCTTCTTAGCTTTATTATAATAGATTTAGATTAACACATAATGGTAATAACGCCGCGACGTACATACGCAATCTCTGCTAGTTACAAATGGATTTACTTTAAGAATAATGTGTGTGTAATAAATTTATAAAGCCTGTTATTAAAAGTACTTTTTGAACAATATTTTATATGCATACAGCTAAGAGTAGTATTAAGCTGGAGAGCAGTTGCATGACCATCAGTTTTACCCGTATGTAAGATATCAAATTATAATATTCCTATATAATATAGCTAAATTAATATCATAAGTAAAGTCAAGGAAATTAAATACATAGCAGCAAGCTACACCTTCTTAATAATTTGAAATGATATCAGCAAGGCAGTTGCGTACCTTCGGGAAATGTTAATTAGACCCAATTGACACGTAATATCGATCTGACACTAACCGGCTGTTTACTAAGCAGCTGTTTGAAGTACCTAGTACTTACCAGAATATGAACACAATGTGTTGCAATCACAGCTACGATGATAGTGCCGACCGCCCCGGGAATCAAACCTGTGTTTTTGAACGCGTACGGCATGGCGAGCAGACCCGATCCAAGTGATGACTTGAGTAGGTGAAAGAATGCTCCTATTGTTCTGAAAAAGTTAAAAATGACATGTACACACGATAGCAAATCAAAGGCTATAGATACTATTATACTATATTAATATAATAAATAAATAAATAAATATTTCACAACAATCACACCAATTCTCTAGTCCCAAATTAAGCTACGAGGCTTGTGTTATGGGTACTAGACAACGGACAAACATACTTAAATACTTTTTTTTGTAAATAAATACATATAATACATAGAAAACACCCAGACCAGTACAAACACACATGTTCATGCACACATATGCTTGTACTATGCGGGGCTCGAACCCGCGACCCTTGGTTTTAGAAGTCCGACATGTAGACCACTGCACCAAGCGGTCGTATATACTATTAATCAAAGTAGATAATACAACCTGTGCTCTTAGAAAAAAGTTACGAGGCATCGTCGGTAACGAATTTCGTTTTTGACTCTATATATTGAATTTCATAAACTTATTGACCAAATCCGGTTCGCGTAAATATAGTTTTTTTTAAAGAGTTAGTAGTGTGCGCGAAAATCTATGTATCTGCTACTGCGCTCTCTAATCTCTCATTCATAAAGTACGTTAAGAACACTGTAATCCGATATTGTTTACGGCTTATAACTTGTAAAACCTTACGTTAAACATATTAAGTAAATAACAAAAATGAATGTGATTCCCATCCCATGCAAATTAGATTTTGCTCTGTTAAAAAACCGAACATAAATATCGCGAGCTTTTCCCCTGAAATTTGCATTTCTGAGTGCCGGTGGAAGAGAGCCCACACAGGCACAAAAACCTTCGGAGTATGTAAGTTAAATAAATAATATCTTGTGTTAAATAAATCATTGTCTCGAAATAGACAAAGTATACAGTCTGTGGGGACCAAAGGATCCGTCTGACCCGACCCGACGGATGTAGATTACTCGGCGCCTTTGATTAAAATAAAATAAAAAGATGGTGTAAAAATAGGTGCTTGCAGCGCAGTGGTTGAAGCGCTTTGGTACCAAAAGTTAAGCAACCTAAGGCGCGGTCATGTTTGGGATGGGTGACCATTCTAACCATTTAAGTGGCGTCTATTTACAAGCATCTCCGTGCTTCGGAATGCACGTTTAGCGGTTGGTTCCGGTTAATATCGATAGATATTTAGTCGTTAAGCCTAGTCAGAGGCCTTCAGGCGGCTTAATAACATCTGACAGTAAGGTTGGTCACTTACTTTACACACACCCCTCCACCAATCCACACTGAGCCCGTGTGGTGGAGTATGGCTCGGACCACCTAATAGTTGAGGTGAGGCCTGTGCCTAGCAGTGGGACTTATATAGGTTGATGAGTGAGAAAAAGATGGTGTGCTCGTTGAAATAATGTATTTATGTGTATAACACTTGGTGCTAAAAGATGGCGCAATTTGCCATTGTGTGTCTACCCAAGCAAACCGACGATGCTTGCACTTGTGAGCATAATACAATATCATTAATTCCGTCATAATTTATTTTGACACTTATTTAAATGCTAACAGTCAGAACGTAACTTATCTATTTATTTTTATTTTCATCAAAGTTGCCTATCAAAATAGTTCTGAAACTGTTAACGCAAACACATAGAAACCCGTTATTATATTTGGTGCAATTGCCAGCTTATTTGTGTTGAAATAAATCTTCAAAGATTTAGAAACTAGATATTTGATACGGGAATCAAATTGCAATGAACTAGGTAATAGTGTAGTCATGGCCTCTAATAAGCTTGATGTATAACTATCTTTTTTTAAGTAAATAAATAAACAATAATAAATACCTATACAGCAATATCACATACATTAATCTGACTTCTTGATAAGTAGCTAAAGCACTTATGTTACAGATACCAGAATCAATAGTGGTATTACAAAAAAACTTTAATAAATACATATAACACCCAGACCAGTACAAACAGATATGTTCATGCACATAAATGTTTGTACAGTGTGGGGATCGACCCCGCGACCTCTTGGTTAATAGTCAACTTCTTGACCGTTACACCAAAGTGGTCGTCTCTAGTGACAAAGTTGAAAAACCGGTCAAGTGCGAGTTGGACTCGCGCACCGAGGGTTCCGTACAAACCTGTAGATAAGGAGTAGTAATTTTAAATTTTTCAAAATTGGCAAAAATATTTTTCAAATATATTTTTTTTATATGACGAAACTGAAAATTTACGGTTTTCGTAATTTTTCCTATATCTGTACTATAAAACGTGACTTCGTACTAAATTTCAAGATTCTAAGTTTACGGAAAGTACCCTGTAGGTTTTGATATTTTTGATTGCGTTGGCTTAGAAGGTTGATTTTTCTACAGCTTCCAGGGACAGTAGACCTAAGTATCATATAGAAATTTCAGTTTGATACCTCCACGCGTTCCTGAGAAAAACGGTCTTGACAGACGGACGGACGGACGGACGGACGGACAACAAAGTGATCTTATAAGGGTTCCGTTTTTTCCTTTTGAGGTACGGAACCCTAAAAAACTACGCGTATTTGTGTTGACTCTGGACTCGAACCCGGTAATGGTAATACGGAATTAATCACACTATACTCGATTAGCCTTAGAAAATTTTACGGGTAAATAAAGATCTCAGACATTTATAAGCTACATACGAGTATTACTGGATACTCGTTTAATCGAAATCTGTTAACTTCATTTAATCGTTTTTTCATTTTTATGACACAAGACAGCACGTCTAAGATAAAAGTTAATTCCAAGTTAAATTGTTGTTTGATGAATTGTATGATTTTGTGTAATAGATCTTGTTTATTTTAATTTTTAAATTTAGTTAAAGTATTTTTTTAAACAATTATAATCTCTATCAAATATGTTCTTTTAATACTGTAATGCTTTTGTTTTTATTTTTTATGTGACAAGATCCTGAATTAATTATTATTTCATTTCTTTTTATTTTTAAAACTGTGGCATCTTAAGCGCATGTATTAAAGGCGATGAAATTAGTAGCGTGATGTGCTGTTGTCTGACAGATATATTTTCTCTTAGTAGGCCCAGGTTCGATTCCTGGTTTAGACGGTTAAGTTCATGTACTGCAAATATTTTCATAATAATAGTCCTCCTCGCCGATTTCGACCACGGCGGCCGATCTCAACAGAGATCAGCCAACTACGCAGATATTATAGCGCACAAGTGTGAGCGGTACACACAATACACAGGTGCACTCACTGTTCCATCACTCTCAAACTTCGGTGAAAGGAAAGAGATCAGGCGCAGGACCAACGGCTTAACGTGCTTTCCGAGGCACGGGGGTGTAACACCGTCGACTTCCCGACACCGAGCTGTTTTTGAGAAATCCATGACAGAAAATCCCAGAAACAATTTTGGCTCGACCTGGTATTCGAACCCAGGACCTCTCGAATGTAAGGCAGAAACTTTACAACAATGCAGTCGAGGTTTCATAAGCTTCTAAAGTGAACGATTGTCGACTATCAGTCTATATATACAATCACTTTAATACCTTACCTCATAAACCTTTCAGACTCTGTATACCTATAATGTTTTAATTATATAATTAGCATGTATATTACTAACCTAGAAAATAAGTTCTGACCCTCTATGTTTGTCCTCCTAACCTAAACATACAGCTAATTAGACAAAAATATAATTATATTGCTTGTATACAAATAAAATGAAAGAACGTGATGTAAACAATAACATATTTAGCCTAGTTTAAAGTTCGAAAAAAGTGCTGACACTCTTGACTTCTTTGTGATTTAGCAAAGTGCTGACTTGTTAAATATACTAATGAAGTAGGCACAAAATAGTTATAATATGACATACCTTAAATAATTACTTTGTAGTAGTTTCAAGATAGTGTTAATTTTTAATACCTTAAGAAAATGTTTGTGCTCTCTTTAGCCTGAGACACAGGTTTGTAACCTAGTTCAGGTAAAGAAAGTCTTCGGTCTACATCTTATCTTAAGCTTATATTAAATTTCTACTGTCCATATTGTCCATTATGATCACTGTAAATAAATAAATAAATTGATTATCACGATAGTTCCAATTAAGCCCTCCTTACACATGACCTTTCGGCACAGTTCTTAGTACAGGAAGTATGGACTATTTAGTCTTCGACGAAGCGTATGCTTGTGCCTCGTTAGTGTTTTTTGTTCCCTGCACCACTAACCTTTACTCCTTTGAGGAAAACAGCACATAATGCTACCCATTTTGTTGCAAAATCGACCTTTATTACAAGTGCATAAGATGCTGCAGCGTCTTCCTTGCTCAGCTTGAGCCTCAGACTTGATCACATGATAACATCATTATAACTAAGTTTTCTCTTAAAATCTCTATAAAAAGTATGCATCACACGTATTATAAGTATTAAACATAGTTAAGAAAACGTCGCACTACCATCACTTTGTCTAACAGAGTCAGGTAGCATTTGGATAATAGCGACCAGCGCAACGGCGACGTGAGACCGCGACCCGTAAAGTCACGCCGCCCATTTTTAACACGCTTTTAGTAGCTCGGTCTGTGTGTATGTAACGGAATATTTGAGCACAATTTTCACCAACTTCCAGAAATGGGATTAATTTGAAACTTTGCACACGATTCAAGTACCGATCACAATGCAATAAATTGATAAGAGTTTTCCATTATTCATTCCATTAAATAAAAAATAAAGAGATCAGTCAACTGCGCAGTAGTGCACAAATGTAATAAAATTGGTTGCCTGTAAAGTCAGTATACGCGCGAAAGTTTTACGTGACAACGACTTTGAGTGGTAAAATAATTTTAATGTGAATATTCATTCGTATAACATGAACCGGTGTGTATGCCTATCTCTCTCTCTCTCTCTCTCGCTCTGTCTCTCTCGCGCGGAACGTGAGCGGAGCAGCGTAACGCAGTTTCTTGAAGTGTCACCCGGCAAACCAATTTATAAGACGTTGTCACGTCAAAAATTAAAATAAAGAATTGCTAACTTAAAAGAGAAAATAATTTATGTGTACAAAGAATTTATATTACAGTGGAGTAAATAGCGTGGGGTGCTTGGTATAGTATATATTAAAATCATTCTATTATTGGCAACTATAAAAAGAGAGCTATGTAAACGACATGAGTGCACCCCACGCTTTTTACTCTACTGTAATATCAATTCTTTGTACTCAGAAACTATTTTTTCTTTTTAAGTAGCTTTAAAAGCGTGTTTTTTGAGTTTTTTTAAAATATTCTTTTGAAGGCAGCGGTTGCGCGACGCTTATAGTTCCAACAGTGTCCCATATAAATCCATACTAAGCAGTTGGTCGCGCGACCCGGTCGCAATGAATCGAAGGCTATCCTAAGATACCTAATAGTGATGTTCTGTCTAACTGGGCATAATTAAGATTATCAATCATTTATTTATTTTATTTAAAACTTTATTACACAAGAAATGTGCCAAGAAATTTTCTGCCAGTCAACCTCAAGGTAATGCAGAAAGAAGGCAATGGGTAATAATAATAATAATAAATCTTTATTTTCTCATCACACATACATTTACAGTTGGACAACAATTGACATACATAAAATAAATGTTTGTGTGAGACTGGTGCCTATGCTAGGTATAAAATACCTGTGTTACAGGTCACCAGCCTCTCACCTCCTCGGACAGTCATACAATTATGTAGACAAATGATGAAAAAAAATGATATATTGTGTAACATTCTAACTTATCTAGTAAAAATATATATATGTGTGTGTGTGTGTGTGTGTGTGTGTGTGTGTGTGTGTGTGTGTGTGTGTGTGTGTGTGTGTGTGTGTGTGTATGTGTGTGTGTGTGTGTGTGTGTGTGTGTGTGAGTTAGTGTGAGTGAGTGTGAGTGAGTGTGAATGAGTGTGTGTGTGCGTGCGTGTGCGCGTGTTTGTGCATTTATCGTTATAATTATATATTTATAAGTAATGCATTATCATGAGCTATTTCATCACTACAATGAATCTTCAGTGCTCACATAATCAAGATTACACAACCAGAGAGTTAATTTAGTTTTACACGAGTGCTTTGGTAGGTGGTATAAGCTCAGTATATTGTTCAGCTTATTGTACAGGTAGCTTCCTAAGAAGCAGAAGAATCTGTGGGCAAAAGCTGTGTTAAAAGACAGATTATAGCAAACCCTACCCCTCCTACGTCTGTTGATCGCTAATAGAGCGTCGTATGTGATCAGCGAGTGCTTGAGGAGCACTACCGAGACAATAAACAACTGACGTACTGTTAAAACCTTCCAGAAGTTGTATACCTCAGTAGTGGGATACAAGAGGGGGAGAAATGCAGCAACCTTCAGGATAGCTCGTTGGGCTCTTTCCAGTTTTAGTAGATGGGTTTTAGAAACTCCACCCCAAGCTGAGATGCAATAGCACAATAAGGTGCAGTGAAAATTAAATGAGAAAAGTAAATTGTTGTTATAAACGCAAATAATATATAAACATAATATATGATATAATATTTTAATTTCAATAAATAAAAGTAAATATGAAATTATATTATAATATAAAAAAACCGGTCAAGTGCGAGTTGGACTCGCGCACCGAGGGTTCTGTACTAACCTGTACAGGTATATAAGTAAAAGTTCACCCATCACGGGTATTATAGACTTAGGTATTTAATATAAATTTTAATTTGATACCTCAACGCGTTCATGAGATAAGGAGTAGTAACTTTGAAATTTTCAAAACGTCAAAAATATTTTTCAAAAATATTTTTTTTTATACGATGAAACTGAAAATTTACGGTTTTCGTAATTTTTCCTATATCTGTACTATAAGACGTGACTTCGTGCTAAATTTCAAGATTCTAAGTTTACGGGAAGTACCCTGTAGGTTTTGATTCCCGTGCGAGTTTCGAAAATTTGTGGCTTAAATGGCTGTATCTTTTGATTGCGTTGGCTTAGAAGGTTGATTTTTCTACAGCTTCCAGGGACAGTAGACCTAAGTATCATATAGAAATTTCAGTTTGATACCTCCACGCGTTCCTGAGAAAAACGGTCTTGACAGACGGACGGACGGACGGACAGACGGACAACAAAGTGATCTTATAAGGGTTCTGTTTTTTTTTGAGGTACGGAACCCTAAAAGCCAATTGATCAATTAATCATCGTACAATTATAAATAACAGTTAATCTCTTGGAAGTTTTCCAGACTCTCTACTTTCCGTCTGCACGCAATTAATTTTATTCTTAAAAAAGCTGACATAATTCTTCATACCCGAATTCTGTTTTGAAGACAGCAAGAAAATTAAACGACACAACCCTCTGAGAAAAAGCCTTTAAGAAAATTTAAATATTAATACCCCGACGGTGTCATATGGGATCTGAAAGTAAAGAACTGAGTTTTTTGTAAACAAAGTAGAAAAACTGTCTGAGGCAGGAATCAGACCTTCGTCCTTCGAGTTTCTAGCCAGTGAGTTCATGCCCCAGGCAGTTATTTTTTGACTGCCTCGTTGGTGTAGTGGCAAAGTTTCTGCCTTACATCCGAGAGGTCCCGGGTTCGAATCCCAGGTCGAGCCACAATCGTTTCTGAGATTTTCTGTCATGAATTTCTCAAAAACGGCTCGCTGTCGGGAAGTTGGCGGTGTTACACCCCCGTGCCTCGGAAAGCACGTTAAGCCATTGGTCCTGCGCTTGATCTCTCTCCGGTCATGACGGATTGCCGAACTTTGAGAGTGATGGAACAGTGAGTGCATCTGTGTTTTGCGCTAACACTTGTGCACTATAATATCTCCTGCGTAGTTGGCTGATCTCTGTTGAGATTAGCCGCCGTGGTCGAAATCGGCCAGGTATAACATGGCCATATAATAACTATAAGTTATTTTTTTCTTGTTAAAATAATTTCAATTACTTACGATGTAGGATGCGCCAATACTCGGTGCTCAAATGGGTCATACTCGTCTTCTTCATCATTTTTGATAGCATTGTCGTTGACTAGAGTGATTGTGGACTGCGCCAGCGACGGAGGTAGGCTCTCGTCCATATGAATATGTCTGTGAAAAAAAACTACATTAATAAGGAACTAGATTCCTGCCAGCATTTTCGGTCGCATTTGGTAACAAATATAGTTAAATTCCGCGACATTCGGAAAATAGGCAGAGTAAAAAAATTTAATAAGGTCTACTCTATATACTACACATATTTGAATGTTAGCATAAGCGAAACTGTCAGACAGATGAAACTTTCTCATCATTTATAATATTATGGATTGACAATGATGAAGAGGCAATGACCAAAGGCTTAATACTTAAGTCTATTTGATAACGTTCTCTGTAAAGCGCTGTCCGTATTTAGGGTAAGGTTGCGATTTTTGGACCGGCTCTTTCTTTGGACCGCTTCAATTTTTCGGAACCGAAGTACATTAAAAATCAACCGTTTGTCCGAAATGGTTTGTATTTGAGTGCCGCCGAGAGCTCCGTTGGAGAAGGACGTGTGTCACTCAGTTTCGCGCGCTCCCGATGCTATTATCCAGTGACACAGTTTACCATGTAAGTATTGTACAATAAAAGTTTTTGATGATTTTTTTTTGTGGAACGCACGCCATATTTAACTGTTTAAGTGGATTTGGGTTCAATTTTTCGCAATACTGCACATATTTTTATGTACTAATTTTTTGTCAGTATGCTATGAGTTTCTATCAATGGAAAAAGAGAAACTCACTGGATTTCTTTTATTGGACCTTTTATTGGACCGGTCCAATCATAGAAACAATTAAAATATAAATTTAAATTGTTTCATTTTTGTTTTAGCATGGCAAAACGAGGGGAATACTATGCATGGAACGAGGAAAGTATCGAGCTAGCACTACAAGCTTCAAGTAAACAAGAAATTGGCCTTAATGCCGCAAGCAGGAAATACGGTGTGCCGAAAGCGACGCTTAAACGAAGGCTGGATGACAAGAATTTAAGAGCCAAAGGCGCAACACAAATTATTGGTTCAACAGGTGACCTTACTCCTGATATAGAAAAAAAAATTGGTCGAACATATTTTGGAGCTGGAAAGACGCCAAAAGATGTCAGAAGCTTAGCGTACAAAATAGCTGAGAAAAATGGCTTAAAAAATGAGGCTAAATTTAAGATTGATCGATATTCCTGTGCCATTTAATTTTATACTGCGTTGACTGATTATAAATAAAAGAAAGCGATTTAAAAAAAATATTATTGTCTTTTATTTATTTGAATTATCATAGTTTCGTTGAATGGACCACTGCTAAAAATATCCTAAGTCCAATTATAGCAACTCAATGGTCTCTTTATGGTTGATGCTAAAAATCTTGAATGACACCTGCAAGTTCTTATAGGCAAAGCTTATTAAAATATTGCATCAGCTTTCTCCTACATATCATAACTTCGCTGTTATGTCATTTTAAAGTTAAGTGGTCCAATAATAGCAACCTTACCCTATGTCTAAGTCCAAAGATATATTTGATGGATATTTTGCGTGAAGAAATCTTACGTAGTAATACTAAAATCCTTTCTCTTAATTTTAACTCTATAGGTATACAAATACTAGCGGATCAAATGGTCCACGTGTATTTCCCGTTGTATTCCCAATTTTATTAACAAAACATCAAAGCATTTAGGAACCCTTATAGCCGCTTAAAAGAGTAGGTAAATCACAACAGAGTAGTAGAATTGTGAATTTTATGAATAATTTTTTTTTTCATTTTATGCTCGGCGTAAAATAGTAACTTGGCGTAAAAGTTCGCATTATTAGGTACTAGAGGTTACAGAATGTACGAGTAGAATTATTTATTTATTTATTTATTTAAGCTTTATTGCACAACAATACTTTGTACAAAAGGTGGACTTAACGCCGTAGGGCATTCTCTACCAGTCATACCTTTGGGCTAAGCAGAAATGTTTAGTGGGCGGTGCGACAAAATAAATAAAAGAGAAAACGAAAAAAATAAGAATTATATGACACATAAGATAAAAAATATATAATATATATATATATATATATATATATATATATATATATATATATATATATATATATATATATATATATATATATATATGATTACATATTTAAAAATACACATAATATCTACAAATATACACTAAATAAATAAATAAATTTGACGAACTGTTAAAGAAAGATCTATAATGACGGTTGCGATAAAGTAAGAAAGTGGGTGCGAATGTCTCTTGAATGATAATTTGTTGGGAGAATTAATTGTTATTGGCTCAGTATCCATACAGTAGTTGACATGAGATCCCTCATCTCACCAGTCTAAAATGCAGATAATAATATACAACAACAACATCACATACATTGATCCGACTCCGTGGTAGGTAGATAAAGCAATTGTGTTACAGATATCAGAATAACCAGTGGTATTACAAATAAACTTAAATAAATACATATAACACACAGACCAGTAAAAACAGACATGTTCATGCACACAAATGTTTTTACAGTGCGAGGATCGAACCAGCGACCTCTTGGTTAATAGTCAACTTCTTGACCATTACACCAAAGTGGTCGTCAAGATAATAAGTGTTTAATCCAAGATAAATTTCCGCAGCGCGGCGTTGGATAAAAGTCCTATAACATAACTAGCTTTTCCCTGCGATTTCGATCGCATTAGGTTTTTTAGTTTTTGGCGTGACAACGTCTTATAATTCGATGGAGCCGGCTGCACGCACCAAAAAACATGACTCATGCGGCGTTACCTTGCTCTGAGGCGTTCCATATAAGCCTTGAAGTGCAAGCGAGAGCGCTAAATGAGCGACAAAGAGGCACAATCTTATGACGTTGTCACGTCAGTAAGCCGACTTTACTGACACCCGATTTTTCTAGTTAGATTTATAATCTTTTTTGGAATGTGTTGTTTTCCCGTATTACCAATTTTATCCAAATATTATTCAAACCTTTGGTAAGTTAGGAGTGAAAGCGAACAGATTCCCCAGAAAGTAATTATTCTTAGGGAATGCGTTGTTTTCCCGCGGCCAGAAGTATCTCATGTCCTTTCTTAGGTCTCAAACTATCTCCTTACCAAATTTCATTTAAAACTGTTCAGTAGTTTAGGTGTAAAAGCGATCGGCACCACTTAATTTTTTCCATGGGAATGCGTCATTTTCCCGCGGTAAAAAGTAGCGTATGTCGTTTCTCGGGTATCAAAATATCTCCATACCAAATTTCGTGCAAATCGGTTCAGTAGTTTAGGCATGATTGAGTAACACACAGACAGACAGAGTTACTTTCGCATTTATAATATTAGTAGGTATGGATCTCAAGAAATTAAATCTTTGGTTTTTCCAATAGATGCGTTTTTGCAACGGAACACTAGAGTTAAACGTCTATTCTCTCTCAAAGGTTGAAAATAGGAATTTAACAACTAAAGAATAGTAGCGATTTTTTAAGGATGTTGCACTGAATAATATTCAGTTTGTAAGTCACGAACTAGGAAAAAAATAAGAAAAAAAATTATAAATAATAAAATAAAAATTTAATTTTAAGTTATGTTTTTAGTGCACGTTTGAGTTAATTAATAAATTAATCTCTAACTAAAATTTCAGTCTAAGTGTGTGTGATATCCACAAAATTAGGTTAGATTAAAAAGGAACAGAGATAATAAGTAACTTATAGTGACCGGATAAGGAAACAATTGTTTGTATTTTGGCAAATAGCCGTGTAGGCGATGATGTCTTAACGTTTTCTCGAACTACCCCCTATTCCCTTATTTCCTGTGTAATGGGATATTCCTGTCATATGTGTAAACACTCTCGGGTTTCAAAAGAAAGATATTTCTGTCCTTTGTAGGGTATTGGAGACAATGCTTATAGGATAATCCGATTTTTGCTCCAGTTATTAAGAAACAATAGCCGCGCTGAAGAAAAACTAACTTAAGAATGAAAAAAAAAAACCAAATGAGCCAGGAAAACAGCTTTAACGGCTGAACATATTACGATCAGCCATTTATAAGAACTACCGGGATTTTATTTATCTTTCGAATAATTGAAACCGCACTGAAATCGGTCCACTGTCCGGGAGCTACGATGTCAGACATTACACACACACACACACACACACACACACACACACACACACACACACACACACACACACACACACACACACACACACACAGACACACACACACACACACACACACACACACACACACACACACACACACACACACACACACACAGACAGACACACACACACATACACACACACACACACACAAACAGACACCGGGGTCAAACTTATAACATACTTCTTTTTCGTTCGGGGTTAAAAATAAAGACTTAAATAAGTGGTAAAACAAATATAAAAAAAAACAGTAAGAGTACTTTTTTCCACTTATTCTTTCGAATACTGTAGAACCAGCCACTGTGGAAACTCGGCACTCTTTTAGAAAAACATGCATTCTCCATATGAACCCAAATTCAAAATAGAAGTATACTAGTACAACACGACAGCACATCAATAAAAATCAATTTATTTTTGTAAGTAGGCTAACAAGTAGCACTTTTACACGTCCCAACCAAAATTAACCCCACCACCGCTTCGGGACAATTTGGGCCAGTGCTGAGAAGCGGCGCAAGAAACTCAGTCACTTGTCATTGAGTCAAGTTAATCAAGTTCAAAACTGCAGCATCTTATGTTCTATAATACGAGCGATTTTGCAACAAAAATCGGTGGCCTAATGTTCTGTCTGTATGCTGATTGAATCATAAAACGACAATTCTGTGTGCCAAGCTCTCGACAATTTCGCTGCGCCGATATTGATATCGTTTTATTGTGCGTCCACAATCCGCGATGTAAACGCTAGTGCATTGTAAATATGGTGGTTTTATTGGTTTTCATATCGATACATTCTGTCTCGCTGATATTGTCTATTTTTAGTATTTGTACTGTACGTTGTAGCTCGACATTCTTTGATCAGTTTGGTAAGTAGTAATCACATAAGAATTTTTACTTCGATCAGCGAAGCGATCATGAGTTGTTATTTAATTAAGGTCTAGAACAATTTTTCATCTTATATTTCTCATGTAATTTATGTTAATAGGTAAAGAAATGTAGAGTCACTAGCATAACCGGTTAGTAAGAGGAAAAATGACCAGTGAAAAAGAATAAAAAAATAATACGAAATGCAAGTGGCGTCTCGAAGGTTTTTTTATAATGCTAAGAACTGGCGGCGCACTTAAGAATGTAAAGATGGAAAGATAACGGACCACGAAATATTTTCTGATTTGTCTTCCTGAGAACCTCGACTTCATAAAAAGCCATAAATAATAATAATTATAATTCGTGACTGTGAACGGTTTCATAGCGAAGAGCCTGGATCAAGGGTCAGATGCAGAAGGCAGTACTTTTGGACACGGCGCGCATCGTCCGGAGGTTTCTCTCTCTGTAGCCTTAACTGTCGGTAGCTTGAGCCCTGTCCCGCTGCTGGCAGCTTGCTAGGGTTAGGATTTATAATATTTTTATGATTTGTATAATTTTATATTTTACTTTTATAATTATATTGTAAAAACCAACCCTATGATAAAGTTTAAATAAAGTGTAATAATAATAAAATTTTATTTAAGACCATGTCCATAAATTTATAGTATTACACAGTTTCTTAAAAACTAATGTTAGTAGAGCAATTAACATAAAAAAAAGCTATACGTGTGCGGCTCACATTGGCTGCATTTACCCACCTTGGCAGGTGTGCAGGCGCATCCAATGTCGCAGCATCGGTGTGTCTCATCGTTTAGCAAATGCGCCCAGGATGCGGTTCGGGCTGCACATCAACCGATTCAAGAGGACTGCACACCGCTTTCTCATTATTGCGTGGAAACCATCTATGTACTTTTCCGCGAACATAGTGGACGCGTTGCAATAACGAGGCAGCCCGAACAGCTCCCTTAACGCATTATTATACTGTACTCTCAGCGCGCTGTGTACACGCTGCGTTTACCCTACCCAAAGGCTGCAAGCAAGAGTACATTATACACTGCTGCACGTGTGGTAAGGTAAAGCCACGTGCCAGCATAGTTTTAAAGGATTTGTTTCACGAGTAGCGTGAAGGTGGTTGGCGTGGATGGTTTTTGAAAGTACATTTTATTCTCAAACACACCCCGCTAGCGCGTAACGGCAATGCGTCATGTCTTAATGTAAGATTTTTATGTAAGGGTCAGCTCACACCTGCGGCATACTGTCGCCATGACTGCCTGATGTTTGCTGAGTGCGTATCAACCATTTGCCACGCCTCAATCGGCGACAATCGCGAGTCACAGCAACAGAAAGTTGCAGGTTTGGCCAGAGCCAATAACAATGACAAATGCCTGTTATAATGCCTGGCAATCTGACATGACCGGAGAGAGATCAGGTGAAGGACAAACGGTTTAACGTGCTTTCCGATGCACGGGGTGTAACACCGCCAACTTCCCGACTCCGAGCTGTTTTTGAGAAATTCATGACAGAAAATCGCAGAAACAATTTGTGGCTCGACCTGGGATTTGAACCCAGGACCTCTTGGATGTAGGGCAGAAACTTTGCCACTACACCAACGAGGCAGCCAAAAAAATAACTGCCTGGGGCATGAACTTACTGGCTAGAAACCCGAAAGACGAAGGTCTGATTCCTGCCAGTTGATTTTCTCTACTTTGTTTAAGTTTTTAACAATCAAACCAAAAACTCCTTTATTTACTTTCAGATCTCATATTAAACCGTCGGGATCTTATATTAAACTCTGGAATGTAAGGCAGAAATTTTGCCACTACACCAACGAGGCAGTAAATATTTCTTATAACAACAAAATGTTACCCACCTATGTATACACATATCGATACATGCGTGCGAAATTTCCTCCTCTCTATGCCTGACTATAAACTGTTTTATTCCTGTCTCGACGTATATTTAATAGGTGATTTTCGGCCGACAATCCAAGAGGCAGTCAGTCGTTATTGCTTCTGTAACGATAAGTACCTTGTAACTTAGTAACTACATGGTACCGCCGTATACAATCACAAGCATATAAATATACAGTCATGGATACACTTATCAATTGTGAACGTCAAAATTAAATTAAGTAGACACATAAGAACATTGTCTATTTACTCGCACGGCCTGGAACTCATCCACATTGCCAAATTCCCTGCATCGTTCTACAGTCGCCGTTGGCGTCGCGGCTATAATCCGGACCTCGCTTTCTGCAGCGCGAATGAAGACCACAATGTACCAAACAATTGCGCTCTCCAATACCTAAAACTCAGCACCGGCCTGTAGTTATTCAGGTGGTGGCTACTGTGAGACCGTTACAGGTCCCATTCAGAAGACGATTCAACTTTGCCAAAGCCTACTGGACCAGCTTCTCTGAAAAAGTGGACCAACAGCTTCTCGACATACCGCCTGAACCTCAAAACTACGACGAGTTTGTAAAAGTCATCTGGTCAGTATCCCGACGGACCATACCCAGAGGATGTCGCACAGCATACGTCCCAGGCTTGACATCAGAAGCTTCCACCCTACTTACACAATATGAGGCACTCTTCGCAGAGGACCCCTTCTCTGAACAGACCATCTCGATCGGAGAAGAGCTTCTTAGTCTGGTAGGCGATAGTAGGAAAGAAAAGTGGATGAATACTGTCACGTCTATCAATATGACGCATAATAGCAAGAAAGCGTGGTCAACTATACAAAAGCTGACAAATGATCCGCCCCCTCCATCATTACCGGGTCAAACCACAGCCAATCAAGTAGCGCACCAGCTTATACTTAATGGAAAGCCCACTGGAAGACTCCCCAAAACACCAAGATCAGCTCAACATACGCAACAGATATGCAACAACATCAGCATGCCTTTCACACTCACTGATATCACCACAAGCATAAAAGCACTGAAAAACGGCAAAGCTGCTGGCCTGGACGATATCACAGTCGAACAGCTGAAACACCTCGGACCAGTGGCTATATCCTGGCTGCTTATTTTATTTACTGCGTACATGGCATTAGCGAAGATTCCGAAATTGTGGAGGAAGTCGAAAATTGTGGCCTGACTAAAACCTGGGAAATCCCCTTCCGACCCTAAGAGCTACAGACCAATTTCTCTCCTGCATTTTTGGACAACATCAGTTACCTTAGCCTTATAAATAAATAAATAAATATTTCACAACAATCACACCAATTCTCTAGTCCCAAAGTAAGCTACGAGGCTTGTGTTATGGGTACAAGACAAAGGATAAACATACTTAAATACTTTTTTTGTAAATAAATACATATTATACATAGAAAACACCCAGACCAGTACAAACACACATGTTCATGCACACTTATGCTTGTACTGTGCGGGGATCGAACCCTCGACGGTTAAGATAAAACAGGCAGTTCTTAACCAACTTCTTAACCGATTATTAAATATTTGTAAAAATATTTCTCTCGGGTGATTTGAGGGTGTCTCCCACAATCTCTTTCGTGTCGGCATGACGGGCTAAACCTTACTTGCCCAGAAAGCGGCTACCGTAGCAGCCCTCTGGTTATAGGCTAGTAAGTCCTCACGCGAGCAGGTGGTCGGGCACGCGGGACAGTTCATGAGGTGGACCATGGTTTGCAGGGGTTCTCCACATTCACATCTGACACCGACACAGGTTATCTTTACTTCGACCAACCTGTGTCCTCAGCCTATTTAGACTTCTCCAGGTTGGCCAAGGTTCTTTATATTGGCGCTATTCCCGCAAGAGGAAACAGCATACCGACCGGGGTTGGCTTAAAGCAGCCAGTAACTATGCGGCAGGTGTCGTTCAGCTCTGCGTCAACATCTCTGGTGTGTACTGACCTAGCCCACACTGGACACGCGTATTCTCCTGCTGAGAAACACAAAGCTAGTCCCGTAGTTCGCATAACCGTTGCGTTTCCTCCCCAGTTAGTGGAGGAGAGACGGCGCAGGTTATTACGGGAACTAACCTTTTGTTTTGTGTTTCTGCAGTGGGGTAATAGTAAGGGGAACAAGGGCAGACATTGTAAAGTCTTGCCTTAAAAATAACCCAATATGGAAGTTTGTGAATGTAGGGGGCACTGCACTGCAATCCAAACTCGACACTCACTAAGAACACTCTTTATTCACAGATACACTTACAGACAAATACTCAATTAAACAAGGAAAGATTTTAAGATAGGTAGTCCCGAAAAATCGCATAAATAGCGCGAGCCAATGTACACCCAGCGCCATCTACCGGTGCGTGGGAAAACTAAACTCCGCAACATACTCCCCCCGCAAAGGACGGCGTCCTTTCATACATCAGGCAATGGGCAGAGCTTAGTGACTGTCCTCGTGTGAACACCGGTTTGGGTACGGACGTCATACGTTCTGGTTATCTGTGTCTCTACCGGGATGTTTCGCTATTATTCGACCTAATAGCCATTTGCTAGGAGGGCAACGGGTATCTTTAATCAAAACCTAATCTCCGGGCGAAAACTCTTTCTGGAGTGAACGCCATTTGGGCCGTTGTTGAAGGCGGGTCAGATACTCCGTTTGCCACTTGCGCCAAAACATCTGTGTCATCTTTTGGATTTGTTGCCATCTGGTAAGTCGATGCAAGTTTATATCGGTAATGTCGCGTTCAGGATAAGTGATCAAAGGTTCTCCAATTAAGAAATGTGATTGGGTTAAAGGCTCTAAATCATTTGGGTCGCTGCTGAGCGGCGACAGAGGTCTCGAATTGAGGCAGGCCTCAATTTGAACTAGTAAGGTGCTCAACTCTTCAAACGTCAGTGTACTCTCGCCGATGGTTCGTTTAAGATGGTATTTGATGGATTTGACTCCAGCTTCCCACAATCCGCCGAAGTTAGGGGAACCAGGGGGTATATACTCCCAAACTGTGCCTTCCTTGTCGAGCAGACTAGATAATTCCTTAGGTATGCAGCTCTGGCCTTGATTCCACATCTCAATCAGTTCCTTGCTAGCAGCGACAAAGTTAGTCCCATGATCGCTCCACATCTCTTTGCATATACCTCGTCTTGATATCAGTCTTCGATAGGCAGCCAAGAATGCGTCTGATGTCATGTCGCTGACAAGTTCAATATGCAGCGCTTTCGTTACCATACATATGAAGATTGCGATATAGGTTTTGTGAGATTTGTTGCCTCGACCTTTACTCAATCTCGTGTTAATCAGGCCGGCAAAATCGACACCGGTTATAGAAAATGGTCTGGTTGTTGAACTCTGCATTCTGGCAAATCTCCCATCAATTGTGTTCTCGTGGTAGCTCTCATTCTAGCACATTTCATGCAGCTTCTTACAAATTGTTTCACAGTATTTCCAGCATCAAGGAGTCAATATCTCTGTCGAAGAAAATTTAACATCATCTGTGGACCACCATGTAGTGTTTTCTCATGAGCTTCTAACAATATAAGAGGTAACAGTAGATTGTGTCTTGACAAAATCATCGGATGCTTGCTCAAATACTCAATGTCAGCATGTTTAAGTCGTCCTCCTACTCGTATCGCGCCTTTTTCATCTATAAAAGGGGTGAGTGATGACAATCGACTTCCTTTCTTTAATGACCTTCCGTTGCTCAAGCATTCAATCTCCTCGGGAAATTCAAGTCTCTGAGTAAGTTTCATACAAACGGTAAGTGCTTCATCGCGTTCCTGTTGTGTCACGTATGCAGGTAAGGTATTTTTAATCTCTTTTTTAATTTTCAGGTGCAGCCATCTCCGGATCCAGGCTACAACGGTAAGTAGTTTCTTCAGGGTCGAGTATCAGGTCAATAAGATAAGTACTATATTATTGTCTACTTTGTTTGTGAAATCTACAGTGACCGCGGCACAAGTTTTAAATTGTCGTTTCTCAAGATCTGTATCTGGAATCTCAGACGAAGGTTAGTCTAGGTTTATTTTTTTTTTCAAAAATAATGGTCCATTCCACCAAAGTTCATTTTCTTTTAATGTTTTAGGTGCAACTCCACGGGAAGCAGGATCAGCAGCATTCTCTTTAGTTCCTACGTAACTCCAGGTAATATTATTGTTGTTGGTGATAGCGATTACTCTGTTTCTCACGTAAGTATTCCATCTTGCGGGGTCTCCTCTTATCCATGCAAGTACGATTTTTGAGTCGCTCCATGCGTAAGTATTCTTCGGATCGATTCTCAGGACTGTAGCAACATGGTGCAACAACTTGCTCAATAAGACGGCGGCACATAACTCCAGGCGAGGTAAGGTACCCCCCTGTGGGATCTCCACCTTGTCGTGGTGGGGGGGCTCAGTAACCGTGGCTTTGCCACCCACGGTGAAGCTAAGCGGGATCCCGGGAGGGGACGCTCCTCGTGGGCTAGCTGCAGGCCTGCGCAGGATGCGTCCAAGGGTGCGGGTGTGGGGGACGGTTTTAGCTGTCCCTCGCAGTCAGATGCGGTCGCGGGAGGAGAGACGTCTCGGTGTGTCGTTGCCGTGCGGCCTATCTCCCGCGACCAAACGGGGGCGCACCGTTGGATGGCGCTGCGGTGGGGCCGCAGAGGAAGAGGAGATGCGGTGTGTCGTTGCCGTCCTCCCTATCCTCTGCGGCCGGGTGGTGGCGGAGCCCAACACCTTGCTCCGCCGCCAAGGAGTTTGTGGCCCTCGGGCTATCCGCCGGGGTGCCGTGGTGAATGCTCACGCGACCCCATGGCACCCCCCACAATGGCGGAGTGGTGGAATGCGCTGTGGTTTTAGTGGGTATTACGGCCTTGCACACCAGCCGTTGAGTCCCACATACCCCCCTGCAGATGTGTGGGGGGCATGCGTAAAAGCATTTCCACAGCGAAAAAAAAAAAAAAAAAAAAAAAAGGCGAGGTAAGGTAACTTCTTTCACAGGTGCAACCTTGGTCTTTGCTTTCAGTAATGACATGATCACTCGACCATCGTCTGTTAACACTCTGATGTATGTCACTGCCGCGTATGCCTTTGTCGACGCGTCAGAGAATCCATGTAACTCGACGGTTTTAGTTTTGTTATCAGTACCGATCCATCTAGGAATAGTGTTCTCTTCTAGTTTAGAAATCTGTGACCGGAACTCAAGCCACCAATCTCGTTGCTCATCAGGTAGGTCTTCGTCCCATGAAATTCCTAGCATCCACAACTTTTGCATGAATATTTTAGCTTGGATGATGGTTGGTGCTAAGAACCCCATTGGATCAAAAAGTGAAGCGATAACTGACAGCACATTTCTCTTAGTGATCTTCTCATTTTCCAGATTGTTCACCTTGTTAGTGATTTGCAGATTGTCCTCGTTAACATTCCAGGAAAGTCCCAGAGTCTTTACGGTCTCTCTCTTGTTTAACTCAATGTTGTTGTTATAAATTCTCTTTTCAGGTTCAATCTCCCTCATGAAGCGTTCGCTGTTGGAACTCCATTTTTGTAGCTCAAAGCATCCTCTTCTCAGCAATAGTGTTAATTGTCTTTGTACTTCGATAGCTGTCTCTTCATTGTGACTTCCATATAAACAGTCGTCTACGTAAAAGTGGTGGTGTAGTGGTATCACATCTCGAGCTTGTTGGACGGTCTCATCGTGTTTCGCATCTTTAGCAATTTGTTTAAGAGTTTTAATAGCTAAATAAGGTGCACAAGCTGTGCCGAAGGTAACAGTCAGTAAGCAATATTCTTGAATATTTTCGTCAGGTAATTCGTCAGTATCTCCTCGTCGAACTAGTATTTGACGATACATCTTTATAATGTCTGCTACAAAACCTACTTTAAACGTTCTCCATCTCATGATAATGTCTCTGAACTCTTCTTGTAATGAAGGACCGATTAACAGTTCATCGTTTAAGGACACTCCGTTCTCACCCTTTTGCGATGCGTTGTACACAACTCTCACTTTTGTAGTTTGTTTATCGTCCCGCACCACTGCGTGGTGTGGTAGATAGACAGCTCTTTCATTTGACTCTTCTTTATTTATAGGCTCCATATGTTTTAGGTTTATGTATTCTCTCATAACAGCGTTGTATTCTTCTCGTAATTTCTCGTTCTCTGATAGGCGTTTCTCTAGTGTTTTAAGTCTCCTCAAAGCTATTTCTCGGGATTTAGTAGGTAAAATAGGTAAGTCTCTCTTGAATGGAAGTGCCACAATGTAACGACCAATTGGCTCTCTGCTCACGGTATTCTCATATATCCTCTCAGCTCTGACTTCGGATGGTGTAAGAATAGGTTCCTCATCGTTTTGTAAACTCTCAGTCTCCCAGAATTTTTGTAACATGCTATCTAAACTCAATGACATGTTTAGGTGTAGGCTCACAATTTCTCGCTCGTTAGGTTTGTTGGAAAATCCACCTGATATGATCCAACCGAACTCTGTTTGTTGGGCAAGGGGTGTACCCGGTTCTCCTCGAATCACTCCACTCATTAGGATCTCACTATAAACGTTCACTCCTAGTAGCATATCTATGGTACCAGGTTGATAATAGGTAGGATCGGCAAGGCTCAGATTTCTCAAGTGCTTCCAGGACTCATGGTTAACTCTCTTAGCTGGTAGGATATCCGTAACTTGCTTCACGACAAACGCAGTACATGGCATGGTAAAGGTGTTTATTCTCGAGTGTAATTGTGTCTCAATGGCGAACTTGATCTGCGCGGACATTTGGTCAACTCCGGTCACTTGCCCTTCCACTGGTTTGCGGTTTAATTGTAGTTTCTTAACTGTCGCTTCGCTGATGAAAGATTCCTGTGAGCAGGGATCGATCAACGCTCTCACAAGACGAAATCCTTGACCAGTCTCTAGGTTGATTAATGCTGTAGCGAGGAGGGCGTGTTGTCCTTGTGTCACGAGATGCGTTCGAATCGTGTTGAACCCCTCTTTACTCGTACTTGGTGTTGGATTGGTGATCTCCTCTGGTACTCGTGCGTTTGTGCTCGTTGGAGTATAGTCTGAAGATGTGTTGTGGCTCGTGCGCGTAAAATGAAGTATGGTGTGATGTCTCTTATTGCATTGTTTACAAGATTGGGTGCTCTTGCAATCTTTTACACTGTGTTTAGTTGACAAGCCGTTGAAGCATAGTCGAGATTTTTGAACCTGTTGAACTCGTTCTTGTACCTCAAGTTTCAGTAATTCTTCACATGAGGAGGTTGCATGGTTTCCATTGCATATGCCACACGTTCTTAGTTTGGTTGATTTCAATCCAGTCGCAAATGTTTTTGGTTTGTTAGGTAATCTCTCTCTCGACAAAGGAACTGGTCTAACCATTTCCAGTACTCTGAATCTCGTCTCTAAGAATTGAATGAAAGTTGAAAGTGATGGCATTGCATCTATGTCCGTCGTACCAAGTTCTTCTTCCCAATTTTTCTGTGATTCGTTTTTGTGTAATTATGTTCTTTTACAAACTTAAAAAATAAATTGTCTAAAATAAGAACAAAAAAATAAATTTGCAAAAATAAAATGATGCCCAAAATAAATATTCCACGCGGACGAAGTCGCGGGCACAGCTAGTTTGTAATGCCACTGTCGATTCTGATTTCTGTAACACAAGTGTTTTAAGCTACTGACCACGGAATCAGATCAATGTATGTGATGTTTTTGTTTATTTATTTATTTAATACAAATCCTTGTAATGAGAAATAATCCGGGGATTTATCAATAGGCAGTTGGACAATACTACTACGTTACAAAAAACTTTACAATATCACTATTACTGCGCGTTATAACATGGAGAAACCCTGCGGTGTAATTCTTAGTGAGAAGTAAATTTAACAAATGCGAGAGGGAAAAATCGTCTTTCAAATCCACGATTATTCCACCACCACGCCACTAAGTGCGCGTTCACATAACACAACGTCCGTTTTATTGGTACGTTAAAATTTGTATATTATTAGCGTATGTTGTTGTATGAGCGAGTTCACACCAAATACAGTACTGCGATGTACTGTGTGAATACTATCTCCAGTACATAGCGTCTGTTTTACAGGATCCTGTAAAAAGGGTGTTAGCTTTTACCATGCCCTGTCATAGCAGCTAAGGAACTGGCAAACCGACATCAACAATCCGGGAAAAATCAGGCTACGACTAATAAAAGCGTAGCACTGGCAACTTTCGCAGTTCTACTACGAATGGACCTACCTGTCGATTTCTTTTTTGTGATAACGTGTTACTCTGTGATTTGATTTTTATGACTATGGCTATATTTAGTTCAGACGCTTGACAGTTTGACTAACCAAAACTCCTCGCAAGAGAACGTCGTTTCCTTCCTCGTATGGTAAGTGAGGCAATTGAAATTCTTAGACCTCCTCATTTCAATGAAGAAAATGGTTGGGAAATTCCACCAGCCAGAGATCTGGTTTTAGCTACTCTAGCTTAACTCTAACTTTATTATTTACTAGCGGCCGCCCGCGACTTCGTCCGCGTGGATGTTAGTTTTTTGCGACCGGGCTTCATACAAATTCGCAACCCCTATTTTATCCCTTTGGGGGCAGAATGTATCAATATGTAATATTATTTCTATCCTTCTTTACCTTCCAAGTAATGTTGAGTCAAATAAAAAAAAGTCCCATTAAAATCGGTTTAGTAGATTCTGAGATTCAATTTCCTGCCTGCCCCCTAAGTTCATCGGCGTGATTATTTATATCCCAGTTTACTCTCCAGGTGATACTGAGTCAAATAAAAAAAGTCCCGTCAAAATCGGTCCAGTAGATTCTGAGATTAGCCCGGACAAACAGACAGACAGACAGACAGACAGACAGACAGACAGACAAAAATTTTAAAAATTGTTGTTTTGGCTTCTATTACGGTAATTAAGACCCCCTGTAACAATTTTGCATAAAATTCTTCAATGTACAGAAATCGATCTTTTACAGTCTTATTATATGTATAGATTATACTCCGCACTGCAAGAACTCAAGATACTGTTACGAACGTTATTTTTGAGTGTTAGTAGTATATGTATATTTTTTTGTAAACTAACTAAGTCTACCCGTGACCTCCGATACTGTAAAGGGTCTGAAACGTCAAATTATAATAATAATAAATTTAAACAAATCGCGAAATAATACGGAAAAAGTGTATCATTTCAATGTCTAGTATTCGCGTTAAAGACAACAGTTATGTTAGTTGTTTACGCAATGCAACCTAATGCGATTATGTCATTGATTTTAATAAACCAAGTTATGCCTATTATTAATTTATTTTAAAATAACAGGGTCTTGAAGTAACCAACACTAACAAGGAAAAGTTCTTCTGCAATCTGACTTGCTCGAGTTTTAATGGGCAATGGTAAGTTATGAAGCTATTGTAGAGGCGAGTTCGCCATTTTACATTAACCAAATAATTATAAATAGATATCTTGAATGAAAATCTTACTTTAACTTTCAGACTTACGAAACCAATTTAAAGCATTATTGTTTTATTCTTTTGTAATGCAGACTTATTGAAACTTTGCACCTGTTTGTAACAATAATATTATGTATTAGAATTTGTTGGCATAACAATGGCCAGTCAGTGTTATCATGGTATAAAGAAATGATAATATATCAAATATTTTTAGCTGGCTTTGTCATAAGGCCAGAAGTGTCTTCAAACGTCTAAACTAAACCTTGTAATAAGCGATACCTTCCATAACCATTTAATAAAAGTAAGAAATAGGTCAGTAAATAAATAATAGTTTAAAAAAACTATAAAACACGCTTTTATTGCTAACTAAAAAAGAGAAAATAATTTCTGAGTACACGGAATTTATATTACAGTAGAGTAAAAAGCGTGGGGTGCACTTTATGAGGTTTTCATACTTCTCTTTTTATAGTTGCCAATAACAGGATGATTTTCACATACTACTACGAGTATACTAAGCACCCCACGCTTTTTACTCTTCTGTAATATAAATTCCGTGTACTCAGAAATTATCTTCTCTTTTTTAGTTAGCAATAAAAGCGTGTTTTTTAGTTTTTTAAACTATTATTTATTTTTATTTTTTTGCTTAATAAGGATAATGGAAAACTCTTATCAAATTATTGCATTGTCATCGGTAGGTACTTGATACATGTGCAAAGTTTCAAATTAATCCGATTTCTGGAAGTTGGTGAAAATTGAGCACAAAAATTCCGTTACATACATTCATACATACATATACCCCGATCTAATAAAAGCGTGTTAAAAAGGTTTTAGATTAAACAGTTCAAGCCATATTATATCTTTATATTAATAGTTCCTTACCATCAATCATTTTTAGTTTTTCTTCAAAAGAACTCTGAAGTGTTGAACGAAAAACGTTGTTTAAGTAATATACAACCAACTTGAAACGCATGTCTCGTTAAGGTTACGTCAATTGAGTTGTCGTTCACTTTGAATTGACCGTCGTAAAATTTAATACTTACGTAACAAGCGTTCAGAATTGCGAGCTTTTTATTTATTTATTTAAGCTCTATTGAACGACACACCTATTTAACACCGAATTAACCCTATCAACTCAAGTAAAATATCTGGGCATCACTCTCGATAGCAAGTTGAACTGGGGAATTCACATTGACAACAAAATTAAAAAGGCCTGTATAGCATTCTATCAGTGTAAAAGACTCCTTGGCAGAAAATGGGGTCTTAATCCAAAAATCACACTTTGGCTATACACATCAGTTATCAGACCCTCCTTAACCTACGGATCAGTTGTGTGGTGGCCCAGAACGCAACTGTCCACTATCAAATCCAAACTACAAAGCTTGCAGCGCCTAGCGAGCGTAGCAGCTACAGGATGTATGAGAACCACTCCATCAGCCGCCCTAGAGTTCCTATTGAACCTTAGACCTCTTCATCTGGTCATACAGGAAGAAGCAAAGGCAGCTGCCTTAAGACTAAGAGCAAATGGGCTATGGAAACAAAACACTATGACAACGCACTCCAAAATCATGGAGGACATCACGAAGGAAAGACCCCTTCTAGATGCACCCATGGACAGGATACCATGCCACTACATCTTTGATCGAGAATACATTATCCAACTTACCGAAGAACGGAAAGACAACTCTGGCGTCAAAGAAGTTAGGATATACACAGACGGCTCCAAAACCTCACAAGGAACTGGAGCCGGAGTATTCTCATACGACTTAAACATCAACATATCAACCACCCTGGACAAACTAAACACAATATTCCAAGCAGAATGTATCGGAATTATCAGAGCAGCACAAGCGGTTGCAGCCAGAGACGTCGGAGACCTCAACATCAAAATTGTCTCGGACAGTGCATCCGTACTTCAAGCTCTACAAAACAACACCATAACCTCTGCCCTCATATTGGAATGCCACAACGCACTCCAACACATTGCAAGGAAAAATAAGATAACCTTGCAGTGGATCAAGGGACACAGCAACTCTCTCGGCAACGACGCAGCCGATGAACTCGCGAAAAAGGGATCCGCGACAACAGTGTTTGGCCCAGAACCGCTACTACCTATACCGCAGGCCCAAATAAGAATATGGCTGCGAGAAGACACCGCAAAAAACCATCTGCTAGAATGGACGAACAGTGAAGGCTGCAGGCAAACTAAAAATGCAATTCAGATGCCATCTAAAAAGCTTGCCCGCAACCTCGCCAAACTAACGCGCGACAATCTACGCAGAGTTATAGGGATAATAACAGGCCATTGTCTCCTAAACAAGCACCTATTCAACATAGGTGTAACAAACAGCCCTCGATGCAGAGGATGCCTCGAGGAAGAGGAAACGCCACAGCATGTACTCATGGAGTGCACAAGCGTGGAAAAACAGCGAGCAGACATTCTAAAAAACCCAACATCATTCCCGGAAATCTTTAGTGGCCTAGGCAGGCTGCTAGCCTTCTGGGAAGACTTGGGCTGGTTGGAATAAAGGCAAACACGCACAATGGCCCAATCGTGACGCTAAGTGCGGAAAAAGCCCTGCAAAACTAACTAACTAACTAACTACGACACACCTATGTACAAAACTTGGACTTAACGTCGTAGGGAATTATCTACCAGTCATACCTTTGGGCTAAGCAGAAATGATTAGTGGGCGGTACGACAAAGTAAACAAGAGAGAAAACATACAAACATAAGTGATACCAATAATACTATGACACGTGAGAATAAATATAAAATATACAATATATTTTGTTAAAGAATACATATTTATTAATACACTTAATATGTATATTCTAAATAAATCAATAAATATGATGAACTGTTAATGAAAGATCTATAATGACGGTTGCGGTTTTTTGTAGTAGGTTTGTTTGATTCTCGCTTAAAATACCAGTATTCCCAATAGTGAACGAGAAATATGCGGTTCCTCTACATTGCTCTAAATAGCTACTCAACATCAAGAAACGACTGAAAATTGCATGAAACGGAGCTCTCGCTGCACTCTAAGTATGACAAGTGCCCAAATATTGTACAAAACTGTATTCCGTACATTACTTGCACATTAGACTGCACTTTTTTGTTGCAAAATTGACCTTGTCCCGTCTGTATAAGATTCTATCTTATGCACTCAGTGTTCACTTTGATGTGATGTCGACCGAAACCACATCGACACTTTTAAAGCATTTGATTTTAAACTTTATTCGCAACGATTCATAGTTCAATGTAACATTTCAGGCATCGATTTCAGTAGCTGCGATTCCAGCAGTGAAAATGACAGTTCACACTTCCTGTATTTCACTTCCACTAGTGTTATGCACGGGTATCGAATGTCAAGAAAATAAATATCAAAACCCTTTTTGTTTTTCAGGTGGAAATTCCGTGTTCGTAACATGACGCAATAGAACCAGCAGTTATCTTGAGATTCTAAAAGCAGAGTCCAAGGACTAGCTTAAGGATTTCTTCCCCGCACTAATGGCAGATAGGAACTTTTTCAATAAATACAATAGAACTACATCAAATACCGTAGAATGACACGCCATCATCATCATCTCATCAGCCTATATACGTCCCACTGCTAGGTAAAGGCGTCACCTCAACTATGAGGTGGTAAGAGCCATACTCAGGGCTCAGTGCGGATTGGTGGGTGTGTGTAAGGAAAGTGATCAACCTTACTGTCAGATGAATGACACGTAGAAGAATTTAAAAATATAGTTACAGACTCCGTAACTTCCGTATTAAGTTTGGGCGGTTAAACTGATTGACTACTTAAACGATGAAACTTTTTTTAGACGTGTGCAAAAAAAATGTATCGACTATTTTCAATCAGGTAAGGTTCTTATTTACCAATAATCGGAGGAATATTCTACCCTGGAAATTCCTGTGATTAATGAATAAAAGATCTGTTTATGAACCGATTTATTGTGTATTCTGAACTTTTATATGTGTTTACGGATGTAAGCACGGAATTCCCCGGACTTCATAAATATTCTGAGCAGATGATTTCTGAGAAGGAGGAAGGCAGGATGCACACTGGTGAGTGTAATTCAAACTGTGTTTTAAAAACTTCTTAGATGATGACGAAACATATAAATGGCACACCTGAGGCAAACTGGAACGTCACACGCGACTATCATCCATTGAGGCACGGCGAATGATTATCAAAGGTGCTTGTGACGCAGTGGTTGCAGCGCTTTGGTAGTGATACCTAAAGTTAAGCAACCTAAGGAGCGGTTATGTTTGGGATGAGTGACCATTCTGGTCATCCAAGTGACTTCTATTTACAAGCATCTCCGTGCTTCGGAAAGCACGTTAAGCTGTTGGTCCCGGTTAATATCGATAGATATTAGTCGTTAAGCCTGGTCAGAAGCCTTCAGGCGGCTTAATAACATCTGATAGTAAGATTGATCACTTACCTTACAAACACCCCCCCACCAATCTGCACTGAGCCCGCTTGGTGGAGTATCGCTCGGACCACCTAATAGTTGAGGTGAGGCCTATGCCCAGCAGTGGGACGTATATAGGCCGATGAGAATGATTATCACGCTGTTGCAAGAGTGCCCAAGCGGTTAAATGTTTACCTATGCAAGTATGGAGTGTTACTAGCAAATCATTCGCGTCCAATTGCATATGAAAATTACGACCTAATTTAGTTTTTTTTTTCTGTACTCTATGTCTCAACACAAGCATTAAAAAAAAACAGCCAAAAAATAGGACTTTATTAACTTTAACGATACCAAATTGGCTTTGAGACAAATAACAAGTCGAAAATGACCTTAACGACGAACGAGATTGCTTCCAAACGGTTTTTTGTGCACGCGTCCCTACCTATAGCCAATTAAAATGGCCGACTAAGGACACTTAATGATGTTATTTTGTTCACTGGATAAATTAGTGAGCTCTAAGAACTTATAAAGGAGGCATAAGACTTGCCCAGTTTATAAGTATGTGATCTTGCAAATTTGTATATACCGTTCAATTCCAGCTTTTAGCAGATCAGCGTCTTATTTTTTTTATTATAACTTTCTTTAAAATTTGTTGTGTACCTAACAAGTTTTATATTTATATGCTCAAAAGCCTATCTTCAGCAATCCTGACATACCGAGTCCTGTTTGTTTGTTAGCAATCATTGTACTTTCACAATTCTATTATTTCTTATAAAGTTGAGTTAAATAGGAAATGTTTAAAAAATATTTTTTACAGTTCACGAACAAATATGTACGCATTAGTCGCTTGCCTTATTATTTTACTAAGGTTTTAGTTGAGTACATTCACGTGAATTCGGTAAATAAATAAACCAACAAGAAAAAGGTAATTAATTTATACTCTATGTTCTTTATAGTTACTTCTTGTTTCTGTTGGTGTTGCCAAGAATCAAATCATTAATATAATAAACAAGATACAACATTCTCATCATCAATTTACATATTTATTCGCTACAAATAAGGTTTTCGTTAACATTGTATGTTAATTTTCCGTAGGTATTATTAAGGTTGTAAGTAGTTATAGACTTTGAAACGACCTTGTACGTAACTTCACTACAAATAAACTGTATTAGACACACAAAATAATTAAACTAATCCTGTTTTTAATTTATTTCGGCTGCAGCATTGTTGTTTCAATGTAATTTTTTTCATTTTCATAATTTATTGAATAACCAAATATAAATATATAAATAGCACTTAACTTAAATTTCTAGCTATACGAAACGAAATAGCGTAGGTATTCATTGCATTTCTTATGAAGAAACACGTAACCGAATTGCACTCACCCCGTTTGAATGTCCGACTTCATTTTTTATTCCAGTTACCACAGCAAAATCCACTTTATTTCGTTAGCAGAAAAACACGATATTCTTAAGCACTTTGAACATTTTCTGTACACTAATTTGCACTGCCGACGAATTGAAGCAAGGAGCGTCGGATATCTTCTGAACGCGCAATCGTAAAACTAGATTTTCATTATAAGGCGTGGGGTGACCATGACTTGTGACCTAACGTAGATTATCGGACCTTACTTGGTATATTTTTAACTTCATAAAACCGACCAGGCTTATCAAAAAAAAATCTCAAGAGTAGGTAGAGGACGATTGATTTGGCAGAAATGGTATCCGTCAGGGCAAGTGCTGCTTTTAGCCGCCGCAACTCGAGACTATCAGTGCGTTTACCAATTATCGCGGCCAAATCAATGCAATTGCTTGTCGCGGTAACAAGAGTGCCAAGCGCCTCAAAAGTTATTCCGGTCTGATCCCAAAAACTGATCCACTGACCATTTTACCACCCGACCTCGTAGCCTCGGAGGGGAACTGCAGACAGCTGCGGGAGTTCGCATACGGCTGGCACAGGAGAAGGAATGGCACCGAGGAGATTCCACCCCCGAGAAAGGGGGGGGGGGGGGGAGTGACACAAGGGACAAGGACCAGAGTTGTAAATTTGTAGAGTCAAGAACTGCACGCGTTGGAGTGCAGCACTGCCTAGCAGACGCAAATTCCGCGTGCATCTCTCACGTTTCGACCTTAATAACCGCGGGGTTGTAATGGCCGTGGGAGGTTGATGGGATTGACCATTTTACCATTTCTAGATGCGGTGAGTGGTGCGGTAGAGAGTATCATGCGCCTCAAAAGTTATCCTGGTCCGATCACAAAAACATTATTTTAATACCAAATTCCAGTCTAATCCAATAGTATACGTTTTATTATTTCGATACGATCCCCTTCCATATTAATAGAATGAAATAAATTATAATTTCCCATATAAATTCGTTCATCAGACCGGAATAACTCGTGCCTTTATTAAAATAATATAGGCACTACTCGTGCCTAAATAAATAAAAGTTCATGCTATGAAATCAAAAGTTCACTGAAATTAGAAACGGCGCTCATTTTTTAAGCGGCGCCTATTGAATGACGGCTTCGCTAAAGGTACTGGATTATTTGTACCCACGCAGCAACAACGAAACTCATTAATAAAAGTACGGAAACGACGCGGTTTTATTAATTTATACAAAAACAAAATATTGAATTTTCGTAGAATTTAAATAAACTTTGTGAATAGATAAATTCCTTAGAATTGTAGGGGTATTGAGTCAGATACAAATTTTTAGTTTACACAGTAGATCTTAGAGGATGCCGTTTACATACATATCTTGAAATCTATTGATTACATTCCTACTAAATAAATATGGATGGATACTGTAACTTTTCCTCTACCAAATCAAGTAAAAATAATACCCTAACTATGGGTAATTATTTTACAACCAATTATTTTCTGAAAGAAGTGCGGTGTTACAACTTACCTCGTGCTTGGGGCAAGTTGTAACGTCCACCGAGGCAAGTAGTAACGACCAAAAAAACTACAATAATACCTCTAATCTTTTATTTTTTGTTTATTTTTAAGAAAATTAACATCTTTTTAAAGTAAGTTTTTTTGTAATTCTTATCAAAAATCAACTCAAATACACATTTTTCAATAATCACCACTTAAAAATTAAAAATTAACAGTTTTATTTAGTTAAACACTACTTATTATCATCATGGCACATTTCAATCACAGTCAGTAATCAAGTTATTTACTTCTAAGGTATGCTTTGAACGTATCTCTTCTTAATAGCTATCTAACAAAGTATCATACTAATGTAGCAATCAACATTTGGTGGATTTCATTATAATTAAATTCCGTCTTCATTTGAGCTACAATTAATCCAAATAAAAGACATAATGTCTCCTTTAACACATACTATATGTGACCATAAACACAAATAAATCACTCTATCCAATCTTCTTTCTTTGTATCTGTGTAAGCTTCACCACATACCAGACAATACCACTCTTCTGCTTTTGATTATGAATCTGAACATAAGATCTTTTTATTTTAGCTCTCCCCACTCCAGTTTTAGTATTGGTTGATTTTTATACCTCTGACTATATATTATTATGCTCTGACTTTCTTTTATATACTCTCATTCTCAAACAGAGGAAAAAAGTAGGTATCTACATCATAACTTGGGGCATGTTGTAACACGTTACAACAATCCCCGGGATTTTGTTACAACTAACCCCACGGTATGATTTTTAACATTTATCAAGATAACTATTGAAATAATTTAGCAATCATAAAAACTGTTGCATATTATCAGAGATAGATAAATTTGAATGGAAATAAGATGGAGAAAATTTAAAATTAGTCGATATTGAAAATGCAAACCAAAATTTTTAACACAGTGCAATTTTATATTACCTGGCAGAATTGAAGCGCGCACACACTGTTGCTCACTGCGCCGGCCAGCGGAACAGTGGCTATGAAAACATGATGCGGCGCGGTTTATAGGTTAAATCGAGTCAAAGAAATACGTTAATAACGTTTAAGATCCTGGTGTAAAGAGCCTGTTACTACTTACCCCTGTTACTACTTACCCCTGTTACAATAAGCCCCGCGCTCCCTATATGTAATGCGAAAGGGCCTGACGTTATTTTAATGTGTGTTATTATAAGAAACACCACCAACTTTGCAAGTTTTATAAATTTATCACGCCAAAAACACCAGGTTTGAATTCTCACTAAAGGAAGCCTGAAAAAGGTACGTTTAAGTTTCAAATAACCACGCACGGCACCATAAATTATCTACTAAGCAATGTGCAATCTGTTCAAATTTGTGCTTTATTGACGTGACAACGTCTTATAAATTGGTTTGCCGGGTGACACCTCAAGAAACTGCGTTACGACGCTCCGCTCACGTTCTGCGCTCACAATGAGAGTGAGTGAGAGGCACGCGTCCCTTCGACTCGGGCATGGTTAGCCCGCCTAAGAGCGAGTGAGACAGACATAAAAAGTGAAAGGCACGCGTTCCTTCCACTCGAGCACAGTTAACCAGCCTAAGAGCGAGAGAGACAGAGCGAGAGAGATAGGCATACACACCGGTTCATGTTATACGAATGAATATTCACATTAAAATTATTTTACCACTCAAAGTCGTTGTCACGTAAAACTTTCGCCCGTATAGGTACCGACTTTACAGGCAACCAATTTTTTTTGCTAACAACTTTATCATCAGTCATGAGTATCTTGCATGTTCGTATTACTGAAAAGTGACCCTGAGTTAGTTGACTGGCAGAAAATGCTTTTATCATTAAGTTAACCCATTGTACATATCTTGCTCAGTAAAGTTTTGAATAAATAAATAATTCAGTTTTATGCAACAAAATGGAACAATAGTAAAACCATAAGTGTTAGTTCTACGCTACTCAGCGTGCTGATAAACTCATATCAAGATAAACAACGATATCATTGTCTTCTTGGCATATAAATAGTCTTATCAATAAATATGATGCGTATTGATATTTTAAGAGAAAAACCTATATGAGGCTATCGGCCAGCCCTACCTTCGCATGTTTTATCAAATTAATAGAAAAATAAAATTTACATATTTAATCTCTTTTTATCTACGGACATATCATTAGTGCTCTAAAATGCGTTCAGAAACCGTAGGAAATGACCAGCATTACTACAACCAATTTTACTATGAGAACTTTCTTATCTGTGGCAGTAGGTAAAATCTGTACTGTAATGTTATTATAACAGTATCAATTTCTGTAAGGTTATGACTTTAAATTTGGAACAGCTGTCAAAACTAAAGTAGGTCTCTATTCTAGTATCCATTGATATTAAAGCAGTTATCGATATGAAACGTCAAATTCAGTATGTTTTTTAATCCAAATCGCACGACATATGATCACGAGTGACATGAGGATAGGGACTTCATTCGTTTGTCTATGATATAAAAAAAAATCGTCGTGACGGAGGATTGAATTACCCGCCATTACTGTTGTCATTCATTTGTTTGTTTGTTTTTCGCTGTGACGAAAATATTGTGAAAAGTTAAAATATGATATGTGTGTAGATAAAGTAGTGTATGCAACTGTACATAATTAGGCCTTAAAAAACTCGTGTGATGCTATTATGAAACTCGCTGACGCTCGTTTCATAAAACCACACTCGTGTTTTAAGGCCCCTCATTATGTATCAGTTGCATAAACTACTATTATGTTATTATTAGATACACCAAAAGGATTTATAATTTAAGTTTAAGAAACTAGATACCTCTTGAAAATTTGACCCATTCATACAAATCGACAACTTAAAATTGAAGTTTGCGCTTGATACTACTCGAAACGCTTATAACTATGTTGCATTTCCTTCCAAATAAAGTTTTGTCTTTGTATTAACAAAAAAAACATGAATGTACACAAACAAGTCCCGCAAGCGTGGACACCCTATCGCGACAGGTAACTAACTACCAGATAACTGAGCGGCATAACCATGTGAGTAAAAAAAGAACAGACACCAAGTTTCATTCAACCGTGCTCTAGATCAGTGTTTCCCAAACATTGCTCTGCATGTCCCTGCAATTTGCACACTAATGCATAAATTGAATGATATGTTAAATATTTCAATTTCATGATTTAATTTAATAATTTAATTTAACAAATTTGCTACGTAGACCCTAGAACGGTACATCGTCGAGCGTCTAGAGTCAATAGGCTGTTCCTTGTCAAACCTACCAGAACTTATGCTGGGGTTAGATCTCTCATGCGTATGCTAGTAGATATTTATAACAAAAACTTTAATGATATTGACATATTTGTAGAAGCGGCACATAATTTTAAGCGATTGGTTAACAATAGTCTGTAAGTACAATTATTAATAAGTACAATTATTAGCTGACCTACTTTATTTCTCACCTTTTGACGTGACAACGTCTTATAAATTGGTTTGCCGGGTGACACTTCAAGAAACTGCGTTACGCTGCTCCGCTCACGTTCCGCGCTCACAATGAGAGCGAGTGAGAGGCACGCGTCCCTTCGACTCGGGCATGGTTAGCCCGCCTAAGAGCGAGTGAGACAGACATAAAAAGTGAAAGGCACGCGTCCCTTCCACTCGAGCACAGTTAACCCGCCTAAGAGCGAGAGAGACAGAGCGAGAGAGAGAGAGTGAGAGAGATAGGCATACACACCGGTTCATGTTATACGAATGAATATTCACATTAAAATTATTTTACCACTCAAAGTCGTTGTCACGTAAAACTTTCGCCCGTATACCGACTTTACAGGCAACCAATTTTTTATCATTATTTTCGTCTCTTAGAGTAAGTAATTTGTTCCGAAAATTGTCACGTAGCAATACCTAGCGAACTTTAGTAAATACTTTTGCCCAATCTGTGAATAACGTAGTGGGTTATACGTTAAATAATTAAATATATACTCACCTTTGTCTGTACCCAACATATAATGTATAACTGTTTGTTATTCCTTGAATAAATAAAATAAAAATAAAATAAAACTTAAATTTGTAACTAAGTTGCTGTGCCCTAGCCGGGCGTCACTGTACTAGTTTACTCATGAGACTGTAACACCTTACCTACTGTAACGTGTGATTTGCAATAAATAAGATTATGATTATAATGGTGATCATGACAGGTAACCTAATGATTTTTAGTTCAACCTAATTTCATATTGGTTTTTAAGGGTTGTAAAATGCGGTTTATTTAAGAAAATTATACCTTTCATATGCATTGCAACTATATATACTCGTATGATAAGGTGGTAATAATGTTGCAACCCGGTAATTTTATTTTTTGGGCTGGTAATAAATATAAATAAAAATAAAACTTATATTTCGGACAACATAAATCCATTTGGGTATTTGTACATGGATCAAAAAGCTTATAATTAGTATTAGTACTTAATAACTAAAAGTGAGCGAGTTACATTACATAAATGCTAATGTAATGCTAATGCGTAATGTCGCGACCGCGCAAATGGGAAACGTTGCTCCTTAGATCAAACCAATAATAGGCAGATACTGTATGAGCTAGTCGCGCGTGGTCCTACTTAACCGAATCCAATGGACCTGCTCCGCTTCTAGTCTTCGTCAGTACTGTACTGCGAGTTGTTTACGCATGCGTACTTGTGTGCGAGCGGCCCATTTTTTTTTAATTTGCTCTTGACCCAACTAAGCCCACGAGGCAAAGACTGAGTCTACAATGGAGCGAGCTCACCTAGAAGATGCCTGTTCACTCTAGCTTTTAAAATTCCTAGGTTGTAACTGCAGGGAAACACTGACGCAGGTAGTGAGTTCCTCTCTTTTGCAGTGCGCATCAGGAGTGTAGATGAGTTGAGGTTGACGATTGTACGGACATACCGTATCTTTCTTTGTTTGGTTTGATCTGAGCGCTACCCTAGAATACTTTACCTCTACTATAAACGCTGACTTGGGGGCCCTACTACATACTATAATTTTTCTGAGTTTCTAAGGCCTTAACATGAGAACGAATAAGTATTTTATAACAATTATTTATATTATGATACTCGGTTCTCTGATGATCATATTCTGAAAATCAGTGCAGTGTGAATAGTTTCCACAAAAACCACTACTAGTTTGAAAAAAATGTACCTAAAGGATAAACAAAACCTACAATACTTATAAAGTGACACGTTTATCAGTCAAACTACTTTATTCATAGCTAAAAATAAACAGTGGTGGCTTAACTATACTGTTATTAAATAAGTATCTCTATAAAACGTTCTTTACCTACGTACATATGTCATCATTGCAATATTGACGTTACACCTTGTAAGATAAGTGCTTAATTCATTAATTTATAGTGCTTAGTCATTCATTTAACAGTTGAAACTGAAACGTTTTTTTTTGTTTTTAGCCTATATCTACCTACATCCCACTGCTGGGCACAGGCCTCATTTCAACTATTATGAGGTGGTACGAGACACGATACGATACTCCACCACGGTAGAGGGGTAATTGTAGAGAGAGTGACCAACCTTACTGTTAGGTATCAAGATGCCCTAGAACCTCTGACTAAGCTTAATGACTAATAACTATCGATATTAACCGGAACCAACGTAATAGTGATGATCTGTAGTGTGTCGGGCTTGTATTTAATTGTAGTCCCATCCACCTAAGGAGTTCAGAGACGCGACGTCAACTGATTTGATAACTGGAGATTCAATTAAACATAGTTAAGCATAGTTATAAGCCAAGCGAAATAAAAAAAACTTGGTGACTGACGATGACAAACTGTATTAATGATTTGAGCGGCATGATTTTGAGTAAGCGACAAATCAACTCAACTTACGACGATTTTGACTTTACAAAAAGCGGTTTATGCTTAACTCTTTTCAGAAACTAAATACTATACTAACTGAGCGACTAAAATACTAAGTGCGTGACTTGAAATACGGTTGGTTAATAAGTATGATTTTTTTATTTTGTTTATTGGCCCTTTATTTTAAATTTTTATTGTCTGATGGTATGTGATTATATAGTTATTTCATATGCTTTTACTATTTGAAATGAATAAAGCTCATAATATTTTGCTCAATATAGTATTTTTCAAAGAAGCTTTTGTATTAAAATACTCCACTTCAGATAAAATGCCGCTCAGTATAAATAAAATATTTCAAACATCACATGTCAAATATTTAAAAAAAAATTCAGGACGCAATGTCATCACTGAATTTGATATTAGGTCGCTCAAATGTAGCTGCTCATTTTGTAATTCCGCTTATCAATCGTAACAAAATCTTAATTGGATCATCAGTTTTTGACAGTTCTAGTATGGACGAAATGTCAAAAAGAGGCGATTCAATTATGATTTTGTGCAGAGTAAAACTCGTCAGTAGTCGTCAGTAGTCGATGGCAGTAAAACTTAATAACAATTGAGAATTGTGTACATCATTTCCAGTCGCTAGATTTTGTCACATAGAGAGCGTGACGCATTCTTTGTATGTTTTGTCTGTGAAATGAACAATGCAGAGCTGTTTCTTAACGGGTTTTAGGCCATCACGCAATTTGTCTGTGTGACAAAGCCTTAAACCTGATAGCATTTGAATGCGAAATAAACTTTCTTTGATATCCTTAAACCAATAACAAATTTAATAGGAGATTTGAAGTGCGCAATAAACTGTGCCATTTGTCATTGGTTTGAGCATCGCCTAGGCATAAAATGAGGCAGTTAGACAAATCGTCAAATTTTACTTCTTATCTTTATATTAATAAAACACTCCTTGAGCGACAATTTGTCAAATCTTCAACAAATAAATCCACTATCTCGGTCACACAGCATCCAATTAAGAGGCGTATTACATGATTGCGCAGGAGATATTATAGGAAAAGTGCACAAGTGTGAGCGCAATACACAGGTGCACTCACTGTACCATCACTCAAAGTTCGGTGAGACGACAATCTGATATGACCGGAGAGAGATCAGGCGCAGGACTAACGGCTTAACGTGCTTTCTGAGACACGGGGGTGTAACACCGCCAACATCCCGACTCCGAGCTGTTTTTAAGAAATTAATGACAGAAAATCTCAGAAAAACAATTTGGCTCGACCTGGGGTTTGAACCCAGGACCTCTCGGATGTAAGGCAGAAACTTTGCCACTACACCAACGAGGCAGTCAAACTACACACATATTTAATAATCCACTGCGTAAAAATATTGTCAATGTACAGAATGATGTGCCAAAAGTGAAATTCAGTTTTTTCATCGTTCTGCCTACAACATGGCGGCCTCAGACGTATTTAAACTTTAAATAGGTACTTTAAATTTTAAAGTTTACTTTATACTTTACATTCAAAGCATAATGGGGCAGTCGATTCGGTGTAGCATTATTCTGCGGTTTGACAAGATGAGACAAAAGTTTCTGGCGCAACTACTGAAGTTTGTTTATTACTTAGTAAGAAGAAGGCTCACTTGATTAAAGAATGAATAACTACTCGACTCTATTTTCATGTAAAAGGCAAATGAAAAATCAAAAATTATAAAAGATCTTTATTTAAGAACATGTAATAAAGTGGTGAACACACACATTACAAAATATAATTTAAAAGTTCTTAATCATGAATCTGTCACTGGTTTTATGTTTATTCAAGTTTCGTTTGCGCTTGAGTGATTTTGATAAATATTAATGATAATGATGGCAACCTGTTTGTTGGGTGAGCCAAAATGAAATGTTGTTTATTTTGATTACCATTACCGAACCTCAGTTGATCTACACACTTGATTGCGTCTGGTGAAGCTTAAATAATCATAATAAGTCTTACAATCAGCCCTTCGAAATTAATAAGGCAACTAAAAACTTCCAATGCAATAGAAGGAATTTCAGATGTAACGGTTTTAAAGTAAAAAAAATGAACTAATTAACTTTAACTCAAATCCATACAGTTTTCGAAAAATTCAAAAATGACACTTATTAAAATAGGTTTCAATCGCTGTTTATGTAATACTTACGTATTATATACATTATACATTTCTGTCTTCATGAATTGGAATGATATTTTCTAACCATATTTTTGCCAATTTTCATTTCAGTCTGACTTATTTTGTAATATACAAAACTATAATAGAGATAGCAAACTGAAACCATTACATTCGTTAGGTGAAAGAAACTAATAATAACATTACTACAAACGATACATAAAAAATGTGTGCCTTTAAGTGAGTAAATCAATCCGTCAACGTATCTCCAAATAAATCCATATCGTATTTCTTGTTCCTTTATATTAAATACGTACAAATATTTACATTATAATGTACGCTTTGTTTTTCTTTCTCATAATAAGTTATTGTTACATGTAACAACAGCTATCCGCTTGTTAGAGAGACGATTTGCCGTCGGCTCTTGGCACGGTCTTAAGCCGAGTCTAATTTCAGCCGTCATTCAGTTAGGTATAGGGAGCTGAGGTTTGTTAATGACACCAGCTCGTGAAGAAGCTTAGCCGGAGCCGGCCTGAATCCGGCCCGGGTCTGAACCGTGTCGTTAAGGCGATTATCATACATCACTGCGCTCCGTCGCGGTCCGCGGGGCGACAGATTTATTTTTTTATGTAAAAGCACCCGCCTGAAAAACATACGCCCCGCAACATAAAATGAAAATGTTGTGTACAGCTCTAATCGAGATGCAAATTGAACGTGATATTCTATACCAGTGTAGCCTAGATTAAGTCTTGATTTGTATTTTGTTGCTGTACCTTAATAAATAAATATAAACATACTTTATATAAATAAATATAAATACGTCACTAGGCAGTGCCGTTTGTACTGAAGACTTCTGTTTGACAGAATCCGCATCGGAGCGCAGTGCTGTGTGATAATCACATAACAAGCGGCCTACAAATAATATAAATGTAATTTGGATTACAAAAAAATAATTTTGGAATTCTTCATCACGTTTGGACGTTATTGGTTGATTCATTATTGGTAGCGAATCAATCATTTGAACACAGTCAATCCTAAACAGCCCACATATATTCACACGTCACTCTAAACTTTAGAGTGACAACTTTAGACTTTAGAGTCTAAAGTCTTCTTTAACTATAAAATCTATGAAGCTCGTTGCACGTCCACTTACAATCTAAAAAGTTCATTGTATTTTAACCTCAACCTGCATAAAGGCTTTTGTGTCACGAAAACGCTGCAAAAATGTCGTTGTAATTTTCAGACTGCACGATTTCAACTTACAAAATATTAAGAGAATAAAAATTAAAATCAAAATCAGGGCTCTTGACTTAGCTGCAAGTCACTTTATCCAGCTTAGAACGGATGAGAATGGAATAATCGTAGGTATTTGAAGCACCCGAAATACTCAAAAGCTTTTTACCAAATAACTTAGGAGTAAGTAATTTAGTACCCCAAGAAGGAGTTTTTGCCTCTTCTGATTTTTGAGGGCAGAGGATTTAATATCTGTTTGAAATGGAGACAAAAATAATAAACAAACTATTTCAAATAGACTAAGATTTGAATTGACAAAATCAAATCACCTTATCTAAACATTGCAGCGCCTTAGTAATAACTTGACATGCGCAGGATTCACTCATAGAGTGGTTGAGTCGGCGTATTGCCCTTGGAAGGCCCGGCCCGCGCCCAGGTGATGCGATAGAGGAACTGGCTTCCTTCTTCGCCTGTTTCTACCACCTGCCAACAAAGAAGTCAAGTAAAGTTCTTGGAATTACCGATAGATAGCGCTGCGTGTAGCTTAAATCGCAAAATCGCGTGTACGTTAAAGGTTTTTTGTGGATAAGGTCTCGCCGGTAACCCAGCGCTCTAGGATTTTTTGCGTTACCCTTAGCTGATCTAAAGGTACAAGTTTATGGTAATTGTTTCAAAATTTCTAAAGTGCGTAATTTGATTTTGCTTACGTTTCAGAAAGTCAAGTAACATGTAATTAGTCAATAAGCAAAGATTCTCTCTTTTTTGATGATGTTGGTTGGGACGATGATACTCGTAATAATGTAATTTATGATAGCAACAAAAAAGGCAAAGTTGTCAATGTTGATGTAGTTAAGGATGTATAAAATTCCAATGGAAATGACAGCAATTATCAGGATGAAAAAAAAAAACGTTGCTAATATTGAAAATGACATTGACATGAATCAGGGGCGCGCATTGAATTTTTATTTAAGTAAGCACATACAAATTTTGAGTAACAGCTCTGGGAAGTGGGAAATGACGGCGTAACACGTCTCTGCAATTCGGCACGATCTGTGCAATTGGGATGATGACACCTATCTTAAATATTGTCAAGAACATGGTGTTTAAAAACATAGCCCCTATGAAGTTAATATAACCAATATATTTCAAAAAAGCTGTAGAAACCATTTTTTAAACACACAAAACGCAATAAATATTCGGTTAATTGACTCCGATTTCTGATACATGACCGTGACGTCACAATCATTTATTCCCATACGAAATCTATGGAGGCAGACCGTTTTGACAGATAATAAAAAGTATGTCAACGATTGGTGGTGTCGTCTAGCCAATTTATGTTCTTTAATTGATGATTTAATTTACCACCACAGGCATCAAGGAAATGAATGAATGAATCCATAATGACATATCATTTAACTGATACCCATAGCGGCTTTGAGAAAAGTCGTTGATAATTGTTATTTTGTGCGCGTAACTTTTCAAGACAAACACTAGAATTGCCATCACAAACGGTACACTGCAGTTTCTCCATCGTTTCGAATGCAAAACAAAACTTAGAAACACTTTCCTACACTTGGAAAGCACCTAATAATCGAATCTTTAGTAAATTACATAAAATAAATCAATATTCTAAACACTCGCAAAGATGAAGTCGAAAGCAACTACATAGAAAAAAATGGCCGGCGAAAAATTTATTTAAAAACAATTTTTGCATTACTTTTAAACAAAATATCATACTAGCGCAACTTAATTTCACAAGAAAATGCTTAGGATTTAAATTATACAATTATCATTTATTTTGATCATAGAAATAAATCATTCAGCAGCTGCAGTCGTGCCATCTAGTATCGAGTAGCTACTATTATAGGGTTGTAACTATTAGCTCAATTACCCGAAACTAGATGACGGTTTTGATTAGATTTCGAAGTATTCTACGTCACTGCACGAGTAGGACAAAAATACTTCTCAATAGTGAACTGACAGAGAAAGAGGATAGTATGGATGCCTACTTTAGGTACATAAAATGCGTATGTCACCTGTCACCTTGAGTTGTATGAACAATGTGTCATTTTTAATTTGTTCGGGTTTTTAATTTGTATGTGTGTCGTTGTAGGTATGAGACGGGATTTCAAATGTGTGCGTGTATCAGCAAGCAATCACTCGGCAGCCTACTGCCTGATTATTTTCGGTTTTTACTTGAGCGCGTGGTACTAATGCGTGAAAATTGACGAGTTTTTCACATATGTACATAAAAATGGTTTTGTTTTGTAGCTTTGTTTATGCCGCTATATTGTAATATAAAATGGGCATAATGATGAGGTAGGCACTGCTTAACTGCCTGTATGGAATGCACGCCCATAACATGAATTGACATTGAAAATTAAGCAGACATATATGAATCTGAAACTGATGGTGGAAGTGTTGCTGATCCTATCGATGATGATGACCTCGTCTGTGTAACCGGTCGTGGCACTACGGGCACCGGAAGTGCGGAGTAGCCGCTGCTTTCCAAAGCATGGGCATTATAAATAAGCACTGGTAAGGGCAGTATTCAGAGTTCGATGGCGAGATATTTCACGGCCGCCGGCAGCGCTGATTTTAACCACACGAACTTGCTTTTGATTACGTTGGTAATGATGATAATGATCATCTCACCTGTGTAACCGGTCGCATCACTACGGGCGCCGGCAGCGCGCGGTGGCCGCTGCTTCCCAAAGCAGTACTTTGCGAGCCGCTGCTAAACACAATCCTCTCCCTCCAGCCCTTCCAGCTCTGTTGAATGAACAGCATACTTTTATTTATTATAGATAAAAAGAATATTCTAGTCTAGAGTGCAATTGTCTAGCATAAGTCTATATGTATGTAACACTTAGTTGGCAAATAAAAGAATATGAATATGAATGCGTTCTTTACTGCACATCACACATAAAGAACATTTCAAAAGAACAGTTTTATAGAATGTGAAATCAAAACACACTTAAAGAAAAATGGACTGCCACAGGCGGGACTCGAACCCGAACCTCTCGCAAGCCAGGCGATTGCCCTCTTAATTGAGCTACCGTGACACTTACTCATGGGTTCGAATTTATATATGTGTTACGGCTAATAGCCGAAGTGCGGCTACACCTAGTTTTAGCCGGCTACAACTAGGTGCAGCCCGCCACATGCGGTTAATCTTAGGTGTATCCTACTTATCTTCGGTTACAACTAGGTTTAGCCTTCATTATAGTGGCTAGAACTAGGTACAGCCGCACACTGGTGGTTAAACTTAGGTGTATCCTATTTATCATCGGCTAGAACAAGGTTTTCAGTTCAGTTGTTTTGAGATTCCTTTTTTTTCGTTTCCCGATTGATTTGATTACATGGAACAAATAAAAGATTTTTTACTTATAATATCTTTTAACAAAAAGGCGTTATTATAAGTAATTAAAACAGAAAATATTATAAATCTTCTCTACATAAACTAACAGAACTTGACATAACAAAATAAACATAATAAAAAATAAAGTATAACTTTTTAACTATGAAAAAAACAACTTAGTCTTTGTTCTCTTCTCTTATATTTTTATGTTAAAACAAATTAAGTTTTTTATAATTGATGGAATCAGGCAGGCAGGCAGTTTAGTGGAAATTTAAAGCAAAATAATCCTTTTTTCAGCTTTCTAAGTTTTTTACTCAGTTTTAATTATAAAAAAATCAACAAACTCTCATATATGATAGTATGTTGCAAGAATGTCTATCCTTTATTTGAAAAAGATAAACTTGAATGGCATTTAGAGTTATACAAAATACTATAATAATTGTATTATAATTTTTGAAAAGTATTTGAAAATATTTTACATATTCCCTTATCTCGCTGGCATATCTCAGATCAGAATTACCTGTTCATGGTCCGATTAAGAAAAAAAAACATTTGTGTAAGGTACAACGTATCTGGCAAGGCTATAAGATAGGTTATTTAAAAAAATCACATGTCTTGGAATGGAGTAAAATCAATAGGTGCGTATGAAGTCCTCGAGGACTGCTATTTTTTCTATACTAATATTATAAAGAGGTTAGGGTCGGTTGTAACATATCTCACATTATAACTGGAAAAACGGAGGATTTTTTTTTGTTTAAACATGCTGATCACAGGAACAGCTGATTTGAAAAAAATATTTTGTGTTAGATAGCTTATTTCTCGGGGAACGCTTTGTATGAGCTATAAAATGCATGATACCTAGAAATCAACGGGGGGGATCTCGCGGGGGACCGTTATAATTAATATGTTCATATTTTTCACACGCGTTTCGATTCTTATCTTAAAAGATATCACAGTTTAAAAAAATACTCCGGTCCTAACAATGCCTACAGGAAATCCCAAATTTACGCGAAAGAAGTCGCTGGGGACCGCTAGTCTCTATATAAAACCAAAATCCTTAACTGAACTAGCACCCTAGTTCTAGCCGATAATAAATAGGATGCACCTAAGTTTAACCACCAGTGTGCGGCTGTACCTAGTTCTAGCCACTATAATGAAGGCTAAACCTAGTTGTAACCGAAGATAAGTAGGATACACTTAAGATTAACCGCAAGTGGCGGGCTGCACCTAGTTGTAGCCGGCTAAAACTAGGTGTAGCCGCACTTCGGCTATTAGCCGTAACATATGCACTCTTTACTTTTATAGAAGTTACAATAGGTGGAATTTAGGCGATCATATTGCTTGAAGACACATTTTTCCAGACAACCTTCGGGCAAAGGACTTTAATTACTTAATTATGGCAAAAAACAGGATACAGCGATTGTGTATTTACATTGACTTAGTATCTAAGCCGTAGGCCATAAAAAGTACGCACAGTAACATAAATTACATCTATACGGTGTTATGCAAAGATAAATAAAATGATGATCTAAATTGTTGGGATTACGTCTAATAAATCCTATATACCGTTAGCTCGAATAAGGGTAAGGATATTCGTAGCAAGCATTGGGAACATATCTTATAAACTGATTTTTTAATGCAAGCTTACAATATTTAAGTATTTTCGTACAGTAAAAATTAAAGTATATTCAATCACAAATCCACCACTGTGATTCTGCAGATTTTGCGTATCATGACTAAGCTCCTAAATTATACAGATAAGCAGTAATAAATAACTGAATGGATTCCACGGAAAACAAATCATGAACGTTCTTAAGAGCCGAATGGAAAAAGGGATTTACACATTTGACTCACAATAGCTTTAAATAAGGCGACGAGAGATCCCTTTCTGACACAACAGAAGACAAATGCTTAACGACGAAGTTTCTTGAGACACTACTAACTTGTCAAGTAACAGCGTTCTAGTAGAAAATAAAAATGCAGCCTGCAAACTAAGATGCTGGTTTACCAGCATTTGACCTACATAGCAAATAGACTTGATTCTTCTTTAAATGTGTACGAGCAGAAGTCAGAAATGCCACACTTAAACCTCAAAATATTGTTGACAATGAAAAAGCAAAACCAACCAGAAGTAATGGAGAAAAAACCGGTCAAGTGCGAGTTGGACTCGCGCACCGAGGGTTCCGTACAAACCTGTAGATAAGGAGTAGTAACTTTGAAATTTTCGAAATTGTTAAAAATATTTTTCAAAAATATTTTTTTTTTATATGATGAAACTGAAAATTTACGGTTTTCGTAATTTTTCCTATATCTGTACTATAAGACGTGACTTCGTACCAAATTTCAAGATTCTAAGTTTACGGGAAGTACCCTGTAGGTTTTGATTCCCGTGCGAGTTTCGAAAATTTGCGGAAATTTGCGGCCTAAATGGCTGTTTCTTTTGATTGCCTTGGCTTAAAAGGTTGATTTTTCTACAGCTTCCAGGGACAGTAGACCTAAGTATCATATATAAATTTCAGTTTGATACCTCCACGCGTTCCTGAGAAAAACGGTCTTGACAGACGGACGGACGGACGGACAGACGGACAACAAAGTGATCTTATAAGGGTTCCGTTTTTCTGTTTTGAGGTACGGAACCCTAAAAATCAGCAAACGTCAAAACAGCAAATAAGTTACACTTTCTTAGTTCTCTTCCCGTAATTAGCAATATGTTGATAACTGCAGTATATTGCTGAGTATTGGAAAATTACTATTACATATTAATCTATTAACCAAACGCCTTGTATTATTTGTCCAAATCTTGTTTTTATTTGTAACAATTAGTATAAATATTACAAACCCTCGTGGTTTACTTGTATTAAGTTAGTTAAGTGTTTTGTTACTGTTATTTACATGATAATAAAGGGAAAATAATTAACAAACATTGAGAATGTAGTTCATTATTAACGACGACGCTACCTTCAACTACCTTGTCTCTGTCTCACAAAAAAGAACGTCAAAACATTGTTCAAAACATATTTGTTTCAATTTCTCATAACTTTGAGTTTTGCGAGACCAGACACCAACTTCACGCGAAGGAAACTTTGTCTGATTCTTCGGAACTGATAAAGTTTAACTGTAGCAAAGTCACATCGACTTTGTTATACTTTAGTTGTGTATTGTGATGACTGGGAGAAATCTGAATAAGTTTAAGTTTTGTTGATAGGCATTCGAAAAGTTTTACAAATGAAGAATTTTACATTTACCCAGGCAATGGTATTCTCTTCATATTTGATTAGTTGATTTTAGAATTGGATTAGTTAAATATTCATTTTCTGTCATTCAGATGGCTTATTTATTCAGTCTTTCCTCAATACCTAATGAACTTCTTCTTACGAACTTCTAACAGACTTCTTAATGTTATATGACTATGATCAAACCGCACAGAGGATGATACGGTACGTTCTTAAAATTGACAACTTTAAAATGGGCCTATCATGCGCACGCACGAACGTGTAAAGTACTGACGACAACTAGGAGCGGAGCAGGTCCATTGGACTTATAGTACGAGAGCCCACGACCAAAATTTTTGTCTCATAGCAATACGGCCAAAACTGCATCAAATCGATAGATACGATTATCCTGAACTCGAAAATACCAATATCAGACATTTTCCGCGTAGCGTTTGATCTGACCGAATTTTCAAAATTGTCAAAGAATTTTACCGAACTGCATCATAGCAATATGTCTGATTTGCAGACTGTAGTTGAATGATAGTTCTGAGATAACGAAAACATATTTTTCAGACGTTAGTGGTGTAGCGCAAACCCGTAAAATCACTTAAAAAAATTAAAAATGAGACAAAAAAAATGTCTCATAGCAATACGTCTGAAAATCGTTTTTAATAGTAAATTTTGGTTATTTGATGCGACCAAAACAATTTTCAGACGGAAATGTGAACGCATTAAATTTTGAGACCGTTTTGAAAATGTTAACAAATTTTACCGATCGGTATCATAGCAATATGTCTGAAAATTGTTGGAAATGATAAAATAAGTTGTCCACATGTGCAAAAAATTTATATCAGACAAATTAAGTGTAGCGCCTTCTCTATCAGACAACTTTTCGATACTCAGATATCATTTAAAAATCGTATTGAGGCATCTTGAATTTTCTGTTACAAACCAATGAATACGTTGCGACCCTGAATTTATTAGATGATAATTAAAACCTTAACATTGAAGTTGAAGGACTGAAATAAATCGCACAAAAGGAAACTGGGATGAAGGGAAGGGAAGGGGCAGGAGCGTAACAAGCGCTGAGGCTGTTGAAATTAAATACTGATTGATTTGATAGTTTTGGTTTTATTTAAAGCACACTTGAGTAACTTTTACAAAAGAAATAAGTAATGACATCTGTCATCTGTCAAAGTACATATAATAGACAAGGGAGATTCTTGAATATCTATGAAGGCTGTAAATTTAAAAAAACATTTAACAGAGTCGTCGGCCAGGCGACTCCGAAACGTTATTTTCGTTTTTGGGAGTATATGCTACACTTAAAGTGTCTGAAAACAGGTTATTGGTTATCATGGCAGCAATACGAAAAGTTGAAAAATTTTTTTATCCGTATTGCTATGATACAGGTCGGCTAAATTTGTTGACATTTTCAAAAATGCGCTCAGGCTATATGCTACGCGCAAAATATCTGAAAACAAACTTTTTCGTAATACAATTATAAAATCTATGTATATTTTCACTATCAGACGTATTGCTATAATACAGACTGTCTTTATTTTTTGACACAGCAGAAATGGCCTCCCACGCAGTTGCTACACTTTCGACCGTTACTACACACCTAGTCGGGTTCAGAATCATACAATCTAACGATTTTATAGGGTTTTTGCCGTATTGCTATGAGACATGGTTTTGGTCGTGGGCTCTCGTACTATTAGTTTAGTAGGACCACGCGCGACTAGCTCATATCGTACCTGCCTCTTTTTGGTTTGATATTAGGTTATAGGTGCTTTAAGTTTTATTTATTTAATACAGATTAACAATATTGGTTAAATATGTGTTAAGTTTCTATATTTTTAGCATTAACAATGCAAATTTCTTAACCATGTGAAATTAAACCAAAGAAAAAGTGGCTGTCCTGCCTGCGCATTCTGTTTTTCTTTAAGTGTGTTTTAATTTAACATTGCAAATATGTATTGTTACGCCGGTGGGCTAGTACTAAAACTTTGATCGTGTTTTTCCGTGCCTTGGAGGCGTTTTCAGCAGGCTGAAATACCATTTCAGGCCGTTTCAGAGAGTGCTCTAACACATACTAGTTTATCGAAATTTCACCCAAGTTGCCGTTGTTTTCAGGCGCCTGAAACATGTTTTCAGTCCGTTTCAGGCCACCCTCTATCAGATGACGCCATAACCTGAAAACCCGTTTTCAGGCGTTTTCAGGACCCCTTATGGGCCTTTGAAGCTCACTTCAGTATATGACGTAGTTTTCAGTAGGAGTGAAAGAGATAGCACGATTAGAGAGAGGCAGCTATACTAAGAACATTCCAGAAAGGTGTGACAGAGACAGCACAAGACAAGGATAGCACTATGATGCCGAACATTCGAGAAAGGTCTAGGCTAGGCAAGACGGCATTTGGAAGGATCCCGAACAGTCTCGTACTGGGTAGTAGGTACCTACCGAATATTCGGGAGTCCTTGACGGCCGGTATATAAGGAGCCCGGGAATGCGACCGAGTTTGAGTTTAATTTGGGAAAGCGACGAGTAAACATCGAAGCGAAAACTGCGACAAGAAGATTTTGGAGTGCGATATAAGTGTTTGTGTACTAAGTGTTGTAACGTAAAGTATGTACAATAAATCCTACTCTACTTCATCGGTTTAGAAGTGCATTTCAATCTAGATCCCACACCCCTAGAACGTAACATTTGGTGTCAGAAGTGGGATTGAAAATGCCGATTACTCCGCGAGAAGAAGAGAAGGAGGGGATGCAGACCCGAAGCCGCACCGCTGCTGGAGACTCTGCGGGCACCGCCGTAACGTCAGACACAGCGGTACCAGCTTCAAGGACGCCGGAGATAGACGTCAACGCCATTCTGATCCTCCTGAAAGAACAGGCTATAAGGCAGGAGGAACAAGCCAAAATTTTGCAGCAAGAGCTACGGGATCTGAAAGAAGTCCTCCGTGAGGTACACGAAGTAGCTGCAGAATGGAAAAAGGAGATGGCTGAGGTGCAAGACAAAATTGTGGGCGTTGAAATTAAAGTTGAAAACCACGAGAAGCGCCCCAATGGACTGAACGAAAAAGTGGAGGGCCAGGAGAATCGCCTCCAGAAGTTGGAGATCAAAGTGGCCAACGGCACCACCAGTGTATCAGGTGCACCAGCCACAGGAGGTGAAAAGTTAAAGGTACCTCCATTCGATGGTACCTCTTCGTGGGCCGCATACAAGCTCCAATTCGAGATGGTTGCCGAAGCGAATGGCTGGAGCAAGGACTATGCTAAAACGGCACTGAGTTTGGCGCTGCGGGACGAAGCTCTGACTGTTCTGGAAGCGTTAGGAAAGGAGAAGACATACGACCGTCTTCTTGAAGCTTTAGAGGCACGCTTCGGTGACAGCCATCTAGAGCACGTTTACAGAGCTCAGCTGAAGAATAGGACTCAGGGGCATAATGAGTCGTTACAAAAGTGGGCACTTGAGATACAGAAGCTCGTCCGGAAGGCGTACCAAGGTTCCGCAGCGACTTTCATCGATGGAACGCTAGTACAGGCATTCATAGATGGGATTCGGGACTTTGAAGTGAGGGCTGCTGTACGGCTGAGACACCATGGGACCTTGAAGGATGCGCTCGCCCATGCCCTGGAGGTGGAAGCTGTACGCCAAGACTCAACAAAATCCTTTAGGGTGCGCGAAGTTGCGGCCAGGGAGCCGATTGCTCCACCTCGAGAAACTGGGCCTCGATGCTACAACTGCGGGGAAAGAGGACACATACAATCAGGCTGCCCAAAAAGATCTTGGAGTAAAGTAAATAGTACGTAAAGTTGCCAACTGGTAGTAACTAAATAACCATTGAGAATTGTGAGTTAAGTGCAATTAGTACAGAAACTATAGTTAAACCTGTTTATGTTTGTAAATTCGTTCCAGATTGCAATCCATAATTTTACTCTTAATGGAATACATGCAACTGCAATATTGCGAATGGTATTTTAAGCACAGTCAAATAAACTTAGGATAAGGAAGTTTTTGATATAAATAAAGATGAAACCTATTTAAAGAGTTATTTAAACTAAAGATTAAAAATATATTATAGAGTTGCAAGTCCAAGACAGATCATAAATTGCAACCACATGCGAGGTGACACCTGCGCGACTCCAAACGTTACAAAAGTTAAGTATTTCCAAGGATCTAAACCACTTACACAATGTTTTGTTAACTTATTCAAGTGGCTTGGCTTGACTTTTTGCTGCAGCTGTTTTCTTAACATGAATGTATGTGATATCAGGAATACATGTACAAACCTAAGTCGTTTTAAGTGAACTTGTGGGTTGGATCCTTTCCATGGAAATACATCTATTTATAAAGAGTTCAGCCGCAGTACGACCTTTCACAATGACTCATTTTCTATGTGTATTGACTACAACAAGGACTATGTCGCCCTCGAGTCGAATCTTTTCCCTCGATGATCTTGCGGACTGTATACTTTCAAATAAAACGTTTCTTGTTTTCTTTTCCTTCTTATTTATTGGAGAGCTTGCTGGTGACCGTGAAACGCGTACAATTTTTTCCAAGCCCTTCTTTTATTACAATATTTCCATCTGGCTTAGTGACCAGAGCACATCACAAACTTAGCCTACGGTTCTCTGTCCAGCAATTTACCGGCTATACAAATATTTCCGAGGTTAATAAAGGTTACCTACCTTTGTTATTGTTTCTATCTACCTTCACGGATTTATTCACCTACCTACAATCCAGATAATATTTCCCACTCGCAAATTTCTATCGCTATGTGTTTCCCACCTACCCTCAGAAAATTGCGAGATAAGTATCTCTTACTACTTGGATCTTTTGATGTCCGAATAAATAAATATATAAAATAAAAAAAAATTGGCACGCAACACTTGGCGTTCGCTTAATATCAGTACAGTCAAGTAGCACAAGCGATTACGCTCCATAAGCGAACTGATGCTACGTTACCAAGAGAACGCCTAGCCCTTGACGCAAACGAAACAAAATGGCGATTTAGTCAGCCGATAAACAATGCCACTCTCTGTAACGTTTCAAGCCGATCGCGTCGTATTTTATTACACAAAGAGTGAAGTGGTTGGGTAGGTACTTAAAAATGGCATTCCATAGAATTACGTACCGTTCCATGAACTCTATAAGAGCCCTTAATTGTTATTGGCTAGCTCGTTATCTAACCGGTGCTATTGCTTAAATAAAATATGATGATAATAAATTCAATATAGGTAGGTACCTTATTGTTCCTGTCTACTTTCAAAGAATAGTATATAGTCTATTATTGATCCAGACAATTAAAACAAGGAAATCACTCAATAATTTTGTTCCGACTATTCTTAAACACTTACCGCTACAATATAGATATTACGTTAACACAAATGTAACTTATAGCGATATAAATTCACAGATTGAAATAGTTCTGTACTTAGAACACTTTTTTATAAGAGCCAGTTACGAGTGCTCTGTCGTGCGCGCACAACTTAGTTATTTAAACTCACGTCAAGCAACTTGACTTTGACATTCTGATTCTGGCTGAGTTGCCTTGTTGAGACATGCGTTTATGTGCGTGTGTCATTTCAAGCATTTCTTCTTAGAGTTTATATTGTGTGTAATATGACTACTGTATTACAGCTGCTGTTAGAAATCGATTCGGCGGCGCAAACCGTCGCCTGCAGTTGCGGTCTGAAGTTCGTATTGGAACTTACCTTACACCAAACCTTACTGGGTCGTTCTTGGGAGCCTCGATTTACAATACCAAATATTTTTTTCCATATAGGTTTTAGTTGCTTCACTAATTGTGCAACTTGTGAAACCAGTAATTTAATGAAAATAAAGCACTGAAACAAAAACTTAAATAGCAAAAAATTGATTCCCTTTCATTGATTAATGTTTGAAAATCAATTACTTTCAATGGGATTTATAAAATTAATATTTTTTGTTACGATTTCGTGGTATATTTTCTACTTAAAAAGGGTTTTCAGGATTTCTCTGTTAATTCTTTTGATTCACCTGGACACAAAAAAATTATGACCAAATTTCCGTTATGAGTCAGAAATGGATATGCCTTTTTGAAATTTCAGTTTCAAATATACTCTAGCTTAACATGATCGTTAAATATTATCAATAGTTCAGTTTGAAAATCTGCCAGAAGAATCAATCGAAGAAGCCAAATCCCAAGAAAGACCCGCTACAGAATTTTACGTAACACATAAATATAATGCTCACCTGTGCGTCCAGTGTGGCTCCCCCTTACTATGCAAGCTGTGAGGTCCTGGCTTGAAGGTGGGGGGGTGGCTTGCTTACACTCGGACTTCTCAGGAAAACATCCCCTGAAATACTAAATACGATTAAAGATGCTCGTTTTGTTTAATAAGAACCTTAGTAATATTGAACTTGTACTACAGTCAGTTTCTTTGTACGGCTGCGTGTGTATTAGTGTACTCAGATCCTAATTACACGTTAAGCCGTATTAGAAAAGTATTATATAAAAGAATTTATCAGCCATTTATCTGATTGTTTCGTTTGGGAACAAAAAGCATCTTTGAAGGTGTATAGCTTTATAACGCGACCGAAATTGTGGTCAGTTTTTGCAAAATTCACGTGATGACATCTCGTCCTTGCCAACTGCACAACTTTCAGCCTTTTAGCTGATAGTTTTTTTTTTCGGGAACGTTTATAAATTTTTCAGGTTTTATGAAAAAAAACGCAACTACTTGAAGCAATCAGGGAGTTGTTCTTTATCCGATTCAACAACTTTCAGCAATTTGACTCATGGTTCCCGAAAATTTTATAACCCCCGGTCTATATCCTTCACAACTTTTGACATATCTAATAGATTACAGTGGTTGAAAGTTCTACAAATACGTGGTTATAGTTTTTCTGATGTTTTAGAGTAGATTTAATTTCCTGACTAGAACTAAAACTGTTTTACTTCCCCCTACATTGCACAAGAAATGAATATTATGAAGCCACAGTTTTCAAATCTATAAAGTGGTATGAACATAAAACATTATTGTAAAATCATAGTGTTTTTGTCTCTCAAGTCATGGAAAGCTGATTAAACGACATAAACAGGCTTTTAACTTTCATATTTATCTATTGAGTGTTATATTAACGTGTGTCATATAACTGAAGCTGTGTTTGGAAATTGCTTTAAAAGCATATTATGATTGAGAAGTTAGTCCAAAAAAAAAGAAATTTACCTAAATAAATCCTCCTAAAACATCAGAAAAAGACAAATTACCTGAACAGCCTGCAAGTCTTGAACAGCGTGATGAAAGCCTGCCTAAACTTGCGGTTCATGAAGCAATAAGTGATGGGGTTGCAGCAGGAAGAGCAGTACGCTAGAAGTTGGAGAAGCACCACGCCTTTCGAACCGATGTACTGGTACAGCTCTTCGGGGTAGAAGAGGTATATCTGTAATATAAGTTGCTTTGTAATTTACAAGTGGCAAATACTTGGTATTTCAACAAGAATAATGAGCCTGGAGCCATATGAGATGATTTCTTTCGCTCGATAGTAACGCTGCTTTCTTAGTAAAAAAAGATCTTGTGATCTTTAAATATTTTCTTGAAATGGTAGTGGTGGTTTTGAGTGAAAAGTAAAATCAAAATGGTGACCCTCAAAACTAAAATTAGGTGGCAATCTCTGGACATCAAAAACGGTTTGATCATCAGCTACACTTTCAATCGGAACTTGGATATTAAATAAAACATTATTGATCACACATTATCAAGACTTTCTAATAATTGGAATTTTGAAAGCTATAAGAGCAGCTAACATGAATGGCTTATTTGAGTATTTACTCATAAAAAAGGCGATAAAATATTAAAGTAGATAGCACCGAAACCGCAAAACAAATTATTGCGATCAGTCAAATGGAAATAAAAGAGCATGATAAAAAGCCACCCCACTCTACCAGCAGGAATAGACGAAAGCAAAAAACAAAAGATCAAAGGACAGGCTGTTGAAAACTCCGTGTTTTTTTTGCAAAATAAAATTTAACCAAAAACTTTTGTCCGCCCGTTTACGCAAAACCTGCAGATATATAAAAAAACATGTTTTGACGAAAACTTTGATGAAATCACGCTCCGGAGGGCTCGTTAACAAAACGTATTCGTCGGCCCGAGGACCTACTCTGTAAGCCGATGCAGCCATTTCGAGTGAGAAAGATGTGGGTTCGTGTGATATGTATGTGTACCTACCAAATTTCATCCAAATCTTGAAATGAGACACTTTACGGATTATTTCGCGATTTATTTACATTTTGTTTTAACCTGACGTGTCGGACCCTTTGCAGCGTCCGTGGTCACAGGTAGACTACCTGTTAGGTCCCATTTCAATGTCTGCTGTTCGCGTAAACTGAAGACAAATATTCATTCAAATCGGTTCAGTAGTTAAGACGTGAAAGCGTAACAGACAGAAAGTCAATAGGGAATATGCATAAAATTTGAAATGGCTTAAAATATTTTTTTCTTGAATACTTATTATCGTAATATTATAATGAAAATATTTTTTATTTATTTACTTATCATTTAAACCCCTAAAATAATATTCAAAAAGTGCAAAATAAGGAAGTGAAATTCAAACTTCCAAAACGCGACACCATAGGTCGAACGAAATGTGACGTCATCTGACACGACATTGTATTGTAAAAATTACGAAGTAACTGAAAAGTCCACAGTAAACACTAAGGTAAACACCGACTGACATGTGACGTCACGCAAAGCGCGCGCAAAATGGCGGCGTTTGAACTGCTTAAATTTTTTAAGAGTTTTAAATTTCATTTATGAAAATATCTAGAGTATTTTTTCTATGTTATAAAATAGTAAACTATTAATTTAAGACAAAAAAGAAAAACATGAATATTCCCTATTGTCGTGTTGTCATCGCCACCCTGTATGTACATATAAGTCAATAGGTTCGTAATAGGACCCCTGGAGAGAGAATTACAATAAAAGATTCTCTAAGAGGGTCGGGAATTCGTTACGGACAAAAACTCCTTAAAAAGTTTTCCGAAAAGCATGTAGTTGGTTGGGAGTGATGATCACGCACGGATTAAATTGCTTACTTCCTACTTTCGTAATCCTTACGCTATTTTCGTACCGACTAAGGGCGCGTTTGCATATACGTCCGTTTTTATAAGATCGGTTTTATCGGATCCGTCGCTACTGGAGATAGTATATACACACATCACAGTACTAATTCGATAAACGTATCCATGCCGCAGCCAAATAGTTAAAATAGCCGTTCAATCAAGCAGAACTTGACTGAACCACGACATCTATGCTGGATTTGGAATCTTTGATATTACAGCTCATAATTTCTGAGTACACGGAATTTATATTACAGTAGAGTAAAAAGCGTGGGGTGCACTTTATGTGGTTTTCATACTTTTCTTTTTATACTCGTAGTTGTCAATAATAGGATGATTTTCACATACTACTATACCAAGCACCCCACGCTTTTTACTTACTCTACTGTAATATGAATTCCGTGTACTCAGAAATTATTTCCTCTTTTTTAGTTAGCAATAAAAGCGTGTTTTTTAGTTTTTTAAACTATTGTTTATTTTTATTTTTAGGGTTCCGTACCTCAAAAGAAAAAAACGGAACCCTTATAAGATCACTTTGTTGCCCGTCCGTCCGTCCGTCCGTCCGCGTGGAGGTATCAAACTGAAATTTCTATATGATACTTAGGTCTACTGTCCCTGGAATCTGTAGAAAAATCAACCTTCTAAGCCAATGCAATCAAAAGATACAGCCATTTAGGCCGCAAATTTCCGCAAATTTTCGAAACTCGCACGGGAATCAAAACCTACAGGGTACTTCCCGTAAACTTAGAATCTTGAAATTTAGTACGAAGTCACGTCTTATAGTACAAATATAGGAAAAATTACGAAAACCGTAAATTTTCAGTTTCATCATATAAAAAAATATTTTTCAAAAATTGTTTTTGACAATTTTGAAAATTTCAAAGTTACTACTCCTTTTCTACAGGTTTGTACGGAACCCTCAGTGCGCGAGTCCAACTCGCGATTGACCGGTTTTTTAGTTAATAAGGATAATGGAAAACTCTTATCAAATTATTGCATTGTCATCGGCACTTAATACGTGTGCAAAATTTCAAATTAATCCGATTTCTGGAAGTTGGTGAAAATTGAGCTCAAAAATTCCGTTACATACATTCATACATACATCCCGATCGAATAAAAGCGTGTTAAAAACATACACGTTTGACAGGACTTGTAAATCGGATGTTATATGTGAACGCGCTCTAGTTACGAAATGTTAAATTACTTTGCCACAATGGCGTACCCTTATTTTTATGGTTTCCTTTTTGGCACGTGTTGCGTAACTTGTTGTTGTTTATTTTAAGCTCGATCGATTAACTAAGAAAATATATATATTTTTTGTGACGCAATTTAAGTATTTTTTTGCGACACACTTATACGCAACGTGTTACGTTTTGGTAGCCGAAAAGCTGTTTTCTTTTATTTACACGAATAGAGATTAAAAGAGCTTTTCAGTTGATACTAATAACTCAATTGATGTTAAAATATCTGATGAAATTACTTCTAAACTGAAAAAAAAAGAAAATAAGGATTGAGTTTATTACAAACGAATTCATGAGATGTTAGTGTACTTTTGAGAAGAGAGAAACAGTGATGTATGAATGAGTTTTTTATGTGTATAAAAGAGATGGAAAGATGATTTAGGAATGTTCAATAAGGCCTTAGTGTAATTTCTACTTATCTTTTCCCGAACATCCCCGCCTAAGTGAAAAATGGTAATAACTCTTAATAAGTATCTTTCCGTACTAACGTACGTTACACTTACTGTATTAATCACATGTAGGGGCGTCCAACATATGAAGAACTCGAGGATTATGACGAACAGCATTCTTATAACCTGTGAAATAAAATTTAAGTGTAAGCAAGCATCATGGAAAAGCCTAAAACAAAACGAAAAACACAAAAAAAAAAGTTTTTCATTGAGTTTCAACTTGAGAGATCTAGAATTTAATAATAGTCGTACAACTTTTATTAAGTTACTATATTTTTAGCATGTGAAATTAAGACACACTTAAATAAAAAAACGGATTGCCACAGGCGGGCCTCGAATTTGCACCTCTCGCAAACCTACGAGTATTTGGTGGTTGATCTTTTTATTTAAATAAGTGTGTTTTAATTTCACAGGCGTACTCTCATTACTGAGTGGGTATTGCAGTGGAGTTTAAACTTAAAAGGTCAAATTTGTAATAAGCGAATAGGCGTCCTCTGAAAATAAATCAGTGGGTTTTGAATTTATTTTGCTATGCCAACCTCGGTTTTCAATAGTCAAAAGTTTTAAAAGGGTAAAATAGCAACACAATCGTAGCGCTCTCTAAAACAATTTTTATGCAGGGAAAAATACCGAACGCTAAGTAACATTCCATGAAACTCAGAAACGCAGACGGTATTTTTAGTTAACGTTGGATATTTATTTGACGTTCCATTTTAGATGCAAAAAAATGGTAGTCGGTTGGCGAATAAGGATTTGCACAGCGGATACCGTTCCCAGAGAGATTACGTAACAACGCAACGTAGTGAAAAAAATTGCCAGCTGTCGGAAAACCTGTCAAGTGCGAGTAGGTCATGGGAGCGGCGGGTTCAGTACTATACGGAAGCCCCAATATCTTGCTTCTAGAACCTTTGTTGTTTTAGAACCTTTATTTTAGCAACAACAGAAATACACATTGTGTTAGCTGTCAATTGTCTCTGTTTCAACTGCCTAGTAATCACGATTCATGAATCATGAGACAAAGCCTTGTGACAGTCAGACTAACAGACGGCCTGATAGTGTGGTCATCATAATATTTAAAGGTAATGAGATGGGATAGTGCCTTATTGAAGTACTGGATCACTGCCCTAACTCACCCAAAGTCGGAACAAATTTAATAATGTAAATTAATTAATTCTAAATTTTATTTGAATTGCTGTATTTAGTATCCTTTAATAATATCTAATTATTTTTATACGAATCTCAATTTTTACTAATATTAGACGTCACAACAATAATTTAAATTTGAATAACTATATTGCACCGTTTTTACCCTTTTAGTATGAAACCTTAAAAAATGGGTTCTTATCAACTAAAAAACTTTTTTAAAGGAGTTTAAGGTAATAAAAATTGTACAGTTCATTAATTTATTAAACGAAATTATTATCAACCTGACTGTACACTTTTTGGGGAAAATAACTGAGTGTGTCCAGTTGGCGGAAAACAACAAGTTATTTTATTTAAGTTTCAACATGTGAATACGCGCAAAATATTGGCGTGTCCAGATGACGAAATAATATTTTTTCTTATATTGTTTTCCGTGCAATAAAGTATTTCGATATATCTATCTCATCATATCAGCCTGTTACAGTCCACTGCTGGACATAGGCCTCCCCCAAGGAGCGCCACAGCGCACGATCTCCCGCCCTTTGCATCCAGTCACTACCAGCTGCCTTTTTCAGGTCGTCTGTCCATCTAGCCGGGGGGCGTCCCACACTACGTTTACCTAAGCGTGGTCTCCATTCGAGAACCTTCCTGCTCCACCTCTCGTCGGTTCTGCGACAGACATGGCCAGCCCACTGCCACTTCAGCTTGCTACATTTTTGGACGACATCAGTTACCTTAGTCTTATGTCGTATGACCTCGTTCCGGATCTTATCCCTTAATGAGATCCCCAACATAGACCTTTCCATAGCGCGCTGAGTGACGTGTAGTCGGTGAGCCAGCTTGACTGTCATGTTCCACGTTTCGGCTCCGTAGGTTAAGACTGGTAAGACGCATTGGTTAAACACCCGGCTTTTTAGGCATTGCGGCAGGGTCGACGTGAAGATATGATAGTACGAGAGCCCACGACCAAAATTTTTGTCTCATAGCAATACGGCCAAAACTGCATCAAATCGATAGATACGATTATCCTGAACTCGAAAATACCAATATCAGACATTTTTCGCGTAGCGTTTGATCTGACCGAATTTTCAAAATTGTCAAAGAATTTTACCGAACTGCATCATAGCAATATGTCTGATTTGCAGACTGTAGTTGAATGATAGTTCTGAGATACCGAAAACATATTTTTCAGACGTTAGTGGTGTAGCGCAAACCCGTAAAATCACTTAAAAAAATTAAAAATGAGACAAAAAAAATGTCTCATAGCCAATGATATTTAAAATAATAGATATGTTACCGTAGCGCACAAAATGAAGACGCGAAAACGTCCTAATTAGGACGTCTTGCCTCCAGTCTGGATAAAGCGATACAACGAGTGTGACGTCTCTGTTATTGATTGTGAATCTAGTAAAATGATATCGTGTGTGTTTCGAAGATGTACAAACTATGATAAGAAAGTAAATAAAAGTCAGGGGATCTCGTATCACATGTAAGTAAACAAGATTAATGTTTAAATCATTCATTACATTTTTAATATTTTTACGTAAAATCCTTTTCAAAATACGGTTACAAAGGTGAAAGAGAAAGTAAATCGTTTTTTTTAACAAGTGCGACAAGGACACAATGTCCTCGACAAGTGCTCGGTCAAAGATTAACAAAATAGAAACTATAGATGCGATGTCATTGGTTTGATACCTACGGCATACTTGTGTTTTATTCTTTTAGCCTTTTTGTGATGTGAATTTATTGTTATGTACCGAATGTAATTGTATTGGTAGTTAATTAAAAAGTCGTCCAAATTTAGTTACGTAAATAGAAGAAAAGAGGATACATAATAATGTTTATTATAGTATAAATTATTTTTTTTATTTTTGTCTCTCCGTTCCAGGTTTTCTACCTCTGAGGTTCAACTCCAAGATTGGATTGCAATTGTGAGTGGGCAAAGAAACGAATCAGACTGGAATTCTTCAAAAAGCAATAGAATATGAAGCGACCATTTTAATGCTTATGATAAATATACTTCCAAGAAAGGTCGAACATTGCTTGTAAGAAAATGCAATTCCTATAATTGAGGTTAATAGGTACATACATCTATTTATCAATCGGTACATACATCTTATTATCAACGTACTTATTCAAACAATAATTACATTTTTACAAACACTTAAATATTAATCATATTCTTTCAGAAATCTTAAGCAAAGAAGACCCTTATCTCACCGTCGAGTCTTGACAACGTTCAGCATACCAGATATAGAAGAAGTTTTAGAAACACCCAGAAAGGCGGCACTTAGAAAACGTGTGCGTAAATTGACATTTGAAAAGGAGCAGTTACAGAAAAAAAGTTATTTGTCAACAAAACAAGTGACTAAAAAAAATGTTTTTTGGTATAAATGATTTTGTATTTGTAATAATGTTTTATTTTAAAACCGAACCTTCGCACTATACCGAGTGAATAAAACAATATATAAATAGCATTATGAAAAAATAAATAGTAAAATTCTGTTTTTCGAACGAAATAGAAGGCAGATAGCTGTTCACGTAAGGTTTGTACCTTCTGTTTCGTTGTTTTTATTAGTCTTTGTCAAAGTGCAATGCAGTGCAGTAATTGGTCAAAAAGTGACGTTTAGTTTACACTTGTGCCGAACAGAGAGTTACTACCTATCTCTTTTGTTCTTACTGTTTGAATTATGACATTCCTTTCACACCATTTATTAATGTGGTTAATAAGAATTGCGCATGTGTGCACTCGCTCTCGATCGGCACAGATTTTCTGTTTGTTTCGTGAGCGTATAGCATATCTATTATTTTAAATATCATTGCTCATAGCAATACGTCTGAAAATGTTTTTTATTAGTAAATTTTGGTTATTTGATGCGAACAAAACAATTTTCAGACGGAAATGTGAACGCATTAAATTTTGAGACCGTTTTGAAAATGTTAACAAATTTTACCGATCGGTATCATAGCAATATGTCTGAAAATTGTTGGACATGATAAAATAAGTTGTCCACATGTGCAAAAAATTTATATCAGACAAATTAAGTGTAGCACCTTCTCTATCAGACAACTTTTCGATACTCAGATATCATTTAAAAATCGGATTGAGGCATCTTGAATTTTCTGTTACAAACCAATGAATACGTTGCGACCCTGAATTTATTAGATGATAATTAACAAAGAATTTACCCGAAACCATAACATTGAAGTTGAAGGACTGAAATAAATCGCACAAAAGGAAACTGGGATGAAGGGAAGGGGCAGGAGCGTAACAAGCGCTGAGACTGTTGAAATTAAATACTGATTGATTTGATAGTTTTGGTTTTATTTAAAGCACACTTGAGTAACTTTTACAAAAGAAATAAGTAATGACATCTGTCATCTGTCAAAGTACATATAATAGACAAGGGAGATTCTTGAATATCTATGAAGGCTGTAAATTTAAAAAAAAACATTTAACAGAGGCGTCGGCCAGGCGACTCCGAAACGTTATTTTCGTTTTTGGGAGTATATGCTACACTTAAAGTGTCTGAAAACAGGTTATTGGTAATCATGGCAGCAATACGAAAAGTTGAAAAAAATTTTTATCCGTATTGCTATGATACAGGTCGGCTAAATTTGTTGACATTTTCAAAAATGCGCTCAGGCTATATGCTACGCGCAAAATGTCTGAAAACAAACGTTTTCGTAATACAATTATGAAATCTATGTACATTTTCACTATCAGACGTATTGCTATAATACCGACTGTCTTTTTTTTTTGACACAGCAGAAATGGCCTCCCACGCAGTTGCTACACTTTCGACCGTTACTACACACCTAGTCGGGTTCAGAATCATACAATCTAACGATTTTATAGGGTTTTTGCCGTATTGCTATGAGACATGGTTTTGGTCGTGGGCTCTCGTACTATGACGCAATTTCCCAAATGCTGCCCAGCCAATATCTATATATATCTATCTAAATGATAATAATTTAAAGTTTTACCAACTGAACACATGTGTGTCCAGTTGGTGAAAAACCCAAAAAAAAAGATAACCTGTATCGCTAGAACGCGTTTGGATGTTGAAACAAAGAGGATCATCTCAAAGCTTTTGTAAGTACATAAGTTCCTTGTAGTACATATTCAATGAGAAATATTGATATAGCGTTATTGCGATCTACAAGTGTATGTATGACTAGATTCCTTTTGCGACTGTCACAAAGTTAACAATAAACAAAATGTAAGTTTAAAGTTGACGGCGGTCCGTGTATGGGCATTTGGCAATTCAAACACTTAATGGACTCTCGATGGATGCGATACCTACTTAATTAAAAAGTTAAGAGAGCCATAATGGTTGTAATTCATGATGATTGGATGATAAATAATAATTATTTATTTAATTTATCAAGTAACATGACTCATAATTTGTTAGTAATAATTGTATTTATTTATAAATGTATTTTTTTACTCATTTGCACAACTCCTGCGGAAGTTGTGCAAAAGTAATTAATATAGCGTCGGTATAGTCTACTCGCTATAATAGACAGGATGCTGTTGGGGCTGCACCGAACCCTAAATAATAATAAACTGAAGAAATTGGCGGTGTTACAACCCCTCGGAAAGCACGTTAAGCCGTTGGTCCAGCGCCTGATATCTCTCCGGTCAAGTCGGCTTGCCGTCTCACCGAACTTTGAGAGTGATGGAACAGTGAGTGCACCTGTGTATTGCGCTCACACTTGTGCACTATAATATCTCCTGCGTACTTGGCTGATCTCTGTTGAGATTGGGCGCCGTGGTCGAATCGGCCAGGGAGGACTATTACTTACTTTTCTTTTGGCCTCAATACTCTTGTCAATGTGCGTGGACCGGATCGCGTGTCGGAACTCGAGGTCCACTGTGTGCATGCAGTACGACTGGGTGCTCTTAGTCTCTGCGTCCGATTTGTCGTCTGGCTCCTGTGGAAGAAAGAGGAAGTCGATGAACGTCGTTTCCGTTATACTATATTGCTTTCCAAACAAGGATTTTGAACCCACACTAAGGGTACCTATCCACCGGTGCGGAGCGGAGACCCGTGGTGTGGCGGAGCGGAGTTGCGTTTTACGTCTGTCCACCGAAGCGGAACGAGGCAGCGGAGTCATTTTGAGCTTCCGGCGGGCGATTGGTTAGGTTGCACGCAAAATGTCAGTGACAGAAGACATGTTATCGAAAACTCGCACTTGCTTCCCCGCTTCGCTTGTCAGTTTTGTATGAATTTGTAAACAATTATACAAGTCCTTCTCCACTGAAGCGGAGCCGAGATTTTGTGCAATCTAGTAATTATTTCTCCGTTTCTCCGCTCCGTGGCCTGGCTCCGCGCCGGTAGAGAGGTACCCTTAGTGTGTGTTCAAACTGAGAGCCTAGCGGTACGGAAATATAAAATATTCATTAAATGCTCCTTTGCGTCGATACTGTAGTGCAAGAGGTACAGGGCAAGAGCCTAATGGTTTGACGCATCCGCTCGATGTGCACGCCTTTGCTCCAGTCACCGCTTATTCTGTGTGGACGCACTCTTCAGAAATCAGCACCTAAGTAATTGAGCAGAAGTGGCTTACGCACTCGAGCCGCCTTCGATCCCTGCGTCAGATAGTTGATTTTTTCTACAGCAAAAATATTAACTTAAGTAACGTTACTATAAAATAAACCTTTTCCGACGAAGATTCAGCTACAGAAAGCAGACTGTTTTGTGTAGCTATGTGTAGCATAGTATGACTCTACCCTTGAAAATATTTGAAATATCCAGTGTATAACAGAACCAACAGAATGGAAATTTAAGTACCTACCAACAGAATGGAAATGTGAAAATTAAATAACAATGCCATCTTTATTAAAATGTTGTATTGCAATCGTGTAAAAATATTTCGTTGTTTCAGTTATAAATGAAAAAGTAAAAGCAGCACGTGTATAAAAAATATAAATTAAACTATTTTCACTCATAATGTATATATCTTTTTCATGCGTACTTGTATATTTTATCACAGATCTTAGATTTCATAAAAATATCCTTTTAATCCAATTGTGTCAAAGTTTGATAGAGTTATTTGAAAGGGTTTCCTTGTGTTTATTGATTTTAAACTTGATTGCTTCATGAATAATGTATTTAAGTCCTTACGATAGTTATTTAATTCTTAGTTCGTTAATTTATTTGATTAACATCCAAAACGGGATTATTTCATTGTTTTCACGGATTCTCATTTTTCTTTTATAGTTACTTTTGTAGTTACTAGAACCGTGACATTTTGGCCCAGGGTACACCTGCGTCATCCGTCGCCGTGACTCGCGACTGACAGCGTGTCAACTTACGGCCGCTACCCTTTACTATATCGCACAGTATTCCCAGAGACCTTGGGATCAGACATTTTTTACTGACCCCAAAAATTTACGTGGTTAGTTATGCTAGTCAATTATCTAGAAGTAACCCCAGGTCAAATATGTACAGTTGTACAGAAAAAAATTTGTAAAGTTGGCTGTTTGGAATGGATCAATAAACAGACAATCTTAAATATTTTTGTTGTCATTAGTTCTGTTGCAATTATTATTTTTTTATTTTGTGCTACTTAATTATAAATGTTTTAAACTAATTAGAAAGTAGCAATTGTTGATAACTTTGAAGATTTATGAAAAAAAGCTGTTTTTTAATTATATTTTTTTTCCACATTTTTCCACAACAGATCACTTACACACCGTAAATCAAATAATAGAGAAATGTAAAGAATTTAACAAACCACTATACCTAGCATTTGTCGATTACAGCAAGGCATTTGACAGTCTCAAACACGAACCCATGTTTACCGCCCTTGAACGTCAAGGTATTGATCCACCTAGCTCCTACGCCTCATCTACCGGAATATTACAGCTGATATAAAAATGCATGCACCGGGCACTTCATGTCCCATTCTTAAAGGTGTCAAACAAGGTGATCCACTGTCCCCCAAATTATTTACCAGCGCCTTGCAAGAAGTATTCCTAAAGCTGGCCGATCTCTGGAGAACTATGGGCATACAAATTGGGGATAAAAAGCTCACAAATCATCGCTTTGCCGACGATATCGTTCTTTTCGCCAACACGTCGTCAGAACTTGAAATAATGCTCGGACAGCTGAGCGCAGCAAGCCTTGAGATTGGGTTGATGATGAATAGGTCCAAAACCAAGGTTATGACCAACGCCGCTGACCACGACATAGTAGTGGACGGGCAGAAGGTGGAGAATGTTGATGAGTATATCTACTTGGGCCAGATAGTCCCCTTCGAAAACAGGCAGGACAAAGAAGTCTTACGTCGGATTGATAACGCCTGGAAGAGCGTCTGGTCCATGAAAGCGTACATGAAGGGAGACCTTCCAATCTCGTTAAAACGCAAACTCATCGACACCTGTAATCTGCCTGTTGTAACATATGGAGCGCAAACATGGTCATTGACTGAAAGTCAGACATCCAAACTGAAAGTTTGCCAGCGAGCCATGGAAAGGAGCGTGTTGGGTATTAAAAGGATTGACAGAATTCTAAATACCACAATATGCTCCAAAACTGGCATAATGGATGTAGGCGAAAAGACAGCAAAGCTGAAGTGGGAGTGGGCGGGTCACGTATGCAGGATGCACCCGGATAGATGGGCTCAAATCGTCACACAATGTATACCAGCAGATAGCTATCGCCGTAGAGGTAGACCCAAAAAAAGATGGTGTGACGATTTGACAAGTTTTCGAACAGATTGGGAATTCTTAGCAGCCAATAGGGAACAGTGGAGGAGTTTGGGGGAGACCTTTTCCCAGCAGTGGGATGACATAGGTTAATAGATAGATAATAGATTTTTTTTTCAAAAGTATTCAATTGTAGCACCAAATTCTTTTCGCAGGCAATACTTAAGCTTTATATATATCTACTACAAAAAAAAGCAGCTCGGGATCTTACGTCTGATTTGAGATATTCGCGATTTTAGTTTTGTGGTAAGTGCCTGCATAATTTTTCATGGCAATGTTGTATGGAAGACGGAAGTAATTTGATGGCAGTTTTAATCGATTTCCTATGAAGGTCTACGTGTGGCTCGGGAAGGGGTCCACCCTCGTCAGGCTTTTGCTAAAGACATGAAACATTTTCAGACATGAAATGTATATTCACGGGCTTTCGGAATATATTTAAAAATTCTCTGAAACTTGAGGTGACTCACAACTTTAGCGAGGTATTAATGCCCATATAATTGCCTATTACGTTATTTTTGTCTTTACTAGTAAGAATGTAATGTTGATCTACAGTAGTATTTGCGAAGAAAATAATTTATCGCCCTTTTTAATAGTTTTAAATAATGTGATAAGTAAAGGAGAAAAAATGTGTTTTCATTATTTGCAAACAATTTTGCTTAAGATTAGGTGTAGGTACAAAGAGACACTCAGCAACAGTTTTTCTTGGTTGTCCTACATAAGATTCTCTAAAATGTAAATACTGAGTACAAGTACATACAGGGTGTAAAAAAAACCTTAACGAAGCCGTCAACCACGCGTTCAGTACATCAAACCAAATCGTATAAAAAAGAAATTTTGGCTGGGAAACAACTTTTATATTTTGACATCAAAAAAAATAATTTAATTCTAACCCGCAATGTACAGCGCGCACGCGAAAACGTCACCGCGGGGCGTGTTGCTTTCCGCCGCCGCGACGCGGTTCGGTTCGAGTGTGCGCTGTTCATTGCGGAGTGTGCCATTTAGGGGCTTTTTATGAAAGAACTGGTGAAAGTTTGTATCATGTTTCTTTGGAAAAAAGTTCAGTTATAACGGACAGAAGTCATTTCTGTAAAAATCATCAATTTTTTTTCAAACTTTAACCATCAATATCTCAGTAACCGTTGACTTCCCAGGTATGGTGTGAAGGAAAAAAATGATCGTAACAATCGGTAGAATATGTGGTATTCGGCTTCGTTAAGGTTTTTTTTACACCCTGTATAATTTAATATCATTATTACAAAGATTTGTAAGATTTGATCACATAACTTTTTTCTGGCTTAATTTCGTAGTATTTTGGGGAGCAGTCAGATCATCAAAAACTATTTAGAACGTTTCAAAAACCAAAGAGAGAGTACCTACGTTCGATTGCATACTAAAAAAAACGTTTTCAATCGGGAACTAAAATTACTACAGCGTAAAAAAGTTACAGGGAACAGCATTGAACCAAAAAAAAAATATCTCGGTTACATTGAATAATCTCTTTGCCTACATTCGAGTAATCTCTCCCCCTCAATGTCAGACAATCAATCAACTAGGTATTCCTACCCACACCGTTATATTTCTTACGTACTGTAGATTGTAGTGAATTATGATTTAATCTTCGGATCGGAAGCCGTGCGAGGGAGTAGATAAATTATTTTTGACGGTATTCGAGAAATAATGACAAAATACTAATAAAATTGCCTTTCGTTTTGTACTTTTTAGACTAAACATGTTTTCACTTCTCATGCTCGAAAAAGTACTACTTTATGCAGGATCTAGGCGACATAAAGTTGAATTTTATGCTCTTGTGCATAAAAGTAGTTTTTTAAATGTGTCTACACTAAGGCAGTGACCATTTAGCCCATACAGCCAAAAACAATTAATTGTACATGGATAAAACTTGCTAATTTATAATATTTCCTTCCCTATTTGCATTTTTGATTTATAATAAGATAATACGAAAAAGAAACTAAATATCAAAACGTGTTTACCACAAAAAAAAAACATTATTCCAAAATAATTTAAGAATAGGCTGTATATTTTTTTTCTTTGCCCGAAAATTATGCAGGAAAATTAAAAAAAGTAAAGTAGCGGGAAAGAAGCCGTGAACTTTTCGTATTAAATTTTCTCAAATTATTGTTGAATTGGCTAAGTTTTAAAAATGTCAAGTGAAGAAGAAGATTTAGAACTTACTCCTAATACTTTGATGGAAATAAACGCACAAAAAGTGGTGCAAGAAATATTGCCGCCAAAATCTCGGCAAATATATATGAAAACTTATGACAAATTTCTAAGCTGGCGGAAAGAAAAACAAGTGAATACATTCGCTGAAAGTGTTCTTTTAAGTTACTTTGATGAGTTATCGAAAAAACAGCAGCCTTCAACACTGTGGAGTGTATATTCCCTGCTGAAAGCAACACTGCAAATGAAACATAATGTCAATGTACAGTCCTACACGAAGCTTACAGCTTTGTTGAAGAGGCTTAGTAGTGGACATAAATGCAAGAAGTCCAAGGTCCTTACTGCGAACAATGTGGGAACCTTTTTAAATACCGCTCCCGTTGACAAATATTTGGCCACAAAAGTACGTTAACCTATTATTTACATATTTTTTTATTCCTCGTGTTCTCAAAGAGTGTACCAACTTACAGTTATATTTTGTTTTAGGTAGCACTAATATTTGGTATAAGCGGAGCGTGTCGCGGCATTGAACTTGCTAATATTACCGTGGATGACGTCAAGACGGACACCCTTTTACAAGCAATTAACTTACCCGACACTAAGACCAAACGAGAGCGGACATTTGTTGTCAAAGGAGAGTACCTTGATATAGTTAAAAAATAACCAAGCTCTTTGGCCTTCAAATGTGCCGACAAATAAATTCTTCCTCAATTATCAAAATGGGAAGTGCACTAAACAAGTAATAGGACGCAATAAATTTGCAGGATTTCCGAAACAAATTGCAACTTTTCTTGAATTGGAAAATCCCGAGAATTACACGGGCCATTGCTTCCGCCGGACCTCGGCTACCCTCCTAGCAGATTCGGGAGCTAGCTTGACAATGCTGAAAAGGCATGGTGGGTGGAAGTCGGATCAGGTGGCTGAGGGATATATAGAACAATCAATAGAAAACAAAAGCAGGATTACCGACTGTGTAACACAAGACATTCATCTAATTCCAAATAAGCCAACCCCTTCTACATCCCGAGATTCCTTGTTGCCGTCTGAGCCATCCACAGATCAGAAAAAAGAACCATATCCAGAACAATCAACTCTTAATATACCATCTACTGTCATGTCATCTTCTCAAATTCAAAAGAATACCGTCAATATGCCGGGAAAAACCATTTCATTCACTATTCAAAATTGTAGTAATATTCCTTTGAATTTTAATTAAAGAAATGTTAATACGTTATGTTACTGTTTTATTTTCTCGCAATCGAAGTGAAAAGCAGAGTTTACAACTCGTGCACAAATCATTTTTATCCTCGATTTCATCATCTGCCCTCGCCCTGCGGGCTCGGGCATATAACGATCTCGGATAAAAATGACTTGCTTTATGCTCTCGTTGTAAAATCTACTATTTGACTCTGAATCTCTAAAATAATACTAATAGACTGTAAAGGTATCAAAAATTAGGTTAGGTATAGGATAGGATTGAATTGTTATAATACATACACAAGGTGTATGTATTATAACAATTCAATCGATCAATTCATTGTATCTAAAGTTTTAACTTTAAACCTCTTTTTCCAAGAGTACCGTTTTGACGCTTAAGCCGTTTTACATTTCCACTGACGGTATATTTTATATTTCATCTCATGTGTTTTCTTTTTTATTTATTTTGTCGCACCGCCCACAAATCATTTCTGCTTAGCCCAAAGGTGTGACTGCTAAAGAATGCCCTACAGCGTTGAGTCCACCTTTTGGTACATAGTTTTGTCGTGCAATAAAGGTTAAATAAATTATAAGATGACAAATTAATGTATAATACGTTTTGTTTACTACGATTACTTACGTTTGCTTTCACTATCACCAAAATATTAATAAAACAATTTGAAAAGTAAAATTGGCTCCTTGATGCTTAGGGTGCGTAGGAGTTGCTACATCATCCTGATCGCCATCTGGTGGTATTTGTCACCTACCAAAATTTTTGTTTAATTTTCAATTAATACTAACGTAGTTTTTAGGTACCTAATTATTAATCCTAACATTTTATAGATTTATGGTCTGAAGTTGAAGATTTTAATTGAATTTAATTAATGTCTAGTAAATATAAGACGTTATCACAAGCGGCATTGTAACTTAATATAACTTTACTACACAAGTGTATCTACTTGAAACCTCAGTGAACGTCCCAACATTTCGTTTGACTAAATCATAACTGAAATTCAATATTATTTATTTGTTTCTTCGGTTTACGCGAACAGTAGACATTGAAATGATACACTGTAGAATGTAAATAAATCGCGAAATAATCCGTAAAAAGTGTATCATTTCAATATTATTTGTTCAATTTATCTTAATTAATTGTTATTGAGAATAATCAATAAATCCGTTTATTATAAAGTCGTGTTCAGAAACAAGAATTATCAGTAAAATTAATGTGATACCAATTCAAACTGTAATCCAACTTTTCCACCCAAAGCTGTAAAATTGCATGATATTAAATCAAGTAATAAAATGATCATTTAATTTTGATTTATGTGTCGGTTTAATTTTTGATTTTTGAACTCAATTTCAAACATTATTATTATGTAAAGAACCATTAAAGGGGACAAAAGATTTCATCTTACTTTGAAGATATGGTTCCCACCGGGCACCTATACTGAGTGTTGAAATGGCAAAATATTTCCTGTCGGTTTCGGAATAAAATTGGTAACCGACAGGTCTGAATAACTTTATTCAAACCAGAAGAGTTTTAGACTCTTGGCTCTTGAAGTCTTGACAAATAATTTTGTATAAGCATATAAATAGCCGAATACTAATCGTTGAAATATATGGAAAATCTGAAGGTCTTCAATTTCTTTATCTACACATTCCAATTTGTTCAACGACCTTACGCGCTCAAACTTTATCGCATGTCATAAATGGCCTTGCAAACATATTTTGGGTTGGCTTGTAGCTTAATGACATTATAATTTCTGTTACATGACTACTGAAAGCGTTTCCTTTACGGTACGTCACCGATTCAACTTGATTGACTTGCTCTATGCTTCCATTAGAGAAAATCAAACCACCTATGGCATAGTAGACAATGTTAAATGGTATACAGTGGCAAAGTTTGGTGGAGTAGGAAGAAGAGAAGAGTTTTATCTAATGAGCACCTAAACATATTCAAAAATCATATAAAAAACTTTTCTTTTGCTGGTATTTATAACACAAATGATCCAAACGCTGCTTTTAGCTATTTTATTGACAACTTTCAAATGATATACAATCTTTGTTTTCCTTTTACACTAAAAACAATAAAAAATAAAAAGAAATTAAAATGGATTTCAAAGGGAATCAAACTGTGTTGTAGAAAAAAGAGACTTTTATTGTGGAAGCATAGAACGGCACCAACTAGACAAACCAAAGTAAACTTAAAAACTTATTCAAAAATATTAAAAAACATAATTAATTTGACACAGAAGGCACAAAATTCATTTTATATTAATAACGCACAAAATAAATCAAAAGAAACTTGGCAAATAATACATAATAAAATAAAAAATAAAAACTATATCTCAGAGGTTCTACACGATGAAACCCTGATATCAGACCCTAAATTAATAGCCGAGACTTTTAACACATATTTTATTGACAAAATTGAAAAATCTTCACAACAGTTAAATGATCATGTTGATCTAAAAAATCAGCCACAATCAATGTTTTTATTGCCAATTATGATCGATCAAGTTATTGAAATAATAAAATCATTAAAAAACACAAACAGTACTGGATATGACAACATCTCAACAAAAGTTGTAAAGTTTGTGAATGAAGATATAGCTCCACATTTATGTCATCTCATAAATATGTGTATATCTACTGGTATTTATCCTGATAATCTAAAGCCAACCATTATAAAGCCAATTCATAAAAAAGGGGATAAAAAAATCATATCTAATTTCAGGCCAGAGGCATTAGGATCAATATTTTCAAAAATAATTGAAAAATACTTATATGACTCTATTTATAATTATTTGACGAAATATGAAATTTTATGTAACGAACAAAAGGGATTTAGAAAAAATATAACAATCAGCATGGCAATATACGATTTACTTGACGTTGTAATGAAAAATATAGATAAAAGGAACCCTGTTTGTGTATTGTATACTGACATGACGCAAGCATTTGATTATGTCAATCGCAACAGATCAATCAACAAACTGAATAGGTACGGAATAAGAGGTAACGTTTTGAATCTAATAGAATCTTATCTAGATAATAGAAGTCAGTGCGTGGAAATATCCCGTCTTTGTGATAAAACAAGACAAGAGTTAAATCATGTGTCAGAATACAGGGTAAATAGATTCGGCGTTCCTCAAGGAAGCGTCCTTGGACCTCTACTGTTCCTCATCTATATTAATGACCTGCCTCAAAATGTACACCAAAAAATGGTGCTATTCGCAGATGACAGTACTGCTATTATTAAATGTGACGACTTAAAGGATTATGAATCTGACATAAATAGTACTTTAAATGATATTATTCAATGGCTTGACATAAACAATTTGAAAATTAATTTGCTTAAGACCAAAATTATGCATTTTTATAATAAAAAAATACCCCCCAAAGTCGACATATCGCATAATAAACAAAAAATTGAACAAGTTAACACAACAAAGTTTCTTGGCCTTACTATGGACACTAAATTAACTTGGACACCTCACGTTGAAGAAGTTTGTAAAAAATTGAACAAATCGGCTTATGCTTTGTTTAGAATTTCAAAAAAAGTAAAATTAGAAGTTCTTTTAGTAGCTTAGCATGGCTTAGTCACACCCCATTTAAATTACGGTGTTATATTTTGGGGTAATTCGGGGGATAAGGATAAAGTTTTTAAGGCCCAAAAAAGGTGTTTAAGGTCAATGTTTGGTTTAAATTATAGAGACAGCTGTGTTCCTATTTTTAAAACATATAAACTGTTAACGTTGCCATGTATCTATATATTTGAACTTTGTACTTTTGTTAAATGTAATCCGCACTTGTTTACAAAAGTGGCGGATGTAAGAAAAAGGTCAGTTCATATAAGAACCCAGTATAAACAAAAGTTGGTAACTGGAGGACATAATACATCTATGGTGAACAAGAGTGTAATTGGAATGGCTCCCATAATTTTTAATAAATTGCCGGATGGTTTAAAAAAATTAGATCCCGTGACATTTAAAAATAAATTAAAACGGCTATTGACAGAAAAATGTTATTATTCAGTTAAAGACTATTTGAATGATATTTTGACGTAAGTTTTTAGACCAATTTTGTTTGGTAACTAATTTTATTGTTATTAATTATTGCTGAATTTATAGGTATTTTTCGAAATTAACTATAACTGTAATGTTGTATGTCTGATAAGACAAGTCACAGTGAGACGTCACTTTAATTAAGAGCTTTTTGTACCTGTGTTCCACAATAAATAAATTTGATTTGATTTAGGAATTGTGGACATACTGGATGTCAGTGTACGGCTGATTTCTAAGTATGTCGTCATTCTGTTTATAAACTTGTTGTAAGAATTGATAAATAAAATATACTTACCTACACTATTGGTAAATAAAATATACTTACTTACCTACAGAAAGTTAGATAGGTAGATAGATCAGTATTTTTTAATAAATAATTGGTTTTTCTTGAATGCCAGACACGGCAGAGATACACAAATATTCGACGACAGAGCGGAGATTTCAGTTTCAAATAAGAAAGACATGCTTTTCAGATTTGGGAATAAATTTACTGCACAGTTACACAGTTTAGATATCACGTTAAATTAACAAGTCAGAAGTTTTTTTTACTTTATCCCGACGAAATTACGTGTAAATACTTGGTTGTTAAACTACCGTTTACATATTGTCCCGAAGCTGTTGTATGGTTCTATAGGACGTGTAAAAGTGCGCCAAATTTTTTTTTTAAATTAATTAAAGCTCCAAGCTTCTGTCGACTTTTTTTTTCATTTTGCACATTTCATGTTTTTCCGAGAGGATATATATATTCAAATGAAGCTTATTGAATTATTTGTCTATCTATTGTGTGATTAGCATTTTTGGTCTTCTTTATTAGATAATTGTGTTAGAATACAAAAGGATATCTTATAAAAAAAAATTGAAAAAATTGTCCAAATTATCTGAAGTCAAGCGCCACTGTTATCTTTGATCAAAAATAACCGAAGACCTTATTCTGATGATGGATGAGTTCTCTGCAATATCTTTCACATGGATGACCAGATTTTAACAAAATTTATATGGGTAGTCCCATATAAATAAACTTAATGTATTCAAATACATCCGGCGTTTGTTTTTCAAAATAAAGAAAAAAAAACAAAATAAAAATGCACTAAGGAATCTCAAAATTTGTTTGTAAGCAAAATAAATCAACTACTTTCAAATGTCAAAGATGATAGATTATATGATTCTATCAATTTTCATTAGATTCCAGTGGACCTATCTTACTTAAACGGAACATTCGTCAGGAACGTTGTATCAATTGACGTATACTATACTAACTAACAACACTGCACGTATTCGTCAAATTCTTCGTTTAACCAAAATACATATCTATATGATGAATTATAAAATGAATACGAATGATGAGAAGTTATACATATGAGATAATTAATACGTAAACTTTAGCTTATTGATGTTACAAACCTTAGTGGTTTTATACTAAGTTAACACCTACATGTTTATTTAGATTTTTTATTTGTTAATAAATGGAGAAAAAAAAATGTATATAGTCATAACCTCAGTAGGTCTCATATTGTATCTTCAAACAGCGGATCGCTGGCGGGGACATATCAACAAAACATGTATTGTGTTTCATTTCATGTGGATTTAACAGTACATTGCTCTCTGTAACTTTCTCTAGGCCCTTCTCCGTAAGCTGAAGTAGTTTCGGATTAAGCCGTCCTTGACACTCATGCTACCTTGAACTGGCGAGTGAACAGGATGGCTATAACCGAATATAGAATTCGCAGCTACACAGAGTTGAATATCAGAACTGAAAGGGCTTTTAGATAGAATGAGAGTTGCTCGATTCCAAACATACTTTGCAAGCTTACCTTTTTCGTTGCCCAGTTGTTTTTGCAGCATAGTTCAGTCGAAGTCTCCTGCAGAATTGGAGTGGCTGGGATCAGGTGGCCTGTTTTACAGCTGCCCGTTCGAGTCACTGTGATAAATGGCAAATATTAGATGGATAAAAAGAGCAGATGTAAAAAGGGGCGAAAGGACCGCATCATACATTCGGATCGCAACTTTTCAAACTAAGTTGATGAAAAAGAGCTTAATTAATAATCGTTTGTGAAAATTTCACGGATTTGTGTGGCTGAGATGGATTTCAAACAAAATCTCTATGGATCTGATTTTACATTAACCTTTCTGAGGCTAGTGAAAGAAAGTTAGATTTAAGTTTTTAGTTACTTTATTTGTTTAGCGTTAACAATGCAAATTTCTTTACAATGTGAAATTAAATCACTCTTTAAGAAGAAACGGTCTGTCACAGGCGGAGCTCAAACCCGCACCTCTCGCAAGCAAAATCTTAACGAAGCCGCTCCAAAATGAAAGATAATGACTTAATTACTAACTGGGCTAAATAATCCGTACTTCAGGCAATTAGACAACTAAAAGTTTGTGAACTTATTTCTGGATTAGGGCGACAAGGTTCTTAAGATAATAATGTACAATACTCATTGCTTTTGTCTGTTTTAATTTATCGTCTTAAAGTCAACTTTTATTGCATTGCGCCATATGTAAAGATTCCACACCTCAAGAGTGTTATTGAAAGTAATAAACAAATGAAGGTATCTAAATACTCGTATGTAGAAAGAATCCCAAAATCAACTAGCTCCAGAACTTACAAGAAAAACTATACCAACCAAAAATATAGTAATATCTTTGTTCAAATTGAATGAGCTCAAGTGAAATGGGGTAGCGAACATGAAAGGTAGGCCCTATAGATAACATGGGATACAGAAATCATTGCTATTTTACAAATCCCTTTGAGGGATAACAGTTGACTACATCTCGTGGTTCAATATTATTATTATTATTGTCAACAAAACCATAACAGTCAAGACTGTTATGGTTGTTATGGGACAAGTCCCATATAAATAGGATAAAGTCTAAAGGTTGTGTTCTTGTTTTTGAAAGTTGAAAACTGCACGTGTTAAAAAAGAATGTGCTGTACAGGTAAGAAGAGTAATAAAAAAGACACTTATTTTACAAGCGTATTTTTTTTCTGTGATTCATAAAAATGTACTATCCATCCAACAAAGAAATAGGATAAGAAATAAAATGAAAACTCATTAAAACCATTAATGTGCGCCTCGCTGACCCTACGTGACAAATATCGCCGGTACGGCTCTAGACATTTTTTTTATCTTTTTTGTTTAAACTTTTTTTTATATTTTCCTATTTCTGAGCCCGTCTGCATTATCTCCCTATATTTCACTTAACGCTTGCATGGATTTGATAGCTTGATTGATTTATCGGCATATCTGCATTAGTTTGAACTCGCTTACAATGAAAAACCTTCTTTCGAAATCGTTAATCTTCTTTTATCAGATTGGCAAGGGCGTATCTGTTAAAGGCATTATAGAGGTAAATGGTATATTTACTTGAATTTTATTTACGCAAAAGCAATGAGTAATGTACAGTGGCCGGCACATCAAGCTGCCCATTTTTGTTGCAAAATCGCTCGTATCACAAGCGTACAAGATATCGCGGTGTTTACCGTGACGGGCTGGCCACCGTAAATGATTATCTTTAAGTCCTTTTCGCCTTTATCCAGAACAAAGTTCATAAACTTTTAATTGTCTAACTGTTTGAACTACGGATTATTTAGCCTAGTTAGTAATTAAGTCATTATCTTTTATTTTGGAGCGGCCTCGTTTAGACTTTCTTGTACAAACGACCATACATAGAACTACCCATTTTTGTCGCAACATTATCCTATTCACAAGTGAAACAAGATGCCGGAGTATTTACTTTTATGTGCTGTAGTGTTTAAGTTTACTGTTATGTGCTAATCCAGTCTATACAGTCTTCACTAGCCTCGGTCGTCTTTACACGGCTCCCCAGATACCTTTAAAATGTCAAAATTGTAATGAAACCTCTGATGATGTGGTGTTAACTTGAAAACGGCCTCTACTTGCTGTAATTTGTGGCCCCCTAGACCCGCTTTAGGTACGTATGTAGGTGTAAGGAAACAAATAATTCTTGTAGATTAATTAAAAAAAAGTGTTTATTCAAACAATATTTTGCGTATTTAAACAATATTTTAAGTAAAAAATGCAATTATGTGCGATTTTATAAAATATTGGTGAATTTAATCGGCAGTTCGGCACCGATAATTTTGCACTAGTAGCTAGTGGCAACACCATTTGGCACTAGCTACCGCTCACGCGAATAATTCCTTTAGAATCCAGTATACAATATCGTTTTCTATGAAATTCTTCCACATGGTTTGCAAAATGATTACCCACGATTTATTTCAAAGAAGTGCGTTTTTACCAACAAAACCGCTCGTACCAATTTGCCCAGTGTCTTATTCCGTGAGCATCCTCAAACGCAGCCTTGTAACGCACGTTTACTGAGCGTTTACAGCTCTTTGTACGCGGAACGATGTCTTAAAACTCTACTTACGAGCTTTAAGGCATCGTTTACAGTTAACGGATTGCCCACCGCCGATTGCGGGTATGCTGTCAGCCCCAATGTGAACATGGACTCGGTCTGCAGTATGTGTTCACACCAAGATGATAATGACACGCGTACGCCGCAATGTCCTAAGAGTAAATGTGTCTCATGTTCATGTAGTAAATTTAGCCCAAAACCATACACATCCCACTGCTGGGCACGAGCCTCACCTCAACTATGAGGTTGTACTAGTATTACCTTATCCACCACGCGATCTCAGACGTTACCCTAGGTGAGCTACTCAACTCAATAAATGCGACGCGACGCGACTTAATGAGAATAAAATTCACGTAGGTCATATATAAGTACATTTAATATTTTCGCTTCGTGTCGCGTCGCGGCGCTTTGTCGCGTTTGTCGCTCACGAAATTCAACGGGTGACTGCCTCGTTGGTGTAGTGGCACAGTTTCTGCCTTATATTCCTGGGTTCGAATCCCAGGTCGAGCCAAAATCGTTTCTGAGATTTTCTGTCATGAACTTCTCAAAAACAGCTCGGAGTCGGGAAGTTGGTGGTGCTACACCCCCGTGCCTCGATGCGCACGTTAAGCCGTTGGTCCTGCGCCTGATCTCTCTCCGGTCATGTCGGATTGCCGTCTTACTGAACTTTGAGAGTGATGAAACAGTGAGTGCATCTGTGTATTGCGCTCACACTTGTGCACTATAATATCTCCTGCGTAGGCTGATTTCTTTTTCGATTTGAGATTGCCGCCGTGGTCGAAATCGGCCAGGCCATATTGTTGTGGAGTGGTGGAGGGTTCTGTTCATATTATGCGTTTAAACTAGTTAATTCCGAAAGGTATTAGTCGTTTAGTCTGGTCAGAGGGCCTCAGGCGGCTTTATAACATCCGTAAATAAAATAACAACCCCTCCACCAATCCAAACTGAGCCCGCGTGTTGGAGTATGGCTCGTACCACCTCATAGTTGAGGTGAAGCCTATACTCAGCAGTGGGACCTATACAGGCTGATGAGATAAAATGCGTTTAAACTTGAACTCACAATGCTTCTGCCAGTTGAAGTTATGCTGGATCTCATGCCTCATCCCCCGCCACAGCTTGGTAACTATGAGGCAGTACGCGAACGACATGATGAAGAAAGGCACAAGCAGCAGACCAGCGTCCAAGCCGAGGTTGAACGTCCTCTCCAGTTCGAGGCTGCTCCACACTTCGCGGCATTTGTATGCTGGGAATAAAAAAAATAAAAATATGTGAACAAATAAATACTTAGATTTGAAATGAGACACTTTTTACGGATAATTTCGCGATTTATTTACATTTTATAACCGTACATTTCAGACCCTTTTCAGCGTCCATGGTCATAGGTAGACTAAGGCGTTAGTTGTCATTACATAGTTTTGAAAAAAATGTCTCATTTTAATGTTTACTCTTCGCGTAAACCGAAGAAACAAATTCTTAGATTTCGTGCGTGTAACCAAGCCTGAAATCTAATGAAAAAACTTTTACAGTTCATAAGTACCATGTCAAAACTCAAACACTTCGAACATTCTTCATATTTTGACCTATTACTACGAGAAAAGTGTCATATTATTTGTGACGCATTTCGCGTTTTTAGGTCCAATCATGATATCCAAATATGATGATGAATGAGATTTTGAAATATGAAACTGCGAGACTCGTACCCACACCTCTCGCATGCCGGGCGATTGCTCTCCCAATACACGTGCTGTTGCTTTTTCGTAGTATGTAGTAGGCTATAACTTTTATCCATAAAAGGGAACTTTTCTTACTTCTGAAGGTCTTTAGTAAGCAAATACGTTTTTAAAACGTCTGCGTTTCAAATTTGTAACAAGCAAAGTTAAAGAAACTTACTAAAAAGTAAGACGTGATGTAAGTTTTATATTCAACGTTCTTGTATCATCTCGCTGCAACTGTGACACTTTAATTCAAGTTTCAAGTTTTCAGGGGAAATGTTCAGCTATTAAACGTTTCAATTAAACCTGAAAGTTAAGCCTGTGAATTCGGTCTTCATACTCAGTTTTCGAGCAAAATTAGCTACGTTTCCTTTAACTGAAATTAAGCCAGTGAAATATTTAAAAAGTTTTTTTTACATTTTTAGTTGGCATCGGATGGTATTCAGTGTGCTTTAAAAAAAAGATTTATTAAACTCTATATATTAAGAGGTAAAGGAAGTTATAAAATAGCAAGACCTGGGTACTTAAAAAATATAATCGGATAAAGTCGTCACCAAATGGGTGCCTACAGACGCCGAAGAGGCAGACCCAAGAAACGATGGTGTGACGACTTGGTCAATACAACACGGGACTGGGAAACGTTGGCATTGGACAGGGACAGGTAGGGACATTTGGGGGAGGCCTTTGCCCAGCAATGGGATGATATAGGCTAAATTAAAATTTAAAAAAAGTCGAATACTTGAGTACTTTGATATAGTCGTATTAAGTCGAAATGAAAATTTACCCGTCTCTTTTCTTGGTTTGTGCTGTACAAAGCACGGAGATAATTAACTTTTAATCAAGTGGGTCTCATAACACGCTGTAAAGTTACACAGCAACCGAAGCGTAAAGAGGTAATCTTATAACAAAACTGAATAGCCAAATGAGCTAACGATTAAATAAATTAATACGAATTGCGGTTTATTCACCGGAATATATCTCTTCCAGTCTAATGCTTCGATTTTCCACTAGTAAATATGTCACTTTTGACCTATTACGAAAAGTCAGACAGGTGTGGCTGTAGGTGTAATCTTTCACAGCCTACTGATTCATGAAGTTAATGACAACGCTGTCAACTTTTTGCCCTTTACATAAACTTAAGGTATTGGCACATAGGTAGCTCGACGTATCTGTACGTTTTAATTTTAATTGAAATACCATAGCATGAACGCACTCTGCTGTGTCGCTACGCGGTATTTGGTCTGCTGTAATACGACCACTAAGTAATACTGCTAATTAATACATACTACTACATCGAGGTACAAGATAGTTGGGATTGAAGTCGATGCACAAGAAAATGATACGTTTCCTTGTAATTTTGCAACCATCAGATGCATAGTTGCTGAGTTACGCATAGGAACTGCAACCTTTTTTGGCTTACTTTAGAAATGAGGTTTGTCAGTGTGTCTGGATAAGACGTTTTAAGTTTCCCTATCGTATATCGTATTCCATAAATTCCGACCACACCAATCAGGTATCAGATTAAAATACTTATTTCAGGATTATCGCAACAACCCATAACGACATTATTGATGTCATAATTACCTACTCTTAAAAATCTTTTTAACATAAACATTAGTAGTCTTAAAATTATAACAATTTGTTATGTTAAGGTTCTTTATGCTGTAAGAATATTAAAGAAAAGTGGGTTAAAAATACATGTCTAGATTTTCTCTTTTCTACGAGATATAGATGAAAACATACCTTATTTATTTTTGTTACTGCAATCTTTGTCAAAACGTTGTAGTATTTTCACGAAGTTCTTCTTTGCTTTTATAAACTTCTACTTGTCCTGTCTTATTCAGTATCAGAATATCGAATTTTTCATGTGATCAAATATTTTCTGCGCTTTTTTCACAATTGTCAAACTATGAATAAACCATTCATAGTTTGACAATTGTACCAGGACGCTCAGAAAGTTTTGTGAAAAAAGTTTTTCTGTATGGCAGACTGATAGAAAATTGATTTAGAGGTATGAATGTTTAAACTGAGGCTAAGGAAGAGTACATTAAAAAGATTTAGTAAAAAAAATACTAATAACACTTTTGATTTTTGCAAATTTCTAAGTGTCCCACGTATCTTCGGGTCGCAATTAAAAATTTATCTATTTTCTCAGTTGCTGTATTAAAAATGTTGTGTAAGTTACATAATACATAGAGTTTTATAACTGACCCCGCTTCAAATGCATTCGGCATTCCACAAGAAGATTGTAAACACAATATCCTAGTCGTAAGAATGTGGGTAATAAAAATAGGTTAATGGATAATATTTTATGTTGAAAATATATCACAAGAGCTCATTATCTTGTACTCGCTCCCGTGAGTTTTAATATCAGTCCTAATAAATTGCTGCGATTTATTTCGAGGTGGCGCATATTGGTATTAAGCGTGACGAAATCTTACCTACATTAGGCTCGCGGGTGTCAGCAACAGGCAAGATGACACCACCAATCGTTAACATATTTTTTATTATCGGTCAAAACGGTCTGCCTCCATAGATTTTGTATGAGAATACAAAAACGTGACGTCACAATCAAGTATCAGAAATCGGAAGCAATTGACCGAATATTGATTGTGTTTTGTGTGTTTAAAATTGATTTCCACAGTTTTTTGGAAATATACTGGTTGAATCAACTTCGTGGGGCTATGTTTTTTAAACGCCATGGTCTTGAAAATATTTAAGATAGGTGTCATCACGCCTATTGAGGTGTGCCGATTGTTTGACACGCTGTCAGGAAAAAGTTGCGGTGATAGAAAGTCTTTCCGTGAGGCCTTTAAATAATCTATTTACCACTGTATATAACGATACATTTAATTATTTCTCTCGAAACAGTTTGTAGGTTGCAAGTTAAATGAAACTTTTCCAGGGTAATTACAGCAGTAAACTTTATGATTCGAATGATTCTGTTAAGTTTTGTATTCCAAGCAATTAGTTATTTGAAGTAACCTCACAACAAAATAGGAAAAAAGTAGTTCACTAGACTAGGGCTGATCTTTTTGACGGATAAATATTAATCGAATTGTTATATACCTGCAAGAGACTGTTAGTGCTAACTGACTATGAAACATCAGGGCTAAACAGGTACTTACTTTGTTTTACGTAACTTAAATGTCATACAACTAAACTAATGAAACGCTCTATGAATTTTTGAACGTCAACTAAATTGAAAAGGCCATGGCAATTAATAAACATTATACCAACACACTAATTTAATTGCATACAAAATGTGACAACGATTCGCTGTTTGTAATACGTAGATTCGTTGCATAGAATTTCAGAAGCTACACAACACCAAATAAAACTATGATATTTTGCTAAGCCCAATGGTATAACTGCTAGAAAATGCCCTACGGCGTTAAGTCCACCTTTTGTACATGGTTCTGTTGTGCAAAAAAGCTTAAATAAATAAAATTACAACTATTTACGATAAAGCTTAAAACTGTCATTTTTCCTCATTAAAAGTTTACCTAAAACAAACAAACGACAGAAAATACTGGCCCGGTTGTTTGAGCACTGAGTGAGTATGTATTTCTTTGATTTCCCTTCGTTATATCCTTCGTTACTAATTACCTAGCTCAATACTCCGGTCTCCTTCACTAAAAAGGTGATCGTGTTCTTTACTCTTGATATAATAATATTATTTCCTAATATCTTTATAAAAAATGTGGATCGACATATTGACAAAATTTTATAGCTTTTTCGGATACTCGTATTATAATATATTTTGTTGAGGAAAATTGCTGATCAAAGAACGCAGGTGTTGTGAAAAACGTTGCTTCTTAATAGGCTTTTCTTATGAGTTTTATGTGAAACATAAAATCCATGCATTTCGGAGAATTTTTTCTTGGTATTTTTGTACATTCCAAGAAAATATTAAAAGGGGATAGGTATTCAACAAAGCAATTAACGTGCTAAAATTATCCTTAGCTAATTATGTCATCGGTTTCGAGAACCTATTTGGAAATGCTTTGAATCGAGTTTTAAATTCCACGAAATTCTATTTGGAGATAGATATTATTATTATTCACGTAAGACTTGTTTTTTATTGTTAAATTTAATAAAAAAAATATTTACCTACGTTTTAGTGTCACTAATAAAATGAATAAATATTTATAATCACGCATGTTTCTGAAGCTGCTAAGATTTTAAGAAATTTTCATGTTATATGCCCCATTGCGTGTAGGAATAAAACATTACAACTATGGTAATTTAATCGTTTCCGCGAATTGATAAATATCAACGAGCCATAAGAATCCACAAAGCCACGAAGAGTTTTTATATTCCTCGATCACACCACCACACCGTGAATTGGAGTGACCTGAATTGTGTCGGAATTTGAATTGACTTTGCAACCTGTAAACTTATCTTGAGTAAGCACCCTTCTTAGTCCACCTAATGTCTGTTTTACAAAAAAAAATATCTACACTAATATTATAAAGCGGAAGAGTTTGTTTGTTTGTTTGTTTGTCTGTTTGAACGCGCTAATCTCAGGAACTGCTGGTTCGAATTGAAAAATTCTTTTTGTGTTGAATAGACCATTTATCGAGGAAGGCTATAGGCTATATAACATCACGCTGCAACTATTAGGAGCGAAGAAATCATGGAAAATATGGAAAAGACGGGGAAAATTATTCATCCTTGAAGGCTTCCGTTGCGAACGCTGCGAAAACAGTTCAAGATACCAAAAATATTTGTATGAACGAATTATTCCTCTTAAAATGATCTAAAAAAATGTCTGCGACAGTATATGTCTATCTTTTAAGATCAAGTCACTAGAACCGTTTTTGTGGTAATCAAATTTGGCCAAAATTAATCCATTATTTATTAAGAGTTGTATCAACGTAATAATATTAATCTTTATCCTAATAAATGTGTTGTTGATTAAGAGTATTTAATTGTGAACAAAATTGTCCTTGACATCACTTAATTTCAATGAATATCTTAGAAGATATTACAATTTTAAAATAACACCAATATAAAATTCACCCGCGCCGCATGATATGCAAAACATGACGCTGCAAGAAAGAGAGGCGTTACTGGCGAGCGACGCGGAGAAGGGGGTGTAGCTCTACGAGGTACCATGATGAACCAAAATTAGATTTAATTAATGACCAGGTGCGTCATATCTTTACGTCAACCCTGCCGCAGTGCCTAAAAAGCCGGTTGTTTAACCAATTCGTCTTAACTGTCTTAACCCACGGAGCTGAAACGTGGAACATGACAGTCAAGCTGGCTCACCGACTACACGTCACTCAGCGTGCTATGGAATGGTCTAGGTTGGGAATCTCATTAAGGGATAAGATCCGGAACGAGGTCATACGACATAAGACTAAGGTAACATATGTATGTTGTCCAAAAATGTAGCAAGCTAAAGTGGCAGTGCGCTGGCCATGTCTGTCGCAGAACCGACGAGAGGTGGAGCGGGAAGGTTCTTGAATGGAGACCACTCTTAGGTAAACGTAGTGTGGGACGCCCCCCGGCTAGATGGACAGACGACCTGAAGAAGGCAGCTGGTAGTGACTGGATGCAAAGAGCGGGAGATCGGGCGGTGTGGCGGTCCTTGGGGAAGGCCTATGTCCAGCAGTGGACTACGAGTATAACAGGCTGATACGATGAATGACCAGGTGACCGCGTTTAATAATCTGGGACGAATGTTCCATGATCCATAGAGCTTATGTAGAGGGTCTAGATAGGACTCTTAGAGATATAAGAAGCTGTGATAAAATCATCATCATAAAATTACTGTTATGTTTGCGGGGGACTTTCGAAAAACTGTACCAGTAATAGTAACAACGGCAGACATTGTTAAGTCTTGCCTTAAAATACCCCCATATGGAAGTTTGTAAACATCTTAAAATTAACTACAAATATGAGAGCACATTTGGGGGGAGGTAGAAATAGTCCTCCAGGCCGATTATATACCACGGCGGCCAATCTCAACAGAAATCAGCCAACTACGCAGGAGATATTATAGTGCACAAGTGTGAGCACAATACACAAGTGCACTCTCAAACTGCACTGTTCCATCACTCTCAAAGTTCGGTGAGACGGCAATCCGACATGACCGGAGAGAGATCAGGCGCATGACCAACGGCTTAACGTGCGAACCGAGACACGGGGGTGTAACACCGCCAACTTCTCGACTCCGAGCTGTTTTTGAAAGATTCATGTCAGAAAATCTCAGAAACAATTTTGGCTCGACCTGGGATTCGAACCCAGGACCTCTTGGATGTTAAGCAGAAACTTTGCCACTACACCAACGAGGCAGTGGTAGGGAGGTTGTATAACTTTTCCTTCAAAGTTACTTTTAATAGGAGACGGGAAAGTACCTCACTTTGAAAATAAAATTGCAATTGAACGAGATAAAGGATTAAGAGTGAGTAACATTAAGGAATTTATATCGAGAGTTCACCCTGAAAAAAGCAAAATAGAAAAAAAAAGATCATCAATGGATGTGTTAAAGTGCTATATTGGGAGTGAGAAACTGTAGCGTAAACGAAATTAAAAAATTATTATTTTAACACAAGTGGCCTTCCCCCATTATTCCCTCAAGTTAAAAATAGGTGCACCAATAATTTAACTTAGAAATCTTAAACCACCGGGACCCGACTTCAAATCTAATTTCTTCGCAATATGTAACGTGATGGTTGCAATAGTTTAGACTGGTCTAGCAGTTGGTCAAACAGTGCTTATACCTCGCACCTCAATGATTCCAAATTATTTACCTTTTAATTTTAAAAGAATTCTATTATGCTATCTTTCACCGTTACAATTAATAAATCACAGAGGCAAACATTTAAACACATAGGAATTAATTAACGTCAAGACTGCTTTTCACACATATGTCGCGTTGTTAAGATCAGACCTACAAACGCGTTGCGGATAAAACTGATATGTTCTTCTGACACAAGAAAATAAAACTAGAAAAATAATTAACGCAAAGGTTCTTTAAGCTAATTATGTTCTTTTAAAAACTTAAAAAATAATTTGCAAAAAGAAAATGATGCCAAAAATAAATATTCCACGCGGACGAAGTCGCGGGCACAGCTAGTATATTTATATAGGTACAAGTTGGAAGCCCGCTGCATGAAGCAGCAGCAGACGACTTGTCGTCGCAACATTCTTCATTTTAAAAATGGTTTTCAGGCATTTTTTGACTAAGGCGGCCAATTTCAATAGAATTCGCAATACTTACATCTCGCACTCGCTGTTCTTTCACTCTCAAAGTTCGGTGAGATAACAATCCGAAATGACCGGAGAGAGATCAGGCGCATGACCAACAGCTTAAGGGTCTTTCCGAGGCACGAGGGTGCAGCACCGCCAACTTCCCAACGCCCGCAGTTTCATGTTTCTGAGAAATTCATGAAAGAAATTCTCAGAAACAACTTTTCGCCCGACCTGGGATTCGAACCCAGAAGCGAATCTGAGGGATGTAGATAAGCCAGTAAATTGGACACTTCACCAACGAGGAGGTCATCGCAATATCTCATGAAGTTAGTGAGCTATAACGGTCGGGAATTTTATATAAATATCCATATATACCCAGTGAGGCAAATAAATAAATTACATTATCGACATATTCTGTAGGGTCCTTTTCACCCAACTCATTTTTGTATTCGTATTGTATTCGGCTTCCAGTTTGCGTCGCGTTTATTATTTCTTAGGCCAAAAATAATGGTTCTGGTACCTTTGGGAAGGTCTCGACCAGTAGGCGTTGGCAAAAATTTACGCGGACGAAGTCGCGGGCGGGCCGCTAGTATGCTTTGAGTTCCTATCATACTTTCACTTCAGGAGAAGATAAAAAAAATGCAAAGTAATTTATGATTCTAGTGAGTACCAACTGCTGGTATGTGGACAAAAACATTAAGAACCAAAATTTTGTAGATGGACAGTGAAAAAAAGAAAAATAAGCCTCAGGGTACGGAATATTTGGATCATGTAAAATATAAATGCCCTGTACCACTTCATAATTGAGGTGAGGTCTATACCCAGAAGTGGGACGTGGGAAGCTGATAAGATGACAGAGAGACAATGAGATGAAAAAGATTAAAAGAATCACAGAGAGTGAAAAATAATAAGAGATAACTCTCTTATTTCTAATCCAGTGACCAGTCCCAACATCTTTACTTTAAACGGATTTAAAAGACGCTTGAATAGTTTGACTTACAGCAAAGACGTCCTTTTTCTTTTAAAATCATTCATCTTTTTCAGAAATTTTGTGATCCGGAATAAAAAGCTTTTCAGAACATTTAGGACACTCGTTTATGTAACTCGAACTTTAGGGTTCCGGCAAATCGTTAGCATAAGGCTTTTAATGGACGTTTGAATTTCCACAAACACAATTTAAACTTTTATGCCAATTATTTTCTGAATGACTTTATTACTACTTACTGAAGTATTTTTCGGCAAACGATCTTGTAACTAGTATCTAACTTTAAAAAGTGTTCCAATGCTGTATAAAGGTGGTCAGATATTGGCGTCATCGGCCCAGTTTCATTTTACTCGATGACAGTACATAAATATTTTACGTTTTACAGAATAAGATATTTCAATTGCGTTATACATAAAAATATACTAGATATTGAAGCTGTTGGTTCCGGTAAATATCGATAGTACAAGTCGTTAAGCCTAGTCAGAAGCCCTCGGGCGGCTCAATATCATCTGACGGTGAGGTTGGTCACTTACCTTACACACACCCCTCCACCAATCGGCACTGAGCCCGCGTGGTGGAGTATCGCTCGCACCACCTCATAGTTGAGGTGAGGCCTGTGCCCAGCAGTGGGACGTATATAGGCTGTGTAAAATATGGGCCCAAATCTATGAAATAAAACTGCCTGCTTTTCTCAAGACAGAACTGCTTTATTGCAATAGCGAACAAAAATATTTCGGCACTGAACACTTATAAGGCGATAGTAAGATTTAAACATTGGCGCGAGTTAAATAGGCACAGCGCCATCTGTTGGTGAAACTATGAACTACTAATTGTAAACAAACATTGTGTTGGTTATTCAACTCTTACAATCTAATCACAAATTAGACATACCGCCCGCCAAGGACATCAGTTTATGTCCTTAAACAAATAAGCATTGCAATGATTTACTTAAGGTTAAACTAAATAACTATGATTAATATTACAAACTAGACTTCCTATTTATCTAATACAGGTAGGACACATAATTTTGATGTAGGTCGTTTAATTACGGACCCATTGCATTTGAGAGATACGACTCGCGTGACTCCGTCCAAACCAGGATGCTTCTCAACGACTTTGCCCATGAGCCAGCGCGCTGGAGGAAGATTATCATCCTTAATTAAAATTATATCACCTATAACTGGTTCTGGGGTACGCTTCGCCCACTTATACCGTTGCAACATATGTAGTAGGTATTCATTTGACCATCGACGCCAAAAATCTTGCAACATACGCTGTGTGACTTGCCAGCGTCTGAGACTTCCTATGTTCGTGTCAAGATATTCACGGTCAGGCACAGTAAGAAGAGGCTCTCCAATAAGAAAATGACCCGGGGTCAAGGGCAAAGGCTCCTCGCAGTTACTCGGCAATTGCGAAATGGGACGTGAGTTCAGACAGGCCTCGATCTGGCTGAGTAAAGTGGTCATCTCCTCAAAAGTAAGTGTTGATGTACCAATTACTCGCTTGAGATGGAATTTGGTGGATTTAATTCCAGCCTCCCACAGTCCACCAAAATTCGGAGCCTGAGGAGGTATAAAATGCCATGTGACACTGTTGTCGTTCAGCCAATTCCTTATTTCAAGAGCTACTGATGATGTCTCAAGTGCAACTAATTTATGTAACTCTTTGGCTGCACCAACGAAATTGGTCCCATTATCACTCCAGATTTCACTACAGTGTCCTCTCCTTGCTACAAATCTTTTAAATCCTGCAATAAATCCCTCTGAAGTTAAATCACTTATTGCTTCCAAGTGAATGGCTCGTGTAACCATACAAATGAAAAGACACACATACCCTTTGTATGATTTGTTGCCTCTTCCCTTAGACAATCTGATGTTTATGGGTCCAGCGAAGTCAACACCGCTTTTTAAAAACGCTCGAGCTGGAGTTACACGACAGGATGGTAGCTGACCCATGAGTTGGGTTTTGGTTACTGCTGCATGGCGCACACAAGTTACGCACTTACGCACGTGAGCTTTAGTAGTGTTCTTTCCTGAGATAATCCAATACTTAGAGCGTAAATAATTCAGCATTATTGATGAACCACCATGAAGCGTTTTCATATGTGCGTCATCCACCAGTAAATGTGTGAAATGGCTGCAGTGCGGGATGATTATTGGATTTTTAACTTTATCATGCAATTGTGCATTGCTAATCCTTCCACCAACTCGCAAAATTCCATCACCATCTAAAACTGGACACAAGAATTTCAATTTACTTTTATTTGACACGTTTCCTGTTTTTCTAATATCTTGTATGTCCTGCATAAACTCTCTCTGTTGGCATTGTTTAATGCATAATTTCAAAGCAGCTGATAATTCTTCACTCGTAAGGTAGGATGTTTGTTCATTCCTGAGAGGTTTGGGTTTGGCTAAGTTCAAAAAACATCGACAAAACGCTATGACACGAACCAACTTGTGTAATGACGAAAATTTCGTCCACATCTCGTCCTCCGCTGGACCATCAGTAACTACATGTGATTTAAGAGATCTTTGTTCCATGTTAGTACTGATTGACTTTGGTCGTGTGTACGTAATAGTCTCTTCTTGAAGCCATGTCGGCCCAGCTTGCCACAAAACGCTCTCATGGAGCTCTTGTGGAGTTAACCCTCTAGACGCAATGTCGGCAGGGTTCTGAGATGATACCACATGAGCCCAGTGGGTGTTATCAAACAACGAAAGAATATGGGAGACTCTGTTGCCCACAAAGGTTGTCCAACGACTGGGGTGATCACTTAACCATGCCAGCACCACCGATGAGTCTGTCCAAGCGTGAACGTTGGACTTCGGAATTTCCATTACCTCCGCGACTTCAGTAACCAGATCAGCCAACAAAGCCGCTCCCATCAGCTCTAGACGTGGAATGGATTGCTGTTTCACTGGAGCTACCTTTGTTCTGGATGTGACTAAGCTAACCTCAGCAACCCCTTGGGCGTTTATGACTCTAACGTACACCACAGCTGCATATGCGGCAGTAGAGGCATCGCAAAATCCGTGAAGCTCTACTAGTTTATTGTCTTGTTGTGTTTTAACCCATCGTGGCATTTCGCATTTTGATATGTTTTCGAGGTCATATCTGTAAGCTCGCCATTCTTTTAACAATTCGGAGGGCAGCTCCTCATCCCAATCAATACCAGAAAGCCAAAGCTTTTGAATGAATATTTTGGAAATGATGACACATGGTGACACCCAACCCAGCGGATCGTACAGACGAGATATGTCTGATATCACCCTTCTCTTTGTGATTGGTGTTTGCTGAGGAGGCAGTTTCACAGAAAACTTAAATGAATCAGACTCTCGATCCCAAGAGAGACCTAAGATTTTAATGATATCATCTATCTTAATGTCCTTCGTCGTTTGCCTTACTTCGTCTCTATGGTTGTCTGAAATCAATTGGTTTAGTTCTTGATCGCTGCTCACCCACTTTTGAAGTTCAAAGCCACCTTTGACGAGTAATTCCGTGATTTCTTCCTTTATTTTGAGTCCTTGCTCTACCGATTGGCAACCGGACATCAAATCGTCGACATAAAAATCTCTCATTATTATTTCACGTACCTCGGGCCATTTTTCACCTTCATCCTTTGCTATTTGTTGTAGAGTCTTTACTGCCAAATACGGAGCTGAAGCCGTTCCGAATGTAACCCGAAGCAATCTATATTCTTCCAACTCCGATTCAGGACTATCTCGCCAAACTATTCTCTGATAATCACTGTGCTCATCTGATACCTTGACTTGACGATACATCTTAACGATGTCGGCACAAATGATTATGGGGTACATTCTCCATCTCATAATAGTGTGACGGAGAGGTGGTTGCAATGCGGGACCCACCAATAAATCCTCATTAAGTGATACTCCGTTCACTCCTTTCATTGATGCGTCAAATACTATACGGACCTTTGTTGTGGACTTGTCTTCACGTATGACAGCGTGGTGAGGCAAATAAACAGCGGTTTCCCTTTTAGAATCAGTGCTGCTGTCAACACGCTCCATGTGGCCCAGATCCAAGTATTCGTGAATTACTTCAGAGTATCGTTCCTTAATTTGAGGCTGGCTTTGAAACTTCTTTTCGAGCTGCAAAAACCGTTTTATAGCGAGCTCTCTAGAACTTCCGTATTGTGATTGTGGATCCTCAGTACGAAATGGGAGATTGACAACGTAGCGGCCGGTCTCATCTCTACTTGTTGTAGCTCTATATATTTCTTCGCAACGTTGTTCGTCTTCGGACATTATCTTATTGGGAACAATTGATTCAATTTCCCAAAATTGTCTCAGTAATTCATTGTCATCCGCCTGATTATTCGAACAAGTTACAACATGATGGCAATGAATGCTTTTTCTTTCAGTACCAGTTTGGCCTGACAAAATCCAGCCTAACATGGTATTTTGAGCAGTAGGCGCCCCTACAGGTCCCTTGATTAAACCTTCTCTCAATACTAAGCCATAAATGTCTGCTCCGAGTAACATATCAATTTTACTTGGAATAAAGAACTCGGGATCGGCTAAAGGAATAGCTTGAAACTCTGGCCATTGATATTGGCTTAACTCCTCAGATGGCAGAAGTGAAGTAATTGTATTTAAAACATATGCTCTGACTTGAACTCTAAAATTGTGGTCTAAGCGGGATTGAATCGTAACTTCGACGATAAACCTGGAAGCTAAAGAGCTCCGATCCCCGCCTATTCCTGATATTATTGACTTAGCAGGTATCTTCTTCAGTCCTAACAATTGGACTGCTGACTCGGTTATGAATGATGCTTGAGATCCTTGATCCAATAACACCCTCAGCAGTTGAGTGTAACCGCTACTTGTCTGTGCTTTGACAAGAGCAGTAGCTAACAAAACTTGGTTAGGTACTGACAGAGATTCCTTGGAAAAATGAGTGACTACATTGGAAGTCGTTGGTTCGCCTTCCGTCAGCTGCGCCTGAACCGTGGACACCGCTGAACTGACTTCAACTGCTGCGTTTGATTTTATTGTGTTTGCAGTGAAGTTTGAATTAGATTTGGGATGTAATAGGGAATGATGTTTTTTGTTGCAAATACGACAAGTGGAATTGTGACGGCAGTATTTGATTGAATGGTTAGCCCCCAAACAATTAAAGCAAAGCCCATTGCTTTGGACAAAGTTGTGACGTGAATCGTAACTCTCTTTTGCAAACTGTTTACAATATGCTATTTTATGACTCTCCTTACAAAATGGACAAGCAGGTACATCATTTGCATTATCATTATTATTAATCACATGCATAACCTTTGGCTTATAATGAGTAGAATTGTTATGTTTGGGCTTATTTGATTTTGTATCTAAAAATTCAAGAGCTCGAAATCTAGCATCTAAAAACTCTCTAAACTCATCGAACTTAGGAAGTTTATCATTTGAGCTTATTTTAGATTCCCATTGCTTGCGTGATTCGGAGTCTAACTTAGCGCTGATAATATAAATAATTATTATGTCCCACGTACTGACATCGACACGCAAATTCTTTAGCCCATTTAAACATTCGACGGTTGTGTCTAACAACCCCTTTATGGAAGCTGACGACTCTACTACATTAGGCTGATTTATAAGTCGCTTTAGTAAACAATTTGACAGGAATCTTTTATTCTTATATCTGCTCTTTAACTGAGACCAACACTCTCTATAGTTTGATGCTGATATTGGTATGTGCCTAACGAGTTGTTCTGCTTCACCCGTCAGCAGACTCTTAAGATAGTGCATTTTTTGTACATCATCTAAGCACGCATTCTTATCAATTAAAGATACGAACAAATCTTCAAATGTGGTCCATTCAGTATACAATCCTGAAAAACTAGGAATAGAAATTTGTGGCAATTTTACAAAGGAAGTTTCCTTTGATGGAGAATGTAAACCCTGTTCTTTACTTGTTGATTGTCTAGGAACATCTAATATATCTAAAGCCTCTCTTAACTCAGACTTATAATCGAAGTATAATTCTTCGACAAGTTCGTAAATGTTCTTAGTAAAGTACTCATCCTCAGCATGATCCTCCTTAACTAATTGAATAATGCTATTGTGCGTTGAGCAAAATTGCGTCCACTGACTATCTAAGCTTTCTAATCTTGTTTTTAAATAAGGAACTTTAATTCTATCTTTCGGCGATTTCTTATAATTTATTTTTGCCTTTTCAATTGAACGTTGCTTATCAAACTGCAACTTGTATAAAGCCTCCATGATTAAACAACAAACACTTTATGTAGTACAAAATTACTTAAATAAATTCTAAGTCCTGGTTACAACTCGAAAATTTTACAAGTGTTTTACAGATCGATACGAAATCGGGCATAGGTTCCCCGTAGTACCACAATTTGCTTAACTATTCTAAGTCCTAACTAAAGCTACTCGTAATTTTTCTAAGTCCACTTGAAATGATAAATCTTCATATTTTTTTCTAAGTCCATAAAATTCTTCAACTTGTAATTTTTTCTTCAAAACACGATAGTTTATAAAGTAAATGTACTCACAGTTATGCACCTCACTCACACCATTCACTTGTTACGTCACGCACGATCCACTTTGCTCGCCGTCCAACTTGTCTCCTCCGGCCCGTACACCAGTCTGCAGCTGCAGCGCCCTCTAGCGCCTGTGACCGCTCCTTGGTCAAAACGCTTTCCGCTCCTTGTCGGTTAGCCTGCACTTCAGTAGCGATCCACCACTGGTTTCTATGCAGCTGCCCAACTCTGACGTCGCCGGAAGACACTTAACTTGCGTCTCTAACATCCGACTCGATAAGGACCATGTAAAATATGGGCCCAAATCTATGAAATAAAACTGCCTGCTTTTCTCAAGACAGAACTGCTTTATTGCAATAGCGAACAAAAATATTTCGGCACTGAACACTTATAAGGCGATAGTAAGATTTAAACATTGGCGCGAGTTAAATAGGCACAGCGCCATCTGTTGGTGAAACTATGAACTACTAATTGTAAACAAACATTGTGTTGGTTATTCAACTCTTACAATCTAATCACAAATTAGACAGGCTGATGAGAGTGAGAGACTAGAAAATTACTGGTTTATAAAGGTAAGTTGTAATGTTATGTCTATCTATACTATAATTTTACTTTTAACTCCATTTAACTCCTATCCAATGACATTTATATTTTACATTTGAATAAATCGTTATCTAATTCGAACGGAGCAAAAACGGTACTACTTAACGGTAATTTATTTATTTATTTAGTGTATGTGTATTTTAAATATGTAATCATATATATATATTGTTATTTTATATTTAATCTTATTTGTCTTATGTGTGCAATAAAGCTTAAATAAATAAAATATAAAATACACACATCAAAAGTGTCTAGGGATCAACATATATTTTTGCAATAACTTTTCTCCTGATTGATATTAATTAAAATTTTCTTTAAGGATTCATCAAATAAAGTGTTTTCGTTTGTCTACAGTAACGATAAACCAAGTCACCTTTGCATTAATAAAGATATTTGCAATTTTCCTAATAAAGGGATTTTTGACATTTGAACCACTAACATTTAAGTTCGAAAAAAAGACTGAAATGACAGTTTTCTTTAAAATTTTATTGGGTAACTTAAACAATTAATATTCCGTGTTTCTACCGCGAACACTAACAACACAAGAACATCGGTTTGGCATACTCAATATGAGTTCATCCAAATCACGCTGTGGAATGGCCGCCCATGTTCGTTGCAACAACAAAAAAAGGTCTTCTTGCGACTGGATAGTCTCCATATTCGGCAGAGCTTTTCTCTGTAGCATATCCCATGCATGCTCAATCGGGTACAAGTCTGGCGACTGAGCAGGCCAGGGCATGACATTGATGTTAGCTGCGGCGAGAGTGTGTCTTACAACTCTTGCGGTGTGCGGTCGTGCATTATCATGCATTAACTGAAATAAGGGACCGATTTGCACTTGTAGAGGAACGATGACGTCTGATACAATCGTCTCAGCATAAATTTGAGCGTTGAGGTTGCCTCTGATCCAAATCAACTCAGTTCTTCCGCCGATCCAAATACCCGCCCATACCATGATGGTTCCACCACTATAAGGATGGACTTCCTGGCAGGATTTTAATCGCTGTTGGCGTCCAGGGGTTCTCCAGTGTCGTATACGTCTTGTATCCGGTCTCATACCAAAACGAGACTCATCAGAAAATCACACGAAACGCCATTGTTCTTCTGCCCAATTTCTGTGTTCAAGAGCCCATTGATATCGAATCCTACGATTGTGCATTGCTATAGGTGGTACCCTTAGCGGTCTTCGGGAATGAAGATTCACTTCATGCAAGCGGTTTCTGACTGTTTGGTCGCTAATTAAGTTCCCTGAAAAGTGATGAAGCCTCACGGCTAACATCATGGCGGTTATTGTTGGAGCTCTTCGAGTTGTGATTTGAATGTATCGGTCTTGTCTCCGTGTGGTGCAGCGATACCGTCCTACTGGTCCGTATGGCGCTACTACAGAGAAGAGCTCTGCCGAATATGGAGGGTATCCAGTCGCAAGAAGACCTTTTTTACCCGACTACGGCGAAGCAAAAGGAGGGTTATGATTTTGACCTGTATGTATGTATGTATGTGGGTATGGATGTTCATCTGTTCCCTCGTAACTTCTAAACTACTTATCAGAATTCGACAAATGACATATCATTAGAAGCGTCTTAATTGTCCGCTAGTTAAAGGCTATATGGGATTTCACAAAATCTAATGTGGCGCCCTCTGGCGGACAAAACATACGAAGTAAAAAAATAAAGTTAAGATAAATATGCCGTGTTTGGTATCATTTGAAAGCGCTTTACTTGTACATTTTGAATATATATATATTACTAGCATTTGCTTGTGACTTTACCTGTATTCATGGGCTGATTGTATATAATTCACATCTTTTTTACCCGACTATATATGTGGCTCTTAGCAGAGTAAGATCCATAGATGGATTATGGATTAGTTCACTGGAATCTAGCAAATTACTAAAGAATCCACATGACCAAAGATCGTTCGAGGAGTTGGAAAGATTGAGAAATCAATGAACCCAAGATTAACCTATTTAGAACTCCAAAATATGTTAAATAAAAATAAAGTTTAAAAACTAACACCCGACTACTTAAAAACACGCTCTAAAAAGTACGAAACAAGAAAACACTCTCCAATGAAATTACTTAGTATGTACAAACTATTAAATATTTACCGTTATTAAATAAACTAACTTACACATATTATTATATTTTAATATATTTTCACTTTATAATATTGATAGAGAAATGTTTTAAGGATAAAGCCGTGGTCGTATGCCATAAGAATAATAAATTAAAAAAGTGGAGCGTGTTTTTGTTGTTGCAACGAACATGGGCGGCCATTCCACAGCGTGATTTGGATGAACTCATTTTGAGTATGCCAAACCGATGTTCTTGTGTTGTTAGTGTTCGCGGTAGAAACACGGATTATTAATTGTTTAAGTTACCCAATAAAATTTTAAAGAAAACTGTTATTTCAGTCTTTTTTCGAACTTTAATGTTAGTGGTTCAAATGTCTTAAATCCCTTTATTAGGAAAATGGCAAATTTCTATATTAATGCAAAGGTGACTTGGTTTATCGTTACTGTAGACAAACGAAAACACTTTATTTGATGAATCCTTAAAGAAAATTTTAATTAATATCAATCAGGAGAAAAGTTATTGCAAAAATATATGTTGATCCCTAGACACTTTTGATGTGTGTACTACTTAGGTATATTTAGGTTCAATTCCTTCCTGCTATCAAAGATAATGCCTTTCCATTTATCATTGCTGCTATTTAAATTCCGTTAACATTGTTAATAATGAACAAAAAGGGTATCGGTTCACCCTTTTTGTTTTTTGCTTTCTGATTGAAATAGTGTGACAAAAAGATTTTTGAAATAAAAACCTTAAAGTGTTCTGGTCATGTCCGTTTTTATCACGTTTTGTGAGTACCAACTGCGTGTATGCTACAGATCAGTAGTGGTATTTTCCGTACTGATTCTGGTGAGCTTAAAGAAGAAACTTTAAGCACACCAGAAACGGTCCGGAAATATACAACCCTCCTAGGTTGAAAGCATAATATTTATCTGGCTCAAAATACAGAAGTCACTGATCCACGAGAGTAGATTCAAGTCAAAACTTAAGATAGTGATTTTAAAATGTAGGTTAGCTTTACTAGTCTATAAGGATATTTGCATCTCGTTTGATGCATGAAGTGATATACAAAATAGGAGTACCTACAGATCCAATTTATATACAGGCGTACAGTGGATACGCGGGATATTTGCTTTGCTACGGGATTCTTCTCTGGGGAAATTCATCTTACGTAGATCAAGCCTTAAAAGCCCAGAGACAATGCTCTAGAGCTCTAGGTAATGTCAATCCCCTAACATCTTACAGACCCTTAGGTACCTTATCTATAATACTGAAAATATATGCTGTTGTCAAATTTCATCTAAATTAATTTTAAAAATGGAGTAAACATATAAATACAGCTGTAGATATCCTAACAGACTTAATCTGCTGCCAATGAGCATAGTGATTAACAGTTACTTAACTATCAAATGACCATCAAAGTATTCAACTTAATGAAGAGATGAAGTCCTCACCACATGACATGTCTTTAAGAAAACACTGAAATACTGGCTCATTGAGAAATGCATGTAATCTGTTGACGAATATTTTAATAGTTTTATTTTTAAAGGAGTAAAACGAATGATAATACTATAATATTGACATGACGTTTGGATTTAATTCATTCGAAATAATAAGAAATTTTAATTTGAATTTGTAACTTTGATTGCTTATAAAGGCATGTCTTTTTTCAAAATATGGAATTCATTGATATACCGTTGAATTTTTACTGTCATGAATTTATTAAATGCCTTTTTTTGATATACCAGACATCCCACATACAGTGTGTGCGATTTTTTCCAGTTTTTTTATCTTGCATTGTTTTAAATTTTATTCTAAAAAAACATACATGCAAATGATAGCTCAGAGATTTCCAAGACACCTTGAACATTGAACCGCTTTTTGTACAACTATCTGCGCTGAGTGACAAAAAAATGTGTTTTATCGAAAACATTTTTTTTAAATTGTTAATGTTTCGGTGTTAGCCCATTCCAAGCATAACCAAATTATCAGAAAACTAATCAAAGGCATATTTTAAGCTATATTTTATAGCTTTAATTTAAAACTAAGTTGAATTATCAGCTCTCATTCAGTCCGAAAACAAGTGTTAAAACGGCAATTTCATAGATAAAGACCTAATAAAACCTGCCTTATTTTAATTCAAAAAAATAATTTTAAATGTGGTATTCTAAACTCCCACCTATTAGGCAAAAAGGATGAATTTATTTATCTATTTCACACGTCTAAAATTGTATTAAAATATCTTCGTGAAACTTGATTCTGTTTTTAAATTACAGGAACATTATGAAATCAGATATTTTACACGTGTGCCTACAAATACAACTCTTAATTAAATTAAATTAATTTCGTAAATTAGATGAAAATGAAATTTACAATAAAATAGAGCTTACTTAAAAGAGCGATAGCAAGTACTCAATTGACAGTTTTGATTAAAATAAAAGAGAACCTGAAGATTGAACATGGGCGAAAAATTTTGTAATTATTTGCCTCACGGGTCTGTGAAATCGATTCTTTGCTTCGCTTTAGGTTAAGGTGGCGGTTCGCGCCGCGACAGAGACAGGAGACCGCGACCGGACGACCGTCTCGCTGTCTCCTGTCTCGCGTCTCCGTCTCCTGTCTCTGTCTCGCTCGCGAACTGTCGCTTATACGTTTCGTGGTGTTTAAAATATAAAATTTGGTGGTGTTTCCTCATTAGCTGCTACAAAAATGTACAGTCCACAAATCAAGCTAATAAAAAAACTGCGAAAAGTAAATCATACTCAAATTATTTATTAAAATTAAATTGTAGCACATACTAGTTTACACAAAGTAATTCGTTTTAGTTTACTATGACAGAATATGAATTTTTGTATATGTGAATAAAGCGAATGTGAAAAGTGTGTGTTAAAGAATGTGAGTGCGGTGTGAGGCAGGGGGGGTTGAGCTCCCCTAAGCTTTTCAATCTTTATGTAAATGCCCTGATCGAGGGGCTCAGCAGTATGAAGATTGGGTTCCATGTTTTGAAACGAATGCGTTAATAATATTAGCTACGCGGATGATATGGTCCTGCTGGCCCCCTCGGTCAGCGCCATCAGGAAGATGCTAGGTCTCTGCGAGTCCTATGCGGCTGCCCATGGCTTAGTGTACAACAGTAAGAAAAGTGAGTACATAGTCTTTAAATCGGGTAGTAAAAGTCCTGAGGTTGTACCCCCCATAAAATTATACGGGTCTCCTCTTGTAAGAGTCAAAGAATTCAAATATCTTGGGCATATTGTGACGGAGGACCTAAAAGACAACGTTGATATGGAAAGAGAACGCAGGACGCCGTCGGTGAGGTCGAACATGTTGATTTGCAGATTTGCTCGATGCTCTATGCCTGTAAAGGTATCACTTTTTAAAGCGTTTTGTACTTCCTTTTACTCAAGCAGTCTGTGGTTTAACTATACCCAAAAATCGTATAACGCCCTGCGTATACAATACAACAACGCCTTCAGGGCATTGTTGAGGCTGCCACGTTATTGCAGCGCGTCTAGTATGTTTGCGTACTCAGGGGTTGACAGTTTCCCAACCATACTACGTAAAAAAGCAGGCTCACTTTTACGGCGAATTCGTGGCAGCCGCAACAAAGTTCTGCAAGCCATCGCCGACAGCGGGGACTGTCCGCTTGTCGAGCACTTGTGTAAATTAACTCGCACTAAATTAGGTATTAAATACTAACATAGGTATAAGTCTTTTTGTGCTACTAACTTTAATGGATCTTTGTTGTCCGATAAATAAAGATTTTTTTTAAAGCAAATCCTACATAAAAAATATAAATTATAGACTATAGCAATAAAAGGTATAAAATCAAAACTTCAAAACCTTTAAGACTGAACTAAAATGATATGATTGTGACTAATTTTGGTAACAGGAGAAGTACTTTTGATGACTTAATTGTTGTTCTTAAATTGAAAGTGGGTTTAAGCTAAAAAGTGGTTTTGACACTTGGTCGTTAATTAAGTAAAGTTACGAGAAGTTTAAGCTTTGTTTAATTTCACCAGTGAATGTTTGAGTAACGTAAAATTCAAATACATTTACTTCCTGCGGTGCTGACTGTACTTTGAAGTGGTGACGAAAAACCACCATTTTATTAAAAAAATATATTAATATCGCGGTGACAAAACACCACCATTATTTCATGGTGACGAAATACCACTAACCCGTTGCTTCAACTTGTTTGATCGTTATCTATCATCAATGATATTATCTCTCTAAAGACCTTAAAGTTGATCGTTTCGGAATCTGGTCTGGCAATTGCACAAGTTTGAAAATACATTAGTAAGAAGGGGTCGTTTAAAACTCATTATCATAAGAGTAGAGCGTTGCCAGAAACAGCTGGCTCGTTTGCACTCGCGTGAAGTTAACGACCAGCAATCCCATAGTTTTCAATACGCAGATAAGAAGTTTGGCACAACACTAGGCAGGTAGAAACGCAAGGTTACGTTTTAAAGGGTTATTTTATGGAACCGCCATAGATATAATAATATCCTGTACCGCGATCCCTGAGCAGGCCTCTCTCACTCGATGTACTTGCGCGCGATAATAGCCTACTCTCGCCCGCACCGACGTCGGTGCGAATTCAGTGGGCTGCCAACAACCGTCGGACGCGCTCACGACGCACTATAATTATTCGTGTTACGCTTAAGATCAATTTAGTTTTCATACGAACCAAATAAGTAATCTGTGGTTGTTAAACGTTAGCTTTATTTAAGAAAAATGACTTCTGGTGGTGGAAATTTATGTGCTGTTGATGGGTGTAGGTCGAATACTAAGAGAAATAAAACGCTTTCTTTTTTTAGCCTACCAGCTAATGAAGAAAATGTAATTATTACCCGGTAAGTTAGTAATTTATTTACAAAGTATAAAAATAAACAAATTAGTAGGTGGTACCTACCTACGTAGGTAAATTGGATAAATTCAGGTAAATTGGGGTTCGGCTTTATTTAATTAAAATGTAATACCTACAGTGAAACATAGGTCAGTTACTTTATCGAAATAATACTTAAGTACCTATTATACCTATTAGTCCACTTTTTATGGGCTGCGCACCACCTACGAACTGTGTGTACCTACGTACCTACCTACTCGACGTGGTGGTTTAGTCGACTAATGACTAATTAATTAGCGAAATGACTAGGTAGGTAGGTACCTAGGGAGCGTTCAAGTATTACGTAACGCATTATTTGAAGATTTTTGACCCCCCCTCCCTCCTTTGTAACGCACCGTAACGTTTTTCTGTACTCCCCCTCCCCCTCTCTAAACGTTACGTAACACTCAAGTGACCATTTTTACCCCAAAGTTGCAAAAAGTTATGTTATAGTTTTTATCCTTGATAAACTTTATAAACGAAAAGGTTGCAACTTGCAACAAAGTAAAATTGACGACCAGAATATACAATCGAGGGATTCCCCGTAAAACGTATATGGGTTGCCAATTTGGGAGTTTTAATTCCCTAATTTTTTGTTTAAGAAAAACTACGTAACGTGTTGTAAGAAAGACCCCCTCCCGCCCTTGTAACGCATCGTAACGTTTCACGAGACCCCCCCTCCCCCCAAATTGCGTTACGTAATACTTGAACGCTCCCCTACGTAGTTGACAATAAAATTGACCGATTCTCGATGTGTACCTACCTACTAAATATAATCTACAAACGACAGATTCCACAAATGACAGATTCGTTTTAGGAAGAGATAGCAAGAGTCACAATTAAGTAGCTCATAATTCGCCTGTTATACCTCATATAAGCTAAATTTCTTATTTCACATTTGTTATTCAATAATGTTATATTAGTTTCTTCGGTTTACGCGAACCTGTGACCACGGACGATGAAAAGGGTCCGAAACGTCAGGTTAAAACAAAATGTAAATAAATCACGAAATAATCGAAGTAAATAGTGTATCATTTCAATGTTATGTTATTTCAACAACAGTCAATCAAATACCATTTTAGAAAAATGTGGTTGCAATATTTTTACCGAAAGTGTCAACCCTAGTTCGATTGTCACTTGGTCTCACGTCACGTGGTCTCGCGCAGCTGCAAAGCAATAGTGACTTTATACTCAGAGCTGCAGGTGCATTATTGTACGCGGCAGAAAAAGTAGTCTATTAACGCTGTAGGTATCGAAGTTTTTCTATGGAGTGATTTATCTGTTACGTAGTAACTATTTAGTCATCTGTGCCCTGAGGCCCTTGTCCCGGAGGATAGCAGTTTATATTTAAAATATTAAAATAAAACATGTTTTTTTCGAACCAGAGTCCATATAGTGTTAGTAACAATCCAAGCTATTACTTAGTCAGCACAAAATCAACTTTTAATTCAACTTTCAATCAACTTTTTTTAACTTGATGAACTCAATTAAAAGTCATCTTCGGGGTTCTCCGGGACGGGGGCCTCGGGGATCGGAATATTAAGGGAATAGGCTGTTTTAAAGCCTGGAGATGAACAAGGAGATCTATTTCACAAGGAATTGAGACCTGTTTCTAACCGTGCTCGTCTCTGAGCATAACAATCTTGTCATTTTATCATTATAGAAAAGCGTGAGCGAAATTAACTATCCTTTTCCAATAACCCATAGAACGCTAGGATAGACGGAAGTTACCCTCAATATTATGAAACATATATCACATGAATATAGAGCACTGGATTTGTAGCCAATGCAATTTACCAAAAACCGGCCAAGTGCAAGTTAAACTCGCTCATGAATAGTTCCGTGGCAGCAAGTATATCATAATATAAAATTTATTGTTTTGTGGTTTTTGTATACAAAAACTACTTATTATATACATATATAATATAATCTATACGGACAGACAGACCAGACATGAGGAATCTTTAAGGGTTCCGTAATTCCGTTTTTTGCCCTTTAGACAAACACTAAGACTAAGTTATTTATAACAAAGTGATTCTTTTCTAAATTAGCTTAATCAGATAATGAGTGAGATAAGTTAATTGAAAGTGGGCGGAACAAAAAAAAAAACATCGGTACAGGTTAAACTAAACAAAAAAATGTAAAAATAAACCAACTCACCATTTCCTTTCATAGGCTGCAGCGTGGAGACTATCAGTATGGGCGAGTTTAGAGCTATTGACAGCATCCAGACCATGGCGATCATTTTGTACGCGTGGCACTGCGTCTGCCACTTCCTCGACTTGAGGGGACGGCAGATCGCGAAGTACCGCTCCAGGGAGATAGCGACCAGGGTCCACACGTCCACGGAGACTGATACCGCTGGAAAAATGAAGGTTTTGTTAGTGTTTTGCTGCAAGGTGCTGCAAACAGCTGCAAGATATTGACTGCTGAGGCGTTACCGCCAGACCAGGGCAGTCATGCGATGTCTGAGGCCTTAATGTGAAAAACAAAATCCGTCAAAACCATAATTTTTTATACGTTTTATGCCACAGGAATACATTCCAGCACGCCTCAAGGTAAATCTGTGACATCTTATGTAATAAGGGTGATGATGACCGCCTCGTTAGTGTAGTGGCAAAGTTTCTGCCCTACATCCGAGAGGTCCTGGGTTCGACCACTGGACAAAGAGGCAGTCACTGATAAACTGATAAGGCTCAGGCCACGCCTGCGAATTTCTATCGCTGCGACACGCTTCCGACAAAGTGTCAAGTAATCGCTGACAGTCGCGAGTTGCGGTGACAGTATGCCGCAGGTGTGTCCTCAGCCTAATTTACTCGACCACTTTAAACGCCAATATGCTGGTATACGAGTTCACTTTATTGGTTTTATTTGGTCCTCTAAAACGTTCATTAATTTTGACCGAAATTGTGCAATTGATTGAAATGAATGTGGTTGTCAACAATAAATAACAAATCAAAATTATATTAAATGCGCTTTCAGTGAAAATTGTAGCAATGCTTTGTCCAAAGCTTCATCCAATTTGTGCGATTGGATTCGGCTGTCTAACCGTCTTTTAAATTCTGTGACTTGGAAACCGTATGCTACTATACCGTACTAACGACCGACAGATTATCGGTTTTGAGGCCAAACTTTAAAAGGGAAATACACGTGACGACACAATTGACGACCGTTTGGTGCAGTGGTCCACAGGTCGGACTTCTAAACCAAGGGTCGCGGGTTCGATCCCCGCACAGTACAAGAATAAGTGTGCATGAACATGTGTGTTTGTACTGGTCTGGGTGTTTTCTATGTATAATATGTATTTATTTACAAAAAAATAATAATATTTAAGTATGTTTATCCGTTGTCTAGTACCTATAACACAAGCCTTGTAGCTTAGTTTGGGACTAGAGAATTGGTGTGATTGTTGTGAAATATTTATTTATTTTATTATACAGTTTTTCAACCAGGGTTTCTTTCGTGCAACATAGGATGTAAATTAAAGCATGACATAACCTGACGTGCCTAACAGGCTTTTAAATTCTGTGACTTGGAAACCGTATGCGTGCACTAACGACCAACAGATTATAAGTTTTGAGAGGTTAACCTTTGAAAAGCTGAAATATAGTTTTTCAACCGGGGTTTCGTTCGTGCAACATACGACGTAAATTACAACATGACATAACCTGACGTAGAGATTACTTTCAAATTTATAGGTTTTCCAAATCGTCGAGCCACAGTTACCGCCAGCGCACACGTGCAACTGTCGCCGTGAGTCACAAAGCAACTGACAGCGTGTCAACCAACCGCAGACAAGTCACTGACAAACGCGACAGTACACCGCAGGTGTGTTCTCGGCCTTAACTAGATACAAGGTATTATTATTTATTGTGACGAGACGCCATAGAATTCTATTGTTAGGGTGCTCATATTCGCGCTCTCATAGACCACGGCGGGTTAAACAAGCCCCAAACACTGTCTCATTTATATGTACAACGCTTAAAATTGTTCAAGCTTTGAAAGCAAGTAATATTAGCCTCAGATGCAGAAGTTTATTCCGTAATCCTTTGAAACAAGGTAACAAAACACAACTAATATTTTATTGATACAGCACCAATATCATCCTATTGGTCGGGGTCAGTAAATAAATATTGTTACGCCGGTGGGCTAGTGCTAAAACTTTGATCGTGTTTTTCCGTGCCTTGGAGGCGTTTTCAGCAGGCTGAAATACCATTTCAGGCCGTTTCAGAGAGTGCTCTAACACATACTAGTTTATCGAAATTTCACCCAAGTTGCCGTTGTTTTCAGGCGCCTGAAACATGTTTTCAGTCCGTTTCAGGCCACCCTCTATCAGATGACGCCATAACCTGAAAACCCGTTTTCAGGCGTTTTCAGGACCCCTTATGGGCCTTTGAAGCCCACTTCAGTATATGACGTAATTTTTAGTAGGAGTGAAAGAGATAGCACGATTAGAGAGAGACAGCTATACTGAGAACATTCCAGAAAGGTGTGACAGAGACAGCACAAGACAGGGATAGCACTATGATGTCGAACATTCGAGAAAGGTATAGGCTAGGCAAGACGGCATTTGGAAGGATCCCGAACAGTCTCGTACTGGGTAGTAGGTACCTACCGAATATTCGGGAGTCCTTGACGGCCGGTATATAAGGAGCCCGGGAATGCGTTCGAGTTTGAGTTTAATTTGGGAAAGCGACGAGTAAACATCGAAGCGAAAACTGCGACAACAAGATTTTGGAGTGCGATATAAGTGTTTGTGTACTAAGTGTTGTAACGTAAAGTGTGTACAATAAATCCTACTCTACTTCATCGGTTTAGAAGTGCATTTCAATCTAGATCCCACACCCCTAGAACGTAACATTTGGTGTCAGAAGTTGGTGCCAACTCAGGGGGTCATGGAATCTCGGGAAGCCAGTCGCCAAGCTGGTCTGAGTTGGCAACCAATCCGATGGGTGGTTTCGGCTGCCAAACGTGGTTTCACGTTAAGTTGTGGGGTGCAAACTCTGCTCAACAATGTACCTTGCTGTAAAGGAAGGGACAAAATAAACAAGTTTACAACGTGGGAGCGCCTTGGGAAAGAATTGCTTTAGACGTCGCAGGCCCGTTCCCGACCTCTGACCGTGGAAACAAGTACATCCTGGTGGTCATGGACTATTTCACCAAATGGCCTGAGGTATTTGCCATTCCGAATCAAGAGGCAGTCACAGTAGCGGAAACTGTAGTGTCTGAAGTGTTTTGTCGGTATGGTGTGCCTCTTGAGATCCACAGTGATCAGGGAAGAAATTTTGAGTCTCTGGTGTTTCAGGAGACTTGCCGAGTCATGGGAATTCATAAAACTCGGACTACGGCCTATCACCCACAGTCAGACGGAATGGTTGAGAGATTCAATCAGACTCTGGAACGACATTTGGCCAAAGTAGTTGACAACCATCAAAAGGATTGGGACAGGCATATTCCGCTCTTTTTAATGGCATATCGGACAGCAGTTCATGAAAGCACGGCCGTAACTCCGGCGTGTGCTAATTTTGGAAGAGAACTACGTTTACCTGCAGATCTTCTGACCGGACGTCCTCCAGATGCACCAAAGACGGTTTCGGAGTATGCAAGTGAACTGCGAAACCGGCTTGATGATGTTCACAGGCATGTTCGTGAACATGGATTGCAGGCCAGTGAGAAGGTGAAGACCAGATATGACCGGAAGTCTAACCAGACGAGGTTTGAGGAAGGATCATTCGTGTGGCTACATAACCCTATGCGTCGAAAAGGAAAGTCACCGAAATTGTCGCCGAGTTGGGAAGGGCCGTACAAAGTAGTCACAAGGATCAACGACGTCACTTATCGGATACAGCGCAACGCACGTAGCCCCTGTAAGATTGTTCATGTGGATCGGTTGGCCAAGTACCATGGAACGAATGATGCTCGGGACGAGCATGTCTAAGGAGGGGGTAGTGTTACGCCGGTGGGCTAGTGCTAAAACTTTGATCGTGTTTTTCCGTGCCTTGGAGGCGTTTTCAGCAGGCTGAAATACCATTTCAGGCCGTTTCAGAGAGTGCTCTAACACATACTAGTTTATCGAAATTTCACCCAAGTTGCCGTTGTTTTCAGGCGCCTGAAACATGTTTTCAGTCCGTTTCAGGCCACCCTCTATCAGATGACGCCATAACCTGAAAACCCGTTTTCAGGCGTTTTCAGGACCCCTTATGGGCCTTTGAAGCCCACTTCAGTATATGACGTAATTTTTAGTAGGAGTGAAAGAGATAGCACGATTAGAGAGAGACAGCTATACTGAGAACATTCCAGAAAGGTGTGACAGAGACAGCACAAGACAGGGATAGCACTATGATGTCGAACATTCGAGAAAGGTATAGGCTAGGCAAGACGGCATTTGGAAGGATCCCGAACAGTCTCGTACTGGGTAGTAGGTACCTACCGAATATTCGGGAGTCCTTGACGGCCGGTATATAAGGAGCCCGGGAATGCGTTCGAGTTTGAGTTTAATTTGGGAAAGCGACGAGTAAACATCGAAGCGAAAACTGCGACAACAAGATTTTGGAGTGCGATATAAGTGTTTGTGTACTAAGTGTTGTAACGTAAAGTGTGTACAATAAATCCTACTCTACTTCATCGGTTTAGAAGTGCATTTCAATCTAGATCCCACACCCCTAGAACGTAACAATATACAAAAACATCACAAACATTGATCTGACTCCGTGGAAAGTAGCTTAAGCACTTGAGTTACAGATATCAGAATCATCTGTACTATTACAAATAAACTTAAATAAATACATGCCCAGAGCAGTACAAACAGAGAAAAGATAAATAATCTACAAAAACAGTTATCAATAGCAATGAAAGAAATAGATGTTCTTAACAAAAAAATTGATGATCTACAAGAAAAAAACTTTCAAGACACCAAAAATCCCGCTTCACCATCTTACATTCTAACAACTGAACGAAGGATAACCGTTATTGGAACACAACAGTGCTCGGGGCTTGCTGCAGCATTGATAAAGAGTAGGGAGAAGTCCGAGTATGAAATCTATAAAACAACATCATTTATTAAACCTAACGCACCCACGACGGAGATCCTTAAATCATGTAAAAATCTAACATTAAAAAACTCTGATAAACTAGTTTTGTGCATTGGTGAAAATGATTGTGATCCTAGGACAACTTGTCATGAATTGTATAATGTTTTAGAAATGTTTAAAAATCAAAATGGACATGTCATAGTATTAAAAGTTAATAATTGTAAGCACTTGAATAGCAAAATGTTAAATACTGATTTAAAAATATTGTGTAATAAATTTCAGAATTGTCACTTCTTAGAACAGGACTATATCGGAAACTATTTACGAGATATCTGTACATGCATTAATGGGCTTATAGACTCCCTTGACTATGACTATAAATTCCTTAACTTAAATTTTATTAAAAATCATATACGCGCGGCGCGCAAAATTTCAAATAAATTGTCCCTTAAAAAGTCGAGTTGTCCTGTGAATGGAACAAAAAATCAAAACACTAAACATTGCCAAAAAACAATTCTAGACTATTTTCATATACGCCAAAAAAAAAGTCCGTCCAAATGCAGTGGAGAGAACTCGGCCGAGTTTTTTCGTGCCTAAAAGCGATACCTTAAGATTAATGCATCAAAACATTGCTGGTTTCTGTTCTAAGAAAGATGCGTTGGAAGTTGTTCTTACTGAATTACATCAAACGGGTAAGAAACCCGATATAATCTGCCTATCTGAAACGTTTGTAAGGATCGGAAGTGAATGTTTTTTAAATCTTAAAGGTTATGAAACTGCATCGACGTACTGTAGAAGAAATGGTAAAAAAAGAGGTGGAGTGTGCATTTTAATTAGAAAAGGGCTTAAATTCATCGAAATACCTGAAATAAAAGAATTCGGTCAGGACAAGACGTTCGAATGTTGTGGAGTAAAACTAAAAGGATACAATATAATCTTAATTTGTCTTTACAGAACACCTGATTCTAAAGTAAATCTGTTTCTTAATTGCTTAGACGAAATAACTCACAAATATTTAAAAAATTCTAAATTACATTTAATTCTTGCAGGAGACATAAATATAGATACACTTAAGTTATCAAATGGTTCTGAATATCTTTCTAATATAGTAAATAATTATAATCTGACATTTCACATACATGAACCAACTAGACAAATGACTTGCATTGACCACATAATTAGTAACATTGACGACGCAACTGCTGAACTACATAACTTTTATCTATCTGACCATAATACGTCACAAATGTTGCATATACCAGTCGAAAAAATAAGTGAAAAACCGGTTACATACTATATTTATCAAAGAGACTATTGCCTAAACAATTTAAACACATTTCGAGATCAATTACAATGTCTGTCCTTCTCCGAAATTTTAAACGAAATGGACGTTAATAAGGCAATGACGTCTTTATACGATATCTTGACGACTATGTATGAATTATGTTTTCCCATAAAAAAAACTAAAATATCCGGCAAATATAAAAAACCACGTTGGATGACTAAGGGACTGATAAAAAGCTGTCAAACAAAAAGAAGATTAAGATATGAATACTACAGAGCAAAATCTTCTGCTAAGAGAAAACACTATAAAATATATTCGAAGTTACTTCGTAAATGCTTTATTAGGTCAAAAAAAATATATAATCAAAAATTAGTAGCAAACGCAAAAAACAAATGCAAGACGACGTGGAAAATTATTAAAAACGAGATAAAAGACTTTGACAGCGAAAGAATAATTGACGAAATATTAATTGAAAATAAAATAGTAAATAATCCTCTTGTTATAGCTGAAGAGTTTAACAATTACCTTATAAACTTAACGAATAAAAAAACTACATATACAAATACAAATAAATTACGTTTAAGCAATAGTATATTTTTAGAGCCATACACGGAAAAGGAGGTAAATACGATAATACGATCACTAAACAATACAAAAGCAACTGGTTACGATGGAATATCCACTCAAGTCATAAAACACTGTACCGAAGCGCTAATCAAACCACTAACATACTTAATAAATTTATCTTTTGAGACCGGCTGCTTCCCTGATTCGTTGAAGTTATCTATTATAAAGCCACTACACAAAAAAGGCGATAAGTTATTGCTTGAAAACTATCGACCTATTACCTTGGTGCCAGTTTTGTCAAAAATTTTTGAGAAGGCGATGAAAGACAGACTTCTAAAATTTGTTTTGAAATTTGACATCATCAAAAAGGAGCAGTTTGGTTTTCAACCTAAGAAGTCAACAACTCTTGCTATGTTTCACTTAATGCGGGAAATAAATAATCACATAAATGCAAAAAAATATGTAACAACTGTCTTTTTTGATATGACCCGCGCTTTTGATTTTGTTTCGCATGACTTGCTGCTTCTTAAATTGGAGAACATGGGTGTAAGGGGTCTGGCTTATGAATGGCTAGAATCTTACTTGAGAAATAGGAAACAGGCTGTTGAAATCACAAGCATAGACGAAAGCTCCAACGTTATGCAGAAAAGGTCAACTTTTGTTACAAATTCATGCGGTGTTCCGCAGGGGAGTGTACTAGGTCCCTTGCTCTTCCTGCTCTACATAAATGACCTGCCGGAGATAACTAACCATAAATGTATACTGTTTGCAGATGATGTCTCGGTAGTAGTTCCGTTTAGAAAAAGCCTTGAAATCTATGAATCTGACATTAACGACACAATTGACAAAATAATAAGATGGCTTAAAGACAATAACCTGACAGTAAATTTAAATAAAACTAACTATATACAGTTTGGTACAAATCGTCAAACAAAACTTAAACTTAATATAAAATATAACGACACAAATATTAATGAAGTAGACAACACTAAATTTCTAGGAATAGTTGTAGATAAAAACTGTGATTGGAAACTACAAATAGAAGCAGTAAAGGTTAAAATAATTCGTTACGTGTTTGTTCTGAGAAGTCTGCGCAACACGTCTTCCCTGCAGACAACTCTAGCTGCGTATCATGGCTACATTGGCGCAATACTCAAGTATGGACTTCTGGTTTGGGGAAATTCTACGGGCTTTGATTTGCTGTTTAAAGCACAAAAAAAGTGCTTAAGAGCCATCTGTGGTATATCCCCTCGGCAGACCTGTAAACCGCTTTTCAGAAATTTAAATATATTGCCCTTACCTTGCATGTACATACTTGAAGTGGCACTATTTGTGAAATGTAATCAGGATCTGTTTCGGAAAAGAAGTGACATTCATTCCATAAATCTCAGAGACCGTAGCAAATTAGTGTACAATTGTTTACCGAAGCTACAACATTACCAAAACCAATGTGATGCTATGTGTGTGAAGATATACAATGCTATTCCAAACGACATAAAACAGCTACCAATATTATGTTTTAAGAAGAAGCTTGTAAAATGGCTCAAAGATAATAATTTTTATAAAGTTAGTGACATTTTTATTTGATTAAATTATTATTGTATGACATTTAAAAATCTCTTGACGTAGATACTAGGTTTATTTACATATTGTTATTTAATAATAATCATAATAATAATAATAATAAATAGTAGGTACCTAACCAATTAATTATATTTGCATGCCTAATAATAAGGTAAAACATGTGTACACCCTGCTAGTAACAACTTTAAAATTCCATGTTTTGTGCAAATAAATGTATTTCTATTTTCTATTTCTATTTCTAACAGACATGTTGATGCACACAAATGTTTGTACAGTGCAAGAATCGAACTCGCGACCTCTTGGTTATTAGTAAACTTCTTTACCATTGCACCAAATTTGTTGTCAGTGTGCGTAAAATCCGATTTATGTTATAAAAATCGTGATAATATCCATGGACTTACGTCTTCGCATCCTAATGGGTCTTTAAAAGGTTTGGGGTAGGTGCACAGATGTGTGTTCGTGAGATATGCGATAGTCAATTTATAATTCTGCAAGGCGTAATTTACAAATTTCGTCCTAACCGTTTTGACGTTGAAGACTGTATCACGTGACTCAGAGTTATTAATTCGTTTTAAGCGTAGAACACATTTATGGGTATTTTTATTTTAATAGGAATATTTCCGTAAACATATTCAGAGTATCTTCAGTTTCTTCCTTTGTTGTGTTACATACAGCATTCGTTTTGCTCAGCACACCACACCCTTTTGTAAGTAACAACATTGAAATTTAATTAAAATCGATTTTAAGTGAATAAGAATGGAAAAAAAATACCTCTAAATCTTTAGGTATCAGTTTTTCCAAATCCTATTTAGGGCATAATTGCCCTAGAAGCAATACAATATTCTTAATCAGTGCATTTTAGAAAGTACAAACTTCTAGTTTAGCTCACAACGTTTATGACCAAAGTCATCTTGCTAGAAATCGCATAAGCAATTACAGTAACGCGGCAACTTTACAAAGTTGCTTAGCCTCAACCTCAAAGTTTTCCTAAAGTTTTCCCTCCCATGTGTACAAACCTTTATGCCCGGATACATCAAAGCTAGATTTTGCTATTTAAGTTCCAACTACGATATGCGTTCAACCAATTCTTAAGCTTCATTAATCTTTTTGTAAAGTCTATTCTGAAATCGACTAAAACGCAACGGAATGAAATGAAATTCGTTCCCAGCTGAAATGTTTCCAAAGCACAAAGATTTGGACAATATCAAGAAAAGGGTTGACCAAGCTTTTAGTATTTTTCTTGTAATGTTTTATAAAAATAAAATAAAATTCATTTATTTCAGGTTACTAACACCCACAAAAGTGACCATACACAATAGCAAATTTGCAAAATTAAATTATATAAATAATAGTAGCTGACCCGGCAAACGTTGTTTTGCGATAATATAAATGTTAAGGATGGAATACCTTTATCACTAAGGGGTATGTAAAATAGATGTTGGCCGATTCTCAGACCTACTCAGCATGCTTACAAAATTTCATGAGAATCTATCAAGCCGTTTCGGAGGAGTACGGGAACGAACATTGTGACACGAGAATTTTATAAATAGAGATTTATGAAGGACTTTTTATTTCTTGCTATATATGATTTTTAGAATAATGTGGAAAATAAAATAATATGATTTATCATGTAGTATTTTTTTTCAACTTGATGCAAGATGTGGAAAAGAAAATAATATGATTTATCATGTAGTATTTTTTTTCAACTTGATGCAAGATAACTAGGAATCAACACAGTTTTGCGCTAGTATTACATCGTTTCTTAAATTCCATTTAAAAGTAGAACCGGTTTAACGTGATTTTCTATTAGTGAGAGAATTTTATTTCTCTAAGTAATAGAATCTTTTTATCTTTTTGGTATTTTGTTACCTTTTACGGTCCGATATATTACTTGTTTGTCAATTACGTTTGCCTGAATAGCATGCTCTTGTAACAATGTATTGGATGTAAACCGCAAAATTTCTGCCATATTAAACTCCGCTAAAGGTATTTTGCTCGACATAATTTTACGAACAATCGCGCCGCAAATATTTTATCATACAAAGAGTGAGCAAGTTATTTGAAAGCATAAAGAGCAGTGGTTATTGTATTTATGTGAACAAAATAGTTTCATAGTTTAGGCCGGCACGCCTCTGTCATAGGTGACATAATGATTCGGTTTCCTTATCGGGGTTCCACATTCTGGAACCTTTTGTCTTTACTATGGTTTTTTCACATCTGTTTTTTGAACGTTCGTATTGGTGTGTAACTATACAAAAAACCGTTTCCTGTGGAAGGCTTACGGAATTGTCCAAAGCTTTGGTCAATTGATTCGAGCTACGGACTACAAAACCGGCTGTTGTGTGTTTAAAAACTGCTAGGGGCAAATGTTAGTATAATGAGCAGGAGAATTGTATGAATGTACCAGTTATGTTACACACTTTGGACGTTATTTAGCGATTGCATGGGTATTTATATCGTATATAAGTATTTATAAGCGTTATTATTGTCAGCATAAAACAAGCTTACGCTTAGATTGGGGCTAGGTGATTGGTGTTTTCTTTAAAACAATAACAAAAAAATTATTGATCAGGAAATCGCATCAGGAAAACAAATTTTAATATGTACGACCAGTCTAACATTTGCCATGTCTTAGGAAGGAGTCCTAAGTTAAGGGTACCATAACACAATGTCAGCGGAATTTCAAAATCGGAAGTACTTTTACATGCTGCACTTTGGAGAAATTATCGTTCTTAGTTTAGCCTTAAACGCTTACTGCACTTAGTGTGTTTTCGCTAAATTTCCTTATATGGTTAAACCGAAACATTCGGTTATATTGTCATTCACCTGGAGCGGACGGTACCTACATGAAACGTTAATTAAAAACTATCTTTATAAACCGGCCACTTGCAAGTCGCCTAAAGTTTCCTTGTACCTATACTCTAAACACTAAAACCCTTTTTTATATCCTGTGTATATTATGTGCTATCCTAACAGATACGGACGGATGATGGTTCATGTATTGTAGTATCTTACATCATAAGGATGTTTTTGTACATGTTATTACTATAGCGATAAATAAATTATATACATGTAAGACTGTAACTATCTACTTAAATTTATGCATAATTTTGTGTCTAAGTTTAATTTCAATCTCAATATTTAATCTATTAATATTTGAATAAATAAGAACTAATATTAGCTTTTAAGATTTTTGTCGCTTACTAACCATACTATAATTTGCTAAGAATAAACATTTTTATTTATTTATTTATTATTCATGACGGTAAGACGAACAGTATCTATGGTCTTAGATAGAGGGTCCCGTTGTTTAATACGAAATCCTATCGTCTATAGATAGATAGATAGATATCCGGAACGGATAAAATAAGTTATCCTTTCTTAATTAATTACCGAACAGATCTTACAGGTGAAAGTCAATCACAACTTTTATTGAACGTTGATCGATTCGCCAGGGATCATAAGATAAACTTTTGTAGAACACTCTTGGGAAGATCCCAAGAGATTCCTCCGTCGCGCTTCTTTGAAAACAGTAAATAAATGAACAAGTAGGCCAGGTCTAATCCCTTGGTAATACATTATTATCCAAATAACCGAAATCAAGTTTCGGCGGGTAACCGAACCCAACAGAGATTGGCTAATTACGCAATATTTATTAGGACATTATTTAACTTTTAGACTGAGAACTCACAACGCTATTTCCAGTAACAGGCGCCGTTTTTGTGAGCCGGCAGCCTCCGTCAAACGCAGATTTTCATAGAATATAGAGCAGTTTTCGCAACCCATGTACAACCGTAATATGGCGTACTTGGCCTTATTATTAACTAGCGTTCAAATGTTTAAACTGCGTTATTATTAACTAGCTTCGGCCAGCGGCTTCGTCCGCTTAATTTGTTTTGAAGAACACATAAAAGAAGGCTTAAGCCGAAAACTGTTCGACGCAAAACCTTCTGTCCAAGAAAACATCAAAGGTAAGCATTAAGAACAGATTTACTGCGAAAACAAATTCACCTTTTGGGATTTCCATGCGGGCTCTCGTACGAAAAGTTATCGTGTTTGAACAGTAAAACGAAAAACTTCGTATAGAAGTTTCCCAATAAAGTAGGAACCGGCGTTAAGTTTATGACAAAAAGACCTGCGTATAACTCACAGAACAAGAAAACTACTTACTGCGTAAGAATAGAAGGCGTAAGTAGGCGAAGCGCGAGTATAGGTAACCAACTGCGTTCTCGAAGACGCACTTGAAAAGCGTGTGTGTGCAGCGTGACGGAAAAGTATATAAATATTGACAGTTTGTGAAGGCAACCGGCAGTGCCAGATATCTTGTTTATATTACTCAACTTTCTAGTTTAATAAAGTTAAGTGTGCATAACAAAGATGCACACTTAACTTTATACCCGCATTCTTGTACAATTTAGCGATCATGCTTTTGCTAGATTATTCCTTTTTCTTGGTATTACTCTAGCCTGAGGAGTTAACTTTGACCCATTCAGTAAAAATAGCTTGAATCATACTTTAAACAATGGTAATTTGATAGCAATGGCGTATAAGTATATTTCTTCATCTGGTAAACAATGTCATTAACGGTCGGTAAAACAGTGAATTATACGCAGCAACGGGTGGAAAAACTTTGTAACGGTTCGTTTCAAAACTAACAATTTAGAAACTAATTAATAGAAAACATTATTAATATTATAATAAATCCTAACTAAAACACCATTTTAAAAACTTACTATTTAAAAAAAACAATAAACAATAAGCCTATAATTAAACATTTACAACAACTGTAAATCAATGCAGTAGTCCGTCAGGTAATATTTAATAAGTCCGATATACTGCCTGTAGCACTGAATCACGCCACGGCCGCGTGCATGGGTCCGGTGGCGGGCCGAGCTCCGAGCGGTCGAGGATTTTATGCAATTAGTTGTAGAACTTATCAAGTAGTTAATTCGACGGTTGATAGTTACGCTGTGTCAGTATTAATTAAAACAAATTAATTATCTACAAAATGTGATTGCTATACCAACGCTTTTGGCTACTCACGCACTGTCGTCCATTTTCTTTTAACAAACCTATGACATTGCTTGTCCTTCATCCTGCCGATAAACCCGCCATTCTTGCCTCGTTATAGTTTCATAATATCCCAAAATAATGTACTTAGATATTAAGCTTGCGAGCCTAAGCTCGATTTCAATTAGAATTTCATAAAAGCTCACTTACACTACTAGAAAATTTAAGCACATTATCCTATTTGCCCATCCTAGATTCATTTATTTTCATAGCTATTTACCCTATTGTGCAAGCCCCATCATTGATCACTATTTTTACCCGACTACGGCGAAGCAAAAGGAGGGTTATGATTTTGAGCTGTATGTATGTATGTATGTATGTGGGTATGGATGTTCATCTGTTCCCTCGTAACTTCTAAACTACTTATCAGAATTCGACAAATGACATATCATTAGAAGCGTCTTAATTGTCCGCTGGTTATAGGCTATATGGGATTTCACAAAATCTAATGTGGCGCCCTCTGGCGGACAAAACATACGAAGTAAAAAAATAAAGTTAAGATAAATATGCCGTGTTTGGTATCATTTGGAAGCGCTTTACTTGTACATTTTGAATATATATATATTACTAGCATTTGCTTGTGACTTTACCTGTATTCATGGGCTGATTGTATATAATTCACATCTTTTTTACCCGACTATATATGTGGCTCTTAGCAGAGTAAGATCCATAGATGGATTATGGATTAGTTCACTGGAATCTAGCAAATTACTAAAGAATCCACATGACCAAAGATCGTTCGAGGAGTTGGAAAGATTGAGAAATCAATGAACCCAAGATTAACCTATTTAGAACTCCAAAATATGTTAAATAAAAATAAAGTTTAAAAACTAACACCCGACTACTTAAAAACACGCTCTAAAAAGTACGAAACAAGAAAACACTCTCCAATGAAATTACTTAGTATGTACAAACTATTAAATATTTACCGTTATTAAATAAACTAACTTACACATATGCCATAAGAATAATAAATAAAAAAAAGTCGTGGTCGTATGCCATAAGAATAATAAATTAAAAAAAGTGGTATACGACCACGGCTTTATCCTTAAAACATTTCTCTATCAATTGAAAATATATTAAAATATAATAATATGTGTAAGTTAGTTTATTTAATAACGGTAAATATTTAATAGTTTGTACATACTAAGTAATTTCATTGGAGAGTGTTTTCTTGTTTCGTACTTTTTAGAGCGTGTTTTTAAGTAGTCGGGTGTGTGTTTTTAAGCTTTATTTTTGCTAATCGTATTCATTGTACTGCATTCTGTACATATCGCTTCGTAGCTGTGCACGAAATGTCGCCGTCACTCAGTGAATCAGAACATTCCTAAAGTGTCTGGTTTTCTCAAATATTCCAGGGACCTCCGCCCGGGCAGAAGATGTTCCTTCACGTGTTTGAACTACACGACGAAGCTTATCATCATCACCACCACCGTCACCACCGCCGGCACCACAGATCCAGACTCAGGCCAGTGATACGATTGGGTTTACTTAAAGTGGATCGGTTCAGTAAATTGTATACCCATCCCTCATCTCTGCCAACTATACTACAACTTTTTGTTAGCCTAGTTTGTAATAAATTCATTCTCAAGTACGTAGTTCTTTTCTTTGACGCCCTAAACGTCACAACTTTTTAGTAAAATAATACGCAGGCACGGTAATATCTTAAATATCGTGATCAAGTCAAATCAAGTGTATGTGCAAGATTTGATTAACTAAGTTTTAATGCTTCTACTGTCCACAATAAAATGCAATCCACGCCCACAGCAGTCAATCTATTGCGTTTTATGGCTCTAGTTTTATTAGTAGTAAGAAATGGAAAAAAAGTCCAAAAATTAAATTTCAAAAAATAATATTTAGTTTAGTAGTTTTTTACCGTCTGTGACAGGAAATGAATTAGTATTTATATTTATTTTGAACAAGGTAAAGATATATCAAAAATTAAAAAAATATAAGAAAAAAAAACAAAGACGTTGGCGAGTGCTTACCTTGCAGAAACGGTATTAACTTGCACAGAATAGCTCCAAAGAAGAACCTCCTGTAGATCTGCCCGACGAGAGTGAATGGCAGACAGAACACACCCAGGAGAAAGTCAGAAATAGCCTGGAACAAATAGATTGCTTAAGTTAGTTCTCATGTCGATCCATCAAATGTCAGAGGTCGGATATCATTTGCCGTTAACCAATCATGATCGAATTACGCTCACATACAGTGTGAAATTAAAACATACGTAATGAAAAATGGACTGCCGCTGGCAGGACTCGAACCCACGCCTCTCGCAAACAGGGCGATTGCTCTTCCAATTGAGCTAATTATTCAGTAGTGGTGAACTACGCCCTAAAGTCAGGTACGATCACGGTCTGAAAGCGTTTACCAGTTTTAAAATGTCATAATGTATCACACTTTTAACACTTAATCCCAAAAAGGCTACGTTACTTGTTTCTTTTCAAAATTAAATAATCAAATTGACAGAATTTGACTCATCGTGACGAAAAGATGAGATTTTTAATTACTTATCGAGGATGGACTTATGTCTCTATTAGTTTATCATGTTTTTAAATTGTTATTTATCAGTTACAGCGATGATGGATTCTAAAAATATATAATCTATGGTCAATCAAATTAATATTTAGACATTCGAACTTGTGATTTATTTTCGAAAAGACAACACTTAAAAAAATCTTTTCGGCTCCGGTCATCGGGGAGGAATCGAACCCCCGACCTTTGGAAGTTCGGTCCAATGCTCTGTGATTTATTGTGTGCACGCAATTATGATGCTTCAAGTGGTAACCACTTTCTGACTTCGACTGTACATACTTGTAACATTTGGTTAATTGGGACTGGGTCACACGACTTTCTGTTCCATATACGAGTATATCCATACTAAAATGGCTTTATATAAAACACTGAACCACGCGACCAGAACGCAGTCAGTCTCGTGTCGCGGTCGCGGTCGCGGTCTCGCGTCTCTCACTTTGTGTATAAAACGAATGCTACCTTAAGATTGCTGACAATTTAGATAGGGTTTGATATAATTAAAGTTTTGTAAGGAAATACATTACTCCTGAACTGTTTTTATCGAGATTGATGTAAAGATCATCATGACTGGGATCAAGGATACATAGGATAACTTTTATCTCGAAAATTCAAAATATGCGCGAGGGACGCTGCGCCTGAATGTTTCAAATTTATAAGAAAAAGCAATAGGGTTTTAAGATGAATAAATAATAAATCATCTTGTAACATGAATTTGAAATCAATCCACAATATTTATGGGAAATAATTACAGTATGATTGAAATAACAAATAGAGCTGGCAACAGATCAGTACTCGTTAAAATCCAATTTCGATAGAAATTCATTAAACCAACAATTAAGCTGTTACAATTTAATAGTAAGAGAATCCAATTCCCTATAATATGGAAATGAGAATAATTATTTACCCAGAACTTCTGATTGCCCAATGGCAATGGGTTTGTCACTTTGACAAATCTATACATATAATAAGACTGTAAATGATCGATTTCTGTACATTGAAGATTTTTATGAAAAATTGTTACAGGGGGTCTTAATTACCGTAATAGAAGCCAAAACAACAATTTTTAAAAATTTTGTCTGTCTGTCTGTCTGTCTGTCTGTCTGTCTGTCTGTCTGTTTGTCCGGGCTAATCTCAGAATCTACTGGACCGATTTTGACGGGACTTTTTTTATTTGACTCAGTATCACCTGGAGAGTAAACTGGGATATAAATAATCACGCCGATGAACTTAGGGGGCAGGCAGGAAATTGAATCTCAGAATCTACTAAACCGATTTTAATGGGACTTTTTTTTATTTGACTCAACATTACTTGGAAGGTAAAGTATTAACTCAAAGCTTACCGATAGGTGGTGCTACTTTTGAAGAAAACTTAACCACGCGGACGAAGTCGCGGGCGGCCGCTAGTTATCAATATAACTTCCTAGTGACAAACTCCTCAATGTAGATGGATTTGCGTGAATCAAATGAGCCTTGATAGATTACTATATCAATAGGCAGTTAATGAGGATTAAGCTACACTAATATTATAATGAGTAAAGATTTGTTTGTTTGTTTGAATTTAAACTACTGAACCGATTAAATGCTACATTAGTTCTGATGAGTATAAGCTATAATTAATGTATTATATACTCGTATACATTTACATGGGTAAAACTGTACATTAAGGGACGCGGGGTAGGGGGGAGGGGGGTGGGGGGAGGGGGAGGGGGGGAAGTGGGGTACCCCCTGATACCCTCCCCTCTTGAAGCAAGCTCTTGGTTTCTGAAATATTTATGATTGAAGTTTGAGGTTATGACTGTACTAAAAGGGTAAAACTGTACATTAAAGGACGCGAGGAAGGGGGGGAGGGGGTGAGGGGGAGGGTGGGGGGAAGTGGGTTACCCCCCCTCTTGAAGCAAGCTCTTGGTTTCTGAAATATTTATGATTGAAGTTTGAGGTTATGACTGTAATAAAAAGTGTTAAAATTTAGTTTTAGATCATCTAATTAAGGGGTGGGGGGAAAGGGGGATAGAGAGGGGGAAGTTTTACCCCTTGGGGGGGGGGAGGGAAAAGTGGGTAGTGGAGAGTGAAGACTTGCCTATTCCCTACAAAATTGCTTATCCCCTTTCAGGAGTATAATAAAGAGATTACTATTGTCTGTTAAAAAAAAAATAACCACGAAATTCAAGGCTCACGCTCCGCTGCGCTTCGCGCTCGCCTTAAATTTCTAACCTATCACAAGACCTACAGGACTTTGGCAAACTGGAGCCTTCCGACAAAATGGCGTCGATAAGTTTCGTTCTTGCACAGTAGAAACACGATATTTCATTTAAAATTTAATTTAATTATTAATCTTTTCAATAAATTACACGTAAATACATAACATTTTACATGTAAAATGTATTTGCAACATAAATATCCCAAAAAGACCCCAAAAATTGTGTCCAAATTGACTGTGTAGAATCAACTTTCACGTAACGAAACGCAACTGTCAGATCGTATAGTTTTTTAAGGTTGGTAGTCAGTCATGGTGACGTAAAATAGTCGAATTTTGATCTAATTTTGCGATTTTTAATAATTTATTTCTCGAAAACTACAAGGTTGCTTCAAAAAACGACTTCACCAAAAGACTTCTTGCATCATGTAGTTTCTGACAAAAAATTACGAACCGCCAGACCAGCGTCCCTTAAAGTACAGTTTATCCTTTACATGTAATAGAGAACCGCATTCGACGCGGGCGAAGCCACTGGCCGGATGCCATGATTCATAAGATTTAAACAGATTAAGTCTTCAACTTGGTTTTAAGGTCATTTTGTAACTCATCTCTCTAATCTGTGGTTTGTACCCATAAAAATAAGGGTCTTGTGGCGAAGATTTAGTCTTGAGTTCCGCATTCCGAACTACAAAACCAACGATTGCGTATGAATCCCGCAAGGGACTAATTGTGTGATGGGCACCAACATAAGTATCCAAGGCGTGAATATGTTTATAATATGATGTCTATACCCTTTAATCTTAGTCTCATACAAACACTTTTGCGTGATACCGAAGGATCCAACTAAAACATGCGGTAGAAAATATGCAGTCATGGGATCTCAACGATGCTCTCTTTTTCTGTTTTAAGACTCTTCAGGCCACAAGGAATACTAAATGCTAACAACCCGATCAACGTGTGCATTGAGCGTGGCGGTAAGGCTCTTAGTGTGTTTTCCCTTCCCCATGAAAATGCTATCGCATATAATATGCTATATATAATACGCTCGCTGGATAACAAAGCATTTAGATAGGCACCTCTACCTTTACATTCAAGCGTCAAGCAAGGATAGGTTTGAATCTATACATATAATAAGACTGTAAATGATCGATTTCTGTACATTGAAGATTTTTATGAAAAATTGTTACAGGGGGTCTTAATTACCGTAATAGAAGCCAAAACAACAATTTTTAAAAATTTTGTCTGTCTGTCTGTCTGTCTGTCTGTCTGTCTGTCTGTCTGTTTGTCCGGGCTAATCTCAGAATCTACTGGACCGATTTTGACGGGACTTTTTTTATTTGACTCAGTATCACCTGGAGAGTAAACTGGGATATAAATAATCACGCCGATGAACTTAGGGGGCAGGCAGGAAATTGAATCTCAGAATCTACTAAACCGATTTTAATGGGACTTTTTTTTATTTGACTCAACATTACTTGGAAGGTAAAGTATTAACTCAAAGCTTACCGATAGGTGGTGCTACTTTTGAAGAAAACTTAACCACGCGGACGAAGTCGCGGGCGGCCGCTAGTTTATTAATAAGTACACTACATTATGATGAAGCGCAAATTGTCAAAATGTCTTATTCCTTATTTGTAGACTCTATTGAGACGATTTGGTTTAAGGAAAATTTGATTTTCTTTTACCTTAACTGTAACATTATAACAAAAAATTAAGAAAGAAAAAAACTTACCAAATTCAACAGATAAACATTTGTGATAGTCCTCATCCGCCTGTTGCTTGTCAGTGTGGCTATCACCAAGCAGTTCCCACATATTGACAGCACGAATATCAGAAAGTAGGGTGGGAGTATAAACCGCCACTCGTAAGCGTTATTAACCGCTCTCACGGTGGTGTTAGTAACCGACAAGACGGTTGGAAACGCGGTCGTTTCGCGCATCCTCAGTAGCGATGTGTTGAAGATGGCGGTGATGTTGTCATCCATTCTGTGTTAGCTGTGGAAGAATGGTATAATTTAGATTGTTTGTGCAAGATTTTCTAATTTATTTATTTATTTGAGCTTTATTGCACTACAAAACTTTGTACAAAGGGTGGACTTAACGCCGTAGGGCATTCTCTACCAGTCATACCTTTGGGCTAAGCAGAAATGTGTGTATGACAGATAGATTGACTATTGATATAGATGATTAGTAGCAATTAAGGCCAATTAAGGCCCAGGACACACCAGGGGCGTAATATCGCCACGACTCGCGACTGTCAGAGATTTGGCCGCGGTAATTGGCATGATGAATTAAATATTTTCAAGACCATGGCGTTAAAAAAACATAGCCTCAATGAAGTTAATAGAACCAGTATATTTCCAAAAAGTTTTGATAGATGGATAGATAGATTAACACTTTATTGTACAACACAAAACAAAAATTACAGACAAGTTTAACAAAGAAAGATGTACAATTTAGGCAGTCTTGTCGCTTGTAGCGATCTCTTCCAGACAACATTCTAACAGATAATAAAGAGTATGTCAACGATTGGTGGTGTCATCTAGCCTATTGGTTGTCGCGCCGTCCAGTAGCAAGTCGCGGCGACAGTATGCCGCGGCTGTGCGCTGGCTTTTACATTATTATAAAATTGAGTGTTAACATTTATTTTAACCTTATCAGTTAACTTAGGGATTTTTTAATGCATTATCCAATGAATTGCTTACAATCCGGGCCGGTCCTTATAAGAAATTATCGAGTACCTAGATGGTTAGGTACGGATGCGTAATTTTATGTAAAATTTAATCAGTTGTATTCGAAATTTGCGGATCAAAATACAATTGGCCATTTGTGTCAGCAATCGAAATGGTTGTTTACGTAAGCACTTACCTAAAAAGAGGATATTTAAATGATTTTCAATTAAATTTACAGCTTCAATATATTTACATTTTATTTGCATTTGATACACTCAACCACTTCATACGCTTTGACCAACAGAAAGTGATTGCAAGAGAACGTCGTTTTCTTCCTCGTATGCTCCGTAAGACCATTGAAATTAGAAGAGACCCTAATTTTATTTCACGTAGTACCTTCATTTTGTATAGATAGGAAGTGACTTAATATTTTTGAGTGATCGTAGTTAAAAAATTTTTCAAAACTATGTAATGACAACTAACACTTTAGTCTACCTGTGACCACGGACGCTGAAAAGTGTCCGAAACGTAAGGTTAAAAAATAATGTAAATCAATTGTGAAATAATCCGTAAAAATGTGTATCATTTTAATGTCTACTGTTCGCCTAAACCGATAATAGTAAAATGAAAATAATAGTAACATGTTTATGGAATGATCGAATTACATGTGGAAACAAAAACGCCAAAGCGACAGAGAAAGTACGTAGTTCATCCTACTACTATTATAAAGGCGAAAGTTTGTAAGTATGGATGTATGGATGTATGGATGTTTGTTACTCTTTCACGTAAAAACTACTGAATGGATTTGAATGAAACTTTACCACAATATAGCTTATACATCAGAATAACATATAGGCTACAATTCATAAATAATTTTTAAGATAAAGGCTTTCCACGCGGACGAAGTCGCGGGCGGCCACTAGTTAATACTATTTGTGTGATTATTTACTTTAATCTAGATCACAGCGTCATAAAGATGTAGGCACAACCAATCGTTGACGTACTTTTTATCATTCGCAATATTCTTTTCTCCTTAGAGGTTTTATGAGGATAACACACTATAACGTCATCGCATGATATGCCAACTGATTGACTTTTCATCGATTTGAGATCAAATGAAATACAAATTATTGTGAAATGCAGAATAGAGTATGCAATGTTGTCCTAAATTATGATTTTTATGAAGAACAGTTTTTTATAGTTTCATTTTTTATTTTTCTTTGATAGTAGAACAGACAAGCTTATTTCATGCAGGAAAAAGCGTCCTGCGAAAGCCCGGACGGAGACCTAATTGTGTTAGTTAATTTGACAGTGTAATGCCTTCACTACGTTAGCGATAAATTCTACTCAGATTACTGCAAACACTGTTCAAATTAAGTTTTGATGCCGTAGCGAATATCAAGTAGACTTTATTCAATTATCAAGATTTACATAGCTCTAATAGAACCTAACATAATCCAGAAGGAAATGCGCACCTGAATTTCTAAAAATTCCGTTGTAAAACGTAATAAATAGAAACACATATTACTCAGAGAACATGATTCAGAGATAGAGGAAAGTTACATAAGATCCGGCTCGAAGGACCACTTGATGATGGAGATATATAGAAACTCCGACTGCACTTCAATGTTTATTTGGTTCACAAACACAATAACACTGTTTTGATCACTACGAGTCTAGATAAATAGCTTGAAACTATTTTAACAGTATTAATGTGAGAGCGACATGACGCTTGGTTCGAAACCAAGACGGAAGAGAGTAGAGCGAGAAAGACATACATTTAGTTTGGTAATACTAAACAGCCAATGCTAGTGCAATTTAGAAAAAAAAGAAAATCTCATATGCCAGTGCTAATTTTGTGATTCGCAGCTGACAATGTGTTAATGAAATCACTGGCAGTCACGACACGCGGCGATAAAATGTCGTATACTGAGTCCCTGGGCCTAGTTTTGCCTAGGGCTCTTCGCAGGTGCCAGCATCTTAGTCGGCAGCAGTAGGAATTTCAACCAATTTGTAAGAGGAGGGTGTATTTTTCTGTAATACTTGCAACATGCGCTAATTATAAGTTTAATGACAAGTTAAAATTACACAAAAAGGTTAGATGGCAAAGTGTGCAAGAATCTGACTTGTTAGTAAAGTTTTCATCTCGACTTGTTTCCAATCAACAATAAATCTTTCACAAAGGTTTTATTATATAATTTATCCAATAACTCAATCTGATTTTGTGATTAGACATAAAAGCTTTTTGATTGGTTTTAGTTTACACAACCATATGCATTTGTGAAACTTAGCTAGCTAGAGTGTTTTATTTGCCATCTTACATTATCTAATAATATTAACATGAGAGAGACAAAGTAGCCACGGGTTAGAACTGTTTTTTTTTTAAATTTAATACTTTTTGCTAGCAGTAATGCTTTGTAATCTAATATGTATTTATGAGTTTAAGTAGATGTTATAAAGTTAAGCCCTATAACATATATGCTAGATACATATCCAATCCACCATGCGGGCTCATTTCGGATTGGTGGAGAAAATTAAAAAAGAAATAAATAATAATTTAAGTTTAGCACAGTACAAATATACACAGTACAATAGGAAACAAAATCAGATGCGAATAGTTTTCTGTTGGACGATCGACTTCCTGTTCAATTTGAAAAAGCTCAATTGGCTAGACGACACCACCAATCGTTGACATACTTTTTATTATCTGTCAAAACGGTCTGCCTCCATAGATTTTGTATGGGAATAATGAACGTGACGTCACTAGAAATCGGAGTCAATTGACCGAATATTTATTGAGTTTTGTGTGTTTAAAAATTGGTTTCGACAGCTTTTTGGAAATAAACTGGTTATAATTACTTCATAGGGGCTATGCTTTTTAAACGCCATGGTCTTGAAAATATTTAAGATAGCTGTCATCATGCCAATTTTTATTGGTTATTGAAATGAACATAATTTGACAGCGAGCGTAATGGCGGCAATATTTATATTTTCTTGGGCGGCAATCATAGACTAGCCGCGTCAACAAGAAATAACAAGGTATTTTGTCTATGATTAACTAACGAATGACGATGCTGCAATTATTTGATATCGTTATTTTCTTAAAATTGAACATTACGAACAACGTGTTTCAAGTCAATCGGGCATTCAAATTCACAAAAAAGGTTTAAAGTAATTATTTTAGTAGTTGAATTGAATCAGCAGAGAATTAAATTATTATTGCCAGTGACTTTTGATGAAATATTTATACAGGGTGACTAGTACCGGACCCGCCTTGCAAAGTGTCGTATGGAGAAGGTCATTTGCTTCTTTTTTTACGATTATCCCCAAAATTTGACCTTAAAGCTGCTGCTTTTTTTATTAAAAGATGTAACGAATTTTTCATTTCTTTTTGTAATCACATACAAATGTTTGATTTACATACCTAAGAATAACGCTCAATCACCCACCAAAAAGAAAAATATTACGCTGGGATACTGAGTAATTACCGAAAAAAACATGTAGATCCTTTTGTGTTTCAATAATTGAAAAAAAACACTTTAGTTAATTATTTTATTGTACTCTAAATAACTTTTCTAGTTCCTCACCTATCCAACAATACCAATTACATTGCAAAAAATGATATTTAGCTAGTAATTGCTTGCTATGATTATTTTCTGATCAATAGTAAACAAGTATTGACGAATAAAATTTAATCATGGCTGGTTGGTATTAGGTTAGGTTGGTAATACTTATATAATAAGGAAAACAAGTGCTCCATGGTGCATGGAGATAGAGTGAATGATAGAGTATCTTTATACATAGTCAAATTTCGGGAAAATCGTAAAAAAAGAAGCAAATTGTAACGTTGTGAAATTTTGGTTATTAATAAGGATAGTACATTTTGTGTTATGTTTTGGATGTATGGCATTTGATCCCTTTGCCCAAAAAAAAGAAAGTGGATTTGTGACAGCTGTGTTGTCTGTGTCTTCGTGTTTTGACAAGTATAGGGTTGCTGTTTAGGGAGTTTTCCCCAAAAGGTGGGAACTTTAAGGATTTGGTATGCCTGTTGGATAAATTTTGGTAAATTCAGATATTGGTAAAGTTCAGTATTTTGGCTTAGTTTAGATAGAGGAGTTACGATATAGTAATAACTTTGATTAAAACAGTATTCGCCATTTTACTCTGTCTAAATTACGGGATAGGGTAGGAAGTGTTGGCGGTAGGTTTCTGGTCCATCAGAATATTAGACATTGAGAATTTGTTTCGGGTCATTGGTTGCCATTTAAGGCATATTCAGGTAAACCGGAAGTGCCAAAGGATCCAGAAGGTTCTGGAAGGTTCGAGAAAATGGGTGATTTCTGAACCTGGTATCCCTACATTCCTGGGGAGGTTGATAGCCGTTTTGAAAGGACTCGGGGGCTTGACCTCATAGAATCCTACAAAAGTGCCCCAGAGTCATGCCTGTTCCTTGGTGAATTAGTTTCGGCCGCGGCACATATTTTTTTATCACGATTTTGTTTTAAAAAACTCTAAGTAATAAAATACAGCAATTGTTTGCAAGTATTGGTCCAGGTTGTTCTTGGCACATTAGTATGTTGAGCTGAGGCTTGGTTCAGCAAACATGTAAGGCAGCATCATTTAGTAACCTCGGTGGCCTTCTTCTTCTTCTTCTTTTTTTTTTCTTCTCCGGCTTCACCTTTTGGCTCGGGGCTTTATTTCTGGAGTTTGCCCTGGCCGTTCTTATGAAGAAAGGGAAAACCTCTACGGAACGTCTTCCTCCGTGAAATTGTTGGAGTTCGAGTTAGCTGTTAAAGAGGCTTCGTTGGTCAGCTGATTCAGTCCTGGGAGCTCAGCTAAGTGTTAATAAACCTTAGATTCCAAACTTATTTCAATTTAGTAGCATTTGAAATTTGAAATTTAATTGTATACGGGTATTAATTTATTAATTTATCAAAATAATTGGATTTCTTGATATAGTTTAAAGCAAAGACAAGGTGGTTTTTCTTTATTAGTCATATAATGTACTGAATTTCTTAGATAGCAATTTTCTATAGAACCAGACCCAGTATCTACCGTTCTGAGCTATTTTTTTAGTTTTATCAGAGGCCTTTGGCTTATGTATATTGTTCAGGTGTTAATGGTGTAAACACGGCTCTGATAAAATATATCCTAGTAAATGCCCATCTCGGCTATTATTCAAAACCTTTACTCCTTTTAACACATTTTGTCCGGGGTCAGCCGAGCAACCCTGTGACAAAATGACCTTCTCCCTACGTCACCTTGCAAAAGTCACCTTAATCCTACAATAATATACAAATAGTTAAAGTGCATCAGCCTAATGTTTTGGTAATGGATTAAAATAGTTCTGAACTCGTTTCTCTTTACTATTGTAGCTTAATGATGCTAGACTGATTTATCCGTGAAACAATCATGTTGCTAACTCACCGTGCTAACGATTAAGCAATATTTCAGATAAAGCTTTATGTTACCATTTGACGTTGTAATTAATGCTAGGAACTTGATGAAGCGAGCGCAAGTCTAGACTAATGCCTAAGACATTAAGGAATTGTAACTAAGTTCAAAATATAGGCACAAGAGATATATGTATCTGACCGCCAATTATAGCCAATTAATTAACTAATTAAACCAATTTATTAAAATAATAATGGGTATTTCTTGAGAAATGTGCATATTAGTCAAAATTTATTAAAATGATAAAAAGTTGTTTCTTTGAGTTTTTTTTGTAACTAGATCGACAGATTATACCATCAACATGAAATTTTCACTTAAGGCCTCCTTTTAGCCCCCCAAAGTTCAGAGTTATAGCCCCTCAAAGTTTTAAGAGACATGGTAATGACAATTTTCAGCATGGAAATGACAAATTGAAACACGGTAATGACAAACTGAAACACGGTAATGAAATCATCATCAATCATAATTTGAAATCATGTTCATTACATAAAATATAGGTAATAAATAAATGAAATGAGCTTTGCTTAATCGTATACTTTATTTTTTCTTTGGTAGACTTATATCTAATTAACAAAACAGTCTCACATTCAAGGTATTCTTGTTGATCACGGTTTTGGTAATTATTTCTTTTATTATATTTAAAGTTGAATATTAACATACAAGAATAAATGGCTGGGCTGGTAATATATTCTGAGGTTGGGCTTCATCATCAAAGTCTGAATCTGGAGGAGTACTTTCAGTTAGTTTTTTCTGCGAAAGTGTTTTTTTGTTTTTGCTTCTCTCTAAAATTCTTAGAATTAATTTTCCATTTCCTCCTTTGATTTCTCTGCTGCCTCGGGGTCAAATCATTTATTTGTATCAGCTTTTTATCTTCTTTTCTTTTTTTATATCTCTGCCTTTCTTTTTCTTTGTACTGTGCATGCGCTTCTGGATTCAACTTAATTTTATCCCTTCTGGCTTTCTCTGCTGCTCGTTTTTTTGCTAATAACTCATCTCTAGTTCATTTTTTGGGCTTTGCCATCTTAAATCTGCGAACAATGCATGTAATTGACCATTCAAAAAGTTATTGTAGGCTCATCATTAACACTCAAAAACCTAAAAAATATAACGTAATTACCATGCCAAATTAATCATTACCGTGGCTAAAAAAAACACGGTAAAACATGGTAATTACGAACATGGTAATGACGATTTCTTTATGTTTGCCACTTAACTATGAAACGAAACGCCTTTCTCGAACATTCTTTCATTCAAGGACTGTTTCGCCCGTCGGTTTTTCGTTTTATACCAATAATATTAATGATTTGTCAATACTTACCGGGTATTGTGATCCACGTAGATGACGCTTTCCACTGACAATCTCAAAAACACTAACTGAAAACAATTATTTACTAATTTTTCGGCGAGAAAAAGTGACGTGCGTTCTCACTGGCGTTTGAATAATGACTGGCGGGATGCGGGGGAACTGACTAATTTAAACAAATGTTCGTTAAAGAATTTGTGCGCGTCGCGACAAGTCAAGACACGGTAATGACTATTTTTTCTTGGGACAAAGTTAAAAGTTACTTGGTGGGTTATATATTTCGTTAAAATTAATTAGATAAATGTATTTAAGTAGAATAATTTATTCTATTTAGATAGTATTATGTGAAACAGAGTAAAAAAGACACTAATAACTTTAATTCTAATGTAATAATTCCTTTTCGGGGTTTGGGACAGCCACGGTAATGACATTTTCACGTTTTAAAATTAAAATTTAAATAGATATAGTTAAAAATTACGGCATAATACTGTGGTTCCATAAAGGAGAAGTTCATGTCAATACCATAAATATCCGAAAATCATTGGAAAGCTTAGTATGCATTAGTTATGAGTCCGGACAGCAAATTTGCACATTTCTCAAGAAATACCCTAATCTTTGTTGTTAAATTACTTTTTTTTTCTTAATTCATTAATCATTTATCGATCTGTTTATCTAGAGACTCAAAAATGTTTAAATCACAAAAGCATGTTTAGCACCCCTGTTTTAAACACTGACCAAGTTAGACAAGCTAGGCTACTATATCTCTAATTTTTCCAGCTTCTTGAAAAAACCAAGAAACGTGATATTTCCGCAGATAGGTTTAAATCACAAAAGCAAGGATCCTATCTACGGAAATATCACGTTGCTTCAGTAAGTTCGTAAGTACTTTAAACGAGCAATTCAATAAACAGGTAAGTTTAAATCAAAATAAAATAGCTATATTGAGGTTTGTCTTTTTCCAGGCCATAAATAAATTCCTGATATTATCCCCTTCAAAATATACTAAGTCACAAACGTTTCATCTACAAAAAATCTGATACGTAAGTATTGACGCTTTTCGATTGAGTTCTATTTCGACTCTAAAACTGTCCAACACTCTCAACCCAATTTGATCTATCTATTTTTAACAGCTGTTTGTTATCTTCCCAGTGGATAACCTATACGGTTTACTAAATAGTCTCTTACTTAGAACTTTAGGGTAGGTACTTCAATGGCCATCCAAAGTGCCTAAATCACTGCCTCTTCAAGTTATTGATCCTTAGAGTTGTGTACGATTAATTAGCACAGCCTAGATATATCTTTCTACTGTGTCATTAAGTAGTCATTTTGTTTGAATTGAAATTTGACACGATGAAAATGATTTTTAGAAATGTTGTATTAAGAAATTTCTTTACTTCTTTACTCGTACCTACTAATTGTATAGGTTTAAAGTGTTACTCAATTATATGTTCTAACTCATTCCACTAAAATTGTCACTTTTCTTTGTTTTTTTTTAATTCCGTAACATGAACCGGAAAATGGATATGTTCCGTAAATAAATAAATAAAAGAATCAGGCTTAATAATAATAATTCAAACTTAATTTTCATTTCATGCGACTTTACTAAGTTAGCTACTTACATAGAATAAGGAGTTTGTCAAAATGCTTTCAGCCTGCTAAGCTCTGTTATTAAAGCGTTAAGCGTATTTTACAGTAACAATTATTTTTTTAAAACATTGGCTTTTAAAATTTACTTAAAGTTCTTTGAAACAAATTATAATTATTAGTGCAAGTTCACATTATAACTCATGCAAATTGCGTGAATTTTTGAAGTATAGTTCATGCAAAGAATTTATTTCACTAATTTACTATAAAATATGCACAGGTTACGCAGGTTAGTTATATATTTTTTTTTTACAAAAATACTCCAAAAGTACTTTCAAAATAATGATAAAAGAAAGTATAAACTCAGTTTTTATGGTTAGAAAATTTTTGGATCAATATTTGATTAAATGACTTTTCCTACCGCTATTTGAAAGTTTCTAGGATAAAAAAGTATGTAAGAAACTTCTAAATTATACAATTTTTTGGTACCCCATTGCTTATAATTACAAAAATTCGACTAACTTTTAAAATATTAAACATTATACCAGCAAAACTTACTTGTTCAAAACTTTTCCCGTTGTTACACTAAAGATTGACTGACACATATTTTTTCTCACAAACATCCTTCACACACACTTCTACACTATATTCACAGTTTCACACGCACAATTCACAATTTCAAAGTACACTTACACTTAGAAGTTCGCGAAACTTCACTTGGTATACCGATAACGGCACCGGGCAAGCGTAAGTCGGCAAAACAACTGAATGAACTGTACGACCGAGATTTAGTGCGCATGCTCTGTACAAATCATCTCCCGATTTTTGGAAAGTAGGAAACCCAGGGACGGATGTTTTGAACTGGTTTCAAAAGCTATACCGGGGCCTGTACTTATAAATCTTGGTGTAAGCTTTCTAGTTAGTTGTTGTTAAATAGTTGCTTCTTTTTTGCTGTCGGTTTTTTTGCACTTGGTTAAGTCTCAGGTTTATTTATTTATTTAAGCTTTATTGCACAAAAAACTAGGTACAAAAGGTGGACTTAACGCCGTAGGCCATTCTCTACCAGTTAGCTTGAGCTCTCTCTTGAGCTTAGCAGAAATGATTAGTGGGCACTTGCACAAAATAAATAAAAGAGAAAACAAAAATAATTATACAAAAAATAATGTGACCCATGGGATTAAATATAAATATACAATACATTTATATTAGAATACATATTTAAAAATGTACATAATATATACACTAATTAAATAAATAAATATGACGAATTTTTAAAGAAAGATCTATAATGAATGACGGTTGCGATAAAGTAAAAAATGTGAGAGTATGTACCTACTTAATATTAACTAACGTAAGTTAGGTCCTCAAAACTCGTACTTACTTACTCAAGTTTTTTGATTGGGGGCTAAGGACCACCAGGCGTGTAGCGTGTCTCATTTTGTGTGTCTTGAAGGGTGAACTAAGGAAAACTTTAGTTAGTTTTTGGACGTTACATATTTTGAATCTTTAATGATATAATTGAATCTTTAATAATTTGAATATGAATGTTTTGCATTACAACAAAACATATATTATGTGTCGAATAAAACATGCAGCGTTAGGTGAAGAAGCAGTCTGTGAAAACTGTCCTTAGTCTATGAATATACATAAAACCTTACCAGATTGTCGATGGAATGACAGCTTCTCGGCCAATCAAACAACAGCAAGAGCGCGGTTTGCCGCGCTGTTACTGTCAAGTGTCATAGCATATTCACCACCAGCAAGTTTTAAACTGCAACGCTGCATGTTTTATTCGACACATAATATATGTTTTGTTGTAATGCAAAACATTATGAATGTTTTGCATGTCTTTCTTAAACATGCAGCGTTAGGTGAAGACGTGTTTGATATCTGCTGGTGTAATGGAAACACAAACGCTATGTGAAAGTTCTGAAATAATTTTAATATTATTAAATTATGAAATAAAATTACAATATGCAGTTTATTAAACTGTAACTGCACATTTACTTAATGTATTGATCAAACTAACATGGGCTACCTAAGATAACACCATAGTAATTATATTTATCTTCAGTCTTATTTGCATTTACACAGTACTAGGAAGTTCCTAGTACTGTGTAAATGCAAATAACTCTGTTTTCTAATTATAATATATGTAACAAAAACGAAAATAAAATTATTCTCCTTCATGCCTATAAGTTGAATTATTTTGAGGTAATTTATAATTAACTCTAACAATAGTTATTAAAATATTAAGATCTATAAAATAATTGTTCAAGTTAAATCGCAAAAAAATTGGGAGATAACAAATCAGACTTCTCCTTACCCACTAACTGCACCAGAAGGCAATAAAACTTTTTGAAAGTTTGTTCACTAGGCCAATTTCCTCTTTACAGTATCTCCTCTACTGGTCTATTTTCCAAACAACCTCTAGATGCAACTGCTGATCTTATACTACCAGGAGGCGCTTCTATTCCAGCTGCTTCAAATATTGGCTTTATCCATCCCGCTATCATTGTCTTTGAAGCTGGTTTAACCTTTCCTGTTATTGATACAAATAATTTATCTATTTGCTCTTCTACTCTTCTCTTCTGTGATGACAGAATTAACAGCTGGATATGTCTTACTGGACAAATACTGGGATCAGGATGTTTCAACAACTGCCAACCTAACTGTTGGAAAGTGCCTGAGTCTGTCTTAGAGCCATAATCAGAACACAGTATAATATCTGTGTCTCTATGTATCAATTTATCATTAGCTATATTCGAAAGGGTAAGATTTTGTATCTGACAAACTGATGCTAGGAGTAGGATTAATGCAGTTCTTCTCGAAATGTCAAATAAGGAATTATTCATTGGAGTTTCTTTTAGCCAGGTAAATTGAAGTTTAATATCCCAAATTGGTGTTTTATTTGATTTTGGTTTTGCAGCACTTGTTGCCTTTTAGTACTTGGTGAACAAGAAAGTTTGATGTAATTTTTTCATCTGTATTATTTGCACAGTAGTTTGAAATTGCTGACTTTTGTAACAGGATAGTGCTATATGAAAAGTTTTGATCTAGATATAATCTGGCTAGAAATTGTGCAAAGTTATGATCTTAGATATTATCTTTTCCATTGGGGAAATTGGGATTTAGAATCAATGTTATTTGTTTCACACCAAGTAATCCACCTCCAAATTGGTGGACCAATTATGTTGCTAATGTAGATTTTGCCCCATGCTAGCTGCCAATCCCACTGGCGGCTGAAGGCGTCGCAGAATTGCGCGTAGCCATCTTGTGAGTCCAATGTTACGTACTTTGGAACTATGGCACTTCTTTTTGACGTAAAAAGGTCGATTTCGGACACGCCCCACTAACGAAATATGACCTCTGTGGCCTGGGGCAGAAGATGCCATTCGGGTAGAGGATGTCCTCTGGACAATCGATCCGCTATTCCGTTCAACCTCCACGGGAGGTAGCACGCCGACAGCGTCACGTTGAGCTGATCGGTCAGGTGAAGTAGCTTTGTTGTCAGATCCAGAAGTGCTATTGATCTGGTCCCTCCTCCGTTTCGTATGTATGCGACAAGAGTGCGATTGTCCGTTTGAATTAAAATATGGGCATCTCTTAGAGTGTTTTGGTGACTGGCAATTGCACCATACACTGCAAACATTTCTTTGACATTTGAGTGCCACTTTTATTGGTGTCGACTCCATTGACCTGACAGGTAAGATCCATTCAGGTGCGCTCCCCAGCCCGCATCCGCTGCGTCTGTGGTGAGAAAATGAGTGACTTGGGTCTTCTTTAGTGAGGTTGTATTCTTCTCTACAGCCCTCAGCCACCATGTTGAGGTACCAGCTACCATGAGGTAAGATAAGATAAGATAAATTTATTGTATAAAACTTAGCCTAATTACATAAAAAAAAAAACAGAACCTGATTTAAAATTAAATAAATGCTTACTACTATGTTAGTGATTGTACCTAAACTAAGCAAATATTTTGCATGTATTTTAGGTATCTATTCTTATTATGTAGGTTAGTGCTTATGTGACAATTTAATAATAACACAATAACAATGATACATTATGAAGAAAGTGAAAGTTCATTATTATATAATACATTATGTAACTTAAGGACTTATACAGGTATTAAGTAGGTAAATTAAAGTTATGCTACTACCTTTAAAAGATTTTCCGTTTCATCGTAAGATTTCCCCATGAGCCATTTTTGTAATCTTATTTTGCATAAAGTTTTATTCATGGGGTAAATACATAGAGACATGTTTATCCGATTATAGAGAAAACTGCCTAGAAAACAAAAGAATTTATGGGTGTGTTCCCTATTGAACAGTTCCGAAGGGCAAACGATATCAGCACGTCATTTGGCGGCTTGAAGTTCGGGTTTAAAGGGCGTTAGTGAGTGCTTTTTGGTGACTGTTAGTAATATGAACAGCTGACGCACTGAGAGAACGTCACATTCAGTAAGGAGCTCTATTGTGGGAAAGCATGTTGGTCAGAAGGTGCTCACTTTCAGGACAGCTCTTTGAGCTATTTCTAAATTGATAAGTGTTGTTTTATGCGTTCCGCCCCATGATTTTATACAGTAAGCAATTAATGAGTGGCATAGAGCAAGATAAAAAAATTTTAAGAAGAGGCCCGTCAGCAACATGTCTTAGATTTTTGAAAACAAAGATCAGCTTTCTGACCCTTGATATGAGGGCTTCCATGTGAGCTTTAAAGTTTAAATGTTTATCAATTACCTATGACTCCCAGATATTTTATGTTGTCAGTGCTACTCAAATATGGGCATGCACATGGCTGTAAGAAATTTGAGCAGGAATGAGCTTTAATTGTATGTGCGTTTTGAGGAGGCTGCGAAAGGGAATTATAAGAAAATGTTATGAATTTAGTTTTTTCTACATTGAGGGTTAGTAAATTATTATTAAGCCAGCGATTTACTAAATCGAAACCTAGTTGGTTAGTTACCTAGGTAGTTGCTAGTGGTCTGGGGGAAAAAATTCTGATTATTAACCCACGAATTGCGTGTTGAGGGGGGCGAAAGGGGAAGGGGGGGAGGGGGAGACAACCCCCTGTGCTATCCCCCCCCCCCTCGTAACCTCATAGTTTTTGAGATATGAATTTTTAAAAATCAATTAAAAATAACCTCAAAATGTATGAAAAGCTAGGTCAGGGTGTCGCAAAGGTGTGCACTATAATAACACTTAGGGGGTTGCATTTGAATTACGCATTATAGATAGGGGAGAGGGGGGAGGGGGGACCCCCCCCTGAAATTTGGATATAATAAAGAGATTACTGTTGTCTGTTAAAAAAAAAATAACCACGAAATTCAAGGCTCACGCTCCGCTGCGCTTCGCGCTCGCCTTAAATTTCTAACCTATCACGTGACCTACAGGACTTTGGCAAACTGAAGGCTTCCGACAAAATGGTGTCGTTGCGTTTCGTTCTTGCACAGTAGAAACACGATATTTCATTTAAAATTAAATTAAATTATTAATCTTTTCAATAAATTACACGTAAATACATAAAATTTTACATCTACAATGTATTTGCAACATAAATATCCAAAAAAGAACCCTAAACTATGTCCAAATTGACTGTATCAACTTTCACGTAACGAAACGCAACATTAGTTTTGCTCTAACTCACACCGTTTAGGAGATATGAGCAAATTTATGATATTTAATTTTTATTTTTATTTACTTTCCGAGAGACTTCAAACGAATAACAGCCAAGTGACTTACAGGTTTAAAAAAAAATAACCTCGAAGGTCAAGGCGTGAGTTCCGCTTCGCTTCGCTCCCGCCTCAACCTTCTAACCTAATCTATCCGAGTCGTATTAAACTTCTATAAAAGCTAAGTTACTTAATAGGTTATAAACAAAATACATCCTGGCTCCATCATCAAAACAAATTCGAAATTCGTTTATTTGACATATATCACAAAATGGCCGCCTAACGTTTCGCTTCTGTGACATTTTAAAAATGGCGGATATATATAACGTCATCATTTTTCAATTATAACTGTATTTTTATTATACTGCCGTTTTAACCAATCATCTCATTTGAAATGTTAAGAAAATCTTTAAAATCACTATTAGAAAATCAATTCATTAACCAAATAATAACTTCATCATCACAGATTAAAACAACAAAACGCAACCAACATCAAAAACATCTAAATGTCAAAAACCACTTAAACCACTATCATTTAATTAAAATTTCAAATCGTGATTACAACTAAACTAAAAGTTTCCGAAACCTAAAATTCTGGGAATATACATAAAAATATATAATCTTTCCAATAAGAACTACTTTAGACGTCTATTCGTGGGTTATTAATCTAAATGTGAGCCCTCACTCATTTTAGTAAAAGCGTACTTGGCTCAAAGCGTTAAAAAAAGCACTTACAAAATTCAATGACTCCATTAAGGTTCTCGGTAGCTCAGTGGTCAGAACATTGGACCGGACTTCCAAAGGTCGAGGGTCGATTCCTCCCCGATGACCGGAGCCGAAAAGATTTTTTTAAGTGTTTTTTTTTTTTCATTTTAGTAACTTTTGAAAATTAATGCATCCACTTGAAAAACTTTTCACAAAAGCTATGACACTTGACCTTTGACAGTGACAGCGCGGCAAACCGCGCTCTTAGCCTCTTGCTGTTGTTTGATTGGCCGAGAAGCTGTCATTCCATCGACAAACTGGTAAGGTTTTATGTATATTCATAGACTAAGGATAGTTTTCACAGACTGCTTCTTCACCTAACGCTGCATGTTTAAGAAATACATTTAGTACTACATTTTATATTATAATATAATAAACAATATATTTTATAATTTATTTTGATCTATAATAATGCTGCTTCAGGCTGGTTAACAAGACTTAACAGCTTGTAGTTGCATGTAAGTAGTTTTAAGATTTATCATGATATCAATTCACTTTGTAAACATAAATCAATATTTAAGTTCTTGGTTCTCTTTCCGGTAATGAGCAATAATTAAATTATTTATATATTAACCAAACGGCTTATATTATTTGTCCAATTCTTGTTTTTAGTTATTTATTATATTTATTTGTAACCCTTAGTATAATTTTTACAAACCCTCGTGGTTTTCTTGTACTAAGTAAGTTAGTTAAGTGTTTTGTAATGTAACGGTTATCTAAATGATAATAAAGAGAAAAAAAAAAGTAGAATAGTCGACTGAGGCAGGGATTATTTTTTCCACTAGTAAAAAATTATCTTCCATGCATTGGGTATCATTGGTTCCATTCTATGTATATATAGAAACTTTGAAAAAGAGGATGATTATTTATATTGAAACTCTTCCCATGATTTATAGAAAGATATGTTATTCGTACATGATAGTAATTCTTTTTCTAATTTTTTTACCTTTACCTATAAATATAGAAAATAAAGATAAGTCTATTGTAAGTATTAACTATGCATAAATACACGTGATTTCACTTTAAGGATGTTTCATCAAGCTCTGTCCGATCCTAAAGGCCTACTACGAAAAATTAAGCACGAAATTGGGTACGACGATACAATATTTAAATGATAGTCGAAAAACTGTTCCTACCACGAAACAAATTCGTTTTTAGTAGTGATGTGTGATCCACGTAGGATTGAATATTATATCACAATTGATTCAATCTTCGATCCGATATCGGGATCCGACAAATCCGTGTTTCAAAATATCGATTTATTATCAGTTTTCAATTCCGTAGTAGACCTCCAGTGCCTACCTACCAAAGATAAAATTATCTTTGCTACCTACATTACTCGTACTGTATTGGCTGTACTTTGTTTGTATGTATGTAGAAGTATCAAAATTTTCGTCTGTTCCTGTACTTTTCACGTAAACCACGAATATTGGAGATGATGGAATGAAAATCATATTTTAAATATGCAAAAAATACGTTGACTTGAAAATAAGACTTTGTTAGTTTGAAATATCAACGCCCGGTTTCAAACTAACAAAATCGTTTATTTTTGTTTTATATCAATACTGTTTTTTTTGTACCATACCATAACTAACTGTACCTACTTATTTGCCTGACCGAAAATGTTAGTCGTACCATAGCTTAATCCGATTTCACTTGTTATTTATTACTTGGAATTGTGTATATCGCACCTTTTAACATATTAAACCGTATTAATTTGAAAATTAAAGTAGTTGTAAAAACGCATTTTAAGCCTTATCATAAACCCGATCGTACTAAGTATGCTCAGCAATGCCGCATCCACGCATGAACACGAGTTCGCACATCATTGTAGGTACTTACTGATTCGCTTCGAAATTCTTATCACTGAGCGCCGACAAAGGAAATTTTATATTAAGTATGTATGATGTTGATGACTATTTATATGTGTGTCTAACTATGTTTCTCAGTAAGTGAATTGTAAATTCTTATGAGAAATAAAGATTTTTAACCGTAACTTTATGATTAAAGGTGCGATATATTTATATCATTGAAAAACAATACCGAATTATTATTTTTATTTCTGTCATTCATTTTGCTTTTTAAAATGGCCGCCCGAAGATTATTAGTTGTTAGCTAGTTAAGATACCGTAAAGGAGTTATTTTGACATTACCGAATAATACAATACCTACCATGAAGTCACATGGAGATATAAAAAATAATGATAAAATTGCGTAGAGCTATGCAGCAAACCCCTTATAATACAAGGCTTATTTTAAAAACCCCAGCAATAAAAACAAAACGTGTAACATTCGTTACAAACGTGATACAAATTGTGTTCAATGTCTTTATTATCGCTAATTTTAACATATTTAAAAGTTATCAGCTATTGGACAACCTTTTATAATTAAAATGTTAATGGTCTACCAATCTAAAGGCCTACCAAATTTCACCTCGAACACTAGGTAATAGGTAAAATTAAGCTCGCAACTTCAAGACTTGATTACAGACAATAAAACACCATAATAATAAACTTGTATGGTAAAACCTATTTTTAGCCTAAGGAATGCACGTCTACCTACCTTTACAGCAGTATAAACGTAAACAATGCAGTAATTACTTAAGTATTTTTACTAGAATCGTAGGTATAAAAATGGCAATGTTGCATTGCAGCACAGATAGAATACTAATATCAGTGTACTAGGTAAACAATCGTTGAATTTAATGAAAAGGAAAGCACTCCGCGAGTTATTTATTGAGTGCAATATCGTTGTTTATACTTAAATAGTGCTAGACAACAACCCCATGCTTTTATTTCTAAACAAAATCAATTCCGAATAAATAGTAACCTATGCACACAAACTTAGGTTCCAAGATTGCCAAGCAACTGTATGTTTTATAATCAAGCTGCACAGAGAGCAAACAGTTATTTCGACGGAGCGAAATGTTATCCGGCAAATAATAATCCGTCAGCGCGATATTTCTCTCTCGCCAGCCGGGCTCATGCGAGTGAGTGGCGTGAGCGGGACGGGTATACTCGCCAGACGGCCTACACATTATGGCGCGCAGCGGTGCGATGCACGGTAACAACAGCCCCTCTCCCCCCCGGCCAGTAGTTTGTTATCGTCTGGAGATCTCGCACCGAAAGCGAGTTTGAATTTGAACACGACGCCATTTTGTTACTCACGCAAAATAGAAGAATTTTAAAACGTTTAGTTAAACCAGCGGCAACCTGAAACGATAAAGTGCTTAGTTTTTAAATCTGTGTAGTTTGGTGCTCATGCAACTGCCATCATGTCCAAAAGAAAAAAAGTGTCAGGAGGCGCGAAATTGGATCCACAAGCTGTTAATATGGTATTAAATCTTTACGAATACTTTTATGCCGAAAAGATAAAATTCAGTAAACACAGATATTTTCAAGACATTAATTCACGACTTTTCCGAGCAACTGGAGCACCAATGTCGGAAATAGAAAAAATTCTACATAATATAAAACCTTCAACTTCATCAGCTTTACCATCAACTTCTTCGGCTGTCCTAAATTCGAAAACTGATGAAGCTGAGAAGAAAAAAGTTTGTCTTACGAAAATCGAGGGTTATTACGACATGATTAGAAAGACCATAAATGAAATCACATTACAAAATTACAATATGGATTCGACAGATGAGATTATAAATGCATTACGTATCAATACAACCTTTAACGGATCAGATGACGAATTGATGAATATCATTCGGGATATGGGTTTTCAATTTTACAAAACAGAAGACGCTATAAACGTTAAGTTTTTGATGGAAAACCCTGACATTAGATTTGAACGAAGTCAATACCTTGAAACAATCAAGAATTGCCGCTCAGCAAGTAAAGACATAGCTTATATTGGCGAGTGTGTAGTATTTACTTCCCAGTGTCGTGCGGATTGTTTGGTAGTAGTTCGCGCTTGTAACAAAAAAGGATTCATAGGATCTCCACTATATTACAAAACTAGCAACGGAGAGGTCAGCAAGCGCTACAATGTGTGGCTTAATACAGAAGTCATACCGAATTTATCCAAAGATTCGGTTTTAGTGTTCGATAACGGACCACTGCGTTCTGTATCTCCTCAACCTTTGCCTCCATTCTGCGCTTCGACCAAGAAACAGATGACCCAGTGGCTTGAGGAACGCGGCGTCGTAGTCCTGCCTCAGCATACTAAGCCGCAATTACATCATATTATTACCAATTTTAAGGAAGTCCTATTTAACTATCAGCTTGACAAAGATTTACAAATCCGTGGTCATGTAGCGTTAAGAATGCCACGTTACCACCCTTCGCTTAATCCCTTGGAAGAAGTGTGGCGTAAAATTGGAAAATTTATCCATCTAAGTAAAACGGAACGAAATCTAGACCAAGTTTATAGACAACCTTTAGTCGAAGCAGTTTTACAACAAAAAATGTCTTCGATAAGCACCAAACAGTGGCAAGAAGCATACAATCTAGTATTCAATTACGAAAATTACTACCGCAAACTTGAATCGGACCTGGATAAGTTTACAGATGTAATCTGTTATAAATTACAATTACCAGAAGATTTATATTTCAAACTAGATTTAGAAGAAGATGAAGATATTGTAGACATAGATATGGATTTAGATGTCACTGACGAAACAGCTGCTGTCAATGGCAAAGAAACGAAAGTTGATGACAAACCTTTGCAGTCCTTAGAGCTTATTATAGACTCGGGGATAATAAAATATCAAAAAAATTGTACTGTGGCGATTGGAAACATAATTAGTACTACGGAGGATGCGTCCGTATCTTTAAAACGGGATACTACGGCGGATATGGATTCATGTACAGAAGTCCATGATGGGGAAATGAGTATAAAGCAAGAAATAGATCTTGAAGAGTCTGATGACAAGGTCATTATACCTAAGGAACTTATCATAAAGCCGGAAGTGGTTGAATATTCAAACGAAGATGACGAATACCGTGTTCTTGGTGTTATGGTACCTAAAAAGTGATTGATACGTTAATAAACTGTTATAACTTCTTATAACGGCTATATTTTAATAAATTTGTTATTTGTAGACATATTTTACTTTATAATAGTGACCTAGAAACTTTCCTACTACTTTGGGCGTTTAGAATTTTCTCATCTGTTCATCACACCTATTTGACGTACTGTATTATATTATTAACAAAGATATGTTGAAAGTACTCATTTTGCAACTTCTAACAATGCAATGTAAAAAACAGATCTAATAATAATAACTCAAGGTTAAATACAAGCCGAGTTCTTGTTAAAATGAACTAAAAAAATGAGTTTAATCTAAATCGGCCCGGTGCACATATTAAATTATAAGTAACATTATTTTGAACTGTTTGTTAGGACCTGTGCCACTTATAGGCTTACAATGTTTCAAATTGCGATTTTTTTAAATTATATTTATCAAATTATCAATTCAAAGTTTCGTACCAACATGCTCGCAAACAACAAAACAATGAGCAAAAGTAAGTAAAACCAACAAACCAAGCGCACGCAACCGATCATATAGCTTAATTTAGTCAAAATATCAAATTACTTTTTAACAACTCTTCCTTATCATCAACAACGAGTCTAAAATCCCTCGAGTATTTTTCGGTCAACTCAATACAAGTCCTACGACAATTGATTTAAAGGTCAAATTTAAGGAAACATTGTGGGGAAAGAAAAGATACTATCGCCGTTTCACAGGCCTCACCGGGCTGTATGGCATTCGAATAAGAACTCTAAGTTCGTAATTGTAAAGATTAAAATTTGATGAGGCCTGCGTCAGTGAGCGTGTTTTATAAGAGTGTTGAAAATTATGGATTTTGTATTAATGTATTGTTTCTATATTCCAAACTAGCGGATCCAACAGAAGTCACCAATTCCTTTAAAAAAAAAATATCGTTTAAATCTACTAACGAAAAGCCGTTCATTTTTTATGTTTTAAATTATAAAAACATAATTTGGTAATTAGATACCTATCATATCACACTACATAATATTATAAATGTGAAAGTTTCTTTTTTTAGATGTTTGTATGCTGAGATGTTTGTCCGTCAATCACACTTACAATAATAAATATTTCATAACAATCACACCAATTCTCTAGTCCCAAATTAATCTACGAGGCTTATGTTATGGGTACTAGACAACGGATAAACATACTTAAATACTTATTTTTTTGTAAATAAATTCATATTATACATATTAAACACCCAGACCAGTACAAACACACATGTTCATGCACACATATGCTTGTACTGTGCGGGGATCGAAGCCGCGACCCTCGGTTTTAGAAACCCGACGTGTAGACCACTGCACCAAACGGTCGTCGACAACTCTGAAACTACTGAACGGATTTTAATGAAATTTGGTATACAGACAGGGTATGAGCTGACTTTAGTGATAAGATACCCGAGTTTTATCCCGAATAAAAGTTCCCTTGGGATAAAACAGGAGTCTTGGCAAGTCAGTTATTCTTTCTTTCTCTGTACCGTGGCGGAATATTACTAATCGTCACAAATATTTTAAAATTTAGGAGTATCCACAAAAATTTCGACGGCTAAGCAGTTTTTTCCCGAAAACTTAAATTTCAAAGGTTAAATCGCAAATACCATTAAATAAAGCTTATATCATATAGCATTACATGAAGCGTATGTTCATCAGGGATAAAGTAGGATTCTAATGGTAAAAGATTTTTTTAAATCGGTCAATTCAATTCAATTCAAATTATTTATTTGTGATACACAGGTGAATGTAGATACACAGGTAGATGTCAATGTAAAAATACATGTATAAAGAGTGCGCTGTGATCATCAGCCTTGTCGGCATACAAATGTAGTGAAAAAAAAACATAATACAGCATCTACAAAATAATATAGTCAAATTAAATAACATGTCAAATAAGTTAATGGCAGGCAGTCAAACGGATATGTGAAACTTCATTTTTGAGGTCCTGTAATTTCGGAGCCTATTCAATGCAAACAAATAATCTTAACATACCTCTTTATTATATATAACTGAACACGTCTGAACACAATCTATATTAATAAGTGTAGATCAAGATAAAATACTTAAATGAACAATAGAAATAGAAAAAAATATTTGCGTAAATAGGGTATAAATAAATAGGGATAGTAAGATCCGGAACGTGGTCATACGACATAAGACTAAGGTAACTGATGTTGTCAAAAAATGTAGCAAGCTAAAGTGGTAGTGGGCTGGCCATGTCTGTCGCAGAACTGACGAGAGGTGGAGCAGGAAGGTTCTCGAATGGAGACCACGCTTAGGTAAACGTAGTGCGAGACGCCCCACGGCTAGATGGACAGACGACCTGAAGAAGGCAGCTATTAGTGACTGGATGCAAAGGGCGGGAGATCGTGCGCTGTAGCGCTCCTTGGGGGAAGCCTATGTCCAGCAGTGGACTGTCTCTCAACAGCCTATAAGTCCCACTGCTGGGCACAGGCCTCACCTCAACTATGAGGTGGTCCGAGCCATACTCCACCACGCGGGCTCAGTGCCTATTTATTGGTGGAGGGGTGTGTAAGGTAAGTGACCAAACTTACTGTCAGATGTTATTAAGCCGCTCGAGGGCCTCTGACTAAGCTTAACGACTAATATCTATCAATATTAACCGGGACCAATCGCTTAACGTGCCTTCCGAAGCACGGAGATGCTTGTAAATAGACGTCACTAAAATGGTCAGAATGGTCACCCATCCCAAACACGACCGCGCCTTAGGTTGCTTAACTTCTGGTATCACTACCAAAGCGCTGCAACCTCTGCGCCACAAGCACCTCCAGTGCAGAAGCAAGCAGTGGACTGTAACAGGCTGATATGATGATCCAATAAATGGATGGGGACAACATGATCAGCATTTCGAAAGCGCCTGTTGCAATTTTAACAGCAATTGTTGTAAGCCGTGATTGTAGGTAAATTTAAGATTAGTGGGCAGTAGGTGTAGCCATTGGAAAGTTGAATTATCACTTACACACCTTATTTATATACTTACCCAACCCTTTTTATTGACTGGAGGAGACTTACTTGTAAAGATGAATTGATTAATATTTTTTGTACAACATACGTTTGTCATTAAGTCGACTAGCTTCCCGTGGCTTCGCCCGCGTGGAATTCGGTTCTGTTATATATTTAGCATGTTATGATACATGTTCCCCTTCCAATTGAATAATAATAAGTAATAATAAATTGTTTCAACGAACACACCAATTACCTAGCCTCAAACTAAGCGTTAGCTTGTTCTATGGTGACTAGAATAACGGATAGAAATACTTAAATACATTTATAAACACCCATGACTCAGGTACAAATGCTCGTGCTCATCACACAAACATTTGCCCCTAGCGGGATTCGAACCCGTAGCAGCCGGTTTTGTAGTCTGGTTCTCAGACCATTAGACCATCGCTGTCGTCTATCACTCTATCTATAAAATAGTTATTTGTTATACAAGAGTGCAAAGTTGCTTTTTAACCGCGTGTTCAATTTTGATGACCGAGCAAGCGAAGGATTCTAAAATTGAATCACGAGCGCAGCGAGTGATTCAAAATTAGAATCCTGAGCGTTAGCGAGGGAATCAAAAGAGCACGAGGTGAAAAATCTTTGCACTCGAGTGCAACACGTAACTTTTCATTCCACCTCAGCGAGGAAATGACTAAATGCAAATAAAACCGTTGACAATCACAAGATAGCTACTTTTATTTCAGTTTAGGTATTAACTACTGCATTATGACAGGTAAGTATTACAGAATAATCTTTAAATTATAACAAAATAATATTTAGGTATAATTAATAAAAATTGAAAGTAAAGTTGCTACAGTTATTTAAATTGAGTGTAATATTTTTGTTCGGTACTATTGGTGTTAGTCACTTGTGTACTATTTTTCGAGTGCTTGCTTTCTTGTTCTCGGATAATTCTATAAAATATGCCAGCAAAACGTTTTCTGAGAAAGTTTTGGCTCCTTTTGCTAGTCGCCACGTGTTGAACATAACGTACTGTTTTAAATACTTCTCGCGTGATTGTTGAGGGAGAAAGATCATTTGCGCATTATTAACAGTTTCAGTCAATTCTGTTGGCGTCAAACAAACTTAATAGTCGCTAGAATCACTCATTTTAGTTTTTTCACTTGTTTTCAAGTTTCTTGTTTTTAATATAAGGTTTAACAATGACGTGAAAAAATGCCGCGTAAAGAACCGCCAACAAAGCAAATTGAAAAAAGAACACCAAGAAGGTTCCGAGTTTGAGTTTTTAACAAATTAAAAAAATGTTGTATGATATATTTGGCACCATAGAGGTAGCAATAAATAGGTTTAATGATTTTTTTAATTCACAAACTTGGTGCACACGATGTTCTAAATTCAAATTTACTTTAACCTCTAGTGAATAAAAACGGCTTTTCCACTCAGATATTGAAGAGCAAAATGACTCTTTCCGAGATGGTGGGATGAAAAAAAGTTTACCAAAATGCGTTGAGTAGTTTTCAAGATCTAAGCATACATTGCAGACATAGAGACAGACGCGGGAAGCGACTTTGTATTATATTGTATGCGCAAAATCGTTCACTGAACTGAAAAGAGTGATATAGTTCAGTGGGAGTTGAAGATATGTATCACTCATCTAGTTCAATTAGTTCATTTAGTTCAGTAGATCTGTAGAGGCTTTTATTACGTTCTATTGAACTAAATAATGAAGAAGTGGTATAATTGCGTTGCATAATTATGTATTGTGAACAATTGTTGACTATTCTAATGACTTTATTGTTTTTTTAAGATGCCGGCAGCAAAAAAAATAAAATTATAAAACGTATTAATTAAAAAAAACGTACATTTTACATAGAAAAATGATTTTCCTTCATACTTATCACAAGCTTTAGTATTGTCAACTTTGAATTTAGCCACATTTATTAATTACACTAGGTTGGCGTATTTAAAAATCAAAACTACTGTAATAACAAAACATATCCGCAAGTTTTACTCTCATATCACTGAACGAACTACATTGAACTAAATGAACTGCTGTGAACGAAAGTGAGTGAGTGATATATGTGGACTAGATAGGTGAAGTACTTCAATTGTGTCATTCATTCAGGAACTACCCATGTCTAATTGTATGTAGGGTAATAATAGTGAATGTGAACCCTAAAGTAAGTCATTTTGCAAAGTCGTTGACCGACTACAAAATGACTAAGCTTAGGACACAGGACAGGGTACAGTCGATCATAGCGACTTCTTTTCTGTTGTCTTATCTATCAATCATTGATCAAAGTAGCGCGATTTCCTCCTTGCTGAAATGCAATCTGTAGTTATTTTGTGGAATAATTATCTCTTTATTTCAAGTCGTGACAGTAAAACAATACTTTAAATGTTTTTATTGTTATTCACGTCAAACTGCAAAGTGATATGTAAATTATCGTCAAAAAATATCAGCAGTTAAGTTGATGCTGTTCAATCAAATAGGAACACACGAATGGAATATTGGTTTGTCAAAACTTACGATAAAATATTAATTAAAACTCATACTCATAATAAAATGGATTACTGTATGATTCCCCAGAGGCCTTGATCAACAAAGAACAAATCCAAAGTGATCCCAAATGGAACCATGCATGATCCATTTTAATCATTTCAATAAATAATATGTGCCTTGACATTGAAATTGTAGGGTATTTACCGAATATCAGGCAGGCCGAATAATTAGCATTGCAAATAACAAAAGATCTATTATTACCATTTTCGAATGCGATGTTTACATAGTTAACACAACAGCGCGCCGAATAATTAATTCCACGAACCACATATATAAAAGGCCTTTAGACATTGAAGAATACACTGGTACTTGTAGCTCAATAGCGTCATTATAAGTCACTTTGTGCGACACGTACTTAAAAAGGTGGCGTTAGCGGAAGCTGGCAATCTTTGAGCAATTGTGTTCTCACCTCGACGTCTGAATCAGAACAAAATGGGGGATTTACTGGGGATCTGCCTTGCCTGCGCCCTGCTGGTTGGAGTTCAAGCAGCCGTCAACGATCGCTACTACCCACGGTACCACCTTGCGCCACCCCATGGATGGATGAACGACCCCAATGGATTTAGCGTCTTCCGCGGAAAGTATCACCTGTTTTACCAGTACAATCCCGAGTCCAGCCTCGAACCCGGAATAGCTCACTGGGGCCACGCAATCAGCAATGATTTGTTCCACTGGGAACATCTACCAATTGCCATGTACCCTAACAATACATACGATATAAGTGGAGTTTTCTCTGGCAGTGCACTCATTGAAGATGACACGATGTTTCTGTACTACACGGGCAATGTGAATCACCCGAATGAACAGCCTGACCATGAGCAGCACCAAGCACTAGCTACCAGCACTGATGGCGTGGAAATCACGAAGTACGAGGATAACCCAGTTTTAGTTGCTGCCAACCGGCAACCGAACATTCGTGACCCTAAGGTCTGGAAACATGGCTCCAAATATTACATGGTGCTAGGAAACTCCTTTGAAAATAACACTTTGGGTCGGGCACTTCTATATACTTCGGATGATAAAATCAATTGGGAAGAAGTATCCGTACTGCATCAATCGGACGGGTCGCTCGGATATATGTTTGAATGTCCTGATTTCTTTGAATTGAACGGTAAATACGTTTTGCTATTTTCTCCCCAAGGTATGCAGCCGCAAGGTGATAAGTATAGAAATCTTTATCAAACCGGTTACATTATTGGCGACTTTAGCTATGAAACCAACGAATTCCATCCTATTACCACTTTCCAAGAATTAGACCACGGCCATGATTTTTACGCCACACAAACCATCGTTGACCAAAATGGTCGGCGACTGCTCGTCGCTTGGTTTGATATGTGGGATCAGAACTACCCAGAAATGCAAGATGGATTCACTGGGCAAATGACGATTGTAAGAGAATTGATTCTGACTCGTGATAACAGACTTATACAGAAGCCGATACAAGAAGTTAAAGCATTGAGGTCTGACAACCTACGTAGTGGTAGAGGGAAAGTAGGTGATGCTGCTACGTTTGAGGATAAGGCTGGTGAGATCAACATACAAGGGGATAGTTCGAGGGATTTGAAAGTAACCATTGAAGGCGAGGGTGCCACTGTGACGATTTCATATGACGCTAGGAACGGCATAGTTACTTTGGACCGCGGTGGCGACGATGGAGTACGCCGGACTGAATGGAGACCTAAAGGACGGCAGTATACGATGGAGATCTTCGTGGATGCCAGTTCTATTGAGGTATTCTGCGGTGGAGGCGAGGTGACCTTTTCCAGTCGGTTCTTCCCTGACGGGGATGTGTCAGTTCGCCTGAGTTCCGGAAGAGTGAGGCAGTTTTCTGTGTGTAACCTGGAACGCACGATTTAAATGTGTCCGATGTTGAAGACAATTAATCCTTGAACGAGATCCCATGGGACTTACACCTATATTTATTTGGATTAATTATTGTATTGTTCGGAATTGAAAATAAATTGCTGAAACTATGTGCTTTGTTTTTAACGTTATTTTTATTATACATTTTTTAATTTGTTTCTAGCACCATAGCACTTAGATATTGAGTAAGTAGACAAATACCATCTTAATGGGAATCAACAATTGTCTTACTTTTAAATGATATTATTTTAATGACGACATGTGAAAACATACACTTTTTCATCCCACCATTTCGGAAAGAGTATTTTTGCTCTTCAATATCTAAATGCAAAAGCAGTTTTTATTCTCTAGAGCATAAAGTAAATTAAAATTTAGAACATCGTGTGCACTAAGCTTGTGAATTAAAAAAATCATTAAACCTATTTATTGCTACCTCTATCTATGGTGCCGAATATATAATACAACTTTTTTTTTAAATTTGTTAAAAACTCAGACTCAGAACCTTCTTGGTGTTCTTTTTTCAATTTGCTTTGTAGGCGGTTCTTTACGCGGCATTTTTTTTCACGTCATTGTTAAACCTTATATTAAAAACTAGCTGTGCCCGCGACTTCGTCCGCGTGGAATATTTATTTTGGGCATCATTTTCTTTTTGCAAATTAATTTTTTTGTTATTATTTTACACAATTATTTTTTTAAGTTTTTAAAAGAACATAATTAGCTTAAAGTACTTTTGCGTTAATTATTTTTCTAGTTTCATTTTCTTGTGTCAGAAGAACATATCAGTTTTGCCCGCAACGCGTTTGTAGGTCTGATCTTGACAACGCGACATATGTGTGAAAAGCAGTCTTGACGTTAATTAATTCCTATGTGTTTAAATTTTTGCCTCTGTGATTTATTAATTGTAACGGTGAAAGATAGCATGAAAGGAAATAGAATTCTTTTAAAATTAAAAGGTAAATAATTTGTAATCATTGAGGTGCGAGGTATAAGCACTGTTTGACCAACTGCTAAACCAGTCTAAACTATTGCAACCATCACGTTACATATTGCGAAGAAATTAGATTTGAAGTCGGGTCCCGGTGGTTTAAGATTTCTAAGTAAAATTATTGATGCACCTATTTTTAACTTGAGGGAATAATGGGGGAAGGCCACGTGTGTTCAAATAATTATATTTTAATTTCGTCTACGCTACAGTTTCTCACTCCCAATATTGCACTTTGACACATCCATTGATGATCTTTTTTTTCTATTTTGCATATTTTTGGGTTAACTCTCGATATAAAGTCCTTAATGTTACTCACTCTTAATCCTTTATCTCGTTCAATTGCAATTTTATTTTCAAAGTGACGTACTTTCCCGTCTCCTATTAAAAGTAACTTTGAAGGAAAAGTTATACAACCTCCCTACCACTGCCTCGTTGGTGTAGTGGCAAAGTTTCTGCCTAACATCCAAGAGGTCCTGGGTTCGAATCCCAGGTCGAGCCATAATTGTTTCTGAGATTTTCTGTCATGAATCTCTCAAAAACAGCTCGGAGTCGAGAAGTTGGCGGTGTTACACCCCCGTGCCTCGGTTCGCACGTTAAGCCGTTGGTCATGCGCCTGATCTCTTCTCTCCGGTCATGTCGGATTGCCGTCTCACCGAACTTTGAGAGTGATGGAACAGTGCAGTTTGAGAGTGCACTTGTGTATTGTGCTCACACTTGTGCACTATAATATCTCCTGCGTAGTTTGCTGATTTCTGTAGAGATTGGCCGCCATGGTATAATATGATCGGCCTGGAGGATTATTTCTACCTCCCCCGAAATGTGCTCTCATATTTGTAGTTAATTTTAAGTTGTTTATAAACTTTCATATTGGGGTATTTTTAAGGCAAGACTTTACAATGTCTGCCCTTGTTCCCCTTACTATTACTGGTACAGTTTTTCGAAAGTCCCCCGCAAACATAACAGTAATTTTATGATGATGATTTTATCACAGCTTCCTATATCTCTAAGAGTCCTGTCTAGACCCTCTACATGAGCTCTATGGATCATAGAACATTCGTCCCAGATTATTAAGCGCAGTCACCTGGTCATTCATCGTATCAGCCTGTTATAGTCCACTGCTGGACATAGGCCTTCCCCAAGGACCGCCACAGCGCCCGATCTCCCGCTCTTTGCATCCAGTCACTACCAGCTGCCTTCTTCAGGTCGTCTGTCCATCTAGCCGGGGGGCGTCCCACACTACGTTTACCTAAGAGTGGTCTCCATTCAAGAACCTTCCTGCTCCACCTCTCGTCGGTTCTACGACAGACATGGCCAGCGCACTGCCACTTTAGCTTGCTACATTTTTGGACAACATATGTTACCTTAGTCTTATGTCGTATGACCTCGTTCCGGATTTTATCCCTTAATGAGATCCCCAACCTAGACCATTCCATAGCACGCTGAGTGACGTGTAGTTGGTGAGCCAGCTTGAATGTCATGTTCCACGTTTCAGCTCCGTGGGTTAAGACAGTTAAGACGCATTGGTTAAACAACCGGCTTTTTAGGCACTGCGGCAGGGTTGACGTGAAGATATGACGCACCTGGTCATTAATTAAATCTTATTTTGGTTCATCATGGTACCTCGTAGAGCTACACCCCCCTCTCCGCGTCGCTCGCAAGTAACGCCTCTCTTCCTTGCAGCGTCATGTTTTGCATATCATGCGGCGCGGGTGAATTTCTAATTGGTGTTATTTTAAAATTGTAATATCTTGTAAGATATTCATTGAAATTAAGTGATGTCAAGGACAATTTTGTTCACAATTAAATACTCTTAATCAACAACACATTTATTTGGATAAAGATTAATATTATTACGTTGATACAACTCTTAACAAATAATGCATTAATTTTGGCCAAATTTGATTACCACAAAAACGATTCTAGTGACTTGATCTTAAAAGATAGACATATACTGTCGCAGACATTTTTTTAGATCATTTTAAGAGGAATAATTCGTTCATACAAATATGTTTGGTATCTTGAACCGTTTTCGCAGCGTTCGCAACGGAAGCCCTCAAGGATGAATAATTTTCCCCGTTTTTTTCACATTTTCCATGATTTCTTCGCTCCTAATAGTTGCAGCGTGATGTTATATAGCCTTTAGCCTTCCTCGATAAATGGTCTATTTAACACAAAAAGAATTTTTCAATTCGAACCAGCAGTTCCTGAGATTAGCGCGTTCAAACAAACAAACAAACAAACAAACAAACTCTTCCGCTTTATAATATTATGTAGACAAGAAACTTGAAAACAAGTGAAAAAACTAAAATGAGTGATGAAAAAAATATTACACTTAATTTAAATAACTGTAGCAACGTTACTTTAAATTTTTCTTAATTATACCCAAGTATCATTTGAGGTGGTGGTGACGCCAAAGTAATCTTAATTTTTAATTGATTAATATAAATTTTAAACGTGGTACACATTCCCGCTCCTTTGAAATCTACCTTTAAATCAAAACACATGCAGCGCCGATACGCCTAGCGCCATCTATCGGCGTCTTGAGGAAGAAATCAGTTGCATAAATTGCATTTTGATGGCCGGCATGAAATTATAACTCTCCGCGATTTTTCGTGTGAAATAAGTGTCTAGACACGGACATTGCGTCCTAGTAATTATCTAAAAGGTGTGTCGCGATCCCGTGGTGCTGATAGTGATTGCGGGAGAACTGTGGTGTGTACAGTGACCGCCTGCTACCCTGGCTTAACCTGGACTTCGCCGTTGGACTGGACGTGAGCTCTTTGGGTGGTAAGCCTGCATGTCCCTCTAACTCCACTCCCGTTATATCGTACCACGTGTAAGTATTTTCAGTTTATAGCTATCATAAAAACATTTTTGCTATCGAAGGATTTTGGCGCGACCATCTTTACTGGTCCTACCGAACCGGATTGGTCCTACCAAACCGGACCTTTCACCGGTTTATTTATATCCATTGCGGATTAATTCATCAGCCCTTATTAGCATACTTCTCTTTAAGGTCCTAATAAGTGATTTTCAATCATATTGCATGATATTCCTTGTGTAGAACGACATTGCGTCATCTACCTCGTAGAACCAAATCGCGAAAAATACTCGCAATCTTTGCCCGTAACATTGTGTTACGCATTTATTCTCTTAGATATATTGCATATCTACGTACATTTACATTAATTTCACATTAATATCACACCAACATTCATTTTCAAATTTTCAACCATACTTACCGGCAAAATACCGGCACACGTGTTTTTATTCCGAGCTTACCTACCTACTTTCGCCGCATATAGTTCGGCATCGCGGTAATTATTATACCTATTAATCTTATATCATATTCAATAATTATTTACACGTTCAAACATGTCTCAGAAGGATAGGATCGATACTTCTGCCGAGTATGATATTCGGCTAACTATCTTGATAGCTAAACGTAATGCTATTTTCGAAGTCATACAAAAAATTTATGATTTATCTTCAAACATTCACAAAGATGCCGCTAGGATGGAAAGTTTCCTTGACGAATCCGCCAATGTGGACTCATTACGTGACAGTTTCGAGAAGATTCTAGATGAATACAATACACGTTTGTTGGAGGTAGACCCTTCTGGAAAGCCCGATTATAAAAGCTATGTCGCGTTTGAATCATTGTTCAGTAGGATCAAGCGATTACGAACGGAATGTGTGCAGCAATCACAATCCAGTACTGCTTTCGATACAAAAAATATCTTAGCTCCGAATAAGGCCGTTGCCACATTACCGCCGATCGAATTAATGACCTTCTCTGGCGATATTCGCTCATGGCCATTATTTTATGCCAGTTTTAAATCCACTGTGCATGATAATCCATCCCTCACGGACGCCGAAAAGCTATACTATTTACTGGGCAAATTGACTGGGAAGGCTCAGACCGTGTGCGCAGGCATAACTCCGAGCGCTGAGAATTATCAATTGATATTGCGTGCTTTAATTGATAAATACGAAGACAAAAGAATGTTAGCCTCCGCGTACTTAAATCAAATATTCGATTTTAAACCTTTGCAATCGGCCTCCGCCGCTAACTTTGATTTATTCACTGAGAATTTCACAAGTGCAGTGCGCGCTTTACACAACTTAAAACTAAATAATCTAACTGATTTAATTCTACTTCACGTTGCCCTTAAAAGGTTAGACTCGGATACTGTTCGCGCTTTCGAGATAAGTACTAGTTCGAAAATACCTAACTTCGAGGACTTAGTCGAATTTATTAAGATTCGCGCCAAGATTTTAGAAAGAACTCAATCCACTCCCGGTTCATTGACCGGCCGTCAAAACAATAACAATAATACCCGACGTTCGAATAACGCAAGTAACTCCGCTTCGGCGCCTAAGTACCAGGCGTACGTCAGTACTGTCGATAGTAATTCAAAGTGTCTGTGTACTAATATTGTGCATCAAAACTTATTTAAATGTTCTGAGTTTAATAAGATGACACCTCAAGAGCGTTTTAAATGCGTAAAGGATAAAAATGCATGCGTCAATTGTCTAAGTGTTAATCACCGAGTTTCCAACTGCACTTCTAATATTAATTGCCGCGTATGTAAAATGAAACATCACACAATGTTGCACTTTAAACGCGAAAACCCGGGTCATCCTCCGGCCGCGTCAGCGCCCTCGTCAGCTGTTGCGCGCCCCGCGCCTGCCGAGTGCGCGCCCCCCGCGTCTACCGCGCCCCCGCAGCTCACCGCTGCGGCGACTTCGCGCCAGGACGTTGCGTTGTGTGCTACCTATAATGCATCCGATACAAATAACTTGTCGTGTTTACCTACGCAGACTGCCCCCGCGCGTAGTAAACAAACTACTGTTTTATTATCGACCGCGCAAGTAGTAGCATATGATAATAACGGTGTTCTGCATATTATTCGCGCGTTGTTGGACTCGGGTTCTCAAAGCCACTTCATTACGAAGGAGTGCTGTGATCGTTTAGGAATTCAGTTACGTAACACCGAACGTACTACTGTCAAGGGGTTCGGCGGAACTGAAAAAGTAATTAAAAGTAACTTGATTGATTTGAAAATATTTTCTCGCTTTAATAGCAACGTTTGTTTTAACATTTCTTCGCTTGTCGTTGACCAAGTCACCGACTTATTACCAACCGCAACGGTAGACCATTCTGCCTTGTCTCATTTAGCAGGATTACCGCTAGCGGACGAGAGTTTTGGAGTGCCTAATAAAGTTGACGTTTTGATAGGCGCGTCCCTCTTTCCGCACTTGTTTCTCCCCGATGTAGTTCACGCGTCGCGTGACTCATCGGCGCCCTCCGCCTTGCATACGGTGTTGGGATATGTGGTCATGGGTACTGCACCTACAGTACCTACATGTAATAATCACCAGGCCCTGACATGTTGTCACGCTCAGGAACCTGTCGCTATTGACTCTCTAGTCAGGCGTTTTTGGGAGCTCGAGGAACTACACTCCACTCCCCCCGCTCAGCATCCCGCTGATGTTGAGTGCGAAGAATTTTATAAAGCGACCACAACTCGCGATCCCGTTAGTGGCAGATACGTTGTCGGCCTGCCATTCAATGAGGATGTTTATTCCTTAGGGAATTCTCTTGAAATCGCTCGCAAACGTTTCATGTGCCTCGAAAGAAAGTTAGAAGCATCCCCCAAGTTGCGATCGGCATATGACGACGTCATAAGAGATTATTTGGGTAAAGATTATATTGCCCCCGCGCCTCATTACGAGTCACGTGACCCCGAACCTATTTACGTCATACCGCACCACGGAGTCGTCCGTGAAGATAAGACGTCGACCCGTCTCCGCATTGTTATGGATGCCAGCTGTAAAACTAACACTGGGCGATCACTGAATGATATTCTGCATCCAGGACCGAACTTGCAGGGCGATTTATTTAAAATTATTTTGAACTTCCGCCTGTTCGCTGTCGCAATGACCGCGGACTGCCGTCAGCAATTTCTCCAAATTATCATGCGTGAGGCTGATCGTCGTTATCAGTGTTTTTTATATCGCTTTAGTCCACAAGACCCACTCGTGCTGTACCAATTTAATCGCGTGTGCTTCGGCTTATCGTCGAGTCCTTACCATGCATTGCGCACGGTAAGACAGCTCATCGATGATGATGGTGCGAAGTACCCGCTTGCGAGTTGCATTGCGTCTTCTTCGCTGTATATGGACGATCTAGCTTTTTCACTCCCTAGTGAATCTGAAGCGGTCTCCGCCTCTCAGCAATTAATCGAGTTATTCAAGGGTGCACGATGGGATCTTGTCAAATGGAATAGCAATAGTCGGTTTGTGCTAAATAATCTCCCCGCTTCTTACAAACTTCGTAATGACGTGGAGTTTGATAAGTCTGTGCAACACAAAATATTGGGGTTGCATTGGTCTATTGAAGACGACTCATTTTACTTTAAAATATCAGTACCCGACGATGATACATGCACTAAACGCTCCATCTTGTCGACTGTTGCCCGTCTGTGGGACATAATGGGTTTCGTTGCTCCCACAGTCGTGTATGCCAAGCTGTTAATAAAACAGCTTTGGCTACTTCATCTCGATTGGGACGATGTACCACCACCATCCATCATTAAGATGTGGAAACAGTTCTGCACTGAATTACCTTTTCTCAACGAATTGCGCATACCGCGTCACGTCGGTGCATTTGAGAATAGTGTCATCACCCTTCTGGGTTTTTCCGATGCCAGTGAGAACGCGTACGGTGCCGTAGTGTACCTACACGTGAATACTGTGGCTGGTAATACCGTCCAACTGGTATGTGCGAAGACTAAAGTCGCCCCGACTAAACCTGTTTCAATAGCGCGTCTCGAGCTATGTGGAGCCGTCCTATTGTCGAAGTTGCTTCGTGCAGTTCTTGATAATTACTCTCATCATTTCTCAATTAAGACATTCGCTTTCATCGACTCCAAAGTCGCTTTGTATTGGATAAAGAGTTCGCCACATAGGTGGCAAACGTTTGTTGCGAACCGTGTTGTTCAAATCACTGATAATATTTCAGCTGACAACTTCTTTCATGTCGCAGGTGTAGAGAACCCCGCTGACATTTTGTCGCGTGGTATTACGCCACATAAGTTAATTTCACACCCCTTGTGGCTTCATGGGCCTCAGTGGGCCTCATTAGATCCGTCACAGTGGCCTCTTAAGACTTTGGATGGCGAGTCTATTACAAACGTACCTGAAGAAAAGGTTTTGGCACACGCAGTGTCAGCTCCTGTGACACATTGCGTGTTATACGAGCTCGCCACGCGAATCTCCTCATGGAGCAAACTATTACGTGTGATCGTATACGTCTGTAGGTTCGCAAAACTGTTGCCCCGCCGCGGCAGTGTTGTAATAACAGCCTCTGACATTGAATTCGCAGAAAACAAAATGCTCTGCGCCTTGCAAGCAAAACACTTTGCATCGGACTTTTTAAGCATAAAAACAAATAAAAATTGTTCACCTGCTCTCATGCGCTTGAGACCTTTCATAGATAATGGGTTGATCCGCGTTGGCGGTCGCCTTAGTAACGCCGCGTTAGATTACGCTCAAACTCATCCGGTCATTCTGCCGCGCAATGATCATGTAGTAAACATGATCATTGATTATTATCATACAAAACATTTACATGCCGGGCCAGAATTACTCATGTCATTGCTTCGACAGAAATTCTGGATCCTGTCCGCACGCCGTATTGTGAGACAACGTGTCCACTTGTGCAATACGTGCTTCCGACTTAAACCACGCCCAACTTATCCATTGATGGCTGACTTACCTGACAGTCGCACACGCCAGGTCGTAAAGGCTTTCACACACACGGGCTGCGATTACGCCGGTCCCATAGCTTACGCTCCTGTGCGCCGCCGTGGTGTACGTAGTGAGAAAGCATACTTCTGTATTTTCACCTGTCTTACGACTCGTGCTGTGCATTTAGAAGTCGTCACAGACCTCAGCACTCCCACCTTTCTCGCCGCTTTCAAGCGCTTTCTTTCTCGACGCGGGCCCGTGCAGTGCATGTATTCCGATAATGGAACAAATTTCAAGGGAGCCAACGCGTATCTTCGTGATCTCTATAAATTTCTTAACGAATATCATAAAAGGCTCGAACAAGAGTGTGCTGAGAGCCGTATACAATGGAAATTCGTATGTCCCAGGTCGCCACATTTCGCCGGGGCGTGGGAGAGTCTCGTGAAAGTCGTGAAATCTCATCTGTTCCGAGTCATCGGACAGCAGCTTCTTTCTTATGAAGAGCTTAATACTATACTCGTTCAAATTGAGTGCCTCCTTAACTCTCGTCCGCTGACGGTCTTAAGCTCAGACCCCGCGGAGCCAACGGCTCTTACGCCGAGTCATTTTTTAATTACTTCACCTTTATTGTCACTGCCCGCGCCCGCAGTTGACTCCGACTCAGTCAGTCTAACTCAGAGACATTCGTTGTTGGATAACTTGGTCCAATCCTTTTGGGCCCGTTGGAGGATGGAATATCTGCACGGTTTACAAGTAAGACAAAAGTGGAATACCCCCTCCATTTCTATCACTCCAGGTACTGTCGTGGTTGTCATAGACGATAATGCACCACCGTTATCCTGGCCACTAGCGATTGTAGAGAAGGTCCATCCTTCCAAGGACGGCGTCGTACGCGTGGTAACCGTCAGAAACGCCAAGGGAACTTACCTCCGTCCGGTAGTCCGTCTTTGTCCTTTGCCACAACAGTAACGTAACTTATATTTATATATTATAGACCTTCAGTCACTTTATTTATTTTATTTTTATTATATAGATAGTACATATATTTAATTCGATAGTCTATCCGCATAACATACAAATGCTCAACAAGAGTTTATATCTTATCTTCTCTGTAACTAGGGAGTATCTTAGTTATAGAATGTTCTTATTCCTTCTTATGGATGTTTTTAAAGGTGACCCTTTAAGGGCGGGTGGAAATGGTGACGCCAAAGTAATCTTAATTTTTAATTGATTAATATAAATTTTAAACGTGGTACACATTCCCGCTCCTTTGAAATCTACCTTTAAATCAAAACACATGCAGCGCCGATACGCCTAGCGCCATCTATCGGCGTCTTGAGGAAGAAATCAGTTGCATAAATTGCATTTTGATGGCCGGCATGAAATTATAACTCTCCGCGATTTTTCGTGTGAAATAAGTGTCTAGACACGGACATTGCGTCCTAGTAATTATCTAAAAGGTGTGTCGCGATCCCGTGGTGCTGATAGTGATTGCGGGAGAACTGTGGTGTGTACAGTGACCGCCTGCTACCCTGGCTTAACCTGGACTTCGCCGTTGGACTGGACGTGAGCTCTTTGGGTGGTAAGCCTGCATGTCCCTCTAACTCCACTCCCGTTATATCGTACCACGTGTATTTTCAGTTTATAGCTATCATAAAAACATTTTTGCTATCGAAGGATTTTGGCGCGACCAGGTGGTTAGGAACAAAAGGTGACATTTACGCATTCAGATGTAGCCGGGTAGGTGGCTCGCTAGTCAGGCGGAAATAGTCAGGCGGAAATCAGTGGCCGTCTTCAAAAATAGCAAAGAAGTGGTATGGAGCCTGGAATTTGTATTTTAGTCACATTAATAGCAGATCAGCCAACTACGTAGGAGATATTATAGTGCACAAGTGTGAGCGCAATTAGTCACATTACAAAATGTCAGTCCTAAGATGAAGTGGGTGAATGATTAAAACAAAAACAGTAATGATGCGGCAACCAAAAGAATCAAAGTTAAACTATTATTTATTACGTAGTGTAAGCAACTAAGTATTGATTAAAACATAACTAGTTTCTGGAATACGGAAAAACGTATTCCATATATTATACCCGCTCAAGAATGAACATAATTTATTTAAATAATTAACTAGATAGAAACTAAATTGACAAAGAAATCTAACGACCGTTGAAGGTCGTCCAATCTCATGTCACAATGATATTTTCAAAAAGAAACGGTCACTTACAATAAGCAACCTATTTTCCGTAAATTTTATGAGCATGATTATAGAAGATAAAAAGCATGGAGTGATTAGGTGAATTAGGAACTTTACATGGAATAACTAAAATTATTGAGTATAACTAAAACACACGCATATGTAGTTAACTAGGGAACACTATAACAAAGTCCTAACTCACCCGATACAGGGGTAACGCCACACAACTTCTAATGACAGTAAACTATTTATAGAAAATTGAGTACTTAGTTCGCCGTGACGCGGCAGTTTTTGGCTCGGCAAGGCCGTATGTACACGTCCTTGCGTTTAGAGACGTTATTGCCCTCGGTGAACTCCCCGTGCCCGTGTTCGACCACTGCAGCTAATTTCGCGATGTTCGCGATGATTGGTTTGAAACTTAGTTAAACTTAAATTGGTGGAACTTAATTAAAAAAGAATGTTTTTATTTTAATTGTTTTTATTATTATTAAAGGAAGCTCCTTTTGCAGCATGTAGGTATATAGGTATAATTGTTTTATCATATGTTTTTTCTATGCTTATTGTTTTATTTTATTTTCTTAAGACAAAGCTATTTAGAAACTCAACATGCAATTAAATTCGAAGATAAGACGACTTAAATCGGCCTGTTTCGTAGTTTAATTACTGTACCTAATTGTTTAAATCTTTCCTTTTGTACTTACGTCAAACGAATAAGCCAGAAAAAACAGTTGTAAATGCTAATACGAGTATTGAGATAACAGAATCACCATCATTAAATTCAAATAACAATTTTAAGGCTATTTTTAAAATGCTTATTTAAATTTAAATTATTTCCGTGTCAACCTTAATTGTCCTGAAAAAAAATCGGTTGTCTGTAAAGTCGGTTTACTGACGATAGTTGAACGCTTATGTAGTTAACTAGGGAACACTATTACAAAGTCCTAACTCACCCGATACAGGGGTAACGCCACACAACTTCTAATGACAGTAAACTATGTATAGAAAATTTAATAGACACGTACTTAGTTCGCCGTGACGCGGCAGTTTTTGGCTCAGCAAGGCCGTATGTACACGTCCTTGCGTTTAGAGACGTTATTGTCCTCGGTGAACTCCCCGTGTTCGACCACTGCAGCTAATTTCGCGATGTTCGCCGATGGTTGGTTTGAAACTTAGTAAAACTTAATTTGGTAGAACTTAATTAAAAAAAATGTTTTTATTTTCATTGTTTTTATTATTATTAAAGGAAGCATTACTTAGTAACTTTATTACAAGCTCCTTTTGCAGCATGTAGGTATATAGGTATAATTATTTTATAATATGTTTTTCTATGCTTATTTCATTTATTTTATTTTCTTAATAATTAAATTCGAAGATAAGACGACTTGTATCGGCATGTGTCGTAGTTTAATTACTGTACCTACTTGTTTTAATCTTTCCTTTTGTACTTACGTCAAACGAATAAGCCAGAAAAAACACTTGTAAATGCACACGAGTCTTGAGATAACAGAATTACCATCATTAAATTCAAATAACAATTTTAAGCCTATTTTTAAAATGCTTATTTACATTTAAATTATTTCCGTGTCAACCTTGATAGTCCTGAAACAAAATCGGTTGTCTGTAAAGTCGGTTTACTGACGATAGTTGAACGTGACAACGTCTTTGTCACGTGGCCTCTTTGTCGCTCGTTCCGCGCTCTCGCTTGCACTTCAAGCCTTGAATGGAACGCCTCAGAGCGAGGTAACGCCGCATGCGTCATGTTTTTTGGTGCGTGCAGCCGGCTCCATCGAATTATAAGACGTTGTCACGTCAAAAAATAGTGAATAAAGTTTCGTATTGTGCGTTGCACTATCCTGAAACTGACAGAGTACCTACACCTAGCCACTAAGAACTAAGTTTACGGACGGTTGTCCATAATTTAAATTAATGAAGGATATTTATCATGAAACACATATGCGTGCCCGCATTTCTAATGCACACGCATCTTGCTAACTAATTCTTATGGGCAAAGCCGGGTTTCGACTCTTATTTATTTAAGCTTTATTGCACAACATAACTATGTACAAGGAGGACTTAACGCCGTAGGGCATTCTCTATCAGTCATACCTTTGGGCTAAGCAGAAATGATTAGTAGGCGGTGCGACAAAGTAAATTAAAGAGAAAACACAAAAATAATTATAACAATAATATGATACAAGAGATTAAATATAAAATATTATTTATATAAGATTATATATTTCAAAATACGCATTATAAATACTAATAAACACAAAATAAATAAATTAATATGACAAACTGTTAAAAAAAGATCTAAAATAACATTGCTGCATGATACGCGGTCTGGCTGTACCCATAGTATATTCTTTGCTGTAAGTACCCCAAAGCGGCCTCCTCCACCTATCTGGACTTACGCCTTAGGGCATCCTCCACTATAAATGTATTTTTACTTTTATGTAGCGGTGTACGTGAACTGGCTAAAACCTTAAATTCCGTTTCTTTTACACTACCGGCATACATAGATATTTTATTTGGAATGTTTTCTGATGCTTCTATAGGAAATCGTATTCGACAGCCTTTATTTACAAATATATTGTAAGTGAAAGAAAAACAAACAGCATATCGCAATTCAGTGACAAATAACCACCCATTCAATGTAGTCCTCAATAGTAGGTTTTGTCTCATGCTTCGATCTTGTTTACGATAGAATACAGTCGGAAATCCCACGGCGGTCATAAATTGCAAATGGCCGCTATAAATGATCCCATAGAATTTTATAGAGTCATTTCCTAAAGCTTCTAAGGCATTATTTTTGACATTATTTAACTTCTACTGTTCAGCAACGATAATAATAGTAATTTTATAATACGATTTTTACGGAATAACAATCCGTAAAATTCATAAAATAAATTTCCGATTATTTTAAATAAATAAATAAATAGTACTACCATTTAATTGGAAATATTTAATGGTCACTTCGCTATCGTAATGGTAAATTCTGTAACGGTAGTTTGTAAATTTCAGTAAATTAATAAATTTGGCATGTTATTGCATTTACCCAATAAGTTACCTTTTCCTTTTGCAATTCAGGCTATATAGGCCTGATTTGCAAGTTTTTTTTAAATGGGATTAGGGGAGAGAGGTGTGTTTTAAAAAAGTGAATAAACAGTCATTAAAATAACAAAACTTTACTGTACATCGTATTCGAACTAATAGCTGTAAAGTAACTTATACCCAAAGCTCTTATTAAATAACTTATTGCTAAGTTGGTGGTTAATCGTGCATGTTTTATATTGCATGTGCTTCGTATTGAGAAAAAGGTTCTCAAGTAAGGTAAAAAATACAAAGGAAGTTAACGTATTTGTTCTTAGATTACAAATTACGGAAATCCATAAAAAAACATTTTGTTTTTAAATGGCAATAGAATATTTAAATACTACTAATATTTTGATCGAATTAAGACATCCTTATAACATATTAGCAATAAAAGATTTCAGTATTTGATGTTTCGAGTGTTTATAATAATATTTTGTTAGTTCCTACCTATTATAAAATAAAGTGTTAAACCTATATTTGTACATAGCAATGTATCACAGCCTCTACATGTACAAACTATTAAATAACTATCACTTCAGTTACTATTAAATAAAAATCTTATTTAATTTATTATTGTAAAACTGTAGGTAACTGCGTTATAAAAAATATGCATTCAATTAATTTTACTAATGTGTAAATCAGTGACTCTACAAATTAATGATAAAAATCTTAAAATAAATAAATACTGCGGTAACCTAAAATTATTTGTATACAATATACCTTAAATATTGTTATACAATACTTTTGTACTTCTTAAAAATAATATAAAACCTGCGTAGCTACGTGATGGGACATTCGGAGTGTTTATTATAAATTATTTTAAAAGAGGAAAATATGTTTTTAACATAATATAATTTCCATAAAGACTTCATTTCCTTCAAGTAAACGCTTCTGAATATCCTATCAATTTCATCCTTATTCATATCAGACTAGAAATATTACGTCAATGTACTATTATTATCAATCTTCTCATGATGACCACCAAACTCCTCGATCATTCCTTCTAACGACGTCCATGCACCCGAGACCAAACATATGAGGGAAATGACAACAATCAGTCCGTTCTTCCAAGCAACATACTTGAATGGTCCCAGGTCTTTGTCCCAGTGGTAAACCGTGTCCACTATAGCCGGGATGAGGAGACCAAGGGTTGAGAAGAATACAGCCCCGACAAAGCTGATCACCAATTCCAAGTTCGGGAAGGCTGCTCCGATGGCGACTGGAAACATAAAAAGATACATCATCTGATTCACAAGTAAGTAGAGCACCTTAACCTGACAACCACTTTGGTGTAACGGTTAGAAGTTGACTATTAAACAAGGGGTCGCGGGTTCGATCCCCGCACTGTACAAACATTTGTGTTCATGAACATGTCTGTTTGTACTGGTCTGGGTGTAATGGTATTTATTTAAGTTTATTTGTATTCCACTGTTGATTCTGATATCTGTAACACGAGTGCTTAAGCTATTTACCACAGAGTCAAATCGATGTATGTATGCGATGTTGTTTATAAAAACCTCCTTTTGCTATATGTAGATATCAGAAACATTACACATGACATGCGACAACATAGATACTATTTTTTTTTTCGTAGTTCTGTACGGAAACCAAACCCGGGACCCAGTATGACACCACTCAACAGTTTCTTATTTGAAAATTCGTCTAAAATACGAAGTTTCCATTCAACAATTAGGAATGTGTCAAAGGTACCAAGCTGAATCTGAGCTGACACTGCCTTTTACTTGATCAAAAAACTTTACCCGTTGGCCATGAATAAATTATTGAAGGCGTATAAAGGAAATCGCGGATTATTTGGCCCAATATTATTAAAGAAACCACACAAATATTTGTACAGCTGAATTGCTCGTCTCGTCTCGAATCTTTTACTTTGAGATTTTCGCTTCAAAAGCGGTTTAATTTGATTGGCTTTTTGTTTTCCTATATTTGGTATGGGCATACCGCAGATTTTACTTTCCGGGGTATGTTTAAGTAAGTACGAGCTTCATGTCAACAGTAGAACTACACACACATGCTCAACGCTTTTCCGCAAAATGTAGCTAGGTACAGACAGCATCAAAATATTATGGCACTTAATTACCTAAAAAACAACAAAGAAAATGCTGCTTGAAATGACATTTTAACATGGATCCTATAGTGCCACTATATTATTTTTCACATTCTTACAGGATGCTTACAAAGTGAATCAGCTCTTTGTTGCTATCAAAGTTTCTGATTATATAATTACATTTTGGAAGGGATATATTCATTTTGAATATAAACGGAATCAATACTTCAAAAGCTTTCTTTTAAAAAGGTTTGTTGTAGGTTAAATTTAAAAAGGATTTTAATTACATTTCTGGTCATCCATGCTTAGATCAAACCAAACAGAGAAGGTACTTTCTTACAATTGTCTACATAAAAATGGGTCGTATGTGCAAGCACGTGTAAATAACTCGAGGTACTGACGAAGACTAGGAGCGGAGCAGGTCCAATGGTCTCGGTTTAGTGGGGCCACGCGCGACTAAACCGATAGGAACCGCTCATACCGTGTCTGCCTATTTTTCCTTTGATCTAAGAATCCATTAAACTTTAGCATATACTGGTGGGTAGGCAAAAGGGGGAGTGAATAATTATGACAGCTAGATTCAAAAACACAAGATACTAGTAACAACTGAACTTACCAGTCAAAGCGACGATACCAGTCCTAATACCGATTTGGATCACGTTCTGGTAGTTCTCCGCCTTGGTACCAAGAAGCCTGGTCACCATCTCCATAGGCACGTAAAATTGGAGGGCGTACGACAGGTATATCACGATACCCATCAGGAGTTTCGCGCTTTGGGCGATTCTGAAATAAAACATTGTTGTTATTATCATCATATCATCTACGTGGGCAGGTCCCCTGGAAGGTGGACCGACGATCTGGTGAATATCGCGGGAAGCCACAGGACCAATTGCGGTGGAATTTTTTGGGGTTGGCCTATGCTCGTGTGGGCGTCGAAAGGCTGATACGATGATGATGATTTATGTTACTATTATTATCATCATAAACATTCGCAAGTCGACCACAGATGAAGTTAGACCGTCTCCACAGACTTCCAGGTCGAGTTACATTTAGCGCCCTGCATCCAGTTTGACGTACGGTCGATGCAAAGTCTTGCCAGTCTATCTTGTAGTGGACGCCATAATATGCGCTTTGTATCAAATGGTCATAAAATATAGAGACCTTATTCATCGCGTAATTACAATATCGTTCATGTCAAACGTCAACAAGTTTCTATAAGATGTTTTTTGAACTTTAATTTTTTTAGAATCTCTTTTGAAACTTTACCCAACAATATTTAATTAAACTTGTAAAAGTATGTCTTGCGCCTAGGTCCAATATTTCGAACACTGTATTAACAAAAAAATATTTTTTCATTTCTCATACTCGGAAAGTAGTGTTTATTTGATCAGAGCAGCGGGTCGAAAACGATGCTTCCCTCCCTTAGGCGGGAAAGACTCATAGTAATTGCTTTTCTCCCTAGGGCGGGAATGAATTTTAAAAATAGAACTAAAATTGGTTATTTAGTCGGCTATAATTTTTTTTACATAATTAAGAAAAATATCGATTAAAAAAAATGCTGCGGTCTTGTGAGTGAAAAAAACCTATTAAAGTGGGATGGCCCGCGGCGGTGACGCGGGCGGTGTGTTCCATATTTGAAATTTAAATTAAAAAAGACTATTTTTTACTTTCCTTATATTTAAAATGAAAAGTAGAGTGTTTAACACGGGTGAAAGTCATCAATTCCCACTCGGACTATATCCGCCCTCGCTTCGCTCGTGCGTCTAAATACCTCGTATGGGAATTGATTTCTTTCCACCCTTGTATAACAATCTACTATTTCAGTGCAGTGGGTGGGAATAAGATGCTATTAATAGTTCAATCTTTTGGTCTCAATTATTTGTTCCAATGAGTCTTCAGATATTTTTTCTGCTGAATAGCCGGATAACATCGAATATAAGAAAGACGAAAAATCAGGCAGAAAATTGGAAAAGTTAAGGAAATCTATAACAAGATTTTTCCTGATTCAAAGCATAAAACAGTTTCTTATTTCTGATTCTGAGTAAAATATGATAATTTAGCTGTTTTCTATGATGTTTTCCTAGTATGGCTTGATCCTACGTAGAAACTTGTACTCCATCAAAGGTGGGATATTTGAAAGCGATTCTTATTACTCACACTCCATGCGTTTTGTGTAGCTCTAAGAAATATGGATATTTGCATATTGCAAAGTTTGCAAACGCTTTTCAGCTAAAAGTGTTTAAACAAAACCCCTGTTGAATGTCTATAAAGTTTAATTACTAGTACAAATGAGCAGTTACCTCGGTTTTTTCAAAATTAAATTCTAAGTAAGTTTCTTGTCTTTATGTCTTATCCTAGCTTTTTTGGCTCTCACCTAAAGGTCCATTTGCCTTCGCGTAACGATGTACCTTTTCATGATGGCTAATCAAGGTAACAATAGACCAGTCAGCAGATTTATCTTACAGTACAAAAGGTAATATACGCAGAAGATTTACCAGCAAATTGAGCAACTTTACTTACGCAAAACTTAATCAGCGTGTCTGAACTTGTACATTTTTGTTCACCTTTAGCCAAGAGTGGCGCAAATGTATCAGGAGGGAAGATCCCAAAAAGAGAATGCCAGGAGATTGATTGATTAAGGCACAAAAAAGTTTTTGATTCGTCAGCTCACAATTGAATGCTCTTGCACCCAACCCAACAAAACCAGTGTCAGACAGCTTTTCGATTTCAGAATAAAAGTGTACGAAACTTTTTAAAAGTTTGATAATAGAGCTAAGAAACGTTGAACTTGAAAGTTGTTAGAGAATTCAACTTCTTGCAGGAAAATGCGACATTTCTGTAGAAAATGTTGATTGCCACTAATAAGTAGCCGATGTTAAAATAGTTTAATTTATAACACGACCATGTTAAAAAAAATCACAAGTCTTATTGGCAATATACCTAAAAAAACACAAAGTTCTACTTCTATCACCTTAACAAGTTTATATTATTTTCAAACACGAATAAGGTGTAGAACTCACATGTCACTCTCCGGCAAATTCAAGGTTATGCTCCCTTTCACAACGTCCCCATACTGCACGTAGCCAAAGAACCCCACGACTCCATACAGACTGATCACAACGATCATGGCCACATTAAGCACCCCTGGACAGCCGAGGAACCGGCCAGGGTTCGCCATCTCGTTCTCAACAGGCATGACAACGCCGATGCCTTCCATCGCGAAGACCACGGTGCTGGAAAAAAAATAATAGTAGAAAAGTTTACTTACTTAAAAAAAGTATCTAAAGTAGTAAAGTGTGAAATGGATAGGATACTTAATAGGGGAACGTCTTTTGGTTTTCAAATGATACACTTTACGATCCTTAAAAAAGTGTATCATTTTAATGTCTACTGTTTGCGTAAACCGAAGGAACAAATATTTATTGAAATGAAATGTAATGAAATGAACATTTATTTGCTTTTGGACAAGGGTACATTTTTGTAGGTTATAATTTTATAAATAATTCGGCTCAGCTTTTCCAGCTATAAGAAATAGCATGCAAAATATATTTTACAATTTTATCAAAATGCGCATTATAATATTATCATCAGTAATCATCACAATGTCATAATGTTGACATGCATGTCGAAAAGTCCGGAAATGTAACGAAACTTCAACGAAATCCAACTTTGTCGGTGGTAGTGTATACTTACTTGGCCTTAAACTTATGAGTACCGTTGAACAATCATACTGCAGTTTATAGCTGACGTCAACAGATTCGTTTTATTTGCGGTAACTTTGAAGTGCCGCTTATCCATTGCATGCCTTTAAATCACAACTAACTCTTCCGTCGCTACGACATTGGCAAAACTAGTAATTTTTTTAATTGTATCGCCTGGGCTGCATAGATACTTGATCGATGTTTGGCAAAGAATAGATAACAGGCTGTTGAATAGGCGCCAGTTCTTTCACAATCAATTCAATTCCACCCATAAAATGTAAATTTGATGTACTGTGTTTGTGATAGAAGTAATAAATATTTTTATTATTATTATAAAACCAATAAGCTCGTTTACGGATGCTTGTTTTATCTACATAGTTGAAATCGTGGAGGACGCTGTCAAACGCAGGAAAATCCTCCATGAAAAATCATTGAACGATGAAAAAAAGCTTATTTATTAGCCACTTCTAATGGCAGGCAGGTGTTAAGCCAGAGAAAACTTTAACAGGATAAGAATAAAAGCCAATCCTCTTTAAGGTAAATTTAAGGAGGTAAGACAATATTTATGTTTAATAAGATATGATTTAGCACATCACTTTATACATTGCAAAACTGTCGAACGCATGGATTATACCTTACATATTCTAATAATATCATGATTAATTGTACCGTAGTTAAAATATAGAGAGCTAGATACTTTTAGGTACACATTGACACATTAAGTCTCCAGAAGAACTCTGTCATATACGAGTACAGTTCATACATTTGTTCCAGGGCCAGCAAAACCGTGATATGAAACATCATTAACTCTCTTTCCGTATGCAATAAATTGAACACAAAAAAGGCAAGACATACCTTAAGAACAGTGGCCACTGAGTGATACTAGCGACCATCTCTCTATCCTTAACTGGTGGCAGGTCTTTGAACACATAGTACAGGGTTATTATAAACACCACCAGAATCAGGAAGTTAGCCAGCGCTGAGAATGGCACCAGATGTTTTAGGTTCCGAATCTGACAGATGAGAACTAGAGGCACCAGGGTGAGGGCACAGTAGACCTGGATGGAGAGCTCGAAGTTTGGGTAGAAGGTGTCCAGTACCTGTAGGACATAGAATGTATTAGCTTAGGCCCAGTAAACACTCCACATCTGCGGCATAGTCCTCATGGCCGATTTCGACCGCGGCGGCCAATCTCAACAACTGAATTGAAAGTATGTTGGTATAACTGTGCCCTTTACAAGATATAACACAATTTATTTGAAATATATACATATAAGCATTTCTCACTTACCTCTTTGAAAGAAGATCCAATGAAGACTACATACACACATAGCACACCTACGTATGCAAGGGTCATCGATGCGTCCACAATTTTTCTGTAAGCAAAAAATAAATAAACTTTTAATAACTCTCTGTGCATGAGACACTCCTACCTGCCTAATGACCTAATGCGAACACTTGTAGTACCCATTATTAAGAATAGGTCTGGGGACGTTGCTGATAAGAGCAATTATCGGCCTATCTTTGGCTACGGTCCTGGCGAAGGCGCTCGACAGCCTGCTGGACTCCCTCCTGGATATATTTAGATCTGCACGATGCACAGTTTGGGTTTCGCCCCGGACTATCCACTGAAAGTGCGATCCTCGGCCTTAAGCACACAGTACAGTACTACACTCAGCGTTGGACGCCAGTTTATTCATGTTTTGTAGACCTGTCGTGGGCGTTTGACACTGTTTCGTATGATGTGCTCTGGGCTAAGATGCGGGAGAGGAATGTTCCTGCGGAACTGCTGCGTATCTTCCAGTTTTGGTACGGTAACCAGGAGAACCGAGTGAGATGGGCCGATAAACTCTCAGACTCATATAGGCCGGGGTGTGGTGTGAGACAGAATGAGGTTTGAATGTGAAGTATATATGTACTATATGTAAACGACCTGATCGTTGGGCACAGCAGCAAACGCATCGGCTGTCGCGTGGACGATTTTACCATAAACAACATCAGTAACGCTGATGATATGGTACTGCTGAGTCCGACGATCAGTACACTTAATGAACTCCTTAAGCTGTGTGAGGAGTATGCTAAAGCACATGGCTTAACTCCTGGTCTTTAAGGCCACTGGTGGAAAATGTCCAGAGTCTGTTCCAATTATTAAGTTAAACGGTGTTGAGCTCAACCGTGTTACGAAATTTAAATATCTGGGACACATAGTAACTGACGACCTTAGAGACCATGAAGATATTGAGAGGGAACGTAGAGCGTTGGTGGTCAGATGTAACATGCTGGTGCGCAGGTTTGCACGGTGTGGTCGAGCAGTGAAGATCACTCTTTTTAAATCGAATTGCCAAGTATTCTACACCTGCAGCCTGTGGGCTAGCTTTACGCAGAAGACCGTAAATGCTCTGCGTATCCAATATAATAATGGCTTTAGAATGCTGTTGGGGCTGCCCCGATTTTGCAGTGCCTCGGGAATGTTTGCTGAAGCACGCACTGACGATTTCTACGCTATCATGCGAAAAAAAACAGCGTCGTTGCTCTGCAGGATACGGGCCAGCTCCAACTCCATTCTGAGGACCATTGCGGGGAGATATGACTCCCCTTTAACTCGCCACATGGCCAGGGTGTTAGAAATACAGAAATACAGATTGACCCGCCGTGGCTGTGTATGGTATCTTCCGTACTGTGCATTTTTTTTTGTTTTTTCTGTTACTAATATAGCTTGTAAGTTTTATTTTACTAACAAAATGGACCTGCGTTGTCTGGATTCCTAAAATAAAATAATAATTAAAAAAAACCTTCAGATAAGAATTTAATTAAAGTCAATACTTGTGTGGAAGTGATAGCTCTTAGCAAATATTTAATTAAACTTTAGGATGTGCCTATTTTGATCCTCAGTATTTCAATAAATAGCTAAAATAAATCACCAAATATGCGTTTATCGTATTTTACTTTTTGCAAATAATACCTATGTATTTCAATAAAGTCAGAAGAGTTGCCTCTCAATGCGCAATATTTTATTATTCTTGACGAAAAACTATTCGCCAGCTCTTCCCATTTCGTTTAGGGGTATGCCAACATTGGGAGAACCAGACAAATATTGTTGGAGATTAAAAGCAAACGTTAAACTTTTGAACTCGCATTCAATAAATTTATTTTATCAAACGACTACAGATTTGATTCCACTCCACCCACAGAAACCGTTGATTTTGTTATCTCAAAGGTAACCTACTTACTCACAAATGATAATAAGTTTTATTGTAATTTATATTTCGAAGTTCGAATGGCGAAACTTGCTTTGCACATTCCTTAACTGTTCTCAAGACACAATAGAAGCTTTTATATGGGTAAAAGTTATTTGAAGTTGTTTATTGGAAAATATTTCTTACAACGAAATGGGTTTTCTTTTAATTTGAAATAATAAGCAGATTTCTTATAAGTTTTCTAGTTTCTATCGGAGCATGCTTGGAATAAAAGAATTCTAATTTCTCGTTAAAAGTACCTACACAGCCAATTGATGCGTATGTGTAAAATCTCAAATGTCTATTAATTACACATAACTGTCGAGTGTAGACTTATCAGTAACCCTTGTCCATTCGACTTTAAGGTTTCTACTGAGAACCAAACTACAGGAGAGTACAAAAGACGTGAACCTCAAACGGTTTTAAGGTTTCTACTGAGAACCAAAATACTTTAGAGTACAGAAGACGTTACCTATACGTTTTATTTAATATTGTTAATAATGTTATGGACTCTGATTCCAAAATCGTCGTATTATTTTATTTTAGCCCTCAGCTCTCACGGTCAAGCTACCATGGGTGACAGATATAGCTTTGGAAACAACTGGATACTTTCGATTTCTTAACAGTGATGCTCAGGGGTTTTAAAGTTGAACACTTACTTGACAGCATTCCCCCATCCATTAACCCGTTTCGGTCCATACGTAAAAGCAGCGGCGCAAGTATCAGCGAAACTCATCGAAGGTTTCTTAGCGTCCACGCATACCTCTTGAGACGTTTTTACCTGAAAATGCGAATGAACCTTAAGGTAAGCGGCCACGAACCCGCATCGCATGCATCGGACGCGTTTTATACAAAGCTAAAAACTGTAATGTGCGATGCTTCCGATGCGTGCGTTATAGTTAACTAAAGCTGAGTATCGTATTTAACTTTAATATACGGCAGTCAACTCAACCAGAGGTTCAATAAAATATAGCAAAAGATAACTGGTAAATAATCCTTGAATAATACTGTTACAGTAGCCAGTTATATTTGTAGAAAAATATCGTTAGCTAAAGAACACGTAAACACACTTATTACATACAAAATTAAACACAGGTTACAACAAAATTTTTTTTTCTTTTCGGTTCGCATAAAAACAAAACAGTTTCGGTTTCTGCGGTTTTGCCATGACAGGTTCTTTAAGGTAAACTTAATACATTTTTAATTCGCTCGGAAAACGCGGGCAAGGTCTTGCTATGTAAACGTCATTCAATTTAAAATTTGGTATTTGGTTCACATTCATAGTAGCTATGTTTTAAGTTGTGTGCAATTCTTAAATTTGTTTTGTTAAAAATTGTTTTGCACAAATAAAAACAATACCTTACTGACATTTCGAGAAGATTACAGGTCATAGAAGGTACTGGGTAGTTCAGAAGCGAAATTTATGCCCAAGTCATGAGAAAAGTAGAAAAGAAGTATTTGTTATTAGATCAAGAAACAAGATAACAAAATGTAGCAGTCACCCGCGAGGTCCCGAAAATATACATTTATATGTGAAAACCAATTTATTTATTTATTCATTCGGGTGGGAAATTGTTACACGGTCCAATTTACTGATACCGGTGAAGCAGAAAACCTTAAATAACCTGAGACGAATAAAACGCACTTCACGAGCGTAAATACAGGCTTCAAAAGGTTGGTCACTTTTTAATGAGGAACTAAATCTATTATTTTAATAAGTTACTACCGCAAAATATTATAGAAATATCTTTTCATTAAACTAAACACCTTAATGTTTAAATGTTATTATAATGTAATTTATTACTTGAATGATAAATATGTATGGACTAGCTCACAGCAGCACAATTCATGTACCTTATCCAAAGCATTATTGACGTGACAACGTCTTATAAATTGGTTTGCCGGGTGACACTTCAAGAAACTGCGTTACGCTGCTCCGCTCACGTTCCGCGCTCACAATGAGAGCGAGTGAGAGGCACGCGTCCCTTCGACTCGGGCATGGTTAGCCCGTCTAAGAGCGAGTGAGACAGACATAAAAAGTGAAAGGCACGCGTCCCTTCCACTCGAGCACAGTTAACCCGCCTAAGAGCGAGAGAGACAGAGCGAGAGAGAGAGAGTGAGAGAGATAGGCATACACACCGGTTCATGTTATACGAATGAATATTCACATTAAAATTATTTTACCACTCAAAGTCGTTGTCACGTAAAACTTTCGCCAGTATACCGACTTTACAGGCAACCACTGTTTTTTTTTAAAAGAGGTATCGAGAATGGTGAGTGGTGTTTTTGCTCTGTGGGGTGAGCACGACCATTTTCGTAACGTATTCGTATCGTCAAAATGTCAAAAAATACGTTTTTTTTACAAATTGACAAGTTAAAATTTTTTTTAATAAGTAAAAAATAGATTTAAGCTGTAAGCAGAAGTGGTGATCGATCATAGGAAGCATCTTGCTCTCAGTCGGTTTGCTTAGGTGAGCTCACAATCACAATTCACATAAGCGACTCAAAAACTTGCGAATGACAGCATGTCAAACAATGGCCGCGGCTAAATCGGTGACAGCCGCGAGTCGTAGCGACAGTATGCCACATGTACGCCCTGGATCTTAAGTACCAGGTAGAATGTCTTCCAATGTTTCTTTTAATTAAAGGAGAGACAACTTCGTCTGCATATATTTCCCGTTCCCGTGGGAAATTCGGGAAATCCTTTTTTTAACGGATGCCTGAATTTTTTTTTATTTTTTTTATAAAATACTTTATTATTAATAATAAGAGTAACATAAACATGCCATGCTATAAAACACATATAGTATGAACACAGACATCAATAAAAACAACCTTTTTAGGTTTAACACCTCTTAAAGTTAACATAATTGAAATTATGTATTAATTTTCAGAACTAATTTACAGTTAACAATATTTACAGGCGGATTCGGATTTAATTAACTTTTAAGGTATAAAGTTCATTTTAAATAGAATGAAGCAAAAAGCTATATTATAGCCAACTACGAGACAAGAAACAAATAAGGAATGTGGGTACAAAGTGACAAATCTATTAGACCCCTATTCGTACTATGTTGGAACGCAACGGAGGGGTCAGCCTGAATTAAAATAGCTACCTGCATGCCAAAATACAGCCATATCCGTCTGCAGGTTTGGGCTGTGCGTTGATAGATCACTATGTCAGTCAGTCAGTCAGACACCTTTGAGTTTTATATATTTAGATGATTGGGGTTTCCGCTGCGCTCTAGATCCTTACTTAACAAGAGTGTGTGGAAAAGTTTGATAAATGTTAATAAAAATCATTTTTTTGTGTTGGATACAAAACATCACTTGTGAACTTCAGAATTAAAATACGTATACAAGGTGTTACAAAAAACTGTAATAACTAAAGGGTTTTGTTGTGCAAGTAAAACAGAACAACTTTCACAAAAAACCTAGGTTGAAATCTCAAAAAAAAATTTGCCGCTCCTATAGTAAATCGATCCGCTGATTGGCAATTTTGTATGGGAGGTCCGATTTTTTTTTGAGATTTTGCCCAAGGTACCTATCTGTGCAGTTTTCCGGGCACAACAACACCCTTCAGTTATTATCGGTTTTTTTTAATCTTGTATAAGAATGTCTCCTTATTGTTCGTGCCCTACTAGATCTTTCGGACAAATCGCAGATGAGTGCTGAGAAGAAACTGGTAAACATACTCCGTCTGATAAGTTCCGAGAATAAGACCCAGCATCATCTTATCAGCCTTTCGACGCCCATTGCTGAGCATAGGCCTCTCCCAAGGATTATTTTCAATTTCCACCGCGATCGGTCCAGCGCTTCCCTTGAACTACAGTGAATTCCATCAGTCCACATTGTAGGAACCTGCCCACGGAGCCTCGTCCGGCATGCGGTCGCCATTTGAGATGCTTTCCGCTCTCATGGCCATCATCAGTTCGCCGCGGTGATTCCCGCCCACTGTCACTTTAACTGAGCAATCCTTAAAATTTGTCCCATTACTTACCAATATGTGAACCGTGTGCGTACAAATGACACCAGCTAGTATAGTGCCGATGGTCCCTGCTACAAGGCCTGCATTCTTGAACGCCGCTGGCATCGCGAGGATGCCACTGCCCAGGCATGCTTTCAGCAGATGCAAAATTGAACCTATTGTCCTGCAAAAAGACATAAAAAAATTAGATAAGCAAGAAATGTAAGTAACCTATAGTGAAATACTCGTAATAAGGGTTCTGCCTCCTTACTACTACCTGTGCCCATATACTCGTAGTTAGGTATTTAGTACTACTGCCTCGTTGGTGTAGAGGCGATTATCCTGCCTTACACCCGAGAAGACCCGAGTCGTATCCCAGGTCAAGTCAAAAATTATTTCTAAGATTTTCTGTCATGAATATCTTAGAAACAGCTCGGAGTCGGGAAGTTGGCGGTGTACCCCGTACCTCGGAAAGCACGTTGAGCCGTTGTTCCTGCGCCTGATCTCTCTCTCTCTCCGGTCATGTCGGATTACCGTCACACCGAACTTTGAGATTGAAGGAGCAGTGAATGCACCTGTGTATTGCGCTCATACTTCTGGACTTGACAATAAGTACAAACATTTTTAAGAGGAACATCAGCCTCAGTAAATCGTTAATAAAGAAAACATATTTTTAGAACAATATTCAGCCCTTCCATTATGTGTTTACAAATGCCGTTAAAAAATAAAAAGCGTAAGATATAATTCACATACGAGGAATTTTGCCGACTGAAAACGTTAAGGCTCTGACGTTAATGATAACGATATTTTAATTTATTTTACTTGTTTTTCTTGAATTTCCAGCCAGATACAAAGCCATGTTCATAGGTAGACTGAGCTTACAAACTGTATCTTAATTATATTTATATGAACAAAATAAAAAACATTTATTTTCCTCTAGGATACAAATTATCACTTGGACCTAGTTCGGCAGAAAGCAGCCATATGAGGAAAAGTGCAAACGTTTGATAAGCGTTTTTCCGTCAACACTTACCCTTACCCTTCAGTTATTTTTCACCTGTGAAAGTCAATATAAAAATAAAAAAAACAAATCTTGTTTTTGGGCCCTACTAGCGCTTCGAGACAAAACACAGACAATTAGGCAAGTGCTGAGAAAAGCATAACATGATGTCTAAGATGTTTAGCTAAAGGCTGATCATTCAGTAGTGAGTTGAGTAGTGTTATAGTAGTATAGAATGATATTATTATTGACTTTCTAGAAATGCAGTGATGACTTTATAAATCAGCTACCTTGGAATTTTATCCGTCTGTTAGTAGTAAGTGACTAATATTAGATAACCAGGGCTATAAATCAAATAAGGTGCCTTACAATGTGTTCCATATAAGATTCAACTACAACTACGTTTATGTTAAATTTTCTTTTTAAGCATGTTAATTAGACGATGGCTTTAAAATCGCCTTGAAAAGTAGATGACTAAATTCATTGATATTTTTATTTAGAAAAAATAGGTGTGAATCGTAATTTAGAAAAGATAATGCTAATTGCAAAACGTGCTTCTGGGGAAACTCTTAAACGTGTCTACCGACATAAAATCGGTAATTTATCTGTGTGATGATATTATGTCGTTCTTTACTGTACTACTGTTATGTAAGTATCAAAACTTTACAGTTATTTTGATCTCTTGGTAATTTACTGATCTGTAATTTTAATCTGTTGGTAATAAATCATTAAATTGCATTAGATATTTGAACATGTATTGATATTTGATGCTACATTAATCACACCCGAAATATTATTCATGTAAATCGTATGGCACGGTACATTTTGAAGGCAATGAGAATAAATAACAAAAAAAAATGCAATATATTAAAACGACACAACTAAACAAATATTCAGAGGTCTACATGAAGCCTGCGCAACCAAACAACCGCTTCCTGTATCAAACCAATGAAATCATTTGGGTCACTCTGGTATCACCTTTTAGGGCATCGCTTCACGATGTGGTATGTGCCGATACGGAGTCATTATTAAATACATGCGATATAGGCTCTACAAAATTAAATCCTAAAGCAGGACCGAACGATAGGTCTGACGTCAATCTCTCTATCGTTTTGTTCGTAATTTTTGGGTTTAGCCAGAGCGTTCACTCGCTCGCTTAAGCTTGTTAGAGCGAATAACGACTACACCCGAAACTACCACAACGGCTAAGAGCTGCTTTCCCTAAAGTTGGCGATAATACCCCCTTGTGGACGCTCCAGTCCTAAAAGGTCGGTACAGCACGAATATAATTTAACCTTAGTTCACAAAATAAGTTTGGGAACCTCTGTCTGGCTTAGAGAGTGAAGGGCTGCTTCCCTCCCCAACCTTCGTGTTATGTATGGAAACATTGCACACCTATTTTCCGCATTGCTCAACTGTTCCCAATCCCACTGAAGCTGCGAACGAGATGTGTCATTAACTAAGACTGCAGCTGCCTCTATCTCATACAAGAAAAATTCTATATCTCTGGAAAATTTAAAAATTATTCTAACTGTAGTGAATGGCATTAAAAATGTTCTTTGCTGATTCCACCAAGGTAACTTAACCAACGGCTAAGTTAACAGCCGGTCGTTGTCTTATTTTAGCATAAAAATTGACTTTAACAATTTTGAAAAGACCAGATTAACTCTTAACCGGCTATTTTAAAGAACATAAACTAATGCGTAAGTTTGATTTGAACAACTGCTAATTAAACATCTGGTTAATGAAAAACTGTAAAAGAAAAACGGCTGAGAAGCCTTAAACGGCAGTTTAAAGTAAACTGGGATGTAAGAGGATTACGTATTATGTTTGCAGTTTTTGTTCTCTTGTTCGAACTCTCAAAATAGTTAATGCTCTTAGCTACTTACGAATTTGGATGTGCTAAATTTCTGTTTTCAAAGGGATTGTATGGTTTTTCATCGCTTGGAACTTTTGAGGCTATGCTTAGTGACGACTGGAATCCCAGATTGCTGGTAAGCTCGGCTCTGAAACAAAAAAAATAGATTAATGAATGCAATATATTTAAGTACCCTGCGTATCTATCTAGCCCGGATTAAGAAAATGTTTTGATAGCAAATGGCGTATACGTCTACCGGTAAATGATGTTTTAAGCGATCGGTAAAATAGTGAACAAAACAAAGTAAACAGTTTAAATAAACTTTTTACTGGTAAAGGGTCAAAGTTACCCCCTGGGCTAAAGAAATTTGCAACATATTGACGTGACAACGTCTTATAAATTGGTTTGCCGGGTGACACTTCAAGAAACTGCGTTACGCTCCGCTCACGTTCCGCGCTCACAATGAGAGCGAGTGAGAGGCACGCGTCCCTTCGACTCGGGCATGGTTAGCCCGCCTAAGAGCGAGTGAGACAGACATAAAAAGTGAAAGGCACGCGTCCCTTCCACTCGAGCACAGTTAACCCGCCTAAGAGCGAGAGAGACAGAGCGAGAGAGAGAGAGTGAGAGAGATAGGCATACACATCGGTTCATGTTATACGAATGAATATTCACATTAAAATTATTTTACCACTCAAAGTCGTTGTCACGTAAAACTTTCGCCCGTATACCGACTTTACAGGCAACCAATTTTTTTATGTTAAAATTTGCAACATATGCCGTTCTGATTATCAAATGGCAATTAATAGATTCTCAAAGTCTACGTATATACTTAAATAATAATCTACGTTAACTACGAATAATGTTATAGTGCAAAAATGGACCTAGAAAGTAACCCTGAAGAAACAGAAGTCTTGAGTGAAAAGAAAAGAGACCTTTCTTTCTAGGTCCATGAAGTGAAATAATATGAAATAATAGTGAATAAATAAATAAATGTACAACAACATCACATACATGGATCTGACTCCGTGGTAAGTAGCTAAAGCACTTGTGTTACAGCTATAAGAATCAACAGTTGTATTACAAATCAACTTAAATAACACCCAGACCAGAACGAAAAGACATATTCATGCACACAAATGTTTGTACAGTGCGGGGATCGAACCCGCGACCTTTTGGTTAATAGTCAACTTCTTGACCATTACACCAAAGTGGTCGTCATAGTGTGCCTTATAGCTTTAGTTAAAATTAGAAAAAGGCGATATTATGTGAAAAAATATTTTTTATTAACAACATGGCCAGCTCTTAACAATATTAAGTACGATTTCATTTTCACGTTAATATTTTCGTATTAAAGCAGATTTTTGATATTTTAATAGAATGCAATCATACTCCGCCAAACGTGCTCTGGCATACAGATCATAGGTTCAAATCTATCTATGTTTGTACATTTCTCAGCAGCTTAGCTTAACATTTAGTCACATTGCTTAGAATTCAATACTCGTATTGCCTAGACTTCGAATTTCAAGAGGCCACGATTTCGAAATGAACTGCTGATATTGGTACACCATAAACAATATTTATTCCACAATAATCGAATCATATTGTGACGTGCCTTGCAGCCACAAAAGTTTATTTTAGGCTTATAATTGGTGGCAGAAAATTATAAATGTATTTAATTATGTAATGCCAAATAACTTACTGATAGTCAAAGATGTAAAAATGTTATAAAAAAGTAACCTAAAGTGCTTTGTTTTATAAAATCTATCCTAAACCTGTACTAATGTAGATAAATGTAATGTATTATGAATACCTATTTTCATGTCTTCATTTAATTATTTTTAGCGGTAATTGCTTACGTACAAAGATAGCAACAGAAAAGACAGTATTAGGAAGGTTTGAAACAATTTGCATTTTCTTTTGCGTCGGAATTCAAAATGTGAATGAAAGTCTGTAGTTTGCGTTTTAAATGCACTTTTCAAGGTTTAAGCTTAAAATTGGTACTACCTACCTAACTAGATCAGGCAGGTATTTCTAGAAAATGTTGACTGAGTACTATTGTATTTTACTTTGTCTAGGTTCAGAGTGGTAGAAGAATATCAATAGGCACTGACGAAGTCACGGGGACAGCTATTGTTATGGCGACATAAGTACCTTGCAATCTAGCCGTACTGTATCGTATACAAGAGACTTGGCGACTGTTATTTCGGAAACACATAAATCAAAATTGCACCAATTAAGTGGTCTAGGAGACTTCTAATACCGTGCTATCCTACTCCGCCTAATTACACTGTGGAATTATATTGACAGATTTACACAATATGGCGACACGAGTCACTGAACACAATCACTTCACGGTATTGGCAAGGTTATGGAGTTGGCCTCACATTGGCAAATAATTCAATGGTTAGCCACCGTACGAACGCTTATTTACATTGTTTTGGATTAATTTAATTTCTCTGAACTGCTACATACGTATCAATAGATGATTGCACATAAATTATATGCACAATATGATTAATCACGAAGCGTCCTTCAGGCAGGACTTAAACACTTACGGAATAAGCAACAATGTAACAAGGTCAGCGTGATTACTATTAAAAGTACATTCCCCTGATTTCTAGTTATATTTTTTTTAACAGGACGTGTCTATTCTCGTAATCGCAGTCTTTCATATGATTTTTGGACAAAAACATGTCTCTTTAATTCAAAGGCTCTTCTTACTGGGAAACAAAGTAAATATATCTGACAATAAAATACGTATCATTTTTAACAAGTATGTTGGCGGCTGATTCCGCTAATTAATCGTTACGTAATCTCAATTGATCCCATTATTTTGACAGTTCTAGTATGGTTGAAATGTCAAAATCGGGCAATTCAATTACAATTTTGTTGCGATTGATTAAGGGAATTGGTCCTTGTCTCAGAATGACAGGTATTTGAACTTCCAATAAACTCTTTACAAATAAAATTGATTCGTACTTTAAAATGTTAAAACGATGTTAAAACGAAATATTCAGACTCATGTTTCAAAGAGGTCTGAGCTTATAAGTCGATAATACGTCGACAAGTATTCGTGTGAAATAAAGCATTTCAAAGTATAGTGGAATATCATTTTTATTTGATAATGTTGTTCAAAAAGTAGCTTTAAAGTGCTATAGAATAATATTTTAGATGCGGCATTCCGTTACAATCCTCTTCGCTAGGCAACAATTTTTCAATGAAAATTTTAAACTGTGGTGGCAACATCCAATAGAATTGCTTTGATCCATTTACAATCTCAATTCCTTTACCATGTAGTAACCTAGTACGTCAAACCAGTCTGCGTACATATTTATCGTAGTGAAAAGAGTGGGAAAAATCTGGAAAGGATTCCACCTCACTGTCGCCTCGTTCACCGAGACTTATTCCTGTGTGCGCGCGCGCCACGTCCGCGAGCAGCGTTAAACTTTTTAAAAATCAGTGAGTTAAAAAAAAATCTAAATGTAAAAGTATCTTATTAAAAAGTTAAGTGTACTATTCGGTTTCTCGATTTATTTTTGTCAGAGTAACTATCCAGCACCGTTTTCACAACAGTTTATATCACATACGCCTGGAGTCATCGCATATGCGACACATTGACCGACGGCAACTTTTTTGCTCCGAGGTAACACGAGATGTTATCCAGTAGCCCACTTTCTACGTTAAAACGAGATATTAACGTACAAAAATTGCTCGTATGTGATCCGCCACAAAATCGTCACGAATCTCCTGCGCTGCTGGACCGCAGTGTTTCCTCACACACGGCCGAAGCCACAAAAAAGGGATACCGCGATATTCCAATAAAGTTTGGACTCTAAACTTAGTATTAAATCTATCTGTTGACGACCACTTTGGTATTTTATTATTTAATTTAGACCAGTTACTGAAAATACACAGGATATTGGAGTGATGGGTTATTATAATATTTATATTATTTCAATTATTCCTATATAAGTCTGCTTTTAACCACTGTAATAAGACCTCTTCAGCCTATGCTTCTATAAAGCAAACTATATGACGTCTTTTTTGTCAAGAAGTTGACAATTAACCAAGAGGTTGCGGGTTCGATCCCCGCACTGTACAAACATTTGTGTGCATGAACATGTATGTTTGTACTGGTCTGGGTGTTATATGTAATTATTTTAGTTAATTTGTAATACCTACCACTGTTGAATATGATATCTGTAAGACAAGTGCTTAAACTACTTACCACGGAGTCAGATCAATGTATGTGATGTTGTTGGATATGTATATATGTTTGTTTTTTTTTTATTTGGGATAGGTTTGCTCTTGACCCAAGACTAAGCCCAACGAGGCATATACTGAGTCTACGATGGAGCGAGCTCACCTAGAAGATGCCTGTTCACTCTAGCTTTGAAGATTCCTAGGTTGTAATTGCAGGGAAATACTGACGCAGGTAGTGAGTTCTACTCTTTTGCAGTGCGCATCAGGAATGTAGATGAGAAGCGCTTGGTTAGTAACAGTGGAACATCGACACGGTACGGATGGTATCCCGCGGTACGTCTGGTTGCCCGATAGTTAAAGGGGGCCGGCGGAATCTAATTTACTTCGGCGAGTGTGGTCATGATCTACATCAGCTGATGTAGATCATGACCACACTCGCCGAAGTAAAGCCTGTAAAAGATTGACAAGCAGGCGACTCTGCGGCGATGAGCCAAGCTCTGGATCTGCTTGCTTACAAGCCTCTCGTCACCTATGAGCCTCTTAGCTCTGCGTTCAATCGACTCAAGAGCAGCAAGTTGGTATTTGGCGGAATCATCCCAGAGATGGCTGCAATACTCCATGCAGGATCGGGCTTGCGCTTTGTAAAGAGTTAAAAGCTGATCAGCTGTGAAGTATCGCTTGGCTCTGTTCAAGATTCCCAGTTTTTTTGCTGCAATTTAGGCTTTGATCTCGATATTGGAGCCGAAGTTGAGATTTGCCGTCAACTCCACGCCAAGAAGCTCAAGACGGTCTGCAATAGCAATGGACGAGTTCTGAAAGACAGGAGCTAGATGAAAGGGGCTCTTCTTGGCCGTAAATAGGCAGGCCTGTGTTTTCGAGGCGTTGAAGCTGACCAGATTGTCATCTCCCCACTGGGAGACTCTACTTAAGGTCAGGTTTGTCCGCTCGACCATGGCCTCTCTTAACAGACGTGTATCATCCCCATACTGTTCGATGCACCGGACAAGTATCTCTCAGAAACTGTACTGTCATCTGCATACTAGGGTATGCAGTTAATTTACTTCGGCGAGTGTGGTCATGATCTACATCAGCTGATGTAGATCATGACCACACTCGCCGAAGTAAAGCCTGTAAAAGATTGACAAGCAGGCGACTCTGCGGCGATGAGCCAAGCTCTGGATCTGCTTGCTTACAAGCCTCTCGTCACCTATGAGCCTCTTAGCTCTGCGTTCAATCGACTCAAGAGCAGCAAGTTGGTATTTGGCGGAATCATCCCAGAGATGGCTGCAATACTCCATGCAGGATCGGGCTTGCGCTTTGTAAAGAGTTAAAAGCTGATCAGCTGTGAAGTATCGCTTGGCTCTGTTCAAGATTCCCAGTTTTTTTGCTGCAATTTAGGCTTTGATCTCGATATTGGAGCCGAAGTTGAGATTTGCCGTCAACTCCACGCCAAGAAGCTCAAGACGGTCTGCAATAGCAATGGACGAGTTCTGAAAGACAGGAGCTAGATGAAAGGGGCTCTTCTTGGCCGTAAATAGGCAGGCCTGTGTTTTCGAGGCGTTGAAGCTGACCAGATTGTCATCTCCCCACTGGGAGACTCTACTTAAGGTCAGGTTTGTCCGCTCGACCATGGCCTCTCTTAACAGACGTGTATCATCCCCATACTGTTCGATGCACCGGACAAGTATCTCTCAGAAACTGTACTGTCATCTGCATACCCTACGATACCTGGTTTAAGTAGGTCGTTAATGTGTAGCAGGAAAAGGGTCGGTGAGAGAACTGACCCCTGAGGAACTCCAGAATTAAAAGCTATAGGGTCAGAGGAGGAGAGGCAGCCTATGTATCATTAAGTCACGAAATACGGATTACGAGGTACGCAAGCTCACTTGTATTGCTATGTGCTTAATGCGATTACTAGCTTATTGTTCATGTATGTATGTTACTACCCTTATTTGCCCCAGTTTGAAGCACTTGTATTGAAATACAAATACCTACTATTACGCCATTTAAAATAATTATTTAAAAAACTAAGAAAACACGCTTTTACTACTACCTAAAAAAGATAAAAAAATTAATGAGTACACGGAATTTATATAACGGTAGAGTAAAAAGCGTGGGTGCACTTTATGACGTTTTCATACTTCTCTTTTTATAGTTGCCAATAACAGGATGATTTTCACAAACTACTATACCAAGCACAAGCACGAATAACCCATGTTATGTTTCGCTTATCAGCAACAAAATAGTGATTCTGATCATCATAAAAAACAATAGTAGATTTTACAACGAGAGCATAAAGCAAGTCATTTTTATCCGAGATCGTTATATGCCCGAGCCCGCAGGGCGAGGGCAGATGATGAAGTCGAGGATAAAAATGATTTGTGCACGAGTTGTAAACTCTGCTTTTCACTTCGATTGCGAGAAAATAAAACAGTATGTAACATAACGTATTAACATTTCTTTAATTAAAATTCAAAGTAATATTACTACAATTTAACAATAATTTGAGAAAATTCAATACGAAAAGTTCACGGCTTCTTTCCCGCTACTTTACTTTTTTTAATTTTCCTGCATAATTTTCGGGCAAAGAAAAAAAATATATAGCCTATTCTTAAATTATTTTGGAATAATGTTTTTTTTGTGGTTCACGTTTTGATATTTAGTTTCTTTTTCGTATTATCTTATTATAAATCAAAAATGCAAATAGGGAAGGAAATATTATAAATTAGCAAGTTTTATCCATGTACAATTAATTGTTTTTGGCTGTATGGGCTAAATGGTCACTGCCTTAGTGTAGACACATTTAAAAAGCTACTTTTATGCACAAGAAAATATCATTGGCACAAGAGCATAAAATTCAACTTTATGTCGCCTAGATCCTGCATAAAGTAGTACTTTTTCGAGCATGAGAAGTGAAAAAATATTTGTTGAGCAGTGGCGTCAACATAACGATACATCAGAGATGTAATCGTAGAGATCGCAGACACAATCAATATTCTATTGTTGAACGAGCTGGATTCGGCTGAGCTCAATGGGTTGATAAGGTTATGTATGGAAGGCAATTTTCGCCGCCAAACCAACATAAGTTCAGACGATGCTATAAGCTATGATAAAAAGGTTGGCTAACAATGGTCTGCCAAAACAATTATGTTTATATTTATGACTGCCTCGTTGGTGAAGTGGCAAAGTTTCTGCCTTACATCCAAGAGGTCCTGGGTTCGAATCCCAGGTCGAGCCAAAACTGTTTCTGAGATTTTCTGTCATGAATTTCTCAAAATCAGCTCGGAGTCGGGGAGTTGGCGGTGATACACCCCCGTGCCTCGGAAAGCACGTTAAGCCGTTGGTCCTGCGCCTGATCTCTCTCCGGTCATGTCGGATTACCGTCTCACCGAACTTTGAGAGTGAAAGAACAGTGAGTGCACCTGTGTATTGCGCTCACACTTGTGCACTATAATATCTCCTGCGTAGTTGGCTGATCTCTGTTGTGATTGACCGCCGTGATCGAAATCGGCCAGGAGGCCTATTATTATGTTTATGTTTAGTTTTGATTTCAATTTGTTTTCCATGTTTTTTTAGCCAATAACAAATGATCCTATTTTTGCAAAAATCGATACGTGAACTGTGTCGTCGTTAATATTGCGTTTAAGGAAACAAATCAATTTTAAATAAATCGATTAAAGTATGTGTTTAAGCATTCACATAAGGCGAAATCGAAAAAATATAGATAGTGCTAGGGCAAAGATATCCCTAGGCAACTATGCATTTTACATTCAAAACATTCACACTGTTCATGAAGACGACCTACTTATACTATGATTGCGTCTCCATTGTTTTCTTTATCTTCAGAGCTAAGTAATATCAAATCAATATCGTAAGATTTCAGAATTGTGTACATAACTATTATTAACAGTACATAATGCCTCCATTTTGCGAGTCCCATTGCAAATAAATAAGGTTTAACTTTTTCGAACGAGACTTCCAACTTAGGTTCTTCATTTAATTTTCTTCTAACGTTAACCTAAAGTCGCTCTAAGGCGACAGCGAGGTGGAGAGTAGTGGGGATTTTTCCCTCTCTTTTCACTACGCTAAATATGTGCGCGGACTGGCTTGTCGTACAAGGATACTAAATGGTAAAGGAATTTAAGTTTCGGAGCCGAAAACAGGATTTCGGCCCAACAGATTTAGAGTAAGGAAGCTAAATGGAAGCGCTTCCTACCGACCGGGTGTTATTGTCGGGGACCGAGGTCCGATAGACATCATCTTGATTTGTCTATCTATATTATTCTGGATCGAAAGCTTATATACAGCGGTTCATGTGCGGTACTAGGCTAACAGCGCCATCTAGCTTATGGAGCTGTATCAGCGCTCGCTGTTGTGCTTGCCACCGTTAGGGATGCGCTTGTGATGGCGAATGGCTCTACCATTCGCCACACAGCCACAGGATAATTCAAATCGAACTTCACTTGATAAGTTCGTTTGATTTTTAAATGATTCAGCATTAACGCGCGACGCGAAGCGTTTTTGCCGTGTTTTCTTTAAGAAAATAACATTGGAATTCGTTGTCATATCTTCCCTAAGCACCAGAGGTCAAGCCTTTAAGATATAACAAAGATTAGGTTTACTTACGTCGAGCTGAAGTTGTCCATGGGCAGACTCTGCTTTTTTTCTTTCTCCATTCTATTGGAATACCTGGAACGTGAAAATGTTAACGATCAGTTGGGGACAAAACTGATTTATCTAACTGTATAGTAAGGGTTCAATACTCCATTACAAAATATGTTTCGTCGAATTAAAATGCATCGATGACAACAAGTCGATAGGTAATTTGTTTGAACGATGCGTTATACACCCGGAAGACGTTACATAAATTCATCGAATTTCTTTTAGCATTCGATGAAATTAACCATCGATATAACGTCTTCGTTCGGTATATAACGCATCGTACAAATCAATAATCGCGTTATTGAATTTAGTACACAGAAATGACATTCAAATTAATTATTTGTAATTTTAAAAAATAGTAGGTTAGTTACACCTCATTACAACAATCACTGCTAAAAAAAAATCGCGGTGCGGCTTTTACAGATACAAAGTGTTGATAGCGCAAAAATATCGACTCCCTTAATTTAATGTTTCGAGGGAAACAATAAGAAATTCATCAGTACACAGAGTCGACCATAATTTTACTTTCAATTTGATACAAAAACAATATGCAATGTTGATTTTAATATTCTGTTAAATATTAAAATAGGCGACATAAAGGAACTGTGAATCAATCATAATACTACTATTTACTATGAATGGAAATAAACTTCACACAGAATGCACCAACCCCTTGTAGTTACAGGTACACAGAAGATTATACTCCACCTGAGTATCATATCACATTCTACGTATAAATAATGTAAATTTTTGACCCACACTTTTATCAATAAAAAGTAATTCTGTTAGATATAATTGCACTCTTTCATAATACTAACAAAAAAAACTTCACGATAGTTTTTGTTTTTTATTTTGACCAGTTACTGAAAAAAAACAAGAGATTGGAACTATAGGTCATTCCAATACTAATATTATTTCAATACTAAATATTAACTTTTCTGACTAATCATCATAAAAGGGAACATTTGTGTAACCATAGTTTCTTTCGCAAACATTTTCACAAGGGATAATGAAATGGGTACGAAGGATTTTAGTGCAAAGTTTCAGTGTCCAGACCACCTGAGCCTAGATTTCAACCTCTTAAGCCTAGGCTTCTGTAAAGCAAACTATATGACGTCCCATTTCGACCATGGGTTTCAATATAATGGATTCTAAATACGCACGACAGAAGTTTGGACATTTTACGTAAATTAAGAATTCACTCACCAGTAGCAGCATTCGTCTTAATTATACAAAGGTATTGGAGACTAGGGTTTGTTGTCAGATGTAAGTTTACGACGGGATCAAAATAACGTGAATGCGATGTCCTAATTTATTTAATTACAATTGATTTACAAACTAACTTCATTCGCACCCACTTTTTTAATTTATCGCAACCGTCATTAAAGATCTTTCTTTAATAGTTTGTTATATTTATTGAGTGTACGCTATATGTATTTATAAATATGTGTTCTTATATAAATTAGCTGTATATTTTATATTTAATCTCATGTGTTATATTATTGGTATTATTATTTTAGTGTTTTTTCTTTTATTTATTTTGTCGCACCGCCCACTAATAATTTCTGCTTAGCTCTAAGGTATGACTGGTAGAGAATACCCTACGGCGTTAATTCTAACTTTTGTACATAGTTTTTGTTGAGCAATAAAGCTTAAATAAATGAATAAATAAGTTGTAATACCTAACGCAATACGTTTTAATTAATTTACCACACTGTTATAGTTAAGGCGTTGTCCTAAGTGAGCGGCGCAACGCTACAAGTACGATTTGGAGAACACTTGTTTCAATGTCCATTGCAATTCGTCACATGGGCTATAAACGTATATCTATACATTTTATATTGTCTCCGTAGAATATGTTTGTGACTAAATTACGTAAATATGTCCCACAAGAATGTTTTTATAATCTGACTGAATTTTTGACATGATTAATTTATAATATTAATAATCATTATTGTGACATGAATAAATATTACTGAACTATATAGAGTATGTATAATAAATAGAAATGTATTATATATCTGGGCCATGAATTAATGTTATCTGAAATGTTAAAATAGTAATAATGTGAAGAGTATAATAAAATTAATTAATTGTTAATAAATTAATTTCTGTCATGTTTAACTTTAATTTATGTATTTCAATTTTGCATGCCGCCAATGGCAAAACATGGGTCTAAGATGAAATTATGTTATCAAATTTATCATGTTTTGAGCAAATAAACATATTCTGTTCTATTACACCCCCGTGCCTCGGAAAGCACATTAAGCCGTTGGTCCTGCGCCTGATCTCTCTCCGGTCGGATTGCCGTCTCCCGAACTTTGAGAGTGATGGAACAGTGAGTACACCTGTGTATTGCGCTCACACTTGTGCACTATAATATCTCCTGCGTAGTTGGCTGATCTCTGTTGAGATTGGCCGCCGTGGTCGAAATCGGCCAGGACAATTATTATTCTATTCTATTCTCGTCGTTCACGTAAGACAACGGGTAATAGTGTCACGTTCGTCAACCTCGCGTGTTTTTGATACGGCTATCCTCTATATATATCTATGAGTCCGTACCTAGATTTTTTTTGTAAATGGGTAGGTATAAATTTTTATTTTTCGTAAGTACGTAATCCCGTCTGACTGACTGACGAATAAATAAAATAAATAAATAAATATTTCACAACAATCACACCAATTCTTTAGTCCCAAATTAAGCTACGAGGCTTGTGTTATGGGTACTAGACAACGGAGAAACATATTTAAATACTTTTTTTTAATAAATAAATACATATTATACATAGAAAACACCCAGACCAGTACAAATACACATATACTTGTACTGTGCAGAGATCGAACCCGCGACCCTTGGTTGTCGAATGTCGTTTAATTTTGTTTTACTTATAAGGCTTGCCATTAAATTTGACATTAGTCACTGCGTCTGTCCCCATCCTTTCATTATCACATTTGCTGCTTCGCTGAGTTTACTTAGGATTTTTTTTAAAGACCCTTTTGTCGTTTTGACAAAAAGTGAGTCCGTTGACCGTGACAAAACAAATGGACGAATTGTTTACCGTCTTTTAAGTTTATGAGTACAATTGTAAGTTAGTCACACGGTCACATCGCTCTTGCCATTAGGTGAGACTGTGGCCTAATGTCTAGATAGTTGTATATTTATATTTCGACTGCCTCGTTGATCGAGATCGTCGTCGAGAGGTCCTGGGTTTAAGACTTTATGTCATGAATTTCTCAAAAACAGCTCGGAGTCGGGAAGTTGGCGGTTTACACCCCTGTGCCTCGGAATGCACGTTAAGCCGTTGGTCCTGCGCCTGATCGCTCTCCGGTCGTTTCGGATTGCCGTCTCACCAAACTTTGAGAGTGAAGGAACAGTGAGTGCATTTGTGTGTTGCGCTCACACTTGTGCACATATCTCCTGCGTAGTTGGCTGATCTATGTTGAGATTGGCCGCCGTGGTCGAAATTCGATTTTAATATTTATATTTATTTATTTAATTCTATCCGTATTGAAACTTGCAGAAAAAACAAGTACTAAAGAAAAAAAAATTGAACAAGCCTATTAAAATCAAATTGTCAACGATACCAAATAGAATACAAAATTTCAGCTTAGCTCAATGAGACACCGGGAAATAGGTGAAAGTCATTAAATCAGTAAAGTCTATCGTGCCAGTGCCGTAGTAACTATTTAGTAATCTGTGGTGCCGTCCCACTGGCAATATGGACTATGTCATGATATTACAAGTTTCATAAAATGTAAATATTATTTTGTACGTTGTCAACATATCGGGCTACTTAACTTTATCATTATAGTCATAAATGTCACTTATTTTTGTGTAAAAACCCACAGGAGGGCACTTCAAAAATCAATGATTTAAAATCTCAGTGAATCATAGATTAGTATCTATCTGTAGTCTGATTAAATTGACACTCTCCATGGAAATACAAAAAGCTTTTATCAAATTCACTATTATGTTTCAATCACAAATAAGATCTTAATAGTGAAGACGTACGATAATAGAAGGCATCATGACAAAATTAGGACTAACATTCTCATCATCTCACAAACTCATCATCTTCACAGATAACATCTTGCATTTATATTAAAATAAAAAATATATTTAGTTAGCTAGCTGGACTTATAGAGTTAAAATGGATGATACAAGTGTATAGAAAAACTTTCAATTCGAATCGACGTATACTCAAATACCGGTCCGCATGAATTCCAGTTGAAGTCATATGGATCAAGGTAAAGTAATAACTTACCGGTCACTATATTTTTGCTCGCTAATTACTGGACCTGAAATAATTATCATTTATTAAATCTGTGCGTTCATTCACCTCTATGTTTTTGGCCTTGACAAGCACAGGCGTTAAACAGGAACGCAATTAGAAAATAAGTACAAGGATGTCTGGAAAATTTTATAAGAGAAAATTGTGGACGACATTGAGAATGTTAAGTTATTTCGTCATCTTAAAGGCTCCGTTAGTCTGTATTACTTTTAATTGGTAAAGAGCCAAAAACTGTACTTCTATATTTTTGATAGGTTGGCTTGTCCCGCAGCAATGGAAGAGTTATTTTTATATGTTAAGCCATGTATTAAGTGCCCCTTGTGGGTTTATTTGCAGAAATAAATTGATTTTGTCGATTTCACTGGCAGTTTGTGACGGTTACCAAAGTAACAGAAAAACTATAAGGGCTTTAAGTATATATGAAGAAAAAAACATAATAATATACGGTCGAATCTACTCTTTTTTTTTAAGTCGGTTGAAAATTATTGTCCGACCGTGTTTTACTTAACGTTCGCGTGATCTTATGATAACACAGATGTCGATAAGAATGATTTACTTGGTAACTTTAAATGTGATAGTGCTAATATACTTGTAAGATAAAAGTAAGATAAGCACTACTGTTTCACAAGGGAATTTTACTGACCATCATCATCTTGCATGATCTTGATATAAATCATACTTATTTCTTTCTTTACACATTTTTGGACTTGTTCAAATATTGGTCAGACATGTTGACACTTTTAACTATTATTATTATTATTATTAATGTTTATTTCAGAAATAAAAATTTCCATATAGTGGGTTAGTAGTTACAGAAAAAATTATCTATTAATATCAAGAATTTACTGTATGAAATGTTTATCTTTATCTTTCAAAAACCTTAAGAAGACTTCTCGAATTGTAAATATAACCTTAGGATTACCTAATTGCATGCCAATAAGAATCATATAATACATACAATGTTCAAGGTGTAGGTACAGCATTACAGCTTTAACAGTAAAACAATAAGTTAAGTTTCAATTTCAATCGACAACTTAGTTTGACAATTAATTACCGTTTCCCTAGAAGTTTGATTCTGGCTCTATGTATGGTATAGTTTCAACTTCCAATGACCATACAGGGTAACCAGGTATTCGATATATTCCTTTGAAATGGTAGAATTTGAGTATCTTACCTGAGGGCCATTAATGGTCACTTTTTGAAATATTCAAGTATTTAACTAACTTGTTTGAATTTGTCAGATTACAAAATTCTTAAAAATACTGATTTAATTATTTATTTTCTAATTTAGTTTTTGCAACTTACTGCATAGCTATAAGCATCTATAACCAGTTAAATCATGACATAAAAATGCTTCCACTAAACCGTTTTGAAGGTAGTCTGAAAGATGTTTAATAGAAAAATGTTTTTACTCAATTGACGAATATTTTAAATCTTTTAAATCCCGGATGTTGTAACCCACTTATTTTGCATTCCACTGACTTATGTAATACTTTGAGAGAATTGTCATTTTAATTAATTAATTACCTGTTATGTTTTAATTTGCATGAAATGTGCGATCTTTTTGTACTTTTATAACATCTTCGTACCACTTTCAAGCTAAATAAATGATTTTGATTCTGATTCTAAACGATTTTAGTAAAAAAAAGACTATTTTAAACGTATTACCGTAACATTTTTATAGAATGACAGTAATTGCAATTGCAAAATCCAGGCAATATCTTGTTGCACTATTAAGGAAATAGCTAAGAATAAACAAGGTCTTAAAACAAGAAATAACATGCCAACATAAGGTTTGTGGAGTCCTTCGTTTCCTCCACACAATAAAATATATCCTTTTTTAAAAGATATACAATTTATGCTGCTTTTTTAAATCAGCACATATTCGTTTTGTGACTTTCATAATCAAATCAATTCTATCTGATGTTCCATTGGGATTTGATTTGAAAAAATATTCGTAAACATAAAGTCAAAGTATAGACATTCCTAATGTAACATACTTAAGACGTGAAACAACATGCGTTTTGTTTTTTAATCAATAATAGCATTGACTAAACTAGGTATCCCATTGTCTTAGTACTCATTTAAAACTAAGATTTATTTATGTTAATTAGCAAAAACTATGTTAGTTAGTAGGTATCTACTACTCAATTTTGGCCGTGGCATATTACAAAAATACAAAGAGCAAAGACAATGATAGCTTATTAGGATTGATATATGATTTGAGTGCATTGATGGGTAATGTTCGCTAGCAAACCATAAACCAATAAACCTCAAACTTCAAAGCCTTGATGATGGTGACGAAACAGAAACTATGGATATTGCATGACATTGACTACTTTGACACTTATGTACCGTAAAAATCCAATAGCGATGATGACACTAATAACCGTTGACATTCTCTATATCATCTATCTATACGATTTTGTATATGAAATCGGATTTAATTAACTATTAATAAATATTGTTTTTTTACAGCTTTTTCGAAAAAAAAAGGCCTTACTCGATTTATATACTTACGAGTAGTTTTGGCTATGGTCTGGTCAATATTTGCGGTGGGCATTTTCTTATGTCTTCTAGGAGGCGAATTCCTGAATCAGTTTTAGAAACTAAATCTTAACTAATGGGAGTTGATGCGTAGCTGGATGTAACTTTTATTTCGATTTGTCAAGACGACGGATTAAAAATGTGTCATTTTAAAACATGGGTTCAATTTTGAAAGCGAATGATGTAGTAGTGGAAAGTAAATCAGCACGTGACATTTATTCCAAGATTAGGATTTTTTTCGTTCATATCCTAGAGCTTACTTTGTCAAAGATTTGTCTCAATGTAAGGGTATATTAGATTACAAAGCAATAGTGTAAAATAACAGACAGAATATACAAACAAAACGTGCTACTATAATGTAAATAACAGCTTAACTTCTACACATTTTTTATTTTTTTAAAGTATTCCAAAGATTTCGCTTAAACAATTGCTTAAGAGGCGTACCCAAAATTATTTACTTTGGCCACAACGTGGAAAATACCTTTTATCTAAGAATATAGATAATTTTCTTTTATTAAATCACACAACCTAGATGCTAATCCCTATAGGTTAGAACACACAGACAAAACTTACAAGTTTCTAAAATTTCTTAATCCTGTGTCTAAAGTTTCAAAATGGGTATTATTTATTTTATCCATTTATGTTCATTTGATTTATAAGGACATGAAAGTGAGCTGATATTAATTTTTCCATATTATGTTCACTTAATATACCAGACAAATATTTATTTTTGTTTGATTATTTCCTTATTAATGCCTAATTTTAAGTATACTGAAAAAAAACTTCATCTAAGTTAACAAAAAAACAGATCCAAAAAAATAAAACATTACTACCTTGTAATTTTTAACGATTAAGCACTCACTGACATTGTAAACTAGCGAATTAAAAAAAATAACGAATAATCAGTGCATATTGCAAGACAAATGGAATCGAACTGGCGGCCCTGCGCCTGGGCACGGCTTGTGACAACCACTGAGACAAATTCAATGCATTTTCTATCTGATGTCCATTGATATAGGGTATAACTTAGCTTGGCTTAGAGAGATTCTGTGAAGGTCAAACTATAGTTAAGTCGAGATAACTGATTGGAACTTAATGGTAAGTTGCTATAAGAATTAATGGACAATACTAAAGTAATCAGTGCGATTTGCTTTTGTAATTTCTAATCGGTCAATGATGAAACGTTCGTGTCGCCGTAAAAGAAAAAGAAACGATCATGTCAGGTGCATAAAACTGGAGGCGCTTGCGCAATTATAACTTATCTGGTAATGAGAGGTAAACTATCATGACTGTCACGACTACTGTTTTACATATTAGGGTTCCGCTTTGTTCATTTCAGTAGAAAAGTTTTACTAAATAAAAACCAATGTGAGGTCGAATGCCATATATTTAATTGTCAAACGCCAAAAAGATAAACAAATCACCATTGCTATGGTACACATGTGTCGTAACTTTGATGACGACCACTTTGGTGTTATGGTCAAGAAAATGCCTATTGACCAAGGGGTCGCGGGTTCGATTCCCGCACTGTACAAAACATTTGTGTGCATGAACATTTGTCTGTTTGTACTGTCTGTGTTTATTTGTAATAACACTGTTGATTATGATATCTGTAACAAAAGTAATTAAGCTACTTACCACGGAGTCAGATCAAGGTATGTGATGTTGTTGTATATTTATTTATTTATTAAAAAAAAAACTTCTGTATGTCAAGAAGCTTGTATAATATAACAAAACGTACTAAAATGGCTGTTGGGGTAAAAAGGTTTCTATAAGAGACTATCACCGACCAAGTTGGTCTGACCCGGTAAGTCTTAACTTCACCGGGAGACCAGGTTTTTTTTACATTCAGTTTATTTTATTATTGTATCTTTGAGATATGACTGTCTGTTTGTCTGTATTGTGCACTTATCCCGATGTTTGTAATCAAAACTTTAAGCTGTATTTCAAACACTTTCAAGTATCCGATTCAGCTAAAATATGTATATATGAAAAATACTACGTTTGGTTTGGATGGCGATGCACAGTTTGATCGAGCAAACCTTTGTATTGCTTGAAAAGATTAGAAAAAAAATAATAAAAAAAATTGGTTGCCTGTAAAGTCGGTATACGCGCGAAAGTTTTACGTGACAACGACTCTGAGTGGTAAAATAATTTTAATGTGAATATTCATTCGTATAACATGAACCGGTGTGTATGCCTGTCTCTCTCTCTCTCTCTCACTCTGTCTCTCTCGCGCGAAACGTGAGCGGAGCAGCGTAACGCAGTTTCTTGAGGTGTCACCCGGCAAACCAATTTATAAGACGTTGTCAAGTCAAAAATGGATTACTTACTAAATAGATTAAGTCCACGAGAGCCACTGCAGATAAACAGTTACACAGATTGGCAAAATTTTCGATGTAGGTAAGTGTTTTTTAAATTAAATAAAATTGAAAGAAAATAAACGCAGTAAATGGCGTCCACTGGAAAGATGGACTGAGGCCGTACTCCCTAACGTTTCGTTCGTATTTTCGGGTCTAGCTAACGCAGTCGCTCCCACGGCCAAGCTTGTAAGAGTGACAGGGATGGCTATATCCGAATTTATAGACAACGGCTTAGAGAGTAGGGGCACTGAGGGAGGTGACGACGTTGTACCCGCTCTACCTAGAAGACCAGGGACAGCAGGGACTGTTTGACTGATTGTTTAGCTGTACACGTCATGAGCTGACTTCCGTTGACGATGATGATAACATATCTCAAAAACTACAAAAAAATTGACAAATTAATCCTTACCAACATAAGCACTTATGTGAAGACATGTTAAGTCCACCTGTTGTACAAAATAATGTTGTGCAATAAAGATGAAATAAGTAAATAATAACACTTATAGAAGACCTTAGATTTCGAGTGCAGGTAAAACACGGCGCCAAATGTCAAGATAACTGACCGTTTGAGGGCTTAATTAAATCTTAATATAGTTGATGGAATCAGGCGTAATTTTGCGGAAATCCATGACTAAAGCTGAAAAGGAGAATTATTTTACTTTAAATTTTCACTAAACGACGCCAGCGCAGTAACCCAGATCACACTATAACCACTTAAAAAAACTAGAGCTGGAAATCGCAGGACTTACAATACAACTCACAACGTGATACAGAAGAAGCACCTGGAAACACAACACTGACACCAACAAAACACTTGACACGTTTCGCCACTACACGTGGCATCATTCTTAGATGTAGTCGCTTCGCTCAAATTCGATGTTGTTGCTTTTTCAGTCGCTAGTAGTTAAAATTTAAAGCAAAATAATTCTCCTTTTCAGCTTAAGTCATGGATTTCCGCAAAGTAACTGCGGTGAATGCCTATGGCCTCGCGGCCTACGGTGAACCCGCCACGTCCCCGTCTCACATGGCACCGGAGGGCACCGTCAGGTTTTTAGTGGGTAGGCGGGTACTCTCTCTGAGGCCTGGAGTCCCACATAACCACCAGCTGCCCCCGCGGCTGGTGGGTATGCGTAACGGCATTTCCCTGACGTAAAAAAAAAAAGGATTTCCGCAAAGTAACGCGATTTAAGATTTAATGCCAATATTTATTAATAAGCAATAGTGACAGGTGAAGTGAGGACATAAAATACTTACCTTACAACTTTGAACCTACTGCCAACATTTGTCACTCCGCAGGACGATCGCACATGGACTTGCCGGACTATACTTAGCCCTCCTCTTTAGCTCTATATGTATATTGGTAAATACCTAACTGATGACACCACTTTAGAAATGCCGGGAATCTATTTGATAAAAACTGTTTAAAGTTTAAAAAGGCTGCGTGTGGATGTTAAGTAGTGTGATATGTCATTATCAGCCCTGCCAAAAAAGCTAGCCATTGTCTATAGTTTTCTAAACGATATCTTACCAATTTGAGCTACGTGTATATAATCGCGATCACCGCTTGATACGTTATATCCCTAATAATACAGAATAACTACATGCTATCGTTGTATTTGTGTTATATTATTGTTACAATATTTAAAAATAACAAGGATCTGCAAAATAAGCTGCGTTTCATTTATAAATCCGAGGAGAAGGACCTGTTGCTACACAATTGGACATACCTATAACACTTCAGGCTGCTAAGGCGTACAGACTAAGTAACATGCTATCCGAGTTTATAACACGTCTACATTATATGACATTATTTTTTAACTTTGCAACATATGACAATACGTATACATTAGAATAACAATGTTGTATGACATTTTCGTGAGTCGCTCCTGCAGTGATTCATCATGCTCTAGTCATGTCGCTCTTTTGACCTTTATTTAAACATGTATGTTTTACAACATTCAGTCTCGACATTACTAATTCATGACATGTTACTTTGTTGTATAACATGTTATGTTATATAATCTGCACACACCTTGCACCTTTATGCATATTAAGACAAAGCTAAAATTCTGCCTAACTATTTTATGGAAACGCTGAACGACACTGATTATAATTCAATGACATCAAATGTTTGAAAATTTTAATTTGAGGCACGTTTCAGGTTTCTGGCTAATTTATTCTAAAATAAAATTTTCAGTGAACGTAAAGCGGAAAGTGTTTACCAAGTAATTAATATTTCTATACACGACGCGCACAAAATTGCCAAAGTGATTGTACACACAACACACAACACACGACACTCACTAGATGTTTCCATCAACGCTCGTGTTTTAAATAAACTTTACATTTTAATTAAGGTTGTTGATGACGTTCATCGTTAATCGACCATTAACGATTCAGAACTACTGAAACATTTGTTTCATTGATTGACAGAGCCACTGCGATGGCATTTCAGTGTTACAGATGTAGAGACACTTGGGTAAGTAAAAAGTGGACAAGCGTGAGCAGGACTCTTTCACACAAGGTTCCGTACTGCAGGTTACGAAATGGTTGTGTTTTTAACACGCTCTTAGTAGCTCGGGGTTTATTACATACATACGTATGTAACGGAATTATCACCAACTTCCAGAAATCGGATTTATTTGAAACTTTGCATACGTATCAAGTACCGATGACAATTCAATAATTTGGTTAGAGTTTTCAATTATCCTTACAAACTAAAGAAAGAAATAATAGTTTTAAAAAAATACACGCTTTTTTAACGTAAAAAGCGTGGGGTGCTTGGTACAGTATATATTAAAATCATTCTATTACTGGCAACTATAAAAAGAGAATTATGAAAACGACATAAAGTGCACCCCACTTTTTTTTTACTCTACTGTAATATAAATTCTTTGTACTCAGAAATTATTTTCTCGTTTTATTTAGCAAAAAAAAACATGTTTTTTTTTAGTTTTTCAAACTTTTTTTTTCATACCTTTCAGAGACCGCAGACTTGATTTTGTTTTAAGACTAATCTCTCTAGTAAACACAGAATTTCACGGGTTTTACGAAACACAAACACTGGTTGCACAGATCATGGTCCCGGGCGAACTGATCATGAGACCACGATCTGTGCAACCAGATCGAAAGGTCGGGAAGGTAAATACTAAGTTTTACCTTTTAAAAGTGTTTGTGTTGCGTAAAATCCGTGAAAAATCTGTGTCTATTGTAATAATGCAACAGGAAAGTTTAAAACAGTACATAATCTCTCTAGTCTTAGGACGGATAGTCATTCGTTTATAGTAAGTATACTTTTTTAGGTTGTCAGGAACTTGAACCTTAGCTATTTCAGAAAAGGTAAAACAGCGCTTTAATGTTTCTTTTCTGTTCGGCATCATCATCATCAGCCTATATACGTTCCACTGCTGGCACAGGCCTCACCTCAACTATGAGGTGGTGCGAGCCATACTCCACCACGCGGGCTCAGTGCGGATTGGTAGTGTAGTATATATGCAACCTCCTATAAAGAGGTTGTCAAATAGAATAAGCTTTTGTTAATGTGTCATATGTGACAGTCTTGAAATATATTGTTTCCCTGCATGGACGTCGTTTCAATACCAGCATACCGATTTCCAGGATATTTCAGTGGCGACGAGCTTGAGCATTTTATTTCGAAGAATCAAAGATGTCTTTCGGTAAGATTAACGAGTTTAACTGGGGCGGCGGCAATTGGTCACTGTACGTGGAGCGGTTGGAGATGTACTTCAAGGTGAATAAAGTGGACGAGACGTTATGGCTGCCAACGCTCATTACGGCTATCGGTGATGAAGCCTATGAGGTACTAAGTAGCCTTGCGAGTCCGAAGAAGCCGGCGGAATTGTCGTACGAATCAGCGGTGAAGTTACTGAAGGATCATCTACAACCGAAGCCGTCGGTTATGGCCGAACGGTATCGTTTTAGGCAAAGAAGACAGCGAGATGGCGAGACAGTGGCGAATTACATAACCGAGCTGAAGAAGTTATCAAAAATGTGTGATTTTGGACCCACTTTGGAAGATAATTTACGCGATCAACTAGTGTGCGGGGTAGTGAGTGACGTTTGTAGGCAAAGGTTGTTTGCGGAGGATAATTTAAATTACGCGAGTGCAGTTAAGTTGGCTTGTGCATTAGAAGCGGCGGAGCGTGACGCGGCTGTAGTTGATGGTTCATCAGGAATTATGGCGGGCGCGAACGCGGTGCACGCGGTGCGGGCGGGGCGCGGGCGCGGGCAGCGCGGGCATACCCGGCAAGCCAGCGGGAAGGCGGAGATTAGGTGCACGGCGTGCGGGAACCTAGGTCACAGCAACGAAGAATGTCGCTACAGAGCGTTTGTTTGTAGCAAATGTAAGAAGATGGGACATCTGCGTAGGGTATGCCCTAATACGGGCGAGTACACCCCACTTCTGAATGAAAAACGGGTGAATTGCATATCAGATCGGAATGAGGAGTCTGGTGAGGATTCTGGGTCGGACGACATCGAGAAGAAGTTGCATCAACTCAGTTTGGGCAGTTACAAACCCGTAAGCTTAAACCTTATTATTGATGGTGTCATGTTAAAAATGGAAATTGATACCGGTTCATCGGTATCATGCATAAGTAAAAAAACTTACGAACGGTTATTTGCGATTAATAATAAGATTGTTAAAAGTGATTTAGCTTTCAAATTTTATGACGGCAGTTATGTTAAGCCTTTAGGCACAATTAAACCAATGGTTAAGTGGAAAAATATGAGCAAACGATTAGAATTATTTGTAGTTGATGGTGGAACAACAACTCTTTTAGGTCGGCATTGGCTAGCGGAGTTAGGAATACAAATTCCACCGATTCTAATCAACGACCTGCACGTAGTTAAAGATGTTCGTGATAATGTACAAATGTTGCTCAACAGGCATAAGGAGTTGTTCAGCGGTGGTCTCGGGCGGTTCACGGGCGACAAGGCGACGCTGCGGGTGCGGGAGGGCGCGGTGCCGGTGTTCCATCGCGCGCGGCCGCTGCCCTACGCGCTCAAGCCGCAGGTGGACGCGGAGCTGGACTGCATGCTGCGCGACGGCATTATTGAGCCGGTTGACGCCTCGGACTGGGCGACACCCTTGGTTCCGGTGCGTAAAGCGGACGGTGGCTTACGGATTTGTGCGGACTATAAGGTTACGTTAAATCCCGTCTTAATGGTCGATAGGTACCCGTTGCCGAAAATTGATGATTTGTTAGTTAGTCTGAATGGTGCCCAGGTGTTTTCAAAGATTGATTTATCACAAGCCTACAACCAGGTAGAGCTAGACGATTCAAAGAAATTCACTATTGTTAACACCCACAGGGGCTTATTTAAATATAATAGGTTAGTTTTCGGGCTTTCATCTAGCCCAGGTATTTTTCAAAGGATTATGTCAAATCTTTTGAGGGATATTCCAGGAGTGGAAGTGTTTTTAGATGATGTGATAATAGGTACGGCAGGGGGATATTCGGAACATTTAAATATACTAGAAAAAGTCTTACATAGGTTATCCAGTCACGGCTTGAAATTGAAATCGAGCAAATGTTCTTTTCTTGTCGATGAAGTCAAGTATTTAGGTTATATTATTTCCAAAGATGGAGTGAAGGTCGATAATGACAAGGTATCGGCTATTGTTAAAATTCCGCGCCCGGAGGATATTTCACAATTGAGATCATTTCTGGGGCTAGTAAATTTCTATGCTAAATTCGTTAAAAATATAAGTTCTATTTTATTTCCTCTGTATAAGTTACTTAAAAAGGGTGTAACTTGGAAATGGACCAAAGACTGCGAAGAAGCATTTATGAAAATTAAAAATATTTTAACGAGCGCGGAAGTTCTAGCTCATTACGATGTAAAGAAACCACTGATTTTAACTTGCGACGCCAGCGCGAAGGGCATCGGCGGTGTGTTGACACAGCCGGGGCGCGCGGGCCGCGAGCGCCCGGTGGTGTACGTGTCGCGTGCGCTCACGGACGCGGAGAAACATTACTCGCAGATTGACAGGGAAGCCTTAGCTATTGTGTTTTGCTTGCAAAAATTACACCAGTACCTTTATGGTAGACGCTTTACTCTCAGAACGGATCATAAGCCGTTGGTAAATATTTTTGGGCCTAAACATGGGATTCCGGCAATGGCTGCGAGCCGAATGCAACGATGGGCGGTCATCTTATCGGCGTATAGTTATGATATTGAATATGTAAATACTAAATTGAATGGAGCGGACGGTCTGTCGCGGCTGTCTGTGCCGCGCTCAGCGGATAAGCGGGACTCGTCACTCGATCCACCTGAGCAAACCTATTTACATTTCGCACAAGAACAATTATTGCTAGACTCTAACATAATTAAACAACAGACCTTGCATGATCCACTGTTAAGTAGAGTATTGTTATATATTAGAGATGGATGGCCTAAGGAAAATGACATTAGGGAATTGCAACCTTATTTTAATCGGAAAAATGAGTTGTATGAAGAAATGGGGTGTATCATGTGGGGATACAGGGTTGTAATTCCAGAAAAATGTAAGTATAGGGTTTTAGACGCACTGCATGAATCCCACATGGGCATAAGTAAAACCAAAGCCATGGCCCGCTCGTACGTGTGGTGGGCCGGCATCGAAGAGGCCGTGGAGGCGCTGTGCCGGGGCTGCGCGGTGTGCGCGGCGGAGGCCGACGCGCCGCCCCGCCACGCGGTCACGCCGTGGCCCTGGCCAGCGAGACCATGGAGTCGGGTGCACTTGGACTTTTTAGGCCCATTGCATGATAAAACGTACTTAGTTTTGATTGATGCTAGAACCAAATGGATTGAAGTATATCCTGTGCCGAGTACGGCTGGTCGTTACACTATAAGTAAACTTGAGGAAGTTTTTGCCAGGTGGGGATTACCTAGGCAATTAGTCACTGATAACGGGCCTCCGTTTAGTAGTTCAGATTTTGCTAATTTTGTACAAAAGAATGGAATCGTACATACATTTTCAGCCCCTTACCACCCCGCGTCGAACGGGGCGGCCGAAAATGCTGTGCGCACAATCAAAAGGGCTATTAAGAAGGCTATTCGAGAAAAGGTAGATATTCAATCTTTTTTGAATACTTTTTTGTTACATTATAGAAACACTGTACACTGCTCCACGGGTGAAAGCCCAGCTAGCTTGATGTTAGGAAGGCAATTAAGAACTAAATTAGATTTATTAAGACCCGATAGTAGTAGAAAAGTTGAGGAGGCTCAGGCTAGGCAGACTAAAGTGGGCACCAAGGTAAGTCGAGCCTTTGGGTCGGAGGAAGAAGTGTGGATCCGCCAATATCAAGGCGGTACCAAGTGGGTTCCTGGTAGGGTCACTCAAAGGTTAGGCGAAACTGATTATGAGGCTGTTGATTTGTCGGGTAAACCTTTTCATAGACATGTTGACCAGTTAAGACGGAGATCTTCGCGTAATATCCTTGTAGCTCCGTCACCGCCTATCGGAGGAAACAGGGAAACTCCGGTGAGAGAGCCACGGGTAACCGATGGGGTACAGTCCAGCACGAGTCCACCAGGCGAGTCCGCGTCTGGCAATTTAGATGAAAGAGTTACTAGTTCCTCTTCCGCACCAGCAACTGATTCGCCAGAGTCGGTCATGCCGCCTCCAGCTAGGCCTACACGTAAATGTAGGATTATAAACCCGCCACAATATGTTCACAAATGATGTTAAATATGTTTGAGTTAATTTAATTGTAAGTTAGAGGGGAGGATTGTAGTATATATGCAACCTCCTATAAAGAGGTTGTCAAATAGAATAAGCTTTTGTTAATGTGTCATATGTGACAGTCTTGAAATATATTGTTTCCCTGCATGGACGTCGTTTCAATACCAGCATACCGATTTCCAGGATATTTCAGGTAGAATGTCAGACTACTGTCAGATGTATTGAGCCGCCCGAGGGCCTCCGACCAGGCTTAACGACTAATATCTATCAATATTAACCGGGACCAACAGCTTAACGTGCCTTCCGAAGCACGGAGATGCTTTTAAATAGACGTCACTTAAGTGGTCAGAATGGTCACCCATCCCAAACATGACCGCGCCGTAGGTTGCTAAACTTTTGGTATCACTACCACAGCGCTGCAACCACTGTGCCCATGACTGTGCCTCAGGCACCTCGGCTTCGGCATATTCGTAAGATTTCGTTTGATACGAGACCCTAAAAAAGGATGGTCGAAGACTAAATTATTATATTAAAAGGCTGCTTGTTATACAAGAAATTACCTAAACCGTTGATATTGTATTGGATGTGGATAATACTGACTACTACTGGCTGGTATTTCTAATTAATTTGTGCTAATTATTTCGGCAAATTGTAGTTTAAGTCAGGCTTGACATTGGAATTGAATGAACACGAGCATCGATAGTTATCAATGACTTTTACTCTAAAAGTCATCACTATAATGGAAAAATATTTTTTTCCTGAGGCAAGCAATACGGAATATCTTAAATTTTTAATTTTAATTAAGTATAATGACCTTTTTATATCATGAAATTAATGATTTGTATTGTTTAGTATTTATAAATATTTAGAGTCAATAAATAATACTCTCATTAATCATTAATGTTCACTGCTTTTATTGGTATAAAGCAAAAGAGTAACAATAATTAAAACACATGTATACCTAGAGCGCAGACTTTGCGAAAATCTTCTCTTCTCTCTCTTATACATAAAAATGAATCGCTGTTCGTTAGTCTCGCTAAAACTCGAGAACGACTTAAACGATTTACATAATATTAGTCTCAAAATGATCGTGGAAGTCCAGGGAAGGTTTGAACGATGATAATTAAAAAAAAAAACGGGCAGGACAACGTCTGCGGGTCAACTAGTCTTATATATAAAAATGAATTGCTGTTCGTTAGTCTCGCTAAAGCTCGACAACGGCTGAACCGATTACAATAACTTTAGTCTTGAAATATTCGTTGAAGTCCAGGGAAGGTTTAAAAGATCAGAAAATTAAAAAAAAAGCAACGGTTAGGACAGTGTTTGCCGGGTCCGGGTACGAAATAACGATTTGCTCTCATCAATAAACTCTGAAATTTTCCATAAGGTAAGTGGGCAATAGTGGGTAATAGGTAGTACCAAACCCCCTCGTAGGTGAAACCTCTGGTAGAAACCTAGAAACCTACTTATTAATTCTTACAAACTTCAGTTACATTATTTATAACTAGCTGAGAAATAGTTCCTCGGATCGGATATAACATCACATAATTGTTCTGATTGAAAAATTACTTATACCTGGCTAAAGTAAATTGGCTAAAGTACTTGTTTTAAGGAAATCAGGGACAATGAAGCTACCACAAACACCCCGAACCGTGACCACAGAGAAAATTAGATTTCTATATTGTATCCGCCCGGCGATCGAGCCTGGGACCTCATAGAGGCGGCACCTTGAAACCGTTGCGCACGCCACTACCGTCCGTCCATATGAAAAACAATTGAGTTGAACAAGCCATTGTGAACAAACAAATTATTCAAGATAAAATCAGTAGTCAAATAAATGTTTACGTTATCCGTTCGTAACACCGATCTTGTTCGGATCGCTTCAGTTTATCAATCAGAGAATTCAGAGAACGATATGATAAAACTGCCTTACATCTTATCGATAAGTACAGTAGGCCTAGAAAGTGGTTTGTACATTTGACACGTTCGGTAAATCATAATATCTACTAAGGACGAGCCATTCGAATAATATGACTCGTTATTATTAGTCTTAAAGTGCGATTCTATTATTGTAATATGGCGTACAAAGCCTGCTTCACGTAATCGCAACGGCGCGGCGCCGGACCGTAACCGTTAGTCCGGCTGCGCCATATTTATTCGTATACGCACGGTCCCGGTCCGGCGTCGCCGGTGCGGTTCCGGCGTCGTCTACTTACCTTACTCAGAAACAATTTGCCGTCCCACCGAACTTTGAGAGTGATGGAACAGTGAGTGCACCTGTGTATTGCGCTCACACTTGTGCACTATAATATCTCCTGCGCAGTTGGCTGATCTCTGTTGAGATTGGCCGCCGTGGTCGAAATCGGCCAGTCAAGGTGCTTGTGGCGCAGTGGTTGCAGCGCTTTGGTAGTGATACCAAAAGTTAAGTAACCTATGGCCCGGTCATTTTTGGGATGGGTGACCATTCTTACCATAAAATAGACGTCTATTTACAAACATCTCCGTGCTTTCGAAGGCACGTTTAGCTGTTGGTCCAGGTTACAAACACCCCTCCACCAATCCGTACTGAGCCCGCTTGGTGGAGTTAATTTGGAGTTAGAGCCCGGTTAATTTTGATAGATATTAGTCGTTAAGCCTGGTCGGAGGCCCTCGGGCGGCTCAATACATCTGACAGTAGTCTGACATTCTACCAATCCGCACTGAGCCCGCGTGGTGGAGTATGGCTCGCACCACCTCATAGTTGAGGTGAGGCCTGTGCTCAGCAGTGGGACGTACATAGGCTGATGATGATTACTTACTAGTCAAACCGTACCATACCGTACTACTGGCCTTAAGTTTGCAAACCACTTTTTTGGCTTACTGTACAGGCCGGTGTTACTAGGTTGTGTTGCAAAGATGAACGTGATATGACGAGACGTAAACATGTAGATTTTGCGATATAACTCATTCGGGGGTCACTTTTACATAGGCCGTAAAATCCCAAAGTTCAAGTGGTTATAATGCGTGCACAAAATTCGAGACTGACAGATTTATTAGCCCTAGGGCACACCTGCGGTACATTGTTGCCGTGAAAGTTCGGTAAAAGTTCTGGATTGTAATGTCTTTTGCTGCTTTTGATGGTCATGAAGGTGATGAAGGGACTGACGTATCTAAATGTTCCTAAATGTTCCTTAATCCTACACCATTTCAATGCTTAGTTGGTTTGAACCATACAACAAAAGCCAGCGACGCCCAGACCTTGGTTATTGTATAAAATCTCAAAGGTTTTTCACTTTTTCTCCCAACACAGGTAAGAATGATCAGGGAATTATTTAATATAGGTAGTATGGGTAGTGGTGACTGTCGTGGTGGCAGGTAGACACCCACACCTAAAGCATAATAAAGTTGTAAGTAGTTTTATTCTCGTCATAGTAAAAAAAAAACTGAATTTAATATTGATACTTTAAAAGCTTTTAGAGGAAGTTACCTGAGTAGCCAGACAGTTAAAATGACACATTGAAAGTCTATGGGAGGTGCGAGCGTGATGTTCCGGGTACACCCGCCAAGCCTCTCCTAATGATCTTTTAATCAGTTGAGCGCTATTTATCCTCCATCCACTTTCACAAGTAAATACAAAAACATATAAATATCCTATATTACCGCAAGGAGTAATTAATCAACAGCTTAAGCCCATACTCCCCACTAAGTAAGATTTGCTGTTGCTATGGAGGACCGAAATGCCCTTGACCTTAGTAAGTGGTAAAATAAAGCCTTCTTGTAATTAGGGAGTTGTCACAGATATAAGTCACCCTTTAATCATTCTGAGTAAAATAAGATATCAACAACGCTTGAAGAAAATATGAGGTGATTGTTGTAAGTAGGTACTAGCGGGCTGCCGGGAAACTTAAGATGTAAAATTAAGCGTGAAATCCATTAATATAGATAAATGCAAGCCTCAACAGAACCCGAAGCGTTTTCTTGGCTTCTATTCTGCGTGTATGTTGAAATATAAATATGATTTGCTTAATGCTAACCGAAAATCTCGAGGACAGCTGAACCGATTTCGCTCATTCTGTTTTACTATAATTTATTCCTTGTACGTGGTTCTTATAATAATATAATAATTCTTATGGAGAGAAAAAATAATTTTTAAAAAACAACTAGCAGGACAACATTCGTGGTCCGCTAGTGTTTTAATATAATTAACGTTAAAAAAAATAATATAATAATAATAATAGATATTATATTATCTATTAGGCCGTAGCGCTGCTCTCCTACCGGTCAGTAATGTTAATTTTTTTGGCTTGTAAAATTGACCTTTCATTTAGTAAAATGCAACCGAGAAACTTTTTCTGCACATCTTTGGCTAGAGCCGTCAAAAATCACCATCACCGATTTTATACGACTAAGATTTCTAGACATTTTTATCCATGTATTAGGTATGTTGTGTTTAAACAATTATGAAAATATTATTTTTATTTGGGATAGGTAGGTTTGCTCTTGACCCAATACTAAGCCAAACTAGGCAAAGACTGAGTCTACGATGGAGCGAGCTCACCTGGAAGATGCCTGTTCACTCTAGCTTTGAAGATTCCTAGGTTGTAATTGCAGGGGAACACTGACGGAAGAAGTGAGTTCCACTCTTTTGCAGTGCGCATCAGCATTGTAGATGAGGAGCGCTTAAAACGTTTAGGTACCTATAAGTGTTTGTTAACGACTAATAATGTACGTTTTTTATTTGACTACCGCTTTGAATTGGCTGGACGACACCACCAATCGTTGACATACTTTTTATTATCTGTCAAAACGGTCTGTCTCCATAGATTTCGTATGGTATTAAATGATTGTGACGTTACGGTCATGTGTCAGAAATCGGAGTCAATTGACCGAATATTTATTGCGTTTTGTGTGTTTAAAAATTGGTTTCATAGGGGCTATGTTTTTAAACACCATGTTCTTGACAATATTTAAGATAGGTGTCATCATCCCAATTGTTTTACATTACAACAGCTCGTAAATAACCTTACCTACTGATGATGTTAGCCACTCGTCTATCATATGCTTAATTACGTTCTGAAAAGAGTTAATGTTGAACATGCGTTTTATCTTTCCTTCTTGTCGTTAAAACTTATATGTTTTTGTTTGGCACGACAAAACAATAACGTCGCCATTCAACATGGTCTTTTCTTTCTCAATTCTTAATTATTGATTACTTAAAGATTCATTGCGATGTCTAATTATTCAAACTTCCAACTGTGGCGTTAAGCAACAAAGACGTGGCACACATGGCGTGCTCAATGCAATAAGAAAACACGCCTCGTGTGTTTTCAGCCATGCGGAAAATAAAACAGTATTTTTACCTTTTTTAAATGTTCTTAGCTTGAATACTTTTAGTTTGCATTTAAAATCATACCTGAACGGCTAGCAGAGTCATTTCAAGTGGTTAGAGATGGCAAAATAAGTGTATCTTTGAACATCACAGATGTGCTTAAACTTTGTAACTTACTAAACTAACTAACCTAACTAAACTTGCATACTACATAAGAAACGCAACTTTCAACAAGTTTTTATAAAATCATACAATATCCACGAAGGCTATGAGTTTGATTTACGTGAAAACTAAGATCGTGCCTAACTTACCTACTTCAATGTCTGCTGAAAATCCCTCATCGTAATGACTAGGCACTCCTGAAACAATTATTCCTGAAACACTCTGTTTGCCTCAGTAAGCCTTCAAATTGTTTGATTGAAATTGTTCTCGAGTAACAATTTAGGACTAAAAGTAATGAGAAGCTTCTATTCTTGGTTTAGATCTTATAGCAGTTTATGATAAAAAATGTTAGTTTTTTTTATTCATAAAATTATTATTACAACTAATGTGTACATTTAGTGTAGTACATTTAGCAGTACAGATAGCGCGTGTGCGCGTGTGCTAGAGTGCGTGTGTGCTTGTGTGTGCGTCTGCGTGTGCGTGTGCGTGTGTGTGTTTGTGTGTGTGTGTGTGTGTGTGTGTGTGTGTGTGTGTGTGTGTGTGTGTGTGAATGTCGTGAAATGTTGATTATGAGTGAGTATACCACCTAATTCAGAGTAGTTTTTTTATCGGCATTTTAAAGACGTTTGTGTACTAACAACAACTCTCATGATGATGGTGAAATCCTGTTATCACTCATTCTCATTAGGGACGTAGGGCCTTTTGAAGTCTTCTTCACTTTTCTCGATGCTGGGCGACAGCTTCCAGCTCCTTTCTCTCAAGCCCAGTGGAAGCAGCCTCCTTGATCTACAACTCTTATCATGAGTTGAAACGTAATTTTTATGTTTAACCTAGTCACAACATGAGGTAAATGTGTTGTAAGGTTAAAAAAAAACGCGTAAAATCCCCGTCAATTCTCGGTAAACAACACCAATTCTCTCGACGTTTATCGGTGCCATGTGCTTACCAGCGAAAGGCGCTACTCGAATGACAACGTTCGTATTTAAACTGTATACATACATTGTACTGACTGTCCTTGTTACTGTCCTTGAAGAAGCAAAAGAATTAAAGAAGGTAAGGTTTGAGCATAGTGGCATATAGAATTCTACAGGCCTACATCCTTTACTACATGTTTTAGCTTCCAATGAAAAAGAGGGGGGTTATTAGTTGAGCCCTAAGCCTGTTTGTGTGTATATGTGTTTGTGTTTTTGTGTGTCTATCTGCGGCATTATAATTTCCATACGGATGGACCAATTTCAAAGCAATAATTGAACTACAGTAGTTCTTAGGATATGTATAGTATATGTTAGACATTGCAAAATTACAAACAATTTGTATGTGTTTGTTGTAAAACATGTTATGTAACAATATTTTATAGCATGTTTTGTTACATAGTCTGTTCGAGTCGTTTAAAACTTTTTAGCTCAAAACAGCTAAGGTCAGTCGCTACAGGCTGTAAGAATCGACCAGAAGTGATATCGTTTTCATATTTTCCCAATCAGTTCCATTAAACTAGAAGTTAAGAAATTTATCATAGTAGGAGCCCGCATCACAAATAACATTACCCTGACTATGTGTGAACACAAATGGGCAATAAGGGTTAATATCGCCGAGCTCAATGACATAAGTATACTCACTTTAGTGGGTAAACTTTCCTATACTTAATCATGTGCATGACATCAACCAAAAGCAGTTACCATAAAGTTGAACGACTGAAAGCAACCTAGCTAGCTGTTGACCTTTTCAGTTATGAGAGATATTCTGTTACAACATATGATTTTAAATTTTCGCGTTGCATTTTAACACTAATTTCTGATTATCAGGTCTAAACGCAATATATTTTAATGATTATTAGGACCTCACTGCTCGACGTTTGTTCGTCGCGGTGACTGTACTCGTACTAACATTTTTAATAATGAAAAAGTGAGGGTGGATCTGGAAACTGCGGCCGTCGCGAGCAAACGACGCCGCGCGCCACCAGTCAGCTCGTGACCATGGCTGTGTGCAATCCAGCCGAAACGTCGAGCAGTGAGTACTTATTACTCATTAAAATATATCGCGTTTAGACCCGATAAACAGTAATTTCTGTTACAAAAGCCTATCGACTTTGTGTGCAATACGTCCGAGGTGTTAGAAACACGTGTTTTTTTTTAATTTGTTAGGAAAATCAAAATTAGGGCGATTTCACATATAACGTCAGTTTTTACAAGAACCTTTTTAACGGATCCGTCGTTACTGGACATAGTATTCCAAATAACTTATAGGATCCTTTTTAAGGGATCGTTGCTATTGGAGATAGTATTCACACAGCACATCAGATAAAGTTCTAATTAAAGAGTAGTTCTTAGATTTGGTAGGTGGCGACCACAATACGACAATTGAATTTCTGTCTGTCTTTCTACGCTCTAACGCCTTAACTACTGAACAGATTGGGATGAAATTTAATACACATATACAATATTTACGACTTTGTATGTGTACCAAATTTCATTCAAATCTGTTCAGTATATAAGACGTGAAATCGTAACATACAGAAATTCCGTTGTCGTATTGTGGTCACCCTGTATAAATGGGGACCCATCATATGTGATCATCTCTGATCCCAAAGTAGGTACTTTAAGCACTTGTGTTAATCAAGATTATTCAAAACTCTTTCAAGGAATTGGATGACTTTACTACTATTCGATTTTTTAAAATCATCGCAACTTGTTTACAATCTACTTATATTATTTAATCTCGATTTCTGATTGATAAGTGATGTAGTTCACCCTAGAAACACATATCTCTGATAGTTAAAAATACCAATAGAGATCAGATTTATCTACACTAATATTATAAAGCGGAAGAGTTTGTTTGTTTGTTTGTTTGTTTGTTTGTTTGTTTGAACGCGCTAATCTCAGGAACTGCTGGTTCGAATCGAAAAATTCTTTTTGTGTTGAATAGACCATTTATCGAGGAAGGCTATAGGCTATATAACATCACGCTGCAACTATTAGGAGCGAAGAAATCATGGAAAATGTGGAAAAAACGGGAAAAATTATTCATCCTTGAGGGCTTCCGTTGCGAACGCTGCGAAAACGGTTCAAGATACCAAAAATGTTTGTATGAAAGAATTATTCCTCTTAAAATGATCTAAAAAAATGTCTGCGACAGTATCTGTCTATCTTTTAAGATCAAGTCACTAGAACCGTTTTTGTGGTAATCAAATTTGGCCAAAATTATAATATTATAAAGATTAATATTATTACGTTGTATCAACGTAATAATATTAATCTTTATCCAAATAAATGTGTTGTTGATTAAGAGTATTTAACTGTGAACAAAATTGTCCTTGACATCACTTAATTTCAATGAATATCTTAGAAGATATTACAATTTTAAAATAACACCAATATAAAATTCACCCGCGCCGCGTACACGATATTGAAGTACCTACATTTGCCTACTTGAGAAAAGAGTAAATACGTTTTAAAGACAGTGTTCATTCTCAGCCACAAAGTCACTTAATACCATGAGGTGAGCTCAATGTCCCAGACATTTGGTCACAATCTAGCAGCAAATAAAAAAAACACATCAATTTATATGTGATAATAGTCCTCCTGGCCGATTTCGACCATGGCGGCATCAACAGAGATTAGCCAAGTGCGCAAGAGATATTATAGTGCACAAGTGTGAGCGCAGTACACAGGTGCACTCACTGTACCATCACCAACCATCACTCTTAAAGTTCGGCGAGATGGCAATCTGTCATGACTGGAGAGAGAACAGGCGCAGGACCAACGGCTTAGCGTGCTTTCCGAGGCATGGGGGTGTAACATCGCCAACTTCCCGACTCCGAGCTGTATTTGAGAAATTTATGACAGAAAATCTCAGAAACAATTTTGGCTCGACCTTGGATTCGAACCCAAGACCTCTCGGATGTAAGACAGAAACTTTGCCACTACACCAACGTCGCAGTGAACAAGGGTGGTGTGGCGTACTGTCGTCGACTCCCTATCAGTCAATTAAACCGCCGCCATTGGTTGACATGCTGTTATGGCGCGTTCACACATTGACGTCCGTTATACAGGATCAGTTTTACCGGATCCGTCGCCACTGGAGATAGTATTCACACATCACAACAAAATACTGATTCGATCCAGTATACTGGATCCAATGTACTGGAAGGTATGTGTGAACTCACTCATACAACTACAAGCCCTAATAACGCACACGTTTTAACGGACGTTATACATATTATACTATCTTTTACCCTGGACTTCGTCCGCGTAGGTAGGTAGATAGTTTTTTCGGAATGCGTTGTTTTCCCGTAACACCTCTCTCATCAGCCTATATACGTCCCACTGCTGGGCACAGGCCTCACCTCGAAAATGAGGTGGTCCGAGCCATGACACCAATTTTATGCAAATATAATTCAAATATTTGGTAATTTAGGAGTGAAAGCGATCAGATTCCTCGGAAAGTATTTTTTTCCATGGGAATGCATTGGTATCCCGTGGGTCGCAAACTATCCCCTTATCAAATTTCATTTAAATCTTTCAGTAGTTAAGGCGTAAAAGCGATCGGCGCACCTGAATTTTCCCATGGGATTGCGTCATTGTCCCGCGGTAAAAAGTAGCCTATGTCCTTTCTCGGGTAACAAAATATCACCATAATAAAGTTTATCCAAATTGGTTCAGTTAGTTTAGGCTTGATTGAGTAACAGACAGACAGACAAAGTTACTTTCGCATTTATAATATTAGTATGGATGTAAACGCGTCCTTACTCGTGAGCGGCGGTCACAAAAAGTTGTAAAAGCACATAAGATGAAAAATGTGATACCAGCTATTAATCTAACTAAATCCTTTGATCATACTTAAACTAATAAATACCCACAATTCGAAGCTAACTTTAAAACACTGCACAATACTGTAGTTTTTTAAATATCATTTTATTAATTTACAAAAATGAAAATAGTATTTTTTTAAAACTACAGTAGGTATAACTCGACACAATATGGTTGATGGTAGATGAAGGCAACAAAAAAATATTGAATTTAATATGATATATAAAAATATTAAGTTACGCCTAATAGTTACGAATAGCAAAGCAGCATTTTTCAAATAGAATAAAATATATAAGGCGCTCTATTACTTATTTTCTGAGTACAAAGAATTTATATTACAAGTAGAGTAAAAAGCGTGGGTGCACTTACGTCATTGTCATACTTCTCTTTTTATAGTTGCTAATAATAGAATGATTTTAATATATATATGTTACGGGTAAGTTTGGAAGTTGGAATAAACTTAAGTTTACCCGGGTTTACTTAGTATTACCCAAGATATTTGGGTAATGTCCAAATAAGAATGAAAATAAGTTACATAAGAACAGAACATAATTTATAGCTCTAAGAGCATAACATAACAGCTTCAATAGCGCAATAAAATAAATTTGGTATTGTCAATTTGCTTACTTTGAATACTAATAATTTTAACAAAACAGATATTATTTATTTGCTTAATACAAACTGCTGTAAGATTTTGAATTGCAAAATTTGCCAGCTTTTCCAGTTTGTGGCGCATTTAGTTTTACAATTACACCTTTTATAGCCCTGATCTCCTGAAAGTGACTGTTCATTTGCAAATTCTCGTAAGCTTTTTTTTTCGAGTAATATATTTTCAATATCAATCAGTTTATTTTGACACACATAAAACTGATTCCTTGAGAACATTTTATCTATAGTTCCACATTCGTTTTCTAGCCTTAAAGATCATCTATGCGTCTAAGGGTGCGGGTGTGGGGGACGGTTTTGGCTGTCCCTCGCAGTCGGGTGCGGTCGCGGGAGGAGAGACGTCTCGGTGTGTCGTTGCCGTGCGGCCTATCTCCCGCGACCAAACGGGGGCGCACCGTTTGATGGCGCTGCGGTGGGGCCGCAGAGGAAGAGGAGATGCGGTGTGTCGTTGCCGTCCTCCCTATCCTCTGCGGCCGTGTGGGAGTTAGTTTTGGTGGCGGAGCCCAACACCTTGCTCCGCCGCCAAGGAGTTTGTGGCCCTCGGGCTATCCGCCGGGGTGCCGTGGTGAATGCTCACGCGACCCCATGGCGCCCCACAATGGCGGAGTGGCGGAATGCGCTGTGGTTTTAGTGGGTATTACGGCCTTGCACACCAGCCGTTGAGTCCCACATACCCCCCTGCAATGTGTGGGGGGCATGCGTAAAAGCATTTCCACAGCGAAAAAAAAAAAAAAACTAACACGGGTTGCACTCCGGGAGTGCCGGCAGAAGTGAAAACTTAACAACCGTCTTACGGTTTTTCGATCAGCATCACGTGACCTGACGCGAGTTTCACAGTTTCTACCCATGCCACAAAAGTGCTCAACGCCGCTAAAGAAGTTTTCACTTCAAAAAAAAAAAAAAGGTGTATACGGGTAAATTTTGAATTAAAATTTATTTTACTCTTTGAATTTTGCCAAAAACGTTATGGTAATACTAAGTTATCTCGGGTAAACCTAGGTTTACTACATCTTCTAGCATTACCCGTAACATACAATAGATATACAATACACAAGCACCCCACGCTCTTTACTCGACTGTAATATAAATTCTTTGTACCTACTCAGAAAGTTAGTGATTGTGTTTTTTAAAAGTTTTTAACTATTTTAATTTTTTTAAGGTTAATAAGGATAATGGAAAACTCTTATCAACTTATTGTATTGTCATCGGTACTTGATACGTGTGCAAAGTTTCAAATTAATCAGATTTCTCGAAGTTGGTGAAAATTGAGCTCTAAAATTCCGTTACAGCCTGAGCTGATTAAAGCGTGTTAAATACAGTAACCTAATTACTGAAATACAAGAACTCAGCTGTGTTGATGTTTGTTTAAATAGAAGATGGCCAATTCAAAGTGAATGAAAGTGCAAAGTGAAAGAAAGCAGAAATGACAATCTTAAGAAGACATACGAGTATGTACGTTTCTAGTTAGTTGGATATTAGGGCTGATAAATGGCTGAATTTGGTGTAATGACGACCACTTTGGTGTAATGGTCAAGAAGTTGACTAGTAACCAAGAGGTCGCAGGTTCGATCCCCGCACTGAACAAACATTTGTGTGCATGAACGTGTCTGTTGGTACTGGTCTGGGTGTTTATATGTATTTATTTAAGTTTATTTGTAATACAACTGTTTATTCTCATATCTGTAACACCAGTGCTTAAGCTACTTACCACGGAGTCAGATCGATGTATGTTTTTATTTATTTATTTAAATGATTTGTATAACAGTAGTTTGGATGACTTTGAGTGCTCAAGTGGGGAAGCTGAATTCTCTCAATGTGGTGATGAAGATGACGAGGACTATGAAGAGGAGGTTAGCGACGATAGTTGCGAGAGTATTTTTGATTCTAGGCGTCTTACATACATCACATACTGTAACAAAAATCAAATACACGGCGCCGTGTGTTTGGCCACTCATAGCTCCGTAGGCCAAACACACAGCGCCGTGTAAATGCATTTTTTTATCAATAAATAAAGTTTTATTAAAAATATTATCAAAACTCACATATAATACTTAATTATAAATAATTAAAACACTTTAAACTTATGGCCACAGTAGTACATTCATTACCAAAAACTGCATACAGAGATGCATTTTACAATTCATTTGGTATTGAATGTGTTAAAAGTGATACAGTTCTTCTCTTGTACTAGCAAACACATAATTAAAATGTCTAACTTGATGATTCAGAGGGTTACACCGAATGTCATTTTCAATTCGGTCACCTTACATATTCGATAGCTATTTATCTGACTATTGAAAAAATTGCCCTAAATCAAGCGTTCAACACTGCCGAGTTTTTTTGTAGTAAGCCTATTAATTACATTTTATATATTGATTTGGATCCCTTATTACTTATACCAAGCAAACCTGTTACAGGGGCGTATATCTTATAATAAACAAAAGTTAACTGAAACCGTCTGTTTCTTTAAGTTACTTTATAAATACACCTGTTTGCAAATATGAATAAATGAATGAATGATTTCTTTTAGTACTACTTGCGATTGCTCTCCCAATAGAAATTGAAACATCTCAAAAGGTGTTTCATTCGAATGTTGAAGGTTTCTTACCACAAGAGTGATGAATCATGGCTGGCTGAAGCCTAAAGAGCACTTTAAGAAATTCGGACCGATGAGTGTCACGGTAGCTCAATTGGGAGAGCAATCGCCCGGCTTGCTAGAGGTGCGGGTTCGTGTCCCGCCTGTGGCAGTCCATTTTTATTTGAGTGTGTTTAAATTTCACGTCTGTTTCGTACTCAGTACACTTCAGAAGATTTCTAGAATTTGTACCCAAGACTATCAGATTGTAAACTGAAGTTTCAGTTGATTTCAATGGGTATCCTACCCATTATGAAACTGAAACTTCAGTTTAAATTTATGATATCACTGCTTTGTTATTTAACCAAAGATAACAGTCTCACAGATGATTGCATTGTTACTATGAATAAACTTCATAGTATGGATCCTGTAATATTAAGAAATCCTGTTAAGATTTTAACATAACTTTCCTTCATTACTTAGGTAGCTGTTACGAGGATTTTCAGATAATATGCGACCTTCAGGATATGGCACACCATACAAAGACAAAGGTAAGATAACGTTAGAAAGAACATTATTGTGTGTCTGGGTGCGACGTCCCCTACTCCAAAACTATAAGTCAACTACTCTATGCAATCTTGTCTTAATATTTAAATGAATTACAATTTATTTTCACATGAAATCAAGACTTGATCAAGCAAACAATGGCATACCAACAATTTAATCTATAATCTATCCATCCATGACAAATTTCAATACTCAAGTTGAAAACAATTATAATTATTTTTGCTTCCGCAGTAATAATCAGGTACACAGCGGTAATCATATAAGTGTCTTGATCCAAAAACGTAAGGCCAACGTAAGAATTTCTAAGTGAAGCAAACACGTTGCCAAAAATGTGCTTCACAGCCAACCGCTGAGATGAAATTGGTCTTTGAGATGACAGGCATAAAGACCAAATGATATAAAGGTTGTGGTCAGCGGTAACAAAAGTGAGTGAAAGGCGGAATGCGACTTGCTTTCGACTGGCGATTGCAACATCACAACCGGTATTTAGCGAGACATAACGTAGGTGCAGCTCATCAAAATATTCGGATGAGCCTACTAGTTTTAGTGGTGCCTACGTGACGGGGGCCCCATTGACCATCTTAGTCTATCAAAAATCCCTTCGCTTGAGTGTTAAAACATGCCTTTCAGAACACTGTCTACACGAGAGACTAAAATCAACTGTATTATTTATTTCTTCAAATCACTCAAAAATATTAACGTAAATAGGAACGTAACTTAATATTTTTGAGTGATGGTAGTTTTCATTTTTTTTCAAAACTATATAATGACAACTAACACCTTAGTCTACCTGTGACCACGAAAGCTGAAAAGGGTCCGAAAAGTCAGGTTAAAATAAAATGTAAATAAATCACAAAATGATCCGTAAAAAGTGAGGCTAGTTGAATCAATTCATGTTCGGATCACTTATCGCTAATGAAGCGGTATATTTTTTTTCATTTTTTGTTATATTTATTTATACATTAGTGAGTAACATTATTTTACTTAATGCTAACTGCCAAACTGCTGAGCAGTTTCAAGGCAAACGTTCTCGTGCTCATCTATTAATTTAAATGTAACATTATTATACTTATCTAATCTAATCCACGGATATTATAAATGTAACGACATAGAAGATGGATACTGGCCCTCAGTAACCACTCTACATAGAGCACGCTAATTAGTCGTAATAAAATCGGAATTAAATCGTCTGTTTTGGACACTCTAGTATGGACGAAATGTCTAAGATGGGCAATTCAATTACCTGCGATTATAAGTTATAATATTTTGCCTTACTTCCTGTCTTCTTTTGGTGGTAAAGCTAGCAAAATGACTTGAAGACATGAACGCGCGCTATTTAATACATAGGGCCTAATTACGCGTATAAGTCAATCAGTCGTAATAAAATCGTTAGTGAATCGTATGTTTTGGACAGTTCTAGTATGCACGAAATGTCAAAACCGGACAATCCAATTACCTAAGATTTGATACGATTGATAAGCTGAAATAGACTCCTGGATAGAAGTTACGGAACTTTCGGAGGTGGGGTCGTGGCTGACACTTCATATTTATAAATCTACATTATCACCGTCGGATACAAAGCTATCCAACAACTTGGTCGACTAATTTTAAGAAGACTTGTCAAATCTATGAATTTCATGAAATATTCGTAATTAGGTTTAGTTAATAAAAGTAGGTAATTCTGAGGCTTTTACTTATATTTTAGCATAAAACCGAATTAGTCTTTTATCAAGAGTAAATTCAACGTTATACTTTGTTGCAGAAATCTTATATGATGTCAATCATTTTCTGTATTTATTTAAGCTTTATTGCCTAGCAAAACTATGTAAAAGGTGGACTTAACGCCGCAGAGCATTCTCTAGCAGTCATACATTTGGGCATCTGTCTAATTTAAGATTATTATTTGTTATAAGTGTAATTGTCTAGCATAAGACCTGCTATAATTTGATATGGCAAAAGCTTTGTCACGAATGCCTTACACACGACAAATTATGTTTCAATGCTACTCTATTACGTTTATCGTAATCTCACGGTGTGAAAATAAATTGAGTTATAAAAACTAATAATAGTTTAATTGTTAGATTTCTTCACGTATAGTCCGCTGTCTTAAGAGACGTAGACAATCGATGGAAAGATTATTAAATCTTTTGTTATACGATCTTTACTTTCACAAATGTTTAACTGTTTATTTTATGAGTTTTACGATATGTTGTCTATTGATTCATGGATCGATCATATGAATTCATTAGTGTTGAAAAAACTTTCTTTTGAGCTTTGAGATACTTAATTTATAATGATATTTTTTTGTCAAAATATTGGTTTTAGCTGTACTCAGATTAAAGCGATCCATTCAATCATTTTTGATTCCTGATAATTGTATGCTAAAATAAAATTATAATCGTAAAATGCGTAACTTAACCTAAACTTGTGTGATTAACGACTAAGGCATAGTGGAACTGCTTAAAGTCTAGTAGCGAAAATCAATAGTTAATATTACAGTTATATGTAACGTATGCACGATGTTTAAACCTAATTAAACCATTCAATACTACTAGAGTTAGAACCCATGCTTTACTTTGAAACTAACACTTAACATTTTTAAATCCCCTAACATGAGCCAGGACAACAGCTGGTATACTTTAACAGCTGGCTTGTGGTCAGCCATAGCTAAAAACCGCTGTGATAAAATAATCATTCAAATAAATAAAAAAACTCACTGAATTCGGTCCATCCGTTCGGGAGCTTCGATCACACAGACAGACACACACATACACGTAAACAGGAATGAGGTCAAACTCATGTCACCCCTCTTTTTCGTCGGGAGTGAAAATGGTCGCAAGATCAAAATGAATACGGGCAATCTCAAAAGCAAGTGGTTATTTTCAGCAGTGTCTTGAACTATTCCTAATCAGGCGATTATAATTTATTAACATAGGAAACAGTAAATAAACATTGGCATAACAATGACACAACTTAGGCAAGTACCTAAATTATTTTGTGGTTTTGATACACTTTAAAAGTAGCAAATTGAACGGTCAGTGCGCACTTAATGTAATGTGTTACAAAACAACCTACAATGTTTTCTGAAATTTTACTCACATTAAAAACGGGAGCACAAATTTAATATACCTATATATATATATATATATATTACATATATTATATGTTATATTATATATATATATATATATATATATATATATATATATATATACATAGTTCGTAAATGTTACCTTGAAAACTCGTGTCAGTAATAATAGTCCTCCTGGCCGATTCTGACCACGGCGGCCAATCTACAGAGAAACAGAGATCAGACAACTACGCAGGAGATATTATAGTGCACAAGTCTGAGCGCAATACACAGGTGCATTCACTGTTCCATCACTCTCAAAATTCGGTGAGACGCATCCGACATGACCGGAGAGAGATCAGGCGCAGGGCCAACGGCTTAACGTGTTTTCCGAGGCACGGGGGTGTAACACCGCCATCTTCCCGACTCCGAGCTGTTTTTTGAGAAATTCATGACAGAAAATCCCATAGACAATTTTGGTTCGACCTGGGAACCTGCGAACCCAGGACCTCTCGGATGTAAGGCAGAAACTTTGCCACTACACCAACGAGGCAGTTAAAGTGTTAGTAACAAAAAGAGAAAAATAAAAAGACAAAACCTCGGGAATAATTAACTGCATGCAGTGTCATCCAGCGTGCCAGCACAGGGGGTTCCTGCGGTCCATCAACGCGCTCAGGATCATGTTGGGGCTGTCGCGTGCGCGGTGTAACATGGAAGCGCAGCGCTTGCGCATCATAGTTGCAAAGCAGCCCGTGCGCCTCTGCGAACATAGCAGCAACCTCTAGCTGCAGAAACGTTGCAGCCCCATCAAAACCCGGAACGCGTTGTTGTATTGTCTTCTATGGTTGCTGTAGGCTCTTTGCTTAATAGTTCAGCCACAGACTGCACGTATATAAATTATGCTTATTCAGATACATTCATTCATACATGTTCGGTAATATCGTAAGGAAGCTAAAAATAACTTAAGAGACACAGATACGTAAGTCAGTGTTAACGTAATGTGTTGTTGAATAATTTATGTTTTTTAAACTGCAATTAATGTAACTTTAGTGATACAGCAGGATATCCGAGTCTGTGAAATGCGTTACGATTAATAATAATTAAAACCGTAACTTTTTGGGTAACTAACGAGAGATTTTTTTAAAAAGCTTTTATAATCTTACTTAAAAATGTCATCCAAATTGGGATGATGACACCTATCTTAAATATTGTCAAGAACATGGTGTTTAAAAAACATAGCCTCCATGAAGTTAATACAACCGATATATTTCAAAAAAGCTGTAGAAACCAATTTTTAGACACACAAAACGCAATAAATATTCGGTCAATTGACTCCGATTTCTGACACATGACCGTGACGTCACAATCATTTATTACCATACGAAATCTATGAAGGCAGACCGTTTTGACAGATAATAAAAAGTATGTCAACGATTGGTGGTGTCGTCTAGCCAATTAAACGTTAAATGTTACTCTAAAATCCTATTTATTAGTCAATCTTAGGTTTTACCAGTAAATCTTAGGAGTTACCTCCTGTAATGCTAAATGTACAGATTTATAAAACATTACAATTTAGTACCTACATGATAGATTCTACCAGTGATGGTCGGTAAATGTGGGTTATGAAATCGAAGTATGTAAATAAAAATCGCAGTAAAGATTCTTAGACTGGCTAGATTTGATAACTATTAGTCGATAAACAAGCAGATCCAAAATTTGAACTTAATATGACACTACAAAGTGGGTAAATTTTATCTTGCAAAATTTAATTACAAATATATAAATAGGGACAGGAGAAACTAGAAAATAACTTGTATCACCACAAATATCCGCAAGACGTCCACGTTCGGCTCAAGCATACATAAGTCTCTTAAATTTTCATGTCTAGCGATAACTAGCAGCCTGCATCCAGTTTACCCGAAATCTTAACAAGATCGTCTGTTTTTTTTTAAAATTTGTCTTAATTTAGTTACAACACAACAGTGTCTGTTGGGTCCACTAGCACATAAGACATCGCGCGGCAAACTGCATATTATGCCCTTCCAATAAGAGCGATTCTGCAACCAAAAATGTGTAGCCTCGTGTGCTCCCGTCTGTACACCATGATAAGCATAATATTTATCCGGAAAGTACACTCACGTACAATATCCACAAGATTGTGTACTTTACGAGTTTCAGTTTTGCTCGACTTGCGACAATTTCCTACCACTCTGGGAGGCAAACCGAAGACCAATCACAGAGGATGTCAATATTGTTTTTGACTAAGTGCCGTTGAGGCCGTATTTAGTACATGGTACACGGAAAGCATAGATCCTGATATAAAATAAAACACCGGCCAATTGCGTGTCGGACCACGCATAAAGTAGGGTTCCGTAGTCAATTTTGGCACCGCGCTGTTTTGCATTTCTTGCATCATCCATCATCATCTCCCTAGCTTTTTCCCGTATCACACGGGGTCGGCTACCTAATCTAGGGGATTTGACGAAGACAATTCGTGTAAAATATCCTCGAACCAAGTTATATGCAAATCTGTCCATAAACGTAGGACGGACTGAACGATCTTATAAGGGTTCCTTGTCGGACTACGGAACCCTAAAAAGCAGGCGTACCAATACACAAAACGATTGCAATCTAGAAATGGGATGACATTCAAATGAGTAAAAAAGTGACTATTGTCATTTAATTTAGAAAAATAGTAACAAGATTGTGACTTCTAGAAAATATTGGCCACATCGTCACGTGATCCGAAATAACGGCTATTTAAATATACAGAGTGTAAAAAACTTTAATAAGATATCTTGTATTCTACTTTCGATATTGGACGATTTTCTTAAATTTGCCTCGTATTTTTTAGACCATGTACGAGTGCAATGTAGTAAAAAAACTTCTTTTATTTTATTTAAAAGAGCTAAAGAGTTATCGTCTACGACGCTCAAATTCAAAAGTTAAAAGCCACTAGAGTCACATGCGGCTAATATCGCCTAAAATTATTTCATAGTTTGTAAAAAAACTGTTTTTGAGTCGTTTCGTAAAAAAATTAAAAGCAACTTATGACTGTGACTGATTTGATCATTATCTGTTCTAAATTATTATTAACATGACCAACAATAAAAAAAAAACTGTTTCATTGAATTATGTTTTTTTTTCAAGAAAGCTTTGTGGGATGTTGATATGCAAAAATGTATTATGTTATTGTCATCTATGCTTCAACCATCCACAAGACATCGTGTCAGAAAAACGAAAGGTGTTACGCGTCTATTTGGCTGACCCGACGGATGTGTCGGATGAGACGCGGTTTACTGACTCGAGAAAGCTACGTAATTCCCGAAGGTCGTGATGCAAATAGTCGTTTAAACTTTTGTTTGTATTCCGCGATCGTTGTTTAAACTTTTGATTGTATTCCGCGATCGTAAAAAAGTTTGAAAAGAATGTGTTTTTGACCTATATTTTAATATAATAATATAATATACAACAACATCACTTACATTTATCTGACTCTGTGGTAAGTAGCTAAAGCACTTGTGTTACATAAATTAGAATCAGTGGTACTACAAATAAACTTAAATAAATACATATAGCACCTAAACCAGTACAAACAGACATGTTCATGCACACAAATGTTTGTACAGTGCGGGGATCGAATCCGCGACCTTTTGCTTAATAGTCAACTTCTTAACCATTACACCAAAGTGGTCGTCGCAATATTTATCGGCGTCGACTAGGGCTTTTTGTTAGGTAAAGTTTATTTGTTAGATGTATATAAATTAAATTCGCCGTCGCCATATCATCACTTTCGGCTAATATAAAACACATTTCCATACATTTTGCAAGCAATTTTGGTAGCGGATTATGTCCATCACCTTGTTCAGGGTCCCAAGGATCAGGACAAGGCTCGTTTTACCACTGAAAACCCTGACAATCCCGTCTTAGGTTCCTCGTACCAATAATTGTTTGACTCTATAAGTTACAATTCATGTAAACTTTTGTTAAAAAAAAAAGTTTTTGGTAAAACTTTCACTGTTAAAAACAGAATATGATCTAACTTCAAACTCAGATACGTGATTTATCATATTTAATAACCTAACCTGATTATAACCTGTTTTGTGTCTTTATAATAAATAAGTTAAAAACAATCTTTGTCAAAATTATAGTCATCAATATTCTCTTTCTGGCATTTCTTATAAATTTAAAATTAAAATATTATTAATGCACTGAAAATTTTCAGGGTATATTTTAGTTGGATATAATATACATTTGAAAATTGAAGGTACGAAGCAGATGAAATGGAAACCATTATCCCTCAAAATAGACATCAATTTAATCCCCTCCCAGACTGAAAGAGGCTGAAATCCCTCAAAATGTATATTTTATTCATACTTTTAATCTACTATTACGCAATCCGATTTAAACCTAGAGTTCTTATTTTCGCGTTAGGACACATGCGACTTTCTGTCGCGTTAGGACACATGCGACTTTCTGTCGCAGGGATTCGCTAATTACCAGTGATCGGAGTAGGTAGATTGAATTGGGGTTATTGATTGGAAACGTTTATAATAATATGGATATTCCTCCGGAATTCTGAAATCGGATGGTTTTTTTTAAGTTTTTTTTTTTTTAATTTAGTTAGAAAAGGTATGAAAATGAGCAATATTATATTTCTAATCCGATAGCAATAACTTAATAGGTGTGCCTATCCATACAAGTATACCGTAATTATGACAATAACAACCCAAATTCAGTAAAGACTACAATAATGGAAACATAGGTAACAATCGCAAGCGATGCAGTTTATCTATTTTGTTCTATGCAGTAAATACTACGACCAATCAAAACAAAGGATGAGTAGTAAGTGCAAAAACCGGTTATCAAAACAATGCGTACGCGCACCGATGACATGTGAGGTAGATCACTCGTTTACTCACTCGGTACTTCGGTTCGCAAAGTGCGCTTCCTTGTTTATTATTTGTTGAGAAATCGTTATTTGACCCCGGCTTGTGTACATATGGACTGTCTGTCAAACTTTTTTTCCTCAGGAACGCCCACGCGTTTTTAATTTTAACTTGATAGCTCCACAGCTATCAAGTTGAAATTAATATCAAATATGTATGTCTGCAGACCCTTGATGCAAAAAATTAACTAAAGTTTCTTAGTTAACGCTATCAAAAGATATGGCTACTTTCAAAGCCTTCCTTTCAATTCAAAATTAGGTAATACCTAACCAATATTAACAATATTTAATTGCATCCGGAAACACCGGTAATACTTTCCGGAAAAAAGTCTTATCCATGTTACTTTTTCTATGAACTTTTACGATACAAGTACCAAAAATAAATCTGCCTACTCCGATCACTGCTAATTACAGATCGTTAAGAGCAAATCCGTTATGGAAACAACCAAGACTATTTCAGATCTAGCCCGACAAATTGTGCGATACTTTTTCAACTTAGTCTGTTCATAGCCTTTATAAATGACTTTGTTGCGCAATTGAAATGTCCCAGCCTACTATATGAGGACGATTTAAAAATTTTCTCCGAAGTAGCTACCCTTGAAGACGCTGAAGCATTGCAAGCGCATATCGAAACCGTGGCCAGGTGGTGTGATGATAATCATATGTATCTAAATATTAATAAATGTTTTGTTATGTCCTTTACAAGGAAAACAAATAAAATTAATTTTATATATACCCTCAATGGCCAAAAACTTAACAGGCAGAATCAGGTTAAGGATCTAGGTATAATTTTTGATGAAAAATTGAGTTTTCGCGAGCATTTCGATTATATTATTATGAGGGTTGGTAAAATGCTGGGGTTTGTCCTGCGCAACACCAAGCAACTTAAAAAGCCAAACAGTATTGTATATTTATATAATTCACTTGTCCGGAGTGTTCTGGAATATGGTGCGGTTATCTGGTCTCCGTTTTATGCCGTACATATTGACCGCGTCGAATGTATTCAAAAAAGATTTTTGAGATATCTCTCTTTTCGTCATGGTTACCATCGCAAGTTAACCTCCTACACGGATGGGCTGTAGAAATTTAACATGGTTACCCTGGAAGCGAGACGTAAAAGGTTTGATCTTATATATCTTTACAAAATACTACACTTTGCGATCGATTCTCCTGCATTGCTTTCATCGATTAGCCTAAACACTCACTATAGGGCCCGTGACCGCAAGCCTAAACTGTTCTTACTTCAGGTTTACCGTAACAACACTTAATATTACAACCCAGTAGTTAGGATGTGTCGCCTCTACAATGATATATCCCAGGAATATCCAGAAGGTGATATTCTAGGTTCTGATCCAAATGACTTCTACAAATTTATTCGTGAAATTCTGAAGTGATTGGTTTTATGCGTTGTACGTAGGAGACCAATTACTTTAGAAGTCCCTACTTGCTTTTTGTTCTTATTTAAGGTGCAAAATTTGTAATTTTTAATTAATTTTCAAGAAACTTTTATCTCCACAACTGTAAACTGTTTTGTGTTAATAAATAAAATACTTTGACGTTCCAATCCATGGAATAGGTTAGATGAGACCACCAATCGTTGACATACTCTTTATTATCTGTCAAAACGGTCTGCCTCCATAAATTTAGTATGGGAATACAAAAACTTGACGTCACGGTAGTGTATGAGAAATCGGAGTCAATTGAGCGAATATTTATTGAATTTCGTGTGTTTGAAAATTGTTTTCTACAGCTTTTTGGAAATATACTGGTTGTATTAACTTCATAGGGGCCATTTTTTTAAACGCCATGGTTTTGAAAATATTTAAGATGTCATCATGCCTATTATGGTTTGGCAAAAGTTCGATTCTCCCTCGTTGGAACTGCTAATCATTGCCTTCGTCTGCCAAAAAGTTTTTTGACGTGACAACGTCTTAAAGTAGGTTGTGGCTCGGAGTCACTCATGAAAATGTGTAACGCCCGCTCACGTCTGTTACGATGAGTCACCGAACGAGAGAGAGGCCCGCCGGACCGGCGAATGCCTTGCGTCTCTCTCCCACTCAAACATGATCGGTCCGCCGCGCGTTAGAATTCGTTCCTAAAGACGTTGTCACGTAAAATCTTCGCCCGTAAAACCGACTTTACAGGCAACCATTTTGTATTTTTTTTATATTACCCATTTCATCACTCCATGTTTGTATTGTGTATGACATCACAATTAATTGTCATCATGTCAATTTCTTGATAAGATTGAGATAAAATAACGAGAGAATAAGTTTGCAGATGCTTGGATTTTTTTTGTATAGCATAACACACTGTATGTCGCCGCGAATGTCGACCGGCAGTGTGTCTATCAATCACCGCAGTCAAATAGCTAACAGGCGCGAGTTGCAGCGACAGAATGCTGCAGTCGTACCTGGGCTTTAACCAGAGCTCACATATTTGTTTCTTCGGTTTACGCGATCTACTGTTCGCATTGAAATGAGACAAGTTTTCTTTGACTTACTATTTGTATCAAATCGCGAAATAATCCGTAAAAAGTGTCTCATTTTAGAGCTCACAGTTCGTTCCAGTTTTGTGTAGACATATTTTGAGATCTTTCGGTTTATTGCTTATCTTGTCGATGAAAGAATGCCTTAAAGGACTCAATAAATATGTATTCTAGTTTCTACAACTTTACAAGCTTGCATAAATTTCTAATCAGTTCAGTTTTGTATGAAAAATTGCAGGTCTGACATTTCGATTACCGAATTTTAACACGGGGAAGAATACCTGGTAATGATTGTGTTAATAACTAGACATGGCCTTTTCATAAAATCGATATTGATTTCAACGTTCATTATTTGATGAAATCGATTTTGCAGATTTGTTTGATTCATTTCAAATCCCTTTTTTTTAAGAACTTAAAACAGTAAAGAGTTGATGGCGACCAAGTTAATTATTCTATTTATCTATTACACAAAAATGCTTTAGAGCAGGTTCAGGGTTTATGAAAAGTATCTAATCGGTGCTTGTGGCGCAGTGGTGGCAACGCTTTGGTAGTTGTTCATGTTTGGGATGGGTGACCATTCTGACCACATAAGTGAAGTCTATTTACAAGCATCTCCGTGCTTTGGAAGGCACGTTAAGCTGTTGGTCCTGGTTAATATCGATAGATATTAGTCGTTAAGACTGGTCAGAGGCCCTAGGGTGGCTTAATAACATCTGACAGTAAGGTTGGTCACTTACTGTCAGATGCACTGAGCCCGCGTGGCGGAGTATGCATACAGCCCATGGGCTGTATGGGTCGTACCACCTAATAGGGGTAAGGCACAGGCCTTAGTTACGTTAAAAAATACGTTCCACTAGCACAGGCTAGTGGAACGTATTTTTTATAGAATTTCTATTTGTCTTCGTTACTTGAAAAGCTTTTATTAGTTAAATGTTGGTGTATTGAATAACAAAAACTACTTCATATGCTATTAGAAGGTAGCCGAATTTTTGAAATTTTTTTTCTAGTAGGAAGTAACATATCTTTTAGATAAATTAGGGAATTAAAAATGCCTTGAATTACGTATTGTTTATACTCGTAGAGTTAGTTATAAAAGAAAAAGTTAACATTGTTTTATTTTTGGTTTAAGGCGAAACATATCCTTCCGCCAAACTCCGACTAACAGACTGACAGCAAATTTTAAATTACATACGAGCCTCATTACCAATGCCTAACTCAAACTGACTTTTATACACCAATTATATTTATTCTAATTATCCCTAATTATACAATCGGCCGAGATCGGTTATACAATGGACCACGTAACCGAGGCGACGATTGGGACTGCGGGTGCGTGCGCGCAGACGATTCGTGCTGGGCGACGCGGGCGCCCGCCTAGTGGTACCAACTAGCTAGCTTAGTGTGTGTTGTGTTGTGTTGTTGTTGCTCTGTGTTTTGGTAAGTTACGTCTTATTTTTTTTGGAAGGCTATTTTATTCTGTACTAGGTATTTTGAATAAACTTATAAAACTGTTTTAGTATAGGTTTTGTTTGGTTCCAATATTTATTTGATAATATCAGAAAAACTTTTTGAAGGTAATGTAAAAGTTAGGACCTAATATATTTTATGTTAAAAAGTTTTTCCTAACGATTAGATGAAAGTTGAAACGCATCTGCATGATGTCTATTTTTAAATTACCTACCTTAATAGCAATGAACAAATTAGATTTTTATTGCTTCTGAAAAGCTTTTGAAATAAGTAGAATGATGATATTTTTATCTGAGAATGTAATGTAAATGTCATTTTTATTTTTACATGAATCAAGTGAAAGGTAATTTAACTGAGCTGCAAGTCAATAACAAGAGTGAACGAATAAACTATTTACAATTACGAAGCATTATGTAAGTTGAGAATTATTTAACAACGAATACATGAATATTTGTCAATACAGTTTGCATTTACTATGTAAGTTAATAACATTTTTACTTACTTGGACAAACTCAGTAATTTATTTTATATCTCATGCATTTTTCGTTTATCTTTGCAAACACAACACAACACAAAATCTTCATAAATATTTGATTATAATTTGTTGTGTATAAAATGTTATTTATGCGTCCGAAAATCTGCGCGAAACATATTTATATACTGATTAGCGCAAGCGCATTCATAAATCTGATTGTTTATATAAACTTATGTCAACTACAGCCTCTGTTGAGCTTAACGTACATACTATAACCTACTTAGTAATTGAAACTCTACAAGTAATTCATGTTTACACCAGTTAATGTGAGCTCACATCTACCGACTTCGTGCTTACAGTACATAATTGCCAATTAAACGTCTTAGTTAAGAGGAATTATATTGTTTGCATACAATAATGGCACAGCACATGTTGTGCCTTGCCTAGATCAAGAAAGCTTTTATTTCACAACTACTAGTAGGCGTAGGGTTACAGTAAATATCAAGTAACCAAGGTACCTAGTTGTTTTTGAACCAGCAGCAGGGAGGAATACCTGGAGAAAAACCTTTAAGTTTAACTAACGTGTTCTTTCGGCGTTAACAAGATTTAGAGTTAGAACCTAAAAGTAGAGCTTAGATGTAAAACTTACAGTTGTTCAGTGAGTAGGTACTGAAAGTTTAAAATTTACAGTACAATATTTGGGCCTGTACGTGATTTGTCTTTGTAACTTGTTTAAAATTGATATTTATTATAAAAACTACACAATTGCCACGTAAGTATTCAAAGCAGATTTGCATACGAAAATATAAAACGTTAAATATTGCACGTAATACATAACACATTGCTTACACCCAGTAATGTAATTACAACATAAATTATAACATTCAACCTGTTTGACTCGCGAATTATCGAGCTTATACTCGTGAAAGTGATTATACAGATCTCTTTCATGAAAACTGAATCAGATTATTGGGTCAAGCATTATTATTACGGTTTATGTTTTTTTGGTCATTACCTACTTTTCCAGTTACGAACGAACAACTTCACAGATTACGTAAAAACATATCAAGTTTATATTAAGCACTTCACTTTAAGAGCGCTCGAGTAGGCATTCGAAGTATGCTTATACCTTTTATAACATAATACAAAATAAGCACTTGATATTTTTAAAACAAGATTTAATACAAGCATTATATCAATAATACAAACAAATTAAAAACGTCTCTCTTTTATAAAGGGTAACATAGAAATTAGACAGGAGCTTTATTATCTAGGTTCATTTTCAAAAGGGATACTCAAGTATGTATGAGGAACTTTTGATGGATAATCTATAATTCGTTTTAAAAAAAAACAAAAAAAAATCTTAGAATCGTACTGATTTTAATCACACATTAAATCCAAGTTAGCATATATTATCGTCATATCGCTCAAACAATAATTTTCGATGCCTAAATAACCGTTTTCAAACGCATAAACACAGTCGTTAAAATGATTTTAGCATTCCCTATAGAAATGGTGTGACGAGAAAACTCCAAAAGCATCATTTGCTTTGTGAGCCTTCGACACTTGGAACGTTATCTTTGCTTGGAACGAACAAGTGTTGGTATTCAAAGCTTAAATTATACAGCCAGTTCATACAATATTGTTTGTCAAATATGACAGTTGATTTTTGATTCTCTATTAAAATTAAATAATATTAAGTGGTAAATGGTCAGTCTTTTTTTAAGGAAGATTTATTAATTTATTTAGGCTTTATTGCAAAATAAAACTATGTGCAAAAGGTGGCCTTAACGCTGTAGGGCATTCTCTACCAGTCATACCTTTGGGCTAAACAGAAAATTATAGTGGGCGGATTGTTTTTATTTGGTAAAGAAACAGATCAGGGTTAGAGATATATCTGGTAACACGATAGAGGAAGAACTATTGAACTATCATTCAATGGTTTGAGGTTTAATAAGAAACGTTACGAAACAACATTACCATAGTTAAACCTGCTATTCTAACATGTTTAAGGATATCGTAGTGCTTACGTTAGGTAAAACCTAACCCTCAGTGAGGATTAAGCAAAACTTGTATCAAAATAAACAACCAAATCACTGAGCGCATTACCACCTGTCATGACAACTTGACAACCAATTGACAGGTGTATTTACTGAGAAAACACATTTTACTCCTCCAGCAAACTTGACAAAGCAATCGAAAGTGCTTCAAGGGCGAGCGAAGCCGCGGGAAAAGATAAAAGCCTCCTCTATACGGAAACTAAACGGAACGTGATTCAGAGAGGCTGTGTAGGCTTTCTCTTTCTTTCAAATGCGCGTGCGCATGCTGCGTCCTTGTCGTGGACTTTCACTCACTGATCGAGATGGTAACGGTGATCGTTGGTGCTTTGTGCCGGTCACCTTTGTGGGTTATTTGTGGACAGCTTATTTAGTAGGTCTCGCTTAAGATGTAACATAAATAAACAAATTTTCTTTAGAGAATATGTCGACAATATCATAAAAAACAAGAGAATAATGACTGTGAAGCCCATTTCTGCTTAAGTTTTGTGACTAAGCCTTTCTTGAGACTAGATAAATAGTTACCTAGTAAAAAAAACTTAACTTATAAAATAGTTATCTAGTTATCGGAGTGTTATACGTCGTCACCTCAACTTGGAGTTGGTACGAGCCATACTCCACCACGCGGGCTCAGTGCTTATTGTTGGAGAAATATCTGTTATAAGCCAACTTAATTTAGATGCTATTGTTTTTCACTTTCTGCAAAATGCAGTTTGACTTTTTAAATCAGTCATCTTGAAATTTTATTAGACTCTTAGCGTTATCTCCAAAAGCATACAACACTCAAACATTTAAATAGTTACCTATCTGTCTGAAGCATCCTGATTGACTAGTATATTACGATTTTACAACTATTTAATGATCGCATGACAGCCAAATACCAAAAAGCAATAAAAAATGCTTGAATGGCAAGTGCATACTTAAAAGCTCTTCATATGTCTCTCACTAAAGTCAAGAGTTTTCGACACTTATTGGTGTTTAATAAGATAAAATGAAAAAAAAAAACATCTTAGGCCCAGGGTACACCTGTGGCATACTGTCGCCGCTACTTGTGACAGTCAGCTGTTTGACCTAGGAAATAGGTTGACTATCAGTTCCGAGTCAGGGTGACGAAAAGTGAAACAAAACATTTCGAATCCAATTTTTCTATTTCAGATAAAATTTCTCAGTCAGATATTTATGAATTAAATTTAATAAATATACAACAACATCACATACATTTATGTGACTCCGTAATAAGTAGCTTTAGCACTCGTGTTACAGATATCAGAATCAACAGTGGTATTACAAATAAACCTAAATAAATACATATAACACCCAGACCAGTACAAACATACATGTTTATGCACACAAACGTTTGTACAGTGCGGGGATCGAACCCACAACCTCTTGGTTAATAATAGCCAACTTCTTGACCACTACACCAAAGTGGTTGTCAAATTATTTGAGTACCTACCTAGAAGTTACCATCAAATTATATTCCCATATCAACCTATTTCATTTTCCGGGCCCATATTTTCTGATTCATGAGTTATTTCATTAAAACTTGTACTATTTCATTTCAAGTCGACGACACCTATTTAACTTGAAATTGTTAGGTTTCGACTTTGCGAGAATCTAATTTTGTCCGCATGTCGGAACTATTTAGGGCTAATTTTAAGTAAAATCTTTCTGACCCGTCCGTCATGTATCTGATTTGAAAAAACTGTTGTTAAAAAAGAACACAAGAAGAACAGCACAAGTCACAAATTACACAGCAAATTTTTTTTTGTTATTCCACATTAAAGGTTGGCGATGTTTTTGTCTTTAAACAACTGATGAAAAATTCAGTGAAGGTTCTAAGATTTCTGTTTTTTTACCATATCGTCAGTCAGTTTATCTCAACCAGTTTATGTTTGTTATTGAGGCGACCAAAAAATATATAGTGTTATAACCCATTGGCATCTTGAAAAATAACTAAACAATAAAGTAAACTAAATTACGGCTAAGACTTCATGGGAGTATTTTTTTTACATTAGGAGATTGAAATTTTAGGTGTGTTTCTCAAAATAATGACACGGTGACTAATATTATCTGCGGGATAACAAATAATATGTTATGGCTATTTGTAGACTTAAACTAAAAAACGCTTCGATTTGCGAGCAGCTGTAAGTATGGAATCGAATACTATTTAACAAATATTAGGAAATCCTTTTTTTTAGTTTAGGATTTAATGCTTCTAGTATTTACTTAATACTGAACACCACCGTTGCTACCAACCTATTATATTTTGCTATCCTAATATATCTAATTATTTCTTAAACCTTAAATTACATTTATTAGTCGCCGCGTAAAATCCATGTCTTTTAGTTTTAGGACTCAAGCGGCAACTTAATTTTGATGTTCAATAAACTTTTACAATAATGATGTCATTATATACAAATAGCAAGGCCAAACTTTTCCGAAGTGTTTTCAAAAAGGAAAGTTTTGGCACACTTTCTTCCCTTTGTTTGAAGAATAGTCGAAAATCGACCAAACCTGGCAACACTATGCTATAGAGAGAATAAGTGTTACACTATTGGGTATAGTTATTTAGGCAGGGTAACGGTTTTCTAAAGCGTTCAATAACTGTCAAGCTTGACGTGTTAGGCAGATAACGTTTTATGAGTTTTTAAATGACGGTCGCGCTTTCCAATATTTGGAGAGTAAACGAAGCTAACTTTCAGCTAACTTTTTTTAGTAAAAAAGCGTCATAAGAAAATCACATTTAATGCAAAGATTGTAAGTAACTAGATATCCTGATTAAGACTTAATAAAACAGTTTTTTTTTTGTTAAGGATATGTTTTCAATAAAATGCAATTAATAAACACATTCCTTGTTCTGTGAGACATAATAGTTAAACTTTAAATATGTAACAATGGCATCAGATGATTTTGCTTTGAATATACTACCTACCTCCTGTGTATTCTTCCTAAAGATTATTGCAGGAAAATTAACACAATACGTGATTATTAATATGTCATTATATCGCAGTAAAATACTTACAAAGTAATAATAACAGTGGTTATTACAATAAAAGTAGAGTCTGATTGAATTTAAATTATATTTTCTGATTGTCCAACAATATTGTCCTTAATATATTTACATTGTGCTCAACAAAATATTTTGGTTTTAAAATATTTCTTTACTTTAGTAAACCGCTGGTGCTTGACTTATGTCAATGCCGCAATTTTATAAAAATAAATAGCGGGCCCTGGCAGACGTTGTGCTGCCCGATAAATGTGGAAAAAAATAAGTCTTTTTATATATTTTTGATATAAAAACCTTGCCCTGACAATTCAATTTGGTGCAGTCAGTCTGAAGTTATGCACGAACATTTCGGCGATTTATTTTTATTCAAATATATCATTGACCTGTATGCGGGGACACATTACTATACAAAACACCAAATTTCCATTATTTTTCTTTATTTTCATCTATTTGCCCATTCAGTTCTAAATGTTTTACATTAAGCTGAAATCTGCTAATTCGTCATGGAAAGAAATACTTAATGCCTGCCAAAAGGTTGTCAAAATAAGTGGTAGAGTCAGCTTTATTCATAGATCAATTATTCAGGGAGAAAATGCATCCCTTCCTCATACTCGTAACATGTGTTTGAGTTTCCGAGTCTTCTGCATTATTAAAGCTACATAAATATGAGGTTAACTGTTTTGAATTCTTGTGCAAAGTTATACATCCTACTAATTTTAAATGTAGTTAGTATTATTCTTTAAAATTCAATAGTAGAAGTAAGTAATTATAACATAAGCTTTGCATAATAGGCTTTGCTTTATTCATACTAGCTTCAGCAGCAGCAATCGCCTGCGTGTAATCCGGTTCTCTAATTAAGCATGTGATACTTATTTAAAAACCTTTCTCTTAAATCAATCTTTCTTTCGTTCGCTCTTTTAATTAATGTCTAAACACTGGCTAGTTAGATTGTTATATGGGTACAGAAATTCTATGTAGCCACATGCTTGACGCAATGTACAGTATTCTTTATCATTTTTGTTGAATCTTGTAAATACTGTCGTGTCCCTAATTTCCATCACGTATTTCATCATTAAAATTACCTAACAGTTTTTGCTTTTTAATATTTTTACCTAGTGATAGGTGCCTACTGAAATTCATTTGGTATGCCGCAGTCGAATTGTATAAATCACAATGTTACACTACGTTTTCAAAGCAGAGACATTTTGTATTTGTGGGTCAACAATTCAATGTTAGCCAGCAGTTGAAAGCAGTTTTGTAATTACCATCAGGGCTAATCAAATTTCCGTCAAGCTCAAAATTTTATCATTTCATAGACGCAAAACCAGAAAAGACATTTGCCAAATGCATAGTTTTGTATAGTTGAACGTCCTTTCCAAGTTTAATTAGCAGTTTTAATAATTCATTGAGAAATAAAAAGCGTGACGGAAATTAGACCTATTTGCTATAACTTATTTCAAACAGCTTCATTTTACTCTAAAAGGTATCAATTGTTCAATTCGGAAATAGAAAAAGCACCTGCAAATTATTTTCATCAATTTTTTTCGCCAGATAAATATGATTTTAAATAATTAGATAGGTTCTGTTCTTATATTTATTTTGTTTCTGATTAAAGTATATGCCATGTCATAACGCCTGGGGATTGCTAGCTGGTGCGCTCAGCCCTCGCTACCTTCTGACCATAAAATATAGTTTCCATCTTCACTGCATATCCCCACCTTCGAGAAAAGATCGGTCTAGTGTCGTGATATCCCATAAGAGAGGTACAATCAGCTATTATAAGGATTTATATTACTCGACAAAAGTAAAATGTTAAAGTTCATAAATATAGGTAATGAAAATCTTCTTAATGAAGTTATTATTGAACATTAATTCCATTAAAAGACAAAATATTAGGAAGGCTACCTTCATTTATCCATGGTAGCATTTTTCTTGAGAAATGTTACAGGCAAAACTTCTTTCTAATTTATATAATGTATCCGTACCGATTTTTCCGAATTACTTTCGTTAGTAACTAAAAGTAATTATTTTTCTTTGTTTCAGGTACAAAATAAGATTAGTAACAAAACATGGCGGACATTATAGTGAATTCAACACAAAGCGTGTTGAAAGACACATACGAATATTATTTATGGACGCTGTCACTTTCAGGTAAGTAAGTTAAAAGTTTCAGTTGTTTAAGAGGAAGATATAACCTAGGAGATGTTTTGAGTATAAACTTAATCAGGACTTACTACAGTGCTTAGTTTGGTCTTTAAGTTATTTTATTGCGGAAAAACAAGCTGAATGTTTACATAATATACCTCCTATATGCCTCCTTTATACAATTCCATCATTGGTTGCTCAATAATAAAAATTTTTCACATCTCTTTCTCTTAAACCCTTACTTCGAACGGTCTATTAATTTATTAAAAATGACGGCTGCAGATGGTGAAAGAAAGGCCAGCATCTTTTTCAGCTGATAACTTGCACACTCTTCTCTTAAATAACTCTTATCATCACTTTGCCTATACAAAGCCAAACGGTGTCCAATCATTTTATCAGTCGCAGGTGCACTTACAACTTTCATCACAAACCAATTTTTTACCTTCTTCCTGTTCCTGTCACACCACAAATTCATCTCAACATTCTCATCTACGATGCATGCAATTGATTTTATCTTTTAATTATCGTCATTAATAGCATACCTATGCATATGCCTCTCTCTCATCAGCCTTTATATGTCCCACTGCTGCTCTGCTGGGCACAAGCCTCACCTCAAATATGAGGTGGTCCGAGCCATCCTCCACCATGCGGGCTCAGTGCGAATTGGTGGAGGGGTGTTTGAAAGGTAAGACCAACCATACTGTCAGATGTTATTAAACCGCTCGAGGGCCTCTGACTAGGCTTAACGACTAATATCTATCGATTTAAAATGGTACCAACAGCTTAACGTGCCTTCCGAAGCACGGAGATGATTGTAAATAGACGTCACTTATATAGTCAGAATGGTCACTCATCCCGAACATTACCGCGCCTTAGGGTTCTTAACTCTTGGTATCACAACTAAAGCGCTGCATCCACTGCGCCAAAATCACCACGTATATGCCTATTAACTATAATTTATTTACTTAATTAGTAAGAAGTAAGGAAGGCGCTCTAAATAAGCATATAATTTGCATACCCAAATAACGTAATTAATCGTCTGACAAAGTAATATAAGGTCTGATACTTTGAAATTTTCCATTGAAATGTATTCGAATAACATCAATTCCAAATTTAGCTACTTTAATAAAGCTTTGCCAAAACTGGGGAAGATTGAACGGCATGGCCCCAATGTAAAATATTATTATTATTATATTATCTTATTGAATTTTCATGTAATTTCTGAAGATTGAAAATTTTAAGCTCTACCTAATTCAGTACCAATATTTTCACATAACAATGCCCCATTGCGCATTGTGAGAGCTTAAAAGTGACAATCTTTAACAAGGATTGACAAAGTGAATTTAATAACTAGCAGCCGTTCTAAATATTCTATCTACCTTTGAATCATCATCATCCTATCAGCCTGTTACAGTCCACTGCTGGACATAGGCCTCCCCCAAAGAGCGCCACAGCGCCCGATCTCCCGCTCTCTGCATCCAGTCACTACCAGCTGCCTTCTTCAAGTCATCTGTCCATCTAGCCGGGAGGCGTCCCACACTACGTTTACCTAAGCGTGGTCTCCATTCGAGAACCTTCCTACTCCACCTCTCGTCGGTTCTGCGACAGACATGGCCAGCCCACTGCCACTTTAGCTTGCTACTCGTACATTTGTGGACAACATCAGTTACCTTAGTCTTATGTCGTATGACTTCGTTCCGGATCTTATCCGGATTCCATCCAATCCAATTCCCCGATCGAATTTCCGGACGGACATTTGTTCCGGGATGACATGATCGTTGAACATTACCTTTGTCTTGTGCAAATTGAGAAAATGTGGCCAATTTCCTAGGGTCATCGTGTCCTCCCCCTATCTTCTAACTTCTGACAACCCTAGAATATGCCATCTGATGCTTTTAAGCTATTCCCCGAGTTCGACCAGACCTTCATCCAGCCGTAGACTGCGTCCGTTGTACGTTGCCAAGGTCAGTGGTTTGTGGCAGCCGTCCGTAACCCGGGGATTCTTCGCACCCCCAGCCCTACCGTAACTGAGGCCGCTGCCGTGACCCAGAATAGTAGGGCGGCCGGGAACTAAGGGCCCTGGTTTTTGTCTACAATCCATGGGGGGTATATGCCCGTACTCACCAAGCTGGGCAAGCGGGTTGGCGAGCGCAGCACAAAACCTCGCACCAGTGACGCTGCTGCCCGCCACTGGCCAGAAGTATTTGGCTCTGCGTTTAGTCGGCTATACCGACGACGGTTCGGTCGCCAGAGCCTTGTCCATTGTTCACCAGGGTTCACCACGGGCACGTGAGGTTGACACTTGATGCAGAAGATGTGCGATTGCCCCCTTACACCTCTTTCAATGAAAGGTACATAACTGTCAGGTTCATACAAACGGCTACGCAGATATCTTTCAGAATGAGTATCTTGTCGACCACTTTGGTGTAATGGTCAAGAAGTTGACTATTAACCAAGAGGTCGCGGGTTCGATCCACGCACTGTACAAACATTTGTTTGCATGGACATGTCTGTTTGTACTGGTCTGGGTGTTATACGTATTGATTTAAGTTTATTTGTAATACCACTGTTGATTCTGATATCTGTAACACAAGTGCTTTAGCTACTTACCACGGAGTCAGATCAATGTATGTGATATTGTTGTATATATCTTTAAAAAAAGTCTTTCTGTCGCCGTGCGTGACTCGCTTCTGACAGCGTTTGACACGATGACAGTCGCGAGTCGAAGATAGATTATGGAAAGCGGCCGTTTGTTGTCATTTTTGCCCAGATTTTCCATGTTTTTTTAACACGCTTTTATTAGCTCGGGCTGTATGTATGTATGTATGCAACGGAATGTTTGAGCTCAATTTTCACCAACTTCCAGCAATCGGATTAAATTGAAACTTTGTACACGTATCAAGTACCGATGACATTATCATAATTTGAAATGAGTTTTCCACTATCCGTATAAACTGAAAAATAAAATAAAATAATATTTAATAAAAACACGCTTTTATTGTTAACTAAAGAATAGAAAATAATTTCTGAGTACCAAGAATTTATATTACAGTGGAGTAAAAAGCGTGGAGTGCTTTGTTGGATATATTTAAATCATTCTATTATATGCAACTATCTTGTACGGAGCCGAAACCTGGAAGTCGTATGCAAAACAGGAACGTCGACTTAACACATTTCATATGCGCTGTCTTCGTAGCATTCTCAACATAACATGGAAGGAAAGGGTAACAAACGAGAGAGTGCTAGAGATTGCACAGCTTCCTAGCATCACCGCCCTATTAAAACAGAGACGTTTGCGGTGGCTACGGCATGTGCACCGAATGAGCAGCACTTGTTTGCCCAGACAAACCATGTTGAGCCAAGTCGCTTTCTCGAAGCGTAAAGTTGGACGTCCCATACTGCGATTCAAAGACTGCGCAAAACGCGACATGATCGCATCGCATCGCATTCAACATCGACATCGACACATGGGAGGATCTGGCTATAGACGGCGATGGGTGGAGAAAAGCCATCTGCGACGGCTGTGAGACTCATTCCAGTCTGGTTTAAAATTCTGGCCCAAAAACGGGAAAAACGACATGCTCGTGCAGAGGGTTCCGTCACAACTCTCAGTTCACCTGCCGTAAGTGCGGACGAAAGTGTCGTTCGAGGATCGGTTTATTTAGCCACGAGCGACGATGCTCTTCTCACGTAGACGCTGTTTAAATCATCTGACAAGATGAAAAAGGCCTAATGATGATGCAACTAAAAAAAGATAACTATGAAAACGTTATAAGGTGCACCTCACGCTTTTTACTCTACTTTAATACAAATTATTTGTACTCAGAAATTATTACCTTTTTTTGTTAGCAATAAAAGCGTGTTTTTTTAGTTTTTTATTTTACTTCTGCTGAAGCTGGCAATTGTGCCTATGCCTCTTCTATTTTGTCAAACAGAGTATGCCTCGTAACCTAGACACTCTAGGCGTGCAGGCGTTAACCTTTTTGTTTCGATACAAGCGCTCTTTAAACGCGACAACAATTGGCATGAAAGAAAACATGTAAAAGACAACGCCTGCTATGCCTTCAGGTGATTCGCTAGGTCTCATTTTGAATACATACTATAACAAGGTTTCTTTAAAAGGCTTACGTATGTGCTCAACTCTGCAAACAATAACTAATCTAATTTTAAAGCTCTACAAACTGTGCCAACTCATTTTAAAGTCGTTTTTTTTTTTTCAAAGAATGAACTTTGCATACAGGAAATTTACTCTGCTTGGCTTCGCTTTGAAAGGATTTGTTTCACTTGCCGATACTTACAAAGTCTGACTAACTTTGTTATGAAACTTGCAAGAGAAAATAATGCACTGGAAATACATTTCAAACTATGTAATATCGATTTTTAACTATATGTCTAACTAAGAATAAAGTTCTGGTTCCTTTTCAAAACTATTTTGATTTTTATTTAGATCGCTGGCCTCTTAGTTTAACTGGGCCATTTATTTCCACACTTAGCCGCTTAATTGAGGCCTTGTGCGTATTTCTGTTACTCCAACCATCTCTGTATTTCCCAGAAAGCTAGCAGCTGCCTGGATAGTCACTAGCCTCTTTTTAGACACAAATCCTTTTTACGTCATCATCATCATGTCAGCCTTTCGATACCTAGTGCTGAGCATAGACCTACCCCAAGGACTCCACCGCGGTCAATCTGGGCCTCCCGTATCCAGCGGTTTTCCGCAACCTTCATCAGTTTATCGGTCCACATTCTAATAATATTATAAACGCGACTGTGTGTAGGTAACGGTGTTTATTACTCTTCCCACCAAAACCACTGGACCGATGTGACTGAAATTTGGAACATAGATAGATATATAGATATAAATATAGATATATAGATATACATATTGTTATTGTACATTTTACATGTAAAGAAATACAAGAAATTGTTTTAAAATATTTTTACAAATAAGGTGGTGGTTGCTTAAAGCATAGCAAGCATAGATATATTATAACCAAGATTAACACATAAGTATTTTTAATCCCGTAAAACTTCACGGTTCCTGTGGGACATGTAGAAAACAGGTTCTATGCGGTTGAAACCGCAGAGCACAGTTAGGTTTAAAGATAATTTATTCTCATAAGAAAACATACCTAATTTTCACTTACATGAGAACATAAATTAAACAATAATAATTAACATTACAAAATTAGCACGCGCGAGCGAGCAATGTAAACCGTTAAATTCAATTCATAACAAGACGAACACTGCAGTCAGTTATTGTGCGCGCGAAGCCACCGCTCGCAATACAAAGAAACTGGTATCGGCCGAACACGGATAAGCGCAACAAGATATGGCACGCAGAGCTAAGTGCGAACAACACACTTGCATGTGATAAATATGCATCAGTAATAATAGGAAGGTTTTGTTCATGATAGTTTTTACTTCATGACATGGTGCTTAATATCTAGAATACCAAATTCCTTGCGGGCGAAGCCGCTGTCGGGAAGCTAGTTGCACATAATTTAAAACGTGTCTTTTGTTTCAGACAACAGAACGAAAGGATGGCCGCTCGTCGATTCCCCAGCACCAACAGTATTCTACACACTTCTATACTTATTCATCGTCTGGATAGGCCCAAAGCTTATGAAGAACCGACAGCCTTTCAAATTGACGTGGCTTTTGGTGCCTTACAATCTGGCGATGGCTGGTCTTAACGCGTATATAGCAGTCAGATTGCTCACAGCGTCGTTTAGGTTGAGGTACAGTTACATCTGTGAACCGTGCCGGCAGAAGTATGATCCTGATGAGTTACAGGTAAGCCGTTGTCCTAGTTGAGTGACGCAATGCGATAAGTGCGACGCGAACACTTGTGTTCACGTCAGTCGTGTTTCGCGTCGCGTCAGTCACTTTCAGAAATATATATCATCATCAGCCTATATACGTCCCACTGCTGGGCACAGGCCTCACCTCAACTATGAGGTGGTGCGAGCCATACTCCACCACGCGGGCTCAGTGCGGATTGGTGGAGGGGTGTGTGTAAGGTAAGTGACCAACCTTACTGTCAGATGTTATTAAGCCACCCGAAGGGCCTCCGACCAGGCTTAACGACTAATATCTATCGATATTAACCGGGACCATCAGCTCAACGTGCTCTCCGAAGCACGGAGATGCTTGTTAATAGACGTCACTTGCATGGTCAGAATGGTCACCCATGAGGTCACACATGACCGTGCCGTAGGTTGCTTTACTTTTGGTATCACTACCATAGCGCTGCAACCACTGCGCCACAAGCACTCAGGCGCTCTTGTAGAACAACTGGTGAGTTTTGGAAGTTTAGTGAGTTCAGGCTTTGACTGAACTACTAGCACAGGAAAACCTGTACACCTGCGGCGTACTATTGCCACGACTCGTGACTGTCAGCAATTCAGCCGCAGCCATTGGTTGATACGCTGTCAGTTACGAGTTGCAGCGTCAGAAGTCGCTAGAGTCATGGAGCAATGTAAGACATGTCTAACCACCTATCGATTGACACTAGTCAAGTCACTCACTTTAAAAAGATATCCTAGAAAGTTAAAGCTTAAACAATACCAATTGGTTTTATTTCTTTTCCTACCGCGAAATTTCAACCCCAATATCTTTTGCAGATAGCCGACGCAGTCTGGTGGTACTACTTCTCGAAGCTTCTAGAGTTCTGCGACACCTTCTTCTTCATTCTGCGCAAGAAGGACGAGCAGCTCACGTTCCTGCACGTGTACCACCACTCCACCATGTTCTCATTCTGGTGGATCGGGATCAAATGGGTGCCCAGTGGTTCGAGTGAGTACATATCTCTATCTTCTTTTTTCTTTTTATTTCGGCTCGTTTTCATAATTTGTACAATTTGTGAAAACTTATAAACACTTCGATTTACATAAGGTCTGTAGCATAAGTGTAATGTATTATGTGGTTGGTAATTCAACAAATTTAAATATTCCCATTTTCACCATCGGGACACTAGACGCAGGCGAGACCAACCAACCTTTATGATGTAGATATATCAATAGGCTGGTACTAGACAGACATAGTGTAGCGTAGCTGAGATAGTGGCCAAATGCCTGTATAGCTACAAATTAAAAAAAACTGCTTTGATCAAATAAATAAAGCTAAGTGGCTAACTCTACGCACACTAAGCCGAAGGTACGCGACAGAAACTCACCATGATTATGCCCTATAATTATGCTATTTGAATAACTGATGACGGAACGAAAAATCGGATGCAGCGTTTTGGTCGCGTAGTACCTTCGGCTTAAGCGTTGTCCTACGAGAGCAACGCAACGCGATAAGTGCGACGCGACGGAATGCGACCAAATTGGTGTCGATGTTGCTTCGTCGCGTGAGACACTATCATACACGTACATACATAAGATATTGTCGCATCGATAATCGCGGAGGACACGTCCAAAATTGCGTCTACCGTTCATATTAAAAAACTACAAGTACCTAAATATGAGGTCGTTTGTCAATGCGTATGGAGTAATGGACAAACATTTGTCAAACATTTTACAGGTCACTTTATCTTTTTGGCTAGTTGGTTCGACCAAACGTTTAGGAGTAAAACATCGATCCTTTTATTTGTTGAGTATTTTTTTGCGTTCACAACGCTATTTTTAATTTCGAAAAGACATAACACTTAAAAATTCGAACCCCCGACCTTTGGAAGTCCGGTCCAATGCTCTAGAGCATTGGACTGGACTTCCAAAGTTCGGGGTCGATTCCTCCCCGATGACCGGAGCCGAAAAGATTTTTTTTAAGTCTTATGTCTTTTCGAAAACATCGACCCTTTTGTTTCAAATCAAAACGTCAAGTTTTTCGCGTTAAGCTCCTAAACCTGTTTCTTCGAATCCACTTTGATGAAGACTTACACAAGTTGTAACTTGGTTCCCTAAAAGGAGCCTTTAGAGTGACGTTTTTGTACTTCGTCTCAATATTTCATGCGCTCTTTTTGACGTTCACTTTATGGGATGCATGAGCTGCCCTCAGGGCCGCATGTTACCCGTACCTTACGATAGAGAACTTAGGTCTCGAATCTGAGCTTTTCAGCTTAGATTGTATAAATCTCATGTCAAAGCCAATTTTCTGCTGTGAAACATAACAAAGTAACTAATTTAAAGTTTGCGTTGTACAAAACTCTTTTTCACCTAGAAAGAGTTTTGTACCTGGCAAACTTTAAAATGACATATTTACCAAAACTAAAAATTTAGGACTGAAGTCCTTACCCTAATGTAAGATACGTAGTTAAAATTAGTGAAATCACTTGTATTTTTTTATTTTTTTATTTCTATTTGATTATTTGTGCAAGCGCATTCCTTTCCATCCAGCCTGTGTCCTGTGTGATCTCGGCAAGTTTAGTAAACTGGACTAAAACTTGAACGCGGGCAGAGTCACGGGCTGTCGCTAGTTTAAGCTAAATGTCACAACACAAAACTTAACAAAAGGTGGCCTTAACGCTATAGGACAGTCTACCAGTCATACCTTGTAACACGTGATAAGGCCGAAAATATTCACGATCCAAACCGTGTTTTTAGAGATAGATGACCTGAACAAGGCTATGTCATACCCGAATGATTAGTTGAAACATGTAAGCACAAATTAAGACTAGCTTAGTTCTAAATAACTTTTCAACATTCCAAAATGTATGTGTTACACATTATAACTAACGATAGATACAAAGTTGAAAAGCGCAAAACCTGAATTAATTAATAAATTTTGTCGCACAGCACACTAATAATTTCTGCTTAGACCAAAGTTATGACTGATAGAGAATGCTCTATGGCGTTAAGTCCACCTTTTGTTGTCCAATAAAGCTTAAATAAATAAATCCACTTTGATCGCAATCATGAGCAGAAATAATTTTACTAATAAATACGTTTTTACGATAACATATTATTGTAAACGGATTGTGACAAATCTATTGAATTTTCAAACATACTTTAGCTAAAGTGAACTGTGACTGATTTAAGCGCGAAGACGTCATATATGACTGTATACCGCAAGTGTACATTGGGCCTAACAAAGGTAGGTGCACAAAGAATCCCTAGTTAGTCCGTACCAAAATAGCAACCTAGTAATATGAATGAATTCTGTTCAAAGGACTTAACAAGCAGCTCACTTCATTAATAGTTAACTTAGACTTAAAACGTGATTAAATGAAGCAAAACTTAAGTTTGCAGTAAACCACAATAGTGTCAAAGCAAGGCTTCAATATTGCAAGTCACCTTGTTAATTAAGTGCAGATTAACTCAAGCTGGGACTAACTCGTTGATAAAACGCTTTAATTTAACTTCATATTAACATCTAAGCTTACAAAATAGAGTTTAGTAACCCATGATATAAACGTGTTTTTTTTTTTCATTAATTTGACGTGTATATTCAACGTGATTAGTATTTAATTTTTTTAAAAGAAAAGCCACCTTGACTGTATTTAAAATTGGCTAGCAATTTTTTGTTTTGCCCAGGGCACACCACACTGTCGCCGCAACTCACAACTGTCAGCAATATGGCCGTGTTGATTCGCTGATACGCTGTACTATCGTGGCGACAGTATTACACAGATGTTCGATGGTTGTTCGAAGTTGTAGTACGAGTAAAATTAATTTTCATCAATTCTGAATTTCTGATATAACATTTTCAACATGTTATCTCTAAAGCTTCATTGGAAGTTGAGAAGATGAGAATTACGTATTGATAGCAACCCGTTCGCTGTTTCTGGGATATACGAGCAGCGCCATTTGTCGGAAAATGTCTATTCGGAAATCAGCAATGAATTCCCTTAAAGTTTAACGTCGCGAAAATTCAACCACAATATAGGTACCCAGTAGATGTGTTTGATTCGTCGTATAAATTAAACATGTATTCAGCAGATCGATACACTTCCGAAAATAGTCATGATACTATTTCTAGATGGAAATTGACGGATGTCGGTGTTTGTCATTATGATATGAAGCAAATAACAAATTCAAATTCACAAGTGTCCATTTGAATTTGTATTTTATATGCCATTAGCTTGAGAGTAATACAATTTACATATATTACAGAGTTAAATGAACTCCTCAAAGGAATATTTTTGGATATTAAATAACTCTTTAGCAAACTACGAGTGATTAAGATTTTATTAAAATTGGAGAAGCAAATAACTAACCCTAAGTAAATGCAGATACGTCTGTATCTTAACATTACTTTGACAGTTATAAAGATAACTTTTTAAGCTATAGGTATATCGTTTACTTTTATGGAATACTTCTGTACTTTTTTAAGTTTCATTTTGTATTCGATAACAATATTGTTATAATTATGGCAAGATGAAATATTATTATAGCGATATTAAAACCACCAATCGAAGAGATGTTCCTTCTTTATTATCCGTGAAAACAACCTGCCTCCATAGATAGTGATAGAATAAAGCATTCCCAAAATCTGTGTTTTGGAGTATACTTAATCTAACGAGAGTTCATGTTGGAATATCAGAAATCAGAGTTAATTGACTTAATATTTATCGAATATTGTGTAAAGTATGTTTCTATAGCTTTTTGGATTAAAATAGGGTTTATTAATTTCAAAATTTGTACGTCGTTTATGATAGGTGTCACCATACCAATTAAAAAATATAATAAAGTATTCTTGTCATTTAATTCTGCATTCTACCCTTCCTGAATCTTCAAGTACCCACTCGTTAATTTGAACTTAAAAAATCTAATACTGCCATCATCTTCGCAGCCTTCCTGCCAGCCATGGTGAACAGTGGCATCCACGTGCTGATGTACACGTACTACGGCCTGTCCGTCTTCGGGCCCGCCGTCAGCAAGTACCTCTGGTGGAAGAAGTACCTCACCATCATGCAGTTGGTAAGTCTGTCATTAATCATTGTCAATCATTATTTTTGATAACTACTACAGGTCCCCACAGACGTATTTTGACGTGATAACGTCTTATAATTCGATGGAGCCGGCTGCACGCACCAAAAACATGACGGATGCGGCGTTACCTCGCTCTGAGGCGTTCCATTCAAGGCTTGAAGTGCAAGCGAGAGCGCGGAATGACCGACAAAGAGGCAACGTGACAACGTCTTTGTCACGTTGCCTCTTTGTCGCTCGTCTAACTATCGCCGTTCAACTATCGTCAGTAAATCGACTTTACAGACAACCGATTTTTTTCCCGCAGGCATCGGTAGCACTTACCCTTTTTAGGGTTTTGATAGGATTTTTTAAAGGGCTACTTTAAGTCAATTAAAAATTGGTTGCGAAAGTTTTACGTGACAACGACTCTGAGTGGTAAAATAATTTTTATGTGAATATTCATTCGTATAACATGAACCGGTGTGTATGCCTATCTCTCTCTCTCTCTCTCTCTCGCTCTGTCTCTCTCGCGCGAAACGTGAGCGGAGCAGCGTAACGCAGTTTCTTGAGGTGTCACCCGGCAAACCAATTTATAAGACGTTGTCACGTCAAAACCCATATACCTACACATTTTTTTAACATGTTTTAAGACTAAGGTCATACCTAAGCTGCAGAAGTATTTTTTTCTTAGTCGATGGTGGTAATTGCTGTCGATATTCCGATTGTCAGTTGCTGTAACTAACACTATCGTCTATTATAATAAGTAATTATCTATAGATAATAAGTAATTCGTTTTTGTGGTATTGCATGACCATAAAAATATCATTCGTTTTAGGTTTTGTGCCGTAATCGGAAAGTTTGGAGAAAGTATCAGATGATTTTAAAATGTTACCAAACAAACACTATGTATATAAAAAAGATGGGTTAGGTAAAATTCAAACGAAAGTTAAATAAACTACATTCACTGGTTTAAACATGTTAATTCTTCGCAAAACTTTGACAGCATAAAGCAATTTTAAAGCTTTGTTGTATCAGCTTACTAACTCTGACAAACTTTGAAACCAACATTTTATCTCAATAGTTTTTACAAAGTGAAAGTGTCTTTTTTCTCAATAGTCTTGTTTTTAACATAAGCTAAAGCAACACAGGCCACAAGTCATTGTTATCGTGTAAAGATATTTTTAAGTAAGGTAGCGTAACAAATACTTGTCTCAAATTATTCTTCTTATTTTTATAGTTTGGGTCTTCACAAATGTGTTTTGGCACCCACGCGGCTTAACACAGATAATCAATTCAGTTCATTCATTGTTTTCACTTTTATGAACTTGAATGGAACAGTTTGTACCTGATCTCGTAACATTATAGCATTTCGATTACATGGTTTTGCGTTGGTATTAGATAATTAATTTGCGTATGAAATTGATCACTCTTGACTTTTGCGTTCTAATGAGCAGATGTTTCAAGAGGTCAGTCATACTCGTATTACCTGAACTACGCAATGCAATGGCTATAAAATTACTGACGCTTTCTGATATCATAATATGAGAAATATATAAATGTATATGAATTTGTGCTCTTAAGTAACAACTTAGCTACCTAAGCTGATCAGCTTCCCATGCGTCATGTCTGAGATAGCGAGGAGCGGAGAGGGAATTTAAGAAATTTAAATAACTTACAATACTACTAAACAATATAATAATGGCTTTAGAATGCTGTTGGGGCTGCCCACAGAGGCTGCCCCTATATTGCAGTGCCTCGGGAATGTTTGCTGAGGCACGCACTGACGATTTCTACGCTATCATTCGGAAGAAAGCAGCGTCGTTGCTCTGCAGGATACGGGCCAGCTCCAACTCCATTCTGAGGACCATTGCGGGGAGATATGACTCCCCTTTAACTCGCCACATGGCCAGGGTGTTGGTCAAAAGAAAAACAGATTGACCCGCCGTGGCTGTGTGTGGTATCTTCCGTATTGTGCATTGTCTTTTTTTTTGTTTTTTCTGTTACTAATATAGCTTGTAAGATTTATTTTACTTTAATGGACCTGCGTTGTCTGAATTTCTAAAATAAAATAAAATAAAATAAAAAATAAACAAGTTGAAATCTTTCCGTGTAAATTAGGACATTAAAAATGAGTTTATTTAGGAATAGCTTAGGCATTTTCATAATTAAACAGATATATAATTATGAAAAGGTTCGGTCAAAAAGACAACATAATTTCTAAAATATAATTAACTAACGAGAACGACTTAACAAGTTACGTTTAAGACGAAAAATAATTTGGAAAGCATAATCACAAACATTAAAACTGGAAATCAAATTTATTTGTTTAATGAATTTAATGACTTTTTGAGAATAAAATGCAAAATCAAAAACATTATTTAAGTAGGAACTGTTTTTTGTCTCTTTTCTTAAAGCATAATTTTACATTTTTAAATGTCCAAATGCTTGATTGTTTTCGTGGAAAGATGCATAGTGCAGTGCATGCCATGTATATAAACCCCCAAATAGAAAGTGAAAAAATAAACCTGCTTATACACACTTGGGAATCTCCAAAGAACACAATGCCACTATACATCATAACACATGGTTACACCTTTTCCGATGTTTAACTGTTATTTGTTACAAATCAAATCTTGCAAAATTCTTTTATCCACTTCCCAGTGTCTCATTGAGCTGAAATTTAGAAAGCTTTAACAATGTTTAAACTTTTTAAAACGTGCATTTTTTACTTCTTATTCGAATTTCACTAAAGAAACTGCTAATATTTAATTGATTTATTTTTTTGTCTCCCATCCATTGGATCTTTCTAAACTTCCTTAACACAGTGTGGAATTAAATCACACTAAAGAAAACATAGGACTAGTAGCCTAAAGATCACTTAGTATAGCAATCTGGATGGATGAGCAAGTGTCACGGTAGCTCAATTGGTAGATCAATGGCCCGGCTTGCGAGAGAAGTGGGCTCGAGTCCCACCTGTGCATTGGCAGTTCAATTTTTTCTTTGAGTATGTTTTAATTTCACATTGTAAAGAAATTTGCATTGATAAAGCTAAAATAATTCCTTATTACAATCTTCCAGATCCAGTTCACCTGCGCCCTGGTCCTCGGCATCAACGGCATACGGACCGGCTGCGAGTTCCCGCTCTGGATGCACTACGTCCTCATCATCTACATGATCTCCTTCATCATCCTCTTCGGAAACTTCTACATGAAGGCTTACCTTGCTAAGGTAAGAGTTTTGATCTTGCTTAAACTAACACACAGTTTATGCACGCCGAATTCGCAGATGCGCATGGCTCAGATAAACTCTGTTAGTGTTTATGATCGCATTTGCATTCGGCTCCATTAAGGTAGAATACAGTTCATGGCATACTTTACCGGCTCCGCATCAGCACAGCTGCAGCATGCTGTCGCCTCGAATTTAGGCTACGGCAAGCCGCCAGCACGCCGGCCGCGGGCTGCTATCTCACAGCCCACGCGCCGGCCACAAAATACGTTACGTTATTGATTTGAGTTGCGCGTAAAGCGCTCTGACTGCACGCTAGTGGCTTTTATTATAATTTATTAATATTGCAAAATATATTGTACGACTCACAACTTAATGCTCTAATTTGAATAACAAGATAAGTGTCGGGTTTGGGGCGGTGCCGGTTAAGTGTACCATAACATTAAGTCTCCTGAAGGCTCATTCTGTTATGTGTTTGGAAAAGAAAACCTTTACGTAATCTTAGCTTAAATCGCAAGTAAATCAACTGAAATTGTTATTCTATATCGATTTCAAATCGCGAGGAAATGCGTGTCGTTTAGTTTCACATCAACTCCGATCCGGCTCACATGACGTTATAAAAATATTATTTTGTTCTAGACATACGTAGTCTTCCCAAATAGTTCCAAACGTTAAATCTGGTGCTTTTTGACAATGTTTCATCCAACTAGACGCTCCAGCGATAAAATGTTCACGTGACCTAAACCCGAAACCTCGAATACCCTTGAGACTATGATAGTGTGAATGAAACAATGAGTATAAACCACATAGAGCAATGATTCGTGCGAATAGATTCGGTAACTCTATCATCAGTGATTTCGTCAGTATAGTACGAACAGTTTGTAAACTTCGACAAACTATTTCTATTAGACTTAAGGTACAATTTTGAAGCCCACTACGTGAAACTGCAGCAGAGTACATGTCGTCACGGCGCTCCTAGTTTTAAGTTCTCCCGGCACTCTTAGTTGTGTTTATATGAATCAAACAAACACATAGAATCCTTAAGTGTCGCGACGACATGTCGTCTGCTGTTGCTTCATAAAGTCTGCTAGAAACTTTTGCGCGTTTTGAAACAGTCTCCACATAAGCCACGTGTAGGAATGAGTTCTTGAATCGTTCAATCCAAGTTCATTAGTCACAAGCAGCATTGATCAAACGAAAGGTATGTCGTTTTATCTCTATTGGGTTGCTGATCGATGGAATTAATACATTGTAAATTCAGTGCGCAATCCCTAAAGGATCTAGGAACTGGTCGTGTGTAAACTAGACGTGGATTGAGTCGTGTAGGAATTCCTTTACAGCTGTGTTTCAATCGTTTCAGTGCGGTCCTCCGAGATTCGTAAAGCGATAAGCAATTCGACCAAACAGGTTTAACCTGGACCCGGGGCCAAACTATGGCGCCAACGTTGGCCGAAAAACCTATCACCCAATGAGAGGGCTTAGAAAAAAGCGTTGGCTTCAACATTGATTGGTGTTTCGTTGGCGTTGATACGTGTAAAAAAATGAATAAATTAACTTCTAAACCTCTTTCGTCGAATATCGAAAGCACGCTTAGTTCTCTCTTTCGGTGAAACGTGTTGCTGTAAGGCAAGCGTCTACATGTCGATATCGTACGCATCGCACGTAACAGATTATTTTTCACTGCGTTCACTGTATGGGTAGCGATCGGATTGCCGTCGCGAGTATCAGCAATCGGATTGCCGATGACACTTTCCTTCGGATTTTTGTAGATCGGCATTCCGTATGACGTCATCGGTACGCAACGCATGTAGGTAATGCCGATAAGCAATCCGTACAGTGCGGATCAGTAGAAGTTGTATGAGTTTTCATAAAAGGCAAACTAAAAACCATTACGTGCGGTGCGTGCAATGCCGGCCTTTGGACGCTTGCCTTTATACAGCATTTTTTTAAACGCGTGTAAACTCTAAACAATCAAAACTCAAAGCTAAAGAATGTTAATTATATTGTGCTAGATATTAGAAAACACCGCGAAGTATAGAAAACAGTGACAAACGTCATATCGTAATATTTGTATTTGTAAACTCATGTCTCTAAAGAAATATTCTGTATCCCACTTTCCACGGGGAAAATCATTGAATTGATCATCCAAAAATATTGGTATTAATATTATTTTAGAAAATAAATCAACAAGGATAACCATTATCCTTAATACCTGTGTTGACAAAAATAAATGTTTGATTATTTAGGAAATTACATGGGATTAATTATGATGAATACATTAAGACAAATTTATTATTCAAAAGTTATGTTGTAGGTACGCGAAGTTCAACATCATTATTCTAAAACAATTTCGAACAACTGTTTGTTTTGGAATATACTCATCTCGGCACATCATGTTAATCACTTGTAGTATAGACGTTTTAAAACAAAAATAGCTAACCTGATGTGCTATTGTATGTATAATTAAGACCCACAAGATACGATCTCGTCTACAGAGTTAAATCTAAATTGATTCTAAAAATAGACTTCTAAATTTGGCGCGTACCGTTGCCGTTATGCAAAAAACGCACAGTTGTACAATTATAATATAACGTTATGTTATGTCATTAATCAACACATCAGCTGATCTTACGCAACTAAGTTCCGAGTGAAAGTCCGTTGTGCAATCTTTGTGGTTAGTTCCGTTATTAGAACTCTGCTTTCATAGATTTTAGGTGTACAGTTAGCTACGTGAATTTGTGGGTTAATTCTTTTTTAAGAATAGGCCTTGAAGGTTTTCCTTTCGTTGAAACAGCTGTGTGGTAGCGATTATTGGCGTTTTAATTAAATATAAATAAATAAAACACTTCGCTAGCGTCCGTACTGCGCCTATTTTACGCTCACATAAATTTTCTTTGAGTAATAGTTTTTCAAATAAGTATGTAAGGTCTTGTCAGTTCGTGTCAAAGTATGTATCGTATTAAACTCTTGTCTCAGTAAGTAAAGAATATACTATTTTTTGAATGTTGGTGATTTCAACTACTACCTTAAATATAAATGTGATGCACAAGAATTGTGTCTATAATCTTATCTGAAACAAATTTGAACACCAGAGAACTCTCAAAGGTGTTTATTGAATCACAATTCTGACAGACCAGATATAAGCAAATAGATACCGACAACTTGATTTACCTTTATCGTTGAAACATAATTTGGCATATCAAGTTAGCGTTTTTCCTAATAATTAAAGGTAAATAGAAATTTCAAAACAACTGTTTTGAATATTCTATCCACATTTTATTTAAAGATAGAAAACTGGTTTTATAAAATGGCCGTTACCTCAGCTAGTTTTCAGTAGGAAGCTGATATTATAACTTTAATTGTAAAAAAGATACCTAATTAGGATATTGAAACTGGCTATAAGCCGGGGACGCAAGGAAATTATGACTACAAGCAAAAATAGTGGTACGAGTTTACAGGCGGGAATCTAAATAGATTTTATTTTCTATTTAATATAAGATAGATAGATAGATTAACACTTTATTGTACAACACAAAACAAAAATTACAGACAAGTTTAACAAAAAAAAAAGTATACTGTAGGCGGTATTATCGCTTGTAGCGATCTCTTTCAGACAACCTTCGCTGAAAGGAACATTTAATTAACAGTAAGGTTAATAATAAGGTCTCGAAGTAACATTTATGAGAATGTTCAATACATTTTTGGTGTAATAAACACAGATTTTTAACACAAACACTTTTTAAAGGTAAAACTTAGTATTTACCTTCCCGACGTTTCGATCTGGTTGCACAGATCATGGTCGCGGGCGTTAAAAAAACAGTTTAAAACAGTACATTTTTGGTGTGTTCAGATATTAAACCAGTCGACTATCGCCGATTAGCCACTGTTCTCATTCACATAAGCTCTATCTGCGGTATAACCATTTAAGTAACGCCGTGTTAGAGAAGTGAAAACGTTGAAAATTGCCGTGTATAATGTTGAATTGATCGCCAGATAGTGATTATGAAATATTTTTATCTAATATGTCGTGGTTTTATCCGTAGCGTTGGTAAAAGTAGCTAAACTTGTAACAATATGTTTTCTTAGAGTTGTGCTAGTTCCCCACTACCTTTGTTCACCTTTAAAGAGTAATCGATATGTTCACTTTGTATGAGTTAAGATTTACATTTTGATTACTTTAGACCTGCAAAAAATAATTCTTTACCATCAAAGTTATTTAGGATCCCATCACTGACAACTTTTAAACTAGGCTTTATGGTAAAAAGGTACTTATTGAGCCTCTACCTTATTAGTCAAACAAGTTAATGAGGCGAAAAATTTAAAATCTTTCGTCTAGAATTTCATCAACGCGGCGGCCTATTTTTTGATGAAGCTATTAATAATGATTGATGTTTTTACAAAGACTAAAGAATATTTGAGAAATTTTCTTTACATTTACTACCTCTGACGGTAATTAACGTTATAAGTCTTCTGATACGTCTCCTGAAGGCAGTTAAAAACCTTTAATTAAATACCTATATTCAGAGTCAGTTCTTGAAAACTGACTTGATTACTGAAATTCGTTTGAACGAACGACGACATTTTGTTTAAAATGACTAAGCGACAGCGAAAATATATTTAAATTGCAACTTATTTTATCCTAAATATTCTTCCGTAAGGCATTACGGAATCTAATATCTTGACTGAGATAAAAAAAATGTACTTTGGGTTTTCTTAACACATAATCTTTAGTGTTGATAAGACTGAAGGTGGAAGCAACTTAACTCAAGTCTTACCAACCGAACCAAGCTCAATGGAAATCGAACCCGCGAATCAATGAATTTGAAATCGATGGTTTAAATGGAACAATTGCTAATTATTATTTTTCTCTCTTTACAGGGAAGCAAATGCATGGAAGTCAGATACGGCCAATGTTTGGACGACGAAGAAACCATCGCCAATAGAAAACTTAAAAACAATTGATTCTTTGTTATTTAATTTATAGGAATTATTTATTCTTGTAGTCATAATGCTGTTAGCGCTCTCTAAGTTACCTAGATTTTGATAACGCTTTGTAAACTTGCTAAGTAAACGATATTGGGATATTTGATTTACTTTTTATTTCCATACCCTATTAACCCTAATCATTTGATTTGTCAATTTGTATGTGGAAAGCAATTTTAATTATACTGTACCTCAGTTTTAAGACAGTGCATTTAAGATGGCAATAAATTAAGTTTGAATGCAACACAACTTCGACAAAAATATAAAGTTCGAAAAGAGTCTGCTGTTGAACATGGGCCATTTAGTTAGTTAACTGAAAAAAAAACAGTAAAAGTCATCTTAGGTATTTTGTACTAAGTCCATATTTTCAATTTACCTATATCTCTTTCTCTTTTAGTCTTCTTTTAATCAAACCATTTAAATGCTTTTTTTTAATGGCATGAGGTATACCTCACGAGGTATCCTACTAAGTAAAATAGATTTGAAATAGTGCAGTGTACGAAAGAAAGCAATAGAATTCAAAACAAGTAGTTTTCTGCGACTCTGTCCACAAGAATAAAAGAGCATGTGACTGAAAATGTATAGTCCACCATAAAAAACGCATTGTTCTTTACACCCAACTTAGAAAGGAAATGTTTTTTTTTTGTTTGAACAAGATATTGACACAATAATGATAGTACAAACATGTGCAAGCTTATGCAAAAATAATAATAATAATCTGTCAAAATTAGGGACCTATTTGAGAATGAATACTCGTACTCATTCTTTTCACAAATTCATATCACGAGTACAAGAATGCCGCAGTGTTTACCGTGACATTCTGTTGTCTTCACTTTAAGATAAAAATCCGATAGCGTATCGCCAGTATTATACCACCAGCAAGTTTTTTTTCAAAGCATTATTGAACGGCTCATGCAAAAGTGGTTGTAAGATTAGTATAAAAATATATTTTATATTAAAAAAAACTTATTGACATAAAACCAAACCAAAATCCTTAATTTTTCTTCCGAGTGTACTTCTAAATTAGGTAAAATATTATTCAGTGCAAACCATGACCATTTTAAGATGGAAATGGGGTCTACTTGGACTTTTGGTATCGGCTATAGTATTGACAGTGTTGCTTGTAGTATTCCTAAGAGATTCATCTGAGTTAATAATAGTTACTACGTCTGTGGGTACCATTCAAGGAATGAGAGATAAAAGTGGAGATTTCGATGTATTTTTGGGGATCCCATATGCAAGCGTCAACGAGAGCAATCCTTTTGGGGTAAGTACGAAGTTAAATATACCATTAATATAAAAATGAATAACAAAATGTGTTGGTTAGCGCATAACTCAAGAACGCCTGGACCAATTTGGCCAATTCTTTTTTTATGATATTGCTTAAAGTACAGGGATGTTTCTAACGAAGAAAAAAATGAAAAAAAAAAACATAGTTTTTTTAATGCCAAATTAAAATTCCGTGCGCTATAAGACCGAAATAAAGAAATTGACCATTTAGTATTAGATTGTAATATCAAGTGGCTCATAATCATGGAAAATAATTCTTTCCAGCCATCCAGACCTTACCCAAAGTTCGACGGTGTATTCAACGCGGACGACAATTCAAAAGTTTGTCCGCAGCGAAGAGACGGTCAAATATTAGGGACATTAGATTGCCTGCACCTCAGCATATCCGTTCCAGACTCAGCCAAAAGTCAACCCGTGCCTGTCATGGTGTGGATCCATGGAGGTGCATTCGAAATCGGGTCATATAACACTCACGGAGCAAAATACTTGGTCCGACATGACGTGATTGTCGTCGGTATCAACTATCGCGTAGGACCCTACGGATTCATGTGCTTAGACACACCAGATGTGCCTGGCAACCAGGGTCTCAGAGACCAAGTTCTAGCCTTAAGATGGGTCAGAGACAACATTGAAGCATTCGGTGGTGATGTCAATAAAATTACTGCGTTCGGTTTAAGTGCTGGAGGACATTCCATCGATTTTCATATACTATCAGATACTGAGATTCTATTTCATAACGCTATTATTCAAAGTGGTAGCTCAGTGGCATCGACTGTGGCCTTCTTTCTGCATGACCTTGAGGTTGACTGGCAGAAAATGCTTTTAGCATTAAGTCCACCCTTTGTACATTTCTTGTGCAATAAAGTTTTAAATAAATAAATAAATAAAACATCGACTGTATTCACAGATCATCATAAAAATGCTCCAGTTGACATCGCTGCTCAACTTGGTTATGAAACTTCTTCAATCTCCGAAGCGATATCTTTGTTATCAAATCTCAACGAAAGTTCAATAATAGCAGCCTCAAATGAATTAAATTTTGTCTACAAACCGTGCACAGAAATGAAATTTGAAAATGTCGAGCCTTTCCTTACAAGACATTGGATAACTGCAGATACGCCTAAAGTGAAAGAAATACCAGTTATAATAGGCTATACCGAACAAGAACTACTAACGAGATATCTTACTCCCAGTGCATTTGATCATTTCAATGCCATACAAGATAGGTTATCAGAAACATTCAATTTTAATGCAGATGAAAGAGCCGAAAGGGAACATATTATACGAGAATTTTACTTTGGGAATGAGACGATTACTTTTGAACAAAGATGGGAAGCTGTTGATTTTGATTCAGATTATACATACATATACCCCGTGCGGAGGACGGTCAATAAATATTTGGCTAGTGGTGCTAGCAGTATATATTTGTATGTGTTTGCTTATAACGGCAGAAGGAATTACGCTAAATCGCCAAGAAATATCACCGTTGGGTCTGCAGTGCATGGAGACGACACAGGCTATCTATTTGAGTTGGAAGTGTTTCCTGAGGAGCCAGCACCGGCAGATCAGTTAGTTTTGGATCAAGTTACAACAGTGTGGACAAATTTTGCAAAATTTAGGTGAGTGACTTGCAATCCCAATCCCAAGTTTTATTAAATATTTAAATTATTATTATTATTAACCAAAATAAGTATTGCCAAAATTACACTTATCAACGATGATTTTAATATAATTTAGCTTTTACTATGTAGGTAGTATTATGTCACTAATTCTTGTGATCTTATTAGGTCCTTACATATGAAATTGGCGTTTTGTCGTACTGGCCACTTTGATCACAAATTTTTCCTATTTGGTTAGGAATTCGAAATTCAAATTTATACAGCTATTTCCACATGTAGTTGTGTTTCGTAAACCGTCATTCATTTGTTTTTTTACTTATCTTTTTTCTGTTTGCATCGCTCAATTTACAAAATGGAAAATTTAAAAAAAAAAACGTTATTTACGAGTACGAGTTCCACCGTGGCACCAGTGCTGCGGAAACGGCTCGAAGGGTTAATGATGTGTATGGCGGTTGTGTCGCAAAAGAAAACACAGTGCGTTTTTGGTTCCAACGTTTTCGTTCTGGAAATTTCGACCTGCAAAACAAGCCCCGTGGACGGCCGGAGACCCAAGTTGATAATGAACAATTGAAGGCTATTGTGGAAGCGGATCCATCGCATACAAAACGCCAATTTCATAGGTAAGGACCTAATATTTAATTTCACAAAGTTTACATAATCGCAATAAATAAAAACATTGGGTTTATATCTTATCTTAAATTATCTTGTGCAAAAATCTTGAAAGTACGAAAAACGTCACTAAAACTAGTTTTGATAATGTTGTTTATGTCAAAATACATGTTTGAGAGATTAAACTGTAATCTGTAACCATATCGGTGCTATCAATCGAATTCTCTTTTGGTTATTGTGGTAGGTATTTATTGGTATAGCAATAAATACCAAAATAATTATCTTTGTGACGAAAACGCGATATTGTCACTGGTGACAATACAAAACAGTGGCCTTTCGGTGTTGTTAAGATTTAATTAGAAAATATCCTCGTAGTGTTCGGAACATATCACTAATTTTTCGGTGTTGATTTCCGGTTATCGCAGCAAAACAGGCAATTTCAATCAAGCCGTGGACGACGTGCATTACTTTTGGTCGTAGTTCACATTTTATTCATAAACTAACGATATTTCATAGGTGCTACCATACCAAGGACCCCTACAACTGAACGCATCTTAAATCATATTATCGACGTTAAATAGGATTAAATCGATATTTATAAGCATTTTCATTAATTGCATTTTAATAATCCTTCATTTATCATTTTAATAAGGACATTATCTATAAATTATGACGTAAGTACATTCTTACGTAATTCTTATTACAATTGTTATTATTTTTAAATTATAAAATTGTCAGTAAGTAGTTTATTGTTCAATCGTGATAAGAATTCACGTTGCAAACTGCCTTAGACGATTGTTTTAAAAATATTTTCAGTAACTAATAGGTATGTAAGAATTGATACACTTTTTTACGGATTACTCGATTTGTTTACATTTTATTTTAACCTAAAAAACATGTCAAAAAGGTTAAAATCAAATGTAAATAAATCGCGAAATTATCCGTAAAAAAGGTGTATCATTTCAATGTCTACTGTTCGCATAAACCGAAGAAACAAATATTATACGTATACTCGTATGTATATGTGTAACAAGAAAATAGAACGACCAAAAAGTACAGCCATACTGCGCTAGAGGTGCATACAACTTTCTTTTAGTACCACTTAAGATGGATTAAGAAGCTAAATGGCAATGTTTTCTTTATGCAGGGTCATATAACAATAACATTTGACGACCACTTTGGTGTAATGGTCAAGAAGTTGACTATTGACCAAGAGGTCGCGGGTTCGATCCCCGCACTGTACAAACATTTGTGTGCATGAACATGTGTTTTTGTACTGTTCTGGTGTTATATGTATTTATTTAAATTGATTTGTAATACCACTGTTAATTCTGATATCTGTATCACAAGTGCTTAAACTACTTACCACGGAGTCAGATCAATGTATGTGAAGTTGGTGTATATTTATTTATTTAACAATGTTTATTTTTAGTGACCCAACTCCGGAAGTAACAAACATATTGCCAGTACTATGGCCTGCTCTTTCAGCCGGATCCTATGACTACTTGGAAATAAATTCAGAGCTGAAGCCTGGCCAACGACCCGCTGACGAAAGGATGACGTTTTGGGATAAATTTTACGAGGATAACAAAATATTCGAAGTTGGGTACTTTGAAAACTAATAAAATAATGGCGACTCAACTTCTTTTCGTATTCTTACCCTTTCTGGCCTCTTTGTTGCAACATACACCTCCAATAGTGCATGTCCATGTGTATGCGAGGGTCGTTTTGAGCATTTGTTCTTAGCGTTGTTACTATATGTAATATAATAACTGTGCTTGTCTGAGGTGAGTGACAAACGCAACGTGACGTGAAAATATCAACTATCATCAGCCTATATACGTCCCACTGCTGGGGACAGGCCTCATCTCAACTATGAGGTGGTGCGAGCCATACTCCACCACTCGGGCTCAGTGCGGAATGGTGGAGGGATGTGTGTAAGGTAAATGACCAAGCTTCGTGCTTCGGAAGGCACTTTAAGCTGTTGGTTAATATCGATAGATATTAGTCGTTAAGCCTGGTCGGAGGCTCTTGGGCGGCTTAATAACATCTGAAAATATCAAACAGTGAAAATATATCTATACATATAATAAGACTGTAAAAGATCGATTTCTGTACATTGAAGATTTTTATGAAAAATTGTTACAGGGGGTCTTAATTACCGTAATAGAAGCCAAAACAACAATTTTTAAAAATTTTGTCTGTCTGTCTGTCTGTCTGTCTGTCTGTCTGTCTGTTTGTCCGGGCTAATCTCAGAATCTACTGGACCGATTTTGACGGGACTTTTTTTATTTGACTCAGTATCACCTGGAGAGTAAACTGGGATATAAATAATCACGCCGATGAACTTAGGGGGCAGGCAGGAAATTGAATCTCAGAATCTAATAAACAGATTTTAATGGGACTTTTTTTTATTTGACTCAACATTACTTGGAAGGTAAAGAAGGATAGAAATAATATTACATATTGATAAATTCTGCCCCCAAAGGGATAAAATAGGGGTTGCGAATTTGTATGAAGCCCGGTCGCAAAAAACTAACATCCACGCGGACGAAGTCGCGGGCGGCCGCTAGTTAATAATAGTTACCTACATGACAAAACGCAACAGACATTGAAACAAAACATTTGAAGTTGCATTACGTCACATCGCGTCACTCACGAAGAACAACCCTTTAGCGGATCTGAAGACTGCAGTGATCAGTTTGTGTCCACACTGAACTGTTGTGGGGAACTATACACTTCGAATCGCTTCGTTATGCTTCTGTTAGGTACCTAATCTGGACTCTCTTCTCTACTAACTTTGAATTTGCAACGAGAAAGTTAAAAACTGTTTAATTTCCATGGACAAGAAATAAAGATGTTTCGTTTTTGTAAGTGTCGTTATTACATCTGCTGGCACTGCGCGCGCGCTGCACCACCTCGGAGCACCGCTTTCTGCGCTCCAGCCGGCAGTCCTGGAAGAAACCCTAGTTTCGTGGGAATACGCTGTTGCCATCACTGATATTTTGAGACTTATTAAAGTATTAGACCTTCTTCTGGATGGAAACGGGTGGATTTAAACTTTGACACACAACCGGCGTGCTGCACACCATTTAATTGAGCCATAATTATTAAACTTTTTTATCTTTCTGATCGACCTTCTTACCTAACAAAGTATTCAAACTGGGTGTAGATTTCTAAGATCACCAGCAAGTAACACCATACGTGCAGTATGATACGTGTTTTACATGGTTTTTAGGCTAACATCATTAGCAACCTACTGCTGAGATTCCACTGCATTGGTTTGAAAGTGGCTACAGCCCATTTAATCGCACTACTTATCTGATCACGCGAACAAACGGGGTTCTGGAGTTCTTAGTAGATACTGAGTGATACGGAGTAGGGCGTCTTTAACGATGATAATAGTAGTAGTCATCCTAGCCGATTTTGACCACGGCGGCCAATCTCAACAGAGGTCAGCCAACTGCGCAGGGAAATTATAGTGCACAAGTGTGAGCGCAATACACAGGTGCACTCACTGTTCCATCACTCTCAAAGTTCGGTGAGACGGCAATCCGACATGACCGGAGAGAAATCAGGCGCAGGACCAACGGCTTAACTTGCTTTCTGAGGCACAGAGGTGTAACACCGCCAACTTCCCGACTCCAAGCTGTTTTTGAGAAATTCATGACAGAAAAACTAACACCCGACTACTTAAAAACACGCTCTAAAAAGTACGAAACAAGAAAACACTCTCCAATGAAATTACTTAGTATGTACAAACTATTAAATATTTACCGTTATTAAATAAACTAACTTACACATATTATTATATTTTAATATATTTTCAATTTATAATATTGATAGAGAAATGTTTTAAGGATAAAGCCGTGGTCGTATGCCATAAGAATAATAAATTAAAAAAAGTGGTATACGACCACGGCTTTATCCTTAAAACATTTCTCTATCAATATTATAAATTGAAAATATATTAAAATATAATAATATGTGTAAGTTAGTTTATTTAATAACGGTAAATATTTAATAGTTTGTACATACTAAGTAATTTCATTGGAGAGTGTTTTCTTGTTTCGTAGGTACTTTTTAGAGCGTGTTTTTAAGTAGTCGGTGTTACTTTTTAAACTTTATTTTTATTTAACATATTTTGGAGTTCTAAATAGGTTAATCTTGGGTTCATTGATTTCTCAATCTTTCCAACTCCTCGAACGATCTTTGGTCATGTGGATTTTTTAGTAATTTGCTAGATTCCAGTGAACTAATCCATAATCCATCTATGGATCTTACTCTGCTAAGAGCCACATATATAGTCGGGTAAAAAAGATGTGAATTATATACAATCAGCCCATGAATACAGGTAAAGTCACAAGAAAATGCTAGTAATATATATATTTAGGTGTTCGAGCCTTCGCTTGAACCACATATGAGATTACCCTTCCAATATTCGTCCCTATTTCTTCCATGATCCTTCACTTTTATTACTCTGTAGCGTTAGTCTATGGTACTCTTTACTCTATGACTTGGCTGGGCAGCGCGCGGCGGCCATTTGCTTTTCAGTACGCTTTTAATATTCGTCTTATCAACACGTTTTGCGAGGTTACGATCACACTCTGTTGTATCTAATATACTTACACCAAATCAGTGAAATAGTGAAGATACGAAACAAGTGAGTATTGAATTGTTATTTTCGTTTGTGTAAACACTACAAGTTATCAGCTCCGTGACAATTCCGCTCGACGCTCCTTAGCTCAGCGATGATCTCACTCGGTGCCCGTGGGCCCGGTGACAGGTCGAAACTTGCTCCTAGATAAGCATTTCGACTCATAGTTCACTATTGCCGGGTGCGGCGTCTCGTAATTGAGTAGTCATGTCGTGTCGTCTGGATTAGACGACGCGACGAGCTCCAAACCGAGTCGACATGTAGCCTCAATGAGGCGACGGTCGACTCGGTGAGACGTCGTCTTATTGAGCCGTTGACTAGACTGTAGGCTCGTCAGTTAGACGGTGAATCGTCTCGTCTAGACAGTGCGTCATCTCGACAGTTCGCCGTCCCGACGGTGCGACGCCCCAACGATACGTACCCTCACCTCATAGGCGTCTATCCGTGTAAGACTGGTCGAGTGTCTGTCACAAATGAACCTGTTATTGGTCTGCTTTCAGAAATGCCCGAGCTGAAAACATTGGGGGAGCTTGCATCCGAGTCAACCTCGGATGAAGAAGCAGCTTTTACCGCAGTCGTCGCAACTATCGACAGACACTACCCCGAAGGTTGGCGTGACTGGCCAGTTTATAATTTCTCCTTCCGAGAATTATTTGGAGAATCCCAGGTTCCAGCAGCCATTGACGTAAAATTAAGATTTGCGATTCCCACGGTGGACCTGGCGCGAGCCTTCGATCCAACGGCGACCTCGTTATCAGAACGCAACTACAGGTCGATAAGAGCCACAGTCCTAAAATGGCCCTTAGGCAGAGCGCTTCTATAGGCTCCTCATAGCCTAATGGAAAAAATCCACTCGCCCGCGTACAACGTCTTTATGGACACAGTAGCCAAGCTTAAGGGAAAATTTACAAAAAGGTCTGAGGCTTCCGGCGAGCTGGCTGGCGACAGCACAAGGGGAGAAAAGAGACCGGGTGAAGAGCAAGCTGCGAGCCATTCAAAGCGATTCGCCCCATCACCCCAACCAAGCAGACAGCCAACTCCGACTCGCGCGACTCCAACCCAAGGCAGTAACGAGCACCTTTTGGCCACGGTGCTGAGCCAGCAAACGGCATTATTCAACAAGATGATATCTTTACAATCGGAGCAGAACGATAACATCAAGCAATTGTTACAACGAGAAGCGGAGTCTTCTAAATCTCTGACGTCTGAGAGAGTCGATTTAGACGAATCTTTTGAATCTGCCCCCGACAGCACGGAGGACGATGTTAGCTGTCACCAATCGGCTAGGGAAGCAGAGCTGCGGACTGCAATCGCTAACAGTCAAAGAGAATTGGCAAAACTGCAGGGACCGGTAAGCCCGGACCGCTCGGACTCTGATCCAAGTTTTGATTTCACTCCGCAAACAGTAGGCCGAGACCCCAAGGTGGCGAAGGCTAACCCCATGGCCGTAAATCACGCAATAAACTGCCAGAGATTCCGAGACCCAGAGTGGCGCAACATTCGATATGCGGAAACGCAAAAGCTATTCCAGGCTACTCCAGCGTTCAGTGCGCTCAGGCCAAACAATCTGCTAGTAAACCTCACGCCGGACTGGAAGTCGAATAGAATCCTTGAAAATTTCGACCTCACATTGGGAGCCGTTACAAACGGCCTAATACAGGAAAGGATGATTTTCCAAGATTTACTCAACAGCCTGCCGTCAGACATGAAAAGGAGGGTCGGAAAAGACTTCATTATGGCAGACTCCAAATATAGGAAGACCTCCGACTCCATTCTGCAGTATGTTTGCGGTCGACGAGCTGAGGTTATCCAACAGCGAAGGGACGTATTTAAACCAAAGAACAAAGCCCTTAAGAGCATACTAGATGAAATCCCACCATCTGAAGCTCATCTTTTCGAGGACCATGCCTTTACGGAAGCCATTAAAGAACAGGGAGGAATTAACAAGTTTTTTCCGGATACTAAAAGACGACACTTACCAAAAGCTTCCCCAGTGGCAAGACACGCACGACACGGATACTCTCGCCACCAAGACCCAAAAACTAAAGACACGAAAAGGACAAAGCCCAAACATCCAGGTGGAGGGATCCAACAGAAACCTGTGTCCTACAATCCCCATCCAGGAAAGAAGTGGGCTCCCCCCTCCGGTCGCAAATGACTCTTTTGCAGCGGGTTGCCTCGCTCTCCACAGCTCCCTCTGGCAAGAGGCACCCGAGAGCGTTCTGAAAATTGTAAAGGGTTACAGAATTCCTTTTCAAATAACCCCCCCAAAGACGAAATTTTCAGAAACAAATACCCACAAATTTCAAACAAAAAGCTCCCCGGAAATGTCAGCCGAAATACAAAGGCTTCTAGACTCCAAAGCCATTCAAAAAAGCTCATATCAGTCACGATTCCTCTCAACTCTATTCCTGAGAAAGAAATCAAACAGGGAAAACCGTCCTATCCTCAACCTCAAAAGGCTCAACGAGTACGTTTCTACCCCAACATTCCGCCTCATAAATCAACAACAAATTCCTTTTCACCTGAAAATAGGGGACTACATGATGAAAATAGACATCTCCCAGGCGTATTTTCACATTCCAATCAAAGAAAGCCATCGACGCTATCTCTGCGTTGCCTATCAAGGAGCAGTCTACGAAATGACCTGTCTCCCCTTCGGATTAGCCAGCGCTCCATCGGCATTCGCAAAAGTGACAAATTGGGTTGCGCACCAAATGAGACAACAAGAATTGAGAGTGCTGGTCTACTTAGACGATTTTCTACTAATTCACGAGGACCCGATAGTTCTAGAAGCGAAAGCAGAATGGGCCGTGAAATACCTAAAAAATCTAGGATGGTGTGTAAATCTCACAAAGTCTTCGGCAGTAGCAACAACCAGGTTAGAATACCTAGGAATCACTTGGGACACAAGGGAGAATACCAAGAGCTTATCAGAGCGCAAGTCCGCCCTCCTAGAAGAGTACATCTCAGATCTCCTGCGAGTTGGCGAGAAGCGAAAGTGGTTCTTGGCAAGCTGAACTTCGCTGCCCTGTCGGTACCTCTAGGCAGACTTCATTGTCGCACGCTACAAAGGACGTCGAGACACTTACCTCAGGGAAGGCCACATCAGAGGTTCCCAATTCCAGCACCGGCACGGGGAGAACTAACATGGTGGTTGAGAAACGCCCAAAAGAACACTCCGATTCATGTCAAAGATCCGACAATTTTCATAGCCACAGACGCAGCTGATCTGGGTTGGGGGGCCATCGCAAACAGCCGTCACTTTTGGGGGAAATGGACCTCTTCCCAAAGGAAATGGCACAGCAATACGAAAGAACTATGGACTATTCGGAAAGTACTCGGACACCTAAGCTCGGAGTTGCGGGAAAAGACAGTCATGATCCAATCAGACAACCGTACGAGTGTCGCTTATATCAACAAGCAAGGGGGTACCAAATCCTCAATACTACTGAAAGCCGCGAGGGAAATCCTCCTGTTCTGCGATCATCATCGCTGCCACCTGATCGCAAGATACATCCCGGGCATATACAATGGGATAGCAGACGGTCTTTCGAGAGAGAAAGCCCTACCAGAGTAGCATCTGAAGGAAGATGCTCTTGCAATGCTTTTCCAAGAATTCGGGAGGCCCGAAATAGATTTATTCGCATCGGAGAGGTCAGCCGTAGTGCCAGTTTATGTAAGCGAGAGCGTAGAGGACAAAAACTCTCAGTACACCGACGCGTTCACCAAGAAGTGGCAATACAAACTAGCCTGGGTATTCCCGCCACCAGCCCTAATACCTCGCATGCTACGCCATCTGCAGTCATCGAGCGGACGTTACATAATAATCGCACCAATATGGAAGAATGCGTTCTGGGAGCCGGAACTACGCCGTCTGTCGCTAAGACAACCATTGTTAATCCCGAACTTCCACAAGAACTTGATCGATCTCCGAACAAATCAAGCGCCTCCCCAAATAGAAAAGTTGAAATTGGGGGCTTGGCTGGTTCAGGCTGGTCAAACCATGTGATAGGGTGGTCCGAATCGGAATTAAATTTACTAGAGTCATCTTGGAGAAAGTCCACCCTGCGTAGCTACAGACCAGTCTGGGCCAAGTGGCTTGAATGGACCAAATCTAACAATATCCCTACAGATAACCCTAGCCCTCAAAACCTAGCAAAATACTTGTGCTACCTATTCAATGAGGAGAAGCTCGCACCTAGGACTGTGGCCTTGCATAAATCAGTCATAGCAAATTTCGGGAATCCCCTTCGGGCCAAGGAGCTAAGCTCTCACCCACTTATAAGGCAAATAGTAAAAGGGGCATTGTTAGCCCGACCTCCTGTCAAAAAATGCTTATCCTGGCGAATCGAGGACCTTATAGGTTTCTTAAAATCCTACTCCTTGGACGAGGACAACCTATTTTCACTTTCTAGGCACACAAGCGTGTTACTCCTATTGGCCTCCGGGAGACGAGTCCACGACTTAACACTTTTGTCTGTAGAAAATGGGGAGTTTGAAGACAGAGGAGATGATATGATATTTTGGCCTCTGTTCGGCTCCAAGACCGATTCAGGTTCTTTCAGACAATCCGGATGGTTTTTGAAAAAAGGCAGAGATGATCTAGATAGAAGGTTCGATATAGTCTATTGGATCAGAAAATATATCTCAGTTTCTGGCAATCGCCGGACGAATGTAAAACATTTATTCGTTACCACAAGGGGAAAATGCAAAGCCGCATCTCGATCTGTAATTGCGGGCTGGATAAGAACACTATTCAAAGAAGCCGGTATATCGGCATCGGCGGGAAGTTTTCGCGCTGCTGTTGCAACCCACAACTGGATTAGTAACCGTTTCAGTGTCGACGAAATTCTTGAAAGAGGGAATTGGCAGTCTAAAAACACCTTTTTTAACCATTATTTTAAAGAGGTGAGAGGTGAACCGATCAGCAATATGAATATTCTAAACGAATCTTTCATTTCTGTTTAAATGTGATTTCTGTGAATCAATCCTTATTAAGATTTAAAATTCGTTGGCCATGTAGCTCCATACTTCATCTGTAAAAATAAAGCAGAACCTATCTTTGTATGTGTTGGTTCTATTTTAAAATTAAAGCAACTGATTATATCTTCGGTATTTTCTTTGTGCCCTACAAAAACCTCAAAGCTCATAATCTCATGTTCACAGTACGCTAGGCAGCGCCGGCAGATAATAAACACGTCTCATATGTGGTTCAAGCGAAGGCTCGAACACCTAAATAGAACCGTTTTTCCCCCGAAGGGTATAAAACGGATATTTAGGTTTCAGCCGAAGCTTGAACCACAACCTAACTGCCTTGCCGGCTTAGGTACTGAAAAGCAAATGGCCGCCGCGCGCTGCCCAGCCAAGTCATAGAGTAAAGAGTACCATAGACTAACGCTACAGAGTAATAAAAGTGAAGGATTATGGAAGAAATAGGGACGAATATTGGAAGGGTAATCTCATATGTGGTTCAAGCTTCGGCTGAAACCTAAATATCCGTTTTATACCCTTCGGGGGAAAAACGGTTCTATATTCAAAATGTACAAGTAAAGCGCTTTCAAATGATACCAAACACGGCATATTTATCTTAACTTTATTTTTTTACTTCGTATGTTTTGTCCGCCAGAGGGCGCCACATTAGATTTTGTGAAATCCCATATAGCCTATAACCAGCGGACAATTAAGACGCTTCTAATGATATGTCATTTGTCGAATTCTGATAAGTAGTTTAGAAGTTACGAGGGAACAGATGAACATCCATACCCACATACATACATACATACATACAGGTCAAAATCATAACCCTCCTTTTGCTTCGCCGTAGTCGGGTAAAAATTGCAGAAACAATTTTGGCTCGACCTGGGATTCGAACCCAGGACCTCTCGGATGTTAGGCAGAAATTTTGCCACTACACCAACAAGGCAGTTTGAACGATGATAATAATAATGATGTAGACAGTAAAGGGGCGCTATGTACAAAAATATGCTCCGTTATCGCATGACACTTTATTACATCTGTTGGCACTGCGCGCGCGCCATATAGGCGACTTTCTGCGCGCGCTGCACCACCTCGGGGCAGCGCTTGCGGCGTACCAGCCGGCAGTCCTGGAAGAAGCCCTCGTTCCGAGGGAAGCCGTTGCTGCCATCACTGAATGTAACCAGACCTGATGACAAAAAAACTGATTTAGTTTTTGTACGAACCAGTACACAGGCTGGGGGCGGGGAGTACAATGAATATCGTTTATTCAGGTTAAATTACCCACAAATACTTTGCCATTTAAGAACGTCAAAGTTACATATTATTAGGCTTGAACACGTCTCCTTATCTTTTGGGCCCTACCAACACCTTAAATGAAAATTAAATATCGCCCTATTGACGAGAGTTTCTTCACAAAAAAAACAGAACATATTGCAAGCCAACGGACTCCCAAATCCATGTAATAGCAGATCAAAATAACTAAATTTATTTATTTACCTTAAGGAAACATAAAGCTTAATAATAGCACATAGTCTCAAATACAAAGCTAGCAATTTAAAGTTTCGTCCTAAACAGATTTCAATCCACTCGATTTAATGTGCGATGCAGATGGCAAGTCGACTTCAGCGGAGGTAAAACGACAGTTTTAACAGAATCTCCATATATATTTTTGTCATATATTACATATTTTTTGTATATTCTCTATATACATATTATTAGTGTAAGCGCATGTCTTTCCCACCAGCCTGTGTAGGTGCTAGGGCCTAAAATATGATTGAGGTACCGTTTTAAAGATCTCGGCGGGTAGACTGGGCCAAAACTCTTACATTTGTCCGAACTTAAACATGGAGGAAGTCGTCGGCGGCCGCTAGTCAATCCTAAGTGTTCAACTTAGTAACTTGGTGTTACCAACAATGTAATATTCTAGTAAGATGGTCCACCTGAAGTGAGCCCAAGACTACAGACAAGCCTGCCTAAAATGGAATGTTTCTTACGGCTATTGGGTTGTTGCTTGACTTTAATGGTCAGGCGTTAGTAGTTTGACGAGTAGATCATATGTATTTCAGCGGTATATTTTAAAGAGTTAAATTTTTATCATAGTTTATGCTTCATCCTGTCCGCTAGGCATAACTAACTCATTATCATTTAAAACAGGACCATAAGTCTAATCACTCAGCACAAAAGTTTTGCTATATATTTGTTTTAGAAACTTTACTACGAGTATACTTAGACCAGCTCATGGGTTTCGACTGATATTAACAAATTACGACTTCATGAATTTTAGAGTTAACTATGTCTTACCAAGAAGCTCTAGATTTATTAATGAAATGAAAAGCTAAGTCAAAAAAATTTCATCAGTAAGATAAATTAACTTAGATCTGAATATCAATGCCTTTAACATCAAACAGGAGGGCTGGGAGAAGCTTGCTGATTCCAGGAACGAGTGTTGTAAACGTGTGAAAGATGGACGTAAATACACAAAGATGCCTGGTTCAATGTGCTGAATGACAGGAGGGAAAGAAGGCATCAGAGCGGCGATGATCCACCTGCCGCTGCCTTCCTTTGCCTTAAATGCGGAAAAGTTTGTCGCTCCCGGATTGGCTTATTCAGCCAAAATAAAAAGTGCTTTGCAGCAGACACTGCTTAAATCGTCTGTGATGTGATAGACGGAAAAGGCCTATGATGATGAATATCAATGATAGAATAACTTTTGGGAAGAGGGATACAGGTATCATATCCTTCCGCTCTGAGCCCGCGTGGTGAAGTATGACTCGTACCACCTCAGGTGAGGCCTGTGCCGAGCAGTGGGACTGATGAACTGATGAGACAGTAAAGATATAAGAAGTCATGTAATTTTTCAAAATGTATATTTGTTTACACAACTACATCCACGCCTCCTACCTTGTGGTCTCTATCAGGTCAGATGAGGCCTTAAAGCTAGCTAAACCATATAGCTAGATAGCTATATGGTTTAATCTGCACTGTTAAAGTGTAAGTAGGAATTGAGTTTGTGATTACTCATTACGTGGCCTTTGTAGTCCAAATATGGCTAGGGCGTTGACGTACCTACGTGTGCGGAGCAACGCAACAAGTGCGATGCAACACGACGAGACCAATACTTGTATCAATATCAATCGCATTTCGTCACGGAGGACACTAGAATAAACACACACATTTGATATTGTCGCGTTTGTCTGTCACGTATGACAACGGGTAAGAAGTTGTCAAATATTTAAAGATGTTGCACACAGTCCACAGATGTTTAATATAGGTATGTTGTGAAATTAATTTTATGATGAACTAGTGGACCCGCAGCCGTGGTCCTACCCGTTGCTTTTTTTTAAATTGTCTTAACTTTTAAACATTCCTTGGACTTCCACAAATATGTCGAGACTAAAATTAGTCAAATCATTTTTATATTTAAGGGAAGATAATATTACCTAATCCCCAAACTCTTCCACCACGGAACTCCCCTTCAAACTTCATGCCGTCAGCTCGCCAGAAAACGCCGTGGCCGTGAAACCAGCCTTGCATGAACTCTCCTTCGTACCTGTAACAAAATACGGAGTTGATGGAGTCCATATATTGCTCGGTTTATATAAGGGCTCCGCACCCGAAGTCAACGCCTCCGCAGCAAATAAGAAGTCAGACCAAAGTAAGATATAAAAGGTACTTAGATATAAAGTAAAGAGTGAGAGCCCAACCAAACTACACTAATTGCTTGTGCGAACCTTATTTTGATATAATAATTATAGTTTAGTTTGGTTTATGATAAATTCCAAATCAAAGAATATATTAAAAAAGACTTAGCAACGGGCAGAAAAATGTTTGCGGGGCCACTATTAAGATATAACGCTTTACTTCACATCGCAAATAATAATTTAGGCAGTGTTATCAAATGATAGCAATGATTTTGACGACCGATTGGTGCAGTGGTCTACATGTTGGACTTCTAAAACCAAGGGTCGCGGGTTCGATCTCCGCACAGTACAAGCATATGTGTGCATGAACATGTGTGTTTGTACTGGTCTGGGTGTTTTCTATGTATAATATGTATTTATTTACAAAAAAAAAATAAGTATGTTTACCCGTTGTCTAGTACCCATAACACAAGCCTCGTAGCTTACTTTGGGACTAGAGAATTGGTGTGATTGTTGTAAAATATTTATTATTTATTATTATTATTTATTATTTTGCTTTGTTTCGTAGGTTATTATTAAAATACTCGTAGCTAGCATGAGCGTTAAAGACCCGAAATTCATTCCGAAAATAATATCAACTACTACCAAAATAAATAATGGTTACAGCAATCACACAATTTAAATGTATTTTAATGTCCGGAGGTAGTGAATATCGTTTGTAACGCTGTTCAAAGGCTTCTTGCAGATACTTTCTTTTGATGTTTTCTTCAAAAGGTATGTACAGTTATTGCTAAGAAATAAAAATATTTTTAAAAATGCTCGTCTTTATAATAATATAGTTATTTGATTGTTCTCGTCTATGACCATGGATTTTGTATGCCTTCCGCAAATACTTATTTTACGTGTGATTTCTTCGCTACCTATCAGGTTGGCAACAACTGTTTGACAAAGATTTCAGATTTTTTGGTTTTAAAATTACTCTGATTATGTAATTTCAAAATCCATTTTAAGGTCGTAAGAACGCACTGAATGCAGGCAGTTTCTTTGTTCGGCAGCAGATATCTTGGTCCCGTAATGATGATGAACATGACCACGACTAAATATAGATAGATAGAAAGAGAACATTTTACTAAACACAAAAAAAATTAAAAAAAAAACAATTCAATTACTATTTATCGCTTTATATATTATTATTTATATATAATCAAAATTTAGTAGTACTTAGTATAAAAGACGGTTGGAAAATTCCACCAGCTTGGGGTCCTGTTTTAGCCAAGACTCAAGCTCGACCCCGCACTGCAAGACTTACTATTAGCTTATTTTGTGTAGATAGGAACGTAACTAAAAAAATTTGAGTGACCTTAGTTTTCTGAAAAAATTCAAAACTATGTAATGACAACTAACACCTTAGTCTACCTGTGATAAATAAATCGCGAAACAATTTGTAAGAACGCGTATCATATCAGTAGACATTTAACTTACTTGGCACCATCGGGGAACGCCATAACACCCAGCCCGGAGCACAGTCCAGAAATCATGGCGCCGTCGTACCGTGTCCCGTCGGGTAGCACCAGGTGTCCCATCCCATGCTTCTGTCCCTTCGCGTTCCATTCACCCACGTAACGTGTCCCGTCCTCGTACTTATAGGCACCGGTCTTGACGACCCCTGCTTCTATTACTGGATAGAAGAAAGGGTTAATCAATTTTAGAGTGAACATTTTGCTTTTTGATCGATAGAATTTAATTTTTTTGATATTTGTTGAACAAAATTTTGAAATATTTTTGCAGTTTTAATCTTCAAATGTTTGGAAAAGTGGGGAAAATTAGATGAATAAATTGTTTGATGATTTTTTATCGAATTATATGAATCTGCAGATTTACCACATTCACGAATCATGTTAAGTAACTGAACATTCCGAGTGAAGATGAGCTATGGACGAACGAAATCGTAGAACTTATATCATGTAGCTTCTCTAGCGTATAATATTATTCGTCTAAAGTAATATTAAAATATTGTAACAATAAAAGAAAGTAATTAATTTTATTATGAGCATTACACGCAGTTATAATATTAACTAATGCGTAATATAATTTAAATAAGGTTCGTTAGTTCCAGAGACCGTACTAACTAACGTTTCGTTCGTATTTTTGGATCTAGCCATCGCGTTCGCTCGCACGGTCAAGCTTGTTAGTGTGACAGGGATAGCAACATCCGTAACTACGGACCACGGCATAGAGAGTAGGGGGCTGTATTCATTAAGTATTTATTCGTAAATTATACACGCGCTTGTTAAGTTGTTACAAGAGAAATATTTTATTTTAAATAATCAATTACTTGTTTTCACGTCATAGTTATTGGTTTATAATTATGTGTTTTGGGACAGCTTAATAAAGAAAGTAAGGGACAGGGCACATACGCGGAATACTTCGACGCGACTCGCGACTGTAACCGAATAAACCAGCGGCACAGTAGTCATCTAACACATGGTATAAAAATACAATAGCTGACAAAAATGTTGCTATATTAATTAATTATAATAACTTTATCTATAAAACCTTTAATGTAACACCCGAAATACTCATAAACGAATACACGCATTTGTATTAAGTACGCTACCAAGAAATACTCGAAATGACTCACGCACACAGACAAATGTCTCAATAAGGCGAGAATCAGGGCCAGGCTACGGTCAGTCACGTGTGACGCGTTTGGCACACACACATACACGCACAATTAATTCATGCACACTTGAAGAGATCACCGAACTTTCCAAAATCTTTTCTAACGGCAACACCTGATTCTTTTAATTTTCAGGTAACACGTAAATAGTCCTCCTGGCTGATTTCGACCACGGCGACCCATCTCAACAGAGATCAGCCAACTACGCAGTAGATATTGTAGTGTACAAGTGTGAGCGCAATACACAGGTTCTGTTCAATCACTCTCTAAGTTCGGTGAGACGGCAATCCGACATGACCGGAGAGAGATCAGGCGCAGGACCAACGGCTTAACGTGCTTTAACACACACATTACACAGGTAAGACATACATTAAGTTTAAATCAGTTGTTCAAATGGACGTAACTCAACACTCACCATCAACCATGTCTAGTTCTGTGAACGCTGAAATAATACTGAAGGGCTTCAGGCGGCAGCGGCGCTTGAAACATAGCACATTTGTACTTAATTAAATTAAAGGCCTGTATTTAATAGGACATAACGCCACAGCTTGAGATATATGATAAATGTATGGTTATAAAATGTATTAACAAAGGTAGTACAAGCACTTAGGCCAGTGACAGTCTAGGTTAATTGGTTAATAGATAGATAGAGATATACTGAGCGCGTATAAAATACTGTCCGCCGTCACGGGCGATGGATCCTGAGTAAAGATGTGCCGTTCCCGGTAACTTTGGGAATATCGGGAAAAAACTAAGAACAATTGCCGGTAATAAAGCAATATGTAAATGGGTTTTTGCAAAATTTTTGTTTCGTTTGTGTCCGTCGCCTGCTATATGAATTTATATAAAAAACTATCTATTAACTAAAATTATGGAAACACTCGCAATGTTTTTATTAAACACACACACACCCTCTTGCCACACATTAAGTATGTGAATTGAATTTTATTGTAAAAATTGATTTAGAGTTTAAAAATAAAAGTAAAATGTTATTTTTTAAATAAATTACTTTGTTTTTTTTGGGAATATTCCTGGGAATTTTGGAAATATTGCCGGCATTCAAATTCAACCAAAAACACAATGCTGGTTACTTTATTGTGACAAAAGACTTTCATTTTGAAACAAGCGAAAGCCCGCAACTTCGTTCTCCTAAATTTCTGCTAGAATTTTTTCTTATCATCAAAAAGTGCTCTTACCGTAACTAACGTTACCTGAGGCGTTATTTTTTTTATAACTCGTAACAGTTTAGCTGGAATGCTAGGGTCATCAGGTACTTCAGATCTTTAATTTGGTTATGTGTGTAGAAAGTGTTCGTCACCCTGAACAAATTTTCCAATGGCGCGATATTCATTTCCTTATAGTTTATTCTACTTATGTATTCAGACCTTCGAAATAAAATATAGCCTTTATATTAGTGAGGACTAATATATCTATACTACAAAAAAACATTTTATTCATATCAACAAAATCAAACTTAAATTCTTCATTTTCTTCTTCTTTTTAACCATTTTTCTTTTGGTTTACCGCTCTGTGTCCGCTTCATCAGATTAAGAAGCTAACAATTGTATTGCATTAGTGCGAAAAAAAAACCTATTTTTAAGGGTGTATTAACGTACAAAAGTAGAAAAACTTCTCACTGCTCAAGTTTCTGTTGGGGAAAAAACCCCATCACATTAGTAGTTTAAGATGCTGAACAAAAGCATTGCTTCGCCTTATAGACTTGTTATGTGATAGTTCGATGAAGATGTCCACTCCTCTTTGCCTCACATGAATGATCGATAGACATGATTAGTTTAGGCAAAAATTGGTGAAGTTTTGTTTCAAAATAAGAAAAAGTTATGCATTGCACTATATATCATTGTCAATAAGAAAATAAAAAGTTTGTCTTTGTTGGAAATATTGGCAATATTCCCGTATTTTAGAATGTTTCCGGGAATTTAAGTTTTGGGAATATTCCTAAAAAATCCGCTCGTGCGGTCGATGTGCCATCTTTAATCCTGAGAGATGCGAAGGATTCAATCAGCTAAAGACTACGACAGTTCTTTACTGCAGAGGTGAATACTCTAATTTTCACACCTTTTGCGAGGCAGTATGCAAAGAGCCTTTGCTTTTTTCGTTGTTCTCCATTGTCCATTGCTCGTGTTTGTATTAATTAATATACAACAACCACACATACATTGATCTGACTCCGTGGTCAGTAGCTCAAGCATTTCTTTTACAGATATGAGAATCAACAGTAGTATTACAAATAAACTTAAAGAAATACTTACACATAACACCCAAACCCGTGCAAACTGACATGTCATGCACACAAATGTTTGTACAGTGCGGGGATGGAACCCGCGATCTCTTGGTTGAAAGTCAACTTCTGACCGTTACACCAAAGTGGTCGTCATGAAGAAAAAAGCGACACCAAGTTAGCGACATGCTAACTTGGTGTCGCTAGGGTAATTTTTTATATACAACACAACACATGTAACCAGAAGAGCCACGACGACATGTCGTCTGCTGTTATTTCCTGTAGCGGGCTTCCAACACTTGTACCTTAAGCCTCAATTTGCAAACCAGAATATATCTTATTTCTCATTGGTTGTTCTTTGTTCGGTTGTTGTGCAACTCGATGTCAAAGCATTATCGATTGGGCGCAATGAAATAAAATCGGTTTCATATTGAATTACATTAGAATGGTGGCGTGACTTCATTCGATATAGCCTTCGAGTATTTGTCAAATTCTAGATACTCATTGATTTTAGTTAAACGTGGTTTAGCAATTATTGAATCGATTACGGATGACTAAACTGTAATGGCTTCGTAATTGGTATGTGACCGAGCTGATTTTTCCAAACGTCGTGACGATAAAAAATGCCATTAAATTGTATACTGACCTATTTTAATACAATATTAGATATGATATCTGTATTTAAACGTAGTAATAACTTGATTATTGGAGTTTTATCCATATTTATAATGAATATGTGAGGTCAATTATGTACCTACACAAAATATATTTCTAAATAAGTGATGATAATATTATAATTCGCAATAAACAATTTGTTAAGATTGTAAAATATTTGCATGCTATTTCTTATAACTGAAAAAGCTGAGCCGTAATCATATATAACCTACAAATCTACTAATTGTAGCCTTTTTCAAAAGCAAATAAATATTCATTTCATTTTTAGGGATCGATATTGATGCCAAAAATGCAAGCAGTAAATTTTTTGTATATTTGTGTGTCTGTATAACCACTATAGAAACATAACTTACTCGACAGTTTTTAACAAAACTTGATACAATTGTTTTTCATACTACCGAGCTAGTTAAAGCATTCACTTCATCACACTAAAACCAAATATAATAGGACCAGAGCAATGAAGGGAATTGTGTGTGACTGGAATGTACTCCTTAAAATTATATAAAAAATATTCCACAACAACATTTATGTCTATCTTTTATGGTTGACTCACAATAACACGTGTAAAACTTAACCCTTAAAAGATTACATATATACTACGAGTATATGTCTACTCCAACATTTATGACACTCTCAGTCATTTAAATATATAAAAATCAAAGATAACTGACTGACTGACTGACATAGTAACGCAGGATATCTAGATAGCAAGTTCAATAAAAATTAGCTTCGACTATTTCAGTAAGTAGTAAAATAGAACCAGGCTCGGAATGTTTATTTAACAACGTAGGTATTAGTATTAACATTGAAAAATTACTTAGCTTTAGATTTCCGCTCAGTTACGCCGGCATAAGTACCCAACTACACTACCTGTGACCACCGACTATGTTAGAGAACAAGCACATGCAAAAAGCACCGCCCGCCCTCCCACAAATCGCATGCAAAACAGATAATGCAATAATTAGTACCAACACCGACGTGCAAAAGAAAACCTCAACGCGTTTCGCCGCCTCACGCGGCATCTTCAGGAGGAGATGTTGTCGCCTCGGCTGCGCTCCGACGACTAACCTGTGAACGCTGGTGAGCAGGCCTTTTATACTTTTCCCCCACTATTGTTGTGACGTACTAGCGACCGATCCGGTCCTATTATTACTAATGATATTATTATTATTTTGACGGTTAGAAAAATTTGAAAAAATATTTAATAGTGGGGACGTTGTGTAACTGACCTGCTCATTCAGCAGTGTAAGCGAATTATCTTTATTATGTTTAATTATTTCTAATTGTTCCAAAACGGATAGTTTTAAACTTTTTTCGCATGTGTGTAAAATTGAAAATGTGTGTGGGAAAAGTATAAAAGGCCTGCTCACCAGCGTTCACAGGTTAGTCGTCGGAGCGCAGCCGAGGCGACAACATCTCCTCCTGAAGATGCCGCGTGAGGCGGCGAAACGCGTTGAGGTTTTCTTTTGCACGTCGGTGTTGGTACTAATTATTGCATTATCTGTTTTGCATGCGATTTGTGGGAGGGCGGGCGGTGCTTTTTGCATGTGCTTGTTCTCTAACATAGTCGGTGGTCACAGGTAGTGTAGTTGGGTACTTATGCCGGCGTAACTGAGCGGAAATCTAAAGCTAAGTAATTTTTCAATGTTAATACTAATTATGGATTTCCGCAAAGTAACGCCTGATACTATTAATTATATTAACGTAGGTATTTATTCGCGTCGTCTTAACGTCTTAACCCACTTACTTTAACCTCATCCTATTTACCTTTAGCGTTCCCGGTGTTTGTTACATAGAGTTTATTTTAGTCAAAGTCTGGCTAGATTTTATCTAGTCAAGTTTCCATCTCAGTTCCTAGTGACGCAAACGCTAATGTTGCTTGCTAACCCGCAAAGAGTATGCTTTACAAAATGCAGTCATTTGGAATCCTTTGTAGATGAAAATACATCTTTCGTAAGGTGGAAAGCGCGAATAGGCAAAAAAACTTTATAAAATACACGATTACACTTCCGGCGATATTAAACCATTTTTCGAGTAAAGTGAATAAATAAACAATACGCTGAAATCTGCAACGTTTATATTTCAGTCTAGATATTTGTTCAGACTTCAGAATTATGGAGCGATATTGATATTAACCAATTTACATTTATACAGGGTGCCTCGAAAGGTAATACTAAAAAAAAAATACAATTCCTGACATCTAGGTTACCCATAAATACCCCATGTATGTTCCGCGAGTTTTAGTACTTTAGCTTTAATTTTTGGATGAAATTTATGAATTTTTTGACTTGACCCACTAAAATAATATTTTTTCGGAAAGTATGCATCACCTTTTTTTTCTTACTTAGAACTCATGACTTCTCCTTTCACCCATTAAATATGCCATTAATTGCATAACCATGCAATAAATGCATATTTATTTAACCACCATTGCTTCTTGCCATTAACCTAAGGTACAAAAATATTGACCGAATGTAAAAAATTAGGTGAAAGCGAGTCACCAGGCAACTTTGAACAAAATTAAAAAAAATATGCCGTCATCCTGAATTTTCTGAGACTTTCAACATTGAATAGTGTTTTTTTGATCAAATCAGACCCAAAAACCAAGTCTTATCAAAATCGTCCCACAAAAAAAAACTCCCAATTAATTTAGAACATTGCACCTTTGCAATTGTGCATTTAAAGGCAAATTTGGGCTAAAAAGGGCCTATTGAGCATTAAATTGTAATTGAAGTTACGACTCCGTAAGGATCTTGAGCAGTTTTTAAAATTACTTAACAGACCTGGTACTATTTTTTTTAATTCAAAATTAGAAATTGAACTGTGACTCGCTTTCACCTCATTTTTTTACTTTCGGTCAATATTTTTGTACCTTATGATGATAATAGCAAGAAGCTAGGTATTTTATGGGTGAAAGTACAAGTCATGAGGTCTATATTAGATTCAAAATATATTTAAAAAAAAACTTGCATGCTTTCCGAAAAAAAAAATTTTTAGTTAATAAGGGTCAAGTCGAAAATTCTCAAGTTTCATTTAAATGTAGGGTTTTATGGGACGTGTAAAATTGGGTTGTAGGTCTTTTTATAGAGATAAATGATCTTGTTAAGAAATTGATAAATTTCATGACTTTAACTAGGTTTTAATAATAGGTACTTTGGCATTATGTTAAGATAGCTCGCAATTTTTTTTACTATCGCTGAAAGTTACTTTCACCATCTCTCTAATGCTCTCAATAAAATGTCACGCAACTCCCCTACACATGTCAATTAACTGCATATTGTGTGTCATTACATTAGTTAATACCAATAACTGTAGCTACGACATATCCTTATTCGAGAGGCGCTAGCGTAATTGCTAGTGTTGTGCCCGACGTCATGGCAAAGATTAGCGAACATCGCAGAAGGTCCAACGTGAAACCAACAACAAAACTGTAATCTAACTAGTCTTTGTTAAAAGGAAAGTTCCGATTTGTGAGATTGTAAGGAATAGGTTTAGTGGTGCGGAGGATAGTTAAAAAAAGTTTTAGAATACAAACTTTAATCCAAGTAATATATTTAATGAAATACGATATCTGATAAATTGCAACAAATTTGTCATAAGATTATAACGCAACTAAGCACTTAAATGACCGTATCGATCTTATTGTTATTCATGTTCTACAATTGGCAGGCATATATCATAAATATTAAAAATACTCATGTTTCTTAAGTACGTATTTATATATCTCTATTTTACTGAATGGAATTTAGGGTGACATTAAATATCAAAAGTATGTATTGCGCATATCAATTGAAAAAATACTGGATGCTTTTGTCAAGGGTCCATAGACTATAAGTTCATAAGACTAGACATCAAACGTACAATCAAAAACGGATTTCTTATTTACAAGGACTTAGTTCATCTCACTTTTTCATGTAGGTAGGTGAAAACTAACTGTCCAGTTAAAAACCCCCGAATGAGCCAAGAAAATAGTTGGTGTGCTTCAACGGCTGGACGAATTTTGATCAGCCATAATAAAATTCCCTATCGAATAAAAAAAACCGCATTGAAATCGGTTTATCCTTTCGGGAGCTACTATGCCACACACACTAAAACACACCAACACTAATACTTAAACACACAGAGACATAAGGGTAACTAATAATAATATTTACAAATATTTTTTCTTTCTTTCTTTCTCTAACAACGCTGACTAAAAAACTTATAACACCCACCTTTTTTGTCAGGGGTTAAAAACTAGAGAGAACGAGAGTATCTTAGTGAGTAAACCGACTGATCTTTGGCCAATGTCACATGGATGAAGCGTGCCTTTTGAGCAATCTAGCGCTTCCGTCCGGTCGCGTCTGTTGCAGCCACGACAATTCAAGTTCAAAGACAAATAGTACATACCTGTAGCTATCTTTTTATGACTGCCTCGTTGGTGTAGTGGCAAGGTTTCTGCCTTACAGAGAGGTCCTGAGTTCGTATCCCAGGTCAAGTCAAAATTGTTTCTGAGATTTTCTATCATGAATTTCTCAAAAACAGCTCTTAGTCGGGAAGTTGGAGGTGTTACACCCCCGTGCCTCGGAAAGCGCGTTAAGCCGTTGGTCCTGCGCCTGATCTCTCTCCGGTCATGTCGGATTGCCGTCTCACCGAACTTTGAGAGTGAAGGAACAGTAAAGTGAGTGCACCTGTGTATTGCGTCCACACTTGTGCACTATAGTATCTAATGCGTAGTTGGCTGATCTCTGTTGAGATTGGCCGCCGTGGTCGAAGTCGGCCAGGAGGACTATTATTATTTTTATTTTCTTTGGACTGGTCTGGGTGTTTTCTATGTATAATATGTATTTATTTACAAAAAAAAAGTATTTAAGTATGTTTATCCGTTGTCTAGTACCCATAACACAAGCCTCGTAGCTTAATTTGGAATAGAATAGAATAGAATAGAATAGAATATGTTTATTTGCTTAAAACATGGTAAATTTGATAACAGAATTTCGTCTTAGACCATCATGTTTTGCCACAGGCGGCATGCAAAAATTAAATATGTAAGTTAAAGTTAAACAATTAATTAATTTCATTTATACACTACACATTTTTACTATTTGAACATTTTAGATAACATTAATTCATGGCTTAATTATATAATACATTTCTATCTAATATACATACTCAATATAGTTTAGTAATATTTATTCATGTCACAATAACGATTATTATTATTATAAATTAATCATGTCAAAAATTCAGTCAGATTATAAAAACATTCTTGTTGGACATATTTACGTAATTTTGTGACAAACATATTATAGGGAAGCTGTCTTATGTCATAAGGTATTTTATTGTAAATTTTTACTGACATGGCCTGGCAGTTTTTATTGAAAAATGCACTATTGCTCGGAGGAACTTGCAATCTATAAATATCTCTCTGGCGTAATCTTAAATCCAGTTGAATATATTTTTCAAAAAGCTCAGGATTTCTCCTAACAAATACTCCAGTCTCTAAGATGTAAAGCCCGACTAGAGTTATAAGATTTAGCTGTTTAAATAAAGGTTTACAGGATTTCATTGGCCCTGCACAACAAATTGCCCTGACGCATTTTTTTGCATCAAAAATACTCTATTTATTTCACTTGAGTTACCCCATATTATGAGACCGTACCTTAATATTGAGGACACATATCCATGATATGCAGTCAGAGCAGTTTCCTCTCCTGCTACAAATCGTAATTTTTTAAGTGCGTGAACAAAACTACTTAATCTTTTACACAAGTCGTCAATGTGGGGTTTCCAGCTACAGTGCTGGTCAAGGATGATACCCAAAAACTTTGCCTCATTAACTTCATCAATTGCTATGTTCTGACATGTGACATTTAGCTTTGGGCGGTTTGCTTTATAGTTTGAGAACTGTATAAATTTAGTTTTTAATAAGTTTACACTCAGGTCATTTTGCGTTAACCAAGAAACAACATCAGCTATAGTTTCATTTATAACCTGGTTATAATTTGGATTTTTATCAAAATTTGGTATGATAAGAGATATGTCATCAGCAAATAGTATAGTCTGGTAATTAATCTGTAATTAATCTGTATGGGACTAGAGAATTGGTGTGATTGTTGTGAAATATTTATTTATTTATAGTCAAGTACTCAAGAGCAACTTTTTCTTTTTTTGCGCGGTGGAAATGCGTTACGCATACCTATGCTGGCGATAGAAGGTTATTTGGAACTCCTTGAAAAACGGCGACCACCACCACCATTTTCAAGTATACCCACTAAAACCTCAGGTTGCCTCGTGCCGCTATAAGTAGGACAACTGATGATCGCTTATCGCATGAGATCAATTTCCCCAGCGGCGGGCAGTCGGGAACAGTTCTTACCTTCAGCCAATGCTGATGAGAGAGAAAGAGTGAGAGAGTTCAATAGTGTTCCCTTTGAGCACCTGAAATATGCAAATAGATGGCGCAATGATCGCCATCATGTGACAGTTGAGATACGTAGTCAGAATCGACGAAGACACGGCGACGACGTTAATAGGTGTTACGTCTGTTAAATCTATGAAAACTATAGTTGCGTCATTCATCACTGCGTTACAACACCTAGCTCTTTCAGACTTCGACATTTGAGACCCCAGCGCTTTCAATCTAAGAACAGTGAAGTGTCCTAGGAGATTGAAATATTCTGAGGCCTAACCAAACAATTTTACAGACAACATGAATACCCACTTGTTCCCTCAACGTTTTCAAGTGTAAATTGGTGCTCACAATTTGTAGGAAAGCGTCTGAGTGTTTATGGAGAATACCTATATTCGGGTATTTATGTGATACGTATTGATGTCTACCTACTATTTTTTTTTACCGTCGGGTAGAATAATCGCATTCGAAATGCACATCAGTCATCTAAATTATAATTAATAGTATCAGGCGTTACTTTGCGGAAATCCATAATTAGTATTAACATTGAAAAATTACTTAGCTTTAGATTTCCGCTCAGTTACGCCGGCATAAGTACCCAACTACACTACCTGTGACCACCGACTATGTTAGAGAACAAGCACATGCAAAAAGCACCGCCCGCCCTCCCACAAATCGCATGCAAAACAGATAATGCAATAATTAGTACCAACACCGACGTGCAAAAGAAAACCTCAACGCGTTTCGCCGCCTCACGCGGCATCTTCAGGAGGAGATGTTGTCGCCTCGGCTGCGCTCCGACGACTAACCTGTGAACGCTGGTGAGCAGGCCTTTTATACTTTTCCCCCACTATTGTTGTGACGTACTAGCGACCGATCCGGTCCTATTATTACTAATGATATTATTACTATTTTGACGGTTAGAAAAATTTGAAAAAATATTTAATAGTGGGGACGTTGTGTAACTGACCTGCTCATTCAGCAGTGTAAGCGAATCATCTTTATTATGTTTAATTATTTCTAATTGTTCCAAAACGGATAGTTTTAAACTTTTTTCGCATGTGTGTAAAATTGAAAATGTGTGATTATCAGGAATTCTATGTCCTGTGTCTAAAAGGTGTTTCGCGAAATGGGATTTTTCGGGATGGTTATTTCGATACGCGGATATATGTTCTTTATAACGTGTGTTGAAACTACGACCGGTCTGCCCTACATATGTGGAGTTACATTCATCACAATTAAGTTTATAAACACCAGATTTCTGGTGTTTATCAAGCTTATCCTTACCATTACATAACATTCGTAATGAGTTATTTGTGTTAAAAGCTGCGTGCATATCGTGATTTTTTAGTAACTTAGAAATTCGTTCCGACACCGGTCCTAAATAAATCAAACTAGAATTATACCTGTTATCCTTTTTATCAGGAACAGCGTATAATAAACTAGTTATGATTTTGTTAATTTTATTTTTTATTAAACTGTCAATAATGCATCTCTTGTATCCGTTTGAAGTGGCGATGTGGTAAAGAATATTTAATTCTTTTTTTTTTTTGTGTTGGTACTAATTATTGCATTATCTGTTTTGCATGCGATTTGTGGGAGGGCGGGCGGTGCTTTTTGCATGTGCTTGTTCTCTAACATAGTCGGTGGTCACAGGTAGTGTAGTTGGGTACTTATGCCGGCGTAACTGAGCGGAAATCTAAAGCTAAGTAATTTTTCAATGTTAATACTAGTCATCTAAATTGCCATTGAACATTTTGGAAAGCACGCCAAGACTGACTATGCGGCAGGGTGGATATTTCCTTCACCAAGGTTCTTCATTATTGTATTTTTGACTGCACCGCAGTTTTGTTTGTACTAGTTTTTTAAACTTAAGTAAATAATAACTATTATCGATTATAGTCAGTTGTTTGGGCTTTTTCCTTCCTCTATTAGACTTACGTCTTCATTGTGGTTTTGTGTTATTTCTCACAAACCGTATCTCATTGGTCTCTTACAGAAATCACACAAAAAACAATACTTTGTAAATATCAACTGTCTGAGCTAATGTTTATACTATAAAATTGGACTATTTTTGCACTATTTCCACAAGAACGCGTAGTCTGCGATCAACCCTCGTCGAGTCAGCAACTACGTGTATACCATGTCAATGCCTGATTATCAACATTTTTATTTTCGTTATTCCAACAATTATTTTCTAAAGTGTACATTCTGTAATGTAATTTCAAGCCTCCAGGTGAGGCAAGGGTGCGTGATAAGCTGGTGCTGGCGATCGATCACCGACAAGGTCACGCTTGGCGGCCGCTGATAGCGAAGGTCGCTTTACACATTGCAGTCATTAAGAGCGTTAAACCACACTAGCGGTTTGCGACGCGCTTATGCTTTTGCTGCTTATTCGCAGTCGCGAAATCTCTGGTTTTTACCTATAGACGTTTGTCTGCAGCTGGTTTCAACAATTTGCATTATGATACTGTAATACAAAATTGCTACATAGCATATTTGCAAATAATAATAATAATAATAGTCCTCCTGGCCGATTTCGACCACGGCGGCCAATCTCAACAGTGATCAGCCTACTGCGAGGGAGATATTATAGTGCACAAGTGTGAGCGCAATGCACAGGTGCACTCACTGTTCCATCACTCTCAAAGTTCGGTGAGACGGCAATCCGACATGACCGGAGAGAGATCAGGCGCAGGACCAACGGCTTAACGTGCGTTCCGAGGCACGGGGGTGTAACACCGCCAACTTCCGACTCCGAGCTGAGTTCCGACTTTTGCATTTATAGGATAGTTAACTTTAAGTTATGTGTATGTTAGAAATAATGTTACATTTAAATCACAAGATGAGCACGAGAACGTCTGCCGACAAACTGCTCAGCAGCTTAGCATCAAGTAAAATAATGTAACTCACTAATGTATAAATAAATAAATAATAAAAAAGCGATCGAAAAATCATTTTCAACAACAACATTTACTTTAAAATCGTAACACAGAGGACAAGAATTGAAATACTTCCTCTGCTTATATACTAAATACTACTAGCTTCAAGTCAACATGTCCGATTGCGATTCGGTTTTCTAATTATCAAGCATGTTATTATACATACAAACCTTCGTCTTGAATCACTCTAATTTTGTTTTAAACTACATCAATATCCATTTAGTGGTTTAAAAGATCTAAGCATACATACAGACATAGTAACAGACGCGGGAATGAATTCTTGACCATTACACCAAAGTGGTCGTCAAAGTGTTTAAAAATAATAGTTTAAAAAACTAAAAAAACACGCTTTTATTGCTAACTTAGAAAGAGAAAATAATTTCTGAGTACACGGAATTTATATTACAGTAGAGTAAAAAGCGTGGGGTGCACTTTATGACGTTTTCATACTTTTATACGTGCCAATAATAGGATGATTTTCACATACTACTATACGAAGCACCCCACGCTTTTTACTCTACTGTAATATAAATTCCATGTACTCAGAAATTATTTTCTCTTTTTTAGTTAGCAATAAAAGCGTGTTTTTTTAGTTTTTTAAACTATTATTTATTTTATTTTTTTTAGTTAAATCTCCAAATTATTGCATTGTCATTGGTACTTAATCACAGATTACTAAATAGTTACTACACTTAATGTGTTAGTTAATAGTGACATCTATTGGCAAAATACAGAGCTTCTAGTGCAAATCAATTGCATCAGTTAAAACTGCATAGCATTAGCAGCGACATCTAATGATTGCTATCGAAACTAACTAGCTAAGCGAACGCTACTAGATACTTTCGTAATATTTGTGAAAGAGATGGCGCCCTATTATTTTTTTTATTTTTTTTAGTTAAATCTCCAAATTATTGCATTGTCATTGGTACTTAATCACAGATTACTAAATATGTAGTTACTACACTTAATGTGTTAGTTAATAGTGACATCTATTGGCAAAATACAGAGCTTCTAGTGCAAATCAATTGCATCAGTTAAAACTGCATAGCATTAGCAGATACATCTAATGATTGCTATCGAAACTAACTAGCTAAGCGAACGCTACTAGACACTTTCGTAATATTTGTGAAAGAGATGGCGCTGTGCGGAAAATGTAAGAAGGCGATTTCAGCAATATTAAAATTAATTTTATTTTTTTAGTTAATAAGGATAATCGAAAACTCTTATCAAATTATTGAATTGTCATCGGTCTTTGACCCCTGTGCAAATTTCCATGTTAATCAGACTCCTAGATGTAGGTGAAAATGAAGTGCAAAGATTCCGTTACATACATACATAGTTACATACAGGTCAAGCTAATAAAAGCGTGTTAAAAATGGGCAGATCTAGCGCTCGTAGTCCCGTTGCATTTTACGGCCTTAGGACGACTAGCAAGTAGACGCGTTTTGCGACCGACCACATATCGCCTTTACTCAAGAGCATTGCTGTAACTTGTTTCTAAAATAACTTTCTTGCACTTGACTCTCAAGGCTACTTTTTGTCGCCCACAATCTTTGCACTTTCATGGTCATGCTTCTTTATTAATTTGCTGCATTTTTCACATTTAGGCGGGTAATGAATTCTTTTTGGTTCCTCAGTGATGTTAAATTAGCATCTTTTACTGTAAACATCCTGGAACTTTCAGTGTTTATACGTCATTTAATACTACTGCAATGTTTAGGGCCCAATATACATATATCGCAGATTCTAAAGCCATCGTCTTATAATGGATGCAATTTCGTCGATCTAGAGCCTGATCTTTTTTCTGTTATGTTGTATTATCATGTCGTTTTATCAGGCTTCTTTGTATACTAGAAGACGTCAAACAAAACGTGTGTAAGCAGTTGGCACAGTGTGAAATACACACGTAGCATTACAAGCTTTCATAACCCTTCTTCTGTTACAGTTGAATTAAAGTACACATTTTTAATCAGTTCTACACTGCTCGCATCTTCAATCCGCTTCTATTTATTCAAAAACACTATCCTAACTCTACTTTCATCTTTCCTCATCTCATCTGCGGTAAAATAACAATCCTCTTGCAATATTTGAACAAGCTAGTCGTCACAAGAATCTTTATTACATTCCGAGTCACAATAACTCGAACAGGATTGCGTAAGCAAATTGGAAGTTCCCCACGGATGGACGACTGCGGAACCATTCTTCATAATAAAAAGCGGAATCGCTAAACAACGTCACTCACGTTTAAGATCTGGGAATGCATTAGAGCTGATTGCCGAGTAGGTTTTGTTATGGTTCATTAGATTTATTTATTTAAGTTCCGCACAAACATGTGTACAATGGTGGACTTAATGCCGAAGGCATTCTCTACCAGTCAACCATAGGTCCAAGCAGGAGAATTCAGGCAGTGCACATAAAATAAAAAGAAAAAATATACAATGTAACTCAAGTGATTTACGTACGAAGAGGAATTATAAACATAAAAAATACTTAAAAAAACATCGACATACATTATTACGTATACATAGTAAGGATTAGTTCAGAATCGAAATGATTTACTTTTCAGTGTTGTGACATGTTAATTCTTAGGTAAAAGATAAACGTACTAGTATCCAAAAGCAGAGTCAGAAGAAAACCTTATGGTTTACTTTTAACTCAGTGACAACGTACGCAATATGGATTCAAAAACTTCGTTGTTGTAAATTAAACAAAAATAAATCGCAAAACAATTGGAAGTGAATATTTTAATCTGAATAAACTTCGGTTTAAAGATTCTTTATTTCTCAATAAAAACATAGGTTATGTCACTTACTTGAGAACAGAAACAGGTAAAAATAAGTATTATTACGTTCACATCGTTCGCGCACGTCTTTTATAATCTATAAAAAGTTTGAAATTAGTGTTTGTAAACAAAGGTTTGCTGTTAGGCTTATTCTATTATCTGCTGCACATGCTGTGCAAGTTTGTTTTTAAAAATATAATGGGAGTCGATGCCTTTTAAAGATGCGGATAGTTTGTTGAACAGCTGTGCTCCCTCAAAATTGAACATTCGCTTACCGTAATTCGTTCGAACTTTGGGTACAATCAGGTAACTAGCTCGACGGCGTGTGCGCTTCTTTGCAACCTGTTGTGACTGAGTTATTGTAATCGACGTGTGTATGGTTTTATTCAGTATTTTACGCATGAGCAGGCAAGTACAGTATATAAATAATTGTTTTATATTCATTATATTAGTCTCCTTATAAGTTTTGGAAGTGGATGTCAAATACGGGTAATGGAATAAAAGTTTGATTATTTTATTTTGCTTTACTTGTAGTTCGAATATTTTTGTTTTTGAGGCACTACCCCAGATTTCAATTAAGTACATAAAATGAGATTTCACAAGAGAGTTGTATATATTGAATCGAGCTTTTCGGGGTATAGATCGTACCATGGGTCGTAGTGAGACCATCAATGACGAGATCTTTTTCTTAATGTAGTCTATATGTGCGTTCCATGTCAATCGACAATCCAAATATAAGCCTAAATATTTTTCTTGACTTTTTTCCTGTATTTGTGTATTCTGAATTGTAAGTGGATTGAATGGAGGTATTGGCTTGTTTTTTGCTTTAAATACAACGTAAGATGTCATTAGAAATCTTAATTGTTAGCAGGTTCTGTTGCAGCCAGTTTGTGAGGATATTAAGATCATGTTGGGCAAGTGAAATTAAGTTATTCATAGATGGCCCAGAGTAAAATAAACAAGTGTCATCGGCGTATAGCGTGATATGACCATTTAGTCCAATTTTATCGATATTGTTTATGTAAACCAAAAACAGAAGGGGCCCTAATATGGAGCCCTGTGGAACCCCGTACTGTATTGCAAGAGGTTTGCTCTGATAATTGCCGATTTTCACAATTTGTTGCCGGTTTTCTAGGTAGGAGTTGAACATTTTCAGTGCGTTCCCTCCGATACCGATCATTTCGAGCTTTCTAAGTAGGAGCTCATGACTTACTGTGTCAAATGCTTTTTGCAAATCTATAAAAACGCCTAGGGCGATGTTTTTGTCATCGATATTGTGTCGGATTTTATTAATAAGTTCGAGTGTTGCGGCTAAGGTATTACTTTTCGGTCTAAAACCAAACTGGCGATCACTAATAAATTTTATGGAATCCAAATATGTCTGTAGGCGCTCGCGTATTATTTTTTCCAGGATCTTTGACAGTATGGGTAGGACGGAAATTGGAAGATAATTACCCGGATTTGTTTTAGTACCTGATTTATAGATCGGAGTCACTTCTAGTTTCTTCACGGCTAGTTTTAATGAATCAGGAAAGTGACCTTCAGATAAAAGGACATTTAAACATTTAGTTAAATCATCCACTATTAAACTTTTGATGCATTTGACAGCTTTGGCACTAATACCATCCAAACCAGAACTAGTGTTAGGGTCAAGACCATCAATAATCTTTGAAACTTCATCAGTAGTACATGGTTTGAATGATATGAGCTCCAAACCGTTATTCAATGCGTTCTGTGGCGGGCTACTTTGGTAAGTGTAATTAGAGTGTAATGAAATTTTGTTTGGCAAAAGGGATCCGATAGTGGAGAAATACTGATTAAATATGTTACAAATACCTTCAGGTTCCAAAGAAGTATCGGTCTCTGTTACTAATTTTGGGGGAACACCGCTGCTCTTCACCTTAAGATTAGCTAGATGGTTTATGAGACTCCATGTCTTCTTGGAGTTGTTTTTGCATTCACAAAATTTTTCGTAGTCATAAGCATGTTTTACTGTCTTGATTTTGTCAGCTACTTCCTTTCGTACTCTTGTATACGCATTTTCCAGTGTGGCATTCTTCGGGTCTTTCTTATATTCCAAGCATAATTGATTTCTTCGATTTATATCACAAATAATATCTTTATTAATCCAGTCTTTTAATGGCGGATTCTGCATTTTACGTTTCGATAATTTACTTCTTTCAATATGGGTCTTAATTGTTTCTTCAAATTTGCTAAAGTTTTGATTTACATTTTCCGATTTTCCTTTTTCAACCGATGTGTACAATTCTTCATAGTTCAAAGCTTTATAAGCAATCCACTTGCTAGGCGGTGGTTTATGTTTTTTTATTGAAAAGTATATTTGTCCATGATCAGACATTGAGGAATCACACAAAGCCAAATGGAAAAAATCATTTTTTAAATTTGTACAAACGTGATCTAAAATAGATTTTTTCGTTTCAGTTTCTCTAGTTATGTGATTTTGATGTATTTTGTTAAACTTTCAACGCAGTATGTAATATTATATTAAAATACAAAGTTCTTAATAAATCTACTCATCTCATTAGCATATACATCTTACTGCTGGGCACAGGCCTCACCTCAACTATGAGGTGGTGCGAGCCATACTCCACCACGCGGGCTCAGTGCGGTTTGGTGGATGGGTGTGTGTAAGGTAAATGACCAACTTTACTAAATAAATCTCCTTCGTAGGGGATATTAACTTGAAACAGATTACGGAATCAAGGCCGTGCGAACAAAAACCCTGGAGACCAAGGCATATGATACCTGTAGCATTGTTTATGTATGTAGTATAAATCAAGGCATTTAGCATTTGCACGGATGCACGGATTGCAAGATACTGTTTCAAGCAGCACTTTATTAAAATCTATGCACTCAATTCCATAAACTAGTAGACAACTAAATATTTAAGCTACATAAGACCGAACTGGCGATTGATTTAGTATTAACACATCTGGATTAAGTACAATATTGATAAGCGTCTGCTAACTATAGATGTATGTCTAGACATGCTAAGTTGTTAACATGAACAAACATTCGTCCTAATGCTACCGTAATTACATTTGATTGTGATATATGAATACACTTATATTTCACATGCATTTGTTTGTTGCGGTACATTTTGTTACTTTCCTTGTTAAGTGGAACTTTAACATTAGCAAACCTTCTAGTTCCTGGACAAAGAAAGACATTCGTTACGCTTCAGAAGTGGTTCTTATTCGGCCGTTTGCAACTTTATAATGTTATTTGTCTAAGCCAAAAATGTTTCTCGACAGTTTGTCCGAAAACATTTGTTCAAATATCGTTTCAAAGGTCACGCCGCCGATCAGTGCAGTTAACTTCAAACTTAAACTATCTGAATTATTTTAGTTGTTGTTAATTTTGAAAAAGGTTACGAATTCGCGTGAATGTTTGCAAGCCATCACCCGCTCGTTAAGATTTAATTATATTTCTATGAATTACTCAATATTGTGTTGTTTTTATTTAAACTGCTCGAAGCTAAAAATAACTCAATCGATTTCTCAATAACAGTGGGCAGACCACAACACGGCACAAAGCTTAAACAGTTCGTAACCATTCAAATGAACTAAAAGCCTAAGAATGATCGCAGGATTCAACTACAAATACTTGTAACCGCTCTAGCAGGAAATCTATGGGAGAATAATGACTTTGCTTTGTGTGACAAAGATGATTTTACAACATAGTGCACTACAAAGTACATAGCAAAGTCCCTTCCCACGTCTGTCCCTATATCAGTATGTATGCGCTAGATCTTTAAAGCTATCATGTCTACGGCATCTTACTATGGGGCTCAGCTGCAGATATAGAGACAATTTTCGTATTGCAGAAACGAGCCGTGCGGGATATTTATAAACTTAAATCAAATGAAACACTTAGAGAATTGTTTAAAGAAGTTAAAATAGGTACTTACAGTTTACTCGCAATACATTTACGAAAACCTAATTTACGTTCGAAAAAACTTACACTCATTTCCTAAAAATAGCGATTTGCATAACTTCAACACAAGACAAAAAAATAGGCTTGCCGTTCCACATTTTAGGCTTCATAAGGTTGGTCACTCATTTATGGGTAGATGTGTATCATTTTTTAATAATTTACCTGAAAATTTAATTTAATTGCCTTTAGATAAATTTAAAACAGTTGTTAAAGATGTATTAATGTCGAAAGGATATTATAAAATTGATGATTATATAAATGACAAAGATATATGGAAATGTTTAAATGCAAACAATTACAATTATTGTAAATCAATTTTGAAAAGAGGCAATGACAATAGTGACTGAGTTTCTTGCGCCGCTTCTTCTCAGCACTGGCCCAAATTGTCCCGAAGCGGTTGTAGGGTTAATTTATATGTTGGGACGTGTAAAAGTGCTAGTTCTTAGCCTACTTACAGAAATAAATGAATTTTATTGAATTTTTATTTTACTCAACTGATTTTGATGCAGTTTTTTCCAATACATAGAGTGATTCAAGAGGAAAGCTAATTTTTATAATAACATGCTTAATATATTATAGAACCAAATTCCGTACGGGCGAAGCGGCTAGTGGAAAGCTAGTATTAAGTAAATAATACGCTAAGTGACAGTTTAGGTAAATCTTATATATAAAATTCTCGTGTCACAATGTTTGTTCCCGTACTCCTCCGAAACGGCCCGACCGATTCTCATGAAATTTTGTGAGCATATTGAGTAGGTCTGAGAATCGGCCAACATCTATGTTTCATACCCCTTAGTGATAAGGGTTGTCCACCGTCAGCAGGACAACGCCTGCGGGGTCAGCTAGTATAATATAATCCTAAGGCATTCCTAGGTAATGCTTAGAGCTACTAGAACAGTCTAAGAATATCTCAAACTAGGCTGCATCACCCAAAATTGTGCAAGTGCTATTTGGCGCCCAGTTTTTTTGCTTATCTATAACCTAACCTAACCGTCTCACCGGTGCGGCCATAGCCTTGGACTTTGCCAAAGAAGGCATGGTCGTATCATGTCGCAGTGACCCAGCACAAGGCAGCTGCTCCAAGTTCAGGGTTGTGACAGGCAAATTGCTGATAATGGGTGAACATGCAGCGATTGGCGAAGGCCACTATAAAAACAGTGGAAGCGGAACCTTTTGTTTCCATGCTTACAGTGTACAATCAAGCGGGTTCGAGTCCCGACTGTGGCAATCTATATTTCTTTAAAGTGTGTTTTAATTTAACATTGTTAATAAATTTGTATTGTTTATGCTAAAAAATAAAGTAACTTAATTATTTTTAGTGTATCTGGGTGTTTGTGGTACTTTTGCTGTTTTTAATTTCCATAACACAAATGCTAAAGAAACTTAAAGAAGTATTTGAAGAAGCATTCGTGTTATGGAATCTAAAAAATAAAGTTAATTAATCAAGGTTACTAATTGAAACCTTTGTGGGGTTTAATGGATTTGGCTCGTTTTAGTGCCTAGACAAAAGCCGGACTATAAATAAAATGTACCGTAATATACTGAGGTATACCCACAACACTCGGTTGCCTCAATACAAACAAACAATTATAAGTCGACGATTATAAGACTACTTCTGCTACATATGGAGTAAATTCATCTGCTTTATCGCAGCTTTTGGGTGCCCCCTGTCCTACAATACCTGAGGTACCTCATAGGATTGATAATTAAATATTTGTATGTAAACAATTATTGTAAATCAAATTTGAAAAGAGGCAATGACAATGGTGACTGAGTTTGTTGCGCTGTTTCTTCTCGGCACTAGCCCAAATTGTCCCCAAGCAGTGGTAGGGTTACTTAATATTTTTGGACGTGTAAGATTGCCTCGTGTCCCTTGGGTCTATTTACTAAAATAAATTGTTTTTTTTTTAAATAGATTTTAAGGCCTAATGATTCGCATACAGGCACGCAGTTTAATTAGGTGTCATCAGTCGAATTGCGGTTAATGCCTGTGGCCTCTCGGCCTACGGTGAACTCAACTCACATGGCACAGGAGGGAACCGTCAGGTTTTTAGTAGGTAAGCGGGTTTTCTTTCAGAGGCCTGTAGTCACACAAAACCCCCAGCTGCATCCACGGCCAGTGAGTATGCGTAACAGCATTTCCCTGACGTTTAAAAAAAAGGTCTCATCAGTCGATGCATACAGTATTGCGTACTTTGACCGACACAACAACCTCGCAAGAGTATTCTAAAAGCATTTTAACGCAAAAATTTGTTTGAAACACGCGGCAACAACTTACCGCGACCTTACTTACCGAACTGTTGATACCAGTTGATACATTTTTCGTAGACCAAAAGTCTTTATTTATCAAGTTAGCTCTACTACCTAACTAGAACTCTTTTGTAAGATTAATTTATGGTTTTTGCCTAAAAAAACAGAATAGCACGAATACTTTAATAATAAGCTATTCGTGATAAGCATTCACGTTTCAAACTAAAGGTAATATTTTTGCAGTAGAAAAAAACGCTATGTCAATGTCTAGGTGGTCGATTATAGAGACCGCTAGATTCCTTTGGACGCGGGTTTACTCTTATTTATATTTTAATTGTTTCTACTACAAAAATATTATCTTTAGAACGAATAGGTCCGGATGGTCAATTAGCGCGTGGTCAATGTCAGCCGCGGCACCGCCAACCGCGACGTCTCCACCGCAGTCGATGTCATATTACTAGCGCGCTCGTTATACAGGGGTGAAAAACATTTCTTTTGTTTATATTTGCAGCAAAAATAACAAGCAAAAAGGAATGACATGATGCGACATGAGCACAGATATATATTTACATAGATAACGCAAATGCATGCACTTCGCGTGTCCGAACCCCGACCAAAACCCCGACCAAACGTCAAGGTTGGTCGCCGCTAAGTTCAGTCCGCTCGCTCCGTTGCAGCTGGATGGGCCGCAAAAATTTAAAAAATGCCTCGTTGCGTGATAATTAACTGCAGTAGCTCAAAAATTTCAATCGGTTTGGATTGCCCGTCACTAAATTTCGCCTGTGACGTCACAGTAGGTGTTAAAAAGTCGGCACGCTTGGTTTCAATACAAATCGTGATACTTGCGTTATCTATGTAAATATATATCTGTGGACATGAGCCAGAAAAACAGCTGGTAAGCTTCAACGTCTAAATTGATTTTGATCAGCTATAGCTAAGAACTGTCGTGATTGAGTTATCCTTCGGAAAAAAATCGCTTGGCAATCGGTTCATCCGTGCGGGAGACATGATGCCAATGACAGACATACACAAAAACACAAACGCATCTACACACGCAGACATAGGCTCAAACTTATAATATCCCTCTTCGTCGTGGGGTAAAAACCAGAATAGCACGAATAGGCATGGTCAAAATTGCGCGTGGTCAATGTCAGCCGCGGCACCGCCGACCGTGACGTCTCCACCGCAGTGGATGTCAAATTACTAGCGCGCTCGTTATACAGGTGTGTGTAACATTTTTTTTGTTTACATTTGCATAAAAAATATTATTTATTATTATTTAAAACTTTATTGCACAAGAAATGTACAAAGGGTGGACTTAATGCTAAAAGCATTTTCTGCCAGTCAACCTCAAGGTCATGCAGAAAGAAGGCAATGGGTGCAGTGAAAATTATATAAAAAATATGCATAAAGAAAACATTACAGGTGCAAAAAATGTATTAACCCATTCGATGCCACGACGCAGACACAATTGAAAAATCGATTGCCTTCCTGCACAGATGCGTGTTTTTGCAACGTGTTAAGGTATAGTATTGAATTATCTGAAACGACTGTATTTAAATGGGATATCTACAAATTTCAGGCAAATTTAAAGTCACTAGAAGGTCTTATTGCAATGAAACAAAGACAATAAGTCTCTTTGTACTCTTACTTCAATGGCATGAATAAATAAGGCTACTACGGAATTCAAAGAAACTACACATTTGAACTTGGGTTCTAGCCAACCAATTTCACAAGGATATGTGATCATATTTAGCAGGGGCTAGCGTCAGTGACGTCGTTGCGTTACTGCAGATGTAAAAAACCTTTTTTGCTTCACCATTATTTTTTTTAATTATTTTATTTCCAAAACTAGCGCAGAGTAAACTAATTTGGTGTCCCAAACATTTTTGTAATAAACTAACTTATCTTTCGTTCATTTCAGACTGTGTTTGAAATCGGTAACCATGACAACGATACACGCATAAACAACACAAATTGAATTTTACAAAAACGAATAGGCGTTATGTTCTAAGAAAGTCAACTTGTGCGTCTTAAATACATAATACAACTCTTTGATCCTCAACATTATTTCAACTCCTTTAATGTCGCCAACAAAGTTAGATGTTTAGGGGTAGAAAATTATTACCAAGTTCTTTACTGGGGTTATTGGTGTTAATTTCTAATTATTCAATTCCTTTAAGTTTAAAAAGCTTAACTACGTATTTATTAAGTTAAGATGTTTGTTATTATTCATTCTTTAATCATTGTTACTAACCGTTTTTAACGATTACCGATGACCGGTCAAATGGAAAGCCCATATCGAATATTGCTTTGTAACATTTAAATATTAAATTTACTGTCATTTTTTTGAGTTCTTCAACAATATTTGAGCATATTTTTCTGTTCTAACAATATATATTTTTAATGATTTTATTGGAATATCCTATCAAAAAAGATAGGCGTACGAATTCAGCTGATAAAGCTAAATCTGAATCAGCTAGTAAAAATTGTAGCCATTGACTCTTTGGTCTGTGCCTCTTTTAGGGTTCCGTTCCCCAAAAGAAAAAAAACGGAACCCTTATAAGATCACTTTGTTGTCCGTCCGTCCGTCCGTCTGTCAAGACCGTTTTTCTCAGGAACACGTGGAGGTATCAAACTGAAATTTCTATATAATACTTAGGTCTACTGTTCCTGAAAGCTGTAGAAAAATCAACCTTCTAAGCCAACGCAATCAAAAGATACAGCCATTTAGGCCGCAAATTTCCGCAAATTTTCGAAACTCGCACGGGAATCAAAACCTACAGGGTACTTCCCGTAAACTTAGAATCTTGAAACTTAGTACGAAGTCACGTCTTATAGTACAGATATAGGAAAAATTACGAAAACCGTAAATTTTCAGTTTCATCATATAAAAAAATATATTTTTGAAAAATAATTTTGACAATTTTGAAAATTTTAAAGTTACTACTCCTTATCTCATGAACACGTTGAGATATTAAATTAAAATTTATATTAAATACTTGAGTATATAATACCCGTGATGGGTGAACTTTTACTTATATACCTACAGGTTTGTACGGAACCCTCGGTGCGCGAGTCCAACTCGCACTTGACCGGATTTTTTGTGTAGATGGCTACATAATCAATTCCGCGTTAAATGACTCATTAAAAAAAACTTCATTTGAAAAGGATTTTTGGACACAGGAAGGCAGGATAGGATATAATCTCAACTTACAATAGTGTCTTATCGCTATGGTCTTATGTCTTAAGAGTACATTTAACAAATAGGTTTTTTTACTAGTTAAAATTACAACCACGTACTCTTGATCCGTTACTTTTTTGAGTTTTTTTTTTGTGTGTTGATGGATACATATATTTAGTTATTTAAACCGACTCAAAAAAAACTTGTATGACTTGTTTCATCAAAGGCCTAAAGGTAATTCGGTTCAAATTTAAAGTTATTTTCACTTGAACCATCAAAACCACCAACAGTTCACCACACCTGGCAAGGCGGTGGGTGTACCACAGCCAAGCACGCAACCCGCTTGCAACCATTTCCAGTAACCCACCGTTGGGGCCGCCACAACCGCGCCTCACAGTAAAATAAAATAACGCATAAAAAATATCACTCAGTGACACGCGAACGGATTAGTGGCCAGTGTTGTGACGGATTGTGGATTTTTAAAATGGTGTTCAAATATTGGTAAGTTACTAAAAAGTTTGTTTACTTTTTATAGGTTCAAAAGTATGAACCGTTAAGAAAAAAAAAATTCGGTTCCCATTTTAAAACTGGCAAGCAAAATATATACTCGTAGATACACATAGAACTGCGCGAAAGAAAAAAAGGGAAAAAGTATTTGCTTCTGGAAATTTTACTTGTAATTTTCCATGATTTATTCTACTTTTCTAACCTACTTTGAATCAACTTATTCTTGAACAATAAAACAATACTTGCAAAAAAATAATTTCTCAGGAAAGACATTCAAAATAATACCTCATTGATTGATTATTCCACGGCCGATTCAGATCAATTAACAGACTTTTCTTTGTAGGTACATTGAGACTTATATCTTTCTGATTTTCGGAAAAACACAGGTGTTTTGCTTTGCAATAAGTATTATTGGCCGTCCATTAATTTTGCCTTTAGGGGTTTGGGAAAAAATAAAGTAAATGGCGACTTCGTAATACTAACATAATTATTTTCTTTTGTAAGTCTTAATGCGCGGAAAATTATGGTGAGATTCTATTGTTTATAACTAAGAAAGAAGTTTTTCATGAAGTGTGGTCATGTGGTAACTTAACTTTATAATTTTATGCACCAAAAGAGACCAGAAGTCATTAAATGACAAAAAACAAGTGCATGTTCGAAATATACTTTAAAGACGAAAAACATTAAAATTACAACGTACAGTTGGAGAGAGAGAGGATGAAAAATTAATCAAGCTTCGTTAAGTTCCACATTTGAAAAAAAAAATACGCAGAATATTTCTTGGTAAAGAATTAATTAAATTTTGAATGTGTCTTTGGCTTTGACACTTAAACTCGAAATATATGAGCGGCGTGTAAGTATTTTCAATTAAGGTTTATAGAAATATTTCCTTATTCTTTTTCTTTATTCTTATTTATTCTTATTTACAAAAACATGAACCTCGACGTGTAGATATATCCAGAATTGAATGGGACCTTAAATTAAATCTAACTTATACAGCAAACTATGATAACTCAAGTCCAATCCATACAAAATCATCACCATCATCATCATCATTATCATCACCTTATATACGTCCCACTGCTGGGCACAGGCCTCACCTCAACTATGAGGTGGTGCGAGCCATACTCCACCACGTGGGCTCAGTGCGGATTGGGGTGTGTGTAAGGCAACTGACCAACCTTAGAGTGTCAGATGTTATTAAGCCGCCCGAGGGCCTCCGACCAGGCTTAACGATTAACATCTATCGATATTAACCGGGACCAACAGCTTAACGTGCCTTCCGTAGCACGGAGATGCTTGTAAATAGACGTCACTTTTATGGTCAGAATGGTCACCCATCCCAAATATGACCGCGCCGTAGGTTGCTTAACTTTTGGTATCACTACCAAACCGCTGCAACCACTGCGCCACAAGCACTTTACAAAATAGTCATAAAAAAGTAATTAGCTAAAACGACCTTGACCAATGTAATATTCCTGACGGGTTTTCTCATATTAATAGGTAATACGATTAGATAAATATTATGTAAGAAGAAATATTTCTTCGTTCTGTATTCGATAATGGTAACAATGTACAATTTGGCCCTTTCAATAATATATATTTTCTATACCTACAAACTACTACGATTACAAATCTGCTGGCCAAGTTATTACATAATTTATTTGATGGCCTAAACAAAACCCAATGTATCTGATAACTACTTACAACTGATAAATTCAGGCGAAATTATCCTTTATTTAAAAACGTATCTCAAAATTACGATCGAGCTGTAGAATAATAGCCGTAAATCCTTAGAAAATATTACACTGTATAGTGCCATTTTTCCATTTTCAGGCAAAATGAACTGAATGAATGATTACTACAATTTCCAAAATAGGTATCATAAATGGTTGTTATAATATCTGTCCAACAAATGGTCTAAAATATTTTTTATATCAGCTTTCTTTCATTTTATGGCAATATTTTCTCATCTACTTGATCTACTGATAAAATAGGTAGAAAAATCTCGGCTATTCGCCTCTTAACGTGTTGTCTATGTTGATGACATACGAATTCGGCCAGTGATTTTCATTTTACTTTCCATTCCTGCTCACTGTCCCTTAAACTTTCTAGGAAGTTACGCCACGGAGCGTGGTCATGGCACCAATCTTGGTAATTTGCTTCTACCGTCAGCGACGCATCGTTTGACGTAAACAGAGGTCGGCGTGGTTACCAATTACGCGTGTATCCTGAACACACGTTCGTGACATTAGCTGAATGGCAACTTTGGTGGATCGGTAGAAATTGTAGGTAATACTAAGCAAAAAAGTTTAACATTTGTAGCACAACACGTAAGACATGTATTTGTGGCACGACACGTAGGACGTCCACCGAAAAGATGGACAGACGACCTTGTAAAGATCGCAGGAACACACTGGATGCAGACCGCTTGTGATCGGTCGATGTGGAAAACTGTGGGGAAGGCTTAGTTCAGCAGTGGACGTCGTTTGGCTGATAATGATTATGGTGATGATGACGTAAGACATCCTACCAATCTTACCGATAATCCCGCAGGTTGTCTGGCAAATATCGCTTACAGTAAGACCGCCTTTATTGTACGTGTTTCTTTGTTAAACTTGTTTGTTCTATGGTCTTTTTGATGGTGTACAATAAAGAGTTAATCTATCTTTCTATCAAAATGTAGTCACGCCAGTATAGTTTCTTCCAATTGATTTCCTTATATTAAAGCAATGCCAAAATATTGTTAAACTTTTATCTGGTAAGGTCTTTGTCTCTTGACATATTAATTAAGTATTTTATAGTCTGTTCTCATTTCCTGCAAGAAAATATCGACATTATGTCCACATATAAAGACAAAAAGGCATCATAATTGTTTTCAAGTGTATATTATGTGATGTGAGGTGCTTGTTGCGCAGTGGCTGCAGCGCTTTGGTAGTGATACCTAAAGTTAAGCAACCTAAGGCGCGGGTCATGTTTGGGATGAGTGACCATTCTCACCATTTAAGTGACGTCTATTTACTAGCATCTCCGTGCTTCGGAAGGCACGTTAAGCTGTTGGTCCCGGTTAATATCGATAGATATTAGTCGTTAAGCCTGGTCAGAGGCCCTCGGGCGGCTTAATAACATCTGACAGTATGGTTGGTCACTTACCTTACACACACCCCTCCACCAATCCGCACTGAGCCCGCGTGGTGGTGTATGGCTCGGACCACCTCATAGTAGAGGTGAGGCCTGTGCCCAGCAGTGGGACGTATATAGGCTGATGAGTATATTATGTGTACAATAAAGAATCTTTTGACAGAACATATTATCGCTAGAGTGGTTTCAGAAACCTAGATCTGACAATAGAGTTATTCTGCGTCTGCATTTTAACATCATCAAGCTGTGTTGAACCGAAATGGATGGTCTGAGCAATTGCATCAATTAGAAGTACAAAGGCGCAGTTGAAGTGAATGGACATACTACTCTCTGGTATTGGATTTGAAAGCAAATAGCTTATTCTTGGATTCTTCTCTTAGTCCTGTACAAGGCAGTAGAATATTAAACTGTTTATTGGTTTTGGAATAAGATACAACAGGCCGAAGTTCAACTTGTAAAGAGAAATAATTTTAAAGTAATATTAAAATCTAGCTGCTAGACTAATGACGTGAATACGTTTGAGTTACTGATGTTAGAGTGAAATAGAAAAACATTCTTAAAAGTGTTGGAACGTGTTCAGTGGGGTAAGCACGAACATAATCGTAACGTATTCGTGTCGTCCAAACGTCAGAAACTGACAGTTTTCTCATACAAATTGACAAATTAACGAATAGTAAAAGCTACGAATACGTAACGAAAGTTGTTCGTGCTCACCCGGCGATAGTCGATTCGTGTCATTTTTTTTATTTCTTTCAACTACAAGCTTTTTTAACAAGCTGAAGCAGCTTGATGATAGGGTGTAAAAAAAAACCTTAACGAAGCCGTCAACCACGCGTTCAGTACATCAAACCAAATCGTATGAAAAAGAAATTTTGGCTGGGAAACAACTTTTATTTATTGACATCAAAAAAAATAATTTATTTCTAACCCGCAATGTACAGCGCGCACGCGGAAAAGTCACCGCGGGGCGGGTTGCTATACGCCGCCGCGACGCGGTTCGGTTCGAGTGTGCGCTGTTCATTGCGGAGTGAGGCTTTTTATGAAAGAACTAGTGAAAATTTGTATCATGTTTCTTTGGAAAAAAGTTCAGTTATAACGGACAGAAGTCATTTCTGTAAAAATCATCAATTTTTTTTTTCAAACTTTAACCATCAATATCTCAGTAACCGTTAACTTTCCAGGTATGGTGTAAAGGAAAAAAAATATCGTAACAATTGGTAGAATATGTGGTATTCGGCTTCGTTAAGGTTTTTTTTACACCCTGTAGATGTAGATTATTTCTATACCATTTTCATCATGTATTTCCAAGCAAACAAACAAACAACAAACAATCAGATATACAACGATATCGCATACATTGATCTGACTCCGTGGCAAAGATAATGGAAGGCTTTTCCCTTTTCCATTATCTTTGCTCCGTGGTAAGTAGCTTGTGTCACAAATAGCAGAATTGACAGTCGTATTACAAATAAATGTAAATCAATACATATAACACCCAGACCAGTACAAACAGACATATTCATGCACACATATTATGTTTGTACAGTGCGGGGATCGAACCCGCGACCTCTTGGTCAATAGTCAACTTCTTGATCATTACACCATGAATTATATGTATGTATATTCAAAGCTAACAGGCATGTTCTAGGTGAGCTCGCTCTATCGTAGACTCAGTCTTAGCCTCGTTGGGCTTAGTCTTGGGTCAAACGTATCCCAAATAAAAAAATAAAAAAGATGTAGGTATAATTATTATTTCTGTACTATTTTGATCATGTATTTCCAAGTATTTTGCAAGAGAAGCGTTCGGCCACTTCAGTGTCGTATGCAATTGTATTTGGTTCCTGGACTTGAGTATAATAAAGCTGTAATTACATTTGTAAAGCCAGCAATAATTGGAAATGAGAACTGTCTCATTGTTGAGTTATCATCATAACCTGACAGGCTTGAAGGGTTTAATAAATAAATGATCCAGACGTCTAGGTAAATGCCCGAACCTTCGGCAGCTCACCAGAATTTTAAAATAATTTTTAGAATCAGTTTATTTCGCAAAAACGCGAAGAATCCCTTAACTAGGCAATAAAAAGCATCTGGTCGGGGGGCGCTACTGCGTAACTCTTCGTCGGTATATATTGGTTGTCCATCCCGCTCGCTTGCACTAGCTTATGAGACAGGGATAGCTATATAAGAATCTGCTGACATCAACAGACAGAGTGGGGGATCTAGTCGGGATCAGTAATAAGATCCCGGGACGCTACGGAGCGGAGTCCCTAAAGAGACCTAATAATCGCGGGCTCTCCGATTTACGTAGTAGAAATGGAGTTAGCGGTTAAAATATGTAGCAGACAATTTTTTTTCTAATCTGACTAAATTGTCACTTAGTGTCGTTCTTTCCCTGCCTCTTACCATTATATGGGGACACAGATGTGTATGGGGATCAATACAATCCTAGCAACTTCCAATTCTCTCTTCTTTCTTTCAATGGACCAAACAGATCTAACTGTTTTCTCAGTTAAGTCAAGCTCATGAGATTATACTTTTATAAATGTAAGTGATATTTTGTCTCATGTTTGATGTTAAACCATTAACTTTTTATTTATATATATAATGTTTCTTTGTACGTTTAACGTATTTTAGGGAGCTATTGTTGTTATTTCATATTTCATTTTGACGTGACAACGTCTTATAAATTGGTTTGCCGGGTGACACTTCAAGAAACTGCGTTACGCTCCGCTCACGTTCCGCGCTCACAATGAGAGCGAGTGAGAGGCACGCGTCCCTTCGACTCGGGCATGGTTAGCCCGCCTAAGAGCGAGTGAGACAGACATAAAAAGTGAAAGGCACGCGTCCCTTCCACTCGAGCACAGTTAACCCGCCTAAGAGCGAGAGAGACAGAGCGAGAGAGAGAGAGTGAGAGAGATAGGCATACACACCGGTTCATGTTATACGAATGAATATTCACATTAAAATTATTTTACCACTCAAAGTCGTTGTCACGTAAAACTTTCGCCCGTATACCGACTTTACAGGCAACCAATTTTTTTAATAAAAAAATAATCAGAGCAAAATTCATGCGACAGAACATCAGGTAACTCAATTTCGTTGCAAGAATACCCTCATCACATGCGATTAAAATCCTGCAGTATTTGCCCTGGGCGTGCTGTATGTCGGTATGTACTATGTAATCATATCATCGCTGAAATCGCTGAGCGTCTTATGCTTTTATAAGTTCAAGAAATATATTATTGGCTTTGTTATTTAAACAAACATACACACTCTGATCATTACATTAAAACATATGCAGATATGTTTTAATGTAATGATCTGTAGGTTTCAGAAATAAATATAATAAATTAAACGACTAGTAGTCGCCCGCGACTTCGTCCGCGTGAAAATCCTTTATTTTCGCAATTCTTTGTTAATTGTAACCTATGTGGTATTCTGATGTTTAAGCTTTATTCTGGTAGAATTTCATTAAAATCCATAGAGTAGATTTTACATGAAAGAGTTTTTAACAAACATCTATAGATACATACAATCTTTCACGGTCATAATATTAGTAGGATATTTTTGCCAGCACCACATGCTTTCCTAAAGACGGATGACATGTCTTCACTCCACTTCTGTTTCCTCTATTTATGTTTGAGGAAATCACGTCACTAAATTTCGCTAGTTATAGAGCGTGTTTCACACTAATGAGGGTAATTATTAGTCTCTACTCTCTATAATTGACACAATGTCTAAGAAGTCAAGAAGCTAGTTTGGTGTAGGGCCGAGCACAAGTTATCGACCAACTCATAAATTATTCAGACGAGACATTATGTATCGAACTGTAAGGCTGTCTGATGTACGCCGGTGATCGCTTCAAACTGACTGACGACAACTTTGGTGTAATGGTCAAGAAGTTGACTATTAACCAAGAGGTCGTGGGTTCGATCCCCGCACTGTACGAACATTTTCGTGCATGAATATGTCTGTTTGTACTTGTCTGGGTGTTATATGTATTTAATTAAGTTTAGTTGGAATAACACTGTTGATTCTGATATCTGTGACACAAGTGCTTAAGTCAGTTACCACGGAGTCAGATCAATGTATATGATGTTGTTGTATATTTAAAAAATAACTGTATCAATCAGGAACAGAACGTCATTTCGATGTAAATCTTTGACAAAGGCGATGCTACACGAGCGTATGATTCCAACTGAATGAATATTTCTTGCAAAATGACAAACCTTCCTTCCTCCCGTCCAGCTTTCCGCCGACGGCTTCGCCCGCGTTATTTGGTAATTTTGCAAAATTACGGCATTAAAATTACACTATGTCCGATTCCTATCAAGGGCGCGCATTCCATACAGGAAGTTAAGCAGTGCCTACCTCATCATTATGCCCATTGTATATTACAATATAGCTGCATAAACTAAGCTACAAAACAAAACCAATTTTAAATATTTTTTTAACATCTGTGAAAAACTGTCGTCAATTTACACGCATTAGTACCACGCGCTCAAGTGAAAACCGAAAATAATCAGGCAGTAGGCTGCCGAGCGATTGCTAGCTAGATACACGCACACATTTGAAATCCCGTCTCATACCTACAACGACACACATACAAATTAAAAATCCGAACAAATTAAAAATGACATATTGTTCATACAACTCAAGGTGACAGATGACATACGCATTTTATACCCCTAAAGTAGGCATGCATACTGAGTGACGTAGAATACTTCGGAGTCAATTTAAAACACAACTTATAACTTTAAACTTTTGAATTGAATTATGTTCAAATATTGGTTTCAAATTGGTAAATCATGCTTTTATTTAAACCTTATTATTGTATTAACAAACTAATAAAATATTCAAAATTTGAGATAAAAATCTTTAAAAGAAGATCGTGTGTGTTTAGGCGGAAATAGAAAACGTCCCGCTATCTAGTATCGGGTTAATCGGGTAATTGAGCTAATAGAGCTACCCGATATTAGATGGCACGTCTGTTAGCCGTTTCCTGCGCCTAGAATTTTCAAAGAATTTTCTTACTTTTATGAAATAAAACTTCACAAATGATTTATTTATATGATCAAAATAAATAATAATTTTAAAATTTAAATACTTGCATTTCCTTGTGAAATTAAGTTGCGCTAGTATGATTTTTGTTTAAAAGTAATGCAAAAATTGTTTTAAAATAAATAATTTTTCGCCGGCCATTTTTTTTCTATGTAGTTGCGTTCGACTTCATCTTCGCGAGTGTTTAGAATATTGTAATTTACTCAAGATTCGGTTATTAGGTGCTTTCCAAGTGTAGGAATGTGTTTGTAAGTTTTGTTTTGCATTCGAAACGATGGAGAAACTGCAGTGTACCGTTTGTGATGGCAATTCTAATGTTTGTCTTGAAAAGTTACGCGCACAAAATAACAACGACTGTTCTCAAAGCCGCTATGGGTATCAGTTAAATGATATGTCATTATGTATTTATTCATTCATTTCCTTGATGCCTGTGGTGGTAAATTAAATCATCAATTAAAGAACATCATTTGCACTTGGTAAGTCATTTTTTGTTTTGATGGTGTTACGCCGTCATTTTCCAGAGCTGTTACTCAGTATGTGCTTACTTAAATAAAAATTCGATGCGCGCCCCTGATTCTTATATACACTCACCAGCGGCTACCAATATTATGCTTTAAGAAGAAGCTTGTAAAATGGCTCAAAGATAAGAATTTTTAAAAAGTTATAGTGACATTTTTGTATTTGTGTCGTATGACATTTAAAATCTCTTGACCTAGGTACTAAGATTTTTACACATTGAAATTTAATAATAATAATAAATAGTAGGTACCTAAATAATTAATTATATTTGCATGCCCTATAAAACATGTGTACATCCTGCTAGAAACAACTTTGAAATTCCATGTTATGCGCAAATAAATGTATTTCAATTTCAATTTCACTATTAAATTTATTAAAATTAAGTCCAAATTGGTTTGGTAATATTAACGTGAAAGCGTATCGGGCAGGCAGAGTTGCTTGCGTATTTATGATATTAGTATCATCATCAGCCTATATACGAGTACGTCCCACTGCTGGGCACAGGCCTCACCTCAACTATGAGGTGGCGCGAGCCATACTCCACCACGCGGGCTCAGTGCGGATTGGTGGAGGGGTGTGTGTAAGTTAAGTGACCAACCTTACTGTCAGATGTTATTAAGCCGCCCGAGGGCCTCCGACCAGGCTTAACAACTAATATCTATCGATATTAACCGGGACCAACATCCTAACGTGCCTTCCGAAGCACGGAGATGCTTGTGAATAGACGTCACTTTTATGGTCAGAATGGTCACCCATCCCAAACATGACCGCGCCGTAGGTTGCTTAACTTTTGGCATCACTTACAAAGCGCTACCTCTGATAGCACCTCTTTTATGATCAAAATGTTTTAATTAAAATCATTTTTTTATTGTTCTGTTTGTTACGACTTGTCTTTTTTTTAAATAAAATGAGCTGACTAATCATATAACTAGAACTTTTATCTACTACAAAATGAGTTAATAAAGAGGAAAGACAAGAGTTTCACATAAAGTGCTGCATTAAATGTGAATCACATTTGGAAAACTTCAGCATTTTATGTGAATGCACTCTCTGAATGGACTCTTTCGAACATATAAGCACACATGTGCAAATTATAGCTGAACACTTTAGAAATTTCGAGAACAGTAGTCATTTTATACGAAAATCAGTGCCGTATATTAAAAACATGTCTCGCCATGTTATAAATATCTTTATTCGCTTGACCAATCTTTTTTAACTCTGTATTCAATGAATAATTTTTACACAAAGAGAAAAATCTGTAGTCCACCAAATATTTCGAATCAAAGGTTTAAAAAGTGATATTTCGTTTACTGGCAACTAAATTGGTCAATGTAAATTTGAAAAAGCTTTTTGATGGTAACCTTATATTGCTAGTAATGCCTTTGTTGACGAGCTAATTGTTGTTTTTTCTTTATTTCAGTATTAAAAATTCGTTATCTTTTGGCTCTACATGCAATAATGGTATTTCGATCATAATATATATTTACACATAGAACTTTATCCGCAAATCCCATAAATTCACGGGCAATGTCGCAAAAAAAAACGGATATTTGTTCATAAATTGCATCTGTGCAAAGTGAGTTATTTTAGGGGGACTCTTAGTTACCGCTTTCGTAAAAATTAAAATTAGAACCGAGTGAATGAATGATAATGATAATGTCAGGTCATGAATAATCTTTATTTAGTCTCAGATAAAAAAATAAAAAATGACTTGTGAACGTCATGTTTCAAATGGGTATTGAGAACATATCTCCTTATATTTGGGGCCTACCAGCGCTTCGAGATAAAACACAAACAATTTGGCAAGTGCTGAGAAAAAACGCCGGAACAAACTTAGTCACCACTAGCTGCCGTTAAAAAGGAAAAGTACAAAAATTAAAGATACTTCACTTTGGTGTAGGCTGAACTGACATTCATATATGGACTGGCGGATATAAAATTCATACAATCCACATACGAACACTATCGATACTGTCCCCCGGTCAGTAGGTCGCTGTTTTTCATATCGATTTGATGGCAATCGATACCCTTATTACTAAATCATCGCCTTTAGGCTAGACTCTTCATAGCCTAGGGTAAAGGCGAATGCATGACCTATAAATACCATATTGAGGTAGGCCAAAAGTGATTTACATACAAAAAACAGCATGAAAATATTCAAAAACATACAGGTGACTGAAATTAAATACATCATGAAGAATTTGACTTTTCTTTTAAATTTATTTATAGCAACAAACTTCTGTGCCTACGGAATTCTGGTTAAACGATTAGTGCAGTATCCGATAAATAATAATAATAATAATAGTCCTCGATTCGTCCTCGTTCCGATTTCGACCACTGCGGCCAATCTCAACAGACATCAGCCAGCTACGCAGGAGATATTATAGTGCGCAAGTGTGAGCGCAATACACAGATGCACTCACTGTTCCATCACTCTCAAAGTTCGGTAAGTCAAAGTGTCCGATAAATCAGACGGTCGAAATTAATTAAAAGAATTCTACCTGTTTTTTTTTTCATTTAAATGTTTGTTACCAATGTTTAATTAAAGAATTAACTCTTATTTATTATTATTGGGTTTATGGGCCTTCTTATCGCCAACTCGACCAAGTTTGATCTATTGTGGCAGCCCTTTGTATTTACAGTTCACTGCTTAGTCCCGTTGAGTCTATAAATTGCCAGACTCTTTGGAGCGTGACTTCTGTTATCTCATCCGGGCGCATGATGTGCCGCCCGAGATGGATACTTCTTTTGCTCATAAGCGGGCCGCATGAGCAGAGAATATGCATGGCCGTTTCCTCCTCTGTGTGGCAGAATCTGCACAGAGCGTCTTCTGTCATATTCATGTTTGCCATGTGTTTGTTTAGTTTGCAGTGACCTGTTAGTATTCTGGTCAAAGCACAAGCTTTGTATCTTTTGAACTTTAACGGCTCTTTAGTTACTTTGTTGCTGTATCCCTGAATGAGTGCTTTTGAGTGTTCTTGTCCTGATGTAGACTTCCACCACTCAATTGCCTCTTGTTTATAGAGAATGGGAATTAACTCTTAATCCATACTAATATTACAAATGCGAAAGTAACTCTGTCTGTCTATTTGTTCCTCAATCACGCCTTAACTACAGAACAAATTTGAATGAAAATTAATGGGAAAATTCAAGTGGTACCGATTATTCCTAAACTACTGAACAGATTAAAATAAAATTTGGAAAGTAGATATTTTGAGACTTAAGAAAGGACATGAGTCACCGCGGGAAAACAACGCATTCTCATGGGAAAAATTACTTTCTGGGGAATCTGATCGCTTTTACTCCTAAATTACCAACGATTTGAATTATATTTGGATAAGATTGGTATTACGGGAAAACAACGCATTCTAAAAAAACTACCTAATGCAAACGAAGTCGCGGGTAAAAGCTAGTACTAAAATAAAAGTAATAACATTATTATCGTTATCACGGCTGATCAAATGACCCGTTTAAAGGTAACGCTTCATTAGATCAAAGTTACGGCAGGTTAAGCAGGTATTTTAAACGAACTTAAGTATAGTAAAATAGAAAAATCAGTTCTTACTTCGCTAAAGCTTAACCTGCCATCACCACGTAATTCTTCGCGATGGAGCTTACGACTCAATAAGGATTTGAACTCACTTATTTTAATTATCAATTAAGTAAAAAGCAAATTTTTACCTCAAAAACAAAAGTTTGTCGTTTCTGTGCATCTGTTTATCTTCTCCGGCATCATGACCAATTATCTGATTTTTTTATCCATTTTTATGATGCACAAGAGTTTGGTCTTGGTTTTGTTGTTGAAACTCCTAATTTTTGGGTTTTCAGTTATTTCACGTATTTTGGTGTGTTGACCTTTTTTCAAAGGCAATTTTAACTGCAACATGAAAATAGCCTATAATAAACTCAAGAGCACGCGGAGAGCCACACAGGCTTGTACTTGTCGGCACCCCAAAGTCAGAAAAATATGATAGGAGTTGCCTGGCTACGTGTGTCAAAATGTATAACTGTATACCCAAGGATATGAAAGCTCAAAATGTTGGAATATTCAAAAGACATTTATTTCGGTGGCTAAATGACTAGAACTGCTACAGTGTTAAGGATTTCCTTGACTGGAAAAAGTAGATAGTACTTGATGATGACATTTTATTTTAATTGTGACTTTACATTTATCATATATAATAATAATAATAGGACATTTTGTATTGTATCTAATTAATGAATTGTTATGTACTTTTATTTCATGTAACATTTGCATGCAAATTTCTTGGGCCTAACATATGACTCAGATTGTAACAATATATATTTATACCACGTTGGATGCAAATAAAGAATTATTATTATTATTACCATTCTTCTTATCAATATCTTCGAATGGCGACAGTGTAACACTACCTTAAAGGTCGTTACGATTACTATCAGACCGAGTTGGTCACAAATTAAGTGCTAAATGAGAGATCAGGGGTAGATTGCTAGGGAATAACCCTGTATTGTTTGGTTTTCGAAAGGTGTCGATATTAAGTCATACTGTGGTAGTTTGGGAAGACTTAATCGTATTTTATAATGAGAACTAGTATTTTAGATGGAATTTGAATATATCTAGAGAAATATTTAATAAGAGACTGAGCGTAGTTAACACGGCAGACAATTTATTTAAGACTAGCTGTGCCCGCTACTTCGTCCGCGTGGAATAGTTATTTGGGCATATGGATATACTGTCGCAGACATTTTTTTATATCATTTTAAGAGTAATAATTCTTTCATACTTTTTTACATTATTGTTGGTATCTTGAAGCGTTTTTTTAAATGAATAATTTTCCCCGTTTTTGTCACTTTCCCCATTATTTCTTCGCTCCTAACAGTTGTAGCGGGATGTTATTTAGCCTTAAACGTTCCTCAATAAATGGTCTATTCAACAAAAATATTTTTTCAATTTGCTGAGTCAAATAAAAAAAGTCCCATTAAAATCGGCCCAGTAGTTTCCGAGATTCAATTTTCTGCCTACCCCCTTAGTCTATTGGCGTGATTATTTCTATCCTTCTTTACCTTCCAAGTAATGTTGAGTCAAATAAAAAAAAGTCCCATTAAAATCGGTTTAGTAGATTCTGAGATTCAATTTCCTGCCTGCCCCCTAAGTTCATCGGCGTGATTATTTATATCCCAGTTTACTCTCCAGGTGATACTGAGTCAAATAAAAAAAGTCCCGTCAAAATCGGTCCAGTAGATTCTGAGATTAGCCCGGACAAACAGACAGACAGACAGACAGACAGACAAAAATTTTAAAAATTGTTGTTTTGGCTTCTATTACGGTAATTAAGACCCCCTGTAACAATTTTTCATAAAAATCTTCAATGTACAGAAATCGATCTTTCACAGTCTTATTATATGTATAGATAAAGACAGTAGCGAAATCCATACACTTTGAATAAAGATTGCGTTTAATCACTAACAATTAGGCTGCGTTCATGTTTCAACATTTTAGTAGGTGTTTAGAATTTCGAAGTATTTTGGTTTTATTTACGTGACCTCAACATTAATAATAATAATAATAATAATAATAAATCTTTATTTGCATTAAAACATGGTATTTGTAGGTGGTACAAAAAATGAGTGCAACATGTTTTGCTTATAATTAGCATGCAAATTGTTTTACAGGAATAAAAATAAATAAATAAAATAATGTCAATAACAGTTTAGGTCACAAATTATGTCATTAAACAATTACATAATAGAATTGTCCATAAATTAATACAAAGTCATAGTGCAAGCAAATTACAAACAGTTTAACTAATCATTTATTATTATATTTTCATGTCAAAAAACTCTTTAATGTCATACACTTTTCGTTCAATCAGCCATCTATATAATCTTGATTTAAATATATTCATATCGAGGGTTTTAATGTCATTGGGTATCTTATTATATATATTTACACCCATTGCTAAACAACTTTTTTTAAATTTAGCAGATTTCGGAATGACGCTTAACACTAATCTATCCGGATTTCTTCTCGATCGTGAGTTAATATCTCTAGCTTTCTGAAAGAGCTCATTATGACGTTTGACAAAACAACTCATTTCAAAAACGTACAGCGCTGGTAGCGGAAGTAAGCCCAAGTTCCAGAAAGCTTCTCTACAGGACTCGCCCGGTGCAATCCCACACATGGTTCTGATGCATTTTTTTTTTGCGCCACAAATGCCCTTTGCCTCTCCGTACTATTACCCCATATCATTACCCCATAACGTAGGATGGAGGCTACGTACGCGTGGTATGTGGTGACGGCTGTTTGCAAGTTAGTTACGCTCCTTGTTTTATAAAGAGCATAAACAAAGCTGTTAATACGCTTGCATAAAGCCTCAATGTGTAATTTCCAGTTTAGGTCCTGGTCTATCGTTACACCTAAAAATTTCGTGTGACTGATTTCTTTAATCTTTTCGATATTGAGTTTAAAATTATATTTATCGTGTTTAGATTTATTAAATTGTACGAAATTGGATTTGTTTAAATTTAATTTAAGATTATTTTCCTCTAGCCATTTAATAATATTGTCAACGGTTTTATTAATTTCAATTTCATGAATATTTATGAAATTGTATTTTTTTTTATCTGATGTCACTATTATTGAAATGTCATCTGCAAACAATATACATTTATGATTAGTCACTTTGGTTATGTCATTTATGTATAATATAAACATTAGAGGCCCCAACACACTTCCCTGCGGGATGCCACATGTGTTATTTTTTAGAGCAGATGAACATGTTACTAACTCACTATTTATTATTTTATTAACCGTGACGCACTGACACCGATTTCTCAGGTAAGACGATAGCCACTGTAGTGTCGGTCCCCTTATACCCATTGCTTCAAGTTTCTTTAATAAGAGCTCATGGTCTACAAAATCAAAAGCTTTGGATAAGTCAAAAAATAGACCTGTTGTTAAACAGCCATTATTTAATTGAGTTAGTATTGTCTGCACAAGAGTAAAAATTGCTAAAGTAGTCGACTTTTCTTTTTGGAATCCGAATTGGTCTTTGTTAATAATATTGTATGTGTTGCAATAGTTTAGTATTCTCTGATGCATGCATTTTTCGAGCACCTTCGATAGAATAGGTATAAGAGTAATTGGACGATAATTGTTGACATCATTTTTTTCACCTTTTTTATACAATGGTTTGACGACAGATTGTTTTAATATTTCTGGAAACGTGCCGGATGAAAAAGACAGGTTAATTAAATATGTCAATATAGGCACTAGTTCCTCAGTACACATTTTTATTATTCTTGTACTGATTCCGTCAAAGCCTTCTGAGTTGGTGTTTTTCAAACCCATAATTACTTTTTTAACTTCATCTTTTGATGTCGGAAAAAGAAACATGGTATGGGACCCAAGTTTTCCCACAGCAGCCGTTTTCTGTGTCCTATTGGTCGTTAAATTCCCTGTTTTTGTTAATTCAATAAAATGGTCATTAAAAGCTGAGGCAATGTCAAAAGGATTTGTCAATTGTTTTTTATTTACAATTATTTCACTAATATTAATGTCACATTTTGAACAACCCATTTCCCTTTTTATAACATTCCATGTCGCTTTACATTTGTTTTTACTTTTACTTATATATTTTATGTATGAATTCTTTTTGGCGGTATTAATGCATTTTTTCAATACTTTAGTGTAATTCATATATTTTATTTTATTGATAATTGTTTTATTATTATAATATTTACACCTCAGTGACCGTTTAGTTTTACAGCTTGTTCTTAGGCCTTTGCTAATCCAATTTTGTGTGTTCTTCTGAGTATTGTGCACTTTAATTTTAATTAAAGGGAAACACAGACCGTAAAACATGCACAGTAGTTCATGAAACTTATTGAAGGCAGAGTTTAGATTAGTATCTGCGTATACTTCAGACCAAGTCATGCTTTTCAAGCATTCCCTGAATTTCAAAATATTTTCATAACTGTAGTCCTTTTTGAGTACTGTATATGTTCTCGGCCTGTTGTTTTTTATATGCACAGGGAAACATAATAATTGAGCTGTGTCGTGGTCGGACAAGTATAAAGGTAGTACTTGAGCGGTAGCCTCTATTATGTTACTCAGAAAGTGGTCTAAACATGACTTTTTTCGAGTTGGTACATTAATATGTATTTTCATGTTATGATTTAGACATATATCTTGGAGGTAGCTTGTTATTTTTCCCTGTTTCAGTGTATTGATGTTAAGATCACCTGTTACTACGATTTTTATAGCGGGCTTAAGGTTTTTTGATAAGTCGCATAGTAGTAGGTCTAATTTATTTAAAAAGATATTTGGATCAGAATTAGGTGTTCTATAAACACAAACAACCACTAATTTATGTAGAGGCATCTCGATACCGCAGGCTTCGAAGCTCTTTTGTGTTGCATACGTTTTTATTTTTGTCAATTCTTTGTAGAGAGTATTACGTTTGGCTAAGATACAGGTTCCTCCCCTCAATTTATCCCGGCAAACATTGAAAAGGTATCTACAGAATTATGAAAAAATACCGTGTCACGGTGTTATATGCGGCACACTACGGTACGCTCCATACAGAAGATTTTTGTAAATTCCACTTTTGATGAACGTAAAAATGGAACCACTAATTGCGTGAACGAACCCCTTAGTCTGTGATCACGAAATTATATTTTTTTACTATGCCTAAAAATTTCTCGAGTTAACATGTGCTTACGAAATGACACAAAAGCATAACATGTTTTAAACAGAAGTAGGACTCACTTAATGTAACATTGTTAGCCACTTACATCGTTAGCAACCTTAACATTGACATCAAGAATCAACGTCAACATTATCAAAGGTAAGAAGAAGATAAAGCTTCTTTTTCAATACAGTCTCGAAGGCATTAATTTACTTTCAAGTTAGATTTTACACGTCTGAAATATTGTATAGACGGTCATATTTCACATCTCTGTTGTTGTTGTCATGCGTTGTTTTATTCGTATAGAATATAAAGGATAAATGTTAACAATGATTACAATGTCACTTAAGAAACTTAGTATTATTATTATTGGGTTTATGGGCCTTCTTATCGCCAACTCGACCAAGTTTGATCTATTGTGGCAGCCCTTTGTATTTACAAACTTAGTATTTGTGTTATGGAAATTAGAAATAGCAAAAGCACCACGAACACCCAGACCGAATAAAAAAGAATAAGTTCCTTTATTATTTAGCATTTATGAAGCAAATTTATTTACAATGTGAAATAAAAACACACTTGAAGAAAAATGTTCTACCACGGGCGGGACTTGTCTCCGCACCTCTCGCAAGCCGGGCGACTGCTCTCCAAATTGAAAGTAAAAAAAGTAAAAAAAAAAGCATAAAAAAGAAGTTATGACGTAATAACAAAGTGTTGATTGGCGTTGCACATATTTTGAACACCTACAAGGTGGACTGACGATCTGGTGAAGGTCGCGGAAAGTCGCTGGATCCGAGAAGCGCAGGACTCATCGCGGTGGAGATCCTTGAGGGAGGCCTATGCCCAGCAGTGGGCAGTGCAATAGTAATAGACTTGTAGCTGTTGTCATTCCAAAAAGCGGAATATTTTAACGTAATTGTTACTGGATGTGCATTCACATTTACAACAGGATACCAGAACGTATAAAACAATTCCAATTTAATAAATTTAAGACCGTCTTGTATGACCGGCTTTATGACAAAATGTTTTACACTGTGAAAGAATACTTATGCTGTACCAATGAATAATACGACAAATTTCATTTTATTTAATAATGAATTACATTTAAATCTTAACTTTGTTGATGTTTTTGTATGTACATATATGAGATTTATTACGGTTAATGTTTGAAATGGATAATTAAATCAAGTTATATTATGTTTTTTGGAAAATTTTATGTTACTAATAATTTAAAGAACTGACATATTGACTGCACAATAATTTTATTAGTTAGTTTACTATAGTTAAACAAATATTTTGCATGCTATTTGTCAATGGCTAAATGGGCCGAAAATCAAATTGATTGTAAAACCTTCTTTTACCCCGTTTAAACGCAAATAAATGATTCTGATTCTGGGCGTGGAATTGAAATTTAAATTCGTTTATTTGCAAGAATACAGGTTTTAAAGATCTTAATGATATCGTAAGTTAGTACTAATATTCAACCTGCATGCAGGTGTGCAAAAATTGATTAAAATATGCAGAATTAATATAAAATAAATTATGTTATGTTACATTAATTACAATGATAAATTATGATATGTTACATTAATGTTTTTAATTTTATGTCATTTTTTTATAATTCATAAATTCTGTCACACTGTAAAATCATTTTTCTTGTAGCCATTCAGTCAATTGTATTTTAAACTCTCTTCACTGTAAGGTTTTTATTTTATCCGGGAGGTTATTAAACAATGTGATACTCATGTTATAGGCATTTATTTTGTATATATTTGTGTGACATCGAGGATTATGCAACAGATTCATATACTGATATGATGGTGATGAAGATGACATTTTGAACATTTCATTTATATGTGTGTCGTTTCAGGTAACTTGGAGGCTTTGGGATGAGCCCCAACGAGGAGAGCTCCCCACCTACCCCCCGAGAAAATGATACCCTGCACCTGGCCGACCACATTATTTTTCTTGATATGGTACAGTATTGCAATTTAGCTCTTATTGTTTGGTAGTTTCACTTACGTAATTAGTCCTTGAGCAATAAGAAGTATGTCAAGCATTTTACTACCTAGAAACTAATAATAATAATAACTGTTGGGCAGTAGCGACCCAACGCACCTGATTGCTCTGGGAGAACCCCTTTTCCTCATCTCTGGCTTGCCTTCATTAGCTGGCTGGATTGAACACTGACGAGGAACAGGATCTCCCTCCTCTTGCTTGCCTTCATTGGCTGGCCTGAGTTGAGCGTTCACAAATGTTTGTACAGTGCGGGGATCGAACCCGCGACCTCTTGGTTAATAGTCAACGTCTTGACCATTACACCAAAGTGGTCGTCAAACTGATGTTATACTGAACAAAACTTTCTGTATTCAGCCTAGACAGGACACTAAATGCTTTCTTTTCTGCATAGCTTATAAAAATTACAGTCACGGTTATAAATATGAAGCAGATTTAATTTCAATAATGACATATGTTGTTAAAGTGTAATAAATATTCGACCTGTATCATTAACAGAGAGATAATAATAATAATAATAAATTCATTTATTTCTTTCCACAAACCAAAATATATAGTATTTTTACAATACTCATTAACCAGAATACAATGGCAAACTTAATTAAATTATAAATATACAATAGAAGCTGATTCATTGTACAATATAATGGCTGTGGATCGCTGGTGCCCGTGGTAGGTAAGAAACCTGTGTTACGGGTCACCAGGCCCCCATCCCTAGTGAGAACCGGATTGGCTTCTACGAATATTTAAGACAAACATCAAGATTTAAATAAAGGAAAATGGTTTAGGTAAGTATAGAGTAAACACGCTTGTATGTGTACGTGTGTGTATGTGTGTGTGTGTGTGTATGTGTGTGTGTGTGTGTGTGTGTGTGTGTGTGTGTGTGTGTGTACAAAATAAAGTTTATGCCTAAGTCAACACTTGAAGAAGTTGTTCAGTATCTTCATATGATCTACCAAGCAACCAGTTCAGCAGAGTGTATTTGAAGTTGTACCGATTAAGATAATATAAAGATATAATTTTGTGGATTTTTTTATATAAGAACGGCCCGAGAAAGAGAAAAAATCTGTGACTAAACCAGGTTCTAACTTGAACAGCGTTTATAACTGGATTTCGACGGTTTAATTGCCTATCGAAAAGTGTTAAAGAGTGTTGTTTAAGGGCAGTCGCTAAAATGAAAAGTTGTCTGACTGTAGGCACTTGGCCTTGGTAGACACTGATGAAGATCAGTTAGTCAGAAACCAAAGAGGACAAGTTCAAACTGACCCCTGGAGATCTGAATCAAGAAACCCCTAAATAAACCACAACTAATATTTTCTCGAAAATTGCGTCACATTACTTTAAATGAGGCCCGTACGATAAAACCCTTACAGGTAGTCAAAAAAGATTTCTTATCGTTATAACTCTTCCTTAGGTGTGAAGCGTTTTAAATTGACTGGAAGCCAAAGCAATTTGTTCACGAGATCGGTAAGATTGATGACCAGGATTAGCGGTGGGTCAGCCTTGAACTTCACCTAATATTACACTCGAGGCCACAACAAAGCACCCACAATAAACTCACAATTTTAGTTCAACGAACCTTACATTGTTACCGTTGAAAGAAAATCCCTTTATAACAGAAGATGTCTTTTGTAAAGAGACGCGTGTTTACTTTGTGATTTAAACATTTTCAACGAGGTATTTTCACCTCTAAAACGAACATAAGAAAATCGTTTCTTTAAAGTGACACGTGTTTACTTTGGTATCTCTTTGGTATTGTTTTACATAAAACGAAAACTCGAAGCGAGAGAAAATAAAAAGTTTTATGAGAAACCACCTTAATAACCACTTTCGTCTTATTTCTACACGTCTAAACGGATGGTGGTCACTGATCTATTTATTTTTTTATTTTCTGGGGGTCACTAATTTATATAGATTTTAAGAGTTCGGAAATGAATACTGAACTTATTTTTGTACAAAAAACTTCTTAAACTAAATTTCTTTTAATGTTTGATTGATTGATTTTGAATAGCTCAGATTCTATTAAATTCTTACTTGAAATACCAATTATATTTTAATTTATTCATAAAATGTAATTACTCGATTTAATTGGTATATATTATATTATATTGGTAATACTGTCTCAAAACTTTACTAAACTTTAAGCTTTTCGAAACTTTATTAACCTATCAGCCATCAACTACTTAACAACTTACTGACTGACAACTGACTGCCTCGTTGATGTAGTGGCAAAGTTTCTGCCTTACATCCGAGAGGTTCTGGGTTCGAATCCCAGGTCGAGCCAAAATTGTTTCAAAGATTTTCTGTCTTGAATTTCTCAAAAAAAAACAGCTCGGAGTCGGAAAGTTGGGAGTGCTATACCCCCGTGCCTCGGAAAGCACGTTAACCCATTAGAGGTCACTGTACCCAATTGTGTACAGCGATATTCCTACCCACCATTCACACATAAAGCAAAGTTTACGTAGGTAACTTCATTATTACACTTTGACAAATTACTGTTCATGTCAATTTATTTGAATTTCGCGGGTATTGTGACATTTTTGAATAAAAAATGTCAGTTGAAGTTGTGCAACTAAAACTGTGTGGAGGTAAGTCAATGTTTTATTTATTATTTCAACAATTACTACATCAAAGTTGTTTGTTACGTTTGATTTGTATAAAATACATATCAGAGTAATTGATCAGTACTAATAATAATAAATAACTGTTATTGTGAGTAAGCTAGGGTCATATAAATAACGCTGTACTCGTTTGGGTACAATGACAACATGCATAAGTAAAATATCACATTTTTATTTCAGATTTGTTACAATGGAGAAACAGCTATTTACAGGTCATAATAGCTTCAAGGGGCTTCAAGAGGCCATCGAAGCTGTTTTGCAGTTCAGTGATGATGAGGACTGTGATATAGCTGTTATACCCCCGGATCCAAGTGCTTTGACTGATGAAGAGGAAGGTGTTAACGAGGATATGACGGCGGCGTTCATGCCGCAAGACGTACCTGGGACTGTCGAGGTATTTATGCACCGTGATAATAGCGGAAATGAGGACAGTTTGTTCGACGACAGCGACGACGAACCTCTGGCGTCGAAAAGAAAACGAAGAGAAACTACCCGCCAATCTCTTCCAAACTCGAACCCAACCTGGCGTAAATGTACCCCTTCATACTCTTCAGTTCCTCGATGTACGTCTGAAGTAAGTGAAAAGAAAACGATTATTTGTGAAAAATTGAAAAGCCTCAATCCCGTACAAATATTTGAAAAGTTGTTTGACGATGACATAGTTGATTTGATCATATCCAATAGCACACTCTATGCACACCAACACAACAGACATGAGTTCCAGCTGGATCCTTGTGACTTGAAAAAGTTTTTAGGGATTTTGATACTTTCTGGATATCATAAGCTACCTCGTGAACCAATGTACTGGTCTCTAGATGCTGACATTGGGGTTGAACTAGTTAGTAAAGCTATGTCGAGACATAAGTTTCGAGACATAAAAAGAAACTTGCATCTTGTAAATAATGATTTGGCAGAAATGTCAAACGATAAAATGTTCAAAATACGACCATTGGCAGACAAACTTATGGAGAAGTTTATACAGTGGGGAGTATTCCATGACAGTATATCTGTTGATGAATCGATGGTGAAATACTTTGGCCACCATCCCGCCAAACAATTTATTCGTGGGAAACCAGTACGATTCGGGTACAAAAATTGGGTTGCGGCGAGTTCCACCGGCTACTGCTACTCGTTTGATTTTTATTGTGGAAAATCTCAGTCACAGTCGTCTGATCCTTTAGGTTCCCGTGTCGTCAAAAACTTGTTGAAGACACTGAATTGTACTCCAGCAAATCATGAAGTTTTCTTTGACAACTTTTTTACAAGTTATGATCTGTTACTTGAACTGAAAAGCCTTGGTTACCGTGCTACGGGGACAATACGAGAAAACAGGACTAAAAAATGCCCACTAACCAGCACCCAGGATTTGAAAAAGAAGGAACGAGCTACTTATGACTACAGGTTTGATAAGAAAGGTGAAATTTTACTAGTGAGATGGAAAGACAACAGCGTGTGCACAATGGCAACTAATTACGACACGATTGAACCCCTGGGGACTGTAAAAAGATGGTGTCCAGTAAAAAAAGAAAAGACAGACGTTGCAATTCCCCGTTTATTCCAAAGTTACAATAAAAATATGGGAGGTGTAGACGAGCTAGACCAGTCTGTGTCTTTGTATAGAATATCAGTTCACGGCAAAAAGTGGTGGTGGGTATTGTTCACCTATATGTTGGATATGACTATTGCAAATTCCTGGCGCTTACATGTAATGAGTCACGATAACTCTATGGATCAACTGATGTTCCGCCGTCATATAGCACGATTTTATTTACGCCAAAGTGAACAAAGGAAATCACGCCCAACTGCTTCAATAGTTGAAGGCCTGCCTCAAGATGGAGTTGGTCACTATCCCATGAAAATTGAAAAACCGCTGCGGTGTGTCCTTTGTCACTCAAGAGTACGCTGGCAATGTAAGAAGTGCGTGAAAACACTTTGCGTCGAAAAACAATGTTTTGAAAATTTTCACTCATAGGCGGTCAGTGTACTCAAATGGGTACACCCCCTAAAATACCACAATAATTACAATTTTTTTATTTTTTTCTCTCATGTTGTATTTTTAGTGCCTATTTAAGTATAAAAATAAAGATAATTTGAAAAAAATGTTTGTGGTTTTCATTTGACCTCTAATGGGTTAAGCCATTGGTCCTGCGCCTGATCTCTCTCCGGTCATGTCGGATATCCGTCTCACCGAACTTTGAGAGTGATGGAACAGATAGTGCACCTGTGTATTGCGCTCACACTTGTGCACTATAATATCTCCTGCGTAATTGGCTGATCTCTGTTGAGATTGGCCGCCGTGGTTGAAATCGGCCAGGAGGACTATTATTATTATTATTATTACTTAACAACTAACCACTTGCCCCTTTAATTTGGCCGCCACTGCAGGCCTATCTCCATCGATAGCATTCGGTTAGGCTAGGTCTTATCTAAACGACATTGGTGACCTTCTCAGATAAGTCCACCTTGACACGCGAGGGCCTCGCATGCTGTGAGATAGCATTCAGCACTTTAGAATAGGTATTTTATCAGTTCCTGCTACCAGCTCATGAATAGATATTGCTTTAGGTCTTGATTAATTTGGGAAGATCACAAACTTGACATTTTGGAAGGGAAACTCGTTAATTACACGTTGTAGATCCAGGTTTACAGACTTTCAAATGACCGGTTAGTACTTACTAAAAAGGTACAATGAAAGGCTGTTACATTGGTGTACATTAGCGCTGGTTACATTACCATCACCAAAAGATATGAGTCAGGTATAAAAGTCCTAAAGTAAGTTGTTCCTCTGTAGAATATCTAATAAGGACTGCGGTTAACATTTGTCAAATCCTAAAACATTTAAATAAATGCTTTTTAGAAAGAATTCCGCCTTTTGTACAAAATTGTGTAATAAAGTTTATACTAAATATTATTATTTTTTGCTTAGAAACTGATGAATAAACTGAGTTACTGCCAATAAAGCAATAACCTAATTAATAATAATAATTATATCCTTTTGTTTAAATTCATTTGTTTTGTTTTTTATTATTATTTTATTCACTTTATTAAATTTAATGTATGCTAAACAAATGCTTTTCTTTTCTATTCTATAATACCTGTGAGAGTCCACTGCTGTGCATTCATTTTTAACTTTTAACGGTACAGTAAATTTTAATGCTGAATCACTACCTAGAACCTTGCCCTGCTTGACCGCCAGCCAGGGTCAAAGGCCATGAATCAGCTCGATAGCCGCAGTCGCGATACCATCTGATGCATATGCATTGTGCTTACAGAAAGCTGAAATACACCTGAGTTTGCTTAAAACTTCAAAGGGCAGTGGGCGGATGTAGCAGTTAGAACAATATCTTGTCTGGCCTAGTTGGTGAAAGTGTTAGGGTTCTTTATGGCCTATGAGAATCTCCAAAGTTGATTTTGAACCCAGAGTTCTAGGGTTCAATTCCCAGTGGAATAATATAAAATGTTGTTACTTTTTTATTTTTTATTCATTTAATTGGAACGCAACAAACCCACTTTTCTTCATCAATAAGGTATGAGCCCATACAAAATAAGTAAGGTATTACTTGCTCTTGTTAAAAATTATCAAAATAATTTAATATTAGTATATTTAGTCGTTAAGCCTAGTCAGAGGCCCTCGTGCGGCTTGATAACATCTGGCAGTAAGGTTGGTTACTTACCTTACACACACCCCTCCACCACTTCGCACTTAGCCCGCGTGGTGGAGTACGGCTCCGACCACCTCATAGTTGGGGTGAGGCCTGTGCCCAGCAGTGGGACTTATATAGGCTGATGAGAATATATTATTTAGAAGTGGTTTTTGACAATGTACATCGTCTAGTTTAAAGGTAGGACCGTAAGTTGTGACACACCGACAGGTGAAACTAAGTAAAAACTTGTTCGAACAAACTTCATTCGTTCATAAGTAAGAATCTTTTTTTATCGGAGCTTACAAAGTCTCGATAAAAGTACATAAATAATGTACCTAAAGTAGGTAACTTTATTGAGTGGGTAGTTGCTTAACAAGTACGATTATGAATTAGATTACAATAAGTGCTTTCGTGATCCAAGGCCGTCTCCGAAATAAACGGGCCAGTTCGTACAAGCTTAAGTAATCAATAAGTCTACGTTACCCACGAAATGTTTGTTTTACTCGGCCGTTTCTTACTTGTTATTAATTGACAAACTTAACATGAAGATATAGCACGGCATACACCATTATTATGTACTAACCCCTGACAAAAAAGTGGGATGTTATATCGGATGGCAGGGTCGCCATGCAGAGATTTGGGTTTGCTTGGAAATGAGACAACCGATCAACGTACGTATTGACGTACTCATTTTATGTGTCCACTAAATACTTAAATACATCCTTATATATTCATGATTATATAATAACTTACATACTACAAGTTTGAACCCTATTCTGTTTGCGTGTGTTTGAGAGAGTCTGTGGGAGGTCACAACATTTTCAGGAACTATGAGCTAAATGGCTGAAAGTGGTTGAGCCGGATAAAGAGCCACTCCCTGATGGCAAAAATGTCGGTATGTTTGCTTCATGTGGTTGCGTTTTTTTTTATAATGCCTGAGAAATGTTCCCAAAAAAGGACCATTAGCTAAATGGCTGAAAGTTGTGCAGTTGACAAGGACTAGATATCCTCACGTGGGTTTGTGCAAAACTGACCAAAACTTCGGTTGCGTTACCGAGCTACACGCGTTCTAAGATGCGTAATAAATAAAGTAACCTTGAAAGAACATAGCTTCGAAAAGCTATAAAAATTTTGGCGAGTTGCTACGCAAATCATGTCCCAAGTGAACATTTAGAGCTTGCTGTTGCACAACTTTCAGCCATGTATGTTACAATTTATTGGTTGGTAAAAAAACATATTTTAACGGATGTTTCTCTAAAACAGTACCAAAATTTTGATTAGTTTTTACACACTTAGTATCTTTATAGATGTAGATTATTAACATGACTTGTTCCTGTTGTCATTTTGCTCGAGTTCCAAATGTATTTGTAGTGATAGACACATGGAATAGCTATTTCAAACTTTGCATCAAGTTTATTTCTATGGTGTAGATGTGCGATACAAATTTTCAAAGTTTTTAATTATTTACAAGGTATATTTTATCATAATTATTACCCAAAAATTCCTTCACATGATCCGCATGGGACAAAGAAGCGAGTAAAATGATAGCATCGGCGAAAAGGATGGATGGCGGATCTCTTACAAAAATTTCAATACTTATATCCTTTGTTAGTGTAAGGAAATTGCCTTCAGATAAAGAGATCACCAACCAGTCCATTTTTGATGGCATAAAAATTTACCTGTCTGCGAAAGAAGTAATTAACAATAGAAAGAAGTGCGAGTAACACGAACCTGAAATAATATGTTTATTAAATTAAATATTCATTAACGGCGGAAATTGTATGTAGAAAGACTTGAATGATAAAGAATGCCTAATTTCATTTGACCGCCGTTACTTAAAAGCCTGCTAAAGGCATAATTATAATGTTATAAATATGATGTTTGACTCATTTTCACTTTTTAACCACCGGCGTAAAAGAGGGGTCGTAAAAGTTTGAACCCAATTGTGTTTGTATTTTTGTGTAAATCTGTATGTGGCATCGTAGCTCCTGAACGGATGAACCGATTTCAATGCGGTTTTTTATTCGAAAGATAATTTAATAACTTAAGTTTTAAGCTTTAGCTAGTCAAAACATGTCCATCCGTTATAGCTGTAACCCACAACTGTTTATGTAGTACCTTCTTCTTACCTAACTTCAGTGAAATTTCAGGGATCGCTTCATAAAATAAACTGAATTTCAGTCGTTACAATACAGCCACAAGACATGTCAACCCGTACGCAGTCCAATCGATGCTGTCGCCTTGGCCTGAAAGCTGAAACGTCGCATTCCCTAGATGATCACTTCTATTTACATGTTTATGGCTTGTTTATGGCTAATGGAAAAAACGCACAGAAATTGCTACACTGTCATTGTTATTTTGCTTTAATTAATAAAGCTGTTTCGATGAAGCATTGAAGCTTTAGACCTGAAAAAATTATAAGTAAGATTTTTTCCAAAGTTTTCGCCAAAAGATTTCTCCTAAAATGTATTTTACTTAAATTGAACATTGTTTTTGGCAACTTATTTTTTATTTCTTCTTATCGTTGCTTTGTATTAGTTGCTTGCTTAAATTGCTCTCGAAAATTATTTACGCATAATACGTAAAAACATCCCGCAAGTGGCATTAATAAGATAACTAATTACCAAATATTTTCTTGCTAAATCTAAAAAAGTAAACTTTATCTATGTTCGTTGTGCTTAAGCATTTTTTATTTTATCTTTCTATAAATTTAGGATTTTGTTGCCTTCGACATAGGACTACATTAAAAATGTTTTTTTTTTGTTGAATAGAAAATAAAATTGAAGTTTCTTGAAAACTTGTCAAGTCAAGAGAATTGTATTTTCGTGATTCTTCTTATTAGATAAGAATAAGAGCACTTCGAAGATAATACATAATACAGCTGAATTTCTGAAGCAAAAGTCATATCCAACCATACTAACTGAAAAAAAAGTGAAAGCAATCTTTTCATAGTTTTGTCCAAATAGAAACGCATATTAAAATCACACTTAATATTATAGATGTGAAAGTTTCTTTGTTTAGATGTTTATCCGTCAACCACGCCAAAACTAATAAACAGAATTTGATAAAATTTGTTAAAAAGACAGGCATACAGGGTATGAATTGACTTTGGTGATAGAACAGGAAGAAGGTGAAATCCAACGTTTGCGCGGACGAAGTCGTGGGCAGGCCACTAGAAGCATATAAGTCTTTATTGGAAAACAAAATGAGGTACACAGCCAAGAATTAAAAATTGTCTCAAAAATTCAATCTCTAAAATCCCATCATCACTTTTCAGTAGAACGTTCAGTCATTCGACCAGTGAAATTCTAGTTGCAAGTTCACTCAACTTTCCCAAACTGTGCCGGCATGTAATCACCGTGTATTTCCGTTGGACGTGCTAAAAAGGACTATGCATTGCCAATTTTATTCGTAGACCAACTTTCAGTTTTAACCCGCGAATAGGCCACAAGCACGCCAATGGTTAAAACCGGTGCTAAATTTAAATACACGCTACGACGGAATAATAACAATTTTCATTGACGTCATAGCTGAAAAACAAGCAAACTGAACGTTCTAAGCTATTATCGCTCTTACAGCTCGTGTATTAAACCTAAGTTCGCTTAGTTTATTAGTCGCCGCATTGAACCCGTAGAGAGCTTAGTTAAATATTTTACTGTCTGTTGTTTAAAAACTTACGTTTGTTTCATAATTTTTTATTTGCAAGAAAGTGAAATCAGTCGGCAAAATGGTTGTAATTATTGGAATATAAAATCATAAAAAAATAAAATCGTACCATATAATAATACAACCATAAAACTAGTGGGAGTTATTTCACGTGGTAAACTCGTGTTTTCACGTAATCTAGTTTATTTATTTCATGAATACTTAATGCAAAAGCAATTATTGCGCTTCATAGGCGAGGTATATCTACCTATTTGCTATATCTACCATTTAATTATGCTCTATCTATATATTTGCAAAGAGGAGAAGAATTCATAATATTACCGAATTGTAGTAAAAGTAACAGAGTAGTTTTTTTTTTATTTTTATTTTACCCTTACATAAAATATTGTTAAAAATTTTCAGAGCAACAAAACATCAAACCGACTTTTCTACAGCACTAATTGATAAATAAAGCTGATGTTTTCAACATTTTATTCTGATAAAACTAAGCTTAACCATTAGGTACACCGCTCCAAGGCTGAAAATGTCAAATCCTGTATCGAATGATGTCATAATGCCTGCTCGAAATCACGCGTGCGACGCAGCGTATGTGGGCGTCTCACTTAGATTAAACCAAAGAGAGGAAAATAAGGTACGTCCTTACATTTATCAACTTAATAAAATATAGTTTAAAACTAAAAAAGTAAACTAAAAAAGAGAAAATAATTTCTCAGTACAAAGCGTTTGTATTACAGGAGAGTAAAAAGCGTGGGGTGCACTTTATGTCGTTTTCATAGTTCTCGTTTTATGGTTGCCAAAAATAGAATGATTTTAATATATTCTACGAGTATACCAAGCACCCCACGCTTTTCACTGTACTGTAATACAAATTCTTTGTACTCAGAATTTTTCTCTTTTTTAGTTAGCAACAAAAGTGTGTTTTTTTTAGTTTTTTAAACTATTTTTTTTTAGTTACTAACGATTATGGAAAACTCTTATCAAATTATTGCATTGTCATCGGTACTTGATACGTGTGCAAAGTTTCAAATTAATCCGATTTCTGGAAGTCGGTGAATATCGAGCTCAAAGATTCCGTTACATACATATATGTATACAGCCCGAGCTAACATAAAAAGCGTGTTAAAAATGGGCCGCTCACGCACACGCACGCACGTGTAAACACCTCGCAGTACTGACGACGACTAGGAGCGGAGTGTAATTTGCCGAGTACAAATGACTAAGTAGAACCACGCGCGGCTATCTCATACCGTATGTGCCTCTATTTGGTTTCATCTAAGGCGTCTAAACGTGAATCCATGTGAACAAGATGTAATTTAAATCATATAGACTCACAATTCACACCAAAAGTCGAGAGTAAACGCTATACGTGAGTAAATCAACACAGCTGTTCTTACAATACGTGACTTATCTCCTTTCAATATTTGCTATGTTGAAATAAGAAATAAGAGAACTTAAGGGCAGAGGGCATGAAATATCTAGTTACCTTCAATGTTATAAAGGATATAACGTACATAATATATATATGACGTTTTATTACGAGTATATTATATCATTACAAGCTTGTGTTCAATAATAAATGGATTGACTTTATGATATGACATGATAATATGGTAAATTTATAATTATGATTTCCAATACGATTTTATTTTTGTTTATGGAATAAATGACTTCATGACTTAATTGTATATTTATGCGACTCTTTAAGGCTTCAATAAAATGAAAGCGATCGACAGTGTGCTGTGATTATTAGTACATATAGTACATATGTTTAATATTTATGTATCTAATCTCTATACATATATTACTAGCGGCCTGTTACGTGCTTCACTTCGTATAAAAAATTTTAAAAAATTTGAACAAAAAATGTGATATATGAAAACCGTTCTACGCATAACTTTTTGCGCAAACTTCACATAATCGATCTATGTACTAAATAGCCTGAACAAAGCTTAAACATTTGGATTGGATAGGTAGGCCCGTTGTTGAGTAATAAAATGGCAACGTAAAGTGTATACAGGGTGTCCAGAAATTAATGGATAACCCTTTAATTGCGGGTAGCTTGACCGATACTCTAGTGGTAAAAAATATGACCTTAGTAACTTTCAAAATAATTTTAAAATAATAGAATGCTGAGCTACTTACTTACTTTTACACCGTGGGTTCTGGGACAGAAGTAAACAAGATAATGACTAATTTTAAAAAATGTTTAAATATTTTCAGGTACTGAAATAATGTACAACCAGTACATTATTTTGCGCACGATATTTTGTAAACCGTGACACCTTTACTAAGTTAATACTTTTTTCCAGTAGGGTATCGGTCAAGCTACCCGCAATTAAAGGGTTATCCATTAATTCCTGGACACCCTGTATATATTAGATTGCTGTAATATAAATCGTACTGTCGCAGCTTACTTCGCGATGCTTCTAAAAATAATGGTTTAGCTACCGTTGGAAAGGTATTGGTGATTAGACGTCGACAAAATTTACAATAAACTTGCGCGGACAAAGTCGCGGGTTGATCGCTAGTGGCATTATTTACCTATGATATAGATTCCTAAATATGATATTATCGAATGTGGGTAGTACTAACTAGAGCTAATGTATTGTAAAATTATGATGCGGTTGTTCCTTTATCCGTGCGACAATCGTGATAAGTGGTTGAACAAATCACATCACATGGTCCATTTGACGATTGTGTAACGTTTTTTATTGGAATTTTCCTATTCTACTAGGTGTATTTCAAAATGTTGGTCAATGCTAACGTAAACTTCGGTGGTTTTTTTTTTTAATTTAGGATAGAACACAAAACTTTTTCACGGATTTCTGTCATAGCTTCTGTGCCATATTTTAATTGAATACATTTTTCTTGATGTGCTTAAATCAGTTAAAGTATTTTAATTAGTTCGTTTTTCCGAAGCCTCTAGAGACAGATTTTCACTAAACGTTTTTAATACTATCGAGCTTTGGTTTCATATGGTAATTCCCACGGAACTATCTAAAGTTCCAAACTAATAAGTGCCAATTCCACAAAGGTAATTTGACGAACGTAAATGTCATTTTAGACACAAACCGACAGATTTAGTCATAACCGGCCATTCAGCGTTCAATAAATTGGGTCTTGATGTAAAACAATTACATATTTTTAAATCGTCTTTTAAAAGTTTTTTTCCTGTTTTCAGGTTATGCAATGACGTTGTCTCCAAAAGAAACCTAACCCTTAAGCCAAGGGTGGTTTTGCCCGAGAGCTATGTTAAAGGTAAATCAGGTATTATCTTTATTCTTAAGTACTATTTTTACTAGCTTATTGTCTGCACTTTAAGCACTAAGGCTCCATTGCACACACAAAATGTTGGGTATGCAAAAAATATGTTTTTTCGTTTTTTGCTTGTTGAGATTAAAGAAACTTCACAAGTGCGAAGAATTTTTATACTTGTTCAGTCTGTATGTAAAGAACTCTCTTTACCCCCTCCACTATACATAAAACTTTAAAAACTGACTTCCAAAATATCATTTCTGCCATTTGAGGTCCTAAGCATACTTCGATTCGAATTAGTTAATCATAAGAACTTTACCAAAGTTTTTGACGATTTTGTGCCAATTATTCAATAGAGAGATAGCACTAACAGTCCATTAAAATTCTAAGATGGCTTATTCAAAGTCAAAACGAATGTCATAATCTACTATAACGATTTTTCTTACTATTAAAAAAAATTCAACCCCTAATGCTTCAAAAAAAAGTCATTTTCATTAATTGCTTTTGGTTTGGTCCTCAATTCAATAACTATATAACTGAATTGGAGACCAAACGTGGTGTTGTCTTATTTTAATGCTAAGAATGGTTGTCACTTTGATAAAAGTAGTAAATCACAGATAGAGAATCCATAACTAATTCACGGCTTTTTTCAGAATTGCGCCCCCCCGCGCGGAAAGGCCAGCCCGTCGTAGTGGAGTTCAGTATTTACGTGGTCGACGTCAATTCCATCAATGTGGAGGACATGGATTTCAGGTAAAAATTATATTGAACCTAGAAGACCCTTTTTTTTTCGCTGTGGAAATGCTTTTACGCATGCCCCCCACACAACTGCAGGGGGGTATGTGGGACTCAACGGCTGGTGTGCAAGGCCGTAATACCCACTAAAACCACAGCGCATTCCGCCACTCCGCCATTGTGGGGCGCCATGGGGTCGCGTGAGCATTCACCACGGCACCCCGGCGGATAGCCCGAGGGCCACAAACTTCTTGGCGGCGGAGCAAGGTGTTGGGCTCCGCCACCAAAACTAACTCCCACACGGCCGCAGAGGATAGGGAGGACGGCAACGACACACCGCATCTCCTCTTCCTCTGCGACCCCACCGCAGCGCCATCAAACGGTGCGCCCCCGTTTGGTCGCGGGAGATAGGCCGCACGGCAACGACACACCGAGACGTCTCTCCTCCCGCGACCGCACCCGACTGCGAGGGACAGCCAAAACCGTCCCCCACACCCGCACTCCTGGACGCATCCTGCGCAGGCCTCCCCAAGCCCACGTGGAGCGTCCTCTCCCAGGATCCCGCTTAGCTTCACCGTGGGTGGCAAAGCCACGGTTACTGAGCCCCCCCACCACGACAAGGTGGAGATCCGAGAGGGGGGGAACCTAGAAGACCCTGCAGACGTTGTCCTGTTATAAATATAAGAATCCTGTTATATCCCAACGGAAAATTTAATCAGAATAAAAAGTATCCTATCACCTAAATCAGCTCATATTCTGTCTGTGTACCAATTTTCATCAAATTCCGTTCAGTAACTTCAGCGTGATTGATGGACAAACATCTAAACGTCCAAACATCTTAACAAATAAACTTTTACATATATAATATTAATGTGATATGATTGTAGGGCTTTTCCCTGAGTACCCCGAGATCCTCGAGGTCTGTGGGTCAATTCCGCTACATCAATTGTAACAAAATAATTTAATCACCTATCTTTGACAGTTCTAGTATGAAGGAAATATCAAAATCGGGCAATCCAATTACGATTTTTTTACGATTGATTAGCGGAATTTGACTTGCGGGATTAAATATCACAAAAAAAAGAATTTGCCAAATTGGTCCAGGTGGTCTTGAGTTATGCGCTTACCAACACATTTTGCGATTCATTTTCATATTATAGTATTGCAAATTTTAGAGCAAACAATGCATTTCGCTTCCCGTCGCGAAACACGTCAGTCGTTATTCAGTATCATTACCGATGTCGGGAAGTGTACTATCATTGAACCCGGGACGTCTTTTGTGAACCAGTTCAAACTGGCCAGAAGTGTAGAGGTGTCAAAGTAATTTGCAAGTGGCGCTATGCATTGAGAGAGGATTCACTATAATATAAAAATGAATCGCTGAATATGTTGCTATGCGCAAATTGACGATTGATCGTTCTCTCAGTAATTTATCTCTTTACACTCTTTCTTATTCTTCTGAAAATTTCGAAACTTCCTTGTAACGTTACCTGATCTTTAATCTGAAATTGCTAATGGGAAATTAAAACCAACTTGAAGAAAAATTCTGACTTCCACACTTTACCCCATAATCTTTCGTAAGCCGGGTGATTGCTCAAACCAAAGAGCTACCGTGACACGTCATGGATCGTGAATGCTTATGCCTTGAGCACACGCGCCGAGTAAAAGGCGAGACTGTAAAATATTCTCGGTCGAGACTGTATTTATTATGCGCCCATCTGTTCACACGAAGCGAGCACTCGGCCAAGCGCACTGTCTCGCCCATCCACTCGGCACGCGTGATGAAGGCATTAGTGTTTGTATACTTTCGAACGGATTCTTCTTAGGCTGGGTTTACAGCTATCTCGGCTTTTCTGCACGCGGGAGACCCGTACGGGTCACGCACGCTTAGTGCTCAGTGCTCAATCCGCGTCGCAAACGATGTTCTAACTGCTCAGACGTGCTCCTGCTTTGAGCCCCCGGATGGACGGACCTCCCGGATAGCTGTGAACCCAGACTTTAGACCGCAGGTTCGTTTTGTACGTGAACACTTGGATATCACTTCATATAAATAAATGAATATTTCACAAAAATCACACCAATTCTCTAGTCCCAAATTAAGCTACGATGCGTGTGTTGTATGGGTTAAACATACTTAAGTAAAACGTATAAACATACTTAAATACTTTTTTTTTGTAAAAAAGTACAAAGTATACATAGAAAACACCCTGACCAGTACAAACACACATATGCTTGTACTGTGCGGGTATCGAACCCGCGACCCTTGGTTTTAGAAGTCCGACATGTAGACCACTGTACCAAGCGGTCGTCATAACATATTATGTTTGATATTTCGTGACCACGCCCGTCACAGCGCCCGCGAGTCTACGTAAGCCAGCACTTAAAAATACTCAAAAACTTTTTATTTTTATAATTTCCAGGGTAGATATGTTCATCAGACAGACGTGGAGGGAGAGCCGCCTCCAGCTGCCAGACGACATATTCGAGGAGGGCGACGACCACGTGACCCTCCCCCCGGAGTTCTTTGACAACCTGTGGCACCCTGACCCTTACTTCCTGAACTCGAAGGTCACTGGTAAGCTGCTTTGCTTTATTCTTCTACGGTATTATAAGTCGTGCCGTTTAAAAAGAACGTTAAGGGACCCCTGCGCACTAGACGATCATCATCATCATTATATCAGCCTTTCGGCGCCCCCTGTTGAGCATAGACCTCCCCCGCTTTCCGCATTCAGTGGCATCCCGCGACCTTCACCAGATCGTCGGTGCATCTAATAGGGGGTCTGCCCAAAGAGCGTCGTTCGGCACGCGGTTGCCATTCGAGAACCTTCCCGCCCTAACGGCCATCGGTTCGGTATGTGTACTGCCCACTGCCACTTCAAGTGAGCAATTCTTCGAGCAATGTCCGTAGATTTAGTTCTCCTGCGTAGCTCTTCATTTCTGATACGCACTAGACGATATACAGGTCTAATAGGTGTTACGAAGTGGGGAGGGAGCGGGCAATAGGCGTGCCTTACGTCCGCAGCTATGCGAGCGAGCTAGATATCGCCTGCCCTCATGCACAAACTTCCCCTTCCAGTGTTCTTTTTATTTGGCACAACTTATGCCCTATTCTATGAAGGTACTAAATGAGGCACTTAAGAATATTCTTTTACAAACATCGGATAAGCACTTAGCCCTACATCGGATGTTAAGTGTTGCTAAGGCTGAAAGTACTGAAAACTGAGAAAATTTTGTAGTGTGTACGTCCCACTGGAGGGGAATTTGAACCCCTAACCTCTGGGCTTGGAATCAGTGGTGTTAACAAATAGACCACAGAAGCGGTTAGTTAAATATGACGACTGTTTTGATGAGTACCAACCAAGCATAGTAAATGATATTACTCCATAATGCCATTATGTGCTTCATCGATGGATCGGTGTGGAAAGACGCAAGATTGTTCAAGGTGGAACAGCAAACTAAATTTATTGTATAACTACTTCCGCTTCGTGGAAGTATATAAGATAAAGTAACACTTGACTTATATCTGAAATCCTACTTCATTTTGCATTCCTGCCGCACCAATCAACTACGAGTATGCCAAGCGATGTTGTGACGTTTTCTATGTGCTTGCTATTATTTACCATGAAGGTTGACCGGTAGGGTAGTTACAGATGTTTATTACTTTCATGTGTTTTAGGTGTGTTTCATTGCAACATTTCGAAATAATTTCTAATTTCGAACTATTTTTGAAGTTCCCAATTAGTTTAGAGTTATTTTACTGGATAACCTATTTAAATTGAGTTCCGTTTGATATTTGGAAATTTAAACTAAAGATTTCTTATCCATATTTTCGAAGCAAAGTAGGCCAAATTATTATTTTACATTCTTGATCCAATATATCCTCAATACTCTCAGATTTTGTTTTCAATATCCGAAATCTGGAGATTTTGGTATCATTTAGAACGGTTTTATTATTCTCACGATGCAATATTTTTATTCACTGCAAACTAGCACCGATGCACGTTTTTGTGAAGTTACAAGTCCGCGGACCACAAAATGCAGACCATATTTTTTTTATGAAATCAGTGACTTTTGTTCGAGGTGTCGGCATTTTGATGGTGCAGTTTGTAGCTTTATTTATTGACTTGTACGTTAAGTTTCAAGCACAGGCTGTTTTCTAACTGATACCAAAATAAACATCATAATAATATGATCAATCAAACACTCATTTCACTCTTTGATCCTACAAATTAATTTCAAAATTAACCGTGATTTGTGCTTTTAGGAGGTGGAATATACTACCGGCATCAATCTTCTGGTAGGAAAACTTTGGTTTGGCACCCCACATGTGCAATGCTTGCACAAATATAATTTTTCCCTTCACAATTTGTATTTTGATACTGATGATTGTGATCATTATAACAAGATACAGTAAGCTTGAGGCAACTAAGTATCAAATTAGGCATACAGAATTCAACATACTATAATATTAAAAGCAGAAGACAGACCAAAACCTTAGATCAAACCAAACAGAGATACGGTGCGTATATTTAATCGTCAACTTAAAATTGAACCGCTCACGCACATGCACGTGTAAACAACTCGCAGTACTGACGACGAATAGGAGCAGAGCAGGTCGATTAGACTCGGTTTAGAAGGATCACGCGCGAATAGCTTTTCTTTATATCTGCCTCTTTTTAGTTTGATCTTAGGTCAAAACAAATCATTGATCGTCAAAACAGCGCTCTAGAGAAATTGACTCACCTGAACAGGTCGAAAACTGAAAATGATGTTGCGAAATCTCCTCTTAAAGATTTTTTGTCTATAGTTATTTCGTTCTTCTACTGCTCTGTAACAGGTAGAGCTCTAAGAAGAGGCTTAAGCCTGAAAGCTTACTGTAACCTATTATTAACTAAGAACTTTGGCATGCTAATATATGCACACACGGATAATATTACAATATTCACGCTTATTAGTAAGATTTATTTATTTATTGTACACAAAAACAAAATTTCCACAAAAACAGAATAATACAATGTGAGTCTTGCTTATCTCAAAATCGATTGCAGTTTTACGAATTAAAAACTACTAAAGTCTAATATATTTTGTATACCAACTCTACAATATTATAAGGCCTATAACTTCGCAAAGTAATATAAGCAGTCAAATATTATTCATGAACTCAAAATAGGATGACGTTTCATGCACATACTCGTAGTTTTCTATTTTCCATATCCTTACTACATATAGAATTTTCAGAAGAATACCTCTTACAGCAACAAACTGCAGAAACATACACATGGTACATTGAAAAAAACCGGTCAAGTGCGAGTTGGACTCGCGCACCGAGGGTTCTGTACAAACCTGTAGGTATATAACTCTTATATAGTAACTTTGAAATTTTCAAAATTGTCAAAAATATTTTTCAATTTTTTTTAAATATTTTTTTAATAGGTTTTCGTAATTTTTCCTATATCTGTACTATAAGACGTGACTTCGTACTAAATTTCAAGATTCTAAGTTTACGGGAAGTACCTTGTAGGTTTTGATTCCCGTGCGAGTTTCGAAAGTTTGCGGAAATTTGCGGCCTAAATGGCTGTATCTTTTGATTGCGTTGGCTAAGAAGGTTGATTTTTCTACAGCTCCCAGGGGCAGTAGACTTAAGTATCATATAGAAATTTCAGTTTGATACCTCCACGCGTTCCTGAGAAACATTTTTCTTGACCGTTGTCTTGATAGACGGACAGACGGACGGACGGACGGACAACAAAGTGATCTTATAAGGGTTCCGTTTTTTTCTTTTGAGGTACGGAACCCTAAAAAGAACATTTTTAGAGGCTCTACATTATTTTAAAGCATCGCAATTTGTAGGCAGAAAGATATTGTTTACGAAAAACACGAGATAATCCAAGAACATCTTTTTTCTCGTAGTAGAAACGTCAGTCTATCCTGTCGTTGGAAGCCTACAGCACGCATTTAATAAAATAATCTACGGTGTAAACGTTTTCAAGTCCAACAGTCATCACTTAAAACTTACGAGTAGTTACATACCCCACAATAACTTTAGGTATGGTAAGTATATGGTGAAGGACCATTATTCAGTTAGTATTTACCCTTGAAGGAGAAAATGGGTGCGGGAAAAGTTTAGCAAAGTTTATTATTATAAAAGTGTGACAAGTACTTTATTTTGAAGATACATACTACGTATACAATATTCATGGACACCAAGCTAAAGTTGGAATTTGCACCCTTGTCCTCTTTTACGAATTTGAATCGTATCGCGTGTTTTTTTTTAATCAATGTCTGTCTTTGTCATCTGATCAGCAATCTTTGACCTAAAACTGTACAATGTTCAAAAACTTTTCATCATCAATAAAACAGTGGACTGTAATTAAAATTTACTGTAATTCGCCCTCAAATATACAGATAATATCTTGGATCAAACTTAAATGCGACAAAGGTGTAGGAGGTGCGAGTGCTCGTAGGCAAATGTGAAGCGAATGTTCGGCTCGGCCGCGATCGTGCAGGCTTGGGTGACCTCGGTGTTAGCCGTTCCGATGTCTAAACACTGAACATTTTTTTAATGGTATTTTTAAATATTGTCACGCAGAATTGAGATTGCAATACTGTATCAATTTACTCTGTGTTTCAACAATAATTTAATTTCCAGATCCTGGACTCACTCAAAACTTTTATAGTAACAAAAAGCATTTTACTATCTGTTATGAAATTTCATACGAAACGTAATTAAAATTATATTTCATTGAAATGGTTTACAAACATGCTTTACAAGGTAAAACGATAATCGATGACTACTATAAAAAACAAACAAAAAAGCCCTTACAAAAACAGTAATACAATGTGGTACACAAATGATTTCTTTATTTGAATAAAATATAGTAGGTAAAATTACTCCAACATAATTTTAAGAATTTTAACTCATTTTGAGTAATAATAATAATAAGTATTCAACACATACATTGATCTGACTGACGTAAGCAGCTAAAGCACTCGTGTTACAGATATCAGAATCAACAGACGTATTACAAATAAACTTAAATAAATATTTATAACACCCAGACCAGTAAAAACACACATGTTCATGCACACAAATGTTTGAACAGTGCGGGGATCGAACCCGCGACCTCTTGGTATAATAGTCAACTTCTTGGCCATTACACCAAAGTGGTCGTAAAATTAATTTAATTTTAGTAATTAATTTTGTCACGGGCAGACGTCCTGCCAGAGCAGTGGACAGTAGTTTTCTGATGGGAGGCGCAGGATTTTCAGGACCCTGAAACTCGGCACTAGAAAACTCTTGACCGCACTTTACTTGTTATTCCATGTGCATAACAATCTTTAATAAAATTCCCGACCACCTTAAAGAATTACCTCTTAATAAATTTAAAATCTCGTTGCGTTCATGGTTGATAAGTAAAACATTCTACTCAATTAAGGAATTTGTTAAACATAAAGAAACTGAATATAGTCGATGCAAAATCTAATTTAATAAAATCTTATAATAACTTTGTGGAAAATTGACGTACAAATATAATTTCTACTCTTGACATTTAAATAAATCAATTAATCAATAATTTCTCCGTAAATGTATTAATATTAAACTTTTGCATGCTATTTTATATGGCTAAATAGGTCAAAGCTCTATTTTATGTATTAACGACCACATCTTTATGTTATGTACCCTATTTAAAAGGAAATAAAGAAATTTGAATTTGAATTTATTTCCTCTCCACAAGTTGTTGGACAATATTTTAGCTCTAGGTACTTTAATTTTACACTTTTCATTAGTATTTCTTCCTCTTGATTTCTTATACGAGTAATTATTATAAATAGGAATTGAACTGAACTGCCAGCCACGAAAACCTGTTCCCAATTTATTTGGATCCGGGTTACCTTTCCTTGTTCAACATGTATTGCCGTCTCGTTCTACGGCCGTAATCCCGCTTTCTCGCAGATTTTCCTGCTTGGCCCCAAGTTTTACTTAATGCAATGAATTTTCTTAGTTGCGTATTATATATATAAGACGCCTTTTACAGCAAGAATTATCAAAATCCGTTCACGAAAGATCATGACCAAAAATATATGAGCACCGATCCCAACCACGAACAGACATGAATTGATGTCAATGTGATCGTAAGCATCCCATTACTTGACTAAAAGAGATTGACACTACCAACATAACAAGGATGCAAGATATGTTTTCCCCGAAAGTTTTCCTATGTACATTTTTGGACTATTTACTAGTTCCTACGTTCTTAACTAGCTATTTACAGAAAACTAAGCACGAGACCTATACGCATAAGGATATGATGTATATGATCTAAATCTACACAGTCAAAATTCCTATATACTAATCAAATACTTATTTAGACTGATTTATTTTGATAGGTACACATAACAGATACACAATCGTAACAATTAACATAAAAATAGTTAGACATACAGTTTTAATTGCAGCTCCAAAGGCTAACATATTTGAAATAAAATTAGATTATTACATCAACACAATATGCTCAATGCAATATTTGTTCGTGAGCTCTCCTTGACAGATTATGTATACAGTTGATGGAATCAATCGTTACTGTGCGGAAATCCATGACTAAAGCTGAAAAAGATCAAAAAGAGTATTATTTTGCTTAAAATTTCCACTAAACGACGCCAGCGTAAGAACCAAATTACATCCAACTGTAAACACCTCAAAAAGCTAGAGCTGAATGTCGCAGGACTTACAATACTTACAACTTACGTGTGACGCAGAAGATGCACCTGGAATCACAACACTGACACCAACAAAACATTCGACGCGTTTTGCCACTACACGTGGCATCCTCAGGAGATGTTGTAGCTTCAACAGATTACGAGCGACAGTCGCTCGTAGTCTCGATGTATTTTGGTTCCTGCGCTGGCGTCGTTTAGTGGAAATTCAAAGCAAAATAATACTCTTTTTCCGCTTTAGATTATGTATATGTACGAGTATGTATAGTAGGGTATAGTGTTTTCAAAACAGTACTATTGTAACCGGGTGTCACTTAATTCCAGCTTGTGTCAGATATCCCTTAGAAAACAGTATTCTCTATTGCAGTGTGTGTAAAATGATGTAATTATTATGTTTATGTTTTATATAATTATAATTTTATTTTTAAAACTTTACTTAAGATATCCCTTAAACAGTATGCCCTATTGTAGTATGTGTAAAATTATGTAAGTGTTATTATTGCATAAAAATATTATGCTATTTTTTAAAATTTTACTTTAATCTTTTTATTTCGTTTCACGTTTTATCGCACCGCCCACGTTTTATTTCTGTTTAGCCCAAAGGTATGACAAGCGGAGAGAATGCCCTAAGGCGTTAAGTCTACCTTTTGTACAATTTTTGGTGTTCAATAAAGCTTAAATAAATAAAACATTTGTTTTTGACAGTTCAAGTACTGACGAAATGTCAAAACCGGGCAATTCAATCACGATTTTGATACGATTAATATGTGGAATTTGCCCCGTTTCCGGGACCTCATGTCCCGAGTCTAGCGGATTTGTCACTGAGTTTTTCAATCATGGGATTACTCTGAAACAAAATGGATACGGAAAGTTGGCTTTATAACACCGGAAGGACGTTAAGCCTTTGAATCCGTGCCTAATCTCTCCGGCCACGCTGGATTACGGTATTTCCGGATTTTGAGAGTGAGGGAACAGAGAGCGCAACATTATATCTTCTTATAAAAATAAGTATATTAAAAGAAAAACCTGACTGACTGATTGGCTTACTAGCATAATATCTACGCACAGCCTCAACTAACAGGTTTCAAGGAAACAGAATTTCAAGTTGCTGACTTGAAATTTTGTTGCCTTGAATGGTGCAAGTTAGCACTAAGAAAATATTTTGGGAAATTTCCATCTTCTATTTACACAGGAATTTGGTAAGATAACAAATTATGGACTATCATCCATATCGGAAGCATTTCTAAATGAATCATGTTGTTCGTATGAAATGTTATTACTTGTGTGATTAGCACTTAGGTCAATGTTCCTTCTTAGCATTGCTGGCAGGTTGGCAGTGTCAATTTGTTGCATGGTGGTAAGGGTTGATACTAATGATGTGTTCTGTGTTTCCAACAAAGCGGACAAATGAGGAGACGAGATGATATATTGTGCTTTAAATAAACAATCAGATTTCGTTATTATTCATTTTATTTACTTTAAACTTTATTGCACAAGAAATGTACAAAGGGTGGACTTAATATTAAAAGCATTTTCTGCCAATCAACCGCAAGGTCATGTAGAAAGAAGGCAATGGGTGCATTGAAGTGTTTCTTCAAAGTGTTCTTGTGATTTAAATACCCAGCGTACTTACTTTTTGGATTTCATTATGTCTCAAGCAAAATAACTATTAATGACCAAAAAGACAGATGTCTGTCCAGTATCCAGTATCCTTCATTGCATTAAATTAGTTACCCACAAACGCTCCTTCTTTTCTTTTTACCCGACTACGGCGAAGCAAAAGGAGGGTTATGATTTTTACCCGACTACGGCGAAGCAAAAGGAGGGTTATGATTTTGACCTGTATGTATGTATGTATGTATGTATGTGGGTATGGATGTTCATCTGTTCCCTCGTAACTTCTAAACTACTTATCAGAATTCGACAAATGACATATCATTAGAAGCGTCTTAATTGTCCACTGGTTATAGGCTATATGGGATTTCACAAAATCTAATGTGGCGCCCTCTGGCGGACAAAACATACGAAGTAAAAAAATAAAGTTAAGATAAATATGCCGTGTTTGGTATCATTTGAAAGCGCTTTACTTGTACATTTTGAATATATATATATTACTAGCATTTGCTTGTGACTTTACCTGTATTCATGGGCTGATTGTATATAATTCACATCTTTTTTACCCGACTATATGTGGCTCTTAGCAGAGTAAGATCCATAGATGGATTATGGATTAGTTCACTGGAATCTAGCAAATTACTAAAGAATCCACATGACTAAAGATCGTTCGAGGAGTTGGAAAGATTGAGAAATCAATGAACCCAAGATTAACCTATTTAGAACTCCAAAATATGTTAAATAAAAATAAAGTTTAAAAACTAACACCCGACTACTTAAAAACACGCTCTAAAAAGTACGAAACAAGAAAACACTCTCCAATGAAATTACTTAGTATGTACAAACTATTAAATATTTACCGTTATTAAATAAACTAACTTACACATATTATTATATTTTAATATATTTTCAATTTATAATATTGATAGAGAAATGTTTTAAGGATAAAGCCGTGGTCGTATGCCATAAGAATAATAAATTAAAAAAAGTGGTATACGACCACGGCTTTATCCTTAAAACATTTCTCTATCAATATTATAAATTGAAAATATATTAAAATATAATAATATGTGTAAGTTAGTTTATTTAATAACGGTAAATATTTAACAGTTTGTACATACTACGTAATTTCATTGGAGAGTGTTTTCTTGTTTCGTACTTTTTAGAGCGTGTTTTTAAGTAGTCGGGTGTTAGTTTTTAAACTTAATTTTTTGAGTGTTTGACTTAAAATAATAAATGCAGCACTTGCAATTATAATATCGCCGTCAGAGCAGGACATAACGAACGAATCAATACCAACCACAGAATCGACACAAATTAGCAATTAGTGCGTTCAGCTGATCTAAATATGTGTGCATTCTAGTTCTAGTTATTGGTTCCCATTTTTGCACGTCTTTTGGTGTAAACACTCAAAACAAGCATTCGTTTACACTAAAAGATCAAGAAATTATATTCTTGTTAAGCTGTAGCTCTTTGTTCTTTTGGTTTAAATGCACCTTAAGGTTTATTAATAAAACATTTAAGGGTGCAGTCAGTTTGTATTTTGTCTGAAAACGATTGAAGATTTGAATGCTTATTCTTATTTTTTATTCATACTTAGGTACCGTTTCATACCGATGATGGTCAAATTTCAAAAATCACTTTTATTACGTAAGCATAAGACACCGCAGTGATCCACTTGATCTAAGGCCGTGCATGCATATTTGATTGAATATATCTCTACCTAGCAACAGTACTAGACGTTTAGTAGCATTGACTTAGAGCTTACAAATAAAAGCTTTAGTATTCGGGTACCCTTCAGTTTCAATATCAACAAGACGGCAGTCTGTCTTGTTGATATAAAATAGAAGTTATTACAAAATCGTTTGCGTTTGCGTTGCTTCAGCCCTTTAGGTATAAAAGTATTTTACTCTGAGCAATCAAATCACTGATGTTACCTACACACAAAATACGTTACGCTAATAACGTGACAACATTCACCAACTACTTTGAAGTGTAGTACTCTAGTAAAGTTCAAATAAATCTTGGTTTTCACTACGAATAGCGTCTCTTTAGCGTGCCAATACATAAATCAATCCACTTTTTAGTTATGGTTGTTTGGCTACCCGTTTTCACTTTTAAATTCGAAATTTCCCACGAAATTGCTTTAAACAATACGTAATTTGATCTACGCTGCTGTTAGGTATCATCTAATGAGGTGAATTGCACATTACACCGCGGTCCGCGTTTCGAAAGGTTTACTATTTGTAAGCAAGTACCTCATTTTGTTAAAGCACGCACTGACAACGCGTCACTTGTACACACGACTCCACGTTAAGCTACTCATTTTCGTTGCATCAATCACCCTGATTACATAAGCATAAGATACCACAGTCACAGATTACTAAATACTTACTGATTAACTTGACGTGAGGCCGTGTGTACCTTCTCGACAAAAGCAGAATCTGAAGGCTTGTTCCGTAAAACGGAATCCCTAGAAACGATAACGTGTACTATGACAGTACATCACGCTATGAATTAATTGCCCTTATTAAGTACGCATCTTACGCCACAGTTTTAACCTTGTCACGCTGTCATGTAACGAAATAATAGTTTTAAAAACTTAAAAAAAAAACGCTTTTATTGCTAACTAAAAAAGGGAAAATATTTTCCGAGTACAAAGAATTTATATTACAGTAGAGTAAAAAGCGTGAATTATTTATTTTAAATTGTTTAGTAAATGTGAATAATGCAAAACACTTATCAAATTATTGCATTGTCATCGGTACTTGATACGTGTGCAAACTTTCAAATCAATCCGATTTCTGGACGTTGGTGAAAATTGAGCTCAAAGATTCCGTTACACGTATACATACAGCCCGAGCTAAAATAAAAGCGTGTTAAAAACGGTTATCGTTTTGACGGATTTCGTTATTCGGAATAGATAGGCCAGGCCTACTGCAGAGAATGTACGAAAGAACGCGGTCATCATCATCAGCCTATATACGTCCCACTGCTGGGCACAGGTCTCACCTCAACTATGAGGTGGTGCGAGCCATACTCCACCACGCGGGCTCAGTGCGGATTGGTGTGTGTAAGGTAAGTGACCAACCTTACTGTCAGATGTTATTAAGCCGCCCGAGGGCCTCCGACCAGGCTTAACGACTAATATCTATCGATATTAACTAGGACCAACAGCTTAACGTGCCTTCCGCAACACGGAGATGCTTGTAAATAGACGTCACTTTTATGGTCAGAGTGGTCACCCATCCCAAACAAGACCGCGCCGTAGGTTGCTTAACTTTTGGTATCACTACCAAAGCGCTGCAACCACTGAGCTACTAGCACCTCCAAGTACGCGGCGTAGTTTGATAATCGCCTAAATGCTTTTTCTTTTGCCCCCAGAAATTGCCGAGTTGACGCACAAATTCTCTTCAGTGACCTTGTACAGAAACCAGACTGTTCGGTACGCGGCCAGGATGCATGCCATCATCGCCTGCCAGATGGAGTTTCAACTCTATCCCATGGACATACAGTCGTGCCCGATCTACATTGAAAGCTGTGAGTATAAAAGCATTTCCTGAACGATGGGACTCACCGATGCTGCGACATTGGATGCGCCTGCACACCTGTCGAGGTGGGTAAATGCAGCCAATGTGGCGCACATGTATACTTTTTTTATATTGCACTACTAACATTAGTTTTTAAGACACTGTGTAATACTAACAATTCATGGACATGGTCTGAAATAAAATGTTTTTATTATTATTATAAAAGACAAGTTGTGAAACTGTAAGTTTGATTTGGAGCTCTGTGACTACGGCAAGTAAAGTTGGTATGCCATTGAAATTTACTCAGTTACTCAAATGCTCTTGTAAGAGTTCTAAGAAATGTTGCAATACAATCCTGGGTGTCTTTAAAGATCAAAGATCGTATCTCTTACTTTTCAAGGATTAACTTTATAATTGAAGGTAACCCGAAGTATGCCACACAGAGGAGGAAACGGCCATGCATATTCTCTGCTCATGCGGCCCGCTTATGAGCAAAAGAAGTATCCATCTCGGGCGGCACTTCATGCGCCCGGATGAGATAACAGAAGTCACGCTCCAAAGAGTCTGGCAATTTATAGACTCAACGGGACTAAGCAGTGAACTGTAAATACAAAGGCCTGCCACAATAGATCAAACTTGGTCGAGTTGGCGATAAGAAGGCCCATAAACCCAATAATAATAATAAAACCCGAAGTAGATAAAGTGTTTTTTACTGCGTAATGGATTCCCCAGAAACTTTTTGAAGGCTGTTTCTCTTAGGACCAAATTCTAAAGAGAAATTCAATAAAAATTAAGCCTTTATCACAGTCTTCAGTTGAAAAAAAATTCAAATTCAAATTATTTAACATTGCATGTCTCATAACGTCAAGTTGGTGTAAAAGTATTAATGATATTGGTACATGTGACGCTCTGCACAGGGCATAGCAACATTGAAAAAATATAGAATATTGCATAAAAAATCCTTTGCACTATTTCAAAAATTCAACACATTCTCGACAACTACGGTACTCTGTTACACAAACCTTGGTTGACCCTTTTTCGCCACCGGTTTTCTATCAAACTCCTTCATCATTTTTATCAGTAGGCTCTGGAATGATCTTCTTAAAAGCATAAAATAGGCTCTCTGCAAATTATCATTCAAGACACAGACATCTCAACCGCCATCATAGATCTTTCTTGATCAGTTCGACATATTTATATATTTTATTTTAGCTTATATTATGTTTATTTGAAAATATGTATAGATAGATGTATGTATGAAATATATATATGAAATTTATAAATACATAATAAATAAATAAATATGTTTACATAAATAAAGTTCCTCCTAGCCGATTTAATTATATGTATATTGAAAACTTCTGCACAAACTTGTGCACAATGGTGGACTTAATGCCGGAGGCATTGTCTACCAGTCAATGATAAGTCCAAACATAACATTCTGTGAATGTTTTAAATAATTTTGTACGCCTCATCATAGGCAAGTAATAGTGCTCTTAGTTTAAGCTTTATCACCATCTGCTTGTACCCTATAACTGATGCAATAAAAATTTATTTATGATTTATGAGAAAACATATAAAGGGAGAAAATAAAATGCAAGCCAAATGGTAACCTTCTTACTGACTCAAAACTAACGATTTCGACCACGGCGGCAAATCTCAACAGAGATCAGCCAACTACGCGGGAATTGTGCACGCAGTACACAGGTGCCCTCACGGCAATCCGACATGACCGGGGCGAGATCAGGCGCAGGCTCAACGGCTTAACGTGCTTTCCGAGGCACGGCGGTGCAACACCGCAAACTTCCCGACTGAGCTGTTTCTGAAAAAAAAACACAGAAACAATTTTTGGATCCACCTGGGATTCGAATCCAGCATGTGAAGTAGAAAATTGACTACAACACCAACGAGGCAGTCATTTATAAATAACTTTTTTTATTATTATACGTTTTTTATTTTTATTAATTTGAGTTTTTTTTTCCCTGTGTCGCACCGCCCACTTATCGTTTTTGTTAGCCCAATTATATGACGGGTGAAGCGTTGAGTCCACCTTTTGTAAAAAGTTTTATTGTGCAAAAAACTAGTTATTACTCGTATTATTATTTCAAACAATGAAATCAAAAGAAAATTAATTACTTAATTATTATATTTACTTAATTATTAAGCTGTTGTTTGTTGTTGTTGTTGTTGTATTGTTTAATATACTTATTCATCACCATCATATCAGCCTGTTACAGTCCACTGCTGGACATAGGCCTCCCCCAAGAAGCGCCACAGCGCACGATCTCCCGCTCTTTGCATCCAGTCACTACCAGCTGCCTTCTTCAGGTCGTCTGTCCATCTAGCCGGGGGGCGTCCCACACTACGTTTACCTAACTTATTAATATACTTATTACTGTTTTCTAATCCTGTCAATTATTGTTAAATTAATATGGAGAGATTGCAATATAGAAATGTAAATCACTTGCTTATGGTTATGAATAAAGAAAGCTATTTGTATTTGTAATAAAAAAAATAACTTTGTTTTCTGTTAGTTTCATACAGCAACCAGAAGGTGCGGTTCCGATGGAGCGAGGCGGGCGTCACCATCAACCCTGAGCTGAAGCTGCTCCAGTACCACATCGGCGAGCCCCTGAGGCTGGAGGAGACGAACGGCTACATGATCGACAAGGATGGTTAGTTGTACGCCATAAAATAGTCACTGTTATTTAACACATCCACGATGATGATGATGATGATCTATCCGACCGTTTTCGGCCATGGCGACTCCAGTCGGTTTGGCGTTAATGCGCTCGTAAGTGACTGATGTAGCCGATTGTTGCGGAAAACGTTCGCGCGCCGTAAACGCACACACGCACGTAAACTCATATTATAAATGCGAAAGTTACTCTGTCTGTCTGTTACTCAATACGCCTAAACTATTTAATCAATTTGCATGAAATTTGGTATGGATATATTTTGACACCCGAGAAAGGACACGCTACTTTTTACCGCGGGACCATGACGCATTCCCATGGGAAAATTCAGGTGGCCCGATCGCCTTTGTAAATATACTAGCTTTTACCCGCGGCTTTGCCCGCGTAGAATGAGGACATTTACAAATGACTTAGTGACTGTATTTTTTTGCATATAAAAAGTTTAATTTTGATCATTCCGTAGGGAATTATCTTATATTTTTACCATGTTTCCGTGTTTGTTTTTCACGGTTTTGGTAGTAATAAATCGTATAACACCGATGTAATTATTTTATAATATTGATCTATATACGATGTTGTATGATCTATTATTTTCAGCAAGTACATATAGGTTTCTTGCAGTTGACACTCGAGAACATGCCACATAGAGCTGGCCATGGGAAAAGCAAGGAGTGCCCAAATGTATACCCGCCACTTTTAATGTTTGTCCCTGGGACTTATTTATCGTCATGGCGAATGCCAACTTCAAGGGAAATTGCAGCCTCTTGAACTGGAACGGCAAATTGTGGGGTATAATGGGTATACGGGGAATCAATACGCTCTCGCCTTTGGCTGTCCCTGTGATTATTGTTGCTCGCACAGTGTTTCTTCCCAGTTCGCTGATTTGTAATCGTGTGCCATTGCATAATCGTGGGGCATCAAGATTACGCATCAACAAAACTGGGACGCCAACCTTCAGCTCCAGCTTATGGGGCGGTACGCCCGTCAATTCCAATGAATTGAGGAATTCCACTGGATACGTAGTGCTGTCATCACTTGCCATAACCGTGTCTATCGAAGTGTACACCGGCGATAAGCCATCTATCATCATTTCTTGTTTATATTATTCACCAATTCATTTTTTGGTGACAGCACGGCTCTTTCACACAACCATTCCTAATTATTTAAATTGTTTTTTAAATCGGGAAAAACTTTGGTTAGAAGCTCTTCTTCGGTAGCTTAATTTAAGTCATTAATATCCAAGTAATTGGTAATTCATTATCGCGTTTTAAAATACAGGCAATGCCATCTATTGGCGCCTCAATAAACTATACTGAGACTACGCTTACGTAGAATGAAAGTTGCTATTTTCCTGGTGTATTGTATGGGAACATGTAAGTAGAATCCTCTTTTATCCCACGGGAGCATATAATTACAATAAAAAGTATATCCTACAATCTAATTCAGGTTATACACTGCTCAACACTGTCTAGGGATGAAGAAAATGTGTTGCATTGTAGTTGATTCATTAACTTGAATTAAAAACTATTATTTAATCTATGTCAGCTAATACACTGTCTGTAAACCAAATTTCATTAAAATCCGTTCAGTACTTTCGGCGTGATTGAGGATTATCAAGATTCCTGCTTTATTCCATGGGAGAGTTTAATCGGGATAAAAAGTAACACCTACATTAGCCTATACCCTGCCTGTATACCAAATTTCATTAAAATCCATTCAGTACTTCCGGCGTGATTGAGGATTATCAAGATTCCTGCTTTATCCCATGGGAGAGTTTAATCCGGATAAAAAGTACCCTATCACCTAAGTTAGCCTATACCCTGCTTGTATACCAAATTTCATCAAAATCCATTCAGTAGTTTTAGCGTGATTGACGGACAAACATCCAAACATCCAAACAAATATACTTTCACATTTATAATATTAATAAGATAAATGAATTGTTGCTTATTAGTCTTACTACGAGTTTTACAACGGCTGAACCGATTTCAATAATTTTAGCCTTGAAATGTTTGTGGAAGTCCAGGGAAGGTATAAGAAGGTGGTGAGAAAATATTGATAAATTGCGTAAATAGCGGGCATGACAGCGTCTACCGGGTCCACTAGCAGCAAAATAGATGACTCTTATACTCATCCCAAAAATTAACACTTTGCCGGACGGTGGCCAGACACAATTAGATGTTCTATTGTAATAACTGCTATAGCCGTCTACCGTCTATGAAAGTGTGCAATTTAAGAAACCCCAGACGAGAGTCAGGAAACCAGCTAGTAAGCAATAACGCCTGGACATATTTTGACCAACCATAGCGAAAAACCATAGTGATAAATTCTTTAGGATAAAAAACCGCATTAAAATCGGTCCATCCCTTCAGGAGCTATGTTGCCACAGACAGACACACACAAAATCACACATACAAACAGAATAGGGATCAAACTTATAACTCTTTTTCGTCGGTGGTTAACTCACTGTTTGTACAAACAACATGAACAAAGCACAATTAGATAGTGACTGAAAAACACAAAACACTAGACATCCCCGCAGAAGTTGTCCTGCCTGTTGTTATTAGAAAAAAAAAGTGAATTGCAAAGATTCCTGTTTCATCCCAAGGAAGCATTTGATCCGGATAAAAGTATCCTATCACCCAAATCAGCTCATACCCTACCCATATACCAAATTTCCTTAAAATCAGTTTAGTGGTTTCAGCGTGATTGACGGACAAATACACATCTAAATATCTAAAGCAACTTTCACATTTATATAATTAGTGTGATTCAGAAAGACCGGCCTTTTGATTGGTCTCTCTAACCGCCAATAAATTCGTTAATGTTAAGACGACCTCAGTGAAAACGTAAATCTAATTAATTTTCACCATTAATATGGATAACTAACCAAGCACTCCTGGCTACACATTTTTGTTGCGAAATCGTTTTTTTTACAAATGCATAAGATGCAAGAGTGTTTACTTTGAAACGCTATCGTTTTAATATATACTTAACATGACATCACTACATTAAGCGAATTCGCTTTCCGCGTCTGTACCTATGTCTATTTGTATGTATGCTTAGATCTTTTAAACTACTCAACGGATTATGATGCACTTTTGACGTAACAACGTCTTATTAATTGGTTTGCCGGGTGACACTTCATGAAACTGCGTTACGCTCCGCTCACGTTCCGCGCTCACAGTGAGAGCGAGTGAGAGGCACGCGTCCCTTCGACTCGGGCATGGTTAGCCCGCCTAAGAGCGAGTGAGACAGACATAAAAAGTGAAAGGCACGCGTCCCTTCCACTCGAGCACAGTTAACCCGCCTAAGAGCGAGAGAGACAGAGCGAGAGAGAGAGTAAGAGAGATAGGCATACACACCGGTTCATGTTATACGAATGAATATTCACATTAAAATTATTTTACCACTCAAAGTCGTTGTCACGTAAAACTTTCGCCCGTATACTGACTTTACAGGCAACCAATTTTTTTTTAATGAATAGAGTGATTGAAGAGGAAGGTTTGTATTAGGAGAACCACTGATGGTTTCAAGAGATCCACGCGGTCGAAGCCGTTGGCGGAAAGTTAGTAAAGTATAAAAGACATTAGCCGTTGGCGCGAAGCTAGTAATGTATATAAGACATTATCGATGGGTCTAGGCAAGATGGCCGACGGTACGTCTAAATTTAGTCATGAATATAACGTGAACAATTGCGACGTAGCGTAAATGATATCAGTTCCATGATTTGTTACAATGACAACCTACACTTGATTACATGAACGTGGGTTCAAGCTATGAATGGAAATAGAAGAACAAACAATATTTGGTCCCTGGTATTTATATCCCTAGTGTATTAGACTCTAACTCACTTTGAGGTAGTTTCTATGACCCAGGCTTGTTTCCTCGTTAGAACTTAGGATAAAGTTTAACTGTGTTCATTAAATAGCTGGGAATTCAAACTTGTTATTTGTTACCACCTTCAGCTAAAACTTTTGTAAAATCACCAATTCGAAGTAAAGCTCGAACAGGGAAGACAAACAATACTATTTATCATACTAATCATTTATATTGATGAAAGTTATATCTTTTATGACTTTACTTTGGGAAGCTTACTTCGTAAACCCCAATCTCTAAGGGAATATAATCATGAAGACGTCAACATAATTATAAAATATCGATTGGGTCTAAATGATTTAGCTTAGTATTCATCTAAGTGCCTTACAAGTATCATACTTTAGAGACATGAATATAATCCTTCAACATTTTCGGAAAATAATGAACGGATTAAGAAGTCAACTCTAATTTTAAACTAAAACACGAAATTTTATTGAAACGCTTTTCACCTGTCTTTCTTTTAAGATTAATAAATTACGTAGGTTTTACTTCTTCATTGATTAATCAACCATTTTTCTCTCCATTCCAGGTAACTACTCCAGACTAGTAGTTTACTTTAGATTCGAGCGTCAAATCGGGCACCACCTCATCCAGACCTTCGCTCCTTCTTCCCTCGTGGTCATGCTCTCCTGGTTCAGCTTCTGGCTAGACCTGGACGCTATCCCTGGACGGGTCACGCTACTCGTCACCTGCATGTTGACGCTGGTCACCATGTTCACTGGGCTAAGAGCTGATATTCCTCCAGTTGCTTATGTGAAAGTGAGTATTTCATAATTATACAGCTCTTGGCTCATATATACAATAGTCTAAATATCCTGTTATTCATTAAAGCTGTTGAAGAGTTATTATGACGGACACAGACGGATGGTTTTATCGCGGAAAATATCTTTAAGATGTGAAAAGGGATGGCATTTTGGATAATATCCATATAATGGAAAATACAACGTCACGCGGACTAAGTTCTCGTTATGGTAATGCCACGATTCTCCGTGGCCCACTTACTTACTACCGATACTGAAAGTGCGCACAACACAAGGTGTGTTTTGCGCACTTTTTACGTAAGCCACTTGCTCGAAATCTGACCTCATGATACTTAGGCCTTCAAGTGTCTTTCAACAAGGGCGGTCGAGCCCAAACTTGCTAGATTAATGGGCGGCGTTCCTTTAAGTAGAAATGTCATCTTTTGTTTTCTGTTCCAGGCCCTGGATTTATGGATGGCCGGGTGCATGATGTTCGTGTTCGCGGCTCTAGGAGAATTTGTAGTTGTTAAAGTCTTGGACAAGCAGTACCAGATGAACAAGAGCAAAGCACAAGAACTACCGAGAATCATACCAGTAGTAAGTATTAGCGGCAACGCACATATGCACCATAGTATCGCCGCGACTCGCGACTGACTGCATGAAAACATAACCAATGGCCGGGGCTAAATCATTGACAGTCAACAGTAGCAGCGACAGTAAAATCAACTGCCTCAAATGTACCCTTGCTCTCTTCTCTACGTATGTTTTCTTGGTTATTAATAACTTAATTTTAATATGGACTCACTAACTGACGCAAAACAATTATTTTAAAGAGCTGTTATTGATTCTAAAGTCTGAGAACTCACTGCCTTACACTACATATTAAGACAATAAATATCTTTCAATATTCTCAAAGCCATAGGGCGATAGCTTGGTATAAATAACATGGAATAAAATATTATGTACATGCTTCGCTGTCATTGATAGCGATAAATACTCCTTTCAACTCGAAGCGAGCTCATTTACCCATTCATGAGTGTTTCATTCACCAAGAAATTTGTTAATTCTCTAAAGGCCAACCTCATTTCCGTAACCCAATACCAGACAACCCACAAAACTTTTTAATTTTCCGCTTACGTACCAAAAAGTATGTACTTAATGTTTGCATTTTTATTACGATGGTCAATGGATACTATAGAAAAAGGGGTCGCTTAAGGCTGTCTTTAGCAAAGTTAGATTTTTTAAAAATGTTTTGTTAAAACTGCCACTTACGAGTAGGACGTCAATAATAAATAGAGTTTTTTTGTTTTAGTATAGTTTCCATTTTAACGTAAAATTAAAATGTTAGTTTTTTTTACGTTTAAGCATCTGATTTCATTAGGTTCTTAGGTTCGAAAATTAATAAGATGGAAAGTTGAGTCTTGGCAATGACGCTGCTCGATAACGGTATGCAATTTTTTTTTGATACGAATATATTTTGTACAGTTATTTTTATACAACTTTCTACAGCATTTTGTACAGACGGCCATAAGTCAAGGTTATTACTAACAGCGTCTCATACCCACGTCATTATTGTGATTATGCAATGAAATTTTAATTCTTATATACTCTAACTAAATTCTATCAGTGGATCAAATGGCCTTCTTTTTATATAAACTATTATTTAGTATCTTTCTAGCTGTAGGTCTTCCAAAAATGTAAAATAAATAAAATAAAATAAAATGAGTAGCTTGATGTGGCGTCTCGCGTTCTTATTGTGTAAAGTCGCTGTCTTATTGTTTTTTTTCACCAACTTATTTCCCAACAGCGCCTTAACGGCGAGAAGGGCTCCTGCGGCACCGTGGCCGCGTGGGAGGGCAGCGGGGTGCGGTGCCGCAAGGTGGACCTGACGTCGCCCACCTCCCCCCCGGCCGCCACGCCGGCCGTGCACCCCGCACCGTCCGCGCCGCACAGCGCCCCGCACCTGGTAGGCGTTGAGCGCCGTCAGAGCATACTACAGGTATACCTCACTATTACCATTTCACGAAGATCAGAGCGGACTATCATTCTATTAGATGGGAACAACATCACATGGGTACATTGTTCTGATCTCAAAGAAAGTAACTTAAGCACTTGTATGATGAAAAACAGAAACAACGTAGGTACTACAAATGCTCAGACCCGTGACAAAATGAAAAATAAGTTGTATACTTTGTCCCCGTCCATGATCGATACCTGGCAGCAGAGTGCGGTGCCACAAGGTGGACCTGACGTCATAACTAACATTGCCCTGATCCCAAATCAAGCTGAAGGACTTGTGTTATGGGAATCAGAATCAACGAACGTTCTCAAAAATGAACCCATGACAAAATAAAAAATAAGTTGTCTATGTTGTCCCCGTTCGGGATCCATACCGGGACCTCAGAGTTCGTGGCACCTTCAAAGCAGTGCTCACACCACTGCAAACTCAATGGCGAGGAGGGCTCCTCTGGCACCCTGGCCGCGTGGGTGGGCACCGGGGCCGGGGTGCGGTGCCCCAAAGGAAGACCTGACATGAGCCATTAGTAAATTAATTAACTATGCAATTAGTGATTTAAAGCCTTCAGTGTCACAATAACTATATAAAGATAATACCAAATCCCTACTCATATTATACATATTTAAGTCAGTTTGTTTGTCCTTCTTTTACGGCTCAACGGAGCAATGTTACTGTATGTTTTTGTGTATGGTGGTAGGTAAGAAGCTGGACAGTGACATAGGCTCCTTTTTTCCGCGACAAAACATGTCAATGGCATTTAAAAATCAACTCATAACTTACCGATAGATAGCGCCACTTGGTTAAATTTTGAGGGCTAGGGATTGTGAAGATAAAGAGTTTCCACGCGGACAAAGTCGTGGGTAGCTACTAGTTTCTCATAAGGCAGCCAATCTTAACACAGATTAAACCACGACCCAACTTCGACATGTTTCTGCGAAATCTCAAGAGACATTTATAACGACCCGGGATGCGAACCCGCGACCCCTTTAATCTAGGCCAGCACATTGACCACTAGACCAACGAGTCTAGCAATGTGTATGAACAGACTTCTATGAACATTTCTGTCGGGTGCTAAGCAGCGTCGGCAAAATTTCGGCTTCTTTTGTAGTCTGCTCAAAGTACCAAAATCCGGCTTAGGTATCTTATTAATATTATAAATGTGAAAGTATATTTGTTTGGATGTTTGGATGTTTGTCCGTCAATCACGCTAAAACTACTGAATGGATTTTGATGAAATTTGGTATACAAGCAGGGTATAGGCTAACTTAGGTGATAGGGTACTTTTTATCCCGATTAAACTCTCCCATGGGATAAAGCAGGAATCTTGATAATCCTCAATCACGCCGGAAGTACTGAATGGATTTTGATGAAATTTGGAATACAGGCAGGGTATAGGCTAATTTAGGTGTTACTTTTATCCCGATTAAACTCTCCCATGGGATAAAGCAGTAATCTTGATAATCCTCAATCACGCCGAAAGTACTGAACAGATTTTAATGAAATTTGGTTTACAGACAGTGTATTAGCTGACATAGATTAAATAATAGTTTTTAATTCAAGTTAATTACAATTCATTACACTTTCTTCATCCCTAGACAGTGTTGAGCAGTGTATAACCTGAATTAGATTGTAGGATATACTTTTTATTGTAATTATATGCTCCCGTGGGATAAAAGAGGATTCTACTTACATGTTCCCATACAATACAGCAGGAAAATAGCAACTTTAAACAGCAGTAAGCGTAGTCTCAGTATAGTTTATTGAGGCGCCAATAGATGGCGTTGCCTGTATTTTAAAACGCGATAATGAATTACCACAGCTACTTGGATATTAACGACTGTGACTTTGAGGTGAAATTAGGAATTTTCTTCTTTATAGGTTAATTCTGTGTCGTTTCAGTTCTGCGTTGTCAATTGGCTTTTCGAATAATTTGTCGATTTCGAAATCTAGCTATACGATTTATTACTACCAAAATCGTGAAATACAAACACGGAAACATGGTAAAAATATAAGATAATTCCCTACGAAATGATCAAAATTAAACTTTTTATATGCAAAAAAATACAGTCACTAAGTCATTTGTAAATGTCCTCATTCTACGCGGGCAAAGCCGCGGGTAAAAGCTAGTATATCCTATGATGAAGTAGACGAGCATTTGGTGCAGTGGTCTACATTCTAAAACTAAGGTTCGCGGGTTCGATCCCCGCTCAGTACAAGCATATGTGTGCATGAACATGTGTGTTTGTACTGGTCTTGGTGTTTTCTATGTATAATATGTATTTATTTACAAAAAAAGTATTAAAGTATGTTTATCCGTTGTCTAGTACCCATAACACGAGCCTCGTAGCTTAATTAGGGACTAGAGAATTAGTGTGATTGTTGTGAAATATTTATTTATTTATTTATGTTTATTAATTGCAAAGGGCTATGTCCACAAACATAATCGAAATAAACTTATTGACTTTAATTTTGAAAGTGTAATTTACCAGTGTAGTGTGGTAAGTTGCTTCTTTTAAGGCACAAGCATGACTGACTAGTTCTATGACCAGTTTTATGGTTGGGGTTTATGGGACGTGTAAAAGTGTCCCCTATGTACAGAAATAAATTACTTTTATAACTTTTTTATGGACCTGTAAATAGAAAATATTTCAGAAAATTGAGCAAGTTGCTGTAAAGAATGAAAACCGTTCATTATCATATCATAAATCTAAACATGAAATTACATATTATCGTTGTAAATATATGCTAATGTGTGATACCCTGATCTAAAAAAATAAGGTGGACCGCCTTGTAAACAACGACATCCGATTTATTTTCCTTTGTCGCAAATTCGATCATAAATCCGCAAAAATTGTCGTAATGTTACAATTCTATCCACTCTTCTCTCTATACTTCATTAAGTAACGGTCATTACCCTAGCTCTCCTCATTACCTTGAATCTCGATTTACCCTTCTCAGCTCGATGCATTCGATTCAACTACGCTTCTCTAGCAAACTAACCTCTTCACCACACTGGTTATCTATACCACTCCTTTCTGATTCAGACTATTAGGCTATGGAATACTCTTCCCGAAAATATTAAACAGGCTCCCAGCAAGGTATCATTCAAGAGACTTATTTGCTCCCACTCCCTCACTTTATCGCAACCTACTATATTTATTGTATATTAATTATATTATAATATATTATTAATATGTTTTTACATTATAATGTATAATATAGTAATATGTACTTTTTTATAAAAAATATCGTAAGTATATCTATATTTATATTATATATGTTAGTTAAGGTATATATTCTATGGGCCTGTATTTAATTGTAAATCTGTTGCCTAATGAAAATACATAAATAAAAAAATATATATATCTATTAAATTATATGTAAACTTATGTAAGTTTTATGGTATTTTTGGTTATAGTATTTTTTTAAACTTTACTTAATTCTTTTAACTTTGTTTTAACGCACTCCCCACGTTTCGCCCCTGCCCCAAAGGAATGACTAGTAGAGAATGCCCTAAGGCGTTAAGTCGACCTTTTGTACAAATTTTGGTTGTGCAATAAAGCTTAATTAAATCAATATATATTTTATTGTTAAATTTTTCCTCAATCAAAGGATTGAGGAAATATTTTACATTTAATTTAAGAGTTATTGGTATTTCATTATAAAAAGTAAAGAGGGGTATAATGAAATTCCAATAACTCTTAATCATGAGATCGGCTCAGATTTCTTCGATCTCATTTTCTTGTAACATAAATTTCATTTTTTACCATTTGCAATTCTTCCAAAATTTTTGGTCAAATTTTGCTTTGACTGATTTCAAATAAATGGAAGCGTCAGCTACTACTGAATTTCCCAGTTTTTTCATTCATTCTCATGTCTGTAGTATGAAACGGTTTTCAAAGTTAAAAATGTTTTATTTCGTATTTTTTACAAATTCTCAGAAGTCTGTGCACAAGTTGTGCAAAGTCTCATTTGAAAATAATCATAGATACCCGTTTAGCAGAACTCGTTACTATAGCAATTTCTCTACTCATATCTCGGAAACTGTAAGATGTCTATTGTGATCCTTTTTTCCTTACAAACTGTTGTTCTAATAGGAAAATGATGCATCAGATTATAATAATAATAAAGTAATTTATTTTCTTCACAACTGTAGGTAGTACAAATGTTGTTTCAAAACATTGTGTAATTGTTAAACTTATTGTGAAGACTGGTGCTTATGATGGATTGTGTACAAACAATCTGTAGTACACAAGACACACTGGTCTCCACCTCCTAGACTATATAGATTTACACTGTTTAATTTTGATTTAGACACCTTGTGTAGTTTTACTAGCTTAGCCAAGCGGATACTAGTAAGGTTAAGTACAAACCAAGCAAGCCAAACAAAACTTTTGTTCTAAAAAAGTTATTGTTAAAAATAGCTTCGTTAAATCTGAAAACCACTCACATATCAGGGAAATACTCACTTAAACTAAGCGTCATCAGGTCCGCATCTAGCGCATTGTACGTAACGGATTTGAACAAAAACTGGGGATCAGTGGAAGCAGTTGTATGAATTTTCATACAAGGCAAAATGAAATACGGTACATGCGATTCGTCCGATGCGTGCGCCGCTTACCTTTTAATCGGCAAACTTCTAAGTGTTTATACCTGAAGTAATTTTGTAAAGCTGTTTTTTTTTTTTTACATGTTGTCATCTTTTCACTGACGGAGACAACTATTGTAAGCAAACCTTGAAGTAGATCACGTTATTTTATCTAAAGAAGGAACCGATACATTGTAATAAAGGCATCCTACCTACAGGCGTAGGAATGTTTCTTAAACATTCGAAAATTTTACATTTTTGATCAAATGAAATTATTGTTCTGAAGTATTTCCAGGTGCATCTTCTGTGTCACGTTATGAGTTGTAGGTATTGTAAGTCCTGTGACTTCCGGCTGTAGCTTTTTCAGGTGATTACAGTTGGATGTATTTTGGTTCCTGCGCTGGCGTCGTTTAGTGAAAGTTAAAAAGCAAAATAATCCTCTTTTTCAGCTTAAGTCATGGATTTCCGCAAAGTAACGCCTGATTCCATCAATTATACTGAAGTGTTTCACAAATATTTATAGGCATGCAGCATCACACGTCTGATTTTAAATTTATTATCTCATTTATGCGTTGTAACGTTTTTCCTTAAGCAACCGCGCTTTTTATGCGTTTAAAAAACCCTTCAATATCCTGTTATGACTGTGTTATGATATGGATTCAGGTATTTATAAACAAAATGTAGGTTTAAGTCCAATTATTTATCAACTTGAAAAATAGATTAATAGAGAATACTTAATTGCGCACCACAAAAAGAATACAAAATCAACATATAAAGAATGATGCACGATTTAGGCGGTCTTATCGCTAAGAGCGATCTCTTCCAGAAAACATTCGGGCTAATGATATTGTAATTTTGTTATTTGCATTTAATCAGTGTTGTCGGGTTTTTATTCAAATAAAACTTTACAAGCGTAGGATAAGCATCATCAATAGTGAAGTGTGAAGTAGGTTCCTTTGAAAGCGACGTTATAAAATAATTTAATTAGCTAAGTGGCGCTGTATTGCGAACTAGTGCACGTTACTTAAAACCTCTGCAGATTAAAATAAAGTCGATACAGGAAAAAGGTGACATTTGCACGTCGTTTTTTTGCCAGCTAACGACTTACAAAAAAAGTCCACACAGTCGATATAATAAAAGAAAAACAAGACTGCCATTTGTCAAGAAACAATTTCATTCTTTTATTTTTCATCATTAGTTTCGTAGATACTCGGAGTTGTTGTCATTATTAAAAACACCAGGATTCCCTTATCTTTATGCTTAGTCCATAACCCTTTTTTCTGTGTCTAAAAGGCTTTAAAACCCTCCTCTTATTTCCGTCTGATGTCAGATGATTATAAATTCATCCTCACTTAATACCCTCTAATGTGTTTTTGTGCTTTTATGACTTACATTATTCAACCCTTAATATATAATAATTATTATATCATAAGCAAGATAAACACTATTAATATTTATTTAAACACACTCGCACACACCCACATACACCCCCACACACACACACACACACACACACACACACACACACACACATACACGTAAATGTTATTAATCACACTAAACTTGATTAATGTTAAATTTAAATATTGCATGTAAAAACTTATACCACTAAGAGAGAGCGGGACCTCCTGACACAAGCATATATGTTTAAAAGGCTGGTCCCAACCACTATGCATTGTATGATTTTTACATGTATTGAAATAAACTTTTTTCATTTTCATTTTTTTCATTTTTCACCCTAAGCTAAATTTCGTAGCAATTAATGTATGACAATAACTCAAAACATAACCTACCTACTATTTTAAAACATTTTTTTTTGTAGCAAAACTTGACAGTATTTTTTTTTTGTTTTCAGGTGGCTTGGCTAGACGCCGACACGGGCCAAGAGCGAGTCCTATGGCGGGAGATCGACAAGCTATCCCGCGTGGTTTTCCCAGCACTATTCCTGCTCTTCGTCACCATGTACTGGCCAGTACTACTACTTAAGACGAAGACGTCTTCATAACAATTAGAGCAAAGTACATATCCTTACCACCGCCTGTAAAAAAAAATGTCCGCTATTTCTTTGAACGTCCAATTTAGCTAACGCACTGCAACACACGAATGTGGGTAGGTGAGTCTCGTTTAAGTTAATTACTTTCCGAAAGTAATAATCGAATTTGTGATATTTGTTCGCGTGTAGCCCAAAGTTAATTTATTGTTAGCGTACATGGTTTATAATGATTCTAAAACAGAGGTGGTGAAAATTATCATTTCAAATGTCACGTACATTTAATTTGAGTTTTAGATTAAAACTTTTATGCAAGGAGGTGGTAAGGAAAGTTTTCCTATAAAACAAAGTTAATAAAATATCAACAAACTTAATCAAGTGCTTTATAGAGACTTATCTAATAATGTTGATGATAATAATGTTATACCAATACATTAAGGAGCTAATAGATTAAAAATTATAGAAAGATATGGTACGTTTGTGGAAGAATTGATAAATTATGATTTTTCAAGGAGTAAGTGGCTCAAACCTCGATTTCATCTTGTGTTAACACAAACTGTAAAGCTACCTTCAAGACTAGTGTGAAGTATGTTACGTTATGTACAAACCCAAAACGTGGCTTATTGTCGCCACAAAAGCAACAAATATTTATAAATAGCCACAATAAATATATACATTTATATAACATTATTTTTTAGGACTTATCGTTCCATCGAAAAAAATGTTACCTGGAATTCTAAGAGGACGATACCGTTACCATAAAAAAATATCTCGTTACGAGAACTCACGAGATTAACCATGGAATAATTTTATTCATTAATAATTTGAACTACGAAGTTTAATTTTAGATACTGGTTCACGTTATATTTTATAACTCATTTAATGTAAATAAATCATATAAATATAAGCTAAGGTGCTGAATAAAGAGTTTTAAATGTGTAACAATATTTATTCTGACTTAAGATAAACGTGGTAAAAATTTATAATTTCATGGTTAAAAATATGTATAAATTGGAAGATTTTACCGCTTTTATCTTATTTAGCGAAGGCTGGCACAATCAAGGTATTTAAAGTGTTTCTTTTCTCTGTCATGAATATAATTGACGACCGCTTTGGTGTAATGGTTAAGAAGTTTACTATTAACCAAGAGGTCGCGGGTTCGATCCCCGCACTGTACAAACATTTGTGTGCATGAAGATGTCTGTTTGTACTGGTCTGGGTGTTATATGTATTTATTTAAGTATATGTATTTGTAATACCCCTGTTGATTCTGATTTCTGTAACACAAGTACATAAGCTATGGTATGGTAAGTATACCATAGAGTCAGATCAATGTATGTGATGTTGTTGTATATTATTACATTTTTTGTCTTAATAAAACGAGGTAAATGCTATTGTGTCATCCTGTATGTTGTATGAAAGAGGGTGCTTTAACACGTGCGCCGCGACGCAATCATAATTCAGCTTTAACCCATTGTGATAGCTTACGTTATTGTACAAAGAGTTTTAATGCTTATTATAAGGATGTCGCAGTGAGATTGTGAAATCAGATGTGTTTTAAAATTACTATTTAATTGTGTCATGTCCATGAGTCTTGATAAGTTTAGTTTAGTATTCGAGCTACTGGACATTAAACTATTCGAAAAAAAGAAACAAGATCCAAATATTGTTTTTTTTTTGTATGTTTCACATAGTTTTTACTTTAAAAGTCGTTAAAATATTGGACTTTGTAAGTTTTCTTTTGACAATACTCATGAAATTAATTTGTGGTAGAAATAATATTTAAAAAAAATTGATTTGGAAACATATTTTGTACGCAGTGCCTTAGAATCTCGCACAATTTATAATGAATAAGATTTGATCAAACGTCTGATTTCACAGTCAGCGACACTAAAATATTACAAATATTACGAAGTAGGTTTTCACGATAAATTACGTTATAAGAGTAAACATTGAAAATGTATTATGTATATAGTAATATCGTGAAAAGGTTCTAGTAAAACGCTACAAGGTGAAATAAAAAGAAATTTCAGTTGTTTGGATATAATTTTCAATTGGGTCAGGTGAAAAATTTGCGCTCATATGAATAAAAAATGTGAAAAGATAAGACGTCAAGCCAAATGCTTGGTATTATGGTTAACGTATGAATAGGTAGGAAAATTATATATTTCTTTTTTTTAAACTACAATAGTGATAGGAAACAAAGTTGAAACTTAATGCCATCTCAATCAATCAATATAATTCTTCTAAGAACCAATCTACGATTGAGCTTCGGTAAGCTGTGCTAATTAGAATACGAAATCTTTTTGGTATTACAATCTGTAGATAATTTTTTGTTGTTAATAAAAAAAGGAATCGAGTTTAAGGGTCATTTTTATTTAACATATTTTCGTCCCAAATACATAATATTGCTCCTTTTGGAAATGACCACACAAATTAATGACGCCTGCCTTTACAAGTTAGCAATATCACTCGCTTGCGAGTAGAACGACGCGAAGGCTCTTTTGCTAACTATAAATGTACATAACAGTTATAAGCGTTTATCTAAGCTCGTACCCACACACTGGCCAAATAGTTTGTTCAAAGACCTCTTGCCTCTATATTAAAAAAGCGATGTTCTTTGCATCTTTTGGTCCAATCCGTCCGAAGTAGAATTATGTATGACTCATTTAACGTATGTTACGAGTACTGTCATTTACTTTGGATTCACAGTCTTATACAGGTGTAAAAAAAACCTTAACGAAGCCGAATACCACATATTCTACCAATTTTTTTCCTTCACACCATACCTGGGAAGTTAATGGTTACTGAGATATTGATGGTTGAAGTTCGAAAAAAAAATTGATGATTTTTACAGAAATGACTTCTGACCGTTATAACTTAACTTTTTTACAAAGAAATATGATACAAATTTTCACTAGTTCTATCATAAAAAGCCTCTTAATGGCACACTCCGCAATGAACAGCGCACACTTGAACCGAACCGCGTCGCGGCGGGCGTAAAGCAACACGCCCCGCGGTGACTTTTCCGCGTGCGCGCTGTACATTGCGGGTTAGAATTAAATTATTTTTTTTTTGATGTCAAAAAATAAAAGTTGTTTCCCAGCCAAAATTTATTTTTCATACGATTTGGTTTGATGTACTGAACGCGTGGTTGACGGCTTCGTTAAGGTTTTTTTTACACCCTGTATATAAACCAGCGTTACACATCGTCCAGTTTATATGTACTAGTAGGAAGTTCTGACTTTGAATAAATAATTTATATTTATTCAAAGTCAGAACTAATAATTGAGTGAATGCTGGATAATGTTATTAATTTAACCGACTTATCATTTTCGCGAAATAATGACATTAATGTTTTGCATAAAAGCCGCAGGAATAATGTCTTTACTTTGTAAGCAGAGTTCAAAGCAGGTTTTTGACATTCGTTAAAAATTAAAAATGGTTCCAGTTTTAACATTAACAAAAGGTATTTTTATCGAAGGTCTAGTTAATCGTTGAACTTTATGAATAGCCCAGAAAAAAACTGTGCAGTTAAGTAATACCAGTTACCTTTTGCAGATATATTTATTTATTGAATCTTTATTGCACAACTAAACTTTGTACAGAAGGTGGACTTAAGGCCATAGGGCATTCTTTACCAGTCATAACTTTCCCTTTTATATTTGAATTTTGTTTCTGAATGTTTTATGACACAAGATATAAGACACCACGTCTAGACAAAAACTCTAGCATCTTATGCGCGCATGTTTTCATCATATCAGCCTGTTGCAGTCCACTGCTGGACATAGGCCTCCCCCAAGGAGCGCCACAGCGCACGATCTCCCGCCCTTTGCATCCAGTCACTACCAGCTGCCTTCTTCAGGTCATCTGTCCATCTAGCCGGGGGGCTCCATTCGACATTAAGCATGTATTAAGGACGATACAATTCGTAGCGTGATGTAGGTACTGTCTTCCGAACACGTTACCGTTGTTTTGATAGATATCGTCTGTCGTAGTAGACCTTCTGACCCGTTGTCCTAGGTGATCGACAAACGCGAGAAAGCGACGAAACGCAACTGACAGTGACACAAGTGTTTAATTGATCGCATCGCGTCGCGTCACACTTGTCGCGTGGTGTTGCTCACCTAGGACAACGCCTGACAGTTAGACAACTTTTAGTCAGCTGTAGATATTGAAAGCGGCTGCTTAAGTAGCGAGGTGCAACTGTGTCTCGTATGATAATGAGTAAAAGTGTTAGTTCCCTAAGTCTGAAGGTGTGAAAACCATTCCGCTTTCGTTTTCATTCTTAAACAAACAGCATTCTTAATAAATGCACTGGGATATTTTGTATGGAGAATAATGATCTCAACAGAGTGATGTATGATGATGAGTAATAATAGCGACTAATATCGATAAATTAACAAAATAACATAATTGTTTTCAGGTAAACCGCCAAATTACAAATTTCCCAAAAAGCCTTCTGTTTGAACATGAAATACTTGTAAATATCTCTTAAAATTGCATAGCCGTGTAAAAAACAGAATATTTTTTTAAATTCCTATCCCCGAGTTTATTTAATTGTTTCTAAATCATGATTGTGTATCGTGAATACATTTAATTTTCACTGCACACATTGCCTTCTTTCTCCATGTCCTTGAGGTTTCTGGCAGAAAATGATTTGAGCATGAAGTTCACTCTTTGTACAATTTTTGTGCAATAAAGTTTTAAGCAAAAAAAAATGAAATAAATTATACATTTAATTTGCCTCAAGTAATCAAAAGATTAACGAACGCATCATTAATTTTTAATGAGTGTGTAACATATTAGTTGCCTCATTTTGTTAATTAAAATAAAAAGAGAAACACCACCGCACATCATCAAAAGTACTCCGCTCATCCACATTTTGTGTAAATAAACCATATTTATATAAAGAGCTTTTATACAGCAGTACAAGCTCTTGAAATCTAATGAAATGAAACACTTTACGGATTATTTCGCGATTTATTTACATTTTATTTTAACCTGTCTAGGTCTATAAGCACAAACATCACTGCTGGCAAATTTAACGTTTCAACAAGCTGTAACTTTTAATAAAAAAAAAATTCAGGCACACATGTTAACTTTTCGCTAAAGAGTTCAGAGGTAACACCAAAACAAAGAAAATAAATTACTTACCTACTTCTTAGGTTAGCTAAAAGACTTTATCTTACTTAGTTTTGAACAGTATTTTAATTAGCTATAAAAACTTATATCATTAACTGTGAGAAAATTCCAAATGGTTTGAAACGTGGGCAAACTCCTCACAATTAAGATCATTAAGCATTTACCAAAAAGGACAAAGGGATAAGGAATAACCCGCATATCCATCTTGTGGGTCGGTAATCGGTATGATCTTCCCCTTTGATCTAAATCTAATTTCAGTTAATAGGACTTAAGGGTGGACAAATCGGGTGTTTAGGATTAGATGACAATACAATTTAACTAATTCAAAACTTAGCATTAAAATATTTTCTCCTTACGACTCACCGAAAATTATGAATACAGTTAATACGAGCGAATAAGTCGCTCGTAGTCTGTCGAAGCGACAACATCTCCTGAGGATGCCACGTGGAGTGGCGAAACGCGTCGAGTGTTTTGTTGGTCTCAGTGTTGTGTTTTCAGGTGTATCTTCTGTGTCACATTGTGAGTTGTATTGTAAGTCCTGCAACTTCCAGCTTCAGTTTTTTTAAGTGGTTACTGTATGATGTATTTGGATTTTTTACGCGGGCGTCGTTAAGTGGAAATATACAGCAAAATAATTTTCTTTTTCAACTTTTGTCATAATTTTCCGCAAAGTAACGCCTGATTCCATCAACTCATCAACTATGAATACAGGTAACAGTTGGCGAGCAAACACGACAAAACAGCAAAAGCTATAGAATAATGCTCACGAGTAGACTGGCGACCGAGTAAACGAAGCATAACAAGGGCAGTACAAAAACTAGAGTTCTGGCAAAGATTTGCTAACGAGTCTTGCCAAAACTACCATACAAGAGAACCTCAAACAAAGATCCAAGATGTCAAAACTAGTTACCAACTAGATAGAGAGACGTTTTGCAATTTTAGCTTCAAAAACTTAAACTGGCTTGCTATGTCTAGGAATAGACAAATCAATGTATGTGCAGTTCCTATTCCCAAATATCTGCAACATAAAGGCTAGTTCATGAAGAATTTAATATAAATCCGAGATGAATTTATGATTGCGTTTCTATCGCAGCTTTTGGGATTCATGTAATACAAAGAGCAGTATACTTGTAGATAACGCTCTTCTTAAAATCACCCTGGAGGTAAGTCTCTGCAATCGAAAAAAGTGCGATCGATTACTAGTCGAACGCAACATGTGACTAGTAGAAATGTGAAATTCGTAGGTATACAAATTATCATGTACAGTGGCCAGCACATCAAAATGCGCCGGTTAAGAGTTGTTATACGAGTACATACATACATAGTTATATTATACATCGGTTATTATAGGTACATAGTTATAATATAGCTTAGCTGGCTACATACGAATTACAGTAGGAAAAAGTATTATCGCAGGAGAAACGTACCCCTGAATCCTTTAAACATAATGATAATTGTAAAACTATAATAAATATTCGAGTATATTCATCATTCAGTAATTAGTGTTACTAAAAGTAAAAATTATGTTAGATATAATAATAGCTTATCGCACGTTTTTACGTTTTAAACTAATGAAGATAGAAAATTTTGTAATTCAATTTATCTTAAGTTGCTCTGGCCTAGCCGGGCGTCACTGTTCTAGTTTACTCATAGGACTGTAACACCTTACTGTAACGTGTGACTTTGCAATAAATATTATGAATATGAATACCTACCTATCTGTGTATTTCAAATAATTGCTATTCTAAAATTGTTAATTAGTTAGGATAGGAGTTGGTATGTACCTTTTCCATATACACACAATTATTACTGAGAAACAGTTACTCGAAAACGACATCATTCACCTTTATATGGTGAACACAGCGGTTTTCTGAATACGACATCTATCAAGTTATTGGTCTATATGCAACCTAATGTCGGTGTCAGGGAAATATAAATCCCTTCAGCTACGCCTTTTCATATGCTTGACATATGCCGCGATTGCTTAGTGGATTTTCAAGATCCCTTTATACTGTTGACGCGGGGAAATGAGAATTCTTATCGTGGAGCTGGAAAGAAAGCTTCTGCGATGAAATCTGTATTGATAAAATATTTTTCATCGGATAGAATAGAATAGAATAGAATAATTTATTTGCTTTTGAATAGGGTACACTGATGTTATTGCAATTTTCAAAAGTTCGGCCTACTCAGCCATTAATAATAGCATGCAAATATTCATTTGGCATTTAAACAAACAATAATAATATAATATTAGGTAAACAAGATGTCAGAATATTGTCAATACAAATAATATAATCAATACAACTACAATGAATACAATTACAATCAATACAATTACAATCAATACAATTTTATAAACATTAAACAAGTCACAAATTAAATCACGATATACATGTGAGATGTCACTATTAACTTAATGAAATCATTCACAAACAACCTAGGTATTCCTTTACACTGTAATAAATTTTTTCGAGCAGCCATTTGTATAAAACAATCTTAAACGTATTAAAAGGCATTTGTTTTATATTATCCGGTATTTTATTATAAATTTGGATACACATCCAATAACAATTTCTTTTAAACAGTTCGCTATTTGGTGTTACTGAAGATACCAGTCTATTGCCATTTCGTGTGTTTCGTGCGTATATATCTTTGGCTTGTGTGAAAAAATACATATTGCACTTTACAAATTTTGCGACTTCAAAAATATAAAGGCAAGGCAATGGTAAAATATTCAGACTTCTAAATAGTGGTCTGCATAGTTCATTGGGCGCAGTACCACATATTGCCCTTACACATTTTATATTACCGTCACGGAAGCTGTGAAACTATGTTAATGCTTCCATGTAGGTTCTTGGTTGTTACTCAATTAGTTCACAGCCAAACGTCATAATTAGTGAATTATATTCTTAGCTTATTAAGTTAGTGCATGCCTTAAGAATTTTTCTCTCTTTGTTAGTTGACTTTAAACACTCGCTCCAACGTAGACTCAGTCTTTGCCTCGTTGGGCTTAGTCTTGGGTCAAGAGCAAAGTTATCCTAAATGAAATTTATAATTTTTATTTTACCAAATTGTTGCCAAAAACTAAGGTTATTGTTGCCAAAAACTAAGGTTGTTGCCTTTTGGTATGACTAGACAGTCATACCAAAAGGCATAGCTTAATTTATTTATTTAAACTTCTGCACAAATTTGTGTACAATGGTGTACTTAATGCCTGTGGCATTCTCTACCAGTCAACCACAGGTCCAAGCAGAGAACATACAGGCGGTGCACATACAGAGAAAAAAGAAAAAAACAGGTAAAATGGGTACTTACTTATGAAATTAAAAAAGAAGTTAATATATATTATTATCACATAATAGACATACACATATGTGTATAAAATTATTCATATTTTATTCATACTTAATGGAGATCATAGCAATCATAAAAATTCTAGACGTATAAAACAACTTGTCGTCGAATTTCAATTCAGTAGCCCATTATGTCTTGTGTGTGCAATATCAACAGAATTTAATATGTTCTATCGCCAAATACTGCATCTCGCGACGTGTGAACGTAGCATCTATGTTTTGTAAATACGCCGTTTCAAAAAACCGCTGAAAGCTACATAAACTGAGAATAAATGAGTGCTGAAAATCAACTTATCTACCTTCCATGAATATATAATGTACGATGGTTACTTTAAGCCTATAAGAAACAACATCAAAAGTTGTTCACGCAGTTAGTAAGTAAAGCCAATTTTTAGGTTAATAAACTCTTTTGCAAAAAAAACGGGCACTTTAGATTTTTTCCTCTACTTTAATGAAGAAGAACAAGAAATAGGTTTTATTAATTTGACGATGTATTGGCATGTTATTTGAAGCATCCTGGCATGATTCTTTACGTTCCAAATTTAAAATTTGAAATTAATAAAAGAAAAATAATGATTATTGTGGATTATTCTAAAATTGCTTTACTAATGGCGCGAATTGCTGAAACGATTTTTAACTGATTACGATATTTTAAAACTTTTTGGACATTTTCTGCAAATTAAACAATTTAATCTTTATTTTTACATTAAATACCACTTTTTGATATGAGTGATAAAGCGATAAGGGCCGGTAAAATTATAGCCCTACTTGAAGAAGGTTGTTCGCAAACTTACGTGTCTCAGCGGCAAAATGTGTGTCGTTCAACTGTCCAGAGGACTTGGCAACGGTATCAAGAGACCGGTTCGGTCAAAAGAAGACCCGGTTCGGGAAGAAAACGATGCACAGAACCAAGAGATGACCGCTTTTTGGTGATTCAGGCGTTGCGGAATCGTAAGGCGTCAAGTGTGGACCTGAAGAAGAGCCTTGAAGAAGTAAGAGGAGTAGAAGTTAGCTTGTGGACGGTCAGGAGGAGGCTTTTGGCTGCCAATATCAGGAGTTACCGCCCAGCTCGGGGCCCTAAATTACTCCGTGAGCACCGTGTTGCTCGACTTCAGTTTGCTCGGAACTGTGCTTCATGGACTCTGGAGGACTGGAATAAAGTATTGTTTTCTGATGAAGCTAGAATCTCTTTGTGTGGAGAGGACCGACGCCGGCGAGTGCTGCGAAGACCACGGGAACGCTATGCGGAAGTGTGTTTCGAAGAAATCACTCCTTATGGCGGAGGCTCCGTTATGTTTTGGGCAGCAATTAATTCGACGGAGCGTACGGAGTTAGTTTTCATAGAAAATGGAACATTAAATGCACATCGGTACATAATGGAAGTCCTAATTCCATATGCACAACCCACATTGACTGCACTTGGGGAAGATCCCATTTTTATGGACGACAATGCTCGCTCGCACCGTTCTGGCGACGTGGAAGCGTACATGCAAGAAGTTGGGATCCGTCGTTTAGATTGGCCAGCTCGAAGTCCTGACCTCAATCCAATTGAGCATGTCTGGGATGTTCTAAAGAGACGTGTAAGATCAGTGCAACCTGCTCCACAAAACATCAGGGAGCTAAAAAGAGTCATTGCAGAAGAGTGGGAACGAATTCCTCAAAACGTTATTAAAAACATCGTGGAAAGCATGCCCAGAAGGATTCAAGCTGTGATTTTGGCAAGAGGAGGTCACATTCGGTATTAGGTTTTTACATTTGTAACTTTATTTAATTAAAAAAAGTAAAAAAAAATCTTATCTTTATTGCCGACCACTTCTTATTGTTTGGGCGTGTACATCGGTTTTAAAGAATCCATCGTTTTTTTTTTCTTTTAGTTGCCCGAACTCACTTCACGCGCATTAATTTACACGATTATAAGTATACAGACTACGTCAAAGAAATAAATTTCATTTAATTAACTCAAATCGACCTTAGAACGTAAATTTCCTTAGGTGCCCGTTTTTTTTGCAAAAGAGTGTATTTGTTAAAGATTGACAGCCTAAACAAAATCCAGGTTTCAACTTTTTGTAATGCATTCGCTATAAGCTACATTGAATTGAAGGTAAAGCTGATGGTTTTTTATTTACAAAATTCGTTGCATTTAAACTAACAAGTATCTTAAAATGTGTTGATTTAACTCTTGTTCTAAACATAAGGTGTTTGAACCTGAAGGGTTCTAACTGGGCTTCATTTTTAACTCATAACTTTATCCGCCCATCCATCTGTCTGTCTGTCTGGCACAAAGGGTATTGCCGTCGGTCTATATTGCACTAATGTGGACAGGGGGCATCCATAAATTACGTCACACGTTAAGGGGGAGGGAGGGTGTCCTTAAGTTTGTGACGTCACATTTCAAAACTCATTATAATCACATAATGAGTTTTGTGCACTGTTGATAACTTCCCGATTATCAGTTTTTACATTTTAACTGTTAGGGTTGGCTGGAAGAGATCTGTCGAGATATGTCACGTCACACTAGAGAGAGAAACATACACAAATGTGACAAGCTGTGACAAGACGGGGGGGGGGGGTCAAAATAAAAAATAAATAAATAAATAAAATAAAAAGTATTTATTTCGGACAACTGCGATCCAGAGTGTTAGTATAATGGAATGACTTAATGACTATGTTAGTAATTAATTTTGTGAATGGAGCAAGTTTTTTGGATCATGTGACCAATCAGTGGACAATCCCCACTATCGGCCATCTCCTTCAGAACGCTGTGGCCGCTGCCGCGTATTCTGTGCAGCAATGATGCGGTCTTTTTGCGCATGACAACTTCAAAGCTATATAACAATAAATATTTCACAACAACCACACTAATTCTCTAGTCCCAAACTAAGCTACGAGGCTTGTGTTATGGGTACTAGACAACGGATAAACATACTTAAATACTTTTTTAATTAAATTTGTGTTACGTAATTTATGGATGGCCCCACAGTAGATTCATACATAGCACAATAACTTGTTAAAAACGATAATATAGATTTTAGATTAGATTATGACTGCGATGTGGACGTTGTTTCTTATGTTTAAATTTGAGATATTTATGATCCTTTGATTTATTTGACATTCGGCTTATTAATGTTCTATTTCTTTTTTGGTTTTATATTTTAGCGAGATCCAATATAGGTTAAGGAATTTCTAATAAAGAGAAAAATTATTATTTGGTTTGTGTTCAATGTTGAATACGATATTTTTACAAAAAAATTAAACATGTATTAAGATATCAAATGTAGTTACCTTCAACAGTCTATAAACGTGGATGTTACCGATTTTTAAGGATATCCCTCATGAGCGGAATGATTGAGGTTAGTAACTTTGGGTCCAAATAACTTGACCTTTAAGCTTGACTTGTCCAATAAGATCCGGGTAACTTACCTGCCGTTGCGGTCTGCCGGATATCGGAACCATACCTTAAAACGTTGATTTATCGGCTCTTACAAGATCTCGTTGCATATCAAGTTTCCTATATGGGATCGTCGCAGTTGTATAGCAAATATGGCAAGCATTTGCTATGCAGGCGATTTTTCGCTAGAACTGGAGCACATTTAAGGCAAAGATCTACATGTCCAAAGCATAAAATCAGTCTATGCTGGCTTAATTAGCTATTTGGTTAAGAAAATACGGCACGTTGGTCGTTGATAGATGTGCGGTGTTGCATACCATTTAATATTAATGATACTTATTAATTTGAGCTCGCCACGGCTTCCTTATATCAGATAGATGAGTGTTAAATTTTAAGTGGTACTTAGCAAGAAAAAAACATTTATAATATATAATAGAAATCAATCAATAGAAGCACCTTAAAGAATATCAGAAAAGGTATGAAATGCATTTTGAATTGAATTTCCGGTTCGAAAATTAAAAGAAGGGATCAATTGCGACGATTTGACGACCGCTTGGTGCAGTGGTCTACATGTCGGACTTCTAAAACCAAGGGTCGCAGGTTCGATCCCCGCATAGTGTGCATGAACATGTATGTTTGTGCTAGTCTGAGTGTTTTTTTATGTATAATATGTATTTATTTTTACAAAAAAAGCATTTAAGTACGAGTATGTTTTTCCGTTGTCTAGTACCCATAACACAAGCCTCTTAGCTTAATTTGGCACTAGAGAATTGGTGTGATTGTTGTGAAATATTTATTATTATTAATTGCATAAACATTTTGAATGCTTCAAAAACCTGGTTTATGAGGTGCATCTGTCCATACTGAGTATGACACATAGGTAAAATGTAAGAGTTGGTTTTCAAAGGTCATGTTTAGTTGGTATTTGGTAAATTGACCAATGTTTATGAGCTACGTGTTGACTTAACAAGCACGACGCGTCCCATGCAAGTTGCAATTTTCATAGGTCACATTAAGCTGGTCGGTAGCCGGCAAGGCAACCAATGTTTATGAGCTGCGTGCAGCCGCACTTACTATAACGCGTTCTAACCAAGTGGCAATTTTCAGAGCTCAAGTTGTGCTGGCTAGGACCGCCGCGTACGCAGGTTTTCTTTCGCAAGTCAAGCAGTGTTGTGTCGGCCGTCGAATCCGGCGCACGTCTGACAGTGATCGACGTTTGCGCAACAGTTCGAAAGTTATGTGTAGTTAGAAGGGCTCGAGGAGTTACTCAGAGGTGGATTGCCTCACAGTGTAAACAACATTTATTCGAGAGATTTTCGTGAGTATTCTTTGTGATGTTGACATTTTTGTGTACAAATATTTAGTACACCACGTGCTGTGCTGCTAATTATACTGTTTTTTTTTTGATGAAATCACTATTTTCAAGTGAATGAATAATTAAAACAGTAATCACATTAACATTTTTCTCACAGAAATTCTTTATGCTCGTGATTAAATGAGTTTTATGAGCACCGACTGAATTCATTATCGCACAAAAAATGGCTCAATTTTGCGTTCTAAATTAGCGAAAACATTCGTGGGGTAATAAAGTTTAGGGCTAGTTTTGCTTTCTTCATGCCTACTTATTATTCAGACTGAAAATTTTGTATAACTTTCTTAAGTTGTTTTCATTGGGCATAATAACTCCGCTCAGCTTTTCATTTTGGACCTTATTAAGTGCAATTATTTCAAAGTTATAGACAAACATTATTATGGATCTTAGTTATAAATGTTATAATCCAAGAAAAAAAATAAAGCCATTCACAAATTACCTTTTGTTCATCATGTAAATATTTGCCTCTTGCGGGGTTTGAACCTGCAACCTACGATCAAGAATATTCTTGATTGTAGCCCGCAACCGATTACGTTGTATTTATGTTTTGTTTTATTATATTTATTTAACAGTATCTTTTGCTGACTTCGTAACAAAGTGAAAAAATAATTTTTATTTTTACACAACAAAACACCGAGTGTATAAGTGCCAATAATAGCTATAGGTACAATGATAGCTATACAAACACATAAGCAAAGTAACAGATGTCAATCAAAATGTAAAATGCATTGTAGGTCAAGTGCGAGTTGATAAAATACTTAAAGTACCAGAATTGTACCAATTTTCTGTGGCTAAACTTCTTTCATACGACTTCAGAAACTCATGGCCACTTATTAGGGTTCCGTACCTCAAAAGGAAAAAACGGAACCCTTATAGGATCACTTTGTTGTCCGTCTGTCCGTCCGTCCGTCTGTCAAGACCCTTTTTCTCAGGAACGCGTGGAGGTATGAAGCTGAAATTTATATCAATTACTCAGGTCTACTGTCCCTTGAAGCTGTGAAAAAATCAAACTTCTAAGCCAACGCAATCAAAAGATACAGCCGTTTATGCCGCAAATTTCCGACACTTGCAAGGGAATCAAAACCTACAGGGTGCTTCCCGTGAACTCAGAATCTTGAAATTTGGTACGAAGCAACGTCTTATAGCATAGATAAAGGGAAAATTACGAAAACCATAAATTTTTAGTTACATCACATAATATATATTTTTTTAATAATTTTAAACTTACTACCCATTTCCTCATAAACGCGTAGAGGTATTAAATTGAAATTCATACCAAATACTCAGGTCTATAATACCTTTAAGCTGTAACAAAATCAAACTTATATGTCAACGCAATTAAAAGAAACAGCAATTTAAGCTGCATATTTTGAAACTCGCAAGTACTCGCAAGGGAATCAAAACCTAAAGGGTACTTCCAGTCGACCTAGAATCTTGAAATTTGGCATGAAGCAACGTTTTATAGCACACATAAAGGAAAAATTCCGAAAACCTTAAATTTTTAGTTACATTACAAAATATATATTTTTAAATAAATATAAACTTATTACTTTTTTCCTCATGAACGCGTAGAGCTATCAAGTTGAAATTCATATCAAATACTTAGATCTAATTGCCTTTAACCCGTGAAAAAAAATTCTAAGTCAACGCAAAAACGCAAAACGCAAAAGTACAACCATTGATACCGCATATTTTGAAACTCGCAACTACACGCAAGGGAATTAAAACCTAAAGACCACTTCCCGTTGACATAGAATCTCGAAATTTGGTAAGAAGCAATAGCTTACAGCACAGGTAACAGAAAAATTCCGAAAAGCTTAAAATTTTAAGTAGTTATACCACCAAAAAAATTGTGATTGTAAACATAATTGTAGTTACAGCAATGACCGCGAGTTAATATACTATGTATGGGGAGGGCAACATTTTTCAAACGGCAAAGACGACCTCACTCATCGTCATTCAATCCCGATGTTTTGGTGAATGTAGCTGTATAATCTAAATGCTTCCTAACTGCTTAAAGTGTTACCTATACTTATAATTAAATTCAATGACATTATTATAAACGATAAAGAGATCTTTGTCTTAAATTTATGCTTCTCCATCTTTCCCCATTGTAATGTTATGAATTTCATTTTGCAATAAAAATACCATAGTTATGACTCGATTGTCGTAATGAACGAACTTTGTAAACCTTGCAGGTTTGTACGGAACCCTCGGTGCGCGAGTCCGACTCGCACTTGGCCGGTTTTTTTTTTTACAAAGCCACAAAGTTGTAAGAAATTATGAACGAATTTAAATTCTATAGACCACTTTTAGTAAAGATTCTTTTCATGCATTTGCATTAAGTATTTCAATGGAAAACATTTTGCATACGTAAATGTTTTGTTAACTGTCACAAACATTTACCAAAGAGCATGTGTGGCTATTTATAAAAATTACAGCACTTAAAATCAAATTATATTCGTATGCGACTACCTAATTGTTTTTGTCCCAATATAAGTGACAGGTATCAAAATAAATGACATTTGGCATTTTTAATAACTAAGGGGTGCTTGTGGCGCAGTGGTTGCAGCGCTTTGATAGTGATACCCAAAGTTAAGCAACCTAAGGCGCGGTCATGTTTGGGATGGGTGACCATTCTGACCATTTAAGTGACGTCTATTTACGGGCATCTCCGTGCTTCGGAAGGCACGTTAAGCTGTTGGTCCCGGTTAATATCGACAGATATTAGTCGTTAAGTCTGGTCAGAGGCCCTCGGGCGGCTTAATAACATTTGACAGTAAGGTTGGTCACTTACATTACAATCACCCCTCCACCAATCCGCACTGAGCCCGCGTGGTGGAGTATAGCTCGCACCACCTCATAGTTGAAGTGAGGCCTGTGTCCAGCAGTGGGACGTGTATATAGGCTGATGATGAATAACTAAGGTGACAAGGGTGTAAAATATAAATTATTATGCTAGTCATCATCAACATATCAGCCATTCGATGCAACATATAAGCCGTTCGACGCCCACTGCTAGGCCTAGGCCTCCCACAAGGATCTCCAACGTGATCGGTCGTGCGCTTCCCGCATCCAGAGGCTTTGCGCGACCTTCACCAGGTTGTTGGTCCATTTTTAAGGGGCCTGTCCACGGAGCGTCGCCCGATTAACCTAGTCATATAAATGTGATAGTAAAAAACCGGTCAAGTGCGAGTTGGACTCGCGCACCGAGGGTTCCGTACAAACCGGTAGGTATATAAGTAAAAGTTCACCCATCACGGGTATTATAGACTTAAGTATTTAATATAAATTCTAATTTAATATCTCAACGCTTTCATGAGATAAGGAGTAGTAACTTTGAAATTTTCGAAATTGTCAAAAAATATATATTTTTTTATATGATGTAACTGAAAATTTACGGTTTCGGTAATTTTTCTTATATCTGTACTATAAGACGTGACTTCGTACTAAATTTCAAGATTCTAAGTTTACGAGAATTACCCTGTAGGTTTTGATTCCCGTGCGAGTTTCGAAAATTTGCGGAAATTTGCGGCCTAAATGGCTGTATCTTTTCTACAGCTTCCAGGGACAATAGACCTTAGTATCATATAGAAATTTCAGATTGATACCTTCACGCGTTCCTGAGAAAAACGGTCTTGACAGACGGACGGACGGACGGACGGACAACAAAGTGATCTTAAGGGTTCCGTTTTTTTCTTTTAAGGTACGGAACCCTAAGAATTAAATAAAAAGGTCCAAAACGTCAGGTTAAAATAAAATGTAAATAAATCGCGAAATAATCCGTAAACAGTGCCTCATTTTAATGTGTACTATTCGCGTAAACCGAAGAAACAAATACTAGTCATATTATGTTTTTTCGGTTTTCTTTACTTTCGATGCACATTTGAAAATTAAATAAACCCCTTAAAAATCTCCTCAAGTAACAAACATTACCTTTATGTGAGAAGACGCTTAGGTTATTTCAATGAGGTAATGTAATGGTGTGATCGAATGAATCATAGCATACGAAATTATAAGTGTGTTCTTCCCAATAGCGTCATGTACATTACGTGTTTTGTAGGTTCCCTGAATAATTAACTGTTACTCTGTGCTATTGCTAAACATTTGATATAAGTATTTACTACGTTTTTCATATAAGTAGGTAAATAATAAGTTTATCAAGACTGTTACTTGGGCAGACCATTGTTGTCCTGGTGAATGCATTATGATGCACATATTTCTTTTTAATTAGCTGTCGTGATTATTTTGACCAAAATAAGGAGATGACCACACTAAAAAAACTCTGAAAATGCTTAAACTGTAACCATTTTAAATATTTTTTGTCGGAACATAATAAAAGTACCTAATTATGCAAATTGAAGGTTATTATTCTATTCCACTCTAAAGAATTTAAGTGTTAAAAATAATATAATTGCATGCACATCCAATATGTAACGATGGCTAATAGCCAATTGATAATAACTGTTTATTAATAACGACTTGCAATATTTAACTAAGTAATCGCGAGCTAATAGAGGTGTCATACACGGTCGATTAGCCCGCGAACGGCCGGTAATCGCTAATCGTTGTTTAACTGTTTTCTATGTAATTCTTGCTCAAGAAGACACACCTTGCAAAATGTCCTAAATGTACTACAGCTAGCAAAATAAACATTAAAGCTATTTTTGAAAATAATTTGTATCGGATGTTCAAGAGGTCCCGGATTGACTTTCTCACTTATCGTTCGTGGTTAACAATTTTGTGTCATGGAAAGTACGTTTCTTCACCTTATTTATATTGTCATGTCAAATACACTATAACGCAACTAAAAGAGTGAAGTTGCAAACAGGTCATTATTGTATTGCGAACACAATTCGTGTCTATAATTAAAAAAATCGTAAGTAATTGGTGAAAAGGCGCAACTAAATATGGAAACTGAAAAGTTCTCGTTGAAACACATTTCTTCGAATATGCTTATTTATTTATGACACATGTATCTTAAAACCATCTCATTCTCTTTTAATCATGGTTTTTGTTTTTCGATATGTATTACTTTATCCTTCCTAATAATCTCCCAATCGCCACACAGCCTGATATTTATCCAAATTTCATAACGAATAGCAGCAAATTGTGGCATTTTATGAGAATTATAAAACTGCAGTCTTGTTATAGTGAATTAGACTAACTCTTTAAGAGCTGTTTTTCCGAATTATTTAGCTGCAGGTTTTATTTATGATAAAATATTTACATATCACATTTTTTCATCATCATTCAAGTGCAAGTTTAGTATGGGAGTTAGGTTAGAGGTAAAATTACAATGTATACATACTCTTTTTTATCTGCATTGTTTAAAACAGTGTTTTTTTTTGTCCTTGCTAATAAAAAGGATTATAATTTATATGCGTATAGAACATTTTATCTTGGATAAATACGTTTATTTATTTTAACTTTTAAATGCCGTATTTAGTTAAGAAGATCTTGCTAGATTAGCATACAGTCAAGAAAATATTTTTTAAACGAATTATTTATTTAGGAACAACTGAATATTTTATAAAGATCTTTAATGAGATGTATAGAAATAATCTAGTGATTGGTAACTGAGCCTTTTTTACGATTGTTGTGTTGGCGAAGATTTTTTAATTTTGTTTACAACTAAAACCGTAAATATGGTGAATTCAAAAACCAACACGTCACGGAAAACACTGCGATTTCTAATGCACTTGTGATACGGGCGATTTTGCCACAAAAATCGGTAGCCTGATGTGTACTGTACAAAAAACAGATTGCTAGACCTAGATATTTTAACTGGTCATCTCAACTAGTATCCAAATGACCAGTCATAGCTCAGATCAAAATCTAGGTTTCGATGACTCACGGTAATGTTACGAGTACCTTGACTTTTTTCCCAGCGATTGCTTTGCTAACCGTACAATGTGAGTCATGCAATTAGTAGGTGCGCATTCGCAAGGCCGGTACCCTATGCATATTTAAATATAGTCAGTATTCTTTGGTCAGTATTTGTTTCTTATTTAAGGTATTGTAATTTTGTAAATAAGTTTGATTCTAATTTACATTTTTAGAACACTGTATCTTCGATATTTACAGGAACATTTTGCACCGCACTTTCCGAAAGCTATTTCACTAAACTTAATCTATTATTATAAGTATATCACTAAACTTGGACCGTTTCATGACTATATTCCTAGTGACATAGTAATGAATCGCTTTTTTACAATTATGTTACGGTAAATAATTTTATCCCTAGATATATAACTATATTACGGCTTTATCTATCTTACTGCGACATATGTAAAGTTATGATATTGTCATACGTGACGAAGCGCAATTAACATTGACACAAGTATTGGTCGCGTCGCGTCACACTTGTCGCTGACGCAGCAACAAAATTACATGACGTAACTCATCACACAATCACAAAATAAAAGGGCAAAGGCGAACTGAAAGTGAAAAGTTTTACGCTCTACTGTTAAATTTTTATTTTATTATTATACTAGCTAGCTTAACATTTATATGGCAAACGTTGCTTTACCATATAAATGTTAAGGGCGGACAACCCTATCACTAAGGGATATGAAAAATAGACGTTGGCCGATTTTCAGACCTACTCAATATGCTCACAACATTTCATGAGAATCGGTCAAGCCGTTTCGTAGGAGTACGGAAACGAACAATGTGACACGAGAATTTTGTATATAAGATTTTATGACCTAATTCACTACGAACTGACCGACTTTTGAGCGTGAATGAGTTGGTAAATTGGATAATTAGGCAGGCTTTTAGCAGTATTTTGGGGTAAATGTTTTAACCCTGAAATCATTCTGAAGTAGGTGAAATTTATGTTTTGGGTTTCCCCATTAAAAGGTGAGGGTGATTTAAGAGTGACCTTTACAAGACGATTAAGACGTGCTTTTGGGTCGTTTGACCTTACGTAGAGAAGGTGTTGAATTTCAATGCATTTTCTTTAAAAGATCCAGTTTAGTGTGCTTCACTGACTGACATTAAAACCCATGTGATCATGTGAATAAAATGGAAGCATTATTAGAAGTAGAACTGCGACTTTTTTAAAGATACCGAAAACTGTGTCGGCACTATTTTTAATAAAGTTTTGATAGGCTATTGTTTTGAACTTTCACGGCCACATACGAAAAGTTTCAAACAATGGTACTGCCATTACTAAAAAATTTGTAATAAAAAATAACTAGAACACTATAAAATCAATTCCGGTGTTACATCTACCGGAAAAACGTAAGCGTAACCGTTTTAAGTGCGTGAAAAATCTCAATTCTGTGCAGAAAATTCGCTTTACTTCGTAACAGGTTACATTTCGGAGTGTTAATTCCACATTCTAACGGTAAGACTGTTTAAATTTCTGTTTCGTATTTTTAAATCTGCTTATTTAAGAAAATAAATGTGAGTACTTTAAGAAGCTGTACTGGTTAAATACTTTAAGAAGCTTACCATCAAGTGAAATTGCAAGAAAATTTGTAAGCATTAAAACAACCACGGTAAGTGGTACCTAACTAAAACTTCATCATCATCATTTGTTCCATTCAAGTCACAGCCTATCCTTGACCTGACGTCATGATGTGCACGCGATTTACTATAATAGACTTAGCAGGAAAAACTTTTGTAACGTATTCGTATCGTTAACTTGTCACTTTGTATGGGTAACGGTTAGTTTCATACGTTTTGACGATACGAAAACGTTACGATAATTGTCGTGCTCACCCCACAGGGAACAACTTTTCGTTAACGCGACAGTTTGGATGGGAATCTATCAGTTTCTGACATTTCGGCGATACTAATGCGTTGCCGTAGATATCCATACTAGGCCTGTTGATAGGTGATCAAATTCATATGCGATACGCATATGAGCCAAGAGGTAGCCAAGACTCAGGAAAGCGTGTTACTCGTATTTTAACATTGAAATTGATATCTTCAAATTTATCTCGGGTACGGTACATCACGTGTGTCGCAGCTGACGTTGATGGATTATAACTGCCTGAAATGATTGTATAGTTAAACAAACATTTAAAATCCGGATGAATCGCTAAAGAAGCAACAACAAACTACAGAAATGACAAAAACAAGATCACCTTGATGTGAAGGCGAAACACTGGCTTCTGCCTACTCAAGTTGACGGTTTCAATACTCGCGACAAAATAAAAAGATAACAAAAATTATTGTTATGTGAGTGTCACGAATATGACAAAACCATACATGAAATTGTGTTCACTGTTAACTTTGTACAAAGCAATGTTATTAAAGAGAGGAGAGATGAAAATCCTCCACCTTTTTAACCGACTTTAAAAGGAGGTTCTCAGTTTTCTTAAGTAAATCTTCCTGACTATTAATGATTTCATTAGATATAATAATACCTTGTACCTTCTACTAACCCTCTCAGTTCCGAGCCGAACGCTTGTTGTAACGATAAATGGTTTCCACGCGGACAAAGTCACGGGCAGCCACTAGTTAGTGTAATAAACCCATTATTCAAATGATTTCTACTTTAAAAATGCATAAATACAATAACACACTAGCACACTACTAATTGATTCACGAAATCGTGTTTCGATTCGTAATTTGTGGTTAATGATACCATCATCAATAGGTACCTAGTTGGTGTACCGTGCAGCGCTTTGGTAGTGATACCAAAGGTCGTGTTTTGGATGGGTGACCGTTACTACCATTTAAGTTACGTCTATTTACAAGCAATTTCGTGCATGAGAAGGCACGTCAAGTAGTTGGTCCGGGTTAATATGGATGGATTATATTAGTCGTTTAGCCTGGCCTTAAGCCTGTTCTAAGAAAGACGGTAAAGTTGAATATTTATGAGAGTATATATTCGAGTATATACTCGTAGGTACGAGTAGGTATAGTCAAATACGTAACTTAATATCACTCTAGTCACACTAATATTACACATGTAAAAGTTTATTTGTTTGGATATTTGAACGTTTGTCCATCAATCGCTGAAACTACTGAACGGATTTTGATGAAATTTAGTATACAGACAGGGTATGAGCTGACTTAGGTGTAAGATACTTTTTATCCCGATTAAATACTCCTTTGGGATAAACACGTTTCCGCAGACAAAGTCGCAGGTGGGCCACTAGCAGACATTAATTTCATCAAATTTGTAGACCCAATATCATTTAGGTGCTTACTGTCTCTTTATTTGGGGTAAGGTTAATTCAAACAAAGCAACGTTAGAAAGGTTTTTCTTATTTATTTTGCCATGTTAATAACATTGGATGTCTCCCAAATAAGTATAATGAATACAGGTTTTTCTTTCACAAAAATTTCAGTGTCATTTTATTTTTGTTAAATACAAAAATATATTAGCTTTGATCATTGGATATTTGTCAATCATGAATGAAAGTAATTTAGAAGGTGCCTTCTTGTTTATTTTCCTTAAATTCGTATTCATTGCTCATTTCGCCAGATAGGTATTTCTGCTTGCAGACTTATGAATAAAACCGGAAATTAATACATTAACGAATTAACAAAACGACTGAAACTAATATTCAATAAAAAGATAACTTTATTTCTGTGAAATTCATTAAATTTACTTTCCCAAACTTTTTCAACCCCCGGCACAGTTTCAAGTTGGGTCTTTTGGACCGGTGCCCTACCCAAGCATGCTCTTTTAAAATGAAACGGTTAAAATATAGTAAGCCTTGGCCGATTTTGAGCACGGCGGCCAATCTCAACAGAGATCAGCCAACTATGCAGGAGATATTTCAGTGCACAAGTGTGAGCGCAATACACCGGTGCACTCACTGTTCCAATCCAATGTTCAAGTTCGGTGAGACGGCAATCCGACATGACCGGAGAGAGATGAAGAGAGGCGCAGGACCAACGGCTTAACGTGTTTTCCGAGGCACGGGGGATTAACACCGCCAACTTCCCGACTCCGAGCTGTTTTTAAGAAATTCATGACAGAAAATCTTAAAAACAATTTTGGCTCGTTTTTTCAAATTTGGCTCAAAATAGTATCAATAATATACTCGCGAACATAATTATGTGGTTGGGCGCCCTCTTGCTTTCTTCGGTACACCACTGCCTTAAAATTACTGAGGACAATTTTTCCTCTCCCATAAAAGATTAAAAGAGATTTAGGTATTTTTTTCGATAAAGTAAACAACATTAATTCTATTTATAGATATCGAATGTAAGCAACATAAAAACGAAATGCCTGTCCTGACCCGCTGCAGCTGCAAATGTCTCATAAAGACTAAGTCTTATTAAGGCATGCCACGTGACACTGCATTGCCAAATTGCATCAGAAACCTTTCTCAATTCAACGAACCTCCAAGGCTATACAACGTGCATCACAAATTACGTACATACAGTAGCCTCGCTATTAGTAGCGACCGGAGAGTCTGATTGGGTGAATGTCTGAACTAAATCATTTAGCAGCACGAAGTAATTGTTAAATCTCAGCTCTTATTGTTTAATCAGACATTGCTTGTTAGTATAATGAACGTTTTTCGCGAAATTTTCAAAACGATCATATTAAAATGAGACACTTTTACGGATTATTTCGCGATTTATTTACATTTTGTTTTAATCTGACGTTTCGGACCCTTTTCAGCGTCCGTGGTCACAGGTAGACTAAGGTGTTAGTTGTCATTACATAGTTTGAAAACTTATTAGACTACAATCTCTCAAAATTCTTAAGATAGTTACGTTCCTATCCACACAAAATGAGCTAACAGTATCTTGAGGTCTTGCAGTGCAGGGTCGAGCTTGAGTCTTGGCTAAAACAGGATCCCAAGCTGGTGGAATTTTCCAACCATCTTCTCTATTAAAATTAGTGTGTCTTCTAATTTCAATAGCCTCACGGAGCATACGAGGAAGAAAACGACGTTCTCTTGCGAGGACTTTTCTTCGAAGAGAACGTCGTTTTCTTCCTCGTATGCAATGGTATGGTAGTCTAAAAATTTTTCAAACTATGTAATGACAACTAACACCTTAGTCTACCTGTGACTACGGACGCTGAAAAGGGTCCGAAACGTCAGGTTAAAACAAAATGTAAATAAATTGCGAAATAATCCGTAAAAGTGTCTCATTTCAATGTCTACTGTTCGCGTAAACCAAAGAAACAAAAACGATCATATTCAGTATTTGAGGTGAATTTTTTTATGCTTAATAATTTATGAGATAAGTCAGTAAGGTGTTTTACCACAGCATTGATAAATCATTTCTGGCTACAGCGTAAGCAGCACTTAACGCAATTTGGTCCGATGAGTAAGTGTCACGGTAGCTCAATTGGGAGAGCAATTGCCCGGCTAACAAGAGGTGCGTGTTCGAGTCCCGCCGGTGGCAGTCCATTTTTCTTGTGTGTTTTAATTTCGCAACTTAACGTAACTTTCCTTACTTACTTAGAAATACTGGTTTGCAATTTGTTTGCGATAGAACAGTTAGTATCGGTGGAGTAGCAGTGTAAGTTACCCTGGGCTGGGAACGTTCGCGTCAGTATGGTGGTTTTGTAAGTATGAGGGATTGGAATAAATTTTTCCTTTGAACACCTTTGTCGCGCAATCAATACGCTTCAAAAATGTCCTGTAAATAACTATCTTTGATAGTTTTAATGAAAGAAAACATATTTGGCACATATTACATTACAATATGATGAAACATAAAACTAATAGTTTGCCAATTTCTGTTACGACTTAATGCATACTACCTTACCACATGTAAGAAATATTATTGTAGGCTGAGTCCTACTGAATCTTGTGCGTATGCGCAGCCCGTTTTTACCCAATCAGCGCTTTATCCCCGTTTTATAGCTGAGTGCGGCGTAATTGCACCATGGAATTGGATTACTGTCATTATTTTACAATAACATTATGTCACATGTTCAGATCTACGCAGTTTGTCTGTAAGATAATGCAATACGAGTGAAATATAAATCCTATCCAAAACGTAAAACGTAAAAAAAACTCCGGCCGCGACTTTATTCGCCCAAAAAAGATTAAACAAATTATTATCTCTAATCGGATTGATTACATAGGGGTTTTATTTCCAACAAAAATCCTTTAATGCTTCATTACACTATTTTCTAGACCCACGGACGGCAACACTAATAATAATTATTATTATTTATATTTGACTTGTTACTCATTGATTTCTTAAGTTATAATTGACCTGTAAGCGTTTATGACTTGGTCTGTAAGCTTAATAACTAAATTGAAATTTAAAATTGAAACATGCGGGCATAAAACAAATGCCTTGCGACCTGTAAACGCTTCTTTAATAAATCAAAGAGACTCATTAAATGGATTTCATACTCCACTTTTATAGAACCTCATCAGCCTCTAAAACTTACATAATCTTCATTTACGAGTAACTTACCTATCCGTCACGTCAAATACGTCCTTACCGCCTAACTTCAAGTTATAGCTGTCACGATAAGAAAAACTTTCATTAACTAAGACTAAGGACTTTACCGAATTTAAAAGAAAATCCTCAACGAATCAGATGATTAATGAGGACTTAATCCGATGGTTAGTGTTAGTCAGAATTCAAAAAATTACATTTAACAGATGCTGGTGGTTTAATCGGTTGTGTAATATAAAACTAAGAAGAAGACTGAATGAGGTACTAAGTAAAGTATATGGGCATAGATTAGTAAATAAAATAAATAAAAATAAATATACAACAACATCACATACATTGATCTGACTCCGTGGAAAGTAACTTAAGCACTTGTGTTACAGATATCAGAATCAACAGTGGTATTACAAATAAACTTAAATATTTACATATTTACCACCCACCCAGACCAGCACAAACAGACATGTTCATGCACACAAATATTTTGTACGGAGCGGAGATCGAACCCGCGACCTCTAGGTTAATAGTCAACTTCGTCGTCATATTATATAATAACAACTTATGGGTACAGGCGTCAACACATCAGTCTGCCGGTTTTCTTAGAAAAAATATCTTATCACAAATGTTTAAGATGCGACACTGTTTACATTGAGGTGCTCTCATGTGTACTAATTCGGAGACTAAGGGTATTGCGAGCAGTAGTCCTACTATGACGACCGTTTGGTGCAGTAGTCTACATGTCGGACTTCTAAAACCAAGGGTCGCGGGTTCGATCCCCGCACAGTACAAGCATATGTGTGCATGAACATGTGTGTTTGTACTGGTCTGGATGTTTTCTATGTATAATATGTATTTATTTACAAAAAAAGTATTTTAGTATGTTTATCCGTTGTCTAGTACCCATAACACAAGCCTCGTAGCTTAATTTGGGACTAGAGAATTGGTGTGATTGTTGTAAAATATTTATTTATTTACTATGAAAAACTAAATCTCACAAAACGATATTAGTTCTTTCGTTGTTCACATGACAGCACGGCAAGGTTAAAACTTGTGGCAACTTATACGCATGTAATGCAAACGATTTTGCAAATAGCATTCGAATCTTTGTATGCTGTCGTCAGTACAACAAAATAAAGACTATCGTTCTGACGGATTTCGTTTATCGTAGTAGGCCTCCGGGTTATTGCCACGAAAGCGGGGTCGACATGTTTGCGGTAGTACAATGCCTTTTATGATTTTTGTGTACAATACATACAAACAAGTACCACTTCACATATTGGTTTATTTTGTATTGAAATGCCACATGCAACCTTCCTTCAATACTTGTAGACTTTCCTATACAGTTTCTATTGAAAAGCATCGCATACACATTTCGTATTGTTTTCCGTTTCTTTATTAACTCCTATGTAATAAATGAGTGAATTATTCTAAATGGCCTCTTACAAAGTCTTCGCTTTTGATTATCTTCACCAGAAATTTATCAGAAACACGCTCGGTTTAACAGAAAAATTTAATAGAGGGACCTTTATTAAAATTATATGCCGAATAATTTTCATTTTTTTTGGATTAACAAAACTGTATAAATATCACATAATTTACCTACCAGTACATTGAGAGCTACGTAGTAACCTTAACTTAATTTTATACATAAAAGTATGCTTCACACACACACACACACTCGACAAAAAAAGGTGTTATAAGTTTGCTCCCTATGTCTTTTTTTCTGTGTATCTTGGGTTCGAATTCCAGGTCGAGACAAAAATTGTTTCTGAGATTTTCTGTCATGAATTTCACAGAAACAGCTTGGAGTCGGGAAGTTGGCGGTGTTACACCCCTGGGGCCAATGCATTGGCTCGCTCTGCGCCTAATATCTCTCCGGTCATGTCGGATTGCCATCTCACCGAACTTTAAAAATGATGAAACAGCTGTGTATTGCGCTCACACTTGTGCACTATAATATATCCTGCGCAGTTGGCTGATCACTGTTGAGGTTGGCCGCCGTGGTCGAAATCGGCTGGGAAGACTACTATATTATGTGGTTGTGTTTTGGTGTGTCTGTGGCACCGTAGCTCCAGAACGAAACGGATGGACTAATTTCAAAAGGGGCTTTTTATTCGAAAGGTAACTTAATCACGTTGGTTCTTAGCTATAGCTGGTCAAAATACTTCCACCCTTCGAAGCTCACAGCTGGATACCTGACTCACTCGGGTTTTTTAACTGGAAAGTAAGTTTTTCGTTTACTGGATGACACAATCTTAACGGTCGATTCTGTTCAGTATTGTAGCGACCTCTACCATTCGCCATCACAAGTGCATGCCTAACGGCAAGCACAACAGCGAGAGCTGATACGGCTCCATAGGCTAGATGGCGCTGTTAGCCTAGTACCGGCCAAATTGTACCGGCCTAGTACCGCACATGAACCGCGGTACATAAGATTTCGATCCAGAATAATATAGATAGACAAATCAAGATGAAGTATATCGGACCTTGGTCCCCGACCATAACACCCGGTCGGTAGGAAGCGCTCCCTTTAGCTTCCTAACTCGAAATCAGTTGCGCCAAAGTATCCATTCGCACCTCCATCTTTAAACTGCTACACGGCATAAATTGATACTGATAACAATGCGTAATTAAATATGTAATAGAGTATTGTCAGCTTTAATGACATCGTTTATATGACATCTATGAACGAAGATGATCGTTAAGCTTAAAGTTGGTCAGAATAACAAATTACAGTCTGGTCATAAAACTTTTAGTAAAATTAAATGATAAATTTCAATATCTTTAAATAAATTTTGACAAAATACTAATTGACATGTATTTATTTTGACGAAGAATTTATTTACTTGTTATTTATTAAATTTAATAACTTTAATTCACAAATACCTCGTTGAGGTCGTAATGTAACTAAATAACCATCTTTTGCCTATATATTATATATTGTCTGCTGTAATGTTATATTATGAAGTGAATAACTGAATATGAATGAGAACAAAAAAATGCCATAAAAATTAAAGTTCTAAAAGTGAAAAAGTTTTGATCAATGTCTGATATCAACATTTTACTTAAGATTTTATCGGAAATAGCAAAAGCAAAGCAGGTTTCTACCATACTGAACGGTGTCCTAGAGTAGGCCTTATAGAGAACCAATATAAACTTTTCATCGAGAATTAATTGATTTTCAGTTAATGAAAGACGTGCCTTGTAACGATTCGTAAATAAAACTTATAGTAAACAATTCGTCTACTTTCGCACGTCCCAAATTTAAAGTTAAATGCGACAGGTTTTTGCCCCAATATGTTAGTCTGAGTTACGTGAACCTCGATGGGTGGTGAAAATAAATCTAGTCAACTTGGCTCCAACCTAATACTTAACGTGAAGGCAAGCGAGATTGTCATATCTTCAGACTATCTTATCCTTTTTCTTTTGGGATAGCTTTGCTCTTGACCCAAGACTAAGCCCACCTATAGACTGAGCCAACGATGGAGCTTGCGCCTAGAAGATACCGATTCACTCCACATTTCAAAATTTCTAGGTTATTACAACTGCGGGAAAACACTAATGCAGGCAAGACAAGGTTTTATGAGTAAGCTTTTAAACATTTTTGACTAATAAATGCACGTCAATAATTCGGTTCTCGGTTCGATAACAATAATTGCCATAAAACCATTACCTACAACAACTGCAAAAAAACGGAAAAAAACTACTTAAAATAAACCTGGCTACTAAGGCCTCTGAACTTATACGAATTACAAATGTAATTTACAAATGTGGTTTCAATGCACTTGGCACACCGCAACATCATCGTCATAATACGAGTATTATGTAAATAATGTAATAATCAGTGTGAGAGACTACCATCACTTTTCTAGTCTTTAATTATCCGCATACTAAAAACTAACTAAAATAAACTATTCAAAAAGTCGGGACAATTTTATCTACAGGATGGTAGGAATCATATTTTTGTAAAAGTATGTAAATTACGTCATATTCTGCCGACTATTGTAATTTGTGGACATAGAAATATTTTTGTCTCTAGACGTAAGAAATATTGTATTGTATTATTTATTCAGTATCTAAGTTACAAAGACTTATTTTGTTAGTACAACTAAGAAAAACTATGTTAGTAAGAATAATAAAGTATTAATGGTTTCAATAATTTAAAGTGTTACACCGTCGTGCCTCGGAAAGCACGTTAAGCCATTGGCCCTGCGCCTGATCTCTCTCCGATCATGTCGGATTGTCGTCTCACCGAACTTTGAGAGTGATGGAACAGGGAGTGTTCCTGTGTATTGCGCTCACACTTGTGCACTATAATACTTCCTGCGCAGTTGGCTGATCTCTGTTGAGATGGGCAACCGTGGTCGAAATCGGCCAGGAGGACTCTATTACTAACAGTCAACTTTTTGACCAATACACCAAAGTGGTCGTCAAGCCACTTACCTAATAAAGTGGTTCATATCTTCAAAGTAGCGTGCTAACTGTACCTGCGACCGGAACAGTGACAATACGGTGCGTTATAACGTCTTTATTATTGTCCGCACGGCACCCGGACATCGCGATACCATCGTCACGTGCATCTGTGCACATTTGTATCTGTGTGTAAACGCAAAAATAAATAATAAAACGTATATAAAAATAAACACTCCTTTATTGCTAACTAATAAAAAGTACAAAGCATTTATATTACAGTAGAGTTTTTTACTTGGGTGCACTTTATGTCGTTTTCATCATTCTCATTATATAGTTGCCAATGATAGAATGATTTTAATATACTATAGCAAAGACCCCACGCATTAATAAATTAAATAGTAAATTTTGTAAAAAAGGAGGGAGAACTTTGTATGAAACTTCGTGAGTTTTGAAGTTAAATTAATACAAATTGATATTTAGGTATGTATTTGGTCAGAAATAATGAATTAAGTGTTTCAGGATTTAAAAAAGGGCGGAGAAATTTGTATGGAACCACGTTAGTCCTTGTTCCAATCTCCTTCAAATTTTACTTACATCACACACTGTTGAGTGTAATTAGTAAAATCCTACGTATGCGCGGACGAAGTCACGGGAAGGCCGCTAGTCTTATAGGTGATAGTTTGAGGTCCATATTATTATACATGACTGTCTCGTTGGTGTAGTAGCAAAGTTTCTGCCTTACATCCGAGGGGTCCTGGGTTTGTATCCCAGGTCGAGCCAAAATTGTTTCTCAGATTTTCTGTCATGGTTTTCTCAAAAACAGCACTGAGTCACAGATTACTAAATAGTTACTACGTAACTGAGTCGGGAAGTTAGCGGTGTTACACCCCCGTGCCTCAGAAAACACGTTAAGCCGTTAGTCTTGCGCCTGATCTCTCTCCGGTCATGACGGATTGCCGTCTCACCGAACTTTGAGAGTGATGGAACAGTGAGTGCACCTGTGTATTGCGCTTACACTTGTGCACTATAATATCTCCCGCGTAGTTGGCTGATCTCTGTTGAGATTGGCCGCCGATAGTCGAAATCGGCCAGGAGGACTATTAGTTTAAGGTCGGTTCTTGTTAAGGTCGTCAGAAAAATTACAGACGGTGAAAATGGTACGATGCTTTCGTTGCTGATGATCACAATGCCTCATTTAGTTTCCCGAAGATCACGACCGTGAAATGTCCGTCTGTCCATTAAGTCGAATCAAGCTAAAACGGTTAATGATCTGAATTGACGACTCCGATAGAAAAGTGGACGGTCGATTTGAGTTCTGATAACAACATCATTAAAATGACCGATTTCGAGGACAAATTCTTATATTGACAGCATCATTCACTGCGTACATTAGATAACGTTGCAATGTTTTGACGACCGTTTGGTGCAGTGGTCTACATGTCGGACTTCTAAAACCAAGGGTCGCGGGTTCGATCCCCGCACAGTACAAGCATATGTGTGCATGAACTTGTGTGTTTATATTGGTCTGGGTGTTTTCTATGTATAATATGTATTTATTTACAAAAAAAAAGTATTTAAGTATGTTTATCCGTTGTTTAGTACCCATAACGCAAGCCTCGTAGCTTAATTTGAGACTAGAGAATTGGTGTGATTGTTGTGAAATATTTATTACTATTGTATTTAATTGAAAAAAATATGAAATTGAACTTCTATTTAATAATAGAGGAATTATCCTTATCCTCATAATTGAGGAATGCATTCGAAAATTGTTTCATCTCATTTATTTACACAGAAAGTACACTTTGGCTTTAAAAACGTCTACTTTTTTCCCTGTTACCATTTCTGGTCGGCATTCCTCGTCCACAATTTCCATTTGACACGATTTTGAACGTCGTCGTGGTGGAGCTGATCTTCTTTCAGATCTTCCTTTGTTCCAAAACTTCGATTTATTTGTTACTCTGAATTACAATTTATATCAGTTTATCACGTATCTTAGAAATTAGAGGAACGGGAATAACTAAATTGTTGTTTGATTCACACACACACACACACACACACCTTTGCTTTACTTTGTAAGTTAAAAAGAACTACGTAACTTGCTTACGTAAATTTACAAATGTACGTTTTGTTAAGGAAGAGTGACTCCTTCTGCCACAGGTGCTATAGCACTTATAAGAAAGAGTCCGCCTCTTCATAGCTATATTTAAAATTATTGTCAAAGAATTTTTCATTCGATTGAGCCGTTTCAGGTTCTAAGATTCTGAGAAGTAACTTCAGGCTTACGAATCTCTTAAAATAAATATCCAAGAAATAACGTAGTTCATAAATAAATAAAACAAAAGTTGTCGTATTCCAGACACTGTCTAGACGAATTCATTATACTCCTTTCAAGGTACCTACGTTTTGAATTTCCCAAAGCCCTGTCAATTTGAAAATATAATCATAATAGTCGGTTCAGTGGACCGGACGTGTAAAAATATATAACAACGTTTCTTTCAGATTTTTGCCAAAGCTGAACCTTTTTTTTGACATAAGAGAAACTTAAAATTCATTTTAGCCTTTATGGTAATCTGATGCAAAACAATAAGTAATATTTGTGTAGAGTTTTATCAAAAATCCATTTAAAAGTTTTTTTTTAAGTTACTACATCACCACATATTTCTCGTTTACAAATTAATATGATTTATAAAACATCAGTGTCTTTTCATGTCCTCTTACTTGAGTTTAGCCTGGACAAACTTGGCCGAGATATGCCTAAATAATCCCCTACCAGTGACAGATACAAAGCTGTCACCAGTAGTAGCTTTGATTTCTCTATCTCTATCTCTGTCAGAAATCCTAAGCTTCCTTAGGATCTGGATAAATTGGTAGCTGGGAACTTGCAAAAGTAGATTGTTATCCAAACTGTTCAATTAACACGGTACATTGTAAAGCAATAACGGCAACGGCTAAGTGATTCCGGGCGATAACGTTATTATACGCTTTCGATTTCAACTTGTATGAGGCCATTTATGATTTTAAACTTTCGCGTTGTATTTTAACACTTACTACTGGTTAACTAGCAGTCAGCTCGTGAAAACGGCTGTGTGCAATCCAGCCGAAACGTCGAGCAGTGAGTACCTTATACTCGCGCGACCTACTGCGTAGTGTGTATTTATATTCAACATTAATGAAACCACGCGTCGTGGTCTCGTCGATCGCTAGGATCCGAATGCTACCTTTAGCATAACTTAGTTTGTCCCCAAGTTGAAAAATACTTATTTTCCCTCCTACCCACAGTTTTCCATGAGTCTTTTTTTACTAATAATTGTTCTCTTCAGCTTGGCAGTTCCATTCTTACCAGATACTTGTTCCTCTGTAACGTTTCGTTCGTGTTTTCGAGTCTAGCCAGTCCGTTCGCTCGATATCGCTTGTAGGTACGAGTGACAGGTATGACTGCGTCTGAAATACGAATAACGGCGTACGGAGTAAGAGCGCGTTTATATATTTATTTAAATACTTCTACACAAACTTGTGTACAATGGTGGACGTAATGCTGGAGGCATCCTCTACCGCTCAACCTCAGGTATAAGCAGAGAATATACAGGCGGTGTACATACAGAGAGAGAAAAATAAATTGCAAGTTAAAAAAAAGATCAATTAATAAACATACCTACCTATTAATTACTTACATAAATATATTAATATATATTATCACACATAACGCGTGTTCACATAAAACGTCCAATTAAACGTGTATTTTATAAGCGCATTAAGTTGTTTGAGCAAGTTTACACGTAATACAGTATCCCGGATCCAACAGAGAATACCGATCCGACAAAATAATCAGCTACCTGTTTTACAGGTTCGTTTGTTCGTATAATATCGCCAGTAGCGACGGATCCGACAGAAGGATCCTAGAAATGCTGCATTAATACTATCACCAGTAACGACGGATCCGATAAAAGGATCCTAAAAATGCCGCGTTAATACTATCTCCAGTAGCAACGTATCCGTTGAAAACAAAAAGTGTATCTTTTCAAGGAAAAAGATCCTGTGAAAATGGACGATATATAGTATTTATATTTTCTTGGGATATATGTGTACGCGCCCTAAGGCCTCTGCTTTTGACCGATTTGGGAAGCGGGTAACGAACCATTTAAGGTCCAACAAAGGTGACGCGGGTTCTACACAATAGATCTTTGCATATTACGTAAGAAAAGTATACTTTGGGACTGTTATGGGAAAATGTTTTCAAAGAGAAAAAAAGTATATGGAAATTCAATAGAAACTCACGTATCCCACCAACGAAATGCTTTCGTGGCCATTGTCAACCCGGCGGAATTGAGAGCCTTTACCAAAAATATATATGTGAAGTTGACATTATAAATAATTTATCAACACCGAGAAGGATTGCTTAGTTAGATAGATAGATTAACAATTTATTGTACAACACACAACAAAATTACTGACAAGTTTAACAAAGAAAGATGTACAATTTAGGCGATCTTATCGCTTGTAGCGATCTCTTCCAGACATCTCAGCTTATTCTGTTTAGCTCGTCAGTTTCTCAGTTCTCAGTTTAGCTGTTCTATGGTTAGTTAAATCATAAAAGTAAACACTTCACGTAGCCGAGGTCAAACGTACTCGTAATTTCCTTAGTATGTTGCAACTTTATAAAATTATTGATTATTCCTTGGTATGTATATTTAATATTAGGCCTTATTCCGTTAGAGCAATTGAATTTAATAAGTCACATTCGGCAAATTTTTGTTGCAAAATCGTTCGTATCACCAGCGCAAAGGATACCGCAGAGTTTATAGAATTATTCTTTACCGAAAGGTTATCTAAAAGGGATCGCTTTTTAGCGATAACACCGCCTACATGGCATATCAATCCATGTAAAATTGCTTTGTTGAATTTTTTATGGTGTGCAATAAAGAGTTAACTAATCAATCTACTTATATTTACCCGTTTTCCTTGGTCACGGCATCACGCGTGAATGGCTGGACCGATTTCACTAATTCTTTTTTTGTTGTATTTGTTATTATTAGGAGAAGGTTCTTACGGAAAAAAATATTAAGAAAATCGCTCAGAAATATTGTAAAATATTTTAAAAAACGCGCGTAACTAATGTCAATGTCATTCGATGATATTGTTCTATCATTGCAACGCTAAGGCGGTACGAAGTTCGCCGGGTCAGCTAGTATTTTATACAAATTTCTAAATTATATACCCAACAGGAATTAGAATAATATTTAGCAAAAGTTTATGCTTTCGCAACTTTATATCTTATACCCCATGCTTGACTGTCAGGTGTTAGTTGAATAAATCTTCGTTGAAGACAGGAATCTAGATTTAATTTATGTTCCGTTTCTATTACTTCGCACTTAGTCGGGTAATGAAAATCGCTTAAATATCTGTCGAAGATTTATCGGCATGAATCTCCGTCTTGAATTCTAAATTACAAACATACCTTCTCGTTTATCCGTAGAACTAAAGGTAGCATTCGGTTCCAAACGACCACGACCGCCAATATCACCCGGGTCGGAAGTTGGTGGTGTTACACCCCCGTGTCTCGGAAAGCACATTAAGCCGTTGGTCCTGCGCCTGATCTCTCTCTGGTCATGTCGGATTGCCGTCTCACCGAGAATATGTGGTATTCGGCTTCGTTGAGGTTTTTTTTACACCCTGTATGTACATACAAAATGATTGTTAAGCAATTTAAAAAAACATATACGTTGGGCCTTATTATACGCATAGTATTTACCACCTATGGATTAAATGTTTTGAGAGATTAAGATGTTCTAAGCATTTTAAACTACTTAAATGAGTATAATTTGACCTTGGGAAAGCGGCAAGTGGAAAATTTACTTAAATTTAATATAAATATGGCTATGGGCATTATTTACTGAAGCACTTCATATCATTGGACGATTTCGCACAAAACTATTGCGAAATAAAATTGTTCTTATGACTAGTAAATGTTCAAAGCGATTAACTGATGCAAATAACCGATTAAAAAATTCAATGATCTGAACTTTAATGCATCACCAATAGCTATTATACTTCCTTAGACGTCTATAATATTTTCTGTAGTATCCCAGTCACGTTCTGGGAAGCATCGTCTGATTGATAACAAGTAATTAATAGAGCATTAGCTAATTCTTCCTTATCCATAGTTAACTATGAAAACGTGATACATACACAGTAAATATTACTATCATAAACGTCAAGATCTATCCAAAACTTTTAACCATGATTTGTCAAAGATATCTATTGTAGGTACAATCGTGTCCAGAAAACTCATATTTTAAATCAAAATGTGTCCAAAAATACTTTGTAGCCCGTTTTAGGGTATAATAGTAACAGTTGTCGTTTTCCATCCGTACTAATCACCGTTTCGGACCTACATATTCATATTCTCTATTAGATTATTATACAGACTGCTTCCTTGGTGTAGTGGCAAAGTTTCTGCCTTACATCTGAGAGGTACTGGGTTCGAATCCCAGGTCGAGCTAAAATTGTTTCTGAGATTTTCTGTCATGAGTTTCTCAAAAACAGCTCGGAGTCGGGAAGTTGGTGGTGTTACACCCCCGTGCCTCGGAAAGCACATTAAGCCGTTGGTCCTGCGCTTGATCTCTCTCCGGTCATGTCGGATTGCCGTCTCACCGAACTTTGAGAGTGATGGAGCAGTGAGTGCACCTGTGTATTGCGCTCACACTTGTGCACTATAATATCTCCTGCATAGTTGGCTAATCTCTATTGAGATTGGCCGCCGTGGTCGAAATCGGCCAAAAGGACTATTATTTTATTCATATTCTATTTTTAAACAAAGATAGGTGTTATCGTTTCCAAGCTTTAAGATGATACAGACTCTAGTTACCAACTTGTTAACGCAAACTTAGATAATCAATCAAAATAACAATAAACACGCTCCTAGCTGAAGTAGTTTTAATGTAAATAATATATTCAATCTATGCGGAATCGATTTTATCGTATAATTGTAAACAACAAACATGGCAACAATTCTCATAGGGCTATGAATATTACAAAATACCTACATATTAAGATAATAATAAATTCCGCTCATTTCCTTATATGGAATTCCAGAGCTTTTAGTAATACAAATGTTCACATGTGTTTCTAAAATAACTTACCTGCATGTAATAAAAATAACTAACAAACAGCCTGTACAACTTCACTATTACTTAATAATAGTGGTAAATGGTGAGAAATACAATATAAAAAAGCATTAAAGCTAAAATACATTAGTCATTTTTCGCCAATTCAATCATACCTTCTACGAGAAACGTGAACGCCATATCTAGTTCATACATCTCATGTAGTTCGTTTGAATAAATTTAGGGGAAAATCAGTCACTTGCAGAAAAACGACCCGACATGATCCAGGAAGACAGCTGTGAGCTAGAATGGCTGGACTGATTTTGACAAACCATAGCTAAGAACCACGGAGAGACAATTGCATATCTTTCGAATAAAAAACTGCACTGAAATCGGTCAATCCGTTCAGGCTACGATGCCACAGACAAAATCAGAAACACACAAACAGAGTACGGTCAAACTTATAACAAGCTTCTTATTCGTTGGGGGTCAATTGACAAAAATATCAGAATAATAATAATGGCACTGTTGGTGGTGAGGCTTCTGTTGTTTTAAATGATTTCTCCAATCTTATAAGTCAATTTCAATCTATTGGCTTAGAATTAAATTTTTCAAAATGCGAGCTGTTTGTACCAGATAGTCTTCCTCATGTGTGCAGACAAGATATAATTTCCAAATTTACGTCAGTAGCTCCCAATATCAACGTCATGTCCAAAGAATCTCTTTGCCTCCTTGGTGCACCCATCTTTGACGAGGGCTTTCCAAATTTCGTTTCCAATGTTAATATAAAATTCGTGCACTCTTTCGGCAAACTTCTTGGCTTAAAATCCCATATAGCTCTTACGATTATTCGGTTTTGTACTTTTGTTCCAAAATTAACATATGTTTTGCGTTGCTCACCTTTCTGGAAATTCACCAACTTACTATCACTTTTGGATAACTCACTTAAAAAAATCCTTTCTGAAATTCTAAATTGTTCTCTTTCTGACCGTTCTTGGATCCAGGCCTCTCTTCCTATCCGGTTTGGGGGCCTCGGTACAAGAAAAGTCTCCAGCATTGCCCTGCCGGCTTTTCTCTCGTCCGCCTACAGCACATACGATCTCTTCCAGCGTATTTTAAATCCGTCGCTTCGCGATGCAGAGGTCTTTGGGTTGTCGGATGCGAGAACTGCCTGGTTGAGTTACTGCACTGACCCTCCATCTATGTTGCATTCTCAAAGACAGTGGGACGAGCCGCTTTGTAAATTATCTCTTGAGGCGTTGCTAAATTCATCACCGGACGTGACAGAGCGTGCTCGTCTCACTGCTTTGGCTGAAAGAGAGTCTGGATTTTGGCTCCACGCACTGCCTTCTGCCAATGTGGGTACCCTTTTAGACGATTCCTCATTGTCTATTTTAACGTGTCTGCGCCTCGGTTCCCGCATCTCCATGCCTCACCGCTGCCGTTGTGGAGCCAACGTAGATGCACTGGGCCTGCACGGTCTATCTTGTGCTCAAAGTGCGGGCCGCGTTCCTCGCCATGCTTGCCTTAATGATGTGCTCTACAGGGCCTTTACTTCCGCCAGAGTCCCGGCCGTCTTAGAGCCCAATGGCATTTGCCGGGATGACGGTAAAAGGCCCGATGGGATGACTATAATCCCGTGGAGCAATGGGCGGGCTTTGGTCTGGGATGCGACCTGCACCGATACATTGGCTCCATCCCATGTTTCTGCCGCTTCGAGGTCCGCAGGCGCTGCAGCTGTCTTAGCGGAGTCCTTAAAAAAAAGAAAGTACTCCTCTCTGGATAGCTGCTATCGCTTCGTGCCTTTCGCGGTAGAGACAATGGGGCCCTGAGGCTAAACAACTTTTTCAAGAGCTGTCTTTGCGACTCCGCAGTGTCACCGGTGACTCGAGGGCTGGCAGCTACCTTGGCCAAAGAATAAGCTTGGCCATTCAGCGAGGAAACGCTGCTAGCGTTCTTGGCACCGTTGACTTTAGTGTGGGTCTGCAACTTGAACCTTTTTGAGTCTGCTTTTTTTTTTGTATTGTATGTAAATATATATATATTTTTTCATTGAACATATAAATAAGATGCAAATATCCGAACAATTTCTGTATTTATTTTAGAATAGCATAATAATGTAATTATAATAATAAATAATCGAACTTGAAATGCAATGTGAAATTAAAACACACTTAAAGAAAAATGGACTGCCACAGGCGGGACACGAACTCGCACCTCTCGCAAACCGGGCGGTTTCTCTCCCAATTGAGCTACCGTGACACTTACTCATCGGTTCAAATTGATTTAAGTGCTCCTTAGGCTGCCAGCTGTGGTTCATTCAATTTTTCATTAAGTTTTATTTTCACATTGTAAAGAAATTTGCATTGTTAATGCTAAAAAATAAAGTATCTTAATAGTTTGAAATACATCCGTGAATAGTATTTGCTCATGCAAATGTCAGTACGACCAGCTAAGGTGACGTCATTGCGCAAGATCTTCATCCGTGAACGACAAAAACATGCTTTTATTGCTCGAGTATTCGTGTTAGATTTTTTTAATAAGTCGGAGGTATAAAGCCTGACAAAAACAAGCAGAGTTATTTCAATTGTTTTAAAATGAGCATACACAATAGTTTTTTTTTTATAAGCGGCTTCAAAAAATCAGTTCTATGTTTCGACGTAGTATGGATGTAATTTTGTTAACAATTTATAAGTAATGGAAGTTCTACGGCTAAATGTGGTACTTAATGTGTCTAAACTTGGAAAACTTTACTAAAAAGGAAAATCATACTTCGTTAGAAGTTTTGTAGTTTGGTCAAGACCTGCACTCGAGTAAAGAAGGTAGAGGAAAAGTTTACTAGTGTAAGAGAGAGTTAAAAGTAAAAAAACAATTCACAATTTTTTTTTGCTAAGGCTTAGGTTGGGGTAGGTAATTAGTATGTTTGTGGAAACAATTAATTATAAATTATTTCTAGAAAGTTCCTTTATTTCACGAAAAGGCAAAATCTAATCTGATTCATAGTCCAGACAAGTTCCTTGCCTAGTACCTGGTGGGAATTACTGATGCCCCCCTAACTTTACGCAAACTTGAACATCAAATAGAATTGTGAAGCTAACTACTGTTATTCTTTATCTTCATCTGCATAGGTCTAGCAAATAACAAATAACATTTACCAAGTTTGGAACGATATTTTTATCAAGGTTAGGTAGGTTAGGTATGATTTTTATGTATTTGTATTTCATTTTATGTAAGTAATTAGTTTGTATGTTTATAAATTTATTTTGTACGTAAATAACTTCAATTAAATTGTTTGTTTTTCCCTTTTTCTTTATGTGCACTGCCTGAATTTTCTCTGCTTGGCCCTATGGTTGACTGGTAGAGAATGCCTTCGGCATTAAGTCCACCATTGTATACATATTTGTGCAGAACTAACTTAAATAAATAAATAAAAAATATCCTTACCGTATTCTTATGTAAGTAACAAATGTACACTGCGCTGCCACTGCGCTTAATAAATTGAAAATAATTTTGAATTAGTTTGGTAATATATATCTTTTTGTCTTTTTTTCTCATTAAATGGTATGATATGATTAAGTAAGCACTTATCTTCTCTACTGCGATCTTAAATTGATTATTATTCTTATGGTTTCTGATTGGAAAATAACCCTTGCAGAATCGTTCTATATAAGCAGCTGATTATGTCCTTTAAAGGAATTAGTTTAGGAAGTTGTTTTCCCGCAGTGAATTGATTCTATATCAGTAGATAAATCGATTGTTTAAGTTATTTTTAAATAAAATCAACAAAATTTTTCAACATTATGTATGGGCGGGCGCGTTTCATGGAGCGCTTGCAGTATGGATGGAGAACAAAAAAAGAACCTATTTAAAAATAAAAAGAACTACCATGATTCGATATTATTACAGAAAGTAATTCGTTCCGCAGCGGGAAAACATCTATTACATTATTCCAGAATTGAATGTAGCAAAAAATGCCTTAGATTTCTGAATTATTTACAGACAAGTCGAGTGTGTGCTGGTAAAAGTCTTAGGTGTGTCTAGTAATTACTTAAGTAGATCATAAGTTATAGCCCATAATGGCCATGCCAAGTTTGTATTATGTTTCTAAATTATATGTTAAGAACTGTTACAGTTTTCAAACTGTAGCTCTAATCGTTCCAGACTCAAAGTGTTTGATCGCGAAAGCAATTAGAAGACAAGTTTTGAATTAATGCTAGCACCTTGTTGCGATAAGCAAATAAGACGTTTATTTTGTACTAGTAGACCCGGCAGACGCTGTCCTGCCCGCAATTTTTGCAAATTATCAATATTTTATCATCGTTTACACCTTCCCTGGACTTTCAAAAATATTTCAAGGCAAAAATAATTGAAATCGGTTCGTCTCTCGAGTTTCAGTGAGACTTACGAATAGCTATTCATTTTTATATAAAAAAAAGCGATCGGCCCACCTGAATTATCCTATGGGAATGAGTTATTTTCCCGCGGTAAAAAGTAATCTATGTCCTTTCTCGGGTATCAAAATATCTCCATGCCAAATTTCATGTAAATTGGTTCAGTAGTTAAGGCGTGATTGAGTAACGTACAGACAGAAAGAGTTACTTTCGCATTTATAATATTAGTATGGACTAAGATATTAGTTTATTATTAATACACTTGGTTTCAATGATAAACGGTTTCTTGATTCTAATTGGAATAGCTATTAATTTTGTGTGTTTCTCTCTTGGTCGGTAAATCAACAAAACACCAATATGTAAAGATCAAGAATAAATATTGAGACATATATGGATCGTGATTAAATCACGACCATTGGAGGTTAAAACAAAACGTATAATATAAAAATTAATCGACAAATAAAAGTTAAGCGCATAACTCAAGAACGCCTGGACCAATTTGGCTAACTCTTTTTTATGATATTCCTTCAAGTATGGGGATAGTTCTTACGAATAAAAAAATACAAAAAACTTCTGACAGGACAACGTCTGCGGGGTCCTTTAGTTTTTAATAAAAAGATATTTATATATCAACATTGCAAAAGGCAGACCTCTAAACGTTTCAGGCCTTTCTGTCTTTACTGAGAGATATTATCTGCTCTACCAGTATGACTGGTTTTAACCAAATTGCTGTTGACACGTACACACACAAATACAGAACCCATATTTGCTCTTTGAAAACATAAAGTGTAATAAATGATGATATGTGCGTCGAAATATTTGATGACAGATGATAAATCCGTAGAAAAAAATGTTTATTTCGACCACAATTTAAAAATACTTTTTCTGTGATTATATTTGTTCATTAAAGTACTCGTACTTATTTGTTTTATAACCGTTTGCACAGGTTAGTGCTATTAAGTTGACTGAATATACCCGGATATATTTTTTATGTAGGTATGTTGAAAAACAATTGGTTTAAAAAACAAAGAACTGAAGCTGAAAAAAATCTTTTGAGAACCAGAAAGACGGTATTTGCGATATAACAATAAAATGAATACTACCTACGTTACCGAGTCTTGAAGGACAAATAAAACATACTGGTACATTTTTATTTATTTAAGAAAATTCTTTCATAGCCCTCATAGATCGCTAAAAAAATATATGATCGCGTAAATATCGGTTAAGTTAAATCTGTCTTTGACTTCTTATTACACACCGCAACGGGTCTTAACCGGTTTTGCATTAAAGCTCCAAAATGACTCGGATGAAATGGTGTTGTCAAAATATCAAATGATTCTATCGATACTCGATATGACATAAAGCATGTTTACAAACTCCTTTAAGCCATTTCTGTGTGATAATCACGATTGTACTAAAAAGTACCTAGATTTATTTTGATTCCTGATGATAATACACCTCTGCTCTTAAAGTATATCTAAAATCAAATGGGGGTATATATGGGAACATACAGGGTGTAAAAAAAACCTTAACGAAGCCGTCAACCACGCGTTCAGTACATCAAACGAAATCGTATGAAAAAGAAATTTTGGCTGGGAAACAATTTTTATTTTTTGACATCAAAAAAAAAAATTTAATTCTAACCCGCAATGTACAGCGCGCTCGCGGAAAAGTCACCGCGGGGTGTGTTGCTATACGCCCCCGCTACGCGGTTCGGTTCGTGTGTGCGCTGTTCATTGCGGAGTGTGCCATTTAGAGGCTTTATATGAAAGAACTATTGAAAATTTGCATCATGTTTCTTTGGAAAAAAGTTCAGTTATAACGGACAGAAGTCATTTCTGTAAAAATCATCAATTTTTTTTTCAAACTTTAACCATCAATATCTCAGTAACCGTTAACTTCCCAGGTATGGTATAAACGAAAAATATTATTGTAACAATTGGTAGAATATGTGGTATTCGGCTTCGTTAAGGTTTTTTTTACAACCTGTATGTATGCACACTTATGTTCAGTAACATGTACGGATGTCAAAAGTTTGTATCCTTAAATTTTACCTAAATCTTACATCTAGATAGAGAGAATAGTTAATTCATGCATCATTGCATTCGGAGGGCCTCTTCTGTGTTCATATTTGCTCTAGTATTAACTATTTGCTCAAGATCCTAAATCAAGGTAAAATTTAAGGATAAAACCATACCTTAGTTTTTCGACAACCAACATTAACAAACTTTTTTTGACTGCACAAATATGTTCAGTAACATGTACTGTAACTCCTTATTAATTTTAAAATATACTTGATAAGTAGTGGTGTATTATGAATCAGTTTTAAGGTGGTCGAAATTGTTTAATGAATGAGTTTTAAGGTTATCGAAACCCGTATATCAAGTTACGAGTTGTTAAGTAAATAAACCTACCCTCGTTTTAATGCTTCGCAACCTCTGAACTATCGATAGCCTAAAAGGTAAAGTGACATCACTATGACGTGTTTGTTGTAAAACGGTTATTGCTAAAAATCACAGTCTCGTTAATCATCTCGTGAAGCCTGTTGCAGGGAAATGATGTACTTTTACTGGATGAGCCGTTAACAAGGTTGTTAAAATAAAAAGGTTCCATACCTACGATGTTACAAAACCTTTTTTATCACGCTTTTATGTATGTATGTAGAATCTTTGAGCTCAATTTTCATCAACTTCCAGAAATCCGATTAATTTGAAACTTTGAACACGTATCAAGTACCGATGACAATGCAATTGTTTGATAAGAGTTTTCCGTTATCCTTATTATTTTTATTATTTCTTTGTTGCTTGGTATAGTATATTAAAATCATTATATTTTTGGCAACTATAAAAAGAAAACTCTTGTTATTTGTACTACGAAATTATATTCTTTTTTTTAGTTAGCAATATAAAGCGTGTTTTTTTAAGTTTTTCAAACTATATTTTTTTAAATAGAGACTAAGAAATTAGTGCATGTTACTAATGAATGAAAAATATATACACGTACATACACATTGCACAAAATTACTATCACGCTCTAAGTTTTTATGTCGCTGGCCCATATTAGTCACTTTTCGGTTATGGCATAGCTATAAAATCTAAAGATAACTTGGAAAACTAGACAAATATCTCTTTTTGTATTAAAAAATACTGCAAATCATTTTAAAAAGAAATTTTGCTTCATATGTTTTTTTTTTTCAAAAATATATACCTACATTCTTTTAACTTTTAGTCAATCCTGAATATGATCTTGCACAGCATGTTGCACATAATAATATTGATTTGTTAACTATTTCTATGTTTTAACGTTATAAGCATGCAAAAAACAGTTCAGTTGAGTTTTTTAGACAGTTGTTAAAAAAATATTATGATTTACTAACTTAATTGCCGTTCTCAAAGTCTCTTTATCTTTGTTCCAGAGTGACCAGCCAAAATGGGGAAAGACGAGAAAAAAGGGACACTTGTTCTGGAGAACTTTAATTCGACGTAAGTACCGGCAAAAACTCCTGCAATCCTTTGCAGTTCGCCGACTAACTTTCGCCATGTATGTGTGGAGACACATGAAAAATACAGGTTGACAGATAATACGATACATTCCTTGAAAGAGGTTGAAGAAAGTATTTGCAGTCTTTTAAGTTATATGACATCATGTCCGAATCTTATTCATTTCTCAGTTATTCAAGATTTGAGTTTACGAAATCACGGAATTTTTATGCAACATCCCACCCATTTTTTTCATCGTTAATTTACTTAAACATAACTTTTTGTACAATGCATACTGTTAACTGTTTACATACTACTTTAACCTCTTCTTCAAGGAATTTTCTGCATCTATCTAAGAAAGGTATCACTTTAGTTGTCACCCTGTATAAATGCATTGGGCAATACTGAACACAAAAAAGGAAAGGAAAGGGTTTTTGAGACCTTCAGATTGAACAGGTTATATGATTTCAATTTAGGACAAACCAACAATTTTGTTTTTTCTTTCCCACATCGAAAACGATTCAGAAATTAACTTTTCTATTGCTTCGTTATTATTTTGTAAAATTAAAATACAAATAAATAAAAGTGAAATTGAAACACATTTTAAGTAAAATTCTTAGTCACCAGATAGCTCTTCTGATTAATTGATTGCTTTTTAGGCTAAAAGCCGACTGCCACGAAATATCATTGTACACTTTTTTTCAGAGCGAACTTGGCGTCCAACCCTGGATTCCAATCCACCCTCAGCCTCGGATCAAGAGAAGTTATCAACGAAAAGGCCTACAACCCTTTTGAACACAGAAATGTAGAGCACCCGAACTCGTAAGTATATACCTCATAAAAGTTAAAATTAGTCCAAAAATTAACAAGACATTTGGGACATTAAGGCTCGATTACACCAACATTAAAACAGATAAAAACTTAATCACCTTGTTTAGTGTCAACAATTTAATGTCATAGGATACCCCAGAAACGAAAAATGCTAGACTACAAACTAATCGACCTACTCATAAATGAATCTTATATCCGCAATCTGGCAATTGATATTACATTACCTATACTTGCTACGCGAACTATTAGTGCTACAGAATAAATACTTTATTTGTACAATATTTGTCCTTTTAAAACACAGTTAGCATACAAGACCTCGAGCAAAATTGCTGTAGTTCCTCTAGCCTCCAATCTGTGATACGAACGATAGACATTTATTGCACCATCTGCAGTGGAAATAGGTGCTATTTTGACAAGAGTTGTCGACTGTAAACAATTAAAACATGATGTTTTCGCAAAAGCAACGAAGCGCTTCGTCACTCAAAACAATACTAGAACTGGTTTGCATTACAATAAACATTTAATTTTTTTTTCTTTTTTATCGAAAATTATTTCGTGGTTTATTTACATTTTATTAACCTCATTATTTAGCCTTGACTGTCTCGTTGATAAAAATGTGGTAAAGCTATGGAAGGTGTAAATATCATCCGAGTAATTTACACTTACATGACACATTGTAATTGTTTTAATTACAGTGGCGAGGTACTATAATATCCGTGCGTCAAGTGGTCTGATTATTTCAAGACCTTAGATTTTTATATGTAAACCTTAGAGTACCTTAAATTTTATTAAATATTATTAGTTAAAAAAACAGTTACCTACCTTATTTATTTTGATTTCTATACCAAAAAAGACTCTATCTTAATTACAAAAAGCTCTCTAAAGTCATAGCACTCAAAAGAACAATTAAATATTTAGATTAATTCGCGAGTAGTCATCAACTTAATGGACGTAGCATTTCGATGGTTATTAATGAGTAATAATTATCAAAATGACTACCAATTCAAAAATCTGGAGTGACTTTTGTTTACGTTAAAGTTAATATTATGCTGTATTTTAAAACGGTTAATCTATATTATATCGTCGAATGAATAACAGCGTTTGTGATATTTCAAAAAAATAACTAGGGTTTTTTTATGTAAGATCTTATTTTAGCACGAAACCTTGAAATTTACTTAATTTATTTAAAATTAAAAACAAAGGATGGGAGTTTAAAATAAAACTGATTAAGTCAGGGATGTGAGGTTCATAAAATGAACGCAATTTATTTGATACGATTGGAAAACAATAAATAAGTATTTACTTCTTAGTTTCATGGTAAAACCTAAACGCGCTTTGACGTGGAAATCTTCAAATCTCAGTTTTCAATACAACGGATGAAAATAAAATTGAAGTCTTACCGGCAACGCTTATGGACATTCTCACCTTAATTCGCTAACGCTCTTCTAAGTTTTATTAGGCAATTTTTATTTACTGACTAAATTGAGAACCGGTTTACCTAGATGTAGCTGCTAGCCTAGACCTAACTTAATATCATCATCGTTAGCTGCATAATTTACCTCTTCAAGTACCTATCTTCAAGGTTCATGCTATGTCACGACAATTATTAAAAAACATACAATGTAAATGTTCATATAGCTTATGACACACTTTATTATCTTCTTGGTTTAGTGAATTAAGTAATTCTCTGAATATATTTTTTCTCAGAAAAAGGATATCCAAACCCAAATCTCATTATGATAACCAAACAAACAGATTTGCCAAGCTCCATGTTTGAGTATGGGCGTTAAATTTAATGTGGGGTAACCTTAATTTAATTCAATCAGTTTTCCTTAAAATTTCACGCAATTCCCATTAGGGATGCTTGCAAGCCACCGTGAATTGAAAATGTTGTTTTCAGCGAAAATCTGAAAACTTCGTCACTTTGTCGGAAACTTTGGGTTGAGCTCGTTACACTCGTGATTTTAATATTAATTCTGTACCTATAACGCTAATAAATCCAAAATAACAATGGGCCACACGCCCACGAAATATACGGTAAAAGGAAGAATTTTGAGAAAATAAACTTGAGTTATTAAACCGAGAAGAGTTGATAGCTCCGTGGTGCAAAAACATTTTGTTCAATTTAGCATTGCTTAGGGCTTTGTGTATTCTATGGAAACAGATTAAAGAGCGGAAAAATACTTATTCTTCGCTAGTGTGAATGTTTCTATTCTACTGTAAAATGATAAGCATATCAAATAACGGCCAGTTGCAATATTATATTTACCTTTAAAATAAAAAGAAGAAAATACATTTAGTTATTAATGGACATTATAAAAACATAATATTTCAAAGATTGCTAAGGTAAGTAACTTTGACTGAGTGTAACTGAGTGTAACTGAGTGTAATTTCATAGAAACGACTGTAACATCAGATAGTTTTTAGCTCCCTACGAAAAAGAAGGGTGTTATGAGTTTGACCCCTCTTGTCTGTTTGTGTGTATATGTGTATTGTGTGTCTTTCAGTGGCATCTCAGCTCCCAAATCGGAATGGTCTAATATTGGTCCGATTTCAAAACGGGTTTTTTCATTCGAAAGATAATTTAATCATGGTGGTTCTTTGCTGTAGTTGGTCAAAATCCATCAATCCGTTGAGGCGTACCAGATAGTTTCCTGGATCATTCATGGGTTTTCAGTATGAAACTGAAAGTTATCTTACTTTTAGTTAAAGGAAGATGGAACATTGGAATTCCATTATACGTATATATATATAAATAGATATTTATACCATTGGACATCCATTATATGGATAGCTCTAGATCAAGTTATCAACTCTATCTAAGACAGCCTCCTTCAACCTCTTCCAGGTGCATCTTCTGTGTCACGTTGTGAGTTGTAGGTTGTAGTCCTGCGACTTTCAGCTCTAGCTTTATCAGGTGATTACAGTTGGATATATTTTGGTTCCTGCGCTGGCGTCGTTTAGTGGAAATTCAAAGCAAAATAATCCTCTTTTTCAGCTTCAGAAACCTACCTTTCTGTAAATTCAAACTTCTTTCTTATTTATTTATTTAAGCTTTTAAATTGCACAAAAAAAAACGTATGCAGGTACAAAGTGTGGACTTAACGCATTTTCTTCAACCTCTTCTTTAACCTCATTCCTCTAAACATAACGTTATATTTCCAGAACCATCGGCTCGCTAGTGCACCTGCTCAAGTCTTCACTAGGGTCTGGTATCCTTGCCATGCCCGCTGCCTTCAAGAACGCAGGCCTGGCTTTCGGAGCGATTGGCACCATGGTCGTGGGCTTCATCTGTACACATTGCGTTTATATGCTGGTAAGTTTATTTGCTCCACTTTTATTTAGGGTTCGGTACCCAAAGAGTGGTAACAGAACCCGCTACGAAGTATGAATTTTGTAATGACATACAATGAGGGCAAATTTTTCTATAGTCATATAAAAAGTTATCGGAGTGTTAAATATACATTTGGTATGACATTCTGCATAATCAAATTTGAAATTTCAAATCAGCAATCTTCGAATATTTGCCCCAAGTAATCTTTTGCGTAATAACATTTTCAATGTACAGATTGATGCTCTACACTGAATTTTCCTTTCTTTACTTCGTTCTTTACATTGACAATGTTTTTTACGGAATAAAGAGATGACATAATATGTACGTAACTACAAAACTCCTACTTTGTAGCGGCCTCTGATTTTTGATTTATCTTGTGAAATTCAAGTTTTCGGCCAAGAACTGCTTAGCTGTCGAAATTTTGTGACAGGCCACTTAATCATAAAATTACATAATTAGTTATAGGTAGATGTTATTAAAATAAGGTTACTTAGACAGCTAAAACTTACTCATAATGCTTTTGACGTGACAACGTCTAATAAATTGGTTTGCCGGGTGACACCTCAAGAAACTGCGTTACGCTGCTCCGCTCACGTTTCGCGCGAGAGAGACAGAGCGAGAGAGAGAGAGAGAGATAGGCATACACACCGGTTCATGTTATACGAATGAATATTCACATTAAAATTATTTTACCACTCAGAGTCGATGTCACGTAAAACTTTCGCGCGTATACCGACTTTACAGGCAACCAATTTTTACTTACAATACGACTGGTTTCAAAAGTCACCTCTGAAGGGGGACCAATACATATTTTCAACTTCATAGGTTGTCTGCAAAAGCTTAAGAGTTATTTCTATAAACAGGACCAATATAAATCGTTCAAAGCGGTTTGGTTTGTTGTAAAGAATTAACATGACTCTATAGTTCGGAATCCTTTATGGATAGTTCACTTGTTAGCCTTGAAGTACGTACTTACTTAAAGATCTCGAAGTATAATGATTGCAACGCGAAGCTTTGTCTAAGTTGAACCATTGAATAAAAACTTTTTTGATAAATCTGACTTATTTAGACTAAACTTTGATGTGTAAGTAATTAAATATAATACTAATCTCGATCTACATAATAATACAAAATGGAGTTTTTCGGTTTTACGAGTAGTTCATTTCGTTTAATTCACAGCAGCTTTATTTACTATAATTAAATAACATTGTAAATATAACATTGCAATAGGTATTCAGAAGGTTTTCATTATGACGTACAATTATGTATTTTTCTATTTCCAAATCTAAATCAAAAAAAAATCTTGTTAAATTGGCTTAATTTTGGGCTGTTAATTCTTAATTTTATTCGTCACGCTCCGAAACTTTAGTTTTTAGTTTGAAACGATTAATTACTTAATTCAAGCGTCAATTACACTAATCAAATTGCACTTAATGTGTCATTTCTAATAAACTAATATAGTTAAAAATTCAATTAAAATTCGTCAATGTTTTAGAAAATGCCAATGCGTATTAAAATATTTGTCTTTTTTATAACAATGTAACATTTATTATTATGTTTTATAGTACCTACATCTGAGTTTTTATGGGGTTTAATGTACAAGCAAAAATTAGTGGTATTAAAGCAATTTGCATCCCCCAAAAAAATCGTATTCGTGTTTTTTTGCCAAAACCATTTACACAAAAGATGTGTTTTATTGTTTTTGTAAACATTTCTCTCAAGGACTCTAACTTAAACCCAGGGCACAACTACGGCATACTGTCGCTACCATTCGTGATTGTCAACAATTTAGCCGCAACTGTTGGTTCACACGCTGTTAGTCGTGAGTAGCGGCAACAGAAAGTCGCATTATATGTCCTGGCGGTAAATCTATGAAATTGTACGGACATTGGCTTACTAACTTCGCAAAAGTCGGTTTCACGAATGTGAAGGTTACTCTTTTCAGAGCCTATTCCACTTATTTCTCCACGTGTAGCCTGTAGGCCAATTGTTCGCGTGCGGCGTTTGGCGCTCTGCGAGTCCAATTCAACATCTCGTTCAGGGTGCTGATGGGGTTGCCCAGATACTGCAGCGCATCGGAGATGTTTGCAGAGGCGCGACTAGATTGCTTTTACGCGACCCTGCGAAAGAGATGCGTCTTCCGGTGCGCAGGGTTCGGTGCAGCCCCAACAGCATCCTCTCTATGATAGCGAGTAGACTGGACTGCCGCTATATTAATAACTGTTGCACCACATCCGCAGGAGTTGTGCAAATGAATATCAAAAATACAATTATAAATTACTATCATAGGCTCAGCCCTTTATAACTAATAAATTATGAGTCATGTTACTTGATAAAATAAATAAATTATTATTATTGGCTTACAGAGTAGGCCCACTCAACTTCTTAAAGCACCAACGTGATAATATTTTTTGTTTAATTCGATTTCTAGGTGAAGACGTCGCAAGAAGTGTGCGTGGATGCTAAAAAGCCATCGATGGGGTTCGCTGAGACCTGCGGCGCTGCCTTCGAGTTCGGACCCAAGAGGCTAAGGCCTTGGGCTAATTTTGCAAGGTTTGTTCATTTATTGTAGTTTTGAAGTTTGGGTTTTTAAAATTACTTAAGTAAGTAATTGGGTAAGCTCGCTACATCGTCGACATCTTCTTTACCTCTTAGAGGGAGAATGATGTCAAGTGAGAACCCATATTATTAAAAATAAAAAAATATATTTGTAATGCTGGCTGCCAGTTGGAAAAAGTAAAGAATGAAATTCTGAAGTTCTGTGGCATACATTTGAAAGGCATACATTCTAATTGAACCTGGGTTAATCGCACAGTTGCCTTCATATGAAAATATTTGTCATAATTATATGAAAAGTTTTCTACACTTGTATTTTCTTCATAAAATTTTATGCAACTTTATACAGACTGAGTAAACAAATAGACCTATTTGGTTCCATTCAAACTTTATTAAAGTTGTGAAATTTTGATAACATTAAAAAGTTCAAAATTGACATACCCTTCTCGTTGTGAGTTATTGGAAACTTTGTTGTAGTAATTTTAGATTAAAATTTGCTTAGACAGGCATGATAGATAAACGTTGGCTGTTTTTTCTTTGTTCTTTCGCCATTCTTCGATATTTCATGCTACTTAACATACATTTTTTTTTTTCAGAACATTTACAGATTACGCCTTAACTTGTACGTATTTGGCGGCTCTGTGCGTCTACATTGTGTTCATTGCTGAAAACTTTAAGGAGGTAACATATATTTTTATGTTTTCTTAACATTGTTATATGTATCACATATACTTATTTACCAAAAACGTGTAAGGTAAGGCCATTGTATTGATGACGGTCGAAAAATTGTACATAAATGTCAAAAAAACTAAAATTGAGTTAACCTTGCCATAGGTTTCCTTATAGACGAATCTATTGAGTGTTCAAACATCTTCTTTTTATTGACATGAATTCAAAGAACTAGATGTAAATGCTGTTAGACTTTTTATAAGCACAAATGCTCAGAGTCATCAAATTAACTATGTACCATATACGCTATAAATGTGACATCTAGACACGTTGTGACCTAGAACAACACGTCTAGCAGAATAAATGCTACTAATATGAGTCGCGCGACGCCCGGTCGTTTTATAGCCCTAAACGCAATTGACCAAGACCAAATTAGATAGATATTATATTTCGCCAAGGCGGTAGACGGTAGAAACAGGAAATTATTATTTAAATTTAAATATTTCAGAAAGCAAAGTAGCACAAGGAGAAATATTTCATTTATTAGAAGTGGGACAGCATTACAATTTGTAGGTTCTCGAAGCTTCTTCAATTTAAAAATAATTTAAGGAACCGGGGCCCTCGTTATTCGGTTTTCTGTTTATTGTCTTTATTATAATTTAAAATTCGAAAAAATTGTTTATTAATGCCACAAAAAATGTAGCAATTTTTTGTCATTTCTTGACGAAGTTTATGAAAGAAAAGACAATCACAGACACCAATATAAATATTCATTTTGTAAATTTTTACCCTAGCGTTTGGGGCAAATTAATTTTACAAAAGATTATGACCGAATATACTCGTACATATATGAGCACTATTCCCACCCACCAACAGACATTAAATTCATATCGATCTGATCGTTAGTATCCTATTACTTGATTAAAGTGTTTTCTTTTCAATAAAAAACAATAAAAACATTCATCACAAGGAATTATATTTTTATCCCGGTAAATACACGAAATTCAGAAACCAACCATGTAAATACAATTTAATTTATGTTACTGGGTGGGGACGAAAACGAGCATGGCCCTCCTTAAGTGCTAAATCTATAAAAGTAAGTCAATCAAACTAAAAATATAAATCAGAAATTTATTTGCAAGAATACATACATACAATAAGGTCTTCAAGTACAAACAAAGCAAACGTATTCAGCCTGCAAGCAGACGTGCATATATAAAAAAAAAATTGGTCTTATAATCTAGAAATTCTTTAATACTATAAAAACAATAAAACATTAGCCAATCTGTTATCTTTCTTTTGCACACAATAGATCAAACTTGATCGAGTTGGCGATAAGAAGGCCCATAAACCCAATAATAATAATCTTTCTTTTGAATGCCCCTTAACACCTTAACACTTTTATATTTTCAGGCAGATGGTTAAGTATTTGAATGCACATGTTCACTACATTATCCTTCTCACCTTGTGGCAGGGAAAAATATACAATAAGTTCTTAAATGTAGCTCTTTTTGGCGAGGTATAACTTCACTACGTTTTTTGAATAAATCGGGGTGCATTTTGGTAAAAAGACAAATTTCTTTTATGTACATACAAGGCAATGGAAGAACATTTGTTTTTTTAAATAGGGGTTTACAGCTGTCTAAAAACCATGCCTTGTTTATTACTCGAATGCATCGCTTCTGTAATTTAAACAGTTTATCCACGTTTACTGAGTTTCCCCATATTATAAGTCCGTAGTTGAGTGTTGAAGATACGTAGCCGTGGTAGCCTACTAAAGCAGCCTCAGTTGAAACCGTTTGCCGTGTAGTATCGTCCATTGACTTTTCCATATTTTTCTAAAGAAGACAGGTATTATGACAGACATTTTAAGTACTTCCACGATTGGTAGTGTTAACGGTCTTATTTGATAACACGTTGTTTACTTTTATGTGTTTATTTCAAATTTCAGGTGCTGGACGAATACATGCCAAACTACAAGCTGTCAGTTGAGACCTACTGCGCTTTGACCTTGGTGCCCCTCGTCCTCATCTGTCAGATACGGAATCTAAAATGGCTGGTGCCGTTTTCTGCCATAGCTAACGTCCTGCTGGTGATTTGCTTTGCCATCACCATGTATTACATATTCAGCGATCTGCCCAACCCTGGCGATAAGGAGATGGTGGCCGATTGGACTCAGTGGCCTTTATTTATGAGGTTAGAAAAGAATATTTTTATATTGACGACTACTTTGGTTTGATGGTTAAGAAGTTGACTACTAACCAAGAGATCGCGGGTTAGATCCCCGCACTGTGCAAACATTTGTGTGCATGAATATGTCTGTTTGTTCTGGTCTGGGTGTTATATGTATTTATTTAAGTTTATTTGTAATACCACTGTTGATTCTTATATCAATAACACAAGTACTTAAGCTAATTACTACGGAGACAGATCAATGTATGTGATTTTGTTGTATAATTATTTTTTTTTAAATATCTATAGGTATTTTTAAAAGGAAGACAGCAAAGCCTTTTGCAATTCCATTACTTTTTATTCCTGGGCAAGGTAAAAGCATTCATCTGGTATCCAAAAGACGCGGTAAGAATTTTCACGTCATCCTGTTTTGTTCCAATATATCCAATTATCGATTTTCATAATTTGTCATTTGTAATATCAAGGTATTTATTGATTACAGTACGGTAGGTGTAGGACATCTATCAAGGTGCTAGTGGATAAAATGCCTTATCATCTTTCAGAGTTATCAAATCTTTAATTTCCTTCAACAGCACAGTAATCTTCGCGATGGAAGGCATCGGCGTCGTCATGCCGGTCGAGAACGAGATGGCGAAGCCGCAGCAGTTCCTCGGCTGCCCTGGTGTCCTCAACGTGGCCATGACCATTGTCATATCTCTGTACGGTATCGTTGGGTTCTTCGGGTTCATCAAGTATGGAGATGAGGTCAGGGGCAGCGTGACTTTGAATCTTCCGCAGGATGAAGTGTGAGTGTTTTAGTTGGGTAACTTCAAGTAGCATCTTCTGTTATTGTTCGTCTTCATCAGACTGCTCATTAAATCTTAAGTTTTTTTTTTATTTATTTGATTTTTTTGAGTTACCATTTGATGTTTTTGTCTTGAAGTGGTTTAATAAAAGAGGAACCTTTCTATGGCTATCTTTCAACTATTTTTATTCTTTCACCCCCGGAGCTGTTCTAATGAAATGTTTCATTTCTTTTTTATTATTAAACTCATCTTTTATATATTTTTAAAAATAATTTCTCATTGCACCAATTTACCTATTGAAGTATTCATTTTAAAAGATTCATAACCATTAATAAATGTGCTCGTACGAGTATAAATGTAACAAATCTTAGTTTTCTTCTACAACTCGTAACTAACTTAATCATGTTTCTTCATTTCAGGCTAGCCCAAAGCGCGAAAATCCTGATGGCCCTCGCGATCCTGTTCACGTACAGCCTGCAGTTCTACGTGCCCATGGAGATGATATGGAGGCAGTTGCACACAAAGATCGCCGTGAGGTACCACAACATTACGCAGATCACCATCAGGACCGCTGCCGTTGTTGGATCTGGTAAGGGTTAATCCTGATAGCTCTAACGATACTGATCACGTACAACCTCCATTTCTACGTCCCCATGGAGATAATATGGAGGCAGCTTCACACCCAGATCGGCGTGAGGTACCACAACATCATGCAGATCACTATCAGGACTGCTGCCGTTGTTGGATCTGGTAAGGGTTAGTTCTGATAGCTTTCGCGATACTGTTCACGTACAGCCTCCATTTTTCCGTCCCCATGAAGATGATATGCAGACAGTTGCACGCCAAGGTACCATGGACCGCTGCCGTTGTTGGGTCTTGGTTTTGTCATAGGTGCTTCTCTTCTTCATCGTTCCCTTAATGCTAAGGATGGCAATCACATAAAACGTTCTTCCATCAATTCCGGTCATATGAGGCATGGACTACTCGGTACAGACTGCCATCCACTGCTGATCTAGAGGGCGTCCATCAACCAGCTTGTTTGCGCTTGTCTCCTAGCATGTATTCCTTCCACTTAAACCAGTATAACAGGCTTCTCCAAAACATGCGTAGAAAACCACATAATGTGACCAAAAAAGCCTAGAATCTTCATATAGCATAAAATGGAAAGCCGAGTGGTGATCTTCAGTTTGTTCGTTCGTTCTTACTGGCAAATGCTAGATGTCGCCACATTAGTATGAAAAAGTAAATAACATTTTAAGCTTCTATTTTCTTTTTCAGTCGCTCTAGCCGCCGCCTTCCCCGACTTGGAGCTGTTCATCAGCCTATGCGGAGCCATCTTCCTGTCCTCGCTCGGCCTCCTCACGCCCGCCATCGTCGACACCGTCCACAACTGGGACCGTGGCCTTGGCTTCTGCTACTGGAGGCTGTGGAAGAACATCCTCATCGGGATCATCTCTCTGATTGCTCTCTTCGCTGGCTCTTACGTGTCCATCAGCAACATGGTAGAAAAATTCGGCGCAGCACCCAGGAGCTCAAACGCAACTGTCATTATGAATGGAACTACTGTTTGATGTAGAGGAATTTCGTCCGCCTAAGAGATGGTTGTGTTAGTGATATGATGTTTTGGTTTGACTAGAACTTTTTTTTCGTATTTTTGTATTTGACTAAGTTATGTGCTTTGTGAATTTAATTTACTCGTTAGCCTGGGTTCGAAACCCTTTAACTTTAATTTAACTGAGCGTGATTTATTTTAACCGATGGTGCATGTTCTGTGTTGTTGTTATGTATAGTTAGTTAATAATTTTATACTTTAATATATAAACTAATATGCCAACATTTAAAATAACATAAATAATAATTATCCTATCTTGATCTTGTTAACGATTCAGATATGACTTGTTTGAATGCATGCTATTGATTAACTTATTATTTTTTGACTGTAAAAGGGTTAGGTAATTCATTTTTATCAGAATGTACGTCTACTTTCATAAAACAACAAATAACTGTATAAATTTTATTATAGACCAACAATAACAATTTTCTCTTACGGATTGTAGTGTTTAAATTGATTTCAAATGAATTTTAATAGTATTGACAGTAAACCATGCGATTTGTATTATGATAATGTAGTTAAGATTTTATTGATATAACTTTTGATTCCTCGCAATAACAATTCATATATTTTCGGTACAATGATAAAATAGTTACCAAATAATAATAATACAACCAAAAACATAAATGTAAAAAAGAAGAGCCAAATTCAATGTAAAAACTATGCTTGGCTATTAAATTTGCAGAAAAAAAATGGAGATCTAAATAAATGCCAAGTTCTGTAAAAAAATCAAATAGTGATCAAAATGTGAGATCTGTAATCAGTCATTTCATAAAGTTTTTTTTTAATCCTGATAAAAATAGGCCAAGTCAAGTCTAACCAACCTTAAATCTCGCATTTTGGTTCAGGTTATATAGGTTAAAAGTGGCACCAAGTGATTCGTGTTATATTACACTCGGCACTGGCTAGCCAGTTCCTGTGCTTGAATTTGACTTGACACGCTGCCTCGTGTCTAGATTTTATCAACTTGGTTTTAATAATAACGTGCCGAAGCATTTACTTGTGACATTAATGAAGGTGACAATTGAACCATGTTTTAAACACAAAATAACTATATGAGATTCAAATTTACTCCCACGATTACTTCACCCTCGAACTTTTTAGACTAGAGCAAAAATATGTGAACTTTATAATAATAGTATTGTTCACAATTGTAATAATATGAATATTATTTTTTTGTGATCCGTCCAAATAATGCCATTCAAAAAATATTTGCGACGTTTTCAAAAGTACAATAAGTTGGTAAACAATAAATAAAAAACGAAATGTGATACTTATTTTAGGTTTAGATGTAGTTTTTAACGCTTACGTAACAGACAATAAAACTTTTTAATGTAGAATCAAGTGTTTAGTTTAACTCATTTTATACACCTCTTACCCCACTTAAATCAAAGAATCATATTATATAATTCAGGTAATACAACAACTTTTTAATGTGCAACGAATCTATGTAAGGGCTCTTTATTTTTGCGTTCAACATCTCGATGTTAAAGACTTTACCATTGAAAAAAGTTATAAAACGATCTTTAAACTTCAATTTATCAATTGTTTTAAGAGGACAATAATCTAGACCGGCCATTCAAAATGAATGAGATCACGGGCTGCGTAAAATAAACAAATATTCATGAATGAATTTGTATACAAATACAGTTGCTTTTGATTAAGACCACAGCTGTCAAAGGAATCTCTCCTTTGACAGCTGTAGTCTTAATCAAAAGCAACTGTATTTGTATTGATCGTATTTTTTTTTTTGTTAGTCTACATCATCCCACTGCTGGGCAAAGGGCTCCCCCAAACCTCTACACCGATCCTTGTCTAGGGCCAGAGTTTGCCAATCCGTTAAATATTTTACCAAATCGGCGAAAGCCGTCCGAAGGCACCCACTGTGTAACGATTCGGGCCCACCTGTCGGGATGCATCCTACACACGTGGCCGGCCCACTCCCACTTCAACTTGGCAGTCTTCTCGCCTACATCCGATTTGTTGGTTTGCGAGCGAATGCTTTTGATGCCCAGGATGCTCCGCTCCATTGCTCTTTGGCAGACCTTGAGTAGATATTAACACTGGGAAACTTAAGCTAAAGTTTTTGACTAAAGCCGAGATAAAGCAATTAGCGTTATTATAATACTTACTAACAAAATGGTACAGATTTAAAAGCACGCAGCGAATCCCTAATGATTAATTTACCTAAATTTGGGTAGGCTATCTACACATCTCATAAATAAGGTTTTCAAAATGTACCCACCCACGAAGTGTATCATTTTGTAATTTGTTGAAGAGAAGAGCTTTTCACGCCTAATACAAAGCAAATATTTTTTCATTACATAAATTGTGTACAGCCGTCACCCACGCTGTCTCAAATTGAAATTATGAAAATTGCTCAAGAAATGCATAAAGTAAAAAACTCCGTCACAACTAAGTTAATAGCAGACAATGGCCGAAACGAACGAGGGCAAAATTTAATTTTCACCATGAAAACTGGAGTCCTACTTTAACGACAATGCCTGTATTTCGCACCTACTCGAGCTGTATCAGAATCTGATATTGTTGTTTTTGTTTACAAGAACACTACTCGTTGAAATGATAAACTTTTTAGGGACTCGCCGATGCTGCGACATTGGATGCGCCAGCACACCTGTCTAGGTGGGTAAATGCAGCCAATGTGCGCCGCAAACGTATACTTTTTTATGTTAATTGCACTACTAACATTAGTTTTTAAAATAGGTACTAACAATTTATGGAAAAGGTCTGAAATAACATTTTATTATTATTATTTACTCGTCAGGTTAAAATAAAATGTGAATAAATCGCGAAATAATCCGTAAAAATGTATCATTTCAATCTGAATCTGATGTTCAGCTTCTGCCAATTTCCAAACGAATATGAAAGAAATCATGTGTCTGCGATGTACACGTGTTGTATAAAGCATGACTATATGTACATACTTATATAGTAGAGAGAGAAGGTGGGATATATCAACAATACAGTGGCCTCAGTCCATTACTGCATGGCACCATCGGCGATAATAAATGAGGCGACCGATTCTTTTTGCTATCTCAATTGGCTGTGGCTATGGATAGGAGAAAGGTCGAGAAAAAATAACGGTAAGTTCTGTAATCATAGTTCATTTCCAACTGTTACCACCATCAAATTGTTAAATCTTAGGATTTACCTCATAGATACGGTAAACGTTACAAAATATGTCCCACCAAAAGATCCTGTAAAAAAGTAACCAGGAAACGATAGAGCTGCTTGTTTCTCGACTAAAGGTTATCAAATCTCTAAGCAAATCCAAGTCAGTCTAAGACTCTGCAATTACGTAAATTGCGTGAAATGACTTCCAACCTAAAACTCAAAAGCTGCGAAAATAAACCAATTGAAACATAGTAGACCCTCTACCACAAAAGATAACGTCCGCAACCTTTTCGTCGTCAAGAAACGTTTTATTAAACAGCCCATGGGTTGAATGCTGAATAGGTTTCATTGTATCGAGAATCACGTGAAATACGGCTCTAATTCGTTTTCAGGTTGTTTAGAAATAGGTAATAAGAAGAAAACGTGCCTTAATTCTTAAAAAGTATTGTAAGAAAAGTGTTATTTTTTTCATAACAACGTATAGCCTAAGATGAAATTATTTCAAATGAAAGTTAAGGAAGTATTCGATAGATTAGCGATATCCCGCCAAATTTTGGACAGGCAACCGCCTGTCCAAAATTTGGCGGGATTACCTGTACTTAATTTTTGTAAAATTAATTTGGCAATATACATTGCAGCTATATGATAAGCACCTGATTATGGCGGAACATTGTAATTGCAATAAGAGTACGTTCGATCTTTTAGAAAAAAAACACACAGTTGTGTGCTCAATGATTATTTTTAAGCATTGGCGTTTAAACAACTTGTTCCGAAGTTAGTATCAAAAGACACAATCAAAAAATCACCTCCAGTCCGTAGTAAGGGCGTGGGTTCGTATCCCATCGCTGTCACCGAGTTGCAGATAAATAATACGTCCGAGCGCAAGACAACAACTGTTTTATTTCATATATTTGACTACCTATTTTAATACATTTATTTTTATACCCACAACAAAAAGCTTTATAAAAACACATACTCGTAAGGTTGAAGTATGGTAATCGCTTAATAAGCAAATAACTTGTGGTTGTGGGAACCAACCGCGCGCACGTAACGTTTGGCCGAGTAAGCATTTATTTTCTAAGCAAACTATGTATCTTTTATTCGCACTCAATAAAACGACACGGTACCAACAACATGTGTTTAACTTAAAATATCCCTCATCGACTACATCAAGAAAACCACACACTTCAAGGTAATGTTTTGCCGCTAGACCAAAACTTTTCAAAATTTAATCTGTTATGAAAAACGAACTGACACGTAATTTTTGTATGATATCGTTTTTCCCATTTCTTCTTCCACATATTCTTCCACATCTTTAAATGCACAAAACATACAAAAAAAAATACAAACCAATGGTTTTACTTTGGGTCGATCCATTTCACGCCGTATTCAAATCATGTAGCAAAATACCGCGACTGCAACAAAATCAGTGCCTCTTAAGTATTTCACAAAGTTTAACCATTAAGACTTGGGTGACCCATCCACATGCGTAGCGATGGGACGCTCTTCTTAAATCTTAAGAGCTTATAGACCCATTTCATTGCTTGCGTTCAGTTGCTTATCACGTCTTGAAATCGTCTTTGTAAAAAAGAAAAAGTGGAACTCAGTACATGCATCTCTGTATCTTATTACTTAGTTAGGTGCGGCTCAAATATCATAAATGTTAGCTACGCAATAGCAATCGTTATTTCTACCCCAGAGAATTTCCAAACATATTTCCATTGATAGAAAAGCAATCACTTAGTTATATAAGTGGAGGGTAAAAGGAGGCACGTCTGGCCTCTCATATGGAGGATATGATTTAATTAAGAGATTTCCGTTAGCAGTCCTGAAATGGGAAGTTGAGGACTATAATGCGGAACAGACTTTCAAGGTTCGACCTTTAGTAACGTGTATTATTTGATAGGCTTTCAACGTTACGGCACAGATTACTAAATGGTTACGGTTTAACTTGTGCAAAGTACCAACTAACATCCTTTATGATCCAGTGTACCCTTGTTCCACCTGTGGCAACAAAATAAAACTCATGAAAAATGTAGATATCGAGAAAGCGTACATAATGCGCTGAACGGTTTGTTAAATAGTCTGTGACTAAATATTTTTTAAGAATTTCATTATTATTGAATTCAATTTGTTAAAATTTAGTACTTTTTTTATTGACATTGTTAATTTTTGTTTATTTTACCCTATTGTATTTGCATGCTAACAGTTTTGGCAAGACATGTGCACTGTATTTATTGTAACATCAAAACACCATGTTCTCATGAAAACAAAGAATTATGAATTAAATGTTTAAGGTTTAGTATAAATGTTATTATAATCGCTTATCGCACATATGAGTACCAATCCATTATCACAAAATATTTTCCTCAAAGCTACCCTAAGCGATCTATGGCTTTCCCCGATTTTACCCTGTTAACTAGATAGGGATTAATTACCCTGCGATTAGGCGCACAATAAACTCTGCGGGTTTTATAAGCGTTAGCAAGTCTGAAGTTTTTCTAAGTAAGGCTTAATTTCCCTGGCACTAAACCGCATTTTAAAAGAACTGTATAACAGTTAAATAATAAATTAGTATGCAGTTGTAACAATTAAATAAAAATAATAGCCTACCCTGCGCTTTTAAGTGGTGTCGAATCTTGAAGTTTTCATACATAACATAATATTTTAAATAGTAATAGCCTACCCTGCGTTTTAAGTGGTGTCCAATATTGAAGTTTTCATACCTAACAGCGTAATGTTTTAATTTGAATATTTAGTTTGAATTATTTTGAATTTATTTCTAACATAGTTTTAAGCTTGCATTGTTACTAACACTATTTGGACTCTGTACTTTTGAGCACTCTGAAGTGTAACGTTAATCAGATAATTTGATGATATTTTGACGTGACAACGCCTTATAAATTGGTTTGCCGGGTGACACCTCAAGAAACTGCGTTACGCTGCTCCGCTCACGTTTCGCGCGAGAGAGACAGAGCGAGAGAGAGAGAGAGAGATATGCATACACACCGGTTCATTATTTTACCACTCAGAGTCGTTGTCACGTAAAACTTTCGCGCGTATACCGACTTTACAGGCAACCATTTTTTGTTATTTCAGCGTTTTTGCTTTATTTAAATGGTGGTTGACAACGGAGCTATTTAAAGCTTTACCAATATTATACTAGTTAGTTACATTGATGACATAATGGTCGTAACAATCATTGCTATAAATTCTTACATAAGTAAGACCGACTGCAATCATTTTGTATTTAACACTTGTTAATTCATACAACAGGAACAATCTGTTTAGTTATTCGTGTTACATATGAATTATTTCTAGGCACCTTTGCTGTACCGTATTAAAATAATAAAATAACACTCAAATAACCTCGGGTTGCCCTTAAGTTGGTAATAGAAATTTACTTCTACTTTGGTTATGCTAAAAATATTCCTTTACCCGAAGTTCGTCCCTAAGGAATCGCTCCCAGCGTTAAGACCGCCTAAATTGTACATCTTTCCTCGTCAACTCTGTGTGTAATTTTGTTTTTGTGGTGTGCAATAAAGAGCGGATCTATCGATCTACTTGCATAGTTTCTTAAAGTGAAGGTATGCGCCACAAGAAGTACTTTAATAACTATTAGATACATAGTACAACAAAGCCGATCAATACTGCAAATTATACAATTATTATTCGGCAAACTTACAAACAAACACAATAAAAAACGGTGAAGTAGGCTTATTTCTAACACAGATCAAACGCAACAGCAACAATTCCAACAAAATTTACCAACTTTTCGCGCCAAGCAAGCAGTTAAGCAGTCCCATTATGGGAAAACAAAATCAATTTCAGAGGTAAAACATAGTTAATTTCTATCAGTTCAATGGCTTGATAAAATATAGTTACAATAAGATACCTGGCCGGGACATCTATGGTTATCTCAATCAATTAGGCAATAACCAGAGGGCCAATTCTGCTAAACAATCTTAATTGAATCTCCTGATTTTGACAGTTCTAGTATGGATGAAATGTCAAAACATTTCATCCATACTAGAACTCGAGCACAACAACAACCGGGCAGTTCAGTTACGATTTTGCTACGATTGATTAGCGCAATTGGCCCCAGTCCAACTTGTTCTGTGAATGACCCAGTAAATGAGCAAGCAACAAGACTTAATATGCAAACTATGCCATCCTAGTGACTTAAATGTAGTTGATGGAATCAGGCGTTACTTTGCAGAAATCCATGAAGCTAAAAAAGAGAATTATTTTGCTTTAAATTTCCACTAAACAAAATTTAAAGACAAATTTATTATCTTTTACAAACTTAAAATGTGCTTACAAATCTTACTTTCGAACTAGGTCTTCTGAATCATCTTGCACTGTACAAAATCATGCAAGGTTTGCGGCGAAGGCCATTAGAAGGCGCTGCCGCAATTATATACATATACAAAACGAAGTACAAGAAGTCGGTCCGTATGCATAGAACAGTGACGCAATGTGGAATGGTGTATTAATTTCTATGACGAAACCCGCTTTGAAATGAAAACAAATGTGTCGCTTGAATAGAGGTTGAGATGTAATAGCGACAATATTGCGAATGTACAGTCGAAAGCAATAAATAGGGTTAAGCCGAGATAGATGCCCCAGTGGTATGAGCTCATTTGCAAAAGGCTAGATGACATCTCTGATCTTTAATATACCTATTATCATCTGTCAAAACGATCTGCCGTCATAGATTTTGTATTGGGATACCTACTCTTACGTGACGTCACGTTAGAGTATGAAAAATCGGTGTCAATTGACTGAATTGACATTTCATTCTGTGAAGTTGAAAATTGATTTCTACAGCCGTTTGGAATTATGTTAGTTTTAATGGCTTCCTCGAGGCTATGTTTTTAAAACGTCACGATCTTGAAAATATTTACGATAGGTGTAAGATTGGTCACTTACCTTACACACACCCCTCCACCAATCCGCACTGAGACCGCGTGGTGGATTATACCTTGGACCACCTCATAGTCGAGGTAAGGCAGTGGGACGTATATAGGCTGATTAGGAGGCTATATCTTACGTTGTTTGTAATTCGTCCTGTTCATTACTATTTTTTTTAGAATGTATTGTATAATTATGAATTTAATTTAATTGTAATTCATATTACATTGTAAATTCATTAACTTATTCTGGCCTGCCTGCACCTATCGCATTAGAATTAATTATTTCAAGATAAATGTATGTATAAAATATAAATCAATAAATAAAACTTCATAAAGATGACAACTTCGGCACATGATAGCAATGAACAAAAATGTATTTTCACTTCTCATGCTCGAAAAAGTACTACTTTATGCAGGATCTAGGCGACATAAAGTTGAATTTTATGCTCTTGTGCATAAAAGTAGCTTTTTAAATGTGTCTACACTAAGGCAGTGACCATTTAGCCCATACAGCCAAAAACAATTAATTGTACATGGATAAAACTTGCTAATTTATAATATTTCCTTCCCTATTTGCATTTTTGATTTATAATAAGATACTACGAAAAAGAAACTAAATATCAAAACGTGTTTACCACAAAAAAAAAACATTATTCCAAAATAATTTAAGAATAGGCTGTATATTTTTTTTCTTTGCCCGAAAATTATGCAGGAAAATTAAAAAAAGTAAAGTAGCGGGAAAGAAGCCGTGAACTTTTCGTATTGAATTTTCTCACTTTGAATTTTAATTAAAGAAATGTTAATACGTTATATTACTGTTTTATTTTCTCGCAATCGAAGTGAAAAGCAGAGTTTACAACTCGTGCACAAATCATTTTTATCCTCGACTTCATCATCTGCCCTCGCCCTGCGGGCTCGGGCATATAACGTTCTCGGATAAAAATGACTTGCTTTATGCTCTCGTTGTAAAATCTACTATATGACCCACTTCAAATATTTTGATCTGACTGTACATTTTTATAGCACCGGATGATTTTGTCTGCCAGTACGCAATGTAGGCTGCGTATATATATGTACTACCGGAAGGCACTACTTTTATTATGGCTGTTACATAAATATAGATAACGACGCACCGGTCGTCGGAACATCGAACCACCAGTTAACACAGTGTTTTTGTTATTCTGTTGCATTTTTTGCTCAATTTTTACGGTACTAGTACCTTAATTTGGTGAACAAAAGTGAATGATAAAAAGAGCTTCTACCTTTTACGTTAAGAACTCATTTGCAACAGATTTCATTTTAGTTTACTATAAATAGTTTGTACTATCTATCTATATAAAAATTAAACCCGTTTTCCTTGGTCACGGCATCACGCGTGAATGGCTGGACCGATTTAACTAATTCTTTTTTTGTTGTATTTGTTATTATTAGGAGAAGGTTCTTACGGAAAAAAATATTAAGAAAATCTCTCAGAAATATTGAAAAATATACATTTAATTTTGCATATTTTAAAAAACGCGCGTAACTAACGTCAATGTCATTCGATGACATTGTTCAATCATTGCAACGCTAAGGCGGTACGAAGTTCGCCGGGTCAGCTAGTCAATAATAAAATACACGGCTCTTTAACAGTTCTACAATATTTTTTGTTGCCATTTACACAAAATACTCGATGTTTTCCGATGGTGAAAACCTTATTCTTACAGAGTGATTAAGTCACGTGACTTATTCCTTGCATTTCGAACCCAAACATTTACCCAAGTTTTTTATTTTTTTCATTTGGGATAGGTTTGCTCTTGACCCAAGACTAAGTCCAACGAGGCAAAGACTGAGTCTACGATGGAGCGAGCTCACCTAGAAGTAGGCAGATAAATTTTTAATCGTGTTCTACATTCCAGGGAATATTATTTCGTTCTTCGTCTTTTACCAGCTTTATGTTTTTAAGTAAATAATAATAATAATTTTAATTTATACCTCTACAGTACTTAAAATGTGCAGTAGTAAAATCTTCGAGCCCGCAAGTACTTTGGCAGTAGTTTTTTACACAGTAAGAAGGCGAGCAACCGTAAGATCGACTTGTGATAAAGGTTGTTGTGGTCTATTTACATTTGCCTGGTGGCCTTGGAAGCAACTACGTACCTTTATAGAGCATATATTAAAAATATTCGTTTCTTCGCGATTTATTTACATTTTGTTTTAACCTGACGAACCACGGACGCTGAAAAGGGTCCGAAACGTCAGGTTAAAACAAAATGTAAATAAATCGAGAAATAATCCGTAAAAGTGTCTCATTTCAATATATTTAAATGTTAAATAATACCTACGAGGCTTTTGTCGACAAAATTAATAATAAAATATTGGACAGAGCAAAACCTGATGGTACACAAAAGCAATCGTCAATACCAAGCACCGATCGAAAAAAGTATGGAAAGTTTGCTGAGAACATTAAGAAAATATCACATTGATCACATTTGAATCAGCGAAAAAACTTAACGGGTTAATAAAGCATGTCTGACCACTACAGTGGCTCTTTTAAATTTTGATAGATATACTTTACTTTATAGTCACCAATAAAGTCTTATGTAAAAAACAGTATTTATATGTATGACTGTTTGTTGTATTAAATAAAAAGAATAAAAATAAAGTTAGTCTCATCAAGAATGTTATAAGCAAAAGTAAAGTGAGCTATCAACATTGATTTTAAGTCATAATTTCTTCTAATATTGGCGTGACCCATTGGTAAATACAAGGTGTAAAAAAACCTTAACGAAGCCGAATACCACATATTCTACCAATTGTTACGATCATTTTTTTCCTTTACACCATACTTACTGAGATATAGATTGTTAAAGTTTGAAAAAAAATTGATGATTTTTACAGAAACGTCTTCTGTCCGTTATAACTGAACTTTTTTCCAAAGAAACATGATACAAATTTTCACTAGTTCTTTCATAAAAAGCCTCTAAATGGCATACTCCGCAATGAAAAGCGCACATTCGAACCGAACTGCGTCGCGGCGGCGTAAAGCTACACGCTCCGCGGTGACTTTTCAGCGTGCGCGCTGTACATTGCGGGTTAGAATTAAATAAATTTTTTTGATGTCAAAAAATAAAAGTTGTTTCCCAGCCAAAATTTATTTTTCATACGATTTGGTTTGATGTACTGAACGCGTGGTTGACGGCTTCGTTAAGGTTTTTTTTACACCCTGTAGTTAAACGTTAGAAGATTTATACAATAAACAATTTATTAATCTTTTGTTATGGTCGTAGATTGGCTAATAAAGGTGGCGATTATATGGAATTGCTTTAGCAAAAGCTCGTAAAGCGATAATGCAAGTGGTAAAGCTTTGCGCAAGCTGGCCTTCGCAGGTACAACATGCTCTCTAGCTTGTAATTCGTTTTAGTCTTGATTATATTATTACTAGTAAATATTATCCTCCGGAAATAAAGACAACATATTTAGAAGTCGTACAACTCCAATTACTGAGCATAGATTCGTCGTTAAGCCTAGTCAGATGCCCTCGGGCGGCTAAATAACATCTGACAGTAAATCACTTACCTTACAAACACCCCTCGATGGAGTATGGCTCAGACCACCTCATAGTTGAGGTGAGGCCTGTGGCCAGCAGTGGGCCGTTTATAGCCTCATGATGATGATGATGTTTACAAATAACTGGGAAATTCTTTTGTTTGTGATCGATTTCTGATAGCTTACTATCTATTCACGAACTAACCTCTACAAACCCTAACTTCAAAGTTAGTGGATTTATGCTTTACCCTTAAACATCAGTGTACGGTGATAATATGAACAAACAGCCTGAATATAAAAAAATATTTTAGACTTGGCTTCATTCTTTTACCAACTCTTTCTACTTTACAACTGCTGTTTCTTAAATAAATAAAAATTGTAAAAAGTTTTGAATACAATTTTAGCATTAAAGCCTTTGTTAAATAAGACAGTCAATTAAGACCTTATTTCAACACGAATGACAAAGGTTTTTTTATTGAATTTCCAATTGATATGATGTATTTCATTTCAAGGCTGTGTAAATATATATTAAAACTAGCTGTCCCGGCAAACGTTGTTTTGCCATACAAATGTTAAGGGTAGACAACCCTTATCACTAAGGGGTATGAAAAATAGATGTTAGCCGATTCTCAGACCTACTGAGTATGCTCACAAAATTTCATTAGAATCGGTCAAGCCGTTTCGGAGGAGTATGGGAACAAACATTGTGACACGAGAATTTTATATATATAGAGACTAGCTGACCCGGCGAACTACGTACCGCCTTAGCGTTGCAATGATTGAACAATGTCATCGAATGACATTGACATTAGTGACGCGCGTTTTTAAAAATATGCAAAATTAAATATATATTTTTCAATATTTCTGAGAGATTTTCTTAATATTTATTGCGGTAAGAACCTTCTCCTAATAATAACAACTACAACAAAAAAAGAATTAGTGAAATCGGTCCAGCCATTCACGCATGATGCCGTGACCAAGGGAACCGGGTTTCATTTTTATATATATAGATAAAACTTCAAGGTTGAAACATGTAGGTACATTAACCCTTCAAAGTCCCAAAGATTAACACGATTAACTTAATTTAATAATCGGCGAGACTCAGCATCCTGAACTGGTATTGTTACTATCTCGCCTCTCAATGTTTGTTTGCGCGAGATCTCGTGCGCACGCGTCGATCAATCTTTTTCGCGCCGTGAAATTCGCGCTGTGTTCTTTTTTTTGTGACTCAAGGAGGCAAAGGCGCTGTGCAAAATAAAGGGACGAGAAAAAGTGAGTGATTTTTTGTGCTTGTTTGGTCGAATATTTTTGAATTTGATTTGGGTGCTTTTTAAAAATGTATTTTTGGTAGTGACACGGTTTCGCGGACCAATTTTAACCGGCTTCTAAAGTTTCTTTTTCTCAATTCTTTGGAATCTAGTCATTAATATTTATGACGAAAAAGTTTTTTTTCACTTTTACATTATTTCCGGCTTTGAAAAAAACAGTGAGTTAAATACTGAAAATAATCATAACATTGTTAGTAACGCTAAAACAAAGTAAACACCCATTATACCAAAAAAGTGAAACAATTTATTTAAAGTGAATCAGAATGACTCGGCTGGTTAACTAAAATACACAACCAAACTTCTCAAACGACATCGATGTTCAAACCACAAATTAATTAATTAACAGTATCAGATATACAATTTGCGATGCAATACATACCTGGCATTTAATCAGCGTTTATCGCGTTAAAGTCAATTAGTGGTACTAGTCGATTTGAGAGGTTAACCGTGTTTAATTGCCGGTTTTATTACCGATGGAAGTGCTAAAAAATCAGCCAAGAGTTTATTATGCATCGAGCAAGAGTGGTTCTGCACATTATTGCTGTTGCACACATTTTTAATGCATTCCATCACTTTTATCAACCCCTTAAATTTGTTTTAGCGGTTTGCTTCGCAAATTATTCACTGAAACTTTATCCTGCATGTTGGCACGAAGCGTTTAGAAATGTCGTTTTTTTAAATTTTACTCTTCTCTGAGAACAACACAAAGATATTGCTTAAACTCATTTATATGAACTAATTTGTTCAAATAAAGGATACAAGACAGGAGAATGTATTCATACGTAAAAAAATATTTCAGAAGTTTTAAGATATGTAACAAAAACATTACCTTATCTTTTAGTAAACATTCTAAGATAAGTCTATGATATAAATAAAAAGGTCTCCTTTATTTGCACATAGCTCTATTATAGAAACTCTTAAAATTTTGACACAGGGACAGTTCACAAACTTTAGGGTAAAAAGTTTTGAACATAAATTACCTACACTCGTTTTATAAATTGTTTATATTATTATTGTTTTGTTTATAATTAGATAAAATTGAAAAGGCATGCCTTTTGACGCTTTGATACCTACACTTAACTTTTCACGTTTTATAATAAAGGAAAGCTTTATATTAATATTTATTGCAATTAACTTTGTAGTTAGATTGTAGGGTTGATTAATGAAGGAATCATGCACATTATGGGAGATCATTTAAAATTTGTATTCGCTGAGGGAATAATGGATAAGTAAATAAAATATTATATTGTGAAATTAAAACACACTTGAAGAAAAGTTCAGACGACTCGAACCCGCCAAGCCGGGCGAATGCTCTTCCATTTGAGCTACAGCGACACTTCCAAATCGGTTCGATTTTCTTTAGGTGCTCCTTAGGCTGCAGCCAGCCATGATTTATAACTGTTGCGGATAGATATCTACTACATCCGAATGAAACACCTTTGCAACTGTTTATCAATTTTTCTATAAGTGTGTATTAATTTCACATCCAAAAGAATTTGAATTGTTAATGCTAAAACTGAATAAAATAGTATATTGCTGCTCATAGGCTCTACAATAACCTCTCCAAGAAAATGTATTGTTTAATCATCCAGTGAACTTCCGCAAAGTATAAAGAGGTATATGAGTAGGTTTTGATGAATAAATAAATGCAGCAAGGTTGCAGCAGTTGGTACTCAGCTCTCGTACATGCCTGTTTTCAAGGGCTTCTGAGCAAGTCATACTTTTTAATTAATTCTTACATTCCAAGCTCACGCGGAACCATTAATTTCTTTTGTAGTCACACGCAGCAAACGTTATTCTACATGTAAACCTTAAAATTATTTATTTATTAATTACACTTTATTACACCGAAAGTGATACAATTGGTGGACTAAATGCCTAAAGGCTATATGTAAATAAAAGCATCCCAATGGTTCATCTAAAATCCCATAAAATTTTCTAAAATTGCCTATACCAATTTCTTTCCTTTGTCAAGATTTGATTTGTAAACAAATGTTAGAAATCTACTGAAATCCCGCCTTGGGAAACTTTTGAGAAAGTAGGGATACTTGAAAATCAATTCCCGCTTTCGGCAGTCGAGTGAATATACATGAGAACTGAATACGGAAATAATGCCTCTGTTCTTTGGCTAGATTTTAAATCTATGTGTTGCATAAGACCCATTAGTTGAGCTATCAATACAATGACAAGCCTATTATGTGCGCAACGAAACATAAACTTTCACGTCCATAGTGTTACGTAGGTTTAAAATCTAACATTCTAGAAAATAAAATAACTTTATTGAAAGGTTGCTTTATGGATACGATCCTTCTTACAAAATGTACTGAACATATAGGCTACATTCCTTCAGTTATAACTCTAAAAATTTTACATAGTTCAGACTTACTTAAGAATCTGTTCTGCGTATGAATGTGTGATCGCATAGTACGAGTATTACTAACATGAAAATCTTTTAAATTGTTGCTTCAAGATTATGTACATTCGTACCTATGTAATAACGTTAAATTATACAGAAACACTAGTTGTAAAATCATTGTCTGTCATTACATTGGACATAATTCTCGTTCGCCCATTGTCGACTAGGTCGTTCTTAATTTCTTGACTACACGTGCAATAAGGCCATACGTAATTTTTATGTACCTATATTTTCAAATTAAGTTCCTACTTGCTTTAATTTACTTTCGCGTTGCAAAGTCAAAACGTTACTCAATGATTTGTAGGTGTATCTTTTGACGTACGTGAAATATGTATTCTTTTTTAAAATTTTAGGTACTGATGTATCTTAGTCGAGTGTATCGATATATTTAGGTAGTACTTAACAATATCACTGCAATATACAGTGTGTTCAGTCAACAATATCCGACCCGTTAAGGGTAAAAAATAGAAACAATTTTGGTTTACGCGAACTATAGACATTGAAATGATACATTTTTTAAGGATTATTTCGCGATTTATTCAAATGTTATTTTAACCTCACATTTCGGACCCCTTTCAGCAGGTCACAAGTAGACTAAGGTGTTAGTTGTCATTACATAGTTTTGAACAAATTGTAAACTACCATCACAAGTTATTAAGTTACGTTAATATCTACACAAATAAGAGCTAACAGTACCTTGAGGACTTGCAGTGCGGGGTCGAGCTTGAGTTTTGGCCAAAACCGGATCCCAAGCGGGTGGAATTTTCCAACCATCTTCTCTATCTATCTATTGAAATTCGGGTGTTTTCGAATTTTAACAATTTTATTTTATTCATTGAGTTAAGACGTGCCTCCTTTTATTTCATAAATTGTGCGAAATGACAAGCGTTAGTATGACTAAAATCCAAGTTTTACTTTTCACCATAATAATAGTCACATTCAAATAAATAAATATTTCACAACAATCACACCAATTCTCTAGTCCCAAAGTAAGCTACTAGGCTTGTGTTATGGGTATTAGACAACGGATAAACATACTTAAATACTTTATTTTTGTAAATAAATACATATTATACATGGAAAACAACCAGACCAGTACAAACACACATGTTCATGCACACTTAGTTCGGGATCGTACCCGCGACCCTTGGTTTTAGAATTTCGACATGTGAACCACTGCACCAAGCGGTCGTCGAAGCAATCATAATTCCTAAACTATTTGAACTTAAACTTTAAACTGTAGGTAATGTCCTAGTCTTTACAAAAACTTGCCAAAAACCGGTATCTTAATGGCCTAGATTTTATAAAAAGTTGGTAAAAAAAAACGTATTTTACTGTCATGTTTGTTTACCACTTTTTTGTCAACGATATCAAAATTAGACGGAGTTTTTAGTACTTTTTTATTAGCTACATTCTAAGGTATCAATAAAAACTAGTTTTGTATCTGTAAGTCTGCAAGATTGAGATATTGCTTATTAAGTGCAAGTAATCATGCTTAGTCGATATCAACATTTGTTATTTTGATTCTGCTTTGATGGCCGCCATTCTTACAACATTGTCTCAAAAAAATGTTTTTTTTGCATTTTTGTCGATAAAATTGTTTCCATTTTTTACCCAAGAGCCATTCTTTATAAAATGGCTTTAAAATTAAAAGACCAATTTCAACAAACAGACTTTTTATGAGGAGGCTTATTTATTTCAATGTAATCTCATTTTATGATGGATTTAAATTAACATTTTTGACGTATTATCACAGCAATCTTATCTGTGGACAAACATCATAACTCAAAATTAATTTTCACTAACATTTCACATGATAATAACATTTTACCTAAAACTACAGAATACTTTAAAAAAGCAATGCAATATCATCAGAACTAGATTTGCATAATTTTTATTTATATAAGACCGAGAGTTTATTTGATTCAACCTTGAACTTTAACAGAATAAATGAATAAATTAACGAAAATATTACATAAATACTAGCTGACCCGGCAAACTTTGTTATGCCATATAAATTATTATCACTAAGGTGTATGAAAAATAGATGTTGGCCGATTCTCAGACCTACTCTAATATGCTCACAAAATTTCATGAGAATCGGTCAACCCGCTTCGGAGGAGTATGGCAACGAAAACTGTGACACGAGAATTTTATATATTAGATGTTGCCAACAAGTCAATGAGTCAGTATCACGCATTACGAAGGTACTTATATAGGACCTTGTATAGGACCAGATCAATTAAAAATCTTAATGTAATACAATAGTAGTAGCAACAACATCAGAAAAAGTTCTTATGAGTTCTGAAATCCCTTCGAGTTGTAATCATAAGTTCAATTTGACTTACGATCAACAATTTTTTAATTTGCCTGCCTTTAAACTTTTTCCTGTTACATGTTTCTTGATGTTGACGTAAAAAAAGGTCATTAACAGTTATGCCTATTCCATCCGCGTATAATCGTGGCGACCTCCGGATATGGCACAAGGCTTCCGACGCGACGCGAGCGCAGGCTAAGTGATGTCCCGCTACAATCTATTTATCGAGTGCGGCTCTAGTTGTTGACTCAATATCGACAGCTGTGCCACCCCTTCGCTGCTATAAGCTTCGACATCTGATACCCATTTTGTCTTTTTTTTTTAAAACTGATCGTAAGCTATCGATGCGCAACCAAATGACTCATTCCCTTGTGATGTGACATATTTCAGTTGCACTGCTGCGTACTAACTAAGATTAGTTTATATTTTGTCTAGTCAATTTTGTTAACACAATAAAGCATCTACCATCTTAAAGTTAAAAGCAAAATCTCGCTACTATTAGCGAGATTTTTAAATTAGTTTAAATCACTTTGGGACTGTCAAACGACGCAGAGCTACTACAGCTAAAGGCACTTTAGGCCTAATTGGCACACAAGTAAATCCTAATTGTTAAACCTGTTAGTAACCTTTTGTAACGAATTCCATTAATCACTATTAAACTTTCGCGTTGCATATTTAAAACTACTAAAAAACGGGGATCCTTGAACACTAATAAATGGATTGAATTTCACAAAATGCAAGTCATCTCACACCGACCTCCATATCAATCCAAGAGTCGTGCGAGAAGCTTTTGAAATCAAAAACACAAGAATTTGAAACATGATGATGATTTAAAACTATCTGCGACATGGAATCCAGTGATTCCAGTCCAAAACAACGCCTCTGTTTCCGCGGTCAAATAATAGTCACCCGAATACGGACGCGGTGGCCGGTTTGCAGAACAGGAACACTGTCAGTGTAGTGTGTCATCATCATCAGCCTATAAACGTCCCACTGCTGGGCACAGGCCTCACCTCAATTATGAGCTGGTGCGGGCCATACCACCACGCGGGCTCAGTGCGGATTGGTGGAGGGGTGTGTGTAAGGCAAGTGGCCAACCTTACTGGCAGATGTTATTAAGCCGCCCGAGGGCCTCCGACCAGGCTTAACGACTAATATCTATCGACATTAACCGGGACCAACAGCTTAACGTGCCTTCCGAAGCACGGATATGCTAGTAAATAGATGTCACTTTTATGGTCAGAATGGTCACCCATCCCAAACGTGACCGCGCCGTAGGTTGCTTAACTTTTGGTATCACTACCAAAGCGCTGCAACCACTGCGCCAAAGGCACCTCCTCAGTGTGGTGTGTACCGGTACTAATTTTATAAACAATATGAGGGTGGATCAAACTGATTCTACCCGACACACGGAGTAAAGAAATCCCTGTCTCCAGTCCGCTTGTGACCACGATCGTTTGCAATCAGATCTAAACGTCAAGCAAAAATTACTTAAGGTATGTTAATACCTAACCGCGTATCGCTGTCATTCCCGTTTTTTAGTAATTCCATGAAATCATTTTAATGGCTTTGCTATGCAAGCATATTGCTTATATTTAGGTGCGTGTCCCGTGTCTTACTTAATCATTAACCAAGGTATTGTGTGGTATTGCGTTTTGAATTTGCACTTAAACTCAAATGAACGTTTCAATTTCTATTGTTGCGCACAAGTGATACGTTTTAAAAAATTAAGACAATTAACAAAAACCAAAAAGGGTTTTTGTTATTGATAAACGATGTGAAATTTAAAAAAAACACGCCAAGCGATTGCTCTCCCAATTGGGAGTACGTTTTTCTTTAAGTGTGTTTTACGTTGTAAATTAATTTGCATTGTTTAAGCTAAAACATAAAAACATAATCGATAAACGACTATCGACACGTTTCACAGCCGTACAAATAGCGGAAAGCCATATTTCTTAGTACACTTGAAACTCAGGCGCATCTTTGACATTTATTCCGCCTTGTAATACTATCTTAGTTCACCATGTATCTATGCTATGTATCTAACTATGATTACTGCAGTTTGTCAAACGTGTGATAGTAGCCAATATGCATGCACTTTTTATTTAAAATGAAGTATTTTATTACCTTTGTAAATTTCTTCACCAAAGAAATTAAGTGTGATTTGACCAACACTTTTTACCATATAAAAAATACCATATAAAAAAGATATTTTGATACCCGAGAAAGTACATAGGCTACTGTTGCCACGGGAAAATGACGCATTCCCATGGGAAAATTCAGGTGGGCCGCTCGTATATATATATATATATATATATATATATATATATATATATATATACAGCAATTCATTAATATATATAAATGAATTGCTGTTCGTTAGTCTTACTAAAACTCAAGAACGGCTGAACCGATTTCAATAATTTTAACCTTGATATATTTGTAGAAGTCCAGAGAAGGTGTGGAGAAAATATTCTGTCTGTGAAAATAGTCTGCCGGGTCCACTAGTGCCAAATAATTTAAAAAAAACACAGATAATTCAGGACTAAGAGATAAACTTCGTTCTGTAATAAGGTATACATTAATCCATTGATTGATCCTAGTGTAAGACTGGTACTATTTTTGAACCATGTTTTGTAATGAGATGGCGAAAGTTTAAGTACATAAAATATTTAAAGGAGCAACAACCTTATATTACGTAAATAACCTTGTTCAGACTGGCTAAACGATATTTGGTTATGATCCGAACTTCAAAGTTTTAATAATTCCTCGGAGCTCTTATAATATCTGTGTAGTCATTTCAGGCTGTCTGACGGACGTAGCTACTTTTGTTTTTGAAGTGGCTTTGAATCTAGTCAATGAACCGATCGGACGTAAACTATATAATCTCATGACTGAGTCCTTAGACTTCTAAGAAGAAGGTGCCTTTATATTTTACATCATTTTTTTGTGTATTAAAATTAAATTATCTAACTATTGTGGCGACCTCTCCCATCCCATTCGCCATCACAAGCGCATGCCTAACGGTGGCAAACAAGACAGCGAGCGTTGATACGGCTCCATAGGCTAGATGGCGTTGTTAGCCTAGTACCGCACATGAACCGCGGTATATAAGATTTCGATCCAGAATAATATGGATAGACAAATCAAGATGATGTCTATCGGACCTTGGTCGGTAAAACTGTACATTAAGGGACGCGGGGTAGGGGGGAGGGGGGTGGGGGGAGGGGGAGGGGGGGAAGTGGGGTACCCCCTGATACCCTCCCCTCTTGAAGCAAGCTCTTGGTTTCTGAAATATTTATGATTGAAGTTTGAGGTTATGACTGGACTAAAAGGGTAAAACTGTACCTTAAAGGACGCGAGGAAGGGGGGGAGGGGGGGGAGGGGGAGGTGTGGGGGAAGTGGGTTACCCCCCTCTTGAAGCAAGGTCTTGGTTTCTGAAATATTTATGATTGAAGTTTGAGGTTATGACTGTAATAAAGTGTTAAAATTTAGTTTTAGATCATCTAATTAAGGGGTGGGGGGAAAGGGGGATAGAGAGGGGGAAGTTTTACCCCTTGGGGGGGGGGGGGGGGAAAGTGGGTAGTGGAGAGTGAAGACTTGCCTATTCCCTACAAAATTGCTTATCCCCTTTCAGGAGTATAATAAAGAGATTACTGTTGTCTGTTAAAAAAAAAAATAACCACGAAATTCAAGGCTCACGCTCCGCTGCGCTTCGCGCTCGCCTTAAATTTCTAACCTATCACAAGACCTACAGGACTTTGGCAAACTGGAGCCTTTCGACAAAATGGCGTCGTTGAGTTTCGTTCTTGCACAGTAGAAACACGATATTTCATTTAAAATTTAATTTAATTATTAATCTTTTCAATAAATTACTCGTAAATACATAACATTTTACATGTAAAATGTATTTGCAACATAAATATCCCAAAAAGACCCCAAAAATTGTGTCCAAATTGACTGTATAGAATCAACTTTCACGTAACGAAACGCAACTGTCAGATCGTATAGTTTTTTTAAGGTTGGTAGTCAGTCATGGTGACGTAAAATAGTCGAATTTTGATCTAATTTTGCGATTTTTAATAATTTATTTCTCGAAAACTACAAGGTTGCTTCAAAAAACGACTTCACCAAAAGACTTCTTGCATCATGCAGTTTCTGACAAAAAATTATGAACCGCCAGACCAGCGTCCCTTAAAGTACAGTTTATCCCCAAACTATGATGCCAAATGCCAATGCTTTAAGTAAAGCGTTTTTTTTAAATAGGTACCCAAGTGTAAATTATTTGGCACTAGTGGACCCGACAGACGCTGTCCTGCCCGCTGTTTTCGCAATTTATCAATATTTTCTCTACACCTCCCTTCCCTGGACTTCCACAAATATTTCAAGGCTAAAATTATTGAAATCGGTTCAACTTCTAGAGTTTTAGTGAGACTAATGAACAGCTATTTCATTTTTTTTATAAAAACGCGATCGGTCCACCTGAATTTTCCAATGGGAATGCGTCATTAAAAAGTAGCCTATGTCCTTTCTCGGGTATCAAAATATCTCCAGACCAAATTTCATGCAAATTGGTTCAGTAGTTTAGGCGTGATTGAGTTAGAGACAGTCAGAGTTACTTTAGCATTTATAATATTAAAAATAGTATGGATTATTTCAATATGTTGCGATACAGGCGTCCAAGCGGACGGAATTTGAAAAAAAGCCCTACAAGACAATGTAAGAAAGAATCCCATTATTTACAGTCTGCCGTCTCTATTGAACTAAACTTAAATTTTCGAGCACAATTCTAATAGCAATAAGTAAAATATGTATTACCTAAAATAAGGAAAAAGCTTCGTAAAATATCTAGTAACTAAGAAGCAAAATTTACCTTTTCAGATCATGTGAATGAACCGGTGAACGAACTTACTTAAATTGAGTGACTATGAAAAGAGTCTTTTGCGGGTTTCAGTTTGCTTTGATTGAAGGATAAGTGCAAAATAATGTCGCAAAATTGTTTATTAACTTGACTTTTAACATTAACCTACCCATTCCATTACATATCTGTATTTAAAATTTTGATTTGTACCGACGGAATTTAAACACTACCTACACTTACTTTTGTAGAAATCATAAATTTACTAATTAGGAGCTGTTTCCTGTAAGTTTTAATATGCGTAACAAATATCTTTAGTTATGGATTTTTATTTTGCGATTTGTCATAAGCATTAGCATGATTTTTCAGCAACCATGAGTTAACCCGGGGAAATGACTCTCGTTTTTACTTAGAACTATAAACACACGGGTTTAAAGTTTCAATAGCCAGTAAACGTCCGATAAAATTAGTAATTGTCTGATTCATGTATTCAATACTGCACTTGTAGATAATAATTATATTTCGCAGCTTCATTCTTAGCGATTTATGCTTACATGTTGTAGTGGCGCCCCCGAGCGTCACCCTTGCACGGACTTCAAAGTTTTTTTTTTTTTTGCGGTATTCGAAAAAAAAGAACAAAACCGTTATTGCGTAGATTCACAGACCGATTGTTAGCTCATTACGTGTTTCCGTGCCAAACCCTTCGCACGTCGACGGAATTTACGGACCTACCTACTTAATTTGCTTTGAACATGGGGAAGAAAAGAAGACGAGAAAACAGCGAGAAAGGGATACGACAGAAGATACAAAAGTTGGAGAATAAATTAAGAAGAAAGAACCGAAGCGGCGTTTCTTATTCCTCCGATGAGGAAGCTAACTGTAAGTTTTAATTTCATTATGGTATGAATGTGTTTTTTACGAAAGTAAAATACCAACACACATTATTTTCGTGATGCGAACAACCGTTATCGGGGTTGTATCTGTCACATAATCAGAATGCGCACTGGCTATTATCGGGGCTCTTGCCGTTCTAATAAATAAAAGGACGTGAATGGCTAATAAAACTAAGGCTATATCCGTTTTACTGTTTTATCTTTAAGAACAAATGTTCTTACAAATTCACGCGACACCGTGACACGTGATTACTTGCCGGATGAAGTCCAACAGAGTACATCGTACGATGCTCACGAGCCTCCGCTGTCTCCTGGGCCATCCCCGGCCCCGGCGGAGTTGCTCGCGACGCCCGCCGCGCCGCAGTCGCCGCCATCAGCACCGCCGCTGGAGCCGACACCTCCACCTATGCTGCATGAGACCGCCACCAGGGCGGAAGGTATTGCCAATAACACACCGGTTACCGAAAGTGTGGTGGACTTGGATGATGACATTCTTCAATTGCTAGGCGATGCACCCGAGTTGGAAGCCACCTTTGGTACTTCCGTACATAAAGATATAGCGGCTAGGTGGCATAACGTCCTGAAGAAAGGTCTTGACAAAGACAGTAAGGATAAACTTTTTAAGGAATATTTAATACCCTCAAATTGCGAGTTATTGGTTCCTCTCATATTGAATCCCGAGGCCCAAGCGGCTTTGTCCGATGTTTTGGTTAAACGGGATGCATCTTTGCTATCCAGACAAAATCATTTGAACGTGCGATTGCCAATAAAGTTGCCAAAAAAAATCGTTTCCAATAAAGATTCTCAAAAATCAGATGAAGTAAAAGCAATTAGCGACGCTTGTTGTGTTTTATGTGATATGCATCATTACGAGAACGAGACACGAAAAAAATTCGTTATCTCTGCGACGAATACCAACTTAAAAGATACCCTGTGTTATTCCATCACGGATAAATACCTATTCGGCGAAAATTTGTCGGATAAACTTAAGACCGCTAAGACAGTTCAGAAATCAGGCGAAGAACTCAAAAACGTTCAGAGAAATCAGAATCAAAAGAGTTCTGCATACAACATCAAAAACCGGGTAACCTACCAGAACCTGCACCAGAAGAGGCCGGATGCAGGGCGACCAGCACCGGGCCCGCGTCAGCAGCAGTGGGCGCTCCCGCGCAGCCGCCCGGCGCCGGCGGGCCGCGCGCCGGGCGGCTTGAACAACTTAAATATAAACATTACTTCCATAACCCTAGCTACAATCAACTATATGTACATATAACTCTGACTAAAGAAACATAGTAAACATGTTATGGCGGATGCGTAACGTTGATTATAGTTTTTATAAATTCAAGTTAAAAAAAATATATGACCTAGAAATATTCTCCAACACGTCCCAAACAGGTTGGGGTGCATGTTGTCATGAAAATAAGCATTATGGGTTTTTGGGCTGATGATGAAACGTTACCATATAAATTAGAACTAAAAGCCGCCTTTTGGGGCTTAAAAATATTAACAAAAGACATGTCCAATTGCGAAGTTCTATCACGTATTGATAACACTACAGCCATCTCCTACATAAATCGTATGGTTAAATGGGAAATATGGCAGCGGTGTGATGGCAAAAGAATTGCATCATAATATTAACACCAAAAATAACTATGAGGCAGACGCACTCTCTCGTATGGAATTTTTTGACTTCGAGTGGGAGATGGCAACTATGCTTTTTATAAAATACAAAATTGTTTTGGTAATGTAGACGTCGGACTGTTTGCAAGTCGCTCGAATACGAAGTGTAATACTTATGTATCATGGAAAAGTGATCCCGATGCGTGGAAAGTTGATGCTTTCACTATATCTTGGAAATCCATGTATTTTTATGCTTTTCCACCATTTGCATTAATTTTAAAGACGTTAAGGAAGATTGTAACTGATGAAGCCAAGGGCGTTGCTGTTGTTCCTTACTCGTCAACACAACCATGGTTCACGTTGTTCAAATCATTAATTAACTCTAGGTGTACTCGTATAACGTTTGAGCCGGATATTAATTTGCTGATATCGCCTTTAAGATCACCGCGCCATCTCCACTCGACAATGAAATTAGTTGCCGTGAATTAATTGTAAATTCGCTTTCGCAAAACACATACAAGCAATATGGTAGCGGCCTCAAATGTTGGGTTTCATTCTGTAAAGATCATGATTATATCTGCAAAAAAACTTCGGTGCCAATATTAATTTAATTTTTCAATGAAATTTTTGACAAAGGTACAAGATACAGTACCCTTAATAGCTATAAATCGGCGCTGAATTTATTGTTTGATAGGACATAAGAAGATATATAAGAAAAACATCAAAGACGTTTACAGGTTTAGCCCTTCTCAGTCTAAATACGTCTCCTCGGATCCTAATATAAGATTATCGTATTTGTCAAATCAATTGCCAAACGAAGATCTGAACTTGGAAACCCTTTCCAAAAAGACCCCTACTTCATTGGCTCTCGTCTCTGCGCACCGAGTTCAAACGTTATCGTTTATTAAATTACCTAACATTAATTTACAGAACACTTAAATTATTATACATATACCCGATATTATGAAAACTATCCGAATTATTGTCAAACTGTTGTTAAAATTCCATTTTTTTATGAAAATTCTAGTATTTGTCCAGCGACATGCATCAAAGAGTACATAAATAAAACCAATTGAATAAAACAAATTGATTACGTCGAAAAGAGATTCAATATTTTATTAGTTAAAAAAAAAAACCTCATCGTAAGATATGTACTCAAAAACTTAGAGGATGGAGGAAGAAAACGCTTAAAAAAAAAAAGTGGTGTAGATACATCAATTTTTAGTGCTCATAGCACTAGGCACGCGGCGACCAAGACAGCCAATAAACTTGGAGTTAGATGTGATTCGGAAGACTGCAGGCTGGAGCAGTACTTGCGGAACCTTCGCCAAGTTCTACATTAATCAAACTGTAGATTGCGATTTCGCTCGTTCATTGTTATAAATCGTTTGGAGTAATTGGATGACATTCCTAATCATTGGAAGGATTATGTTTTCAATGTTGTGATTCACCTAATTGAGCCTAAGAATTCCTTATTTTTTCATTTCCTTCTTTCTGCATGATCTTGAGGTTGACTGGCAGAAAATGCTTTTAGCATTAAGTCCACCCTTTGTACATTTCTTGTGCAATAAAGTTTTAAATAAATAAAATAAAAATAAGAATTAGCTTAGTTTAATATAATTAGACGCTACACATAAGTCTGTTAGTTTAACATTGATTGAATAAATCATTATCCATAATGGACACTTGTATTTTATATTTGTGTTCTCTAAACATCCTACAACATGTAAGCATAAATCGCTAAGAATGAAGCTGCGAAATATAATTGAGGATCAAACGAACTTACCTGAAGTGAAGTTCGATCCAAATTATATGAGCAGCTTCATTCGACGCGATTTATAAGGTCCCACCCAAAATTTTAATACTTAAATCCCATCCCCGATTTAGTCAAATATAAAATACAATAACTCAAGGTAGGTAGGTTCGGCTCTAAACAAAATGAGCTAACAATCGGTCTGTGAATCTACGCAATAACGGTTTTGTTCTTTTTTTTCGAATACCGCAAAAAAAAAAAAAACTTTGAAGTCCGTGCAAGGGTGACGCTCGGGGGCGCCACTACAACATGTAAGCATAAATCGCGTCGAATGAAGCTGCTCATATAATTTGGATCGAACTTCACTTCAGGTAAGTTCGTTTGATCCTCAAATAGAAAAGCTTATATTTTACATTTCAGTATTATCCCAGTATCGGAAACAACGAGAGAACTTAAACACTGATTTTAACGGGTTTTACGGAACACAAACACTTTTTAAAGGTAAAACTTAGTATTTACCTTTCCAACGTTTCGATCTGGTTGCACAGATCATGATCGCGGGCGAACGTCGGAAAGGTAAATACTAACTTTTACCTTTTAAAAGTGTTTGTGTTGCATAGAACCCGTTGAAAATCAGTGTTTTAGTATAATAATGCAACAGGAATTTTTAAAACAGTACAACAAGAGAACTTAATAGTTTTCGCATTTCCTTTCAAACAAATGCTCACACTCGGGAATGGCGTCTTGATCTTTTTCCAATAGCATTACGGACAGACCCGAGAATACAAACAGCTGATAATGAGGCTTATCTGATTATAGGAGTACGATTTCAATCTAGAATTGGCCACTAGGAAGGTCTGTGCCAGTATAAAGTCGTGATTCTTGCCACAACGATCTACTATATGTTAGGGAAATACCCTAAAACGTTTTGAGGAAAGTTTTACGTTCGAAACACATATGTAGTCACCGTATATAGCTTTATGATAGTTATAATTAAATAATATTGAATAAAATATATTGGTTTCTTATACTTAAAGCTGGTTTCTGTAAGAATCTTATCCAAAAGGTTTTGTGTTCCCCATTACTACATACAGTGTATCTAAACATAATAGACATTCAAAAATATACCTAATAGTAATATTCATAAGCACTGATAGACAATTCAAAATAGTTGTGAGTCATTAAAGATCGAAAAATTTATTGAATAAATAAAATATGATTGCCACAAAAAAAAATCAATTTTTAACGGATAGACTGAAAGATGTGACAATACCACACAAAAATATGAAATTAAGTTACTGAATTCGGTTACAATTTTTTTGCCGCCAAATAATTTTGATAATTATGAACAAGAATAAATAAAGAAGGCAATGACCAATAATTATTAATTAATTTCTCTTCCGAAGAGGCTCAAGGGATATTAAAATTCAAATTGAGAATCGAACATAATTTATTGTGTGGGCTCTGACATCGAGTAATCTCCATTAATAAATTAATATACTGTTTGAAGGCTGTTAATTAATAGTCTTTGATTTAACTATGACTGATACTGGTAAATAATAGATAATTTAGTAATTTATGATAGTTTTCTATCATTTGTGTTCGAATATTGAAGTCATTGTCTTATTAAATTAATAATAAGTTTAACTCCACTCCACATTTCTAAATAACTGTTTAAAAATCCGAATAATTCTATAAAAATTACTTATTTTTATTGATATTATAGCTTTATATTATGATTATTTATTTTTGCGTTATTAACCACAATTTACCATTCTCATTTAATTTTCACTGCACCCATTGCCTTCTTTCTGCATGACCTGGAGGTTGACCGGTAGAAAATGCTTTAAGCATTAATTCCACCCTTTGTTCATTTCTTGTACAATAAATAATAATAAATAAATAAAAGGAAGATAACAGAAAGCCGCTGGATTGATTGTGGTGGAAATCCTTGGGGGAGACCTATGCTCAGCAATGGGCGTCGAAAGGCTGATATGATGATGATGATGATGATGAATGAAAGTCAAGTTAAATATTTCAGATAAAAATGCAACAGTATAAATATTGTACGCTCTATATGCTGCGACAGGCATAAAAATGTCATATAATTTTCGTGAGACACTGGATGGGAATTCATTTTAGGCCATCAAACCTAGCTGCAAAGTAAATAGAAAGTAGATGGGAGGTCTCTCTATCTCTTGTTGAATTATTATTATTATTGAATTATTATAATTATTTAATTGTTATTATTATTAAATTATTTAATTGTTACTAACATAATTTTAAGTAAAAAATTGTTACTAACAACGACATGAAAATTATATTTTAATTTAAATGATTTTTTTTCGAAATAAATGAATTATTATTATTATTTTCTACCGGTTCATTGGTATATCATTATTGGTAAGGAACCCTAGAAACGATGAGAAGCATTTTGTTTAAAATGCAAAGCGCGATTGCGGAATGCAAGCGCAGTTCAATGGCACGGCTCTAACTCCGCTGAGCATCACCATTGAACATTCTGACCTTAACCTAGTTACCTTTCCACTGGGGAAAATTGGCCAGTGTTGCTAGTCAGAAACAAAACATTATTATACAAACAAAAATGCAACTATCATTGTTACATTGTACTAGAACAAAAAAGTAACAATGATACTTGCATTTTTGTTTTATGTTATGTTTTATACAGGGAAACATGTCCCAGCTAAAGTCTAGGGTCCTAAGACTCTAATACCAAAGGTTTGACTCCACATTTAAAAAAAATTGGTTGCCTGTAAAGTCGGTATACGGGCGAAAGTTTTACGTGACAACGACTTTGAGTGGTAAAATAATTTTAATGTGAATATTCATTCGTATAACATGAACCGGTGTGTATGCCTATCTCTCTCACTCTCTCTCTCTCGCTCTGTCTCTCTCGCTCTGTCTCTCTCGCTCTTAGGCGGGTTAACTGTGCTCGAGTGGAAGGGACGCGTGCCTTTCACTTTTTATGTCTGTCTCACTCGCTCTTAGGCGGGCTAACCATGCCCGAGTCGAAGGGACGCGTGCCTCTCACTCGCTCTCATTGTGAGCGCGGAACGTGAGCGGAGCGTAACGCAGTTTCTTGAAGTGTCACCCGGCAAACCAATTTATAAGACGTTGTCACGTCAAAAAAAATCTTGAAGTTGAAATCAAGTGTACAATTCAAAGATTCTAGTAGATATAATTTAGGTGTTTTTATACGTACTGGTAAGCACAGACTCAAGCTGAAATATTCAATATTTTAAAAAAAAAAAGAAACACCATACAGAAACAGGTACTCCCCCTGAAATTGAAATAATCAAAAAATCCCCCTAACTCCAGAACTCCCTAACTTCGCTGGTACAGGTTTACTATGGCATCTGCATAACGATGAGCTTTTACGAGGCAACGTACCTATCCTATGTATTTATTAAGCACTTGAACATTTCTACAGGATCTACTGACGTTTGATTGCTTGAATATAGTCGCTTGAATTACGGAGGACATTGGCACAGCTTAGATATTTATTTTTATACAGTCTCGCAACTAGACCTTTTTGATGAAACGTAGGTACACTTATGCGTCAATTGTGCATGTATGGGTGCCAAACAACAGTACCTTCCCCGATTACCGCTGAGCCGCGTTGTTGAGCCATAGGTCTGTGTGCGTTTTTCATTTCGAGCATTTCTCCTTAGCGTCCTTACTGTGTGCGTAATATGATTACTGTGACGTTGGGTTCAATCAACTACCGCTTCGAAGTTCGATTATCAAATACAATTTCTAATCTGCAATTTCTAGTATGTTGCGCTTATCACGAGATACAATAGAAATGAAACAAATCTAAATTTCCACTCTTCACAGACGCATTGAGTGTTTGAGAATATCTCAAATTGATATTATCTCGCGAAGAGAACGCCGAAGCGCCTTCCATTATTTATAAGCACACAGAGAAACAATTTTGAGGAGTTTCAAATAATTCGCCTGTTTCGTACTTTGTGCTAAATTACGACACAATGATGACATTGACATTGGAATAACACAAATTGAACTTGCCACCACAAGCGAGACCAATCGCAAACAAGGCATGCTGTTGGTCGTGTATTGTGTATTTTATGATAACTACGTACACCTAAGTATTATCATTTTTTAGAGTTTATGGAAGTACTTTGTAACTATGCAGATTCCTATTGATTTGGGACTTACTATGCGCTTCTAAAACAATTTGCGGAATTCCTACTCTACTGGAACCATGTAGGTATGTAAGTAGAAGTTTAGGGTCTTATTACTTATTATCACTTTTATAATCTTCTTTGCTAGTATTTTGGGCCTTGCTAAGCATGATAAGGCCTTAATTTGATATACTAATTAGTGACCTACGAATAACGTACAATATAACAAATTCATTTTAATTAGAGGGCCAATTCCGCTTATTAATCGTAACAAAATCGTAATTAAATCGCCTGTTTTTGACAGTTACAGTATGGATGAAATGTCAAAATCGGGCAATTAACTATATTTTTTTTACGATTACCTGGACTTAACAACATTGCAGCTCTTAAACACTATATATCTGTAACTGAAGTTAACGTTGAACAACCGTCTGCGGTAAAACATTTTTTTTTAATTTAATTTTAATCCGGTAAATGAAACTTGATTCATCAGAACCTTAAATTCAAGTTTATTTATAAAACTAACTTCTAGCATTTGCGACTGAAATTCGTCCTTTACCTAGTAATAAATAGTTGATTACACCAATCGCTAGGAGCCTTTACATTTCAAAGAGCTTACCAAAATACTCTGAATGTTTTTTTTGTTGTAATTTAATTTACTAAATAGTTCCTTTTTCACGTGAAACGAAATGGATCGGCCATTCGTAAAAAATAAGGAGTTCAGTGATCGGAAAATAGCGAGATTTTTTTAAGAAAAAGAGAACCTTCAACAAGAAAGGTGTTTCGTTTCCCAGGGAAACCGGGTTGGGTGAGGGAATCAATTCTGTGGGTCCTGTGAAAAGTGATATTAGTCGACTTATATCGAATTTGATATTGTTGTTGCACCTTTATCAGAAAAAAATACTCTATTTTTCTGTCTAATTAACATTTCTACACGTCTATTAGTTTCAAAGATAGTATGATACATCTAAAGTAGATTGGCGTATTTTGACAAATGTTTTTAGTGTAAATAAATACATATTGATATATATCGTTCATAAAATAGCAGCAATGAAATTAAAAAATGTTTGTTAAGGTGTATCTCGAGACATATTATTATTCACATATATTTATTATCATCTAATAAGGTGTCATCTGATACATATTTAGTAATATCAATTATCACAAAGTAAATTTTTACACTACAACGGTATAACTAAAGTTGTATTATAACTCAAAAATACATCGATTTAATAAAATATGTGTAAATTGACACAAGTAGAGTTGTATCAATTATAACGAAAAAAAATCAACGTTTTTAATTCAAAATATTTGTAAACTGATACATCTTCTCGACGCGGGGGTTGCGCGGGGCATCCGGGGACGTTACCCGCGGGGGTCTGCTATCTGCGCGGGGCGCCGCAGGATCAGTGACGCACGTGCTATGAGAGGAGATGTCCGCGCGCGCGTGGTCAGTAAAATACACCATGGCGCTAGACATACGTATTACATGTACCATTTAACACATATTTTTTTGTTTGAACATTTATTAGGATAACAGGGACTAATATCAGCTGTCACAAAGAACATTTCTAGTTGTATCAAAATACACAGTCTTTTTATTATTTTAATTTTTGAGTAAAGTGTACTTATTTATTATCATCTTTCTCTTTTAAGTATTATGCGTTTTTTTATTTAAAATTATCATTGTTCCAGCGTTCTCTTTGTCGTACAATACGCACGTTAGACATGTTAAAAATAGACCACAATAATAAAAATAATGATTCCATGTAAGAAAAGATTTTACCCCCTATCGCTGAAAAAAATAATGATAGCCGTAGTACATCGAAGAGTGAGAAAGAATATTAGAGAAGAGCCCTTCTAAATGTAAAATGTCCTTCAATGAGATATGAAATAGTTGATGGAATCGGGCGTTACTTTGCGGAAATCCATGACTAAAGCTGAAAAAAAGTATGCAATGACGGTGATATAAGTTTATCTCTTGATTGTGGTTTTGGTTTTTCGCAATGATATTTTAAATATTTCGAGTAGTGATGTATATATTCCCGGTTTTGATGGATATACCATTGACAGTTGTTATGATTTTTCGTATAGATCTGTAATTCGATTAATAATATAAAAAAACACCTAGAAGAATCAAACCAATGCGATGATGTAGCACCAACTTCTTTACGCAATTTATGTAACCCCACAGAAGTAAATAATGAATGCAATACGTAACAAATATAAGTAATGAGATTAATAACTTATCGGAAGAACCAAATCAGTGCAATGTTGCGGTACCATCTTATTCATTTTGGGATTACAAAACTTTAACCAGGGAAAAAAGAAAATAAGAGACGCTAAAAAAGAACGAATATGGGAAAGAACTGCAAGAAATATCTCTAGAAACAAAGGGGAAGAGTATTTTACAAAGACTGTGAAATTAAAGAAAGGTAAAAAATTAAAAGAGTTACCGGACTGTAGAGAAAAATGTAAGAAAAAGATCCCTAAGCAGGTATTGGAAAATGTTTTTACAGAATACTGGCACTTAAGATCAAATTAAAAAAGAGCAAATTATATCAGTAATTTTGGCAGGCAAGAATAAGTTTCCTAAATTGATCCCAAAAAGAGAAGAGAGCACGCTAACAAATTTTAATATGATTTAAAAACGGATACTAATGTTCATAATATATACAAGAAATTTTTCAATAATTTTTGTTGAAAGCAACAGATTTATCCAAAGAATTTGTAAGAAGAAAATTTAATGCGGAAAAGTGATATCGATTAAAGCGAACAACTACTGATGGTGGTTTAGAATTGGCAAGACAGCATATTTTGAAATTATGATATAATATACGAAGCTCTGATTTATCGTTAGCTACTCGTAAAATGTATGATCTATATAAGTAAACTACAAATGAAAAATGAAAATTTTATAAATAAGTTGTTGATTTATTTAGTTGGGCAAATGATACTAACAAAAATAACAAACACTTAATTAGTATGGAAGTTAAACATGTTTGAAAAGTGTGTTTTAAATTTATTTATCTACTGTCGTCTACCTATTTATTTAAAAAAGTCGATTTGAACTTTAAACTTTGAGTTTTATTTTTGTTAGAATTAAGTTGGTTTTAATAAAAGTATACCCTCTTTGCGCACAAAGATTTTTTAGATTAAAATTTTTGTTTGGGTATTTTTGTATGAAAACCTGTTTTTGTTAAAGTTGATCGATTTCTAATGTTCATTATAAAACAAAAAGCTAACTTAGACCAAAGCTAATTTTTAATAACTGAACTTCCAGTTGCCTTATCTGTTAACTTACCTTAAAAAAGAATTGAAATAAACCTTCCATTGTTTTATTTATTTTGTATCTGTTTCTTGTATCATATTACACAAAATAAAGTAAAGATATAAGTAAACTTATATCAAAAAACACACATTAACACGTCATTTATTCCCGTGTAAAATGATATTAGTAGCAAAAACACCACTTTTATGAGTTTTCTGCTTACGAGGCATTAGGCGATTGAATAATATGACTTTTACCTTTTAACTTCGTACTAAGAATTGATTAAGTTTTGTACAAAACTAACTGACAGTGCATCAATATCAACTTACACCAAAGCTACACAAAAAGTTAAAATTGATACACCTCATTTAGAATCATTTTACACGATCATTCATTTGGTGCGTTTTGATACGAAACAATCTTTTTTTTAAATAACTCATCGTGTAGGTATCGTTTTAAGACAGGAACCTTATATGTAGCCAACCATGTTATGTGTATACAAATACAGTCGCTACTAGTAGAAAATAATTATTCTAACAATTTGTATGATTTTTTAAACATAAAATCTATTCTATTGTAAAGTTGTGATTTTCGACATGTATCACTTTTCACAGGACGCACAGAATTATTTGTAACTAGCAGAACCCTCAGACGTGTTTTTTTTTAAATCTTCTCACTGTAAAAAACATCCCCGTACTTCAAGAAATATTATGAAAAAGGAATCAGCGAAATCGGTCGGCTGCTCTCGAGATTTGCGCATAGTTATTTGCGCGTAATAATATGAACTAGAGAATATTTACCAAATACCAAATATTTCATTATTTGATATGGTTCCGCCTAATGCCCGTGAAACTACTTCAATTACGAATGTGGACGTCAATGAATGATGTTTGCGACAGATATGCAAATAACAAGTTAGGGCGCATTCACAAGGGATACGTCATTGACGATCCGTCAAAAAACACGATACGTCATGACGTCTGAACATTCACATTGCATATGGAATCGTATTTTTTCACTATTCGTCCAAATTCCCGAATTTATGTGGACATTTGTTTTATGATTCGCAACAGCGGCAGACGAGGAAGAGCTACGAGGCTTGTGTTATGGGTACTAGACAACGGATAAACATACTTAAATACTTTTTTTTGTAAATATATACATACTATACATAGAAAACACCCAGACCAGGACAAACACACATGTTAATGCACACATATGCTTGTATTGTGCAGGGATCGAACCCGTGACCTTTGGTTTTAAAGTCCGACATGTAGACCTTTGCACCAAACGGTCGTCAAATTATAAAATAATTAATCATAAAATAATATACTTCATTGTGATGTATATTTAAGACCTTTAAGGTCCACATTCACCATCATACTAAAAATAACCAGCTGGCTAAACCAACAGCCAAATTACTCTAGTAAACTCAGCACTAAATGGGTAATATTCTGTAGTTGTTAAGAAATTATGAGTCGGTTCTGTTAAAAGGTTGTTTAAAATGTAGTCAATCAACAAGTCATTATGAGCGGCCGTAATTAAACTTATTAGTGAAAAACAACAGCGTCACCTTACTCTACAAAACGAAACGACCGAAGGTAAATGATCTTATTGTTTACTGACTCATTGTCATGGTAATTCCAGCAGTGACAACTCTGTAACCAATGAATGGGTAGTATTTACCGTCGAAAACCGCTTTAACACGAGTCCGATGTTGCTACGCTTTTTACTCACTGTAATATAAATTCTTTGTACTCAGGTATTTTTTTAAAATATCAAAAAAAGCGTGCTTTTTTAGTTTTTTTTACTTTTTTTTTTTGTAAATAAGCACAATGAAAAACTCTTTGCAAATTTTTGCATTGTCATCGGCACTTGATATGTGTGCAAAGTTTCAAATTAATCCGATTACTGGTAGTTGAAAATTGAGCTCAAAGATTCCGGTACATACTCTTACATACAGCTTTTTGTTTATAAATTCATTTTGTACGTAAATAACTTCAGTTAAATTGTTTCCTTTTCCCTTTTACTGTTGTTGTGCACAGTCTGAATTTTCTCTGCTTGGCCCTATGGTTGACTGGTAGAGAATGCATTCGGCATTAAGTCCACCTTTACACATGTTTGTGCAGAACCTAAATAAATAAATAAAAAAATACAGCCCGAGCATTAGTTCGGGCTGTATTTGTATGATTTATTTTAACACGCTTTTATTAAAAGCGTGTTAAAAATAGATCGCTTAGCGCAACCATCGAGCTACCTGTGTGCCAATACCTTTAATGACTGTGACTCTTGTTTTGGAGCATCATAAAATTTACATAAATGACTTGACTTGACTACAACTTAATCACGCTAATTTCAATGACTGAAAATTTAACTACCACCATTTCAGTTATTTATTTGATTTTATTTAAGCTTTATTGCACAACAAAACTATTTACAAAATGTGGACTTAACGCCGTAGGGCATTTTCCACCAGTCATACCTTTGGTCTAAGCAGAAATGATTAGTGGGAAATGATTAGTAGTTCATGTTGCAGTGTTAAATAAATTCAAAATTATTTATTTCGGACCAAGATTAATTCATATTATGTGTTACTAACACAAAAAGAATACTTATAAAATTAGTGTTAAAAAACACAAAAATTAAATTAGGGTGATAAATAAATGATTTAAAAATATATATTGTATAAAAAGAGCCTATTTTAACTGTTACGTAAAAATATTTTATGTTGGATTTATTACTCATGAATAATAAGGGTTACATATTGTTGCCTTAAATATTCTTATCAAATTTATTCGCAGATGAATAACCATTTACATAGAGTTGTTTACATTTTCCTCAAACGACATTTTCAGTCGGGTTTCATTCACTTTGTGGTTACAATGACAAATCATGCATGATTGGTTTCGCGGTTGAGTAATTCACCTTGCGATTAAATATAAGTATATAATATAGATATAAGTAAGATGATTATTCAGTTACCTTTGATTGCCTCATATTTGAGGTCACCTCATAATCCGTATTGGTTTAACAAATAACTTGATTTTATGAAGCGACTTACCTAATCAATTAATAACATGTCTTACTGTATTGAGATTCTTATAATCAGTTCTAAGCAGTATTGATTGGCTTGACGACAGCTTTGGTCTACTGGTCTGAGGTTCAGACTACAAAACCGGATGTCGCGGGTTCGAATCCTGCTTGGGGCAAATGTTTGTGTGATGAGAACGAGCATTTTTCCTGAGTCATGGGTGTTTTTAAGTATTTCTATCCGTTATTTTAGCCACCATAGCACAAGCTAACGCTTAGTTTGGGGCTATGTAATAGGTGTGTTCGTTAAAACCATTTATTATTAATATTATGTCTGTCAATTCCATTGGGTTATTATTTTATTATCAATTTTAAATTCGGTTTGACTTGAAATTGGATATATGGTTACTATATGAATAACTAGAGGCCGCCGTGACTTCGTCCGCGTGGAAACACTTTACGAATTGTCAAATTCTTTATAAATGTTAGCCTATGTGTTATTCTGATTTGTAAACTATATTTTTGTAAAGTTTTATTAAAATCTATTCAGTAGTTTTAACATGAAAGTGTAACAAACATCCATATATCCATCCATACTTACAAACTTTGGCGTTTATAGGTTATAATAGTAGAATTGAATTGGTTTAAACAAATCAATGTGACTAAAAATAGTTATTTCGCTTACATCTTAATAATATCTTGAATGAACTTTGAAATTCATGAACGGCGTACATATTTCATTACGCGCCCAAATCACGCCATCAGCAATTTAACACTTTGTACAATCCATATTTCCACTCAATTAGTTAATGCGTACGCACTCCCCTCTTCCTGTAAGTAACAATATCCTTAACCCGAAGAGTGTCTGGAAGAGATCGCACTTAGCGATAAGACCGCCTAAATTGTGCATCTTTCTTTTTACGTTGTTTTATGTTATTTTTTGTGGTGTGCAATAAAGTGTTAACTATAGTACTAGAACTTAATATTGACACGTCAACTATATCAAAAGTTCTGTTATTTACGCTTATTTAAAACTAGCTGTGCCCGCGACTTCGTCCGCGTGGAATTTTAACTGTTACCGCCTTCACCGCGTGGAGGTACTCCCAGCCTATGCTACTGTTTAACATGACCCAAATGCAGGCATACCTGCGACTCTATAACAGGTACACACAATGAGTTCCCTTAGTTAGGTAGGGTGATTAATTCATCCCAAGTTTAGGCCAGTTAACACTTAGTCACTTGGCGTGAGTTATTATATATTTCACTGTCTAGGTAAAACTCAATCAAATGAAAAAATCCCATCAAATTCAGTCCTGTAGTTTCTGATATTCAATTTCCTGCCTACACTCTTAGTCTATTGGCGTGATTATTGCAAGTGATGCTGAGTCAAATAAAAAAAGTCCCATTAAAATCGGCCCAGTAGTTTCCGAGATTCAATTTTCTGCCTACCCCCTTAGTCTATTGGCGTGATTATTTCTATCCTTCTTTACCTTCCAAGTAATGTTGAGTCAAATAAAAAAAAGTCCCATTAAAATCGGTTTAGTAGATTCTGAGATTCAATTTCCTGCCTGCCCCCTAAGTTCATCGGCGTGATTATTTATATCCCAGTTTACTCTCCAGGTGATACTGAGTCAAATAAAAAAAGTCCCGTCAAAATCGGTCCAGTAGATTCTGAGATTAGCCCGGACAAACAGACAGACAGACAGACAGACAAAAATTTTAAAAATTGTTGTTTTGGCTTCTATTACGGTAATTAAGACCCCCTGTAACAATTTTTCATAAAAATCTTCAATGTACAGAAATCGATCTTTTACAGTCTTATTATATGTATAGATAAACTCTTTTATCATTATCTCAATCTCTAGCATTTCGTTTAGCAATTCTTTAGATGTATGATTTTCCCAGTACTATCGACGACAGCATAGAACAACTTTTATTTATACGAGTATGTCTATGTTATGTACACTCAGTGCAAATAAACCTAACATTTTTGCTAATTCCTGCAATCAGAATCCAACCTTGAATGTGGAAATACAAAGTTCAATATTCAAAATCAACGTTTCAAAAGATTTGAGTTTTATGTACACCGATTAAATAACAAAACTGGTTTAGTTTTTGCTGTAATTTGATGCCGTTATTCTTTTTGGTTGTTCTCAACCGTCGGTAACGGTCGTCTTCAGAAGAAACGCTTTCAAGTTGAATACTTTAAGGATGCAAACTAGAATAGACTACGTTGCATATTTTAACACATTGAACGCCATGGTGGTCACCGGTGACTCCCAAACAATATTATTTCTATTGTGTCTAGTCTCTCGGCTGTCAAAAGATTGACTGGAAGAAAAATTCTTTTAGCATTAAGTACAACCTTTGTATTTCTTGTGCAAAAAAACTTTAAATGCTATTAGCATTAAACCTTTTTGACTCTTTGTACATTTTTTGTGCAATAAAGTTTTAAATAAATAAATTAACTTACACACTCTGTTCACCAATATTTATCACAATGACGCATATTGTTAGAAGTTGTCAAGTGAATCAAAACCCCTTGTCATACGCTCTTGATATTATCTTCATCCATGTCTAAGCCTGTGCAAACACTTTACGATAAAATAAGTTTGTTATAACTGTTTTAATTATAACATTCTTTCACCTATGATATAAAACGTTTATGCTTATATCACAACCACGTGTTGCCATATTTTGAGAGCATTTACGAGTCATCAATTATTCTCATTCTTAAGGCCTTTTTGTACCTATTTTACTACTTTATTCTTATTCGCATATCGACTCTTTCATTCAAGTTGATATGATAACGCGAAAGCGCGACAGGTAAAGAAAATATCGACATCGCTTTTCAGAGTAAGGCCCTTGACGCTAACGACCGGCCAGTTTAGATTTTTTGCGGTGAATGTTCAAAATCTTATGGCGAAGCTTAAGGATGCTGTCCACCGGCGTGGAGCGAGAGCGGAGAAGAAAAACAGAGAAATATAAACCAATAGGATTGAACACTGAAGAGGAGCGGGGATTTTGTGCAATCCTATGGGTTTATATTACTCTGTTTTTCAGCTCCGCGGCCTCGCTCCGCCCCCGTGGACCGGCACCCTTACAGTTGATCGCTTCGTCATTGTTTTCGTTATTTGGTACAAACTTTGATGCTGAATCAACCGTCTTTTATTGTTTTACCTTGCATGGCTAACGTCCATCAGGTTAAAAAATGATTTGTTTTTGAATTTGGGATAAATAAGACAGTTTTGCTGATAAGCCAAAATATGCTAAAATAATTGAAAATAAGCCAAAAACAATAGGCAGTTTGATGTGGGTAAGAGCGTTTATAAACCAACCCGCTGTTAGACCCGGTTACCACCAAAAAGCGGGGACGGGAGGAGACGAAAGATAACAGATTTCATAATTTCTCATTTCTGCTCCGCTTGATCCATTTCCACCGAAGCTAGGCGGAGAGAAGATATAGAGGTATATCTTCTATAATATAAAAATAAGTGGGGTTTTCCTTCCTGACACTATAACTAAAGAACAGCTGAACCGATTTGAAAAATTTTAGTCCCGAAATATTCGTGGAAGTCTAGAGAAGGTTTAAAAGATCAGATAATTGAAAAAAGCAATAAGTAGGACAGCGTCTGCCGGGCCCGCTAGTTATTTAAAAACCATCGTTAATTTTTCCGCAAACGTTTTAATGAGATAGCAGGACTTTAGCTGACTACCTGCAGTTACTGTTAGTCACCGGGATAACATAGGATCAAGTTGCACCATTTGAGCACAAGTTTTCCTTGTTCTTTTATTTCAAGATCATCAATTCAGAGAGAACCCATGTCGGATATTGTTACTTCCAAAAGGATCATACAAGATTAATGATTGAACATATATGGACAAACTGGTGGGGTATAAATCGCTGAAAATTGCTATGGCAGTTGTAGTTATATCGGGTTACAGGTTTTAAAGCATTGTCGTACATCTTGCGCGACTTTATGACAATGACATAAAACTAAAAAAAACGGTTTGAGCCAAAAAAGGAGCTGATGAGGTCCATCGGCTGGACAGCCGGAACCAAAACACTACCGTGATTAAACTACAATTCGAATAAAAAAACTGCACTGATATCGGTTTATTCGTTCGGAAGCTACAATGCCATAAACAAACACTCACAAACGCATACAAACAGAAAAGGGGTCAAACTTATAACACCCTTTTATTTCGTCGGAGGTTAAAATTCTGAAAAATTGTGAAACGAAACGATTGTTGAAAATTGTTCAATGAACTTGTGACTGGTACTTCCCTTGGTATAAAGCAACATAACTCTCTATCCTTAAAGTGTTTGTTAAATAGACGAATAAACAAACAAACTATTGTAGTAGTTTAGCCCACATTGACAACAATATCCACATTATACGAATAGAAAATGAAAACATTGTTTTCAATTGTTAATTTAAACCTGTTTATTATTTCAACTTTAACTGACTACCTACTAACGTAAGTGTAACGAATAGCTCGAAAAAAAATCTTTATTTTGGGTTATCAATTATTTTTATTTATTTATTTGGGATAGGTTTGCTCTTGACCCAAGACTAAGCCCAACAAGACAAAGACTGAGTCTACGATGGAGCGACCTCACCTAGAAGAATCATTAATGTTAACCTAATTAATCATTGTTGTTTACCTACTTAATCATTTCCAGGCCTTAATTCAAATATTGTTAAAAAAAATACACTGTAGATCCACAAAATTAAATGTGCAAGCTTGTACATCAACAACATTTTTATATGTGCAACCTTTTCAGCAGCCGTTTGAATAACATCATTTCCGAAACGATACTCATCAAGTAACATTATAAAAAACTGAGCCCGGACAAATTACGTATTACAAGATATCAAAGTAAGTTATAATTATTAGTCTTAGTACTAAGTCCGGTTCGTAAATACGGGCCAAAGTATTCGGCATCATCCTGTACCAAACCATCGCTCGCTCGCTACTCCGCAAACGTTTGTCGGGCGATGCGCACGATTCGATGTGGCGATGTAATGTGATTCCGTTTATTGCAAATATTTACTTCGACTAAATTAAGTGAGTTGTGGAGGACACATGTTAAAATAACTTTGAGACAATTAGCTAATTAAATTACAGTGTCAGTGAAGTTAAATTTGTTATTGGAGTATACAAGATTTTTTCGGAGTTCAAAACGAAAACGAATTTACACGTACGTACTTTTTTCTTTATTTTATTTCGTAGAGCTCTTATCTAACAGATTTCGTTAAAATTAAATATGACTTTACTTGCTGCAATGGTTACAGTAACTAGACCAATGGAAAAACCACATTCGAAGCCAAATTTCTTTGGAAAGTTAGAATTCGATTCAAAGCATTATACTTATTTTATGAAAACAATTCTTTTTTCAAAATCTCTCAAAAATACTGGTAAGTTGCCGCTTATTCTCTTTCAAAAATAAGAATATTCATATTATCTTACAAAGCAGTTTACGTAATTGAATGGCATTCATTCGAGACAAATATTACATTGTCGCAGAATTCGCGCAATCATTTCTTACTACTATTACATATTTTCATTAACATTAATGCTACTCGTGCTTAACTTGTGCGAATAATTACAAAACGTAAAAATCAATCTCAAACTTTACCGGAATTAATGTCATGAGATAAAAAATATTGACTATTAAAAATTGTAAAATCAATCCCAATCTTTACCGGAAGTAATTTCATGAGATAAAAAATATAAATTACTCATCTTGTATATGTATCTGTTATTTTTTTTCGATGAATCAAGTGGTTGTAGGTTTGAGGTACATATACGATAGTTAAACACTTGAAAAACTTATCGGATAATTGAATTTCCCCAATTCATAAACGTATTAAGTGAAATGATTTAGAACCATAAGGTTTTCCGCTTCTGTCTTAAGCCGCTACTTATATCATTTGGACTGGGATAAGACAGACACGTTATTCATTTAAAAACTTTCATTTTCATTTAAATGTATGCACTGGCTCCGTGGTAAGTAGCTAAAGCACTTGTGTAACAGATATCAAAATCAACAGTGGTATTACAAATAAACTTAAATAAATAACATGTTATATAACACCCAGACCAGTACAAACATACATATGTTCATGCACACAAATGTTTGTAAAGTACCCCGTACTCGTATCCGTATATATCTCGTATCGAACCCGCGACCTGTCGGTCGTCAAAATGAGTGTGGGAAATTCCTATACCTAAATGCTCTCTCTGGAGTTCGGGTTGTCGAGGCGTGGGGTTATTCCCTTCAGATAATTTTCCACGAGGATCTTGCACCGGAGGATGATCAGCGTCAGCATGATAACATTATAGGCAACCTGCCTATAAAGTTTGGCTGTGGGAGTTGGTAGAAATTTTAGATTCTAATTTGCCATCTGTATTGGATTATTGCTACCTACGATATCTCATAATGATTAATTTTTATCATATTCGCGATCTTCCGAGACATGATCCTCAAAGAATGTGATCCTCTGGTAATATCCCGAGACGCGTACATAAATACGGGCCAGTGATCACGGCTGAGGTGCGCACGAGTTGATAACTGATAACGGATGCCTCTCCACAGATAACGCAAAGTGCATCGGTGAGGTGGCTTATTTGGCCTTGTTTATTAATTTCTAACGCGATTTATTATAAAAGGTTATGTAAGTAGCATCAAGGACACTTAAAATGCTTGAGTAAAACACGCTTAGGGCAGATCGCAATTAAGTTTGATGAAAAACAAGTATGTGAAGTGTAAAATTTGAAACACGCATAAAGAAATTTGCATTGTTAATTCTAATATATAAAGAAAATTAAGTTTGTAAAATATATAAATAGTTCTACGAGTTTTCAAAAAAGTTACAATAAAACGAACTCTTGCGAATTTAAATTTAATTAATTATGCAAATATGGTTAACTATTCATAATAAGCAATTATACATATGAAATTAAAACACACTTTAAGAAAAAACGAATTGCCACAGGCAGGAAATTTTTCTTTGAGTGTTTTTTAATTTCACATTGTGAAGATATTTGCATTGTTAATGCAAAAAATATAGTAACTTAATTACATATATTATTAAAACTTTTCAATTGGAGCGTTAGATTTCAAGTTTATCATAATTTAAAATGATGGCTTTGTCAAAACTATACATATATTTAAAAAAACGGTCAAGTGCGAGTTGGACTCGCGCACCGAGGGTTCCGTACAAACCTGTAGATAAGGAGTAGTAAGTTTGATATTTTCAAAATTGTCAAAAATATTTTTCAAAAATATTTTTTTATATGATGAAATGACTGAAAATTTACGGATTTTGTAATTTTTCCTATATCTGTACTAAAAGACGTGACTTCGTACTAAATTTCAAGATTCTAAGTATACGGGAAGTACCCTGTAGGTTTTGATTCCCGTGCGAGTTTCGAAAATTTGCGGCCTAAATGACTGTATCTTTTGATTGCGTTGGTTTAGAAGGTTGATTTTTCTATAACTTCCAGGGACAGTAGACTTTAGTATCATATAGAAATTTCAGTTTGATACCTCCACGCGTTCCTGAGAAAAACGGTCTTGACAGACGGACGGACGGACAACAAAGTGATCTTATAAGGGTTCCGTTTTTTTCTTTTGAGGTACGGAACTCTAAAAATTACATACCTCCATACTTCTCATGACAGATCCCTCCGCTCTAGTTACCCCTCCCTTGAACTCTCCATCCCCCGTCACACTTCTGGCTTGACGTCTAATTCCTTCACTCTCGCTGCTACTCAACTATGGAACGAACTCCCTAAGGAAATCCGGCGGTCGACGTCGAAATTGTCGTTTAAAAGGTCTCACTGCAGTCCCACTACAGGAATGAATTACTGTCTCTCCTGTCTCAGTGATGTCGTGTTCTTAGCATTTGTAACATTCTTATTATGTATACGTAATAATGTGTCTATGATTTTTTATGTAAGTAATTAGTTCGAATGTTTATCAGTTCCTCTTAATACGTAAATAACTTGCGTTATATTGTTTGTTTTTCATTTTAATTTTTGTGCACCGCCTGAATTTTCTCTGCCTGAAACCATGGTTAACTTGTAGAGAATGCCTTCGTCATTAAGTCAACCATTGTACACATTTTTGTGCAGAACTTAAATAAAAAATATCTTAATTAAAACGCGATTTTGATAACTCATGGCAACATTAAAAGACGTCCCACTGCTGGGCACAGGCCTCACCTAAAATACTAACAAAAAAGGCCGACACATACTAACATTAAAATTGTAAGCTTACTTAGCGTTGAGGAAATACCCTAATAGTTAAATTCACCTTATCTGCGCAGTGTAAATAATACTTTCAAGTGTTAGCGTTAGTCAAACGCGGTCAACATTGAGTGGTTTTGCCAAATAACTCATAGTGACGTAATGACACTTGTCCTCAAATTGATGTTGCATAAACATTATGACTGTCTCTTTGCTCTACGAGTAGTAGTTAAGGGAAGTCAGGTCTCTTGACCTGTATCCAGGACGTCCTGGGTTCGAAAAATGTGCCATTTTATGTGGGTACTTGAGTTGCGTTTCATGGTTCGTCAGAAACAGTTTATCTGTTTGTTTGTTTATTTGTACGCGCATCACCTGAAATCGGCTGAAGGATTTAAATGAAAACTTTACCAAGGTGTCAAGAAAAATTCCGGCCAGGTTACAATTTATTTTGAGGATCTGAATATCTGAGGTGGAACCTCAGCAGCCTAGCTTAATCCTAAGAATTATGAATATACCGCCATAGGATAAATTGTTAATCAGGACGAGCACTTTTCGTCCCCATAACAAAAAAGAAGATCGGAAGTACCTGATATGACACACAGGAGTCCAGCTAAATCGTTAGAAGTATGAATATAGCGCCTAAGGAAAATTTATTCAAAGTCACGAGCAATTTATGTACATGTAACAAAAATGAAGATCTGAATATCTGATGTTGAACCCTCGCAGCCCAGCTCAATATTAAAAGGTATCAATATGACGCCTTCAGAAAAAAAATTCAGCGTGACGAGCACTTTATAGCCCTATACCAAAAATGAGGATCTGATGTGACAGTCGGCAGCCAAGATATGTATAGGAGTATGAATATAAAAAAATATATATACTCAAGATCTGTAGTACTGAATGTGGAACATTAGCAACCCAGCTCAACAGGATGAAGGACGAACATAGCGACTTAAGTACTTTTTGTTGATATAAGAAAAACTAAGTTCCAGAAGATAGTGTAGTGAATTTTATAATGTAAGCACTAAATGTAGGCGAACAAAGTTCGCGGGCGTCTTCTAGTAACTAATTAATGTACTTTTAGTATCATTAGATCTTCATGCCCTGACTTTACACATCAGCGTTGTATTGTTATCTTAATCCCTAAAGTAAGTTAAATCTCATTAAAATAAAGGATAGTAGAATGAGAACATTGTGACAATGAACATGTTAATATTGCGATAAACTTTTACTATCTGCCGCAAAACCTTTTATGCAAGATCTTTTATTAAATCCACACATTTAAGGCTTATCTTTACGAGTGTGAGATTTACCTATGTAGTTTAAGCAACACAACACTTATAAGGGCTGTGAAGGTCCACGTCATCTTTTATAGGTATGTCAACATTAAATTTACCCTAATAAAAAATATCGTCATCAATACAAACCACCATTCGCTGTAATATTTTGTAAATAAAAATATCACTTGAACAGGCATGATGACACATATCGTAAACATTTTCATGACCAAGGCGTTTAAAAAGAGGAAACCGTTAGGAAGTAACCAAAACCAATTTATTTCCAAGAAGCTGTTAAAAACATTTTTTACTTACAGAAAATTCAATAAATATGAAGATTCCTGAATTCTGATACTCTAACATGACGTCACGTTAGAGTATTCCCATACAAATACGACAAATGCTATGATGGCAGATAGTTTTGACGGACGATACGGTATTTCAATGATTTATCGTGCCATCATTACTATTAGTTGAGTTGAATCTGCTTGAGTTAGTAGATCCTAGGTAAGACTTTCTTTCATCATTTAGTAATTGTATTTCATATTATTTTTTATTCATTCAGTAAATGTATTAACTAAAATTAAAAAATTTGCATACTTACAAAAAGCAAAACATGTGCGCTTATTTAACTGTACCACCTACAAATACCATGTTTTAAACAAATAAAGATTTACTATTATTATTTCATTTTAAAATGGATCATTACTATTCATTCACTATTCATTCATTTCTTGTTAAGGGTATGATGCACGGCAACAAATAAGTAACCATAGTACCACCCGATTATTAGCTAAACAGAATTTCTGTAGCTACTTACAATCAGTTTAGTATTTAGGTATAGAAGATACAACAATAAAAATGATGATGTATAATAATAATAAAAAAGAAACGATAGCCTAAAGGCATAATTTGTTACTGGTCGTCCTTCAAACTGGGAGTTACGTGATGCGTCCTCGGTTTTTGCCGCGGCGTTCCAACAAAAAATAAGAAGCATCTTTTTATAATTTGCTTCGGTACTGTGCCCAAGGGCTTCATTCGGTAACACGATTTTTAGGTTCTATTGTGCCTAAGACGTTATTAACACACCTAATTATATCTGCTAATATGCTTATAAATGTCAGATTTTGTTTGTTTGGGTGTTTGTCCATCAATCACGCTAAAACTGCTGAACAGTTTTTGATGAAATTTAGTATACAGCTGACTTGGGTGATACTACAGGGTGGACCAATAGTGAGTTAACTTTTAAAATAGCTATAAAAATAAAACTAGCTGATTTATGAAAAAAACGTTTATTCTATAAGAAACTACACAACTTAGGGTTTTATTTTTTAAATATGACATCTTCCAAATGTGAGCCATTATTATTTTTACACTCCTGTAACCGGGTGCGGAAATTTTCAATTACCGCCAGACAAGTGCTCGTGGAAATGTTCCGCATCTCATTGCTAATGTTTTCTTTTAATTCTTCAATAGACTGTGGATTGTTTATGTACACTTTACTTTTAAGATATCCCCAAAGGAAAAAGTCCATTGGGGACAAATCTGGGCTGCGGGGTGGCCAGTTAATGTCACCTCTCTTGGATATCAATTTATTGCCGAAAATTTCACGTACTGCTGCTAAGGAGTCTTTTGAGGTGTGGCATGTTGCCCCGTCTTGTTGAAACCAGCTTCTTTGATTGAAGCCAGAGAAGTCCTGTAACGCTGGTACAAAAAAGCTCTGTATCATTGCAACGTATCGCTCTGTGTTAACTGTGAGGGGACGACCTCTCTCATCTTCGTAAAAATAAGGACCAATAATTCCTTTAGCTGATAATGCTGTCCATACAGTGACTTTGGACGAGTGTAATGGTTTTTCGTGTTTTAATTTTGGGTTGGTGTCACTCCAGTACCTACAATTTTCTCGATTGACGTAGCCATTCAGATGAAAATGTGCTTCATCTGAGAATAAAATGTTATTGAAGCTCGAAAACTTCTCCAGCATTTCGTCAGCAAATTTAAGCCTCTGGGCGTGGTCACTGGGCTTCAAAGCCTGTACAATTTGAATTTTATAAGGGTGTAGATGTAGGTCCTTGTGTAAAATGCGATTTAGAGATGTTCTAGGCAAATTCAAAACACTAGCTCTCTTACGCGTCGATAGTCTAGGTTGCTCCCGAATAGACTCTCTTACTCGCTCTACGTTCACGGGTTCCCTAGATGTCCTGGGTCGACCGGAATGTGGTTTATTTAGAGTTGATCCCGTCGCCTCGAATTTATGAACCCATTTCTGTATAGTTTGAACACTTGGAGCATGTTTTGCATTGCGTATATTGTAATGAGTACAAAACTTTCGCCTTGCCACGGCCACAGAATCGTTATTTCGATAATACTCGCGCACGCACAGCGCACGTTGTGCTCCGCTAAAGGACGCCATGGCACTAAATCCCTATTGGCTGTGCTTGCGTTTGGTACCCTCCCCGCCCCGCTAAACCCACCCGCGCCGAAGTAACGGCTGTTTTAAAAGTTAACTCTCTATTGGTCCACCCTGTATAACAGAATAAGCCAGGAATCATGGCAGTCACATTTTTTTTTTCAAAATCATCGGACAAGACAACACCCTTTGTAAATTTTTTGTGCAATAAAGTTTAAATAATAATAACGTCTGCGGGATCGTCTAGTTAACTTATATATAAGTCTTGTCGTATGTAAGAAGGTGCTTGTGGCGCAGTGGTTGCAGCGCTTTGGTAGTGATACCTAAAGTTAAGCAACCTATGGCCCGGTCATGTTTGGGATGGGTGACCATTCTGACCACAAAAGTGACGTCTATTTACAAGCATCTCCGTGCTTCGGAAGGCACGTTAAGCTGTTGGTCCCGGTTAATATCGATAGATATTAGTCGTTAAGCCTGGTCGGAGGCCTTTGGGCGGCTTAATAACATCTGACAGTAAGGTTGGTCACTTACCTTACAAACACCCCTCCACCAATCCGCACTGAGCCCGCGTGGTGGAGTATGGCTCGGACCACCTCATAGTTGAGGTGAGGCCTGTGCCCAGCAGTGGGACGTATATAGACTGATGAGAGTATGTAAGTAAGCTTATATGTAAGTTTCAAAACGCGTCGCAGTGCCGCTGCGGAGTCACTTTAGCTGTGTCTCCGAGCCTAACAGCTTAGAGAAAGTTGATTGTTGTAATATACATACATACACAAAATAATTAAAATACGGCTTGTGGTACAAAGATACCGAGCCATTAATGTACGAGTCCTTTTATTGAACGAACCACACACGATCATACCTACATTAGTTTTAGCACAACCTCTACCGTTCTGTTTTAAAGCCATTTATTCTAGACTAGCGGACCCAGAGACGTTGTACTGGCCGTTACCTTATTTTATCTTTTAAACATTCCCTAGACTTACACGAATATTACAATGTGCAGATCCTATAACGAACTGGTGTGCGCGAACAGAGACACGCAGATAGATATCTTTAATAGCAAATTCTCGCTGTATAAAAAGTCCATCACAGACCATTTCAAGAAGATACCCTCTCTCTATGTACATAATTATAAGAGTCCAAGAATATATATATAAACTTCTAATTTTAATTAGTTGTATAAGAAAAGATTTTTTTTAGAATACTTTAAATCATGCTGTGTATACAATTTATGGATTACCATCTAGCCATAGTATTACGAACATAGTCATTATAAGCATGCATTGATTGTAATCTGTCTGTATACCTTAAATAAATAAATATTTCGAGACTAATGTTAGTCATATCGGTTCAGCCGTTCTCGAGTTTTAGCGAGACTAACGAAGATCAATTAATTTTTATATATAAGAAGATAAGATAACCTTCGAATAAGGAATAAACATTATAAGACTTCTAAACATAGAAAATAAACTGGGTGAAACTGTTGAGTAGGGCATCAAAGGTTAAGGACAACATCGTGAGAAAATCTGTCATCGTGTACTAGTTGTGTGGGATAAAAGCAATCGCCCTTAGGGTTGGCACATGTCAGGAACTTTCCAGATTCGATAATATTGGTTTATTTGCAAAAATGCGCAATGAATTACTAACAGTATCCGATTTTGAACATTTATCTCAGAAAAAAAACAAAAAAAACACGCTTTTACTGCCAACTAAAAAGTGAAAATAATTTCTGAGTACACGGAATTTATATTACAGTAGAGTAAAAAGCGTGGGGTGCACTGTATGACGTTTTCATACTTCTCTTAATAGGATGATTTTCACATACTACTATACCAAACACCCCACGCTTTTTACTTTACCGTAATATGAATTCCGCGTACTTATAAACTATTTTCTCTTTTTTAATTAGCAATAAAGCGTCTTTTTTTTAGTTTTTTAAACTAGTATTTTTTTTATTTTTTTAGTTAATAAGGATAATGGAAAACTCTTAGCAAATTATTGCATTGTCATCGGTTTTTTATACGTGTGCAAAGTTCAAATTAATCCGATATCTGGAAGTTGGTGAAAATTGAGCTCAATAATTCCGTTACATACGAGTACATACATACATACACCCCGATCTAATAAAAGCGTGTTAAAAATGCGCAATATTAAGCAGGCGCTTAACACTTACCCCCGCTCTCTGCTTTGTGTATGTTGTATGTACTTTGAATTGCATCGTACCTACGACCATACGGAGACAAAATATAACTAGTGTATCCCGTATGCGACGAAAAGTCTAGAATATTTACCAAATTGTTTCCATTCCAATTTGACAATCTTTTGCTGGGAACCCTAACTGTAAATGGCACTTTTCCAAGGAAGTAATTTTGTAACGACACGTAAATGACCATGACCCATGAGGTCAACGCTAGGATTGTGTACAATTAATTACATGTAGTAATATATAATTAATAGTCTTTGTATTCCATCAAAGCTCACAATCGAAACGAAAATTAAACCTCACTCTAGGAACAAGCAAACATGGATTAAAGGGAAGTTTTGAAATCTTCCAAGTGTCTACTTTATTGAACTTTCGCAAATACCTAAATGCTTACTTTACATAAACTTTTGTAGCTAGCTCGGAGAACCCCGAAGATGACTTATAATTGATTTCATCATGATACACATTTTTTTTTTGTTAGCCTACATCATCCCACTGCTGGGCAAAGGCCTCCCCCAAACCTGTCCACTGATCCCTGTCTAGGGCCAGAGTTTGCCAATCCGGTAAATATTTTGCCAAATCGTCACACCATCTTTTTCTAGGCCTTCCCCTTCGGCGAAAGCCGTCCGAAGGCACCCACTGTGTAACGATTCGGGCCCACCTGTCGGGATGCATCCTACTCACGTGGCCGGCCCACTCCCACTTCAACTTGGCAGTCTTCTCGCCTACATCCGATACGTTGGTTTGTGAGCGAATGGCAGTATTTCTAACTCTATCAGTCCTTTTGATGCCCAGGATGCTCCGCTCCATTGCTCTTTGGCAGACCTTGAGTTTGGACTTCTTCTTCTTCATGATACACATAAAACCCGTTTAAAGTGAAGCAAAACAAATATACCATCGTATCCATTTCCAGGTATCCATTTCCCACGACATACTTTTGTAGGCTAAAATTTGAGAGTGGTGAACGTGCGTTTTGTATGAATAGCTAACTGCTTACGTAGTCTTGCCGGTGTTTGTAAACACTGTTTTTGTCATTATGCTTGTTTACCAATAGGTAAATAAAACGATAGTGTTATTCACGCGTCGTGACCACTAATGTTTTAATTTCGAATTATACTTCAAATATAGGAATATATTATTACCTTACGGTACTTATTTGACAGTCAGTTAAAAGCCGCTTATTAGAGTTTAAATTTTTTATGTTACGAGTCAGTTAGTTGAATTTTAACCCTATTATCCGTAACGTACATTTATGACTTTTATCATTCAACCGAATCAAAACGGGTTAAAAGGCGCAACCTTCAAGAAGAAAATTGAGCGGCAGAAATCTCGTTAAATGGTAAATATTAAAGCCATGCCTTTGATCCTAACATTTTAGTAGGTACTATTAGAATTTTAAATAATAGTCTTCAGAAAGCGTGCAAAAACTAAATACAAGACAATAGGTTTATTTTCTTGGAAGTATCACAGCACAGTAAAATTGTATTGACATTTTATTTGACTTTGAAGAAAATATAATAAATTTTTCTATTTACACCATCTGTTTGACACACAACTGTAAATTGATGAATGATTCAATTCCTGTTTGTCACCATCTTAAGTGGTAAACAATACGTGTGGGACATTTATCATTGATCTGATCACATAACATTTTGCCGAATGAAAGACGCAAAAAGTATATCAAAGTGAAGTTTGGCCAAGGCTGGAACTCAATTGGATTCTCAATAAATATTTAGTACATATTTATTGGTCATTTCAAGACTCACGTAAACCGATATTTTATTCCGCCAAGATTAATAACAGTATTTATTGTGTATGAGGAAGACGCTATCATCAATGAAAGTTTAAAACTTTTGGTTTTAGAAAAATTTACTTGTTTACAAGCTCTAAATCTTATTTAAATTACTCGTGTCATTTCTTGGTTTTCCCCAACAATAAAATGCAGACGAACGTGTATTTAATCGATTTTGTATCGCTGGTCCTTTCATTTTTGGCAAGAAATATCGCTTAGACCTTAGTGACTCAATAGATTTATTAAGAGCAGGTTATGATGAGTGAGTAGCCGCTAAGCCGTGTTGGTCCAGTGCCTGACCTCTCTATCCTGCGTCGGACTGGCCATACAGTCGAGGTGGCATTTGCCAGCCGGGCCCCAGCCTGCACGGACCCCCCCACAGGCCTGGGTTGAGAGGCATGCGGCAACCTCAGCACAGGGGGGGGGGGGGGGCGGGGGCGCGCAGCGTGCCCCCTGTGCTACGGTTGCCCGCGTGCATGTCTTGTAAACTATGCGTCTTACAAAAAATTTGAAAGACAAAACAATTTGCTACAAATTATGACTTGACGAATTTTTTGTAAGATGCATAGTTTACGAGATATCGCGAAAAAAGTGTTTTCACCCCTTTTTTCAAGATGGCGGCCGGGGGACCTGGGTGGCGACCCCACAAACTTGAGATTAAGCTTCTATTGACCCCCCACACATGTCCCAAAAATAAAATTGCATCCTGTAATAAATGCAATACTCTGTCCTTAAATTGTAGGTAACATTTAAATGGGCTAAAATTGCCGGAAAATTATGGGAGTTTTATTTCGCTTTCTTTTATGTAAGTATTATAGTGGTTATTATTATTATCAATAATAATAGTGTTTATTCCGCCGTTTATAAAATAAACTAAAGCAAGAAACCCTACAGGAATCGGTCATGATTTCGAAGGACTGAGACATTTTTGCTGTTGTAAGGTCGCGGCAAAAACGCGTAAAATTCGCAATTTACGCGGTGTTCTAGATCTAGCTAGCAGGGCGCCAAGCATACACTAGGGCTATAGAGGTTAAAAACTCGATGAATTCGGAACTGCAACATTTATAAATAACAATTAAGAAACGTAACGTATTTATTCACTCTCATCTCATAATTTTGATGAAACGGAACGCATTACGCAAGTAAAGAGTCTGTGGTTTGGTGAATCCCCGACGCGTGCGTTCGCTGCTCCTTGAATCGCATTCCATCCATTGTTTAGTCGGTTTGTATTGCCCTTACCGCCGATACTCTAGTTCAATTACGTTGTTTTTAAATATTATACTGACTGACTTACGTTACATCGAGAAACTGTTACAATGGAAAAGGTAAGTTGCATAATATTATTTTTATTGCTTTCTGAAAAAAAGTCACTTTGGAGCATTTGTAATCTAATATTATATATGTACCTAAGTATTACTCAAATTGATATATATATACTTCACGGTTTCAGTCACGTTCAGCGGCATATAAACCTAAATCTGGTTCGGAGAAACGGAAAAATAAAAGAAAGATAGAATTACAAGCAGCGGCTTCGAACCCAAAGCAATCCAGGCTTTCCTTCACGTCTACATCTCAAGAGCTTGAAGATCCTCAAAATCGGAGCGAATCGCAACCAGGTAAATAGATTTAATTTAATACAGTTTTTTTTTTCTAATTTATAAAATCTTTACATATTTGTTAGCTAGTTTTACCTGTAGTTTCGCTTTTTAATTCCTTCTTTACATAGAATTATAACGCCTAGGAGGCCAATTCTTAGTCAAATAGAGATAGAAATATGCCGAAAAAATTGAGGAATGTCGGATGAAATTGTATGGGGAACACACGACATCGGCCATTTTTTTTCGACATGAGCATATTTCTATCTCTATTTGACTGAGAATTGGCTTCCAGAAGGATAGCCTTACTACTGGCCGCTGCGTAAAATTTGAGGCATAAAACGCACACATCGTTTTGCTTGGTAGTCGCATGCAACACAAACGTAAAATAATGTTACCAGTCAAATGACATTTCCCCAAAAATATGGGAAATGGATATATACTTCTGTACAGTTTTAATAAGGCTTATTAACACAAACTTGTTTTTAGTTAACCAAAATGTACATGATATGCGCACGGGGTCGGTTGACTTTTGACACTACGGGGCTGTCGAGCGTATCACACCACGGTGGATGGTGGTGTGATTTGACTGGATGTGATTGCAGGGCGCAGAGACGGCTTCTGGGTGTTATAATTCTATGCTTCATTATAATCTACAAATTTGTCAAATTTATCTGTTCTAAGCCAAAATTACGTCTTTTTATATATTGACTTTGATGTATAAATTTTAAGCTACAGATAGGTACGAAATATTGTAGGGAATGCTATATTTTTAGAAATCTTAATGTTATTATAAACAAGAGTATTGGCTGATTAACTCATTAGTGCCCCGGCCATACCCTTGAACGTAAGTAGATAGATGATTTTTGTAATGAAATGAAATCCCTTTACGCATATTGCAGACGAAAAACGGACTTTTAAAATTTCTGAAACCCCTCAACCGATTTCAATGATATTTTTTGAATGTGTATAGCTATTAAATATTTATACAATATTTTATTTTTATAGGACCCTCATCATCATCATCAATGTTAGACGAAAAATTGGATTTACTTTCGTATGCAAGTAATTCAGAAGAGAACATAGCAGCGGCGACTCTACCCATAATAATCACGCAAGACACAGCACCACAAGGAGCAAATGAATGTGTTTCTAATCCTAAAGACACAATTACTTCAATTACGTCCAGCGACACTGGATCTGGTGGAAATATTGATAACGTTGCGTTAAAGCCACTAACATTAACAGTCGATGATTGCAGTCAAATTCAAAAACTTTCTGAATTTGCTGCGCCAAGGAAAAATGCTACGACTGCCGAGAAATTAAGTATCTTATCTGTTCACCCTATCCAACCTTCGGGTGATAAAAACAGTTTGCCTTTCGATGCAAATCGGGTTTACTACCGAAAATTACCAACAGGAACTTTAATTCGACGAGAATCTGTCTCTTATTCTCTTGAATTAAACAAGCTATTTTGTACCACCTGCATGTGTTTTGCGTCTGACGCCAAGAAAGAAGAAGGAGGAGGAAGAAGTCCATTTATTGATGGCGTTACTCCATCCAAAAAACATATTTATGAACAACTTGTCAAACACGAGGAAAGCCACAGTCATCAGTTAGCCGTAGTTGCCTTGCTTACAGCAAAAAAAAGAGGAAATGTGGAACAACATTTCACGCTAAAGAATATGCAAGAGATTTCCAATAGGCGACTGGTCCTGAAAAGAATAATTGATATAATACTATTTATATCTAAACAAGGCATTGCTTATCGTGGAAAAAGTGAGGCCTTGTACTCGTTAGCGGATATCGCAGACGACAACCAGAATCACGGAAACTTTTTAAATTTAGTTGTCCTATTGTCGAAGTATGATCCAGTTCTTAAGGCGCACATGTCCGAGGCAATTACTGAAAGTAAAAAAAGAAAAGACTCAGGAAAAGGTAAGGGTCGAGGTGGGCTTGTTACCTTTTTATCAAAAACCACTATAAATAAATTAATAAATATATGTGCACGTCAAGTTAAACTAGAAATCGTTAAAGAAATCCAGGCGGCGAAATCTTTTAGCCTTAATGTGGATTCTTGCCAGGATGTTGGCGTTGTTGACCAGGCTGCAATTTGCGTGCGCTATGTTAAGAGTGGGATCCCACAAGAGCGGATGCTCAGCATGGTCCCTGTCCGGAAATCAACAGGAGAAGATTACCGAGCTCTTGTAAGCAATGAACTAGCCCAGTTAGGCTTAAATTTGCAAGATATTATTAGCGTGTCATTTGATGGCGCCGGAAATATGGCGGGAAGGTATAATGGTCTTCAAGCAAAACTGAAGGAAGAAGTGCCAAAATTAATTTTCACACATTGTTATGCACATGTTTTAAATTTAGTGCTGGGAGGCGCGACGTCAAGCTGTACTGAAGCCAAGAATTTGTTTGGGCTCTTGGAGTCTTCCAGTGTATTTATTCATGAATCATTTAAGCGCACATCTCTATGGGTGGAGAAAATTTCAGAATTAACAGCTGGACAAATCAAATTGAGACGATTACAGAATATCGGAAAAACAAGATGGTGGGCTAAAGACAAAGCCTTGACCACTGTTATGGAGAAAACTCGATATGTGGCGTTAATAAAAACTTTAAGTGCCATATCTTCAAGCACGGAGTTCGAGCCAAAGGTTTCGTTCCAAGCAAAAGCTTTGATGGATTCTTTTTTGAAATTCGAAACTATCCTGACAGCCTTCACGTTCAAGAAAATATTTGACCTATCAACCCCAGTAAGCCAATATCTCCAAACCCCTACATTGGATTATCTTAAAGCTTGGGGATTCATCAAATGTTTAGACATGGATTTACGAAGACATTTAGATACTTTTGATGATGTTTTCAAAGCTGCAAGTTTATTTGCATCCGATGTTCAAGACTTGATGCACGCTGAAAACATTGATCTCGACGTACAAACCACGTTACCGTTACGAAGAATTTCTAAAAAACCGAAGAAACATGAGCAGTTATGTGAAGATGAAGTAGCATTATTGGCTACAGACCCAAAGAGATTTTATTCTATTTCTGTCTACAAAGTCATTATTAATACAGCTTTAGTTAAAATAAACGAAAAATTCATGTGCAACGAAGATTTAATGAAAGATGCCGCTTGTTTGGACCCGAAAAACTTCAATAAAATCAAAGAAAATGGAATTCCTAATGACGCGCTAAAGTCTATCGCATCAATTGCAAATGTCGATCGAGAGTTGCTGTCAAAAGAACTGGAATCTTTTGCAAATAAGTTTAGTGAACTGTCTAAAACTCTTTGGGATGAGCACATTTCTCCTAGGCAGCATAAGCAAGATTCAGATTCACAAAGCGACGAAGATGTTTTAGACATAGACCAGGCAGCAAAGGACGCCATGTGTTTTTCCAGAAGTGGTTTGGACGTCTGTCAAAGTTGCATACCATGTGCATGTAAACTTTTATCACAGTATAATATGCATATCAGCACGTACACCAGCTTATATGTTGCATATTGTGTAATTCTCACAATTTCATTCACGCAAGTGACTTGTGAGAGACGATTTTCAGCATTGAAGCGCATTAAAACGAGACTTCGTTCTTTACTGGGGCAAGAACTGTTGGATTCGTTGATTATATTAAATACAGAATCGGATCTAATCAAGAATGACGAAAACAACAGCTTTTACGATCGAGTCATTAACTGCTTAGCTGAAAGTTCTCCTCTTTTAAAAAAAATGTTGATTGGCTAGCTTTATATAATTTGTTCTAAGTAAATACCTACTTACTATTGTATTGTATTTTAGTATAGTAATAAATTTTTTATAGTTTGTTTATCTCAATTTGTGTATCTCAGTATTTTTCGATAGTATCCCATCACCATGGTCTAGTCTCGGGCCCCGGGATTGTGATCAGCCACCCGGGCCCTTCCGGTCCAGTCCGACCCTGTCTATCCATTCATGCCGGATTGCCGGATCACCGAACTATAAGGGAGAGCGAAGAAACACAGAGTGAACCTGTGCATTGCACACACTTGTGCACTGTAATATCTCTTCCGTAGGGTGCTATATAGGCTGCCGTAGCCCGAATTCGTATGGACACCATTTTAATCGGTTTAATTCTTTTTTTTTACAGGTACAACATCAAACAACTACCGGTCATGATTAAGGACCACACCGCACCACTTTAGAAAGCAGACCATCACGTGTTCAATCATGGATAAGGAAAAACCCACCGCCCCACCGCTCCGAGATGTAACCGACGCTTACAGTTCGAAGTAAGTTTATTTTCAAAGCTGAAAAAGATAATTATTTTGCTTAAAATTTCCACTAAACGAAGCCAGCGCAGGAACCAAAATACATCCCACTGTAATCACCTGAAAAAAGCTAGAGATTACAATACCTACAACTCACGTGACACAGAAGACGCACCTGGAACCACAACACTGACACCAACAAAACACTCGACGCGTTTCGCCACTACACGTGGAAACCTTAGGAGATGTTGTTGCTTCGACACGACTACGAGCGTAGTAGTTTAGTGGAAATATAAAGCAAAAAAATCTTCTTTTTCAGCTTTAGTCATGGATTTCCGCAAAGTAACGCCTGATTCCATCAAGTTTATTTTCAAATTAAGGTAATAAAGTAGTATAAAACTATTATTTGTAGTGGCGGAAATCCTAAAACCCCAGTAACCATACCCGGTGATTATAATATGCCAGTCAGATTAGCACTAACCGTTACCGAAGTAAAACCCTTTTTAATGTGAAATTAAAACACACTTAACGAAAAATGGACCTCTCGCAAGCCGAGCTATTGCTCTCCCAATTCGCCCAGCTTACGTGAGACGGGTTCAAATCCCGCCTGTGGCAGTCCATTTTTCTTTAATGTGTTTTAATTTCACATTGTAAAGGCATTGTCAATGCTAAAAAAATAAAGTAACATAACCCTTTTTAATCCAACTGCAGAGGGTGGTGTAGTCATCTTCACTGATTATGAACTAGTACGCGTTTGTTTATTACATCACGGAAAACTTTATAACAAACAACTTAAAATTAAATTAAATAAAGAATACAATTTAGTCTGAATGTCATTCTAAGTTATTCAGTAGGTAGGTACTACGCATCTATACAAGGTGTAACAAAAAACCCCGTTATAACTGAAGGGTGTTGTTGTGCCCGTAAACCTGAACAACTTTCGCTAAGAAACCTAGGTCGAAATCTCAAAAAATCTTTTGGCTCTCCCATAGTAAATCGATCAGCTGATTGGCAATTTTGTATGGAAAGTCCGATTTTTTTTTGAGATTTTGACCAAGGTATCATTGGGAATGTTGTGCAGTTTTCCGGGCACAACAACACCCTTCAGTTATAACGGGGTTTTTTGTTACACCTTGTATAGTTTACTAACGGCCGCCCGCGATTTTGTCAACGTTCAAGTTCGAACAAATGTTACAGTTTTGGCCCAGTCTACGCCGAGTTCTTTGAAATGGTACCTCAACCATATTATTGAGAAACTCAACTGTCCCCTTTACAATAAACATTGCGTAGTGCAAAGTATTCGTATAACTTAAGCCATTAATAGAGTTTCATAGCATGCATTAAGTTCCGTACATTTAAAATACTTTAAAAAATCTTGTTATTACATCTGCGCAACAGCAATCATTCAGATTTCTTTATTTTAAGAACGTGAAAACTTTTGTTTGGCGCCTCTTGTTTCGTGTCCAATTCAAGTTATTTTTAACTAATGAGTGATTGAATGGATAAAACCCACGCAATCAAATTTAATCGTTAAGGAGGTTTTCAATGAATTTGCATTACAAAGGGTCTCCTACAATTTTCGTTTTCGCGAAAACAACTAAAGTGTAAAAGATTTTAGAAAAGACACTACTCAGATTGTATTACGTGAAGCTCGCTTTAGATTAGGGACAACGTTGTTCGAGTGTATTTTTACACAGCATAAGAAGGAGCTTGCTAATTGCATAATTCAGTTATAAAGCGTTTTCACTCTCACTGTTAAGGTAGAGACAGAATATTTTTTAGCCTAGGTTTTGACAACCCTGCATTGTGCAAGTATTCAGAGCTATATTCAATTTTCTAACCCTCTATTTTGATAGCATTAAGGCGCATTCACGCGGGATACATCATTGTCGATTCGTCAAAAAATACGATACGTCATACGGATCAACGTTCACACACTGCGGAATCGTGTTTTTTCATGATTCGTCAAAATTCCCGATTTTTTATGTTAACAATTGTTTTGTGATAAACCGTCACGATACGTGATTTTTATCGGATGATGATTGTTAAAAGACAATATACCTGATTTATTTGTTTATTTATCTGTTTCCCTAGTATTTCAAAAGAAAATAGTATTTCAAAAGAGATATAAATATTATAATTTATAAAAAAAGCTACGTGATTTTAGATGCATCCGTCTTTTTACATGATTCGTGAATAGTGAGAACATGGGTGTACAAAAAGCATAGCTCATGGCAAAAAAAAAGTAACGAACCGTGAAAAAAACGAGTCGTGAAAAAACACGATTCATCTCAGTGTGATTACGCCCTCAGATATCTAATGAAGTAATTTGTATCGACAACTTGCAACTTCGAAAAGAATTAAGTTTGAATAAACTGCTTTCAATAGATATTGATACTTATCACTGGGCGTTGAACTGGTCCGGCGTGGTACTAAAATAAACCGGTTTTAGTAATAAAACTTAGATCTTTGAACTCAGAACCGACACTAAATTTCTAAAATTTAAAAAAAATTAAGAGACGCAGGTTTTTAATTGGGTTAAGAAAGCTGTTTGCTCAGTGCATGAGCAACAAGATCAATTAATTATTACCTTCGTCTTTGCGTACACCGTAAAATATTAAATTAAAGGGATATTATAAATAAAAACAATGCCTGCAATGAATCAAATAAAAGTGAGGTTAGAACTAGGGAACTAGCACTCGTCCACGCACCTATAAAATGTGTGTAATGAACGCGTAGCTTCTTATTATAAAATTTCATACAAACAAATCACTTACACCGAGCTTTACCATTCTATATTTTCAAAGAAATCAACTTATAATTCCATTACACAGTTGCGCAATTAATAGCCTATATGTAGTACCTATTTTAGTCAAACAGGCTTTTGGAATTCAGGTAGACATTTAGCATTTAAATTAAACTTACAGACTTCAACTTACCTAGCCATCTCGTTTCAGCTTACTTTCAGCCAAAACAAAGAAAACTCATAAGATAAGTTTCCTGTTACCTTCATACGTATCATAAATAGAAAAACAGGTCTGAGTCTCAAATGACTAATTCAAAAGTGCGCCTCATAATTGAAATAGGATATCCTTGATTTAAAAAAAAATGCTTGTAGAACATTGCAAAAGTGAACATTGCTCATTGCCTTCTGCTTAGTAAGAAGTGTGCTGAATATTAGCGCAAAAAACTAAGTCACCACTGTCAATAAGAGAGTAACAATTACTTTCGTTGCATATTTGTTTCTTAGGTTTATGCGAAGCGTTCGTGGAGGCTGAAATGGGTTCGAAACTTCAGGTTAAAATAAAATGTAAATATATCGCGAAATAATCCGTAAACAGTTTCTCATTTCAATGTCTACTGTTCGCGTAAAACGAAGAAATAAATATGTGACCTCTGGGTAACGCAAACAAAATTCGCCATTAGGAAGATCTACAAACTAAACGTGCAAGGATATATCATCTTTAATTTTCTTGAAGAGATCTCTGCAGACCACTATCTCATCCCACGATGTGTTCAAATATCATCCAAAAAATACATTCGTGGGAGCGCGAAGATCTTAAAACAGGCAAGTGAAAAATAGCACCGTCATCTCATACACCAACAGTCTACCTGTGACCACGGACGCTGAAAAGGGTCCGAAACGTCAGGTTAAAATAAAATGTACATACATCGCGAAATAAGCCGTAAAGTGTCTTATATCAACTTTAGTTGTATTTAAGCTATTGATATTTATCTTAACTACTTACTGTATTGAAGGCAGTAATTGTGCTCGTGGTAGCAACTTCGCTGTTACTGTAACTAGTCTTAGTCACAGCACAGTAACAACTGCACCTTGTTTAAGCAATTACTATTGTATTCGTGCTTTACCTTGGCTGGTATTGTTTATTATATTCAAAAAGAATAGTAGAATCTGTCTTGTACAATATTATAAAACATGCTAGAATAAAAATCCCTAAAAGAAGATAAAAGGTTCCATAAACAGAAAAACTCTGCGTTAACAATTAGTCAGTAAACAGTTTTCCTAAAGGAACGATAAAATGAAGTTTATTAAACATAATTTTTTACAATATTCTATTTTTCAACTGTCCCGATGTATACATGTTTGAATTTCACCCACAGCCCAAAATCCGATCGAGCTGAAATTCCGATATATATTTACGTTTAGTTTGGATGCCAATGCTCAATTTGACCTACTCAAACTATTACTATACTACTATACGAGTAGAAGCTTGAAAAAAAAACCTTTTTTGTTAATAATAATAATAGTCCTCCAGGCCGATTTCGACCACGGCGGCCAATCTCAACAGAGATCAGCCAACTACGCAGGAGATATTATAGTGCACAAGTGTGAGCGCAATACACAGGTGCACTCACTGTTCGATCACTCTCAAACTTCGGTGAGACGGCAATCCGACGTGACCGGAGAGAGATCAGGCGCAGGACCAACGGCTTAACGTGCTTTCTGAGGCACGGGGGTGTAACACCGCCAACTTCCCGACTCCGAGCTGTTTTTGAGAAATTCATGACAGAAAATGTCAGAAACAATTTTGGCTCGACCTGGAATTCGAACCCTGGACCTCTTGGATGTAAGGCAGAAACTTTGCCACTACACCAACGAGGCAGTCTTTTTTGTTATTGGGGATTACAAAGAAGTTGTCTATTTTTTTAAAGTGTTAAGTAGGATGGTTCTTGAGCAGTTAACTCTTTGATTAACAACAATAGTAAGTATTTATCACTGACTCCATGCCAGAAAGGAATAATGTATGAAAATGTTTGTAGGTATTCATTTAAATTCAATTTAATAGTAAGCACATGCTTTTGAAGAGAATGGGATATAAAAATAAGGATGTATGAGTTAATAAACTAGTATCATTATGAGTGCAAAGTAAGAATCATAAACTTTAACAGTATACATATTCTTTTCACTATAAATTCATAGTTATGTCCATCTTGACGACCACTTTGGTGGAATGGTCAAGAAGTTGACTATTAACCAATAGGTCGCGGGTTCGATCCCGGCACTGTACAAACATCTGGTGCATAAAAATGACTGTTTGTAATGGTCTGGGTGTTATGTGTATTTATTCAAATTTATTTGTAATAGCACTGTTGATTCTGAAATCTGTACACATCACACAAGTGCTTTAGCAACTTACCGCGGAGTCAGATCAATGTATGTATGCAGTATATTTATTATTATTATAATTCGTTATTATTATAATTATCTTATGTTTTTCAGGAATACTTATACAAAACTTAATCGTCATTTAAATACTAACATTACTTTTATTTCTAATCATATGCCACTACGAGTTTAATGTGTTCATAGTGCACTTTAAAATTTGTCTTTTTCTGGAATTTTTAACAAAGATACGTAAAATATTAAGATTAACTTGGTTTTCTATTTATAAAACCGATATTTACTAGTCTCGATGCCATGACTCATGGGATAGCATCAAATAAGGCATGCTCTTGATTGCATATTTATTATCTAACAATTTACATGTTAAATCGCCATAGACGTGATGCAATGAAAAACACACATTTCATCATACCGATTGGGGTTAAATCAAATACACTTGAAAGCGGCAAAGGACAAGTAAAGTAACCTAAGATCAATAGCTTTGATCATACACTTTGTATGAAATTGCCATTAAAACCGACAAGCATTCGACGCTGTGTCGTTGTCGACGACAACATCTGTCTCTTTGTAGATCTTTGGACATCTTGCATAAAGCTCTCACAACCCGTCTTTTTGGTCTTTTTAGATCCTATATGGCATAAACTTTATCGTTGAAACTTCAAGTCCAAAAGTTTGCTTCATTTCAATTTCAAAAGCTTAATATTTCTTATTAATCGTTATTATTAGCTCAGTAAAAAGCTATACTCATAATACTTACAGCTTAAAGAAGGTACGAGGTGATAAAAAGAGCATGCAATTGTCTGCCCTCAAAGTGATTAGGTAAGCATAATATTGACTGAGTTTGTTGCTCTGCTTCTTGCTCTGTAGCCCAAATTGTTCCGAAGCAGTGGCGGGTGGATTAATTTTTTTTGTTGGGACGTGTATAAGTGCCCCTTGTGGTATATATGCGTGAATAAAGAAGTATCGCCAAATGCATTGTGTGTGCACTATCGATACTTTGATGTGTGGGAAAAAATCTTCCCTTGAAAGTTCTTAAAGTCGACCAATAGTTATAGTACTCCTTAAAACACGCTCACAAGTGTTTTTTTTGTTTCAGAGTTGAATTGGCGTATAATGGATCCAGAGAGGATTTGGACCCTTACGAGCCTGCAGATCACAGACCGATGAGCTCAAGCACTTCGTAAGGAACTTAATTATTTCTTGAATTAAAAGACTGTTTGAACCTAACAGTATTTATGCGCAGCTATTTCTAAATCTTGAGAAAAGTTAAGATTTCAGTATTTTCTATAGAAAAACTAGCTGACCCGGCAAACATTGTTTTGCTATATAAATTATTTTTCTTATCACTAAGGGGTATGAAAAATAGATGTTGGCCGATTTTCAGACCTATTAAATATGCGTACAAAATTTCATGAGAATCGGTCAAGCCGTTTCGAAGGAGTACGCGAACGAACATTCTGACACGAGAATGTTATTTATATATAGATACAAAAAAGAATACATACTAAAATTAGATCGCTAGACTTCCTTTTATATTACGCTTCAAGATTGTATATTAAAATTCTATAGAAGGACGCAATTTCTTCTCCCAAAAAATTATTCTTCTGGGCATTTTTACAGTCGTGTTTAGATATAAAAATGTACTAAAATAGAAAATTATTGAAAGCCCGTCTTTCAAATGATTGGAAACATCGTAGACTTTGGAAACAAAGGTATACTTAAACATTGTTTGAGACCCAAACAATTGAACCGTATCTTCAAAGATTGCAAATAATTGTTTGTCTTTAATGATCGGAATTGGACTGAGTACTAGAAATTCGATAACGTAGGAGTCAGCACAAACGTCAGCAATTCTATACACCTTAGTGTCAAAGACATAAAGACGAAAAACAACAAAGTTTTGATCTCCGATTACAATTTACTGTGAACAGTGAAATTGTAGATTTATGTTTATCTTCATCAACACAACATACTTATAGCCTTACCACAAATGAATGAGATTATTTTTGAACATCGTCTTATACACGGCCAATTTCAAAGTTAATGACAACACTATTAACAAACTAATGTAGTAGACATACATTTCTAATTGTAACTCTTATTATGGTTTGATGAGCTTCCAAAGTTAATCAATTTACAAAGTGTACCTTACTGCTTAAAATTTGAACAATCTTCCCTTGAACACAGGCGGTTATACTTATTTTGAGTCGAAGTATTATTAGCAACTCTATTTAAGTTTAATTACTATTAATTTCATTCATGCCTTTGATTGTGTATCCTTAAATAAACTAACAATAGTCATAGGAAAAACTAAAGTTTACTTTGCGAAGCAATAACTCTTTGAACTAAGTCCTTTACACAACAAGAGGTATTTGAACTCAAGATCTCACCGCTCAATAGAGTATTTTTCCCCGCAGGCGTATCGCTCCGTGGCTTTGAATTATTACGGGTGATTTTCTTTCCACGAGGTAAAATGAGGTGTTGTTACTAGAATAAATTACCTCAAAGGTGTTTGTGACCTTAAAGAGAACGATTGATGTTTAGGATCTTTAACGCCTTTTCTTGGGCCATACAATGCAGGCAAAAGGAAATTGTGTAAAAAGGGAATGTTACATATTAAGTAGGCGTAGTAATTTAAATATCAAAGATGTTTTGCTGACTTATAAATAAGCCCTTTCATACAATTTCATTCGCGTTAACGTTGTACAATACATACATTTATGTTACAACTTTTTTATTAACTGCTTTGTGAATGGTGTGGTAATTTGGTGGTTCAATTTATCTAATATATAAAATTCTCGTGTCACAGTTTTCGTTGCCATACTCCTCCGAAACGGCTTGACCGATTCTCATGAAATTTTGTGAGCATATTGAGTAGGTCTGAGAATCGGCCAACATCTATTTTTCATACACCTTAGTGATAATAATTTATATGGCATAACAACGTTTGCCGGGTCAGCTAGTAATAGATATATTTTTTGACCAAGGGATTTTACAGCACCTGTAGCACGCTTTATCACAGCTTTGCTTTGGTATAATCGGAAAACAGTTATAAGATGCTGCTCCTGCGTTAAAAAAACGCTCACCTACTAGGTAAAAGCTAGTACTTACAACTGAATAGGATAGTGTCACAGCTTCTCTAAATAAATTACAGACAATTTATTGTCAATGAAAACATAGATATATTACATAACCTAATGGAAACAAACATTTCAATTAGGTAGGATAGGTATATATTTATGACAAGGCTGAAGGTCAAATTTACAGACTAAAATGAATAATTTAATTGAATATTTAATAAATAATAATAATATATTACAACATCACATACATTGATCTGACTCTGTTGTAAGTAGCTTAAGCACTTGTGTTGCAGAAATCAGAAAGAGCAGTGGTATTACAAATAAACTTAAATAGATACATATAACATCCAGACCAGTACAAACAAACTTGGTCATGCACACAAATGTTTTTACAGTGCGGGGATCGAACCCGCGACCTCTTGGTGTAATAGTCAACTTCCTAACCATTTACACCAAAGCGGTCGTCAAAATCATCATCATTCGCTTGCCCTTTTCCTAGCTTATCTGGGGTCGGCTCAGTATGTTTTTCTCTTCCATACGATCTTTCGTCACTGAATCATCCACTCCTTTCACACACATATCTATCTTCACTCAGGCATAGTCATACCATTTCTTCCATGGTCGGCCTCTTCCCAATAATTTAACGATCACTTAAACGAAAACATGTTTTTTTCCAGGAGCTTCGGAGCCCTCGCTCATCTTCTCAAAGCATCTCTAGGGTCGGGCGTGCTAGCCATGCCGCTCGCCTACAAGAACGCCGGCCTGGTGGTAGGGGCGGTCGGCACCGTCGTCATCGGCCTTATTTGTGCACACGTCATACATGTTCTGGTAAGATTACATTGCAATGTATTTATTGCTAATGCAACGCTAGGTCATGTTGCTCGCCTGCAATTACGCCGGCCTGGTGCTTAATAGGGGCAATTGGTTCCGTCGTCATAAGCGCTTACGTCATACTCGTACACGTTTCGGTAAGATTTAACTAGCCTTCTCAAAGCATCAAAGCGTCACTCTAGGGTCGAGTGTGCTTTCCATGCCGGTTATCTACAAGAACGCCGGCCTGTTGGTCGGAACCGTCTTCACGGGCCTTATTTGTGCACACGTCATACATGTTCTGGTAAGATTACATTGTATTTAATGCTAATGCAACGCTAGGGTCTGGCGTGCTTGTCATGTTCCTCGCCTACAATAACGCCGGTGGTGCTTAATAGGGGCAATTGGCTCCGTCGTCATAAGTGCTTACGTCGTACACGTTTCGGCAAGATTCTACTTGCCTTCTCAAAACATCTTTAGGGTCGAGTGTGCTTGCCATGCCGCTTATCTACAAGAACGCTGGCCTGGTGGTAGGGGCGGTCGGCACCGTCCTCATTGGCCTTATTTGTGCATACGTCATACATGTTTTGGTAAGATTACATTGTATTTAATGCTAATGCAACGCTAGGGGCTGGCATGCTTGTCATGTTCCTCGCCTACAATAACGCCGGTCTGGTGCTTTGTAGGGGCAATTGGCTCCGTCGTCATAAGCGCTAACGTCATGCACGTTTCGGTAAGATTCTACTAGCCTTCTCAAAGCATCTCTAGGGTCGAGTGTGCTTGCCATGCCGCTTATCTACAAGAACGCCGGCCTGGGGGTAGGGGCGGTCGGCACCGTCGTCATTGGCTTTATTTGTGCACACGTCATACATGTTCTTGTAAGATTAGGGCAGTAGTCCACACCGTCAGGTTTTTAGTAGGTAGGCGGGTTCTCTTTTTCAGGCCTGGAGTCCCATATAACCCCCAGCTGCCCCCGCGGCTGGTGGGCATGCGTAATAGCATTTCCCTGCCGTTAACAAAAAGGGCAGTAGTCCATGCTTCATCCAACAAGTTGGTCTTCGGGCTTCCAATAGGTTCAACTATTTTAACAGTTAGACCTGTGGCCTAACTAATTGGTATTTAGGAATTTCTAAATACAATGTAACTTACAATGTTGGTTCAAAACCAGGCAAGTGCGCATCGATATTAAAAAGTAATTGCATTTCAAATATTTTGTCTACTGTAAGGTTTGTTCCACAATGAGAAGTAAAAATTAATTCAGTAACAAAATCTTTAGAGCTATCACACATGTAGCTGGTGTCTTCTTAAAATCGGTTGGATTGTAGGTATGTGACAGTCTACCATCTTGAACTAGTTACGTTTGGGAAAATTATCCCTAATAACGAACAGACGACATCAATACCGACGGATACTTCACTAAATCTTCTCAATAGCAGCCATTACCTACTCTTTAATATGACATACAGTAATAGTGGGTCAGTTAAGGCATACAATTTCCTGACGTTTCATCCCACGCATGGCCCCATGAACGATATTTTACTGACGGGTTCCCAAACGTCACCGGTCGTTACGTCAGCTATTTTGGGCTTTGTCTATCCAGGATAAATGTGGACACTAATAATCCCTCGGCCAATCCGATCCCATAGCGGATCCGGTGATATCAATAATGGTTTGCTAATAGAAACATAAACGGTAGGCATGTTCTTATTTCAAGTTCATATTATTGTCACGCAATGTTTTTATAACTGACTGCCTGACACTTGGAGCTGTTATAACCATTAATTTGCTGTTGTGAGATAGTGTATACCTGTATTAGGACACTTGTGATGTAAAAATATTTATAACCAAATTATTTCATTTCATTTCATTTATTCATCAAACAACATGCATTGTCTTTGAATTTTTACATAATAATTAGAAGAGATATGCATGCAAACCTTTAACTAAAAATCTTCTACGCTATACACACACCTCTCCAATAGAAATTTCTTTAATTTAATTTTAAAAACGTTTTATTTATGTAGCACGAAGTTCCAAAAAATAACACACCACTGACGTTGGAAGTCCTCCCAAAAAGCTAATCCATAATGAGTTAGATAACAAACATACGTAAACAACATGAAACTAAAACTAAACTTTAGCTTTTAACCCAAAAACGCGGTGTTTGAATTTTAAGCTCACGTTAATCCTGACTCAAAAAAAAACTTTTTAAATCAACAAAACCGAATGAAATTCAAGAAAATCTGGAAAAAGAATATTTAGTGAAGCAGAACTCGAAAACGCGGTGGTTGAAATTTAAGCTCAAGTTAATCCTTTGTCACGTTAAAAAAAATATCTAAACCAACAAGCCCGAAGAAAATTCCGGAAAGAGAAGATTTGGTGAAGCAGATATTACATACCAATAAAACTGCTCACCGCACGTAATTTGATACTCAAGCAAACGCCATCTGCGTAAAAATTTAAATGTCCTAAAACATAGTTCAGTGGGTTCACTGAAAAGTAACCCAAAAATTATACACGTCATAAAAAAAGAAAAATGTGCTCAATTTCCAATTGTCATAGATACAGTACAAGAGTAGTTAAATATGATTTGAATTACGACTCCACAATTACTTTTCTCATAACCTTTGCACGGTGCGAGTCAACCATTATGGAGCACTTACCATAAGTTTTAAAAAAATCGATACAACTGTATCGATTTATTATTATGGCAACAGACTTCAATGTTTTCAATCAGGAAAATCAACTTTTTTGACGTGACAACGTCTTATAAATTGGTATGCCGGGTGACACTTCAAGAAACTGCGTTACGCTCCGCTCACGTTCCGCGCTCACAATGAGAGCGAGTGAGAGGCACGCGTCCCTTCGACTCGGGCATGGTTAGCCCACCTAAGAGCGAGTGAGACAGACATAAAAAGTGAAAGGCACGCGTCCCTTCCACTAGAGCACAGTTAACCCGCCTAAGAGCGAGAGAGACAGAGCGAGAGAGAGAGAGAGATAGGCATACACACCGGTTTATGTTATACGAATGAATATTCACATTAAAATTATTTTACCACTCAAAGTCGTTGTCACGTAAAACTTTCGCCCGTATACCGACTTTACAGGCAACCAATTTTTTTTATTGGACAACACAACAGATTACATCATAGCAGGACTTAAAGCAGTAACTAAGAACTATAGAGCTACACAAGATATAATCCTTAAGCGTGCTATCTCACGGCATGTAAAACTAAGAAACAATAGGTTTCTATGTATGAAAAGTTACTGGAACCAACATTAAGCAAATAGACAGATCAAAACAAATTAAATCTGGAAAAACCAATAAGTGAGGGAGATACTTACTATACTTTGGGGATATCGTTCAAAACATTTCTGAAGTGAGCCGAGCTAGAGTCAAAAATGTCAAGTTCAGGAAAACGAATGCTATGCAACTTTTTTTTTATTTTTATTTAAGGCAACAAACAGTCATACAGAAAAAAAAACGTTCATATAAATACAGATTTTTACAAAAAACCTTATTAGTGCCTATAAATAGGGCAACTAACCATTTAACATTTGAACTATCGCCGTCGACAGCCTAGTAAGTGGAGCTACTTCATGACATTGTATTATGGTATTTCTCTACCAAATTTTAGAAGGATAAATCATAAAAGCGACAGGTCGGCTACGCTGAAAGGTATCAGGTGCTCAAACACAGGGGCCAATTAATAATGTTGGCTATTTTGATAAAACAATTAATCAATCAAACATAATTCGTTAAACGGGTTAGGAAACCCAATTGAATAAGTACTATTTTAGAGTTGTTCGTTTTGTTGTGTTTCTGGAATTTATTTACAACTAGCAAACCCGGCGAATTCCGTTTCGCCACCAGATCGCTTTGTTTTTTGTAACACGATGGCGCTGTATGTGAAAAATTATTATCCCTGTTTTTCTGTTGAATTTTTCCTGAATTTTGTTTGCTATAAACCTTACGGAGCTCGAGACCTTTCCAACGAATGCAAAACCGTGAAAATCGGTTCGTGCGTTCTGGAGTTATAGCGTCAGGAAGGAAAACCCGACTTATTTTTATATTATAGAAGATTAATAAGCTGCTTATGTGTACCAGGCACCTACAACCAAAAAAAAAAAAAAAATTTTTCCCGTCATAAATTTTCTATCCATATTTTATTCTTAACCAGCTAATGTGTGCTTACCTTACGTAATGAAGCGTTGAACCCTCCAAATCTATTGAAGTAAGCAAAAACGCGCGTGGGTAGTCACATTATTGTATCCCATTTAATTTACAATAATTTTAGCGCTGACGTAACGCGCACATTGAACTTTTTGTTATTGCTAAAGTTCCGCTCAGGGTGATCTAATTCTACAGGAAGCTACGAGTACTTCGACCTCGTAGTACTTATTAGGTAGAGAGCACTAGTGGGTACAAAAGTAATACTATTTACGTTGCCAAGCGACCAGACTTAAATAACTTTGGCTGTAGAGATCAAAGATCACTTAATATAGTGTCCAGTGGGGTAAGCACGAACATTATCGTAACGTATTCGTGTCGTCCAAACGTCAGAAACTGACAGTTTCCCCATACAAATTGACAAGTTAACGATAGGTAAACGATACGAAAACGTTACGATAGTTGTTCATGCTCATCCCTCTGAGGGCCAACTCCGTAACGATTTGAACATATTTTCAATTCCAGGCAATTTTTCGACCCGTCGCTCGCATCATTGACGTATCTCAATGGCTTGCATGGTCAAGCTAGCGTGAATGACAGTTCCATTCCAAACTTCGATAGTATGCTACTCAGTACCCAGCAGTTGGTATTACAAAACTTTTTCAGGACTCTCGTGAGTTCGTCGACCCGGCAACACGAGTGTCTAACTTTATTGTTCCATTTTTATTATGTTTCGACTGCAAGGATATTATCACAGTATTTTTGAAGCCACTTTTTGTATTGCATACAATCGGTGCTTGAAAGTATAGTAATGCCATGTCTTGACAATTCACCAAAAGCTTCACCTTATTCACGATTTTAACAAAACCTAAATAAGATCAAAAAGAGTTAGTAATTACATAAACCGTAATTTAGTCTTCATAACTTAAATGTACAATTGAAGAGGTACGTACGACCTACCTATAAATTGTATGGAAACCCCGTTTAACTCTGTGATTCTTTAAACTAATACAAAGCTGCAGACGTATATAAATAGTAAATGTACGGGGTAAGCCATACATCTAAAGAATTGTTAAATGAAATGCTAGAGATTGAGGTAATGTAGAGTTCATTGTAAACTAGCGTAAATTACAGAACTTTTGATACTGCTGAGTTGATGTGTAAATGCTATGAATGCGATGTAAGCACTGACTAATTGAGTAGGAAAATGGATTGTACAAAGTGCTAAATTGCTGATGGCGTGGTTTGGGCGTAATATAATATGTAAACCGTACAGTAAAGTACCTAACGAAAATAATTAACACGTTATGGCAACTCTTTTTTATTAAGGTGACGAAACAAAAAGCCTTACCTACCGTGACAAGAAGTTCCAACCATTAAACGGTTTAATGGCTCCGCAGTTCCACACCGACTCCGCTCGCGTAATTTAACAATCGTTTTATCATGTGGGTAGTCGGACAATCGTAAATAAATTATGCTTTAAAGATAAGAATCAATGTCATCCTTGTTCCTTCCTGAAGCTTCTAATTGCAGACTGTCTTGGTATTGTGGTTTGTAAACAGAACTGTAAATCGTATTGTGCTGTTAAATAAATAAATAAATATTTCACAACAATCACACCAATTCTCTAGTCCCAAATTAAGCTACGAGGCTTGTGTTATGTGTAACGGATAAACATACTTAAATACTTTTTTTGTAAATTAATACATATTATACATAGAAAACACCCAGACCAGTACAAACACACATGTTCATATACACATATGCTTGTACTGTGCGAGGATCGAACCCGCGACCCTTGGTTTTAGAAGTCCGACATGTAGACCACTGCACCAATCGGTTGTCAAAATTGCAGACTGTTACGGTATAGTGGTTTGTAATCAGAGCTGTAAAGTTTATTGTGCTGTTAAATATTACAAAACATACAATTTTAACTGCTCAGCTTCCCTTCGCTGCGCGTGCGCCGCCCCGCCTATAGTATAACGTTAGTTTTTGGGCCAACAACGTGTGCCCCGACTTAATCGTAAGGTAATACGAGTATGCTAAGAGTATTGTATAGTGACTAGCCCGATCATAACAACTGATGTCCTGTTAAGCCAGAATCTACAGATTGGCCAAATTGAAAGCACCAATCAGTAAAATTAATCAAAAAGCTTGAATTGAAGCTTGAATCAAGTGTAAGTGTCGTGAATACGAGCATTTCTAGATTCCTGGATATCCTATCTAAGTTTATTTACAGCAAATACAATTTTTAATTGCTTTTAGCTCTACAAACCAGTAGGTAGAATGAACTTTTGATTAAAATAATTTGGTAACACTGTGGATAATACTTTTATATCTAACCTTTTATCTGCTCCTAGTGTCACAATTCGGTGTATTCGGACATTAACTATGAGATTCAGTAAGCTCTTTTCTTATTTAAAAATAACGGTAAAAAAATCTATATCATGCAGGCAGATGATGAAAACGTTGAGGCAAAATATGGGTTTGACTTATAGCAGATTTCACGTCGTCATTTGTTACGCCTGTGTACATTTTTTTTAAATAGAAACCGTTTGTAATTGTACACGTGCCAATCCGGCCTGGCAGACATTTTGATGAATGTATGTATTGAAAAATGGAAAACCATTCGCTATGCCGACTAGCACAACGTGTTGCTGTGTTGTTCTTTTTTTAGTTTTATGTTGTTATCTTTTATTAACTCGAACAATTACCTAATTCGTTTCACAGGTAGACGTATCTACTTACTTGTTGTGACCAAGGACACTGAAAAGAGTCCGAAACGCCAGGTTAAAATAAAATGTAAATAAATAGCGAAATAATCCATAAAAAGTGCATCATTTTCAGGTTGATCTGTTTTTTAAACAATACACTATAAAATTTTAACGTGTGTCTAAAAAAAGTCCTAAAAAGCTGATTGAGAGTGTCTACTACTCCAGAGTATAGTCGTAAATTAGTGTCCTTTTTACATCAAGTTGGTTTAATTTATCAACCTCTATTTTTTATAAGACGTTACAAGAAATCTGGGTCAGATGAAACAAGTCATTAAGGTCTGATCCACCTCGTTGTGATCTAGTAGATCACAGATTATTTACAGGATCAGACAGTTCAGAGAAATTTTTAAGTTCAGATGTGTGTCTACAAACAGTACAGTACAAATCACCTCGACGACCACTTTGGTGTTATGATCAAGAAGTTGACTATTAACCAAGAGGTCGCGGGTTTGATCCCCGCACTGTACAAAGATTTGTGTGCATGAACATGTTTGTTTGCACTAGTCTGGGTGTTATATGTATTTATTTAAGTTTGTGTGTGATACCATTGTAACACAAGTGCTTAACGTACTTACCACGGAGTCAGATCAATGTATGTGATGTTGTTGTATATTTATTTATTAATCAGCACTTTTGTTTTAATTAACAATATCTATTCCAGGTTAAGACATCCCAGCAGCTGTGCGTGGAGCTGAAGAAGCCAGCTTTGGGCTACGCAGACACGTGTGACCTGGTCTTCCAGAACGGCCCCAAGCCTGTGAGGAAGTTCGCACCGTATGTGAGGTAAGCATTCTTAGCACCAAAATGTATTGATTTAGATTCAAACACACATTGGTACAAACAAGAACCATTTCTTATTCAAATAAACTAAATCTCATCTAAACTAAACTTAGATTTTGACGACCACTTTGGTGTAATGGTCAAAAAGTTGATTATTAACGTGATCGTGGGTTCGATCCCCGCACTGTACAAACATTTGTGTGCATGAACATGTCTGTTTGTACTGGTCTGAGTGTTATATATATTTATTTGAGTTTATTTTCGTAATACCACTGTTGATTCTGATATCTGTAACACAAGTGCTTAAGCTACTTACCACGTTAGTTAGATCAATTTATGTGATGTTGTTGTAAAAAAAAACAACATTTCAGTTCGTTCGGACAATGCTTCCCATTGTTGGTAAGATTTGGTTACAAATATCGGACAGGTGAAGAAAACTAAATAAAAACATGTAAAAAGGGACCAAAAAGAAAAATGCTAACTCCGAAACCAAAGGCAAAGAGCGTACAACGCATAGAATATTCATCGACACTGATTTTCTGCGGAAACATATGAGGGTAGACTGGAAGAAAAGTACAAAAAAATTGCCTGAAGGGTTCGCACACTCGTACTAGATAAACAACCGACAGCCTAGGCAAGGTAATCACCTCCGGCACGGAGCCATAAAAATATTTTCACAGGCTTATCACAAGATAGACTACTGTCGAATTGAAACTCAATCTTTCACAAGATTCAAGTACACACATACACATCAGCCTATATAGGTCCCACTGCTGGGCACAGGCCTCACCTCAACTATGAGGTGGTATGAGGCGTACTCCACCAAAGATTAAAGTAAGATTCAAGTAAGGTTATAAATAAATATTCAACAATATATCAGAATCAACAGTGGTATTACAAATAAACTTAAATATACCCAGACCATTACAAACATATGTGTTCATGCACATAAATGTTTGTGTTCGAACCAACGACCTCTTGGTTAATACCTAGTCAACGTCTTGACCAGTACACCAAAGGGGTCGTCAAATGTTGGTAGCTTTTGCCTGAAATCTCCTGATTTCTGTTTTTAATAATAATACCTAGTCTATTTATTATATCTATATCTCGCAAAAAGGGATCTGAATCTCGTACAATCCTCATCTCGTTTATCTATCATTCGCACCCACTTTCTTACTGTATCGGAACCGTCATTATAGATCTTTCTTTAACAGTTCGTCAAATTTATTTAGTTAGTGTATATTTGTATATATTATGTGTATTTTTAAATATGTAATCATATATATATATATATATATATATATATATATATATATGTGTATATATATATTATCTTATGTGTCATATTATTCTTTTTTTTTTTCGTTTTCTCCTTTATTTATTTTATCGCACCGCCCACTAAACATTTCTGCTTAGCCCAAAGGTATGACTGATAGAGAATGCCCTACGGCGTTAAGTCAACGAAGAAACAAAGAATTGTTGTGCAATAAAGCTTAAATAAATAAATAAATCTACAAAATCCCGTGATAGACTGAAATTTGCCTGAATAAAACAACTACGAGTAACATAACTAACATTAGCTAAGATATAAATAAATGCACACTAATCTACTGGAACCTTACTGGAACTAATTGGATTGGTTAAATTAAATTATATCTCAAAGGCATGCTCTCATCAAAATAAAGATGGCTACTTAAATAAATAAATAAATATTTCACAACAATCACACCAATTCTCTAGTCCCAAATTAAGCTACGAGGCTTGTGTTATGGGTACTAGACAACGGATAAACATACTTAAATACTTTTTTTTGTAAATAAATACATATTATACATAGAAAACACCCAGACCAGTACAAACACACATGTTCAAGCACAAATATGCTTGTACTGTGCGGGGATCGAACCCGCGAGCCTTGGTTTTAGAAGTCCGACATGTATACCACTGCACCAAACGGTCGTCAAAACTACTTGGCTAACTTACTGAAGCATTTTTCGCGATATTGAGTTTCTATTCAAAATAGCCGAACTCTTCGAACACAATTTTTGTATAGTTACTACTAAAAAAATTAAGTCATTAGGTAAGACATAAACAATAAACTTAGGATTTCCTTAGAAGGTTCAAAAGCGCAATTGGCAATAGGAAAGTGCGTTGATTGCATGTTATCTTACTTGCGACGACATAATGGATTTGTTTATGTTACTGACAAAACCCTAAGTCGGTCTAAAGTTAATTTAACTAGGCGGGTATCTTTGTTAAAGCATAGATTCGAATAATCTTATTATTTGAAGTAAATATCCTTATATCGTATATCCTACACTAAAAGCGTGTCTTGTGACTTTAATACCAGAACAGAAAATATTTTAATCATGTGAGGAATGTAGTGACTTTTTTCTCTTAATTTTATGTAACGCATCATGGCATTTTTTTTCATTTCACTGTTAATTCCTGTGAACAACGAAAAACTTAAAATTATTTTTTTATAGTGTAATTGTAAGTGTAGTGTGCAATTATAAGTGTTGAAGCAGATTACAGTAGAATTTGTTAATTTTAGAGGAAACCTGTATTGCTGTACTTTAAAATTAGGAAATTTAATGAAGAATGAAGAAATTTAAGAAAAGTAACAACTCTACAAGTAGTTTATATTTGTAAAGCGAATAGTTTGCTTAATGAAATAAAATAAAAAATAAATTGATTAGACTTACTACTATTGGCTATTTTATGAGTGATTAATACTACCGAATAAAGTCTGAATAAAAAACACTTAACTCTTTACTTTAAAACGGTTTCAATGTCACAATTAATTTCATCTAGTCAAGAATATTGACAGCAACATCTACAAGTACAGCTTCCCACGACCCCACGACCCTGCCTAGCCTCAGCGGTGGCAAAGATGGCGATGGTGACCCGGAGACCATAATGTGAGCGCGAACATAAGCCCTATCGTAAGAATAAAGGTACTCGTACAGTACGCATTTTTTTCAACAAAGGTAATATGTTGTAACTATTTAGTAATCTGGGGTAATATTCGCTTTTGTATTCGCAACTTAAATTGCGTCACGTACGGTTCTTAAGATGCGCGCTACATGATAAGAAGTGCAATCTGTGTAAAGCCTTACCAAAATAGTTTTTTAAAGATCAGCAGTCCCGAACACAAATGGCTTACAAATTGAACTTTTTTATTTTATTTTACGAGATCAGACAACTCATGTCCATTTTGTGAGTAAAATAATCATACAAGCTATATTAGTAACAGAAAAATCAATACACAATAGCGAAATACCACATTTAGCCGAGGCGGGTCAATTGGTATTGGTACGAGGCTTGTGTTATGGATATGGGTACTAGACAACGGATAAATATACTTATATACTTTTTTTGTAAATAAATACATATTATACATAGAAAACACGCAGACCAGTACAAACACACATGTTCATGCACACTTATGCTTGTACTGTGCGGGGATCGAACCCGCGACGGGTACACAGTTAACCAGAGTGCAATTCGCAATCATCACGTTCGTTTGAAGACGAAAATTTATAATAATAATACGAAAAATTCATAGGAATATATTTGACCTGATTACATTTTTTTTAGTGCGAGACAAAAAGCATTATTCGTTGTAAGTTATTACGAAACAAACAAGCACTGATACTTAGTTCTGAGAAACCATTTGTACAGTTCTTATTGGAAGACAAGCGCACCTGTTCAGAAAAGGGATTGATTCCCATTTGGAAAGAAAGAAATATTATCACGTAGGTTATTTCGCAAAAGAATCGCCGTGTCACTGCGGCTCAAGAAATAATTCCATGTACCATGTCTAGTATGAGCCTTACAAGATTGTCGAGGTAGGTAAACATGACATTGTAAAGATTTGTACAAATCTTTGTTTAGTCTTCCGATTGCTTCTAACATACTTGATTCACTGTCAATACTTTTTAATAAGAATAGTTAGTTAGTTGGCTATCTAACTATTAGAACAGTTGTTCTAATGTAAATTACCATGAAAGTTTAAAACAATAATTTTAATTCTTTTTTAACTTTTAAAGTAAACAATACAATAATCCTGGGTCGTTACTTATCGTCACCGAAAATAATTGAATTGTTGATCAATCGTTTTAGAAACCTTCCGAAAATTCCAATTTTCCGAACAATTGGATCAGAGTTTCTTGGCGCTTTTAAATTATGATCGATACTTTTGTATTATGAGAGAAACATTGATAACAATTTAGAAGCCGTCAATTAGTACTTAATATAAAAGGAAAGCAAAATAAAAACAATTCAATCTATTTAAAATTACTGATAATTTCGTGAAATGATAATACACAATACTCTTAAATTTGTATACTGAGTCTGTGAATCGCTATGCTGTAAAAATACATATCTAGCAAGCCAAGTTAAAGCAAAGGAACTGGCTAGCTAGCGCAGAGTGTAATCTTACACAAATCACTGCCACTTTTGCCCCCTCAATATCATTTCAATACAAAATGCAAATCGTGATCCAAAATGTGTGTTTAAAGTAAGTTAGATTAGATTTTGCCTGTTTTTATAAGGATCAAATAATTGTTGAATGACTTGATAAAATGACTGATATAATGAAAACTGACCAAATCAAATCTAACCTACTTTAAGATTTCACATTTTGGATTACTTTTTGGATTTTGTACAGAACTTAGCACTCATTTAGATCTCCATTCTTTTTACGGCGAAGCACACGACGTGCATAGTTTTTTTATTTTATTGAACTTGGCTTTCCTTTTTTACATTTATGTTTTTGGTTGGATCAGAATTTACAATTACAGCCAAAACCAAAAAATAAGTACACTTCGTGTGACAGTAACACTAACTGACACGTAGAAGCTTTTGAAAACCTACTATTGATAGTTGATATAATAATATGAACCAACTTTAGACCTATTAATCTCTACATTCTACAAGTAACAAAGAAACTATAAATCCGACCACAACAAACCTGTCCACATTGTAAAAGCCAATTAACGAACCAGCCTCAATAGGCCAAATCAAAGTGGATTGAGGGTAGTTCGAAATCAAATTTCGGAAGCTAAGAAGCCAGAGGTAAAATGGTACAGTATTTTCACCGGTTATCAGTATTCAGTCCTCGTCTGCTACACTTATTGCCTAAGGACGATCGATATCGAATACTGTATCTAGGGATTAGGGAATTTGATTGCCTTTTTTCACTTTTCGGTAAAATCGGGCTCAGAAAATATACAGGTGACAAAATTAAAAATAGCCAGAAACAGTTGTGACACAAAGTTAAGTTTTTAATAATGTTAGGGAAACTATTAATCACATTTTTTTATGTTTTTATTAAAACTTTTATGCTCCGTGATTCAATTAGCGGACTAGTGTCATGTTAAACTTCAATTTTTATAAAAACTTAAGAAAAAATCTGATTTTAAATTTTTATTTTGTCAGCCAGTGTAGATGAAAAATTGGACCATGAATAAAAAAAACTTTCTTAAAACTATGAAACAATAAACGAGGGATGTGTTAATGGAGATGTTTGGGAAGACCTTTGTCCAGCAGTGGGATGATATCTATAGTATAAAAATGAATCGCAAAATGTTGTAGTATACTAGTAAAAATTAAGCGCATAACTCATGAAAGCTTGTACCGATTTGGCCAATTCTTTTTTATGTTTTTCCTTAATATACGAGGATGGCTCTTATGAAAAAAAAAAAAAAAAAAACAACAGGTAAGACAAAGTCTACGGGTTCCGCTAGTAAGGTTAATAAAAAACTTTGATAACTGTGCAATAACAATAGTTTCAGTACATTTTTGACGACCACTTTAATAAAAACTCATGAAAGTCTTTTGATATATACTCGTAAATGAATCATGATAACAATACAAATAAGATTTGGCAGGAATGGATTACATGCGCGTTTCTACTAAAGAATACAAAATAAAAAAAGCGAACGAAACAAAACACAAAGAAGCTGCTTTAAAAAATGGTAACGTACAGAAACATAAATACAATTCCAAAGCCTTACCACTTTATAGCAAGGGTGCTAGGCCTAGATACACGAACACGTCACGTCTTAACTTCTATTTTCATACGAATTTACATGCGACATACGTGTCTCTCATTCGCTTGTTGCTAACTTAACGTAGATATTATTTTCATAATTAACATACCATTTCATAATCAAGTCTGCCTAGACTAGCGACATTTGAGTAGTGCTTACGTAGTCTCCTGCTGTAACGCCTACGCTTTCGATTGAATAACGATTTTCTTGATTGAAAGCTCAGATCATGGCATTGATGTTCACAGGCGTGTTTTCTGGGAAAATCTATCAAGCCGTGTTCATGCCACATGTCAATAGTCACATATTATAATATGTATACAAATAGTACGAGTATAATAAAATCCCCCAGTATATATTTCCAATGCAACGTGCATTACCTTCTTGTTCCTGAATTGACTTTTATTGTTCAATTATAAATAAACAAATAAATAAATATACAACAATCACATAAATCGATCAGACTCCGTGGTAAGTAGCTAGTGTTACAGATATCCGAAACAACAGTGGTATTACTAATAAATTTAAATAAATACATATAAATACCCAGACCAGTATGAACATGTTCATGCACACAAATGATTGTACAGTGCGGGGATCGAACCCTCTTGGTTAATAGTCAACTTCTTGACCATTACACCAAAGTGATCGTCAAAAAAATTGATTTGAAAATTCGTAAATCGACATGATTCACGAGCATGGTTTTCGAAATTTTCTATAACAAATAAAGGAGCACAATACATATAGCAGTACATTCTTCTACTGTATCGTTTACGGAACAGACCAAATAAATACGAAAATATGAAAAATACAGCTGAAAAATTACCTATATTTATATTATATCACAGTCAGATAGTACACATAGTGCTTGTAAGATCACATATAATTAAAATACAATATAAAACAATTATGTAAACTGACCTTGAATTATTCATTGTAATAATCGCGATATTTAACCCTATTTCACTAAAGTAAAATTAATTACAATTCGCAGCTATCACTTTGTATTCACTGATTAATATCTTTAACTTATAAAAAAACCTAAACTACCCTCTTAAACGTCAATATTTTTTTAGTTGGTGTGTCGTAAAAGATACAGTAGGAGCAAGTGGGTTAAAACCTTATTTTTTTTTTGCCACACACGCACTTACGGCTCAACTTGTCAATGGTCTCACCATATCCAAATTTTCTGTGCAGCTTATTGTACCCAAAATCACTGGCACAAAAATCGTCTTACTTTTTGATCTAGTACATTCCAATGTTTTTACTAGAACATTGGCACGCGGAGATAGAACCTATTTTTGTTTCGGATCGGTTCGGATGCTCTTAACCTCGTTTGTTTTCTCTGTTTTAGGGAATTGGCAGATTGGGCACTGGCCTTGACCCACGTGGGGGCGTGCTGCGTTTACGTAGTCGTGGTAGCTGAATCGTTCAGACAAGTAAGTACTGAATACTGAATATCAACTAATAATAATAGTCCTCCTGGCCGATTTCGACCACGGCGGCCAATCTCAACAGAGATCAGCAAACTACGCAGGATATATTATAGTGCACAAGTGTGAGCGCAATACACAGGTGCACTCTCTGTTCCATCACTATGAGACGGCAATCCGACATGACCGGAGAGAGATCAGGCGCAGGACTAACGGCTTAACGTGTAACTTTCCGACTCCGAGCTGTTTTTGAGAAATTCATGACAGAAAACTCAGAAACAAATTTGGTCCGACCTGTAATTCGAACCCAGGACCTCTCGCATGTAAGGCAGAAACTTTGCCACTACACCAACGAGGCACTCAACTAGTATCTTTATGGTAAATACGCATAATATTCATGTAGGTACTTGTATTTACTCTACGACCACGCTTGGCTACAATAATTGAGCTATGATAGGCGCCCACGGGCAAATCGCTAATTCTAAAACAATGAATTATTAAACAATAACCCACACATTAAATACGACATACGAGTAAATGCCAATCAGTGGGCTCAGTATTGGGAGCTTAATTCGTCCCCATTAATTATTCAAATCAAAGCCCACAAACATTTATATTGTAAGTCTGTTAAAGCATACAATATTGATTAATTCTTTATTGACAGCATCTCGTCGTTTAAATTACTACGCAAACTAAAATTAACAGGTTTTTAAGCAATGAGCGTTGTATTTCATTCGGACTCATGTTAGGGAAAATAATCCATACTTTCATACTAATATTATTAAATGCGAAAGTAACTCCGTCTGTCTGTCTGTTACTCAATCACGCCTAAACTACTGCACCAATTTGCATGAAATTTGGTATGGAGATGTTTCGATAACCGAGAAAGGACATGGCTACTTTTACCGCAGGAAAATGACGCATTCCCATGGGAAAATTCAGATGGGCCGATCGCTTTTAAGCCTAAACTACTGAACAGATTTTAATGAAATTAAGTAAGAATATAGGTTGAGACTTAAGAAAGGACATGAGATACTTTTGACCGCGGAAAAACAATGCATTTCAAAAAAAACTACCTAATGCGGATGAAGTCGCGGGTAAAAGCTAGTTAATAACTTTTTAAGCAACTGCCTAACGAAAGCCGAAACATTAATCACTGATCATATTTTCTTTCAGATATCCGAAGAGTATGGAGGCCCGAATTGGTCGGTCAAGATTTTCTGCGGGCTTACCCTAGTTGTCCTACTACCCCTGACACAGATCACCAAACTAAAGTACCTGGTTCCGTTCTCGGCCCTAGCCAACTTTGTCTGGCTTGCATCGATATGCATCTCCATATACTATTGCTTGAGGGATCCGCCAAAAGCGTCAGAGAGGCATCTGGCTACTTCTATTGCTGGGATACCGACGTTTATAAGGTGAGCATTATTAAAGAAGACTCTATCTCCTAGCAAGTACATACTGGCTTATGACTTCAGGATTGAAAGGGATGCGGGCCGCTTGTCAATCAATGGCGAAAGCTATGTCTGACAGTTGACGCCATGAGTTATTGACGATTTAGTAATGACGGACTGTTTAGGCATTTTAAGAACCTCAAGATTTTAGCCCACTTCTAAAACAGCTTTAAAAGAAAACAAAAGTAATTGACCATGAGATTAGATGTAGTCATCACATCAATAACAACCTGTAAATTTTATTTATTTATTGACATTTGCATACACGCATCACTAAAAAAGCAGAACTCCCAGGCTTCATACTACTGTAAAGTTATAGTAGTTTATAGTATAGTATATATGTATATTGTTCTTTTCTACTTCCAGCACATGCCTCTTCGCGATGGAAGGCATCGGGGTCGTCATGCCGATCGAGAACGAGATGTCGAAGCCGCGTCAGTTCCTCGGCTGCCCAGGGGTGCTCAACATTGCCATGACAGCGGTTGTAATGCTCTACGCTTTCGTCGGCTTCGCTGGATACCTTAGCTATGGGGAAGAGGTGAAGGGAAGCCTCACTCTGAACTTGCCACAGGACGAAATGTAAGTATCCTTTTATAATTTAGTCGCATCGTTGTCGTCATGCCGATTGAAAACGAGATGTCTAAACCGCGTCAGTTCCTCGGCTGCCCAGGGGTGCTCAACATTGTCATGACAGCGGTTGTAATGCTCGCCTTGGTCGGCTTCGCCGGATAACTCAGCTATGGGGAAGAGGTGAAAGGAAGCCTCACTTTGAACTTACCACAGGATGAAATGTAAGTATCCCTTTAGAATTAAGCCGCATCGTTGTCGTCATGCCGATCGAGAACGAGATGTCGAAACCGCGTCAGTTCCTCGCCTGCCCAGGAGTGCTCAACATTGTCATGACAGTGGTTGTAATGCTGTATGCCTTGGTCGGCTTCGCCGGATAACTCAGCTATGGGGAAGATGTGAAAGGAAGCCTCACTTTGAACTTACCACAGGATGAAATGTAAAGTAATGTAATGTAGGGGCATCGTTGTCGTCATGTCGATTGAGAACGAGATGTCCGAGAATGGGATCCTTTTCTAGATTAATGGTGTTCTAAACCTCATAATATTTTTAAAAGACCTACACCCTACACGATGGGTTAGTGGAGAAAAAAACCCCCTCACTTTATTTGTATGGGAGATAACTTGAAAAATTGTTTTTTCTAGTTTTTTTACGACTTTCTTGCAACTATTATAATACATACTCATAACAAATTACAGCTTTTTACCACATATACCTAGTCTCTGAGTAAAACTGCAGACAGACGGACGAACAGACATGGCGAAACTGTAATGGTTCCTTGTTTTCTACGGAACCCTAAAATAAGTCTTCAAAAGGAAAAATCTGGACCTTTCATGGTGCCTCTCTGCCATTCTTTTTCAAAGAAACGCATGGGACTTATCGACAATGGGATGGGTTGTTGCAGTCAAATGTTAGCTAGAATTTTGTAGTTGTCATTTTTTAATATTACCTTGGTACCAATACTTTAATTTTTTAAAAGTAATCAGTGGTCGTATAATAAAATTAGTTTTATAATGAACTATGAAATAAATTATATTAAAGTCTAATGATAGGGGTTTTATCGAGCTAGCATTTCACTTTTAATTGTAGATGAACACCGCTAAACAACGAATGCCGTGACCAAATCGATTAGTCTTTTAAGCAATTGAAAAATTGAAGGTACAACCGTTTCTAAAATTAGATATTTACGAATAAACCCACATTACGAAACATTATTTTCATATATTCTATATTTATGATAAACTTTTTTAATATGATTATTTTGTCACAATTTACCTTTTTCTTTTAATTTTCACTACACCCATTGCCTATTTTCTGCCAGTCAACCCCAGGGTTGACTGGCAGAAAATGCTTTTAGCATTAACTCCACCCTTTGTACATTTCTTGTGCAATAAAGTTTTAAATAAATTAATACAAATTGTCTCTTTTCAGCCTAGCACAAACAGCCAAGATCCTGGTCGCTTGCGTTATGGTTCTATCCTACGCTTTGCTCTTCTACGTGCCAGTTGACGTGGTCTGGCGTCGTGTCCAGGACAAGATCCCTGCCAGGTTACATCGCTGGTCCATCGCTGGCATCCGATTTGTTGGCGTTATTATTATAGGTAATTCAGGATCTCTTTCTTTTATTTTTATTTGGGGTAGGTTTGCTCTTAACCCAAGACCAAGCCCAACGAGGCTAAGACTGAGTCTACGATGGAGCGAGCTCACCTAGAAGATGCTTGTTCACTCTAGCTTTGAAAATTTCTAATCCAAAGTCGGAACAAATTATTCTCTACACTTTTACGTAGTCACGTTTCACACACTCCTGTACTGTTGATCCTTCGAAATACTATGCAAAATACTTTTTTTATTTCTTTCATCCCACTGCTGAGCAAAGGTCTAATATTAAAATGCTAATACTGCAGTTAAAATAACTTCCACGTACCACACAGAACCATAATATAATTATTCATATCGCACACTGATTTAAAGCTAATGGGTTCAAATAGCGTTGCACCTATTTGACAGCTTATACGAATCACGCGACCCACGCTACAAAATTATTACGAGTAATTCCGAACGTAAAATATGCGGTAAAAATGTACTTCCACGTCGCACCCTTTTAACCAAAAGACTGCGTGTATCCAAACAATGGAATGCATTTTGCATAATTCCGACTGCGACTTCACGCAGTCTCTCTTTTTCTCCAAAAAGAATAAAACAATAATTTACAGATTATTAAAATTAATTTTTCGGGCATGCAATACGCTAGATGACACCACCAATCGTTGACATACTTTTTATTATCTGTCAAAACGGTCTGCCTCCATAGATTTTGTATGGGAATACAAGAACGTGACGTCACGGTCATGTATCAGAAATCGGAGTCAATTGACCGAATATTTATTGAGTTTTGTGTGCTTAAAAATTGGTTTCTGCAGCTTTTTGGATATATACTGGCTATATTAACTTCATAGGGGCTATGTTTTTTAACTGCCATGGTCTTGAAAATATTTAAGATAGGTGTCATTTTGCCTATTGAATCTACCTCTTCTAAGCATTGTGGAATTCCTTTCTATCTAACGAGCTTATTTGAGATTTGAGAGACCGTTAATTTTATTCGCTGTTTCATTCATTTCGATTTTCAGTCTCTGTCAAATACAGTATCAGAGAGAACATACGAAAAACCTTTTGCGGGTTGGTCTATGACGAAAATATGACTTAAATGTGTTTTCTAGAATATATCCTTCGATATCACCTACCGCCATCATCTCAGCTGATATCCCCCTTTCCTCTTTTCCAGTTGGAATAGCGACCGCCGTGCCTCGCATTGAACTATTCATGGAGTTAGTCGGTGCCGTCTGCCTATCCGTGCTGGGTCTACTTCTTCCCTCGCTGACGGAGACCGTGTTCCGTTGGAACAAGGACGTGACCGTCACCCACTGGGTGTTCTGGAAGAACGCGGCCATCAGCGTCTTTTCCCTCGTGGCGATGGTCTCCGGCGTCACCTACTCCATCATAACCATGCTTGACTCCCTGTGATATAGTGATAAGGACTTTGTAAATACTGTATTACGTACTAATAAATTAATTTGATTTTTTGATAGTGTTTGATTGGGATTTTCACCTTGGGCTTTTCCAACCCAAAAATTTTGAAGAATCTTATATTCTTTGTCAGACAATCGTGATCGTGGAACTGTTGTCCAAAGTGCATATTTAATACAACCAAAATACATATCAAATACAGAAGTAAAAAATATGTTCACACTATTTGCTATTCGAATGAAAATTCGACCCTTTATCATGGAACTGGTAACTGATGTCTGTCTATTCGTGCTGGATCTACTGTCTTGCTGACGGAGACAGCGTTCCTATGGAACAAGAACGTGACCGTCACACACTGGATTACTTACTACAGTAGGTATTACTTACTAATTAATTAATTTCATTTTTTATTGTTGTTAATAATAATGCTTACATTCGCTTTGTCATATTGGTACTGATGTGTTGTTGGATTCGTAGTGTCGACTATTGTCTGCAAATCGTCATATAAAACTTTTGTCTACAGTTTACATATTAAACAACAAAAAAAACACACCAAATATAGAAAGTACTCTATTTATGATACTAAAAAATCAACTCCGATGTACAAAATTTTCATAGATAGGTTTTAAAGCAATAAATTAGTCACATAACACTTTACCCAATTTATGTACATTAAGTTCGTAAATTATGAGGGGAAGATACCTAATTAGTCTAAAGAAAATTAGACGTTGGTGTACACAAATCATTGCGTAGATTTTCCTAAGATTGCTTAGATAAACGTTTTTGTACCTTTTATGAAAAAAGTCCATGATAAATAAGATTCTTAAAAAAAATTGCAAACACAGTCGTATTTTTTATAAAAATTTTCAGTACAATCTCACAGATAATTGTAAAACTGTCTATAATCTACCAAAAATTGTATACATTTTTACAATTATCTGTGAGATCGTGTTACGAAGACTAAGAAGGATTTATTCTCACTACAGTAATTAATTATTCTCAAAATTTCATCATTCGTCTTTCAAGTCTTCTTTACGATAAATAACTTCATAACTTCTTAAGCCTAATCGCTTTATAATGAAAAATTTTATTATGAACTTTCATTATGATGAAATAAGTACTTTGAGATTACCTGTTCTGCGATGTCTAAACATAAAAGTACCTTAAATATTATCTTGATTTTTAGATCCCGCTTGGGTTTTTATGAGGGTTCAAGAATTTGCACGCAACCGAGTAAATTTTCAAGGGGAGTTATTTACATGGCGTAAATACATAAAATTCATAGTAGCCTTTCAGGAAGGGTCACAGACAGTGTCCAGATAGGTCATGAAAAAGCCATCCTCGGCCTGGGCTAAATAGCGGCTGAAAATCTGGGTCTTGTCTCTGAGCTTAAAATTACATGTTACCAAACCGTAAGAGTAAAGTTTGGTCTCGAATATTCGGAAGATACGTGAACTTTTTGTCCTAATTAGAAGATTTTGACGAAATGTGTTAATTAATCTAGAATGTGTTAATTAATCTGGTCTTGCCCACTGTTTTTTAAGTACCTATATTTCCTCACCGTTTAAACCTTGCCTAAACTTCCACAAGTAATTCCAAACCAAAATTATTCAAATCGGTTCAGCCGTTCTAGAGTTTTAGCGAGACTAACGAACAGCAATTCATTTTTATATAAGACTATAGTGGACCTGCAGACGTTGTCCCACCCGCTGTTTTTTTTTTCTTACTGTTGAAACCTTTTCTGGTCTTCCACAAATATGTTAGTTCTAAAATTATTTGAATCGGTTCAGCCGTTCTTGAGTTTTAGACCAATGAACAGCACTTCATTTTTATATATGATATAAGAGAAAGCATATTTGAAAACGAAGCATATTTTATTTTCTTTGAGTATAAATCTTTCTATTACAGATGTAATGCTGCCAGAAGGTAGACCTACTGAAATATAGTCTAAAAGATAGAAAGACATGACTATAATTATTTTACAAAACTGCCTTAATGCTGGTGCATAAATAATGGTGTCGGAAATTATGCGTATTCTCCGGTGTCGAAATAAAAGTTTCCGATTTATCTAATGTTCAACAGACTTCAAGGCATACTATATCTCAAATGTTGTATCTGGTTTGCATAATATCTTACACTAATCTTCCCATTTAACAGTGACCCTGTTCAAACCATTGTCATCTCATAAATGCTGAAGATCCTTGCATAGAACCGCTTAAAACATGTCATTATGAAAAACACAGGGCAAGGTAGCGTGTTTCACAGACCGCGCTTAAGGCTTACTCATAATACATGACGGGACATCCGTTAGACTGGTCAAGTTAAGGATGACACAATTCAGAAATTGTAATAAAACTCTTGAAGTAAGCACTAAATCCGAACCCGTTCAATCATGAAAATTATATTTATCGATATGAAAATTTGAACATACCTGGTTTGTACTGGTCTGGGTGTTATATGTATTTATTTAAGATTATTTGTAATACAACTGTTGATTCTGATATCTGTAACACAAGTGCTTTAGCTACTTACCACGGACTCAGATCAATGTATTTGATGTAAATAAATATACAAATATTCATTCAATTTCTCACAGGACGAGTGTGTGCGCAAGACGTATCATTGCTAAGAAGTATCATTGCTAATTGCATTCGCTGCTCCTTTACGAGTGCTTTGATAATCTAGTGAGATGGGAGGTGGACTTGACCGGACTAATTAAATACATAATAATTTATTTATTTACATACACATACAACCTAGAACTTCCAAATAATGGATAACGTATAATTTTCTAATAGTAATTTTCGATAATCTAGTGAGATGGGAGTTGTCTTGACCGCTCAAATAAATAGTGTAATGAGTGGCATAAATAAAAAAACCAGGCAAAACGATAAGCACACAGATTTTATTTAAATAAGGTTATAATCAATTATCAAAATACAAATTGGCAGAGTTTCAGCCTGTTCAGTGGCTAAGAGGGCAAAAGTGGCTAGACTCAGCTGTCTGGCCGTTATAAGGGCTTGCTCCCACCTAAGGGCGCACGGCTGGCGGAAGTTGTAGTGGGGAGCGTCAACTGGCTTGGCGGTGGCTTCCTATTGGCTGGCTTGGCTAGGATTGGCTGGCTTGGCTAGGATTGGCTATGATTGGCTATGATTGGCTATGATAGGCTATGATTGGCTATGGTGGCTGAGGCTTGGCGTTACAATAGATAATTATTTATTTATTAACAAACACATACAAACTAGAACTTTCGAATAATGGATAAAGTATAATTTTCTAATTGTAATCTATTTTATGCATCTTTATAACACTTGCAATTTTTCTTGAATTTTTACTTAGTCAGATATTTAGCCCGTAGAAAGATGCTGGATAGATTTATTCAATCTGAAAAAATTTCAAGAAGGCACGTGTCACTAAGTGATTTCTTGTTATCTGGTATACACGAGGCGGTGATTGAAACACAAAATCTTTGAGAATAATATTCTTATTTAATCCAGCAAAATCCTGCCTAGAGATGTTTAGCCTTATTTTAATTACTCGTCGTTGTATAACTGAAAGATCTTTAAGTCGGTACTAATTTGAGTATCAAATTATATTTAATAAGAATTAAGCTAGAAGGAAAATGGTTCGGCTTAAATTGTTTTTCTTTTCATTAAAAAAATTCTTAAAATAGGTTCTCGAGTAACTCCATCAAAGAAAGTTTCAACATAGAGATAACGATCTCCAATTTCCTTATTATTCAAAGCTGTAAAGTAAACTACAGAAAGCAAAACAATTGTTACATACAAAAATTCTATTTTCATCCCACCATCTCGGAAAGAGTATTTTTGCTCTTCAATATCTAAGTGCAAAAGCCGTTTTTATTCACTAGAGGATAAAGTAAATTGAATTTAGAACATCGTGTGCACTTAGTTTGTGAATTAAAAAAATCATTAAACCTATTTATTGCTACCCCAATGGTGCCGAATATATCATACAACTTTTTTTAATTTGTTAAAAACTCAGACTCGGAACCTTCTTGGTGTTCTTTTTTCAATTAGTTTTGTAGGCGGTTCTTTCCGCGGCATTTTTTCACGTCATTGTTAAACCTTATAGTAAAATCAAGCAACTTGAAAACAAGTAAAAAAAATTAAATGAGTGATTCTAGCGACGAGGACGTTTGTTTGACGCCAACAGAATTGAAACTGTAAATAATGCGCAAATGAGCTTTCTCCCTCAACAATCACGCGAGAAGTATTTAAAACAGTACGATATGTTCAACACGTGGCGACTAGCAAAAGGAGCCAAAACTTTCTCAGAAAACGTTTTGCTGGCATATTTTATAGAATTATCCGAGAACAAGAAAGCAAGCACTCTATAACTGCTAACTCGTACCAAAGATAATGGAAAAAGGAATGGAATCCATTATCTTTGCTCGTACGAATAACTGTAGCAACGTTACTTTCAATTTTTCTTAATTATACCTAAGTATTATTTTGTTATAATTTAAAGATTATTCTGTAATACTTACCTGTCATAATGTAGTAGTTAATACCTAAACTGAAATAAAAGTACCTATCTTGTGATTGTAAACGTTTTCAGTTCATTTCTTCGCTGAGGTGGAATGAAAAGTTACGTGTTGCACTCAAGTGCAAAGATTTTTCACCTCGTGCTCTTTTGATTCCCTCGCTTACGCTCAGGATTCTAATTTTGAATCACTCGCTGCGCTCGTGATTCAATTTTAGAATCCTTCGCATGCTCGGTCATCAAAATTGAACACGCGGTTAAAAAGCAACTTTGCACTCTTGTATAACAAATAACTATTTTAGTATAGTTGTGTAATAAGGTGGCAATTTAATTCATTATCTGTATTAATTTCTTAATCATTGACAACCCTATTTATTCATGAGTCAAGTCGAAGGTTACATTTGTATGCGACTAGGCACGTGAGGAAAAGGGATTTGTAATCATTATACCATGGCAACTTTTTATCACATACCGATTTTGCCTATTTCACCACTAAAACCTTTAATTCAACAACTTAACTCAATTTATATAGTAGTTTATTATTTATTTTTTAAATGATTTCTAAGGGAAATAACCAATAGTCTCATGTAAACACAGGTTATTCACGTATAACATAAACAGACACTGGTTTTTTTTGGGTTTTTCACCAACTGGATACAAGAGAGTGAACACATGTGTGTCTAGTTAATGAAACTTAAAATTATTATCACTTAATATTTCGTCATCCGGACACGCCAATATTTTTACGCGTGTCCACATGGTTAAACTTAAATAAAATAACTTCTTTTTTTCCGCCAACTGGACACACTCAGTTATTTTCCAAAAAAGGGTACTTTTCAGTCAGGTTGATAATCGCTTCGTTCATTGAATTGATAAACGAGACAATTTTTATACCTTAAACTTATTTAATAAAACAATTACGTATCAATCACACAATAGGGTAGTCGTATTATAGTAAAAACCTGTTTTTAACGTGGGAAGACACTGAAAAAATGACATAAATTAAACTTAAATCAAATTAGCTTTTTGAGGTCATCCATGAATTCCACTATTTACTAGATTGTTCAGCGTAATCATAATATCCCTCAATGGTTAATAATCAAAATCCATTTGAATTTCAGGTAATCATTTTAATGTGATTATACTATTTTAAAATCGTTTAAGATTAAATTATGATTGCCGCAATTTTAAAAGTATTGTTGCTTTAATAACCTGAAACTACTATAATTTAAATATTTTAAGAATAATGTTACCATAATGAGATTTTACCGTTATCCGTCCTTCCCAATTCCCAAAATCCTTTAAATCCCTCTATTAAAACATGTATTGTAAGCAATGAGCGGCATTAACGCGCAGTTACTAATGATATAAAAGAAAAAAAAATAATTGGTTTACTCCATGTATTATTTAAGCTGAGAAAACTTAATTGGTTTATGTGTTATTTTAATTTATCGTAGGCGCTGTAATATCGATGAATGCTAAGACTGGTGTAATTGAGTATAAAACACGTACGGTATGCATAATACAAATTACTTGAGAAAATGCTCGCTTTAATTAATAAAGTTTATGAATATCTATAGCGTACATACCTATCTCGAAATTCTTAACGTGCTTTGCTATCTTACCCAGATTATATAATTGAGATGTCTTTCTGACATAAGTCATCAAGTGGCGCGTCCAGTTAAGTATGTTTGTTTGTTTTGTTTTAAGACGTCTCATACCTAAACCCATTCACACTTCGTTTTTTACAAATAGTGCAGAATTATAGCTGGGATTTTACATAACGATTTAGAAATTCACTAAAACACAAGAAAATCCACGAGAATGCACGATAAAAAAGTAAAAAAAAAAACTATTACTCTGAAAACTCTATCTCAATTATTTTTTAAAATTAGTCACAGGATAAAATAAAAACCTTTTGACCACTAAAAACAATTTCAGCCAGTAAAATTTTAAGTAAAAATATCCTAATCCATTTATCGTTTCGTGTCGGCTTTCAACTTTTAAATTGAGGTTTCATAAAAATACCGTTACTTACGTCTTTTTTTGTGACAGGGATAGCCTATATAGGTATATATTTAGGTTTTTTTCTTTCCTACTCGTACCTATAGATTTTCATTTCCAAAGGTCATTGTCAAAACTTGTAAGCAATCATCGCAGATTCGCACGCGTGTAACAAAGGATATGACTGTATATTTCTTGTGAGAGCCTTGTTGTTAATTGATGTTTTCTTAGGAGGCTAACATGCGTACTATCTAATTACCACTGAGTTCGTAGATACGCCACTATTCATGAAGTCTTTGAACGAAATCATATCTTACTTACTTCACCATTTTCGATAGAAGATATTTTTTTCTTAGTAGATGAAAAACTAACCAAGTCATTTTGAGCTAGAGGGAAAGGCGTGAACTATGTCTGTCGTATGGCTTATACTTACAATTGAATACTTTAAACCTACTTAACAATAATAATAATAAATATATGACAACATCAAAATAATTTATCTGACTCCGTGGTAAGTAGCGTAAGCACTTGTGTAAAAGATATCAGAATCAATAGTGGTATTACAAAAAAACTTAAATAAATACATATAACACCCAGACCAGTACAAACAGGCATGTTCAATCACACAAATTTTTGAACAGTGCGGGAATCGAACCCGCGACCTCTTTGGTTAATAGTCAACTTCTTGACCATTACCCAAAGGTGGTACTTAATTCTTTTGATAATATGCTCTCTCTTGCAAGCTTAACATCTACAGTAGAGCTACTTATTTACTTTCTTCCTCCCTCACGACATTCATTATTTGACACCCAAGGGACTCGTGTATCAAAAGTACGTAGGATAAGGTTTTTTAAGCTATCGTTCGATCAAGTACCTGAAACGATCAAGAGAACCGCAAAAACAAACAATCGCTTTTTTGTAGAGACTCCTACATCATTACATTCAATCACATATTAGCCGTGTTCATTCGATCATCACGGTAGATAAGTGCCGTGTTACCGACAATTATCTACCTACTGGCGTGACAGCGCGCCTCAGTACTGTCCCGGCAGTGGCGGCTGTGTGAGCTGATCTGTTTTGACTGCCGCCTATGTCCGTGTTCACTCGTTTGTGTTGTTTTTTTTTTATGTGTGTAGACTTGAGTTACCGAGATTCGGTGTCATTAACTAACGCTCTAAAAAAAGTACTTTTACCCCTTAATTTAACGTAGCTAAGCCAAATAAAAAGGATTTAAATCTGAAAAAAAATGTGATTCGCTTCATCAATATTTTACGATACCTACTTTCTTATATAATTATTTTTTCAAAAAAGATTTAATAAACTATACAAGTCTAATTCTATCTAATACCAACACAAATTAAATTAAAAAAATATAAAACACACTGACTAGAAAATAATCGCAAAAAAACAATGTTAAGGGTGGAAAATTCCAAATCCTGTTTCACTAAGTTTCAAAGAAACTATAAGCACTTCCAATTCTATAAGCAAACCTAAGGTATATAAAGTCCAAATGTTATGTCAAAAAGTAATGAATCTCGAAGCTTACATAAATACGAGTACGTTTTGATATGCTGTGTGCCAAGTCTAAACTCTCAAGAAAACAATTACCTAGATTATGTACAAATCGTCGTTACATAAGACTGAATACTCAAGTATTATTATACCATTATACGTTATACCATTTACCATATATACGTTACACCATTGCGAACGCCTATTATTCTTTCATTGTTAGATCAAGTAGTTAAGTCACGTGGCTAAGTGATCACAGATTTGCGTCTTCTTGTCTCTGGTAAGGTATGTATAGGAATAGTTCCTTTACATACAATAATAATAAATATACAACAACATCACATACATTGATCTGACTCCGTGGTAAGTAATTTAAGCACTTTTGTTACATAGTATATATCAGAATCAACAGTGGTATTACAAATAAACTTAAATAAATACATATAACACCCAGACATGTACAAACAGACATGTTCATGCACACAAATGTTTGTACAGTGCCGGGATCGAACCCGCGATAATAGTCAACTACTTGACCATTACACCAAAGTGGTTGACAATAGATCTTTTGTTCAAATAACAAGGTATCAGATTAGGTATTAAACGAACTTTTGCTTTGAATGCGTAACCACTCTGAGATTTTTTCATTAAACAATTTCGGACGCAGAAATTTCGTATTTTCGTCAGTTTCTCATCAAGGACAAATAGAATAGGTACGTAACATGGTAATGGTAAGAAAAAAAACATTTTATATACATTAAACATCTTTAATTTGTGATACATAAAGCGAAATAAGAGCCGAGTTTTTAGCATAACAAGCCCTAACTTAAACGACTACATCTCAGTCGTAAAAATGAAGTTATGAACAATGAACCAAGTTTTCACATAATGAATTAATTCTCATTTAAAGCAGTATTCATAATTATAATCACATCTTTGACAACTATAGATTCATAAACCATAGCCCTAATTTTGCTTTCATATTGGTAAATTCTACACAAAAAAGTACACATGGACGTTTACTTCGTCCTAAGAGTAATCTGGGATAACGAAGCCTGAATAAATAATACTGTTACGTTCTAGGGGGTGTGGGATCTAGATTGAAATGCACTTCTAAACCGATGAAGTAGAGTAGGATTTATTGTACACACTTTACGTTACAACACTTAGTACACAAACACTTATATCGCACTCCAAAATCTTCTTGTCGCAGTTTTCGCTTCGATGTTTACTCGTCGCTTTCCCAAATTAAACTCCAACTCGGACGCATTCCCGGGCTCCTTATATACCGGCCGTCAAGGACTCCCGAATATTCGGTAGGTACCTACTACCCAGTACGAGACTGTTCGGGATCCTTCCAAATGCCGTCTTGCCTAGCCTATACCTTTCTCGAATGTTCGGCATCATAGTGCTATCCCTGTCTTGTGCTGTCTCTGTCACACCTTTCTGGAATGTTCTCAGTATAGCTGTCTCTCTCTAATCGTGCTATCTCTTTCACTCCTACTAAAAATTACGTCATATACTGAAGTGGGCTTCAAAGGCCCATAAGGGGTCCTGAAAACGCCTGAAAACGGGTTTTCAGGTTATGGCGTCATCTGATAGAGGGTGGCCTGAAACGGACTGAAAACATGTTTCAGGCGCCTGAAAACAACGGCAACTTGGGTGAAATTTCGATAAACTAGTATGTGTTAGAGCACTCTCTGAAACGGCCTGAAATGGTATTTCAGCCTGCTGAAAACGCCTCCAAGGCACGGAAAAACACGATCAAAGTTTTAGCACTAGCCCACCGGCGTAACACTACCCCCTCCTTAGACATGCTCGTCCCGAGCATCATTCGTTCCATGGTACTTGGCCAACCGATCCACATGAACAATCTTACAGGGGCTACGTGCGTTGCGCTGTATCCGATAAGTGACGTCGTTGATCCTTGTAACTACTTTGTACGGCCCTTCCCAACTCGGCGACAATTTCGGTGACTTTCCTTTTCGACGCATAGGGTTATGTAGCCACACGAATGATCCTTCCTCAAACCTCGTCTGGTTAGACTTCCGGTCGTATCTGGTCTTCACCTTCTCACTGGCCTGCAATCCATGTTCACGAACATGCCTGTGAACATCATCAAGCCGGTTTCGCAGTTCACTTGCATACTCCGAAACCGTCTTTGGTGCATCTGGAGGACGTCCGGTCAGAAGATCTGCAGGTAAACGTAGTTCTCTTCCAAAATTAGCACACGCAGGAGTTACGGCCGTGCTTTCATGAACTGCTGTCCGATATGCCATTAAAAAGAGCGGAATATGCCTGTCCCAATCCTTTTGATGGTTGTCAACTACTTTGGCCAAATGTCGTTCCAGAGTCTGATTGAATCTCTCAACCATTCCGTCTGACTGTGGGTGATAGGCCGTAGTCCGAGTTTTATGAATTCCCATGACTCGGCAAGTCTCCTGAAACACCAGAGACTCAAAATTTCTTCCCTGATCACTGTGGATCTCAAGAGGCACACCATACCGACAAAACACTTCAGTCACTACAGTTTCCGCTACTGTGACTGCCTCTTGATTCGGAATGGCAAATACCTCAGGCCATTTGGTGAAATAGTCCATGACCACCAGGATGTACTTGTTTCCACGGTCAGAGGTCGGGAACGGGCCTGCGACGTCTAAAGCAATTCTTTCCCAAGGCGCTCCCACGTTGTAAACTTTAAGCGCACCTCTACTGCGTGTATGTGGTCCCTTAACTGACGAACAGCTAGTACATTTCCTACACCAGTCTTCCACGTCGTCCCGACAGTTTATCCAGTAAAAACGTTGCCGAATCTTCATCAGAGTCCTTTTTACTCCTAGGTGTCCACCGGAAGCGCCGTCGTGAAAGGATCTTAAAACATCGCTGACTCTCTTTCTTGGTACAACCACTTGAAGATGAGCATCCTTTCCGTTTTCTGACTCCCATTTCCTGCACAGTACGCCATTGTGCATAACCAGACTTTCCCATTGCGCCCAGTAGCTCTTTGTCACGGTACTCATCGAAGCTACCTCACACCACCTTGGTTTGGGCGCCCCAGCGTTGATCCAATCGTAAATGGGCTTTACATCGCAATCTTCCTGTTGTGCTTTTTGCATTGCTTCATCACTCCATTCTTCGCTAACAGTGTCTGTCCTCAACATCTTCACGCAGTCCTTACCCTCTTGCCTTAAACAGTGTTTGCAATCATCAGGACAAGGTCTTCGAGAGAGTGCATCTGCGTTGCCATGTGACTTTCCACTGCGATGTTCGATGACAAAGTCATATTCCTGCAGTTGTTCGATCCAGCGTGCCACCTGACCCTCAGGGTTCTTAAACTCTAACAACCACTTTAGAGCAGCGTGGTCAGTTCTTATTCGGAACTTGCGTCCAAGCAGGTATTTACTAAAATGCTGCAGAGTTTTGACGACTGCCAGCAATTCTCTCCTAGTGACGCAGTAGTTTCTCTCCGGCTTCGATAGCGACTTGCTAAAATAGGCGATCACAACTTCCTGATCACCCTTCTTCTGTGACAAGACTCCCCCAATGCCAGTATTGCTTGCATCAGTGTCAACAACAAACTCGTTCTCTGGGTCTGGATATCCCAAAATCGGTGTTTCACAAAGTCTCTGTTTGAGGTCTGAGAAAGCTGCTGCACACTGATCATCCCAGTTGAATTGTCTTTTCTCTTCTGTCAGCTGGTGCAAAGGCTTTGCTATATCTGAGAAGTTCTTTACAAATCGTCGGTAGTACGAGCAAAGTCCCAAGAAGGCACGTACTGCTGTCTTGTCTTTCGGTGTCGGCCAGTCCTTAACTGCACTTATCTTCTCAGGGTCTGTCTGGATGCCATCTGATGAAATCACATGTCCCAAGTAGTTAACCTTGCGCTTGAAGAATGAGCATTTCTTCGGACTTAGTTTTAAGTTAGCATCGCGCAACTTGGACAAAACTTGTTCCAGCTTCTTGAGGTGGTCATCAAAATCTTTGCCTACAATTATGATGTCATCCAAATACACTAGGCACGTATCACCCAGGAGACCAGCCAGTATTTGCTCCATCAACCGCTCAAACGTTGCTGGTGCGTTGCACAATCCAAACGGCATTACATTAAACTGCCAAAGTCCTTTACCGGTTGAAAAGGCTGTTTTCTCTTTGTCCTTGTCTTTTATTTCCACTTGCCAATAGCCACTTTTCAAATCCAACGTGGAAAACCATTTCATTCCATGCAGAGTGTCCAAAGTGTCATCTATCCTAGGCAATGGATAACTGTCTTTCTTAGTCACATCGTTGAGTCGACGATAGTCTACGCAAAATCTCATGGTTCCATCCTTCTTTTTCACCAAGACTACTGGAGAACACCAAGGACTTGTCGACGGTTCTATCACTTTATCTCTCCTCATTTCCTCGATCATGTCTTCCACTTCCTTCTCTCGAGCTACTGGAACTCGCCGCGGTCGTTGTCGAATAGGCATGACATCTCCGGTGTCGATCTCGTGCTGCACTACTCCAGTTCTCCCGATATCACTGTCATGTGCAGAGAAGACGCTCCTATAGCGCTTTAGCAAATTACGTGCCTTAAGAAGTTCTTCCTTTGTGAGATCATTTTGGCAGTTTTCCAATAACTTTCCAATTTCCACAACTTCTTCTTGTAACTTGTTCTCCTTCGACCCATGGCAACTCCGTATCCAAGAGATTGCCTCGCATGTTCCCATAAGGGTTCCTTTACTTATGACGTGTTGAGTGTCACTTAGATTTAGCACCCTTATAAATGCTGCAGATGACGTCGTTACCACTGTGCGAGCTGGCATCCATGGTTTACTGCCGTCCATTTTCTCTATTAACACGCAGGAATGAGATCCTTGTCTCGCACCGTGCGGCAATTTCACCGGAACTAGGGCTTGCGATCTCGGTTGAAGTGTAGTCCTTCTAGCGCAGAAGACATGTCCACTCACTCCACCTTCCATAGGAACTTCATAAGCCCCAAATTTCAGCACGCCTCCTTTCATGTCGATCTTACACTCGTACTTCCTCATAAAGTCAAGACCAATAATGCAGTCATCTACGATGTTAGCAATGATGACTTTGTGCCAGTACTTCTTTTCTCCAATCTTCACTGACACTTCCTGCTCCCCCTGGACGGAGATGTACTGGCCGGTAGCCGTTTGCAGCTGAAGACGCATTGGTCGGACTAGATGATCCCTGGACAGGTGTTTCAGCAGTCGAGAACTGATCACGGTCGGAGAAGCTCCGGTGTCAATAGTAAGGTGACATGGTACTCCACCAATTTCTCCTTTGACAGCCAGACTGTTCCCGTCGTTCGCCTGCGAGATCATAATTGGGACATTTTGACCACCAGCCAGCACTCGTCCCTCAGTCCTGGCTTTTACTCGTTTCCCTGCTGCTGCCGCTCTGAACTATCAGAGCTTGCTGGCCTCTCCGTTCGGTCCGAGTCCCGTTGCCTCCAAGATCTTTTTGGGCAGCCTGATTGTATGTGTCCTCTTTCCCCGCAGTTGTAGCATCGAGGCCCAGTTTCTCGAGGTGGAGCAATCGGCTCCCTGGCCGCAACTTCGCGCACCCTAAAGGATTTTGTTGAGTCTTGGCGTACAGCTTCCACCTCCAGGGCATGGGCGAGCGCATCCTTCAAGGTCCCATGGTGTCCCAGCCGTACAGCAGCCCTCACTTCAAAGTCCCGAATTCCATCTATGAATGCCTGTACTAGCGTTCCATCGATGAAAGTCGCTGCGGAACCTTGGTACGCCTTCCGGACGAGCTTCTCTATCTCAAGTGCCCACTTTTGTAACGACTCATTATGCCCCTGAGTCCTATTCTTCAGCTGAGCTCTGTAAACGTGCTCTAGATGGCTGTCACCGAAGCGTGCCTCTAAAGCTTCAAGAAGACGGTCGTATGTCTTCTCCTTTCCTAACGCTTCCAGAACAGTGAGAGCTTCGTCCCGCAGCGCCAAACTCAGTGCCGTTTTAGCATAGTCCTTGCTCCAGCCATTCGCTTCGGCAACCATCTCGAATTGGAGCTTGTATGCGGCCCACGAAGAGGTACCATCAAATGGAGGTACCTTTAACTTTTCACCTCCTGTGGCTGGTGCACCTGACACACTGGTGGTGCCGTTGGCCACTTTGATCTCCAACTTCTGGAGGCGATTCTCCTGGCCCTCCACTTTTTCGTTCAGTCCATTGAGGCGCTTCTCGTGGTTTTCAACTTTAATTTCAACGCCCACAATTTTATCTTGCACCTCAGCCATCTCCTTTTTCCACTCTGCAGCTACTTCGTGTACCTCACGGAGGACTTCTTTCTGGTCCCGTAGCTCTTGCTGCAAGATTTTGGCTTGTTCCTCCTGCTGAACCCGTAGCTCTTGTTGCAGGATTTTGGCTTGTTCCTCCTGCCTTCTAGCCAGTTCCTCCTGCCTTCTGGTCTGTTCCTCCTGCCTTCTAGCCTGTTCTTTCAGGAGGATCAGAATGGCGTTGACGTCTATCTCCGGCGTCCTTGAAGCTGGTACCGCTGTGTCTGACGTTCCAGCGGTGCCCGCAGAGTCTCCAGCAGCGGTGCGGCTTCGGGTCTGCATCCCTCCTTCTCTTCTTCTCGCGGAGTAATCGGCATTTTCAATCCCACTTCTGACACCAAATGTTACGTTCTAGGGGGTGTGGGATCTAGATTGAAATGCACTTCTAAACCGATGAAGTAGAGTAGGATTTATTGTACACACTTTACGTTACAACACTTAGTACACAAACACTTATATCGCACTCCAAAATCTTCTTGTCGCAGTTTTCGCTTCGATGTTTACTCGTCGCTTTCCCAAATTAAACTCCAACTCGGACGCATTCCCGGGCTCCTTATATACCGGCCGTCAAGGACTCCCGAATATTCGGTAGGTACCTACTACCCAGTACGAGACTGTTCGGGATCCTTCCAAATGCCGTCTTGCCTAGCCTATACCTTTCTCGAATGTTCGGCATCATAGTGCTATCCCTGTCTTGTGCTGTCTCTGTCACACCTTTCTGGAATGTTCTCAGTATAGCTGTCTCTCTCTAATCGTGCTATCTCTTTCACTCCTACTAAAAATTACGTCATATACTGAAGTGGGCTTCAAAGGCCCATAAGGGGTCCTGAAAACGCCTGAAAACGGGTTTTCAGGTTATGGCGTCATCTGATAGAGGGTGGCCTGAAACGGACTGAAAACATGTTTCAGGCGCCTGAAAACAACGGCAACTTGGGTGAAATTTCGATAAACTAGTATGTGTTAGAGCACTCTCTGAAACGGCCTGAAATGGTATTTCAGCCTGCTGAAAACGCCTCCAAGGCACGGAAAAACACGATCAAAGTTTTAGCACTAGCCCACCGGCGTAACAATACCTTATCATGTAATTGGGTATTATTTATAGTACATATAGTACCTCTATATTTGGTTAATGGATCGGCCTCTGGTTTAATTCCCTGTGGGATCATTCATAGCAATCCACAAAAATATCATTTTGTAATTGTTTCACTTAGGTAATCATATTTCAGGTTTAAATAGATGATGGTCAGATAAAACACATGATTGGGCCATATCAGGTCATTATGGTCTAAATTGGACTCTGGGGCTATTCAAAAATAAAATATGATTACTTCCCCATAGCTACCTTCGCTTAGTGCAAATATTCGTGATTCGGTTTCCCAAATAAAGTTTTGGCAAATACTCGGAAATATGTAAGTAGGTATTAATACCTACAAATTTAATTTTGTATTTATTTACCTTGCAAATAGGTAAACAACAAAACAACAACAAAATTACATGATGACAATTGTTTCATATATTACGAAGAAACTGTTTTGACCATAGATTTTACTATTTAGCTGAGACACCAGAAACCTCATCCATGAATCTTTGTCAACCCTACTGGTTGTTAGAAAATATCTGTCATTACACTAACTTAATTGTTATTTGCGACTTCCTAGCCACCATTAGGTTGCATTTTTACACACGAGTAACAAAGATCAGACCGCCATTAATTACCACAGCAGTAATTTTCCGTAGAAGAAGAAAAACTGAGTTAATGCGATTTAGGACTCGAAGTCATAGGCAAAAAGGTTCTGTAGACCTATAGCATTTTGTACGGTACAAGATAATACTATTTGATTTAGAAATTATGGTTTTTATACTACCTAGTACCCCATGTTCCCAAAAGTTTTCTGGGCTATTAACTATTTAAAATAAGTTAGAAATCCCGCGACCCACCTCTAGGACTTAATAACCATTGCCAATCCAATCCAATAAATCCCATAAAATCCATTTATTTCTGTAAGTAGGCTAACACTAGCACTTTTACACGTCCCAACATATAAATTAACCCTACCACCGCTTCGGGACAATTTGGGCCTGTGCTGAGAAGAAGCGGCGCGAGGCGCACGAAACTCAGTCACTATTGTCATTGCCTCTTTTCAAAATTGATTTACAATCATTGTAATTGTTTGCATTTAAACATTTCCATATATCTTTGTCATTTATATAATCATCAATTTTATAATATCCTTTCGACATTAATACATCTTTTACAGCTGTTTTAAATTGATCTAAAGGCAATGAAATTAAATTTTCAGGTAATTTATTAAAAAATTATATACATCTACCCATAAATGAGTGACCAACTTTATGAAGCCTAAAATGTGGAACGGCAATTTTTTGTCTTGTGTAAGTTAGTTAATAAAAGGCTTTGGTAAAATACCAAAATAAATGTGTTTTTTCTGAAATAAAGGAACCCTAATAAGAAATATCGTCATGATACTTAGTTACATATTTAAATTTTTTGACCGAAAACATTATGTACAGATATTTCCTGTTTTCGTCACACGCACAGTGTCCGACTGTTTTGTTTGACATCTCAAGCGAGTTGAGTATTTAATGTCTTCATAGTACTTTAGTTTCGACGAGTCTTTTGATAATAAGAGACTTGAAATAATTATGTATTAAAAATTGAAGAAATGAATACAAAAATCATAAAGGATGTTGCTGATAGTAGAATAATATATATTTTTTAAGAACAGTCAAAATGTGCCACAATTTCTTAGAATAAATTAGAATAAATGTTGACTTAGTCTAAAATCCTTCTCAGAAACTCATTCTACGCAATAGAAATTCAACACGTGTATCATCGCTAAATGTTATAAGCATTAACGTAATTAATATAAATAATAAAAAGAATTAGAAAGTTTACCTACGTGTTAATTTCAGAAATTTACCTATCGCCTTACTACGAAACGGGTTACTAAGCATTTCATTTAGATATTACTATTATATTAGATATTACTATACTATTCTGCTTATCCGATCTCTAATAATAGTCCTCCTAGCCGATTTCGACTACGGCGGCCAAACTCAACAGAGATCAGCCAACTACGCATTAACCGATCTCCATACATGTCACATCCCTAGTGCCCAAGTTCACGTGTCCAAGGCCGATGTGTAAGCAATTACGGGGTCTGACCTGCACTTATGCCTTCAGTCAAGCATGACCGAATGTCACGTACGTATACGTCATTGCTAGTTAGTTGGATGTTATCAACCATTTTTATTTGTAGGAAGAGCACGTTTTGTAGCAAAGCGTGAGATATAGAGCTGGCCGGCAAGATAAATTTGCACGAAAACTGAGGTTTTATACTTACTTGCCTAATACTGCCTGTCTACCGAAGCGAAGCGATGAAATAGCGAAGTATGTAACAACCATTTGGATTAAAACTTAAGAGGAGGTGGAGATATAGTGCTATCAAAACCCTGTTTGTAATCCATACTAGTCCATACTAATATTATAAATGCGAAAGGAACTCTGTCTGTCTGTCTGTGTTACCCAATCACGCCTAAACTACTGAACAGATTTAAATGAAATTTGGTAGTTTAAAACTTAAGAAAGGACATGAGTCACTTTTGACCGCGGGAAAACAACGCATTCCCTTGGGAAAAATTACTTTCCAGGGAATCTGATCGCTTCCACTCCTAAATTACCAAAGATTTGAATTATATTTGGATAAAATTGGTATTACGGGAAAACAACGCATTCCAAAAAAACTACCTTATGCGGACGAACTACCTTACTACTACCTTATCCGTTTATAAAATGACATTGGTCATACTATTTATTTCCGGAATCCGCTGCCTTGCTCTGCTTTATTGTACCTCTACAGTGAACAAGCAAACTGAGAATAATCATCAGTCTAAAACTGGTTTAAATTCTCCCCACTGCACTCAGCGCAACGTATTTTCTATAGCAACTCCTCGCGTCTTTTCTCCGCTCTTCTAAATAATTTCCACATCTTCTTAGGCTGTATGCAGCAACATACATTTTTGACTAATAAAAAGACTGTGTGATCGATATCACTGACATCGTTAGAGGCTGCCACCTGCCTCTCTCAGCCTTAATCTGTAGGATATCCCTAGCCTAGGTACTTGAGACCCCGATCCTAGTGGCATCTGTTACAGGCTGCCAGCTTCCTTTCTCAGCCTTAATCTGCAGGATATCCCTAGCCTAGGTACTTGAGACCCCGATCCTAGTGGCGTCTGTTACAGGCTGCCAGCTGCCTCTCTCAGCCTTAATCTGTAGGATATCTCTAGCATAGGTACTTGAGACCCCGATCCTAGTGGCGTCTGTTAAAATTCAATCAAAGTGAGGGACATATCGTGCCTTACAACACGAAATCATGTTTTCTTATCGCACCATCAGGATTATTTACACGCCAGCTGTAAACATGAACAACAATCGGGATTTTCCCATACCACACCATTATTTCAGGGAATCAGAATCAATACATCTATTAATGGTCACAGTCCGGTCCTTTCCACTTAAGTTCCAGCATTGATGGAAAATCAGCTTTAGGCATTACTAATTTCAGTTGATGAACTTGGGAATATCATATAATTTTTAATACCCTTAAAAATGCCAATAAAGAAATATAATAATAATTATCTAATTGTGTTATAATTCCTAAAAAAATATTATTATAATAATCAAGTTTTAATAATTGGTTTACTCTGTGTATTATTTAAGCAAAGGAAACTTAATTGATTTATGTGTTATTTTAATTACCTATTTTGTTATAAAATGTTATGAAAAACAATTTATGAAAAAAAAAACTGTCACTTTTTGTGATACCGCGAGCGGAGTCCGAATCTATATCCGTGACCGCATACTAGTTTATCGTGCATGTCATCTATACCAAGCGCCAGTGCGCCGTGCGATATTTATTTTATGTATTCCACTTTGTTTTGTTTTGTGCTTTTCGATGCAACATTTGTTTACTAAGGTTATTATAACGTTCACCTGTAATTATTTGTGAGAATAATGATCTTAAACCTTAATATCAAGCATCTGATATTAAATTACTTCTAAACATCTTACTGCGTATTTAACAACAGTTGCTAAGCAGGTTACCAGACTATTTCTTCCAATGATGTTATTACGCCAATTCATAAGAGTAAATAACGTCTCTAAAGCTATATAATATACAGGGTGTAAAAAAAACCTTAACGAAGCCGAATACCACATATTATACCAATTGTTACGATCATTTTTTTCCTTTACACAATACCTGGGAAGTTAACGGTTACTAAGATATTGATGGTTAAAGTTTGAAAAAAAAATTGATGATTTTTACAGAAATGACTTCTGTCCGTTAAAACTGAACTTTTTTCCAAAGAAACATGATTCAAATTTTCACTAGTTCTTTCATAAAAAGCCTCTAAATGGCACACTCCGCAATGAACAGCGCACACTCGAACCGAACCGCGTCGCGGCGGCGTAAAGCAACACGCCCCGCGGTGACTTTTCCGCGTGCGCGCTGTACATTGCGGGGTAGAATTAAATTATTTTTTTTGATGTGAAAAAATAAAAGTTGTTTCCCAGCCAAAATTTCTTTTTTATACGATTTGGTTTGATGTACTGAACGCGTTGTTGACGGCTTCGTTAAGGTTTTTTTTACACCCTGTATAGTAATATCTGTGGCACTCGAACTATAATTATACAGGGATTTAATTATGTAGAAAACCTTTAGATATGCTCGACGAACCTAATATAGACGTACAGCTTTCAAGGCAGATCTGATACTAAAGTCTAGACATATATATTTAATTGTATTTTACTAGAAAAACACTACAGTCATTAATAAACACAATAACTTACAAACTAAAATACTTAAAACCATTAAAGTGTGTTGACATATAGAAGTTTATAAATAACTTGCTTGTGACAGTCAAAATTTTGATAAAAGGTAATAACGAGATAAGTTATAATCATACAAATATACATATCAAAAGTTAATAATTTATAAACCACTTCTTAGACAACCGCTTTTTAATGTTGTTTATAAGTTCAATTCGGAGTCGGCTAGAGTGTTAAACACGTGCGCAGCCCGAATGAGATAAGAGTTTGTCGCAGTTGAACTAAATAAAACGGAAAGAGACAAAATAGATATTAATACTGTTTTATTTATTTACAGTCAAATACCGCTGCTTTTTATTGTTCTCTAAACTGTGTTTAACATATCTCTCAAACGTAATTATTTCCACTTAATATTCCCATTACCACATACTGCTGAACACAGGCCTCACCTCACCACCGATGAGGTGATTCGAGCCATACTCTACCACGCGGGTCCAGTGCGGATTGGTTGAGATTACTATTATAATAAGTAATAAACAAATAAATAAATATACAGCAATATTACATACATTGATTTGACTCCGTGGTAAGTAGCTTAAGCACTTGTGTTACAGATATCCGAATCAACAGTGGTATTATAAATAAACTTAAATAAATACATATAACACATAGTACAAACAGACATGTTCACGCACACAAATGTTTGTACAGATCGAACCCGCGACCTCTCGGTTAATAGTTATCTTATTGACCATTACACTCAAGTGGTCGTCTTAAATTACTTCATTATACTGAATATTAAATACTTAATACAGGTAATAACTGTCACATCTGAATTGTAGTCAAAGGTAAATCCGTAGAGCTATTCATAGTCACGTTCGTAGTAACTCAATCATTTTCCCATAATTTACGTAGGTATCATTCATTGGCGACTTAAGACAATCAACGGTTTGCAATTTTGCAACAAAACACGCTGTTTATTAAAGTTTATATTGAACCGACTAACTGCTGTGTAAATACGATGTTGTCACACTGATATTCGTTAAGACTCCATTATACCATTATCGGAAAAAAAATACAAGGAAAACTACACACAAACGAAACGAGTAATCGCTTGCTGGTATTCTTTGCCGGTGGACTTGTGAGAGATAATCTGTGAAATCTAAATTAAGAATTAAAAATAAACAAAAACAAAAATAACGAAGTCGAAGTTCAAATCAATGAGGTGTTGTTTTCTTTTTGGCTTTGTGAGACGTCCCTTATCAAGTTTTTTTTTTAACTTCTTGAGATAAATACAGTGGTTTTTTCTTTTTTTTACATTGAATACAGTGCCTACATAACATTTTTCTTACCAGCCAGTGTTATTGACAACAGTTGACAGTTTATGAAAAGTGAGTGCTAACGGTTATTTGTAAAAAAAAAGTGTTAAAAACTCATTGAAAATGCTCGGAAAACGTGCAAAGTTGTTTTTCGGGATATCACTGGGAGCTTTGATAGTGTCAGTGATATTAGCTGCGTGGGGTTTTCCTAAAATTGTCAGCAACCAAATTCAAAAGGTAAGTGGCTACTTGAAAACTACTATGCTAGTCGTTTATGAGCATCTGAGTGTTTACATTTGTGCCCAATAATATTCCATCTTGCGTCCTGTTTGTACCAACGTCATCATAGTTTTTTTGTTACATGATACGGTAATAATAAGCTTTTTGTAAGTCCTCTAAAGGTTAGTGTTGTTTTAAAGCAGATGAGACTTACAAAAAATACTTGATCATCAAAAGATTATCCTTAAAAATTGATTAGACGGTACTAAAAGAAGTAACATATTTAACTTAATGCAAACGATTTAGCTGCATTATTAATTAAAATATTTGACTGACTAGAAACAGCTTAAAGTCATTGAATATTTAGGACTCATTTTAGAGGACTTCAAAACACAAAATTTCTTATATGAGGGCAGGTCAATAAGTCCGTGTCTTTGTAAAATTAAACAAAAAAAATTTGATTTGTCGAGGTCCTCAAAATACGATTTTAACATTGGAATCAAATCTTTTTCCACCAAGCCATTTCTTTAGGTTTGGGAACAAGAAGTAATTACTCGTAGCTAAATTTGGATAATAAAGTGGATAACGGAGCAATTCATAGCCCAATTCATGGATTTTTGCCATGGCAACTACACATATGTGCACCCTTGAAGTGTCTTGGTGGATAAGAACTTATTCCTTGGCCAAATGAGGTCGATTTTTTTTCAAAACGTCATTGATTTGGTCCCATAAGTTGGCATAATATTCCCCATTGATTGTTCTTTTGAAGGTACTCAATGTGGATTATTCCGCGTGCCAAAAAACAGTCGCCATGACTTTATTGGCCGATAACCCACCTTGGCCTTCTTTAGCGTCGATTCCTCCTTAGAAACCTACTGTTTTGACTGTTGATTGGTCTCTCGTGTGTTGTAGTGGATCGGCAAAAAATCTCCTCCATATGGAGTAGTTAAGCATCGCTAAATTCTCCTATATAGTTGTTACACGATTGCGATTGCGGTCGACTGATCCACCTTGCGGAAAGCTTCCTCATGCCCAAGTAATCAGTCAAAATTGAAACCACTGAGCCATGCGAGATCCCTAACGGCTTCCACAATCTCTCGCACTTTCAAACTTCTTCATGTCGAAATAATTTTATTTTTGGAATTTGACATTTATTATTTGTGATTTTATAATTTTGTTTCATGAGAAAATGAAACTTATTAATAAATTATAATCTTTGCAAATTCAAAAATAAAATTATTTCTATAGATACATTTATTGAAATAATTACATTTTTGAATTTTACTATAGTCATTGTAATTTTGTGACAAATTATTGTATGCATAATTAGGTAGGACATAGAAGATCTGTAGTATCTAAATTGTACCAACTTATGTAACCTTTGTACCGCAATAAAGAAATTATCTTATCTTCGGTCGGCCAAAACCATATCGTGAATTTTTTCGATTGTTGCGGATGTAGAGACCTCAACTGGGCGCCCAAGACGTTCGGCAACTTTAGTGCTTGTATGGCCGTAACGAAATAGTATTACCACCTTTTTGCCATTGAAACCGATGGTGCAGAGTCCCCATAGTTTTATCAAGCTTAGCCTTGGTCTCGGTAATGGTTTTTTTAAGCACACGAATTTCACTGTTTTTGATTTACTCCACAGATTACTGGGTAGTCTGATAAAGATAGCGGTCAAACAGAAACTAACGGACGCAACAAGTTCAAATTTTGCCAGGAGTCAACTGAAAGATGTCTGTTCACAGGAGCAGTGTTGCTTTTTCAGTAAAGTGGTCAGAAGTTTAAGAAGTCACGGATTTATTGACCTGTCCTCGTATTATGCATCAAGCGCCGTAGTGTCGTTTTTCAAAATTAAACTTCAACCTCAAGTTTTTCTCTTGCGCTTTAAGCAAAGTAAAACAGAGATTTATTAAATTTTAGAGTGTCCTCAAACATTCGTGGTACGCCGAACTACATAAGAATAATACTGCATTGCCACGTTATTTGAACCTTTTTTTTCAAACCAATAATTTTTATTTTTCATCCGAGACCCGTTTGGTATTTCTTGGCCATTCACCTGATCCGGTCGGATATTTGGCCAAAATGAAGAGATTTGCAAAGAGACGTGTTTTAAAAGTTTACCATCACTTGTGATAAATCTCAACGAGTATTTTGGTTACACCAATGGTTACACGTATCTTAAATTTATTCAAGACCATGGCGTGTAAAAAACATAGCCCCTATGAAGTTAATAATATTACCAGTATATTTCCAAAAAGCTAGTAGAAATCAATTTTTAAAAACACATAATTTAATAAATATTCGGTCAATTCCCTCCGATTTCTGATACAATACCGTGACGTTACGTTTATGTATTCCCATACAAAATCTATGGAGGCAGACCTTTTTGACAGATAATAAAGAGTATGTCAACGATTGGTGGTGTCATCTAGCCTATTAGACACATGGATGTGATAAAGTCATAAAGTCATTTATTTCATAAACAATAATAAAATCGTATTGGAAATCATAATTATAAATATACAATATTATGATGAGACACAGTGTCAAAATACTGAAGGTTTGTGGTAAGTGACTTGAGTACGTCGTTAACATGACTCGTCCTGTTTTAGATCTTTGATTTCGTTAGTTACAAGTAGGTGTTACAAAAAAGGTCACCGAACCGAGTTTGGTTTAGTGCGAGTTGACTACTGCAGGAATCGTTCCGTACCATCCATTTTCATACATATAAATTCGAAAGTGAAAGTGAATTTCAAATTGAGCTCGAATTTCGTAGCAACCTCTCCGCCATGTTGGCGTTCGTGTTTGTTCAGTTGGATTTTGTGATCTAATTTTTAGTTATTGTGAAATTACGCATGAATGTTGGACAGCGAAGTCTGACTATTGAGAATTGAGACTGGGGCTTACCTTACAGATCACTCAGATTAGTAAGTGTAAGTTTTCTCGCTATATACGTTTGTGCCGGTGCCTGCGTATTATTTACTTATTAAAAATCACAAATAGGTTCGGATTACGACGGGTACATTGAACGTTCATTAATGTATCGTGTATTTGACAAATCGTCATAAAGTATTCCGTGGGAATGCAAGGGCGCATACGCAAATAATAAAATAATATTAACGTAAAAATGAGGCGCTTGTGGCGCAGTGGTTGCTGCAGAGCTTTGGTAGTGATACCAAAAGTTAAGCAACCTAAGGCGCGGTCATGTTTGGGATGGGTAACCATTCTGACCATAAAAGTGACGTCTATTTACAAGCATCTCCGTGATTCGGAAGGCACGTTAAGGAGTTGGTCTCGGTTAATATCGATAGATATTAGTCGTCAAGCCTGGTAAGAGGCCCTCGGCGGCTTAATAACATCTGACAGTAATGTTGGTCACTTACCTTACGAACACCCCTCCACCAATCCGCACCTCGCCTGCATGGTGGAGTATGGCTCGAACCACCTCATAGTTGAGGTGAGGCCTGTGCCTAGCTGTGGGACGTTTATAGGCTGATGAGAGATAGTTCCTTCCAACGAACAATACACCCTTACAAGAAGGCTTTTGCTTTTCAGGAGGCTTCCAGCTGTCTTTTTAATATCGTAATCGAAGCTACATTTTTTCCATGTAGGTACATATAATGTCCTTAATACAACACACACAGCGTTCTTTTCATATTATTATTAATAGTACGTCCCATGATTTTTCTGCAGAATGTCCAAATTGACAACTCATCGGCAATGTTCGAGAAGTGGCGGAAGCTGCCGATGCCTCTCACCTTCAAGATTTACGTTTTCAACGTGACCAACGCCGAGGAAGTTACCGAGGGAGCCAAGCCAAAGCTGCAGGAAATAGGACCTTATACTTACAAGTAAGTCAAGAAAAAAAGTAAAGACTTTAAAGTCTAAGTCTGAACGAGACAGGCGTCTTGGCAAGAAATTACCAAGTACCGACTGAAGTAGTCGAGTTAAAGCAAAACTATCGGCTTAACAATCTCCTTTATCTCATCTAAAGTTAGAATAATAGTTGCTTAATATAGGTAATTCATTTTTTTTCGTATTGGACATGAGCTCCTGCAAAAGGTCTGCTTATAACAGAATTTATTACCAAAATTGACCATGTTTTCTCTAGCTATACTAACGAGAGCGTAGGTACTCATGAAATAGTTGTTGAACTTCCAATAATTGATTAATTACTGTCTTTAAAAACTATATTATATTGGTTTATATTAAGAGAGGTACATCATACACTACATAGCTACTGTAGCTAGAAAAAAATCGCCAGGGTTGTTAAGCGAATAACTAAATGGAAACCAGCGTATGGTGCATACGTTTTATGGAAAGTATGTGGAAACAACGAATGTTGACACAACATTAAGACATACATTTCATATCCAAATATACTTTAAAACTAAATATTCAATTTTAATTTATTGCGGTTAGAGTGCAACCTCATAATTGAGAAAGATGTGGTCATCAGGGCACACTAACTGAGAGCTTAAGGAAACACATCCGATCGCGACTACTATTTATCTTACCCCACAAAAATACAAATAAAAATAGGAAATGTTCTAGGTACCTACATACATTACAATAATGTCTTTTCCCATTTGTACTAAACAGCTGTACGTCTTTTCCCATTCTAGAGGCCCAAATCCATAACACTTTGCCTATTTCAACTTTAACTATCCCGTTTGCTGGCCGACAATTTACAACGACAGGGTGGCTACATTCAAAGCGACAGCTACTAGCTTACATTAGGCCTGCGTCTTTTAACAAGCATAATAAATAAAATAAATAAAAAATCATAGAAAACCTTTTATTTCTTGCTAAAAGTACAATCAAAAAAGAAAACTAAACGCGTGCAAAAAAGTTTATATTAATACTTAACAATAATGACAACATTTATAACTGTTTAATACAAGAACCCCTCTCATTGGACGGTAAAGGCCTCCTGGACAATACTGGTCCTATCTGGATGGGACCAGTATTGTCTGTCCTTAGGGTTACCAACTGTTTTTCTATCAAGTATAGTATAAGTACATATTTTGCGTTTATATATATAGTAGATGGCAAAAAATAAAAAATAAAATAGCATGTGGTTAAAACATGTACTTTATTTTTTAAATGAATATTTTTTGCTGCTGTGCGCCTTAATAATTAAGTTTTTATTTTTAAGAAAATATTCGTAAGATGAATTAAGTTCTAATTTTAAATTAAAAAACACCATAAGCTCTGATTTAATTTAATTTAATTTAGGCTGCGTTCCGCTCTACGCAAAATATAGTAGTTTCGCCTACTATATATATTTTTCAGTATTATAGTATTTGATGTCCTAAAATAGTAGGATACTATATTATATAGTAGGGTTGGCAACCCTATCTGTCCTCTGCTACTCGCAACCAGTGTGTGCCTGCTACTTTGGTTATGTTGTCAGTCCAGCGCGCGTTTGGGCTTCCTACTCTTCTTTGGCCTGAAGGGCCTGGCCATGATGTGGCTGTTATGGTCCAACGATTGTCCTTGAGTCTAGCTATATGCCCAGCTCATTTGACAAGCATGAGATATTAAAATTCTCTTTATTTCGCAGACAGTACCGAGAGCGAACAGTTCTCGGATACGGCGACAACGACACAGTCTCATACACGCTGAAGAAGACATTTATGTTCGATAAGGAAGCCTCAGGAGGACTAAGCGAAGATGATGAAGTCACTGTCATTCACTTCTCTTACATGGTATGAGTAAACATTATGTATTTACGCACAAAAACAAATATGCAGAAGCCACTTTATAATACGCCAAAAATTAAGTCATTTAACTTTTTATTTATTTATTTTCTGTCACGAGCTTATGACAATGAATAATTTGATATGGTAATTATTACAAATACAAATGCGTTTATTTGCTGATTTTGGGTGTTACATTACTGGGTGTTGTAGATAAAATTTATAGTTAAAATTCTCCAAAATTTGCTACATTTTAGTCAGCGTGCAAATATGTATACTTATTAGTTCATATATTACAATTATGCCAGTAAAGGAAATCATCGCCACTGGACTAAATATATTTCTAGCGAGCAAAATATTCATTAATATAAATAACACTTTTATTCCCATCCGTTCAAAACTGTAATATTTGCATACTTGACACAGTACCATAGTGTTTGACTTATTTTCATTGGTGTCTGTTCCGTCGTTATGTATATGTATTTCATGCGGCGAACGATGAAAAAAACTAACCCTTACTACACCCATATATTTCCTTCAGGCAGCAATCCTAACAGTGAACGACATGATGCCGAGTATCACAGGCGTGGTGAACGGCGCCTTGGAACAGTTCTTCACCAACTTGACCGATCCCTTCCTCAGAACGAAGGTCAAAGACCTGTTCTTTGACGGCATTTATCTGAACTGCGCGGGAAACCATTCGGCTTTGGGTAAGAGATACAGAAAATGTTTACCCAATGATCTATGATTGCGTGTGAAAGAGATGTGTGAAAGTTTGACGTATTCTATTTAAAAAAGTTGAAAACAAAAGAAGGCGAAGCGAAGGAACAAGTGTCGAAATGTTGTGCGTCAACTTGTTTTTGTAAAGTGCAACTATAGTAAATAAAAAATGGAAATTGTGAACCTATTTTAGAAGAATTATTTAATATAATAAAGCAAATACACAAACAAGACAGGAATAGTTCCACAAGATTTTAAAGTCAGCAAACTAGTAACTCTACTAAAAAAACGATTACCCAGAAATGCGAAGCACACAGAACACTTAGTCTAATTTTACATGTATCTAAAATATTACCTAAATTTTACAAAACAGATTCAAACACATCACCAAAGATGTGTTGGGAGATGATCAATTCGGATTTCGTGAAAAGAAAGGAACAAGAGAAGCAATTTTAGCGCTAAGATTGTTATTAGATAGGCGCATGGATGTAGGTTTAGACACATTTATTGTGTTTGTCGACTTAGAAAAAGCGTTCGACAAAATAGATTGGGAAAGCTACAGAGATAGGAGGATTATATACCAACTATATAAGGAACAAGAAATAGTGATAGAAATTGGAGATGAGGAAGCAAGAGCAAAGATTAGACAAGGAGTCAGGCAGGGGTGTCCACTATCGCCAATGATATTCAATATATTTATAGAAAGATAAGAAAAATTGCAGAGTCAGACAAGGATGCGATCAAAATTAATTGAAAAATAGTAAAGTTCATACGGTTTGAAGACGATATTGCAGCCGTAGCAGAAAGTCCCCAACAGTTACAAAACCTCATAGAGGAAATGGATTTGGTATTTAGAGAATTTGACCTAAAGATTAACCACAATAAAACGAAAACTATGTGTGCACCGAAAACCAGCCCATTCAGTCTCAGCAGCCTATATACGTCCCACTGCTGGGCACAGGCCTCACCTCAACTAAGAGGTGGTCTAAGCCATACTCCACCACGCGGGCTCAGTGCGGATTGGTGGAGGGGTGTTTGTAAGGTAAGTGACCAACCTTACTGTCAGATGTTATTAAGCCGCCCGAGGGCCTCTGACCAGGCTTAACGACTAATATCTATAGATATTAACCGGGACCAACAGCTTAACGTGCCTTCCGAAGCACGGAGATGCTTGTAAATAGACGTCACTTAAATGGTCAGAATGGTCACCCATACCAAACATGACCGCGCCGTAGGTTGCTTAACTTTGGGTATCACTACCAAAGCACTGCAACTACTGCGCCAAAAGCACCTCAAGTAAGCCCATTCAGTATTAAAATAAAACTCAATAATGCAGATTTAGAACAGGTACAGTCTTTTAAATATCTTGGAAGTCAAATAACACAAGACTCTAGGTATACTCCAGATGTAATTTTGAGAATAGCTATGGCCAAAAGAGCTTTCAACAACAAGAAGCATTTACTAAGAGCAAATATCTCCAAGAAAATCAGGAAAAGACTTATTAAAACTTACATCTGGAGTATAGCCTTGTATGGAAGTGAGACGTGGACATTAACGCAGAGAGATAGAGAGAGGTTAGAAGCATTTGAGATGTGGTGTTGGAGAAGAATGGAAAGAATCAGCTTGACAAAGAAAAAAACAAACGAAGAAGTGTTAAAGATTGTAGATGAGGAAATAAATATTTTGAAAACAGTAGAAAATATACAGGGAAATATGATAGGACACCTGATACGACATGACAGGTTCTTAGGAAACATCATAGAAGGAAGGGTAGAAGGAAAGAGGGGAAGAGGAAGGCCTAGAAGAAGATATTTTGACCAAGTTAAGGAAAAAGTCAGGGTCACGTCGTACCAGGAGGTCAAAAAGAAGGCAGAAAAAAGGAATGAATGGCTATTTCTCCACCGACAAGGGCGCAGCTGTTAATTTAAAGAAGGATAACACAAGAAGTAAACATAAAAAATAACAACTTTAAATACCTTATTAATAAACTCGACGTAAGTTTAGACTGACCATTCTGTGTTTTGTAAAAAGTTTGAAAAAGCAGACTGGTGAAATAACAACTGCCAGTTAACACCGCTTTTATAAACAACGCGGTACTTCCATTCAGAGATCCTATTTTCAAAATCGTCATTATCGAATTTAGCAACTAGAGAATGGCAATAAAATTGTGTATGTTGAAAAATTTGAGATAAATGCTATTAATACAACAGTATGTTAATTCCCTACGGAAATAGAACTTGAATTAAACCAAACTTCTACCAAACCAAACCACACAGTAGTTGCCTAACAATGTTGCTCCGTAACTATGGGGCATAATTTGTGCAATTACATGCACGGGTTTTTCTTACATTTGTTTTTCTCCACAAGTCTATCAACCAAATCTATTCCTCTCAATTAAACTATTGATTAAATAATGTTAGTAAGATATATTTGATTTAGTTAAGTTTTCATATTTATGTTTATATGGGAAATGTTTAAAAAACGCTTTCGCAAATGATATAGTGAAGAACTCGTAGCACGTGTATACAAATTAATAAAGAACCACTCCATAAAATCATCCCAACCAGGAAAATTTTGCTACAAGTAACACTTACTAAGCTAGATGCATCGTCTTATTAGTGATTACAACTACGTAATTGCTGGAAAATAAGTACCAATCATCATCTTCGTTTACCTACAATTATATTGTGTCAATAACGATTACCTTTTATAGGTACTGTCTGTTTATAGCACAAGATGGATGGTTCGAGGTTTATCACCTTTTACAGGTTCCGTAAGGGTACCAAAGAGTAAACCTCGTAAAGAGTAATTCTTTCTGGCGAATCTCTATCTACCCGTATAGCTATTCGTATGTATGCTACTTGGACTCTATTAGATTCATCCATCTTTTAAAATTATCGTTTTTGAGTATTTGATCATATTCGAGTTGCTCAAAAGCATATTCTAACTAGAAGTAAAATAATGACAACATAAAACAATCAAAATTATACACTTATTATAATTTATAAGCCTGTTGCATATTCAAAATCTGCAGTTAGCAATTAATTATTCATTATTATTATAACACATGCGTATTTAAGCAACAATAAGCATGTGTCACATTAAGATACGAGTGAAAGTCGTTAAAACCATAGAGAAATTCCGGAATATATACAAACCATAGAGAAATAAAATGGGCATCATAATTTAAAAAAACGGCTGTGACACGCTTTTATCCTTCGTGGTTCGCGCTTTTGATCACGCATTTGTTCACGTTTTTGAGAAGAATTTATTTTATAAGTCAATTTTGATTCTATAACTTTTCATGTCTTTCTACTCAATATATAAGGGGCGGATGTCTCCGGTACAATGTATGTATTTTGCCCAGCGTTCGATACGGCTCCGCTCCTATACGTGAGAATAAATGAGAAGACTTTTCTTTCATTCAAGAAATTTTGCGAGTTCCAATGGATACTTATTTTGCTGGATGAAGGGGGATGATGTGGCGCGCTACTAACCTTCGTAGTTAGTTAGCGGACCTCGCAGATGTTTTCCTGCCTGTAGTTTTTTTTTAAGTTTTCTTCGTGGGAACCATCTCCATACTTTGAGAAATATTGTGAAAAAGAATTGGCCAAATTGATCCAGGCGTTCTTGAGTTATGCGCTTTTACCAACACAATAACACATTTTGCGATTCATTTTTATATTATAGATAAGCGTTCACTTTATACGCTTTGAAATGTTCTTTAAAATGTTGAAGCGGTAGGTAAAAATTAAGTTCTTTGCTCCAGGCCTAGTTTGCGGCAAGCTGAAGACGGACTCTCCGCCCACTATGCGGCCTGCGGAGGACGGCACCGGATATTACTTCTCAATGTTTTCACATGTAAGAAATTCTCTTTTACTCGTTAATAACGAAGGAAAATCCAACAGGTGGTTGAGGCTAATTCATGAATTAACGGCACTCTTATTCGGCGTGACAAATCGATTGATGATTATTTTTGGGTTGGTGATAAAAAAAAGTCAAGCCTTCCCAATAATAATATATATTATACAACAACATCAGATACATTGATCTGACTCTGTGGTAAGTAGCTTAAGCATTTGTGTTACAGAAATCACAATCAAAAGTGGTATTACAAATTATACTTAAATAAATACATCTAACACACAGACCAGTACAAACAGACATGTTCATGCACACAAATGTTTGTACAGTGCGGGGATCGAACCCGCGACCTCTTGGTTAAAAGTCAACTTCTTAACCGTTACACCAAAGTGGTTGTCATTATTGTGTCGGAGCGACTAGGTATTCAAGCAGTAGAGGTAAGTAGTTTCCTGAATAATCACTAAAATTATAAAGTTAGTCAGTTCATTAGTCGACGTGTTCCGAATGTCCTGTATCTGGCAACCTCTTTCAATTACAATCAGCAGATTTTATGGAAAAAAAATCTTTAAACTGTAAACAAATTTGTGTTTAGACTATCTATAGAGCTTTCAAACTCCTTAAATTACTTTTTTAACAGTTCCAATTCAATCGAATTCCATTTCAAATCCCAAGGCAACTGGGTTGTCATCCACTATCCAAATTAATAGATAAGAGCTAAAGGAACAAATAAAAAAGTCACAGAAAAACAACAGTATGTAACTTTGAAAGTAATTTGGTTTTTACAGTACCTTCTATTGAACATTGGACTATATACCCACTTACGTGTTTTCTTCAAACAACCATCAATTTACAACTGGAAACATAAACATTATTCCATTATCTAGTCTTGCAGGTGCAGGTGCGTAATTAGATGCTGGACAGCAAATCAAATGATAAATAACTGATCTTACCAGCTGCTCTGACGTCAAACGTTTTATAAAATATGATACGAGTGACTTGTATTTTCATACTACTTGTAGGTATCCATGTATGTACTTATGTGCATTAAGTTATTACTTTTTCGTAAAAAGTAATCCATTATCTCAGATAGGAACTGCACTAGAACCACAATAGTAAATTTAACTCACGTCCCACTGCTGGGCACAGGCCTCACCTCAACTATGAGGTGATACGAGCCATACTCCACTACGCGGGCTCAGTGCGGATTGGTGGAGGGGTGTGTGTAAGGCAAATGACCAACCTTACTGTCAGATGTTATTAAGCCGCCCGAGGGCCTCCGACCCGGCTTAACGACTAATATCTATCGATATTAACAGGGACCAACAGCTTCCGACGCACGGAGATGCTTGTAAATAGACGTCACTTTTATGGTCAGAATGGTCACCCATCCCAAACATGACCGCGCCGTTGGTTGTTAAACTTTTTGTATCACTACCAAAGCGCTGCAACCACTGAGACTAAGATTGTCAAATATCAGCCTATGTTGTCTGTATCGAGCAGTTTATGCTTCATACGACCGGAATGAATGGAGGCACTTTTTGTGTGGTCACGACCCTCAGCTGAGAGAACGACGAAGAAGAAAAGTAATACCGTTGTCTGGTTTGAATCAACCAATTTAAGTAGTTATAGGTTACTAATTTTATCAGCGACTTCGTCCGCATTAGGTAGATTTTTTTAGAATTTGTTGTTTTCCCGTAATACCAATCTTATCCAAATACAATTCAAATCTTTGGTAATTTAGGGGGGAAAGCGATTAGATTCCCCGGAAAGTAATTTTCCCATGGAAGCGCGTCGTTTTCCCGCAGTTAAAAGTAACTCACGTCCTTTTTAAAGTCTCAAACTATCTCCTTACCTAAATCTGTTCATTAGTTTAGGCGTAAAAGCAATCGGTCCACTTGAATTTTTCCATGGGAATGCGTCATTTTCCCGCGGTAAAAAATAGCCTATGAAACAAAAAAATGCCTATCCTTTCTCGGGTATCAAAGTATTTCCAAACCAAATTTCACGCAAATTGATTCAGTAGTTTAGGCGTAATTAAGTAACAGACAGACTGAGTAACTTTCGCATTTATAATATTAGTATAGATAATATTCTGTTTCTGCAACCAAGCGGTAAAAAGGTATCTTGAAAAATTTCATGTACTGAGGATGAATTTTGTGCGATCAAGTACCAACCTATCTAGTACCTACGTAAACGTATTTAATACCTTTGAATAATGCTTAACTGCTGACTAGTGATACATCCATCCACACAAATAAATTCCGTGTACACAGAAATTATTTTCTCTTTTTTAGTTAGCAATGAAAGTTTTTTTGAAATTTATGATACTTAAAGCATGTATGAGACATTTATTTTTAATAATTATACAATGAATCTGTTAAAATACATAACAAAATAGTCTCCATAATACATACATACTACAATAGGTACACCCATGAAGCAAAAACAAAGAGGAGTCGTAACAGTCAAATTTCTTTATGAAACGGCGCGTGATATTTTGCGGGGTGCGGGGGTGTTCAGCTCTGCCCGTGGCTCCGCCCACTTCGCAATATTTAATCTATCGGCTAATAGCAAAACTACTAGTTTAGGTGTATGTTGATGTTACTACTAGTTCAGCTATCTCACACTAGATGTCGATAGTCTTGAATATGATGGGACGTACTCAGAACTTTAAGCTTAAAAAAATGTAATATATATATTTTTTCTCTTTATTATCATGTAAAAACCGTTACATTACAAAACACTTAACTAACATACTTAGTACAAGTGAACCACTTGGGTTTGTAATAATTATACTAAGGGTTACAAATAAAGTTAATAAATACATAAAAACAAGAATTGGACAAATAATGTATGTAAGCCGTTTGGTTAATAATTTAATTATTGCTAATTACAGGAAAGAGAACCAAGAAAGTTAAGCTTTAATTTAATATTTTTAAAAGATAAATTATCTCGTAATTCTCTTGATAGTTTATTTATTAGGCGGCACAATAAAATCAGAAGTTCGCTTACCGTAGTCATTATTTACGCGAGTCGAGCTGCACCTCAACTCACGTCAAGCTACCGATCGTGTGTATACAGGGTTGTTTGTTTGTGGCTGATTTTTACACGTCTTGAAGAACAGATTTTTTAGCAAAATGAATTTAACTTGGATTTGAACAGGTTGATTACTTTACAATATTCAAAAGTCCGGAATAGTCATCACTATATTGTTGCCTGATTCCTTTTGGTACTATATTCTTTAGTATTCTTACTTGAAGATCGTATATTTTATTTAAGTATGTATTATAGGTGCGTCCATAGCTGCATAAACCGTATTGGATGTATGATTCAGCTAGAGAATTATCAGCATCATCCTCACCTTGTACTGGATCCGGTTTTTAAGAATAATTATGTTTGCCAAAACCTATCTCAACTTATTACACACATATTCATTATGATTGTACCAGTTAAATTTATTGTCAATCTGTAGACCTTAACATGTTTGGCAATCTACTATTCCTACGGGAGTACACATACAATTAAGCGAAACAGATGAGTGAAAGTATTTATGGTCATGAGCCAGAATGCCCTTTAAGGGAACGCTTTAAATATAAGGTGATTTAATCGGCAGTAAATTTGTTTATGAAGCGTTGACAACTAGTCCTACATCGTGACACTACATCAAAAGAGCGTTAAAGTCCGATTGCAGCATAGCCCATGCTTCATTAGGGCCACTATGGGCAGCCACTAGGCAGGTGTCATCAGCAAACTGATAGCATTTACTATTTTTATTGTAATTGTTCATGTCGTTGACATATGAAAGAAAGTGTAGGGGCCCTAAAACCGATCCTTGGGCCTAAATAAGAGATGGTTTGACATTTTGACCGAGTAAACTTAATTTTAAAATATTTAGAGTAGATTTAAAAATAATAGACAAAATTTTATTCCAAACATAACTTTGTTTAAAAAAATCAATTACCAGTAAAAATAATAGTTTTGGTTAGTTGTTGTCGGTTAGTTTCCCGTTCGTTTTGTATTGTTGTAAAGTGCTTAAAACGAATATCAATATATTTTTCTGCAATCGATTTCATCAGAAGTACAATATGATTAGCTGTAGGTGATTGGTCAAACATATGATTGGCCGATGGTTTGAAACAATCTTGTCCAATAAGAGATTGTAATGTATACGATACAATGGTATGTTTACGAAAGTTAGGAGTATTCAAAGATTGCGATTTAAAGATTGAGATGTCCGAATACATATTTTTATGACATCTCTAGATGGCAAAGTAAGACCACCCTTATTTTTTGTATTTATCAAATCCAGGTCTCTATCATTATAATTATCAGCATATAACTCTTTGCCTTCATTTACCTCATTTACCTACTTTTTCAAGCGCTTAACTTGCATTTGTAGTCTTCTGATTTTTAATCCAGCCCTTTTTTCTTTAGATCGATTTTGTCCTATTTCTTGCTTTAGCTTCTTTTTTCTAGGCAAATCATTTAGTATCAGAAATTCATTTAAATCATTTGTGGTAGGGTCTACAGATGATTTTACAGGCTCTGGTAATTTTCTTTTAAGCTGTAATATAAAAAAATACAATTAACTAGTTATTTTTTCAAAATAAATAAAACTCGGTCACGCAAATAACATTTAAACAAACCGATAAATCCAGTTTAAAGTAGGTAAAATGCCCTTTTTCAATTTTTAAGGCCTTTTTTGTCACTATGAAGTCCACGTCAATGAAATGGCCAGAACAAATCTTTGTATATTTTGTTGGTGTCCAATCCGGTCTATTAAGTTTTGAAATCCATTGCTATTTTAAATTTTGGTCAGATGGAAATCTGAAACGAACATAAAAAAATAAATATTTTTTCACAGGATCATTTAATTCTTAATACGACCCTGGACATTTGTTATATTTAAAATAGTTATTCTAGACGACGACAGATAGCAGCCCGTTTGTAATATAATAATAAAAGCTATAAAAGTACTGTTTTAGCTACTAAAAGGTATTTAATACTAAGTTTATAACAGTTTTCAGTTTAAACGCATGAGTATTACAATATACTACTGCAAAATGATACGTAAACTTATGTTTTTACTTCCCAAAACTGTCGCCATCTAGTGTCAAATATAATAATTTGAACTGAACTGAAGCTGAATGCTGAGAATGTTATAGACTTTTTATTTTTAATTTGCGATTAAAATTACTAACAAATGAAATTTGATGCCATCGATATTATCAGAACGTCTGTCTGAGTAACTTTGACATTGTAAAACACAACACTTCATCCTTTTTTTTTGTTAAAACGCAAAAAATACACTTACAATGCGAGTCTCGTTACGTGTGCATCTGACGAACGCTGACAACAAACTAAGCTAGGCCCCGCCCACAATGATGACGTCAGGACCTAGTTGAAAATCACAGTGCACAGTTGCTTAGGCCAGCTCCTCTTTGTATTTGCTTCATGGGTACACCTATACAAACACTGTTGAATGGTCAGAAAATGACCGATGATTCTTCGGGTAACATCGTGTGACATCGTCGTGTAACATCGCGTGACATCGGACAATATCAGGAATTTGATTTTACTCCCGTATATTTTCATACCCCGGCCTTATATATGAAAATCGATTCTTAAGGAGAATAAACTTAAGGAGGAGTATAAATAACTCCAATTAACTCCAAAAATATAAATCCTCAACCGTTTCCCACAGATGAACCGCTCAGAGTCCGGTCCGTACGAGATGGTGCGTGGCCGCGAGAACATCAAGGAGCTTGGTCACATAGTCTCCTACAAAGGCAAGAAGTTCATGAGGAATTGGGGCAACGACATGTACTGCGGGATGCTGAATGGTTCTGATGCGTCCATCTTTCCACCGATTGACGAGAACGATGTTCCGGATAAGCTGTATACCTTTGAACCGGAGGTTTGCAGGTAAAATGATTTTACATATTTTATTTAGGTTCGGTTTAGGCTTTGAAAGGCGATTTTTTATTTTTTTAATAATCCCAATCTTATAATTGAGTCCTTTATACATATAATGAAACTAGCTCACCCAGCAAACGTTGTTTTGCCGTATAAATTATTGAGAACAACCATTATCACAAAGGGGTATGAAAAATAGATGTTAGCCGATTCTCAGACCTACTCAATGAGCTCACAAAATTTCATACGAGCAGTCAAGCCGTTCCGTAGAAGTACGGGAACGAACATTGTGACACGAAAAATTTAGATATAGAGGTATAGAGACGATGTACCCATACTTGTTAAGATAACATTGTGTACTGTTAAGAACAAATAAATAAAGTTATTATCATTAGTTTTTATTAATGTTCAGCTTTGACTTAAAAAGGCGAGTTGGCATTTGTTCTTTAATCGAATGTGCTATTACGAGTGTCGAACCATTTCGTTTGTGAACCCGGCACGTGTGTGGGCACACACTTAAACTCTGAGCATTCGGGCATTTGAAGAGCCGAACCAAAACTTTCCATTTCTTTCTTATAGTTTAAGAGCTTCACTGTTAGAAGATTAGGTTAGTGTTATGAGGTATAATATTTATTTGATGTCCACTTTGGTGTAATGGTCAAGAACTTGACTATTAAACAAGAGGTCGCGGGTTCGATTCCCGCACTGTACAAACATTTGTGTGCATGAACATGTCTGTTTGTACTGGTCTGGGTGTTATATGTATTTATTTAAGTTTATTTGTAATACGACTGTTGATTCTGATATCTTTAACACAAGCGCTTAAGCGCTTAAGCGATACTTACAATGGTGTCAAATCAATGAATATGAGTATATTTATAAAAAAATATATTCCAGATTCCACATCATACCATCTACTAAAACTGAAACATATTTTTAGTTTTTTCCTGATGACAAGGCAATTAACGCAAGACTTAGTAACACAACAAACAACATAGTCTTTAAACTTGGTCTCATATTTCTTCAGTGAATTTTCTTGCACCTGACTCCGAGTTCCAAATCATTTTACAAGTTGTGTTCCTTTTCTGTATTTTAGGTCCCTGTTCGCGAGCCTGGTAGGCAAGACGACGATGTTCAACATGAGTGCTTACTATTACGAGATTTCGAGGGACGCTTTAGCAGCCAAGAGTGCCAACCCTAACAACAAGTGTTTCTGCAGAAGGTGAGTCTTGGTTTTTTCAAAAGTAAAAAAAATCACGGTATGCTATCTGATGCACTAACGCCCGGTTTCCACCAAAGCGAAGAAGACCTATATTTGCTATTTTTATTATTTTTCATGAGTCGCCGCGTTAACTACTTGTTTCGTTATTTCCACGTATTCTCTCCGCTTAGCTTCGGTGGAAATGAATCAAGCGGAGTGGAGATCAATCTGATTGGCTGCTCAAAACACATCTCTTCTCGTCTCTTCCCTTCTCCACTTTGTTGGGAACCTAAGGAAGAACCTAGGATAATTTTGCATCAGAAATGGACAGCCTAGTGATGGCCTTGTTCATGTCACCTTCATGTATCGATACATTCAAATGGTATACGGTACACTGATATGGCAAACGGTACACTCATATGGCAGCCTCAACCATTGTTCTATATTTTAAAGAATCCCAAAATAATTTTTTTTTTTTAATATTTTCAATTCTGATTCATAAAAAGGACGTCAAAAACCTTGGGCTTTTTTTACTTCTAAGAAGAATTCATTCATTCATGAAACACATTTACGTCCTGAATTAAGCCGTTGCTAGGGTCCTACCCTGTAAATGTTCATATTTTTTTCACCAACCATAATTGGTTGGCATGACAAGAATCCAGATTACACCACATTTGTGATGCAACCTTCCAAAAGCTGAAAAAAAAGGATTATTTTACTTTAAATTAAACGACGACAGCGCAGGAACCTAAATACATTCAACTGTAACCACTTGAAAAAACTAGAGCTAGAAGTCGCTGGACTTACAATACAACTCACAGCGTGACACATAAGATGCACCTGAAATCACAACACAGACGCCAACAAAAGACTGGACGCGTTTCGCCACTACACGTGGCATCCTCAGAAGATGTTGTCGCTTCGACATACTACGATTTCCGTAAAGTAACGCCTGATTCCATCGACGCTGAAACCTTTCAGTTTAGGTACCACATGGGGTATGCTACTGGTTTGCCTTAAATCTTGAAGCTTGAATTATACGCCGAGTCGACCCAGAACTTAGCACTATATATTTTTGGTTATTTTGTCGGTGATACTGTCAAACTTGGCTGTTATTTCACATTTACGTTTTTTATGGAAGTCCTAACTACCATGCTTGGAGAGTAGGACGAGTAGGGAGATAGGCTTTGAACATTAATAACCATGAAATGGCTTGCCTCTCTGTGTCTGAGTAGGTTTAAATGGATTCGCCACAATTGTAACTGATGTAACTTTGAAATACTCTGGAATGTTACCTAATATCCCAAATCGATATCAACTACGACGAAAATATCCCATAGACAATGAAATTTTCAATGTGTGAATCAACTAAGTCTGTTTGGTCTAGGTACTCAACCTAGGTTGATATGGCAACACGATTGTTCCGAAGGGGGTGAGACGAGTGTGAAATTAAGTCAGGTTGCAATAACCATCATGGTTAACTTAACCATAATTCGAACACATTGAGGCAAATCTCCACCGAGATAAGACATGAACGAAGAATACTAGATTAGTAAGCTCGTAATGGGATCTTGGACCATCTACCAATATCATAAATACAATTTTCCATTTACCCTTCAGGAACTGGAGCGCGAACCACGACGGGTGCCTAATCATGGGTATACTGAACCTCATGCCGTGTCAAGACGCGCCTGCCATAGCGTCGCTCCCTCACTTCTACTTAGCTTCTGAAGAGTTGCTCGAGTATTTCGATGGCGGTATCAAGCCTGATAAGGAGAAACATAACACTTATGTTTATCTGGAACCGGTGAGTTTGTGTCCTGGTGAACAATTTTACTTTTTATTTTTAGTAATTTTACTGTTAGTTATCGTATGCTGAATCCCGGATAGGATTGTTGTGCATGTAAGAGCGAGGCCCGATTAGAGGTCGACGCTGCGTGGTTTTCCATACATTTTTATGACACGCCCCATTACACCACAGCGTCGTCAGCATCGACGTTTCAACGTTTCGACGGACCAGAGACGAAGCGGGAGGTAGGGTGATGCGTTGCTAAGGCTGAACCGAGACACAGCTGCGACGGCGTGCGTCGACGCAATGCAATTGTGGCATACAATGCGCTAATCTGTTGTGACGACGCAACGCAACGTACTGGGGCCCTTCTCTAAATGATTCCTTGCGATTTTAAAGTTATTTTGGAACGGGCATAGATTTGGGAGCCGCTAACACTAAATAAGTAATAAACAAAGCTTTTTGCAAAAATAGACTCAAATTATTTAAAATAAAAATATTAAATTTAAAAAAAAATATTAATATTCAAAATTCAAAAAATATCGTTAGAGGTATGCTCTTGACCCAAGTCTAAGCCCGACGAGGCAGAGACTGAGTCGACGATGGAGCGAAGATGCTAGGCACGTAGAAGATGTCTCTTAACTCTTCATCTTGATAACAGTTTTAATGCGAATCGGAGCATGGCTCTTACTATGTATTTCATAGGCGAATTTAGGCCTTTGACCAGCTATAGGCCTCATCTCGAGTGGAGAGATGTGTAGGCTGAAACTGTATTAACCTTTAAATTGGAAAGATTTATTTTATGATACAATACAAAAAAAAACTGTTTTTTTTAGGGTTCCGTACCTAAAAACAAAGAAACGGATCCCTTATAAGATCACTTTGTTGTCCGTCCGTCCGTCCGTCCGTACGTCTGTCAAGACCGTTTTTCTCAGGAACGCGTGGAGGTATCAAACTGAAATTTCTACATATATGATACTTAGGTCTACTGTCCCTGGAAGCTGGAGAAAAATCAACCTTCTAAGCCAACGCAATCAAAAGATACAGCCATTTAGGCCACAAATTTCCGCAAATTTTCAAAACTCGCACGGGAATCAAAACCTACAGGGTACTTCCCGTAAACTTAGAATCTTGAAATTTAGTACGAAGTCACGTCTTATAGTACAGATATAGGAAAAAATTACGAAAACCATAAATTTTCAGTTTCATCATATAAAAAAAAAATATTTTTGAAAAATATTTTTTTGCAATAAAAATACCATAACTATGACTCGATTGTCGTGATGGGTGAACGTTTACTTATATACCTACAGGTTTGTACGGAACCCTCGGTGCGCGAGTCCAACTCGCACTTGACCGGTTTTTTTATAAATTCGGGTCTGTTTATAGTAGGGGTTTAGGAAAAATAAACAAAATTTTCAGGATTCGAGCACATGAACGTCCACCATAGTGTACACTGCCAAGTTAGCAAGGATTAATAAAAATGAAATGAAGTACACTAAACGACATTGCCGGCTAGCCAATACAAGTTTTTTTTTATATTTGCAAAATCACCAGGGGCCTCCAGACAAAGTAACGCACCATAAGTGATGATGATGACAATCTTAATACCGTGCCATGATACCGACGTCTTTGTCATGGCAACACGATTAATTCTCTCCCTAATGTGTTTAGGCTAAAACTGTATTGAGGCCTCACCACTAGTCTTAAGGCTGAAACTTAAATGTTTACTGTTTATTAACAGATTACCGGTGTAGTGCTAAAAGGACTTAGAAGGCTACAATTCAACATTGAACTGCGAAAAATGGATTTGGTGCCTCAACTAGCAAAAGTACCTACTGGACTCTTCCCCTTACTATGGATAGAAGAGGTAAGCAAAACAAACTTCCGTATTAATTTACATTATTATTCATACGAACTCTATTAAAACAAGAAACATGCATTATTGATGTTTTCCCATTAAAGTTCATAACTCCCACTCAATTTATAGCCGCAAAACAAACTTATTTGCAAAAATTTGTTTGCTTCCATTGTGTCGATAGGCGTTATGGAAATGCCGTTGAAAAACAAAAATATTTGCTCATAATAAGGCATTTCTTGACCTTTTGCAAGAGCTCGAAAAATATTTTCTGTAAGGGGTTTTCTGTAAGGGATTCAAGTACGTGCGTTTTATGAAAAGTTTTTTTTAACCTGAGACAATGTTCGCTTTGAGATAAAACTCATTCGCTGTAAAGTTATTCAACTAGATAGCCTAAGTACAGCTTGACATTGAAAACTTAGTTCATTCGACTACCTAAGTGCTTCGAGCTAAGAGTTCGGGAGTTAACTAACTACCTTTCATAACTAACTGGGGAAAATTCAATGAAGGTACTCTCTCACAAACTAATAATTTTCGAACTTTTGATCGTTTCGAATTCAAATTTTAGATTTCGAACTAGGTACCTAGTATTTAACCCATTCACTGCCACCTTTGCAGTCAAAATAGATTGTTATCTCGCACCGGTGAGTATTTTGGCATAGGAAACAACGCAGGCAGGTTAAGAAACACTTTGCGTAGCCTCCTTATAATAGCGTTACGCCTAAACTTGCGGTACGTCCTTACCAGGAACTTCTTAAAACATTATTAAGCTAAACGTGGATTAACATAATTTCAGGGCGCCGAACTGCCCGAATCGGTGATTGAGGAGCTTCGTCAATCGCACACGCTTCTTGGCTACGTAGAAGCGCTGCGCTGGACGCTGCTAGCCATCTCGCTGGTAGCGACTATCGTCAGCCTGGTGGGAGCGGCGCGCGCTGGTTTGCTGCCGGTTTGGCCGAGAAACGCCAACTCCGTCAGTTTCATACTGAGCCCGCACCCTAACTCCGATGTTAATAAAGTGCACTAGGTGGTAGAGACTTTGTTTTATTTATTGTAAGGTAAACTTTTGCAATCAAATTTAGTAAACAGCAACATTTCACGACAGCTTTGGTCTAGTGGTCTGAGGTGCAGACTGCATAACCGGCTGTTGCGGGTTCGAATTCGGCTAGGGGCAAATGTTTGTGTGATGAGTACGTGCGTTTGTACTTGAGTCATTGGTGTTTATGTAATGTATTTAAGTATTTGTATCCATTATCCTAGCCACCATAGCACAAGCTAACGCTTAGTTTGGGGCTAGGTAGGTAATTGGTGTGTTCGTTGAAACAATTTATTATTATTTGTTAAATTGTTTTAATATTTATTTAACAGTTAGAGCACACAGCTTATATCAAATACGGCTTTACGCGCTTTTTAAACTTGTATTTATTCCTACGCGGGTTTGAGAATATCGAAATAAACTCGCTTACGTATGTCGACTGCTATATGTACTACTACAAGAAACGAAATTTGTCTTGACTAGGAGTTCCCAAACTGTGCGTGGCGGCGCCCTGGGGGCCTCACTAGAAGTTCTGCGATAGCGCTGTTGGAAGGAATCCATATTATGATCTTTCATATGTGACAGGCGTTTAAGTCCAAACCATATACAACAATTCAGTTGAAAGTAAAAGTTTGAAATCTACCATCTTACTACAGAAGAAATAATCACAGGTCCGCAACCTGTTTATCCAGTGACTAAATATTTTAGTACCACAGAAGCATATTTAGCACTAAACACCCTGTTTTATACACTGTCTTAGTTAGACAAGCTAGACCCCTAGATTTTAAAAGCAGAAATTATGTCGTTATCATGTATTGCTTCTTAAAACGTACCCAGCTGCATACAAGTAAGTTGTATGCAGCTGGGTACGTTTCAAGAAAGGCTGTCGCGTCTTTACGGGGTGATGGCGCGATGGGTCACGCGCTAAGAATGCGTCTTGCGAAGAGGACAAAATCGTCTCTCACTGGCTTCCTACCAACGGACGTCCTCTGAAAGGCGGGCTTTGAAAACGATGAAGAGATGGTAAATATTTAGTATCATCAACGTCGTTTTAGGGGTTTGGGGGGAGGGGGATGGTACTGTGTACAACCACTGTATAAAATCGTTATATTGTGACGTAAGTATGTTCGGGAATATACTGTTGGGTCCTATATTTTTGACTGGTTCTTGTTCCAATAGCAAGATGGGTAAAGCGCCGTGATGAAAGACTTAGGTAAATTCAAACTGCGCCGCGAGTTGAAAAAAAATGAGAACCACTAATATAAACGGATCTAATTCTTTCGTCACATATCACACGTACACATGACAGGACGTCAAGGTAAGAACTGAGGCTTATTTTATTAGACACATTGCTAAATGCTTATCAAGGACGATTTTGCATTAAAAATTCGCAGCTTAATAAGCAGTCGTCTGAACAAAGAGAAAACGACTTTCGTTTTGAAGGATATCCTTTTTGGTAGAAGGCCTTCCGATGCGCCGAAACCGCGCTAAGGACTCGCGCATCCAAAACAAAACTACAAAAAAAACCGCAGTCTGCTTGACCCTTAGGTAGACAAAGCAGTCACTAAGTAACTATTCACTGTGGAGAAGTGGAGAACTTTGTAGGAATCAATTTCCACTCCCGTAAATTCATTACTCGTACTTGAAAGAAGTACGAGTTAACTGTACTCGAGTTTTTTGTTGGTGATAGTGTTGTGTTTTGAGGTGCATCTTCTGTGTCACATTGTGAGTTGTATTTTAAGTCCTGCGAATTCCATCTCTAGATGATTTAAGTGGTTACAGTTGGATGTATTTGGGTTACTGCGCTGGCGTCGTTTTGTGGAAATGTAAAGCAACATAATTCTCTTTTTCAGCTTTATTATGGCAAAAATTAAAACTAATAACGTAGTGATTCAGGCATTCAAATAAAATTAATGTTTTCCCTATGTATCTGTAAGTCTGTGTGGTATTAATATTACGAGCTATGACGGAATTTTTATTATCTCTCCTTTTGAAAAATATCATGAACTCCAATATTTCAAGATAACACGAAAACATATCTGTAACATGGTGATAAGAAATAAATCATTACCTACCGTACTCCCATCTATGTCTCAGTTAAATAATGCTATTTGAAAACGGTAATTTTTCTGTTCTCTGAACATAATTTAGGTCTAGCAAACATGCGAAAATTTCAGACATTTAATGCCGCAAAAGTCAAATTCAACATGTCCTTTCATCCTTCAATTAACCTAACCCTCTTCAAGTTTCTAGACAGAATACTTGAATAATTTCCTACATCAATTGACCTACATTTATTTTTAAAAAACTTAGTATAATACCAAAAACATCATACAGACCACTAATATGTTTTGTAAGTAGATAAGTGTTAACCTAGGTAAAGTTTAATACGTCTACAGGCAAACGTTTCAATGCAATAGACTATAATGTTGGGGTCCTATCGATAGGTAAATAAATATAGTGGATTGTACCTCTAATTAAAAGAGGTGCTGTAATTTGCCCTCAAATGATATAGAGTAGAGATGGGCCGAGTAGTGGTTTTACCGAGTAACGAGTATTACTCTGTTTAAAGTTAGCCGAGTACCGAGTACTTAGCCGATTTACTCGGTTTAATTTGAGGTCCTAAAACAAGATCAAACATGACCGCAACGCGCTGCCAGCAAGACTGTAATTTGGAATTAATAAATCATGACTTCACTAATCAACACAATATGTATTTGATTTAAGATATATCCCTTAAACTACATACAGTTTGTCGATCCGCAGCGGCCTGGCTGTCCTATAATTAACCAATAGGAGTTGACAAACGCCAGATTAGGTGCTTGTTCATTGACTTAAGTATGTGGTCATTAAGGTACGTACTTTAATTCCTCCAGTTGGCCACTAGCAAACTTATTCCAGACATGCTGTTTATCAAATTTACATAACCGAGTACTCGTCACTTAAACCGAGTTATTCGGCCGAGTACCAGTATTAAAAAAAACACGAATTACAGAGGTGCTTGTGGCGCAGTGGTTGGAGCGCTTAGGTAGTGATACCAAAAGTTAAGCAACCTACGGCGAGGTCATGTTTGGGATGGGTGACCATTCTGACCTTAAAAGTGTTTACAAGCATCTCCGTGCTTCGGAAGGCACGTTAAGCTGTTGGTCCCGGTTAATATCGATAGATATTAATCGTTAAGCCTGGTCAGAGGCCCTCGGGCGGCTTAATAACACCTGACAGTAAGGTTGGTCACTTACCTTACACACACCCCTCCACTAATCCGCAATGAGCCCGCGTGGTGGAGTATGGCTCGCACCACTTCATAGTTGAGATGAGGCCTGTGCCCAGCAGTAGGACGTATAATAGGCTGATGATGAATTACAGCACCGGTTAGAGTGCTAATTAACAGCACGGATCTTGGATAAATCTTAAAGGCGGCAAAGATAATCTTTGAACGCGGCAAAGGTAGCTTGTAGGCGAATGTACGAACGTTCGGCTGTAATACTGTTAAGCTGGACTGCTAGGTCTACACATTCAGTACTACAGATCTTAAGTATATTTATTTTTGTATGAGTAGAAATTGCACGTCACGGTGAACAACTTTTTCCGATGTTCTATATCTCTTTACGGTATAAGTAGCTGGGCTGCCGACGTGTCACATCAGCTCTTCATTTGCGATATGGGGACAGAAAGTGCTCGTCACCCTGAACTTCTTCTCCAAAGGCGTCACATTTAAAACTTTAATTGGCATGATGACGCCTATCTTAAATATTTTCAAGACCATGGCGTTTAAAAAACATAGCCCCTATGAAGTTAATACAACCAGTTTATTTCCAAAAAGCCGTAGAAACCAATTTTTAAACACACAAAACTCAATAAATATCCGGTCAATTGACCCCGATTTCTGATACATGACCGTGACGTCACATTCATGTATTTCCATACAAAATCTATGAAGGCAGACTGTTTAGACAGCTAATTAAAAGTATGTCAACGATTGGTGGTGTCATCTAGCCTATTATTGAGCTGGGCTACTAAAGTTCAACATCAGGTATTCAGATCTTCATTTTTGTTACATGTACATAAACCCTCGTGACAACATGAACATCTTTTCGTTGTTATATTCATACTTTCAACGGTTCAGCTGGGCTCCTGTGTGTGACATCAGGTCTGTTGTATCGGACTCAATTTTGTTTTGGTGAATGAAAAGTGCTCGTAATGTTGAACAACTTTTCCTAATGGCGTCTTATTCATAACTCTTACAGTTATACTAGGCTGCTGGGGTTCCACCTCAGATGTTCAGAATCTGAAGAGGATCTGAACTTCAGATCCTCTTAATAAATTGTAGCCTAACTGACTGGGATTTTCCTTGACAGAATGGTAAAATTTTCATTTAAATCCATTCAGCCGTTTTCATGTGATGCGTTTCGTTGTCGTTTTTCAGGTATACACAGACAAACAAATAAACAGAGACACAGACAAAAAATCTAAAAAGTAATTGAATGTGTTCTGTAGTCAATACCAAGTGTACCTAGCATTTTTTTTAAATAACTTTCAAGTTTAAACTTTTTTTCTTTGCAGCTTTATTATATACTAGCAGTGCCCGAGACTTCGTCCGCGTGGAATAGTTATTTTGGGCATCATTTTATTTTTGCAAAATTATTTTTTTCTGTTATTATTTTAGACAATTTATTTTTTAAGTTTTTAAAAGGACATTATTATGTTAAAGTACTTCTGCGTTAATTATTTTTCTAGTTTTATTTTCTTGTGTCAGAAGAACATATTAGTTTAGTCCGCAACGCGTTTGTAAGTCTGATTTTGACAACGCAAGACATGTGTGAAAAGCAGTCTTGACGTTAATTAATTCCTATAGTGTTTAAATGTTTGCCCGTGTGATTTATTAATTGTAACGACGAAAGATTACAGCTAGCTTAACAGGAAATTGAATTCTTTTAAAATTAAAAGTTAAATCATTTGGATTCATTGGGGTGCGAGGTCTAAGCACTGTTTGACCAACTGCTGGACCAGTCTAAACTATTGCAACCATCACGTTATTGCTAAGAAATTTGATTTGAAGTCGGGTCCCATTACATATAATTGGTGGTTTAGGATTTCTAAGTAAAATTATTGGGGCACCTATTTTTAACTTGAGGGAATATGGGGGAAGGCCACTTGGGATCAAATATTTTTGAAGTGAAAACTTCTTTAGCGGCGTTGAGCACTTTTGTGGCATGGGTAGAAACTGTGAAACTCGCGTCAGGTCACGTGATGCTGATCGAAAAACCGTAAGACGGTTCAAATAAATCAAAAATGCACAACGTTAATAATCAAGTTTTCACTTCTGCCGGCACTCCCGGAGTGCAACCCGTGTTTTTTTTTTATTAATTTCGTCCACGCTACAGTTCCTCACTCCCAATATTGCCCTTTTTTAACACATCCATTGATGATCTTTATTTTCTATTTCGCTTATTTCAGGGTGAACTTTCGTTATTAAGTCCTCAATGTTGATATTCATTCTGGCCGACAATGCGATCGGACGTGTCGATATTTTAAATAGTGAACTAGTGAACAATAATTACGAGACTACGACCTAGTTTTTATATAACGTGAAATCTATGTCGTCGCGTTCTTTGAGCGTTATTATTATGTACAGTGCGTATAATTAAAAGAAATGGAAGGTAGCCCCTTCAATCGGAGTGGCCTAACCCGCCGCCCTCCCCCGCGCCCGCGCATCCACCGCCCGCCCCGCAGGAACATGAAACCATTGCAGTTGTATCCACGGCCGAGATCCAGAACTGGATGAAGACCATTGAACTGTGCCTAAACGAGGTCTGCAGTATCGCTGCAGATGGAAAACTCAATTCGGACCAGAAAGTTAGGATACATAACCTATGCAGAAAAGTAAGTCACGGAACTTCCCAACTGGCCGTAGAATACCAATCCATCAAGCAGAAGACCATTCTCGCGAATACAAAGTTGAATGACATGAAAGAAAAATGTGTGTTCTCACAGCGAATTGAAGACCTTAAGCTGAGTATCGAAGAGTGTTCTAGACCTGCCCAGCAAACAGCTTCTTTTGCTGACATACTAAGGAAAGGTCCAAATAACTTTGTACAACCCAGCAACATTAGCTCAATATCGATTTATCCTACTGACAAAACAAAGTCCAGCGAGGATACTAAGACCCTTGTCCAGACAATCATTCGACCGGAGGAAATGAAACTGCACGTGAGGGGACTACGCAAAACAAAGAATGGTGGAGTTATAATCAGCACCGACACCAAGAATGACATCGAAAAGCTGAAGAAGTCACCGCAACTAATGACCTTCGGCCTTACCGTAGATGAGATGCATAAGCGCCAGCCCAGAATTGTAATTATCGGAGTGCCCTCATCAATGAAAGAAGTTGATGTTTTTAGTTGCATTTTTCACCAAAATTTAGCTGACAAACTTACTTACATCTACGACACTGGACTCATTTTTGTCTACAATTAAATTAAGTCATAAGTCAGGAAAAAAGGATGCTGAAACATGCAACTACGTCATACAAGTCCCCGCACACATACGTAAGGCCTTAATCAGTAGTGAAAGAGTTTACGTTAACTGGTCCTCTTGCCCTGTTAGAGATTTTACACTGGTGACACGGTGCTATAAATGCCAGCAGTATGGTCATGCAGCCAAAACGTGCCGAGAGGACACCAGCACCTGTGGCCATTGCGGAGAAGTGGGCCATGCTATGAAGGACTGTCCGCAGAAGACCGAACCACCAAAGTGCGCTACATGCCTGCGCTTCAACAAGCCTAGCGCGCACAAAACAGGAGATACCGACTGTCCTGCCAAAAAAGCTGCTGAAACCCGTCACATAAACTCAATTGATTATGAGGGCACTTAATACCTTTTACCTTATGTTTATTGTTTTAGAATTACCTTAATTAACTTTTTTCGCTAAGTACTTACTCTCACTTTGAACGCTAGTTTTCGATAATTATATATAGTTCTTCACCTAATTTTAATTAAATAGAATCAGAAAAACACCTATACGTGATGTTAGCAAGTCAATTATTGACCTAGATTAGAAATTAAAACTGCTGACGCCCTTGACTCACTGAACTATAGAAAAATGCTGATTTAGTTGCAGTTAAAATGTATCAACCTTTAATAACCTAGTTTTATATTGATGATATTAATTACTTAGTGTGTAAATATTTTGTAGTTTCATGTTTTTGTTTACTAGTTATTACTCAAAAGCAAGAAATATAAGCTCTTTCTAGCCTGAGATACAGGTTTAACCTAGTTCAGGCAAAGGAAGTCTTCTATCTCGGTGTAATTTTAAGCTCTAATGTATTAACTTTTGTTCATTGAAACTGAATAAATGATTTATTATTATATTATTATTATTTATAATGTTACTCACTCTTTCTCCTAAATCTCGATCAACATCAATTTTATTTTCAAAATGAAGTATGTACTTTCCCGTCTCCTATTAAAAGTAACTTTGAAGGAAAAGTTATACTACCTCCCCCCCACTGCCTCGTTGGTGTAATGGCAAAGTTTTGGCCTAACATCCAAGTGGTCCTGAGTTCGAATCCCAGGTCGAGCCAAAATCGTTTCTGAGATTTCTGTCAAAAACTGCTCGGAGTCGGGAAGTTGGCGGTGTTACACCCCCGTGCCTCGGAAAGCATGTTAAGTCGTTGGTCCTGCGCCAGATCTCTCTCCGGTCATGTTGGATTACCGTCTAACCGAACTTTGAGAGTGATGAAACAGTGCTCACACTTGTGCACTATAATATCTCCTGCGCAGTTGGCTGATCTCTGCTGAGATTGACCGCCGTGGTCGAAATCGGCCAGGAGGACTATTACTACCTCCTCCCAAATGCGCTCTTATATTTGTAGTTAATTTTAAGATTGTGGCCAATGTTCGCGCACGTTCTCAATCAAAATTGGCTACTGTAGTCATAAAAGGGCACATGACAGGGCAGCCCAACTTATCCTATCTTGAAGAACGTAAAAAGGAAGCAGAAAGCGGTCAGTAGCCGAAATCGGCTTGGGAGTATATAATTTTAAGATGTTCACAAACTTCCATAATGGGGTACTTTTGGGGGCAAGACTTTACTTTACCGGTAACTTTACTGGTACAGTTAATCGAAAGTCCCCAGAAAACATATCAACAATTTTATGATGATGATTTTAGCACAGCTTCTAATATCTCTAAGAGTCCTATCTAGAGCCTTTACATGAGCTCTATGGATCACGGAACATTCGTCCCAGATTATACGCGGTCACCTGGTCATTAACTAATTTTGGTTCATCATGGTACCTGGTAGAGCAACACCTCCCTCCGCGTCGCTCGCAAGCAACGCCTCTCTTCCTTGCAGCGTCATGTTTTGCACATCATGCGGCACGGGTGAATTTTATATCGGTGTTATTTTAAAATTGTAATATCTTCTAAGATATTCATTGAAATTAAGTGATGTCAAAGACAATTTTGTTTACAATTAAATACTCTTAATCAACAACACGTTTATTTAGATAAAGATTAATATAAATACGTTGATACAACTCATAACAAATAATGCATTAATTTCGACCAAATTCGATTACCATAGAAACGGTTCTAGTTACTTATCTTAAAAGATAGACATATACTGTCGCAGACATTTTTTTAGATCATTTCAAGAGATATAATTCTTTCATACATATATTTTTGGTATCTTGAACCGTTTTCGCAGCGTACGCAACGGAAGCCCTCAAGGATGAATTATTTTCCCCGTTTTTTTCACCTTATTATTTCTTCGCTCCTTGCAGTTTCAGCGTGATTTTATATAGCCTAAAGCCTTCCTCGATAAATGGTCTATTCAACACAAAAATATTTTTTCAATTCGAACCAGAAGTTCCTGAGATTAGCGCGTTCAAACAAACAAACAAAATAACTCTTCAGCTTTATAAGTATAGATATGTATAGATAGATTTAAAATGTTTTAAAAAGCCTACTTAGTTTTCAGTGTTACAAAAATTTCACTACTTCAAACATCTGAATGACTCGCCAAATCCAGATAAAGATGGAGATTAAATTATCTCCTGTATGAAAGTCGCAATCAAGATAGTGTGAGTTTCATTTGAGTTTATGACAAAAACTTCCTTGAGGGACTGCACATGACGCAACCATAAGGAGATAGTTTGAGACTTAAAAAACCGGTCAAGTGCGAGTTGGACTCGCGCACCGAGGGTTCCGTACAAACCTGTAGGTATATAACTCTTATATAGTAGGTAACTTTGAAATTTTCAAAATTGTCAAAAATATTTTTTTAATATGATGAAACTGAAAATTTACGGTTTTCGTAATTTTTCCTATATCTGTACTAAAAGACGTGACTTCGTACTAAATTTCAAGATTCTAAGTTTACGGGAAGTACCCTGTAGGTTTTGATTCCCGTGCGAGTTTCGAAAATTTGCGGCCTAAATGGCTGTATCTATTGCTTGCGTTGGCTTAGAAGGTTGATTTTTTTTAACTTGATAATGGCTACGTTAACAACAAAGCCATAAAAAAAGGGTTGATTTTTCTACAGCTGCCAGGGACAGTAGACCTAAGTATCATTATAGAAATTTCAGTTTGATACCTCCACGCGTTCCTGAGAAAAACGTTCTTGACAGACGGACGGACGGACGGACAACAAAGTGATCTTATAAGGGTTCCGTTTTTTTCTTTTGAGGTACGGAACCCTAAAAAGGACATGAGTTACTTTTGACAGCGGGAAAAAAACGCATTCCAAAAAAATACCACAATATGCGGACGAAGTTACGGGTAAAAGCTAGTAACTAATAGTTTTAAGAAGGACTCTTTCACCGTGTGCTGGGCCTTAGACACGGACTGGCCTGTGCTTAGGTATTCGGTTGTGCAGCTTCAAAAAGTTTGGTGCAATTCAATGTTTATGTCCTTGAAAAATTAGGGACCGATAAGGAAACCAAATAATATGACACATTTTCGAACTAAAGTTCTAAAGCAATATCTACTTTATTACTTCTCTCTTCTTTAACCCCCGACGAACAAGAGCGGTGTTATTAGTTTAACCTCTATTCTGTTTGTGTGTGTCCGTCTGTGGCCAAAGGGATGGACCGATTTCAATGCGGTTTTTTATTAGAAATATCATTTAATCACGGTTGTTCTTAAACCTTAGCTATGGCTGGTCAAAGAAAGATCAACAGCTGTTTTCTAAGCTCATGTGGGGGTTTTTTGAATTTTTGGTTTGATCTAAATTATAATTAACCAATACTTTGTTTGTACCTATTTTAAGATACCAGATGTAACAATTTGTACCAATAAATTTTTTTATTTATTTAATTAACTAACTACCGGACTAGGATTGCGAAATAAAAACAAACAGAACTAACAAAAAACGTATATTTATTAGTCGGAATCTGAAAAAGTCCCGCGGCCACTGGAATGGTCGCTGTGTTCGTCAACATCCATCTCGTGTTTGGGCACCATCTCGCCAACCGACTTGATGCAGCGTATCGTGTACTTATTAAAATCACATCTGAAAGAGATATGTATATTGAAATTAAAATCATTTTGTTGGCACTAAACACAAATTTCCCCTACTACAAAAGGACAAAACAACAACACAAAAGGAACTAGGCAATGGTTATTTTTTCGTTTATTTAACTTAATAGGTTGGTATACGAATAGAGGCTAAAATCTTTACATGTAAGAAGGGGATAATGTAATGTAATGTTGTACAATAAGTAATATTAATGTAAAACAGTTTGTAGCCTGAATTGTACAATTGTTTACTGTCCTAAATAAATAAAAATAAAATAAGCTTATTTCACGACAAAACTATGTACAAAAGGTGGACTTAACGTCGTAGGGCATTATCTATCAGTCATACCTTTGGGCTAAGCAGAAAAGATTAGTAGGCGGTGCGACAAAATAAAATTAAAGAGAAAACACAAAAATAATAATACAAATGAGATTAAATATAAAATATACAATAAATTTATATAAGAATACATATTTAAAAATACACAAAATATATAATAATACACGACGAAAAAAATATGACGAACTGTTATAGAAAGATCTATAATCACGGTTGCAATAAAGTAAGAAAGTGGGTGCGAATGAGTCTCTTGAATGATAGATTACTCGGAGACTGTTTTATATTTACGGGAAGAGCATTCCATGAATTCGGGAAGAGCAATATCCTTTATTCAAATACTAGTGGTCATGGCGGACGCAGTCCTGCCCGCTGTTTTTGCATTTTTTCCATAATTTTAAACTTTTCTCTTGAATCAAACTATCTATTAAAAAAACTACATTAAAATCAGTTGAAATGTTTTCAAGATCTAAGCATACATACATACAGTCATGGGGACAGACGCGGGAAGCAACTTTATACTAAGTAGTGATAATTAGGACAGTTCGAAGTGAATGCGAACAGCGCATAACCTAAAGGAGGCATTGTTTCAATTTGGTTGGATATTATTTACAAAAGCGATAAATAGATGCCTATTTCTTTTGTAGTAGAGAGGTAAACTAATACAAAAATAATTCTAAAATAGTAACTTTATCAAAGGGCCAACAAAGTCCCGATTCAGAATAAAGTGGCAGAAAGAATCTTACCACGGAACAAGGAAACTGCTTACTATTACAAAAAAACTTAAATAAATACATATAACACCCAGACCAGTACAAACAGACATGTTCATGCACGCAAATGTTTGTACAGTGCGATGATCGAACCCTTGGTTAAAAGTCAACTTCTTGACCATTACACCAAAGTGGTCGTCTCGTCTATCTATTAAGCCTCATATAACAGAAGACTCAGAATAACCTTATAAAATCAATATTAAACTAGTCCAGTGGCCCACATGACTACTCTTGGCCTCACGCGACAAGATACCGTTATCACAATATCAATATCATCAGTCTTGATAAGACGTTGCGTAATCTTTTCTTATAACAAATCCGAATACCATGAAAACTTACATTGAAAGATTATAACAGGTTAATGGACATTGAAAATAAGACACTTTTTACGGATTATTTCTCGATTTATTCACATTTTATTTTAACCTGACGTTTCGGACCCTTTTCAGCGTCCGTGGTCACAGTCTACCTGTGACCACGGACGCTCTTCGCGTAAACCGAAGAAACAAAATACAGATTAATGGAGTAAGGTAATCCATGATCGCACAATAGGCTGGTGTCCACTAGCAAAGAAATATCAAAACCTGTTTTTCTTTAAAATAATATAATTCGCACATCTAGTTCTTAACACGTTCAATGCCAACGACTCGCCTCGTGAGTTAAGGAAAATAATTACGATGGTGTAAAAACATTACGATCCTTGATAATTTCTTTTTTTTCTTGTTAGGTGGGTGTTTGAGCGCAATCTTTAAAGATGATGCGATCGTATCATACGCTTTTAGGTGAACTACCTACTGAGTAATTCTTATTTATAATCTTATCATATTAAACCTACGAGTTCCAACATTAGCCAGAAGTTTTAAGAGTAAGCAAGTACTATTTACAGTACTTGCTTATTTTTCGTATTGTTAACATAATGAAAGCATTTTTTTTGTGTCAATATTTTATTAATAGAAATATATCATTTAAACATTGGCACAGGACAGTTTGAGGAAATTTCACATTATCGACATAATATGTAATATAGGAGAAAGACGGGTGCAGATTTATTCCCAACTTAGCTAGGCAACTAAGCCGAGAAAGTTTCTATGGCACCAAATTCCATACGCTAGTCCGTTCAGAGTAATTCTTTATTAAAGTAAAAGTACGTATTCATTGGAGGGAGAGACCATATTACATAGAAATTCTGTCAAAATATCTGTCAGATATCAGCTATGTACTGTAGTTGTCCAAGGAAATTGGTTTCTAAGAGAAATTATGTATTAACTTTAATATTTGTATAACCTTATTTTGAGATCCTCAAACTTGTTCCAAGCCCTTCTTATCTTAGGCTGAATGCCTCCCTACTACTACTAATATTCCCAGGTCAAAGTCAAAAAATATTTTCATCTAATTTTATCTAAAGGTTTACAATCCCTGCATAAATTACGAAAGAAACTTTATTTGATGGGTTTTTTGCCATTTTTATGCATGAATACCCACTACACACTAGCCAAACAGATTTTTATATCGGTAAAAACATTTCGGAGACCGCGACGGCCACAATACTAACAAATCATTAAGTATAATCATTAAGTTAATCAGTATGCAGTGCCGGCGACTCACCTAGCGATTCAATCGTGAAATATAGGCGGCATATCTGAATGAATTAAGAAAATCGTGGTGGCATTGAAAGTGTTAGAAGTCATAAAAGACAAAACATTTGATAACCTCTCATAACTCAAAAGATACGTATAAAAGGAAACCTGTGGCGTAGGTTTCCTTTTACACGAATCTATTAAGTGCTTTAATATCGTTTTTTTTTTGACATTTCTGACTTACACAACTGGATGTGCGAATTTCTATTGACCGCCTTTCATTAACCTTTTTCTGCGGTTCGTAATATTTGATTCTAAACTGATCTCAAATCGATAAAATGTCACTCAGTCGGCATATCACTTGATGATGTCATTGTGTGTTATTCCCATACAAGTTCTATGAAGAAAAGCGTTTTGACAGTTCTTGAAAAGTACGTCACGATTGGTGGTGTGAACTACCCTATTGAAAACTGTATTTACAGATTTTTTAATACAAATACTTCGATTGCCTGAGGCGAAACTTTAGCATCGCTAACTTAGATAATATAGCAAAGTTATTTTTTTTTTAAATAAATTTTGTTTAGAGAGTAAACCATATCATTAGCGACTTTTTGAATTATAGTACCACAGCTAACGAACATAATGAACATAAGCCTATTGGAATTGGCCCTAGTGGAAGTTATCTACAACTTTTATTTTGTTTTCATATGATCAATTTAGATTTCAAGATATTAACTTATAATGCTCGAAATGTAATCGCGACGTTGTAATAAAGAGCAAAGATATTTATGTCGATGACCGTAGATATGTACTCCTAATCACTATTTAGTACAAAGCAAAGTCGCTTCCCGCGTATGTCCATGTCTAGTCGCTAGATATTTGAAACTACTTCACAAATTTTGATGCAGTTTTAATAGATAGAGTGATAGAGGAAGAATAATATGTATAGTAACACAACGGGCAGGGCAAAGTTCTGGGTTAGCTAGTATTTTTAATTCAATACTTACATCTTACTCAACTGCGAGTACTTCACAGTGAGAACCTTCTCTAAGGCCAGGAGCACACTGGGCGGGAACTTCCTCTTCTTCACCGTGATAAGGGCCTTCACCCACAGGAGCAGGTGTTCCAGATGTCTGCTGTCTTCTAGAAGGCGAGCTATGGAGTTGAGTAGGCGATCTGTGTAGTCTTCGTCTAGGCTGGTCACTGTTAGTTCAACTGGAAAGTTAATAGGTGGCGTTAGCGACGCGCTCAACCTTCAGCTGAATATATATTATTTATCTCTTTTTTATTAATATGTATTTAACATAATATTTACTGTTATTGTTTGTCACAAATGTTGTGTTCACCTATAATAGGTATACATATAAGATGTAAATACTAAGGTTTAAATTTAAGATGAGCAATGTATATATAGGTATACTGTTGGCGTTCCTTTTTAAATAAATAAATAAATAAACCTTCATCAATATTTTTGCTAGTTTTTAGTTTTTATTATTCCAATATGTACCTTTTTGACTGCCTCGTTGGTGTGGTGGCAAAGTTTCTGCCTTACATCCTGTCATGTCCTGGGTTCGAATCCCAGGTCGAGCCAGAATTGTTTCTGAGATTTTCAGTCATGAATTACTCAAAAACAGCTCGGAGTCGAAAAGTTAGCGGTGTTACACCCCCGTGCCCCCGGTCATGCCAGATGCCGTCGCACTGAACTCTGAGAGTTATGGAACAGTGAGTGCACGCACCTGTGTATTGCGCTCACACTTGTGCACTATAATATCTCCTGCGTAGTTGGCTGATCTCTGTTGGGATAGGCCGCCGTGGTCGAAATCGGCTAGAAGACTATCATCATCATATTATTTTACCCGACTCCAAAATAAAGGTTATTTGACATCATTTATACTCACTGTCAGTCGCCGGCACGGCCTCCACACACTCCGTGATGACGGTATGTTCGTTTAGCTGTAGAGCTCCCACTAGTGCGGCGCCCCAGCTTCCCTCGCGAAGTAACTGACGCACCGCTAGCGGGGTGGAACCCATTTCTAAGCGGTAGGGCCTATAGAAAACGGGAATCATTGATGGAACATACGCTGGCTCAAAGCGTTAAAAAGCACTTACAAAATTCAACGACTCTAATAAGGTAATCGGTAGCTCAGTGGTCAGAGCATTGGATTGGACCGGACTTCCAAAGGTCGGGGGTTCGATTCCTCCCCGATGACCGGAGCCGAAAAGTTTTTTTTAAGTGTTATGTCTTTTCGAAATTAAAAAATAGCGTTGTAAACGCAAAAAAAAACTTAAAAGGAAACGGGTATTTTTTTAAATAATAATTTTACATTGCCACATCATCAATCAGAGAATAAGCATATTAACTCGCGGTATTAAAAAAATCTGACGCCTATCGGGTATTTGGGACAAATCAAAATAAATTTCAAAAACCTATTGCTTAAAATTAACATCTTAACTGCGTGACAATTTCTAATTATTCGCAATATGTGACTTTCAAGTGATCAAAAACGAGACGAGAGTGAATGATGATGTCACAAGTTAGAACCGCCATGCAAAATCTTTGGGAGACTGGCGTTTTGACAATTCATAAAAGTACTTTTATGAATGAATCAACGATTGACACGCCAGAAACGCAAAGTATATTATTTGTTTATGTTAGAAATAAATAAATATACAACAACATCACATACATTGGTCTGACTCCGAGGCAAGTATCTTGAGCACTTGTGTTACACATATCAGAATCAACATTATTACAAATAAACTTAAATAAATACATATAACACCCAGAACAGTACAAACAGTCATGTTCCAGCACACAAATGTTTGTGCGGGGATTGAACACGCGGCCTCTTAGTTAATGTGTTTTGTTGGTGTCAATGTTATGATTCCAGGTGCATCTTCTGTGTCACGTTGTGAGTTGTAGGTATTGTAAGTCCTGCAACTTCCAGCTCTAGCTTTTTTTAGGTGATTACAGTTTGATGTATTTTGGTACCTGCGCTGGCGTCGTTTAGTAGAAATTTAAATGAAAATAATCCTCTTTTCCAGCTTTAGTCGTGGATCACCGAAAGTAACGCCTGATTATATCAACTTTATAATGTGTCATACCTGAACATCCCATCGATGCCAGCATTTTGGCTGTACACCAGAAGACCTTCAGTGGCCGCCACCGCGAAACTCTCGCCCGTTGGGGAGAACCTCACACAGTGCACACGCACCTGAGAACCAAAATTATTACTTCACTATCAAGAATAGGCTAGATGACACCACCAATCCTGGCAGGATCGCCATTTACAGGTTGTGTGTAAGGAGAGGAATGATGACACCGAAGACTAAATAAAGACTGGTTTATTGATTCGTTAAATAATTCGTTTATATACCTAAGACTACATACCCATTACAGTTGACATACTTTTTATTATTTGTTAAAACGGTCTGCCTCCATAGATTTTGTATTGGAATACATGACCGTGACGTCACGGTCATGTATCAGAAATCGGGGTCAATTGACCGAATATTTATTGAGTTTTGTGTGTTTAAAAATTGGTTTCTACAGCTTTTTGGAAACATATTAGTTGTATTAACTTCATATATTAAGATAGGTATCATCATGCCAATTTAAGGCTTTATGCTGTGAATTTCTTTGACTTGCTTGCGGCGCAGTGGTAGCAACGCTTCGGTAGTGATAGCAAAAGCGAAGACCAGCAGAGGCCCTCGGGCGGCTTAATAATATCTGACAGTAAAATTGGTCACTTTCCTTCCAAACAACGCACTGAGCCCGCGTGGTGGAGTATGGCTCGTACCACCTCATAGTTGAGGTGGGGCCGGTGCCCAGCAGTGGGACGTATACTATAGGCTGATGACATGAGATGCTGTAAATTACTAACAAATTGTGTCTTCTGGTTGTATTGACCACTTTGCGTAACTAATTTGTTGACGGCAACAAATTAATCCTTCTTGCTGTACCTAAGTCTTATTGTAAGCAAAATCATAAAATTCGCACTCCATTCATGTTTTCTATATTTTGGGTTCATAATTGAAAATATATTAATACCCACTCGTGCAGTCTTAGGTGAGATAAATTAACAATTAAAGCAACATTCTATCTTTATCCACATAAAAAATGATGATAAACGTTATTAAACGGGGAGGACTTTTTTTTTAATATTTGGGATAGGTTTGCTCTTGAGCCAAGACTAAGCCTAACTAACGAGGCAAACACTGAGTCTACAATGGAACGAGCTCACCTAGAAGATTCACTCTAGCTTTGAAAACTTTTAGGTTGTAACTGCAGGGAAACACGGACGCAGGTAGTGAGTTCTACTCTTTTGCAATGTGCATCGGGAATGTAGATGAGAAACGCTTGGTTCTTATCAGTGGAACATCGACACGGTACGGATGGTATCCCGCGGTACGTCTGGTGGTCCGATGGTAAAAATGGGCCAGTGGAATGAGCTGGTGTAGTTCATGACCGCACTCGCCGAAGTAATGCCTGTAGAAGATCGACACGCAGGCGACTCTGCGGCGATGAGCCAAGCTTTGGAGCTGCGTGCTTACAAGGCTCTCGTCACCTACCAAGACTTTTGCAAGTAGAGTTTTTCATATTGTCTAGTTGGTGTTATGGTAAAGTTTCTGCCTTACATCCGACAGGTCCTGGGTTCGAATCCCAGGTCGAGCCAAAATTGTTTCTGAGATTTTCTGTGATGATTTTCTCGAAAACAGCTCGGAGTCGGGAAGTTGGTGGTGTTACACCACCGTGCCTCGGAAGCACGTTAAGCCGCTGGTCCTGCGCCTGATCTCTCTCCGGTCATGTCGGAATGTTGTCTCACCGAACTTTGAGAGTGTTGGAACAGTGAGTGCACCTGTGTATTGCTCTCACACTTGCACACTAGGTATAATATCTCCTGCGTAGTTAGCTGATCTCTGTTGAGATTGGCCGACGTGGTCGAAATCGGCTAGGAGGACTATTATTATTTTCATATTATGTTGATGTGGAGCAAATCAATGTTGTTACCTCAGGTTTGACCCTCCTATCGGCCATGTCACCCTGCTGGACGCCCGGCAGCCGCACGGCCACGTCGCCACCTTCGAAGTCCGTCCTCTGTTCCACCAGCGCCATGTTTCCAAACTCGGTCAACAGCCGACGGTTTATGAAGTCCTGGTATAAAGCAAACGGTTTAAGAAACACGGTTAATTTTAACTCGAAATTTGATTTTTTTCTGTGGAATCTTATTTATTTATTTAAACTTTATTGCACTTACAGTGTAAATAGTTTTGGAGACATATTTATTATAACAATGTATATATATTTGCATTGTGCTAATTAAGCCATTTCATTTGATACCCAACACAACACGACACGACAATATTTTTTTTCGTTCATGACTAGTGAACGGACATTCGGGTGGATATTTACCTAAAATTTATTTTTGGCTAAGATTTTATGGAAGCGGATTCTTTAAATAATATTGACTTTAAATTCAAATCCCAGGAACGCGGGATCTTCGGGTATGCAAAACTATTCTGTAACATAGTAATATGATTCTATAATAAAAACACTAAATTAGACGATTCCAAAATCCCAAGATTTTTTCGTTAAGTGCATTCCATAATAATGGCATATAAGCCAACACCTTAATATAAGTAAAATCTCATCAGCCTTTAAACGTCCCACTGCTGGGCACAGGCCTCACCACAACTATGAGGTGGTGCGAGCCATACTCCACCACGCGGGCTCAGTGCACCGCGGTGGAGGAGTGTTTGTAAGGTAAGTGACCAACCTTACTGCCAGATGTTATTAAGCCGCCCGAGGGCCTCTGACCAAGCTTAACGACTAATATCTATCAATAGTACCCGGGACCAACAGCTTAACGTGCCTTCCGAAGCACGGAGATGCTTGTAAATAGACGTTACTTAAATGGTCAGAATGGTCACCCATCCCAAACATGACTGCGCCTTAAGTTGCTTAACTTTTGGTATCAGTACCAAAGCGCTGCAACCACTGCGCCACAAGCACCTCACCTACGTAAAATATCCACTTCCAATTTGATTCTATGGAAAAAAAAACTAAATTTGTCAACCCCGTATTCCCAGGATTTATTCGGTTTTACTAAACTTCAGGTAAATATGCATCCGATTATCCAATCATTGTTCACGACTTAATAAGTCCTAGAGAGCGCCACTTCCAATTAATTGCAATATAAAATACCCTATAACCAGCGGACAGCTTAGGCGCATCTAATGACACCACATTTGTCAAAATATAATGAAGGGTTTACAATTTTTTCAAACTATGTGATGACAAGAACTAACACCTTAGTCTAGCTGTGACCACGGACGCTGAAAAGGGTCCAAAACGGCAGGTTAAAACAAAATGTAAATAAATCGCGAAACAGTCCGTAAATGTGTCTAATTTCAATGTCTACTGTTCGCGTAAACCGAAGAAACAATTATGAGGAAACAGATGAACAAACAAACACACAGGACAAAATCATAGGCCTCCTTTTTACTTCACCGTAGTCGGGTAAACATAGAAAATAATTCAGTATTTCCTCACATTGACAGCGTCCAGCGATCTATTCTGGGTGATGACAAACTTCTTGATGAGCACCGCTTCCTTCACGCTGTACAGGCACACGTGCTTCGAGTTGCCGGCGCCCAGGACGCACGACCCGTCTGCCGAGTAGCATATCGTGGTAAACGCTCTGGAAATGGTAAATGAATGGGGTTATAAATAATAATAATAGTCCTCCTGGCCGATTTCGACCACGGCGGCCAATCTCAACAGAGACCAGCCAACTACGTAGGAGATATTATAGTATACACAGGTGCACTCACTGTTCCAACACTCTCAAAGTTCGGTGAGACGGCAATCCGACATGACCGGAGAGAGATCAGGCGCAGGACCAACGGCTTAACGTGCGCACCGAGGCTCGGGGGTGTAAAAGTGCCAACATGACAGAAAATCTGAGAAACAATTTTGGCTCGACATGGGATTCGAACTCAGGACCTCTCGGATGTAAGGCAGAAACTTTGCCACTACACCAACGAAGCATTGACCATTACACCAAAGTGGTCGTCATAAACGATATATTCAGGAATAATATCGTTACAGCGATCTAAAATATGTTACTTACTTCTTCTTCTTGGTCTTCAACATTTTCTGCGGTGTTACTTGATCCGCGTCTGACCTTCTAGCGCTTAAGCCGTTCCGACATTCGATACTCCCGATCTGGTCGCTCTTCGTCACATTGAAGAACGATATGTTACTGTCTATATGTAACTTACTTGGTTTTCAACATCTTCTGCGGTGTTACTAGATCCGCGTCAGACCTTCCAGCGCTTAAGCCGGTCTTCGTCGCATTGAAGAACTATATGTTACTGTCTCGAGTCGATTCATTGATTTAGGATATGTAACTTACTTGGTCTTCAACATCTTCTGCGGTGTTACTATATCCGTATCAGCCCTGCCGGCGCCTAAGTCAGTCCGACCTTCGATACTCCCGATCTGGTCGCCGGTCGTTACGTTGAAGAACGATATGTTCCCGTCTAGAGTTGATACTGCGATCTAGAATATATTACTTACTTGGTCTTCAACATCTTCTGCGGTGTTACTAGATCCGTGTCAGCCCTTCCAGCACTTAAGCCGGTCTTCGTCATATTGAAGAATGATATCTTAATGTGTCGAGTCGATTCATTGAATTAGGATATGTTACTTACTTGGTCTTCAACATCTTCTGCGGTGTTACTAGATCCGTATCAGCCCTGCCGGCGCCTAAGTCAGTCCGACCTTCGATACTCCCGATCTGGTCGCCGGTCGTTACGTTGAAGAACGATATGTTCCCGTCTAGAGTTGATACTGCGATCTAGAATATATTACTTACTTGGTCTTCAACATCTTCTGCGGTGTTACTAGATCCGTGTCAGCCCTTCCAGCACTTAAGCCGGTCTTCGTCATATTGAAGAATGATATCTTAATGTGTCGAGTCGATTCATTGAATTAGGATATGTTACTTACTTGGTCTTCAATATCTTCTGCGGTGTTACTAGATCCGCGTCAGACCCGCCGGCGCTACATTTAAGAAATATATTTTCCCGTCTCGACTCGATACAGCGATCTAGAATATCTTACTTACTTGGTCTTCAACATCTTCTGCGGTGTTACTAGATCCGTGTCAGCCCTTCCAGCACTTAAGCCGGTCTTCGTCATATTGAAGAATGATATCTTAATGTGTCGAGTCGATTCATTGAATTAGGATATGTTACTTACTTGGTCTTCAATATCTTCTGCGGTGTTACTAGATCCGCGTCAGACCCGCCGGCGCTACATTTAAGAAATATATTTTCCCGTCTCGACTCGATACAGCGATCTAGAATATCTTACTTACTTGGTCTTCAACATCTTCTGCGGTGTTACTAGATCCGCGTCAGACCTACCAGCGCTTAAGCCGGTCTTCGTCACGTTGAGGAACGAAATATTCCCGCCTAGAGTCGATTCATCGATTAAGGATATGTTACTTACTTGGTCTTCAACATCTTCTGCGGTGTTACTAGATCCGCGTCAGACCTACCAGCGCTTAAGCCGGTCTTCGTCACGTTGAGGAACGAAATATTCCCGCCTAGAGTCGATTCATCGATTAAGGATATGTTACTTACTTGGTCTTCAACATCTTCTGCGGTGTTACTAGATCCGTGTCAGCCCTGCCGGCGCCTAAGTCAGTCCGACCTTCGATACTCCCGATCTGGTCGCCGGTCGTCACGTTGAAGAACGATATATTCCCGTCTAGAGTTGATACTGCGATCTGAAGGATGAATGAAAATAAACAAATGATTTTATAATATATGGCGTAAGGTGAAGTAACCAGCCGAGAGCGCTACAAAATCAAAGCGTAAAAATAAAATTGAGTTACGGGTTTCTGGTATCATCGAACCAATCAAAGGTGTTTAAGTTATAATTATAATAAAATTCTTTATTAAAGTGACCAGGACTCAATTTGTTAGTAGCATTAATTAAACTTAAACAACTAAGGTTAGTCAAAAATATATTTTCATTAAATATGACTCGTGATTGCTACTATACGAGAATCATTGCTGCTTCATTCCATAAGCAGTGGCGCAGCAATGATTCACGTATACACAATCGAGCCGGCGCGCAATCATGGCCAGGATGCCGTTGCCACTGCCCCTGACTCTGCGCACTAGTGAAGCGCATTTTTTGCGCATTATGACAAAAAAGCAGTTGACCCGTGCCTCAGCAAACATGCTATCGCACATCAGAATCAGAATCAGAATCTTTATTGCAAGTCACATGAGTAAAAGGTGTTACAAATAATGTCAAGTAATCTAGTCCTTTAGAGACATCAATGTCGAAAAATCTTAAATAGAGTTAACCATGCCACAACGTTCCTTTTCTTAATAATCTATTGAGTGCTTAAATAACGTTTTTATTTTATTTTTTACATTTATGACTTGAAAGAACTAGATGTGCGTTATCATCATAATTAAGTATTTGACACCGTTGACGTACTTTTTAAAAACGTTAAAGACGCGTATCTCTCACAGGTTTTGTATGGCGATAATGGTTTTGTGACGTCATAATTTTTACAACTTGTGCACTTTTGTGAATTTTTGATCAAATATGATGAATAATGAGAGATGGTCATTCAATTAAAAATCATAGACAACTACCTCGTCACCATCAGGTTTGAACACAACTTGCAGCGCGTCAGATGTCAACTGTATAGGTTCGGCCGCCGAACTTGTTTCCAGACAATTCCACAGGCGAATAGTCTTGTCCCAACTTGCCGAGGCGAGCCGGGAACTTGCTAGTACTGGACTGAAAGCCAGGCTGGAAACTGGGGCCTCGTGACCGCCTAGGATCTGGTGAAGTGAGCTTTGGGTTAGTCTTGAAGTATTTTTTTTTAATATAACAACATCACACACATTGATCCGACTCCGTGGTAAGTAGCTAAAGCACTTGTGTTACAGATATCCGAATCAACAGTGGTATTACGAATAAACTTAAATAAATACATATAATACCCAGACCAGTATAAATAGACATGTTCATGCACACAAATGTTTGTATCAGTGCGGGGATCGAACCCGCGACCTCTTGGGTTAATAGTTGACTTTTTGACCATTACATCAAAATGGTCGTCGTTTGTGTAACTACGGGTTAGTTAAGCGGAGAAGAGCGCGAACAATATTAAGCCTAAGAAACGAGTTATGCGTGAAGCAAGAAGTTATGCGAGACGCGTGAAGTTATGCGAGAAGTGAGAAGTTATGCGAGACGCGAGAAGTAATGCGAGAAGTGAGAAGTTATGCGAGAAGCGAGAAGTTATGCGAGAAGCGAGAAGTTATGCGAGAAGCGAGAAGTTATGCGAGAAGCGATAAGTTACGTTTGTGAAGAAAAGCATAGCCCGTCTTTTTTATTTTACATTTATGTTTAGGAGTAAACTAAACTATGGTGTAAATTTTTAATACAGTTCCACTCACGTCCAACAATTTTCCGAACTTGATGGACCAGATGTATATCTCGAATACGTCTTGCCCGCCCGCTGCGCACAATTCGCTGCTACTGTCGAGTGCTACACAACTGAACTGCACTAGAGTAGGCGATGTTAGAGTACGGAAGTTACGGTATCTGAGAAAAAAGAACAAATAACGGTTAAATCCATATCATCATCAACATTATCAGCCAATGGACGTCCACTGCTGAACATAAGCCTTCTCACAGTTTTCCACATCGACCGACCACAAGCGGTCCGCATCCAGTGTGATCCTGCGATCTTTACAAGGTCGTCTGTCCATCTTGTCTGTGGACGTCTTACGATACGCTTTTGGTCCAAGGGTCTTCAATCCAGAACTTTTCTACCCCAACGCCTATCAGTTCTTCGTAAAGTTAAATCGATATACTAATATTATAAATGCGAAACTCTGTCTGTCTGTCTGTTACTCAATCACCGCGAAACTACTGAACCGATCAGATTCCCCAGAAACAAATTTTTCCCATGGTTATGAGTATTTCCCATGGGAATGATTTGTTTTCCCGCAGTCAAAAGTAACTCATGTCCTTTCTTTAGTCTCAAACTATCTCCTACTAAATTTGATTTAAATCTGTTCAGTAGTTTAGGCGTAAAAGCGAACGGCCTCGGGAAGCTTAAATTTTCCGATGTCAATTTTCCCATGGTACAAAGTAGCCTATGTCCTTTCTCGGGTATCAAAATATCTCCATACCAAATTGCATGCAAATTAGATCAGTAGTTTAGGCGTGATTGAGTAACAAACAGACAGACAGACAGAGTTACTTTCGTATTTATATTATTTAAAAAAAAACTTTATTATTATTTAGCAAAATGTGTTTTTACCTCTGGATTCTGTTTAACAATTTTCTGAACTTACCTAATCAGATCATAACACCTAACCGTCCCGTCCAAACTGGAAGACACAAAGAACTTCTTATTAGCACTGAATACAACACTCGTCACCGAGGATTTGTGCTCGTTGAATGTCACGAAGCAGAACCCCGAGGTGGTGTTCCACACTTTGACTTTGCCGTCGAAGCCTCCTGTCACTATGTAGAGGCCGTCGGGTGAGTACGTCAGGCAGGTCATGTCGAGCGAGTGGCCTTGCTGCTTCATCACGTACTGCTCGCCTGGCAATGAGAGAGATGGGTGAGTATTAAAAATAAATAAATAAATATACAACAACATGACATACATTGATCTGACTCCGTGGTGAGTAGCTAAAGCACTTGTGTTACAGATATCAGAATCAACAGTGGTATTACATATAAACTTAAATAAATACATATAACACCCAGACCAGTACAAACAGACGTGTTCATGCACACAAATTTTTATACAGTGCGGGAATCGAACCCGCGACCTCTTGGTTAATAGTCAACTTCTTTACCATTTGGTCACCAAGTGGTCGTCGTAGTCGTTGATAGTTTTCAATATTTTCTGTTGCACGTTTATAATTAACAACACACAATGAAAGCAGTAGGTACTCACTCTGCCACTCCCACACTAGAAGCTGGCCGACGTTGGGGCAGCCGAAGCCGAGCCAGTCGCCCTGCGGGGACGCGGCGATGCTGCTGATCCTATGCTCGGAGATGCTTAGCGTATGCACTAAGTTCACGTCGGGCAACTCGTGTAAGAAGAACATGCCGTTCGTGAAGCCTGCAATTAGGAAAGAGCATGTATAGGCCGAGCCAGAAAACAAAATTTAAATTTAAATATAACCGCACTGAAATCTGTCCATCTGTTAGTGAACTACGATGCCACAGATAGACGCATACAAACATCGCAAAAAACAGAATAAGGGTCAACTTATAACTCCTCTTTTTGCGTTGGGGTGACTACATTTAGATATATCCAGTACTAGCTGTGCCCGCGACTTCGTCCGCGTGGAATATTTATTTTGGGCATCATTTTATTTTTGCAGATTTATTTTTTGTTATTATTTTAGACAATTTATTTTTTAAGATTTCAAAAGAACATAATTGGCTTAAAGTACTTCTGCGTTAATTATTTTTCTAGTTTTATTTTCTTGTGTCAGAAGAACATATTAGTTTTGTCCGCAACGCGTTTGTAAGTCTGATTTTGACAACGCGAGACATGTGTGAAAAGCAGTCTTGACGTTAATTAATTCCTATGTGTTTAAATGGTTGCCCCTGTGATTTATTAATTGTAACGGTGAAAGATAGCTTATAAAAGGTAAACAATTTGAAATCATTGAGGTGCGAGGTATAAGCACTGTTTGACCAACTGCTAAACCAGTCTAAACTATTGCAACCATCACGTTACATATTGCGAAGAAATTAGATTTGAAGTCGGGTCCCGGTGGTTTAAGATTTCTAAGAAAAATTATTGGGGCACCTATTTTTAACTTGAGGGAATATGGGGAAAGGCCACTTGTGGTTAAATAATTATTTTATTAATTTCGTCTACGCTACAGTTTCTCACTCCCAATATTGCACTTTGACACATCCATTAATGATCTTATTTTTTTTCTATTTCGCTTATTTCAGGGTGAACTTTCGATATAAAGTCCTCAATGTAACTCACTCTTAATCCATAATCTCGTTCAATTGCAATTTTATTTTCAAAGTGAGGTACTTTCCCGTCTCCTATAAAAGTAATTTTGAAGGAAAAGTTATACTACCTCCCTACCACTCGTTGGTGTAGTGGCAAAGTTTCTGCCTAACATCCAAGAGGTCCTGGGTTCGAATCCCAGGTCGAGCTAAAATTGTTTCTGAGATTTTCTGTCATGAATCTTTCAAAAACAGCTCGGAGTCGAGAAGTTGGCGGTTTTACACCCCCGTGCCTCGGAAAGCACGTTAAGCCGTTGGTCATGCGCCTGATCTCTCTCCGGTCATGTCGGATTGCCGTCTCACCGAACTTTGAGAGGGATGAACAGTGCAGTTTGAGAGTGCACTTGTTTATTGTGCTCACACTTGTGCACTATAATATCTCCTGCGTAGTTGGCTGATCTCTGTTGAGATTTGCCGCCGTGGTCGAAATCGTCCTGGAGGACTATTTCTACCTCCCCTCAAATGTGCTCTCATATTTTTAGTTAATTTTAAGATGTTCACAACCTTCCATATTGGGGTATTTTTAAGGCAAGACTTTACAATGTCTGCCCTTGTTCCCCTTACTATTACTGGTATAGTTTGTCGAAAGTCCCCCGCAAACATAACAGTAATTTTATGATGATGATTTTATCACAGCTTCTTATATCCCTAAGAGTCCTATCTAGACCCTCTACATGAGCTCTATGGATCATGGAACATTCGTCCCAGATTATTATACGCGGTCACCTGGTCATTCATCGTATCAGCCTGTTACAGTCCACTGCTGGACATAGGCCTTCCCCAAGGACCGCCACAGCGCACGATCTCCCGCTCTTTGCATCCAGTCACTACCAGCTGCCTTCTTTAAGTCGTCTGCCCATCTAGCCGGGGGGCGTCCCAAGAGCGTTTACCTAAGAGTGGTCTCCATTCAAGAACCTTCCTGCTCCACCTCTCGTCGGTTCTGCGACAGACATGGCCAGCCCACTGCCACTTTAGCTTGCTACATTTTTGGACAACATCAGTTACCTTAGTCTTATGTCGTATGACCTCGTTCCGGATCTTATCCCTTAATGAGATCCCCAACATAGACCTTTCCATAGCACGCTGAGTGACGTGTAGTCGGTGAGCCAGCTTGACTGTCATGTTCCACGTTTCGGCTCCGTAGGTTAATAAGACGCATTGGTTAAACAACCGGCTTTTTAGGCACTGCGGCAGGGTCGACGTGAAGATTTGACGCAACTGGTCATTAATTAAATCTAATTTTGGTTCTTCATGGTAACTCATAGAGCTACACCCCCCTCTCCGCGTCGCTCGCAAGTAACGCCTCTCTTCCTTGCAGCGTCATGTTTTGCACATCATGCGGCGCGGGTTTATTTTAAAATTGTAATATCTTCTAAGATATTCATTGAAATTAAGTGATGTCAAAGACAATTTTGTTCACAATTAAATACTCTTAATCAACAACACATTTATTTGGATAAAGATTAATATTATTACGTTGATACAACTCTTAACAAATAATGCATTAATTTCGGCCAAATTTGATTGCCACAAAAACGGTTCTAGTGACTTGATCTTAAAAGATATACATATACTGTCGCAAACATTTTTTTAGATCATTTTAAGAGGAATAATTCGTTCATACAAATATTTTTGGTATCTTGAACCGTTTTCGCAGCGTACGCAACGGAAGCCCTCAAGGATGAATAATTTTCCCCGTTTTTTTCACATTTTCCATGATTTCTTCGCTCCTAATAGTTCCAGCGTGATGTAATATAGCCTATAGCCTTCCTCGATAAATGGTCTATTCAACACAAAAAGAATTTTTCAATTCGAACCAGCAGTTCCTGAGATTAGCGCGTTCAAGCAAACAAACAAACAAACTCTTCAGCTTTATAATATTAGTGTAGATAAAATATCAGTGTCAGTGTTGTGATTCCAGGTGCATCTTCTGTCACGTTGTGAGTTATATTGTGTAAGTCATGCGACTTCCAGCTCTAGTTTTTTCAAGTGGTTGCAGTGGGATGTATTTAGGTTCCAGCGCTGGCGTCATGTAGTGGAAGTTTAAAGTAAAATAATTCTAAAAAAATCTATTTGGCCCCGTTTATCGGGGAGGATTCGAACCCCCGACCTCTGGAAGTCCGGTCCAATGATCTCTCTCTTATTCAGCTTTAGTCATGGATTACCGCAAAGTAACGCCTGATTCCATCAACTATAAAAGAATGTTGTTTTTAGATGGACCAAAATACATAAATAAATATAAATAATTTACAACAATCACACCAATTCTCTAGTCCCAAATTAAGCTAAGAGGCTTGTGTTATGGGTACTAGACAACGGATAAACATACTTAAATACTTTTTTTTGTAAATAAATACATATAAAAATACGCTTATTTAAAAGAATTGAACTACATTTCTGCATTTACTACACTCTACTACTACTACATTCTACTGCTAGGTTTAATAACCAAACTGAGACATACACTAACGTACCTGTGATCAGCATTTTTGTGTCTTTATGGTACTGCGCGGCGGATAGCCTCACTTTGTGATGAGCGTTCCTTATGGCGTCGCCGATGTAATGGCGCCCCAACTTCTTGTAGCGAAGCCGGTTCTCATCGTCCTCTTTGATAATGACGTTCACTTTGTCTTCGTCTTCACTTACCTGTTGAAAATAAGATTCGTGACAGTTGCACTATTGTTCGTTTAACTTTAAAGTGCAATATTTTGAAATTTTTCGACCCCTACCCTATCCTTCGTTGATAGGACCTTTTTTTGTAGGAAATCACCTTTGCTATAACGCTTTTGAAGAAATACGTCGAGTTACCAGTAACTGTATCTTATACATAGATCTTGATACATCACCATTAACGTTTGTTAAGCTCCTTTAACAAGAAATTTCGCAATCTTAAAAGCAGGATATCTTAAAAATCAATTGCTTCTAACGCCTAGTCGATGGAACCTTTTTTGTTGCTGATTAGGTAATCAAACTGCTGGTAAGGTAGGCAATCTTCTTTGTCTCTTTTTAAGGAATACATCGAGTTACCAGTAACCTTGTATACATGAATCGCAAAATGTGTTGGTAAGCGCATAACTCAAGAACGCCTGGACCAATTTGGCAAATTCTTTTTTTATCATATTCCTTAAAGTACGGAGCTGGTTCTTACGAAGAAAAAAAATAAAAAAAAACAATGGGCAGGACAATGTCTGCAGGGTCCACTAGAAGCAAGATAAAAACTGCCTCGAAAGTGTTACAATAAGAAAACACTTATTTGCTGTACATACTTACAACTTCTTTATCCTTCTCAATCGCTTCTTTCTCATCAACATCATCGTCACTCTCTTCTTCCTTCTGTATTCTCCGTCTCTTTCTATGAGATATCTGCACTTTTGACACAACCAGATCGTCCAAATCCAAGTTCGCTTCCCACAAGCAAACTTGACCATTCCTGCTTACAGTTATGAGGTCCAAACTCTTCTTCTCAAAGAAGGCACCAACTATTTTGTCAGTGTGACCACTAAGTGAGTACATGTTAAAGTTATCTAAGTATTCAACGGTATATATTTTCGTTGTGGTGTCTTTGGAGCCGACAGCGAGCAGTTTGGAGCACGACGACCAGTCTAAGCAAGTTACTTGGTCGTTGGATTTCTGGAATACTCGCTTCATGACAAACGACCGGTACTGGCCCGTGAAGGTGCTGGGTGCGGTCATGATGAAAACTGAAATATTTTAATTGAAAAACGTAAGTATAGGTCTGACTCAAGTCACGTACAAAGGTCTCTAGGTACACTAGACGATATATGGCGATATCGACGGTAAATATCGCAGTGTGTAAAGAGTCTTTGGGTATAATCCATACTAATATTGCTACTATGCGAAAGTAACTCTGTCTGTTACTCAATCACACCTAAACTACTGAACCAATTTGCATTAAATTTGGTACGGAGATATTTTGATAAAATCAATAATAAATCAATAAAGTCAATTTATTTCTGTAATTAGGCTAACAAATTAGCACTTTTACACGTCCCAACATATAAATTGACCCTACCACCGCTTCGGGACAGTTTGGGCCAGTGCTGAGAAGAAGCGGCGCAAGAAACTCAGATACACGAAGACACGGGCTATTTTTACCGCGGTTAAATGACACATTCAAATGGCAAAATTCGGTTGGACCGATCGCTTTAGATATAAAAATGAATTGCTGTTCGTTAATCTCACTAAAACTCGAGAACGGCTAAACCGATTTCAATAATTTTAGCCTTAAAATATTTGTGGAAGCCCAGGGAAGGTGTAAACGATGAGAAAATATCTATAAATTGCGAAAACAGCGGGCAGGACAGCGTCTGCCGGGTCCACTAGTAGCAAATATATATTTTTTTTTTATTGCATACAAAATCTAAAGTGCCACACGACTAAATAAAGCGCTACAGCTGGGGCAACGGACCGCATGCGATACGCGATCCTCTGTTGTCCTGCTTATAGCAGCACGAGGGAACTCGCGAAGGTTTTAAATAAATAAATAAATATAAAATAAATATTTCACGACAATCACACCAATTCTCTAGTCCCAAATTAAGCTACGAGGCTTGTGGTATGGGTACTAGACAACGGATAAACATACTTAAATACATTTTTGTAAATAAATACATATTATACATAGAAAACACCCAGACCAGTACAAACACACATGTTCATGCACACTTATGCTTGCTTGTTCTGTGCTGGGATCGAACCCGCGACCCTTCGTTTTTTAGAAGTCCGACCTGTTGACCACTGCACCAAGCGGTCGTCGAAGCGTCGGTCGTTTTAGTCAGTATACTTAAGAACGGAGGTGGGTAGTCGCCATTTTTTTTAAGGATTCCCACATATTCTACTATCGTCCCCAGGGTAGGTATGCTTAACGGATTTCCTCCAGGTTAAAAGTTAGCATAACATGACCGTGGTAGTGATGATGATAGGAAGTTATAGGCTTTTTCGTGCCGCGGATTATCAGATGAACAAATATTAAAGTTACCTGTGTTATTGCAACAAGCGGCAAAGTACTTGCCGTCGGGACTGAACTTAACAGCATACACCTGCTCTTTAAATTTGTATCGGTGTATCACTGTGCATGTGAGAAGACTGATCATTTGAGCCTCACCCTCTAAAACATATGCAAAGCACAAACTTTTACCTTGGCATGTTTATATTGCAAATATTTTTGTATTTGATATAAAAATATTTTGCACATCTTCAGTAGACAGGGTGTTAGGCAGAATGTTGAACATACGCAAATAAGAATATAAGAATATTGTTAATATTGGGCTGAGTAAGTAGCACATGACCCATCCACCATTTGCGTTTGTTCAATGTTCTGCCTAACACCCTGTATAAAGAATTGCAAAATGTCTTGGCAAGAGCCAAACTAGAGAACTATACAGAAGAAATAATATAAGAAAAAGTAATTATATTAATTCTTTTCTTAAAATATTCCTTGAAGTATGAGTATTATAACAACAAAAAATAAGAGATAGGATAAAGTCTGCGGTGTCAACTAGTTTTTCCATAAAAGGACTTTAGTTTTCTTAGGAATATTAAGAAAACTAGGCGTTACATACATACTTACACACTGTAAATGCATTTGCATACTTCATACACTTGTAAAAAACCTAAGAACATTAGTGAAACCAGTTGAAATCCTTACCTTCATTGATAGCCAGTAAAACAGAACCATTAGGTGATATATCTATCGCTGTGTAATTGAAATTGCTCTCAATCGGTAATGTGTTGCTTTTATTTCTGTAATATTAAAAACTTTTATGATCAATCTAACAAGGTGGGTATGTAAAATAAAAAATAAAATAATAATAAAAATAGGAGAACGCAAAACAAAATGTTTATAAAAAAAAAGATTTCAACTAATGAACTAGCAGGGTTTGTTCATTGCTTCGCTACAATCATTGTTTATAGTGTTGAAAAAAACCAGTGCACAGAATTAACTTGCTTTTGTCAGTGCCCTAACTTATTAAAGAAAGTCATAAACATTTTTTATATCTATCATTTAAAGTTACTAGTTAGTTCTAGTAGCTCTTCAATGCAAGTGAGAGCAAATCACCTTTGCTATTTTTTTTTTATTTAAACATTTTAATCTGCATAATAGCAACAGGATCCGTAAGAATAACAAAAAAGATACTTACTGCTTCAAATTGTATACAGTTATTTTGTTTCCCACTGGGCTTATGATACAGTTTCCGTCGTTGGTAAATAGTACATCTCCTTTCCGGTACACGGTACCTAGCAAGTTGTGGAACTGAAAACAAAATAAACATTGATAGAGGTTATGTTCAGTACAAAACAATACCAAATGTGACTAAGAATAACAATCTTTCAATGACATGAAAAATGAAAATACAGCTTATATCGAAAGATATTCAATTAAAAATACTTTATTTAAAGAATGTGTAGTGTATGTGGTTATTATAATGTTGAAAGCCACAAATAAACACAAAGGTTAGACTTTGTAAGTGGGTTTGCGCTATACACTGTACCTTATAGTTGAACTTCATCGTAATCTAGTTTTTAATTAACACTATACGTATCTGTATAATTTACAGAAAATATCGCTTTATTTACAATTAAAGTTATATTTAATTTAATCAGGAAAATTGAATTTTTCTGCGAACACGTGAAAATGACATTTCTGACATTGACAGCGGATGACTAGTGTTGCACGAGCAGCTGCTATAACACCTATGATCGATATCTGTTAAATCGGTAAATCAACTACATCAATGTTCAATTGGATGTAATCAAGAATGCAACAAAGGTGCACTTGTAGAAAGCACCAATAATCGTTCCTTTTAATCCTCTTTAGTGATGATTGATGAATGAATTTATATTTACTATATTTTATTTTACCTCTGAAGCTAGATGCCAAATTTTGAATTAATGTCTCTCATTATAAGCCTATATACGTCCCACTGCTGGGCACAGGCCTCACCCCAACTATGAGGTGGTGCGAGCCATACTCCACCACGCGGGCTCAGTGCGAATTGGTGGAGGGGTGTGTGTAAGGTAAGTGACCAACCTTACTGTCAGATGTTATTAAGCCGCCCGAGGGCCTCCGACTAGGCTTAACGACTAACATCTATCGATATTAACCGGGACCAACAGCTTAACGTGCCTTCCGAAGCACGGAGATGCTTGCCCAAACATGACCGCGCCGTAAGTTGCTTAACTTTTGGTATCACTACCAAAGCGCTGCAACCACTGCGCCACAAGCACCTCTTGGATTTTATTTATTAGAGACCTTAATGTCTCTAATAAATAAAAATGGCTATCACAATATTTTTCGATGGGACCGGCAGTCATAAATAAGTATGCATGACTGAATTTTATTCAACACTGACGTCTCTCACACAGATAGGTCAAGCGCACTACATTATACATATTTTTTTCTTATCTTCGGCTGATGTGGCTCAGATACGTGTCCGCAGGATTTGAATTTATTCCAAGCTGATGTCGCAAGGTCAGCTAAATAGATCATTTAAGAAATTATAAATGGAAGTGGGAGCTTCAATTAGAATTAAACTAAATGTAGAAATTGGTCAATCAAACATTTATTATTCATGTAGAAAATCAGCTGATATAAAGTGAATCGATTAAACATTTCATAATAACAATTTGCAGGTCAGCACTAGACCATTTATTTTGTATAGGCTGGAAAGCAAGTTCCATCCAAGCCAAGACCGTTATCTTAAAAAAAAGTTGAATAAGACAAGTGTCCTGACCTGAGCATAGTCATAGCATAGCATGTCTACATAGTATTTATATTTTCTTGGGTCCTGAGTCCTATAAAATAGCATAGAAAGCAGGATTCTTAATATTTATTTTATTTCCTGTTAACTATTCTGAAATAATTACGAAAGTGCAGACGGAAGTCTGATAGTGACAGTTGTTTTTAAACTTCCCGCTTTTATTTACGTCATTTGAATCGACGCATTGGACCTGTTTAGACAGATAGAGGGTGTATCGTAGTTCGATCTTAGAAAACTACTATCGGTATTTGTAATCATCCGATTAGGCCGAAGCTTAAAAGAGGGTTATGAATTAAACCTACATATTTGTATGGTTATCAACCGATAACCATACAAATATGTAGGTTTAATTCATAACCCTCGTAAATCCTAAACTTATCATATTTGTTGACAAAATATGAGGTGTCATTAGATAAGCCTTAACTGCTCGCTGGTCATAGGCTAAGTAATATTTCAATTGATTGCATGTGGCTCTAGGATTTTTTGATCTTACATGTTATGTAAAGTTTCTTGTAACGTAAAAGATTGTGTTGGGTATCTAACTGAAGGACTTCAATGGCACATTTCAAAAATTCAAATGACTTAAATAATTCACTTTGATGTTAAGCCTATGATGATTATAAATCTTGTTTACACTTTTTAGTTTTCAGTGCTGCAACAAAAAGCAACTATTGAGAAAATTTTGGCATAATTTTATCATGCCTTACACCATTAAGGTGGATGAGTGACTCCAAAATATTATATACATATGGGTCAAATCAAAAACATTACTGTTTTGGGTTAGTTAAAAAAAAGTATATGGAAATGTTATATGAAAAGAAGTGATCAGTTTTGTGTGCTTTAATTTCACCACGTTGTAAAGAAATTGCATTGTTTATGCTAAAGAATAAAGTTACTAAATAGTAGTTAATTTTTTTGATGGCAGCACTAAATGAAGTCATAACTGTATCTCAATACTTTAATTACTATATATTTCAATAATTTTAATTTAGTAGGTTATTCATAAATGTAACGGCTTTTTTCTTCTTTATTTCAATAAAAGAAATAATAAATTTTCTGATTAAAATCAATTCAGCTGTATTAAAAAAAGTACGGAAATTGACAAACTGTGCATGCGCGTAAAATATTTGCTGGCCAGCGATCCACATCAATGTTGGACGTCATACTTCTACGGAATCCTGAGCTCACGATTGGTCGCGCATTTCGGAAGTGACGACTCAAAACCAATCAGAACTTGGGTCATATCTAGCACTGCCTTGAACATCAATCGTCATATGACCCATTCTATCGAGTTTGCAAAGCTTGGGCCATATTTGTCTGTTCTAAAGTAGTTCCGTGGAGTGAGTGTGTGCAGATAGTCATCACAGTTTTTGGGACCTGTAAATACTCCCACATTTCAAGTTCAAAATGGCATCCGAAAACCCAATCTACGGACCCTTCTTTGGAGTTATGGGAGCAGCGTCAGCTATCATCTTCAGCGGTATGTGCCTCGTTCTCATGGAAATGGCTGTCTCGAATCGTTATCGATTTCCCGAAATTGTTTCTTTCATCTCGTGAAAACATCCATAAACATGAATCTTTTCTAGATTATTGCAATGGAATGGGTATATATGTATGTAATGAGAAATCTGTCTGGATATGTTATTTTCGGCGTCCTAAATATAGTTGTAGCCGCGCCTTGTGGTTCGTGTCTGGTCCGACATACATAAATATAATGACGGGAACATCGGGATTCAATGCGGGGCTGAAATCGTAATATTTGCGGTTAAAATCCGCACAAAAACTTGTTTTTGGATCAGGGGCGTTGTATTGAGAGTGAAATGTGACTGAATAAGAGGTCATGTGACTGTTTGATAATTGATAGTGTAGGTTGGCAGAAAGTAAGCAACAAAAGCCCTAAATTATTGCGTACATGTAAATCAATGTCACATCATCTGGAAAACCAATGCACTTGATATTTCAACATGTTTGTTGATTTGAACAAGTCATGTGAATGTTTTAGCCATTGTGAGTCATCATCATCATACTAAAGTAATGATAAGTATGAAACTGCAGTTGTAGCTTTGATGTCAATAGATATTACATTTTGCTTTGTCAAGATGGGCATTCCACTCATCTTGATGGAACACATTCATTTATGATTCCTATGCTAAAGTCTTTCTAAAGCTATGTTATAGGTCAATTCTAAATTGTAAAGGCATTGTAAAAGTCATAACTTAAGTTAAAATCCATAGAAAAAAGCTGTCAGTCACATGATTGTTTATCATGTGACTAAGTCAGCTGTTTGTCATGTGCTAACTTAACCCCTTTGAATATCACAAACAACTTTAAAGTCCTTAAGTACTCTTCCAACTACTTAACCATTGCTTAATTGCAATTATTCCTGGCATAAATTCATACATTTACATCAATTTTATTTATCTGACATCATGTGATAGCCATGAAGTACTGGTGCAAGAACTAAGTTATTAGGTCACTTGAAATACTAGCTTTTGTGTGAAGCTTCTATTTAGTCTACTTGACTTTAGTTTAAACTATGTCAGATACAAAGTAGACTTTCATAATTTTAGGATTCAGTGAAGACACAAAAAAACATGTTACATGTCAGTAAAGATAATTCAACTCTTATATTATCAAAGAGCAAATATTAATTTCATAAAAACTATCAGATTACCAAGTAGGTGACTTTAAGTTTGCTGATAGCTTTTATCTATATCATAGATCCAATTACACAATGCACAATTGACCTGCAACAGTAATCATTGAAGAAATGTAATATGCAAGAAATAAGATTTGATCACACCTACTTTACAGTCATTTGCCCTATCTACAAGCAATACATCAAACTATAGAGTTTTATTACATTATTATTATGTAACTTTAATTCATATTATGTAAAATAAGAAGGCTGTAACCAACTTTGGTACCAGCTTTACAGTATAACTGTCTGCTACTCTAGGTATTTGTGGGCTAGGTAATAAAAAAAGTATGACCAATGATCACATACTTTATGTAAAGTATTACCTACTTACTTTAGTTCTGAGTACCTACTGTAAATTGCTGTTTCATCAAGTTTGGAAACTGACTCACTTAGTGTAGATTTGGAATGATTACCATGAACAGATTCTCATAACTTGATCAAAACACACCTCTACATCTATACTTAACTGTATCTTCTCTCAATTACAGCGCTGGGAGCCGCCTATGGCACAGCCAAGTCGGGCACGGGTATCGCAGCCATGTCGGTGATGCGGCCCGAGCTGATCATGAAATCCATCATTCCCGTTGTCATGGCGGGTATCATCGCCATCTACGGTCTGGTCGTGGCTGTACTGATCGCCGGTTCCTTGGAAGGGCCAGCCAACTACCCCTTATACAGGTAATAACCTTATTTCTATTGGCAAATGTTTGGTCATAGTTTTTGAAGTTGCTTTTGTAAAGAAATCAGTCCAGTTTTAGAACTGAATAATGCATTTAAGTCATTCAGCTAGAAACTACCATTATTCTTATCTTTAATTAAACTACCCTCAAAATATTTATTTCATGAAGCTCTGCTAAGAGACTGTTAGATCAAAAGCCCCAAATGTTTTCTCAGAAATGGCCTTGATTTTCATGCTACCATTAGCAAAATAATATGATTATCAAGATGGACGAAATTGAGATGTCAAAAGACAACCTGACCTTAAGATCCTAGTACTGAACAGTTATAAAACAATACAATTGGTTTGAAGGTCATAGTTTGAAGCAAAACAATATTTTTTGTTAGACTTTTTAAATACTTGAATGTTTATTCTTTTATACATAATGGTTGTTATCATAAGTATAGACCTGCAAAATAGTTTTGTTCCACATCACTGAAAGTTTTCCATGCTTGACAAATTAGCCAATTTTCTGTAGATTTGGCATTCTGTACTTCCATTCAATGTATCAAGGTTACAGGAAAAGTATTAATGATATTGTCTGTCTGTTAACCTATAAGCTTACAGTGCCACTAGTTTTTAACAATCAATTTGTAATAAAGTCCTTATTTTTAGTTGTTATGGCTAAGCAAACTTGCCTAGTTTGCCTTAAAATGGCATGATCCCTTAAATTAGTCCTATCTTGGAGAATTAGAACTGATGTTCTACCCTATTTACTTAATAAATCTCAAATATTTAAATTAAGAAAGATCTGTACTAATTTATCATTTTAATTCAGCCACCACTTGGAAGTCTTAAGTAAATAATGCATAAATTAAATATCCAATTCATTGTCACCCTTGAAATGAAAAGTGAAAATGATTTATAAGTGCTAGGTTATAGGAGAAAAACCTAGAATTTGGTTTATAGTCTATCATAATAAATAACGGGAATTAATATTGCAACTTCTATTACCCCATCAGTTTGGATCAATGTTCTACAAAAAACTAATGGGTATTTTAATTAAATCTCTTTATTTCTCCTTTTTCCAGAGGGTTCATCCACTTGGGAGCAGGTCTGGCTGTAGGTTTCTCTGGTCTCGCCGCCGGATTCGCCATAGGCATCGTGGGTGATGCCGGCGTCCGCGGTACTGCGCAACAGCCCAGGTTATTCGTCGGAATGATCCTTATCCTCATTTTCGCCGAGGTGTTGGGTCTATACGGTCTCATCGTGGCCATCTACCTGTACACGAAACAGTAAGCGGCTGAGCACACTCCCCCCGCCCGCCCCGCGTCTCTACGAATAGGTTGCTCACGCACACGCAGGGAGTCGTCGCCGGTAGCGCGCAGGGACCGGGGCCGCGGCCGCGCCTCGCCGCCTCGATGCTGCGGCGGCGGGGCGCCCATGCCGCATCCTGTATAAATATATTTTCTATTTCAATTTTATAATAATCACAATCTTCGAATCCCAATCATATACCCACGCTACCGAGCGATGACTGTAACTTTAATTTTCTTAATTTATAAAAAAAATACCGACGTATTATTGTGTTTCGGTGACAGGAGGAATCGTCCATCGACATATCACTTAATTTGCGCGCTACATCCCTCGCGAACGATTCATACCATCTGAAGATATCACTTTTAGATTATTTTAGCGTAAGGCGAAACTAATGTACAGTTAGAGTAGAAATTTAAGTCCAAACGATTATCTTAAAATAATTTATGAACCGTTAAACCCCCAGGTACTATGTACCGACATTTCTATTGCTGAGAAGTTGAGGTCAAACCTGGCTTATGTCTATCTACTGCTATATAGCTTTCAGTGTTAAAGATGAATGTATCCTATTATACTGTTATGGGCCTGTGAATGTTAACTTATTCTCTCTCGAGTGACCACTGAGATAAATTCAAAAGCGAGTCACAAACATTGTATTGCCAGGAATCAGTAAATAAACATGATTTGTACATTCCATATTATTTTGTTTCTACTTTATTGTTTTGTGTGTTTTATTTTCCTATCAACTTTATGAACGAACGAGTAAAAATGGAAGGCAGCTTAGGGAGGTGCTTTCAAGGTTTATATGACACTGTCGTAATCAAATTATCTATATAATATAATAATTATATAATACATTTCTGACGACTTATTATGTGAAATATTTCAAAATATATTTATTCTGTATACCTCATAGTCGAAAATATGATGTTTGAATGATTATAAATTGGTAAGTAAATACATCTAGGTAAAATTGTATTTTATTTTAGGTTTCATGTTAGAGAATGTTATAATCTTTGGTGTTATTGAATGAATTGTGTTAATAAAATATTTTGAAAACAACTGCTGTAAATTATGAATCCAGTGTTTATGTTTGAATCCAAAATTTTAAAGTTTTCATTTGTTTTTGTTATATTTGATTAATTTACATACCAATTCAATAATTCTGTACCCTTTCATTTATTTCAAGTTTCCTTGCTTTTACAAGACAAACAGTTACAAATACATAACTCTTTATCATAATTATAACTCATTCTTCACATTTAGATATGAGAATGAGATATAGGGGTGCTTAGACCGGGGGGTGTACTGGTATAGTGAATGTCTCATCTCTAGGTCTGCCTTTTACTTAGGTTTTGCTATAGGTACCATGACCATACTACATAATGATATACACAGTCCTACTGCTGGCTGCTGCTTTTATACTGGAAAACAAATTGGTAGGTATGGGAAAGTAGGTCGTAAACAGAATTCCGAATCGATCTGATTAGAACGAAAACTTCACATAACTGATTCATTGCGATGTTAATTTGCTAACTTCTTACTGTGCGCTAAACTAAAATGACGTCGCACACCTGGCGTGCTTAACGCCATATGATAAAACACGCCTGGTGCGTGTTCTAAGAATTCTATAAATTACATACAACAATAACGTAAAGACATGAACAATTCGTTGATTTCAAAATGACACTCGTGTCGTGCTTTATACCACACAAACGTGGAAGTGGAAGCGGGCGTGCCATCCGCCACAAATCGGTTAAGAAGAGGCCTATCACAAAAAAAAAATACAGCTAAACAGTTTTTTGATGAAAACTTGATTTTTAAGGAATAAATCAAATATCGGAGGCCGCTACGAAGTACAGTCTTGTCTTATTAGATACATGTTAAGTAATCAATTGAGTTGAAACATTGTCAATGTACAGATGCACTGGACTGAATTTTCCTTCCGGCCCATCGATATTGAAATTCAAGTTTTCGGTAAAAAGAACTGCCTATCTGTCAAAGTTGTTGTGATATGAATGAGCCTTAATGAATAACGAATAATGTAGAAAGGCTGTCTGTCCCATAGACAGAATTCCCATATCCTAAGTTTATAGTCTGGTCTATCTCACTAAAGCACATCGAGGCGAGTACCTACATAAGGTACTCGCTTTATTGAGAGTGTAAGAATGTAAAGGATTGTCGGAGAAGAAACAGCGACAACAGCTGATCGGACAAACTGTACAATTGTTTTTTTTGTACAGAATGTATGCCTTTTTTTCAAGTCGGTTATGCTTAAATCGTCTGTAATACCTAGACGGTCGAGGCCTATGATGATGTGATGACAGACAATATGGTACAGACAATATCCATTATGGTAATTTCCAAAAATACACTTCTTGAAACGACTCTCCTAAACATTCACATTAGATTTCGAATGCAAACTAAAAGCTAAAGGTATTCAAGCTTAGAACATATAAAAATTGTCAAAATGCTGTCTTTTCCGCATGCATGGCTGAAGACATAAGAGGCGTGTCATCTAATTGCATTGGGTTAAGCGCGCTAGGTGTGTCAGATAATTTTTGTTCAGCGCCACAGGTACCTAGAAAGAATTTTGCAAAATAAGACATCGTTTGTGCGAAGTAGGTAAAACAAAACAAAACAAAACAAAAAGGGGCACCGGAAATTGATGCAAATTCAATGTGTCAGGTAAATAAGATTTTCGTCGATTAAGTAATTTTAGAAAATATTTTTGTCATGGTTATTTAATTTTTCTTAGGTAAAGGTGCATTATCGTGTCAAAGCCTGTAACTGTGTTTCGTGAACTGTACAAATTAAAAATCCTATTAATATTGTGTCATAACTAGCTGAAGAGCGCGTGATGACTTTCTCCTCATTTAGTAATACCAAACAATTTTGATTTCATCAAAAGTTACAAAGAAATCAATCAAGTTACAATGAAAGTGGTAGATGAATTTGTTGTAATTTATCAAGCACGTTTTTCAAGACATTGACCAAATTTATCTAATAAATTAAGGTGAGGTGTTTTTGTAACTCCTCAAACGCAAAAATATGGTGAATTATTTTTTAATGAAGAGACAAGCTTGTAACAAAAATGTAAGAGTTAGGTATTGAGTTAGGTGAAAAAACTTATCTCACGACTCAAGTGAATAAATGAATGTTTACGATCCTATTTTTGTACTTTTCTTTTTTTCATTTGGTTCGAATTAAAAAAAATAGTTATAGGACGCAGATAAAGCGTCCAAAATCTCAAAAAAACAAGATGTAGGTACCTATTCATGTTTAGAATTGTATGTCCGACTACGAGTATACTAAAAATACAAAGTATAAATCGTTTATTCCCAGTTCCCGAGTGCTACCATCTAAAAATTCAAATTATTGCGATTATCATTAGATTTCGGTGACCTTATATTAATAGTTTATTAGCAGTTCTATAACTTACTATTTTATTCGGATCGAAACTAACTTCGTAAACGAAATATACACGTCATTGTTTTGATTTGACGTTTGCGTTGGCAAGATTCTGATCTTGTCAGTCTATCAATTTATTTAAGAAAATCACTCGAATAAGCTAAATTACAATGAAATACAAAGCGTTATTATGTTTAGTGGTGATACTAACGTACTATCAAGGCGCGGCGCAGACCAGAGCCAAAGGGGTACGTCGGGACTTGAGAAATTCCTAGTTACTCTTACCTTCAACCACCGGTGTTTTGAATGTGTGATTTCTTGTTTAATTTCAGCTCGAGGAAAAGCTGCAGCAGTTGTCTGACATGACGGCGAAGAAGTCCATAATACCGCTGAATTTTAACAAGTTCAAAGAATACGTCAAGTCTCCACCAAGAGACTATTCCTTCATCGTGATGTTCACTGCAATGGCTCCTGCCCGTCGCTGTGCGATCTGTCAGCATGTTTATGACGAGTACATGATTGTTGCGAACTCGTTTAGATTCTCACAGGCTTATAACAACAAGTTGTTCTTTGGCATGGTCGACTTTGATGAGGGTTCAGACATATTCCAAATGGCAAGTATTAACTATAAAATACTCTAATATATTATATACTCTATATAAGTAATTGATTCCTTTGTACTCCAGAATTGTTATGACCAAGCTACTTTTATTGTAAATTATGCTAAAGCAAGGTTGAAATTGTGTGTGTGAAAAGGCAGCAATTGAAATTGTGTTCTTACACCTGTGAACTAGGACATTAAACTGTTCTCCGTAGTGCTATATTACCTAAGCTTATTTGGCAAAGTGAAAATGGCCACTGGAAAATTGGTATCCATAAGATGTAACTGCTATTACTAATAGTCATCTTAAAGTGCAAAACTACTTTATTATGCCAAGTCTTACTAATCAAATGTTGCATACCATTCCAGCTGCGTCTCAACACAGCTCCAGTGATCATGCACTTCCCGGCCAAGGGCAAGCCCAAACCAGCAGACTCTATGGACTTTGAGCGCGCTGGCATACATGCAGAAGCTATTGCAAAGTGGATACAAGACAGAACTGATATGCAGGTTAAAATCAATATAAGTTGATACTTTACAGACTTACCACAAATAAACTAGGCAGAGCATATTGCTTGTTCAAAAGATATCTTGCTAATTTGAAATGTATATTTTCCATTAACTGTGGTCACTCCATTTACATTTACCTATTTACTTTCATTAACAGTGTTGTAATGATATTGTACCTTAAAATTTACTGTTTTATATTATGACAAGGCTACAAAACTAGTAGTATTAAGAGCCTATTATTAAATTTAATGAACTGTTACATTATGGCACATGAAAATTTCTATAATGAATCAAGATTATGTCATTCATACCACATAGTTGAAATTTAGTACATAAACAGAAAGTTACAAAAATGGGGATAGGAACAATTTTAACAGGCCTTATGGTATTCTATTTAAGTCAGTTCTTCTGTATCAATACCAAAGTTTGAAATTTAAACCAAAATATTAAAATAATAAGCATAGTACTGTGCATTCAGGGCCACAGGAATAAAAAGGTCAATTTAATATCCGTATTGTTATATTATTCCAGATCAGAGTATTCCGTCCACCCAACTACTCAGGAGCGGTTGCCTTTGCAACACTGTTCCTGTTAGTAGCTGGATTCCTCTACCTACGTCGCAACAACCTCGAGTTCCTGTATAACAAGCAAATATGGGCTGTTGGAGCCGTGTTCTTCTGTTTTGCAATGGTCTCCGGACAGATGTGGAACCAAATCAGGGGCCCACCATTCTTTCATAGGAGTAAGAACGGACCAGTGTACATCAACGGTGGATCTCATGGACAGTTTGTGCTGGAGAGCTACATTGTAGCCATTTTGAGTATCCTTTTTTATGACAGTTTTTAACATGCATCCACAAATTGTATTATCTGTAGCAATTGCTCTACAAATACAAATAACATTGTAATTACCTGGGTTTTCCAAAAAAAGGCATTAATCAATTTAATTTTATGATTCTTGGTATGACATGTCTATGGAAGACTGTTAATTACCACTCGTTTTAATCTCATGAATATTAGCTAAGTAATTAATTGCTTAGAAACTTTAATTAATTAGTTTTTCAAAGTATTATTTGGCTAAACATGACATACTAGGGCAGTTTGATAAGTCCATGACTTTGAAAAGAAAAACATATATTTTGTGTACAAAAACATTTTATTTTTCTACATACTCTCCTTTCAACTCTACACTCTTTTTCCAGCGATGCTCCAATCTCTTCAACCCATCCAAAAAATACTTTTTGTCAAAGCCTGCAAAATAGGCCTCGGTTGCAGCTACCACCTCTTCATTGGATGAAAATCTTTGCCCAGCAAGCCATTTCTTCATGTTTGGGAAGAGAAAGAAGTCACAGGGGGCTAAATCTGGTGAATATGGAGGGTGCGGCAATAATTCGTATCCTAATTCGACAAGTTTTGAAGTCGCGACTGCAGACGAGTGGGCCGGAGCATTATCCTGATGAAATAGAACTTTTTTCTTTGCTAGATGCGGTCGTTTCTTCATCAACTCTTCATTAAATCTTTCCAGCAATGCAGCATAGTAAGCACCGGTTATTGTCTTCTATTGGAGAAAGGTCTCCAAGAAATCGATGGAAATAACCCCTTGACTGTCCCAAAATACTGTTGCCATCACTTTACCAGCCGAACATACCGTTTTTGCCTTCTTTGGTGCACGTTCGCCGGTAGAAGTCCACTGCTTTGACTGTTGTTTAGTCTCTGGCGTATAATGGTGGACCCACGTTTCATCCACGGTTACGTACCGACGCAAAAATTCACTTGGATTGCGATTATACATAGCCAGACATGCCTCAGAAGTAGTCACGCGTTTTCGCTTTTGGTCGACTGACAGTAAGCGCGGCACCCATCTTGCAGAAAGTTTTTTCATTCCCAAAATATCGTGCAAAATATGAAAAACTCGTTCAGTTGAGATGTGCACAGCCTCAGCTAACTCGCGTATCTTTACTCGACGGTCAGCCAAAACAATATCGTGGATTTTGTTAACAATGTCCTCAGTGGTTACCTCAATCGCCCTTCCTGGGCGCTCGGCATCATTGGTTGTAATACGTCCACAACGAAACTCAGTAAACCATTTATGTACCATTCCATGAGACGGCGCTGAATCCCCGTAATATTTTTTCAACTTGTCTTCGGTCTGCTTAATGGTTTTCCCGCGTAAAAAATAGTGTTTAATCAAGACTCGAAACTCGGATTTCTCCATTTTCGAAGAACACCTTCACAGCCGCCAAACTTCTTTTGTTAATAAATATTGTTTTCGCGCCATATTTGAAAATAGAATTATTTTAGGTTCGCAAAAATATTACTTTTAAGAAAATATCATTAAAAATAAAAAAAGTTGCTATTCAGCCTGAAAGTCATGGAGTTATCAAAACGCCCTCGTATACATCACCTAAACTTATCTTCATTATTTATTCTGTAGTTTTTTGTATACTTTAGTCTACTTGCTACGTGGTGGAATCATACTAACATTAACAGAATAACGAAATATAGAGAGAAATAACACTAAAGTTGAAACCATGTATGACTCATTATAGATCTGGAAATGATTTGTGTACCTGCAATTTGACATTGTTAACCCCCGACGAAAAAAAGGGGTGTTATCAAGTTTGAACCCTGTCTGTGTGAGTATATGTGATGGTGTGTTTGTGTGTGGCTGCTGTGGCATTGTAGCTCCCGAACGGAGCTTCCCGGAGGATCTTTTTGTTCCGAAGATAATTATAATTTAATCACGTGGTTCTTAGCTATAGCTTGTGAAAATCCGTCAAGCCGCTGAAGCTCACCAGCTGTTCCTGTGTTCCTGGCTCTTCTGCAAATTTAGTTTTTTGTGTACGAAATATGTCATAATATTTCCTTAGCACCACCACCAGATGGCGCAGTAGTTGTCGGCATGATTCTCATGATAGAAGCGGCGGGCGGCGTGAAGGGCGACCCGGCGCGCGCGCAGGCCGAAGGCAAGAGGCGCCGGTTCCAGTCCGTGGTCGGCCTGGTGTTGGTGTGCGTCTTCTTCTCGCTGCTTCTGTCTGTGTTCAGAGCGAAGACGCAGGGATATCCGTATAGGTATGTGGTTTGAAATTAGTTTCACAGTACAGATAGCACATCAGGTTAAACCCTACGTACTTTTGACTGCCTCGTTGGTGTAGTGGCCAAGTTTCTGCCTTACATCCGTGAGGTCCTGTGTCCGTGAGGTTAATCCCAGGTCAAGCCAAAATTGTTTCTGAGATTTTCTGTCATGAATTTAGTCGGGAAGTTAGCGGTGTTACATCTCCGTGCCTCGGAAAGCACGTTAAGCCGTTGGTCCTGCGCCTGATTTCTCTCCGGTCATGTCGATTGCCGTCTCACCGAACTTTGAGAGTGATAGAACAGTGAGTGCACCTGTGTATTGCGCTCACCCTTGTGCATATCTCCTGCGCAGTTGGCTGATCTCTGTTGACATTGGCCGCTGTGGTCGAAGTCGACCAGGAGGACTATTACTTTTATCCTACGTAAATTAGCCCTATTGGCAACATTAAGTTTTTCGACCCTACGGGCATTCGACTCCACGGGCTTTCGACGCTACGAGGTAGCTGAAAAATCACTCGACACTACGGCTCGACTACTTGGTGCGAAGAACACAAACGGCCTTCGACTCTACGTAGGTAACCCGCGTATAAGATGCCACAGTTTTTACCTTGACTTCCTGTCATGAGTATTTGTGTCAAAAAAACGATGATAGTTTTGACCGATTTCGTTTTCATACGCCAACGTAGCGTCACTAGGTGGCAGAAAAAATAGCAAACACCCTCATTGCAATAAATCAACATGCAAGACCCAATCATGCTGATAAATAATTAATTACCAACATTAGACTTCAACTCATGTGATGTTTACATTATTTTCTTTGTTACAGCTTCCTGTTCAAGTAAACTAAGGTGATACAAGTGTGTGGAGTTATTGTGTGTGTGTTGCAATATTTAATTTTCAATAAGCAATGTTGAGGAAAATAAAAATAGTGTTTATAAAATTTATTTGCTTTTTCAATATGTTTTAAAGTTAAGAAAACATCTTAACATTTATAATTTAATAAAAATAATTTACTATAACTTTTAAAATTCATAAATAGCCCCATTTAACTTTGATAGAACCTAACCAGTCTTTTAACGAATATTACCCATGAAATGTACAATAACTACATAGTATTTTCTGCTTCAATTATTTATAATACATTGGGTAAAATAGCCTTCCTTTCTTTGGGATAGTTCTTGAATGTCTTCTTATACCATTCATGTGCTTGTATTGCTGTCTGAGTCTGAAAATATCAATAATATTAGGAGAAGTGCAATTTAAACTAAAAATTAGAATCAAATAAAAAAAATAATGACAAATGTACACTACTGCAACAAACTATCACATAATGCTAGCAAAAATAGTAACTGCCATTCATTATAAAATGACTCAGAATAAGTGACATCCATTCAATCAAAGATGGTGAAAAACTGACTACTGTTTGTATTCGTGTACTTTAACTCACAGAAGAGGGAAAATACTCATACTAAGGGTAGAAGCAGGGCCCAGTTTTACCTAGCATAGGTTTCACATATCCAGAAAGTTCCAAGCATATGACATCATCTGTAGATCTAGTATGGAAAAGTAATACTAAAAAAACTAGGGATATATATTTGGTTTTGATTCATAATGTGCACCTATAAAGATTGTGTTATAAGCTCTTTTGTAACTCAAAACTTGTTTTGTCTTAGTTATACTTAATGTAAATGTGTGAGTTTAGCTACACTAGTTCCCGTTTAAATCAACAATCATGCTAAATCTAAGTAATTTGTTTAATCTGTGCTTTAATTATCTTCTTTTGACCTTCATTTCTAAGCAACATACACATACCTGATTAGCCAACACCCAAAGGTAAATGCAGAAGAATGTTTTCGTCGGCATCAACAACAGCAGGACAGTGTACATCAGCAATTCACACATCCTATGAGGGCTTGACACATGCTGGAACATCCTCCCGTAGGGCACACCATGGTCTTCAGTGACCACTTTACCAGACCTCTTGTCTTTGCGTAAGTTTGCGAAGATCAGGTTGCTCTGGTACTGCTCATACCAGGCCCAGAGGAAGACTGCGATGCATGGACCTGATATAAGTTTGGTGTATGTGTCATTCCATAGCACTGTCTCTCTGTCTAGGGACCCTGGAAAATAAAAGGTAAGACATAAGCACCTGGCAAGGAATGTGATCATTTCTTTACCCAATAATAATAATAATGGTTGTCATGAATTGATTGCCATTAGTCATAATAACACTGCATCAAGTTTTAATATTTCTGTGTATATGATTTTTTATAAATTTTAATGGTGTGTTGTAAGGGAACAGAAATTAAAACCAAAAGTATTTCACAATTTTTTTTGTTCTTGCTTTAAGCCAGTAGCCTTACTCTCTAAGCTGTTGTCTGTAGTTTCAGAAATAGTAGTGTATAGTAGTTAAAAGTTGTTTGTAGTTTATAAGTGACAGGGATGGTTAACCCTGAATGACTGAATGAGCTGGCTAAACCCGAAAATACGAACATTACGTTAGGGAGTACCGCCACAGATTTATTCAATGAGCTCTGGGATAAAAAGGTGTTTAGCTGATCCCAGAGCCTAATAGGGATACACATAAAACATTTCAAACTCTATTCCAGATATTTTAGTGATAAGTAGCTACTCTTACCACAAAACAGAGGGGCTTGGCCAACAGCAGTCACAAAGCAAGCAAAGTAATGAATGATGCCCGCCAAATAGTGACTCAGATTCATTTGGCTGGACTTTGCAAATACTTGCACAAAGTATGTCTCATAGAACCGCCTCAAACATTGGACCATAAGCAGACATAGCACTATCACTGCAGATGTGGCAGACACTTAAAAAAAACAATATTTACATATAAAAATTAAAAAAATAACAAAAAATGTCATATACTTATTTGAAGGTAATAAGATCAAATGTGTTCTCTATGTAACAAACAAAAGCTAATAAATAATTGCATTACTGCAAATAGTTGTTTTGAGTTATCAGCCTTTTCACTAGGAAAGTCACTCAAAACAGTCAAAGATTTTTAAATGTGATGTAAATGGCATTTGTAAATAACAGCTAATTAGACAATTACTACAATTTTTTAAATTATGTTATACATCAAACTTTTGAACCTTAATGCCATCAGGATAAAACTTAAAAACATACCTGAAGGTTCATCTTGCTCAAGTAATATCCTCAAGAAGAACGTGACATACTTATGCACGCTAAAATCTAAGTGATAAACAGCGTATACGTAGAGTAGTATTGCACTACCGAAGCACGACGCGAACAGGTAAAAATGTCTGTACAACGACTTAGGAATCTCAATTAACTGCAAGAAATTCGCCTCAGAGCCTTTGTACGCGAAGCTGCCGTATCTGTACCCCTTAATGATGAAAGCCGGCACATGTTTTTCGAAGTTATTGATGAGAAAACCGGTGAATGTCACTGCTGAAGCTAATCCTAAGAAAATAATGTCTAGTATATTTAACATGGTGAATGTTCACTGCACTGCTCACTTATAGACTGGTCGGCATTCACCTCGAAGACATTCTAACTAACGGTGTTTAGCCATTACTTTCCATTTGGCCTACTTTTTATCACAACAACAAGTTAGGTGCTGTGGAAGGGATTCGATGCGAATCCCTGCGAATGCGAATCATTCATTCGCACGAACTGACACTGACATTTGCTGTCATTATCAGCTGACGGCCGTCAGAAATGTTTCGTTCAAAAAAGGGGCTGCTTTAATACAAAAATAACGATATCCTATAAATAACGAATTATTTTTGGTTATATCTTATTGAATTAGCTTGACGAGGGACCAGCTTACAATAATTAAGAAAACCGTAATTCTTACATACAGTAAAAGCATTAATATTGTTAAGGATTTTTTTGTATTCGATAGGTCTGTCTGGCCACGCTTGCGGTTAGTTTGCAGTTTTCACTCCCTTTTTGTTTACTAATCTTAAAAAAATTTGTTGGCTAGTTAAACGTTACTTAACCAACCACCAAGTTATCTTGCCTTATATCACTAAAAATATTGTATAGTGTCCCAGTATCCCTTTTTCCTGAAAATAAGTTTTTACCAAAATTAAACACCAGCATAATCGCATTGGCGCCTCGGCGGCGCCGCGGCGGCTCAGTCGAACGAGGCGCAACGGGTTGGAACATTGGATGCGACGGGTGTAGGGTAGCCAGAGCCCTGGTGGCCATTTGGAAAGCCCAGTAGGTATTTAGGGAAATGTAACAATCAACGGGAACAACAAGCTTATCCTACTTTTCGACTAAAGAGTGCAGGTGATGGAATTATTGATAATTATAAGATGCTAAAGTTTATTTCTCAATAGACAACGCAAAGTAGGACATTCACTATTATAAATACCTACTATATATCTGTATTTTTAAGTTTTAACCCTCCAACATTTCATTAAAGCTAGAACAAATTGTGCTTACATGTTTAGAGTTTCAGTATGGCTTTGTATACTGTTTTACTTTTCGTTATTCACTGACTGTAACTTGTTTTGTGAGCCATAAATAACGAAAAAAAATATAGCTTGCTACAAAAGCCGTTCTATGACGAAGGAGACCTCAGTGACACCTTAGGATGCCTTTGATTTGAACCCTAGCCGCAGGCAACCGCCGTTAACTAGACTTTGACAACTTTGGAGAATTGGTAATTGTACTGCTATCAGACAACGTCCTTACACATTTATGGTCACCCCATGCAAGGCAGCTTTGGCGCGACATTTCGCCTGCTAGTCTCACGACAAGATCTTGCGCAATTTGAGGTGATGGCCATTGTAAGTAAACAATAAGAAAGCCCTCATGATGTGTGGAAGATTACTTGGAACAGTTTTGGAGAATATGTAGGTTGGTATGAATAAAATTTATGACGCTGTTGTTTTGTGTCGAACCGACGTTATCGAAGGGATTTTAATTTTGTAAGGAAAGTCTCATTACTAGGTTTTTGGTTTTTTTTACAGGTAGGGTTTCGTAGATTGAAACTGATAATTTGCTAGGTACCTATTGCATTAATTGCAAAGTGTACCAATATTCTTGTTTAGTGGTGCTTTGACTGTGCTAAAGCAAGAACACCTAGTCCACCAATATTATGTTTACAAATCAGAAGACCATAAAGTGCAGTCAACTCGTTCAAAAATGTGAAATTAAAACACACTTAAAGAAAAAACGGACTGCCACAGGCGCGGGACTTTGACCCGCACCTCTCGCAAGCCGGGCGATGGCTCTTCGAATTGAGCTGCGTGACACTTACTCATCGGCCCGAATTTCTTTCAGTGCTCCATAGGCTGCAGTGCAGTGCTCTTTCAAAAATCTCCTTCACAAAGTGTTTTGCCAAGTCGCACCAGTGACATACCGCCCTCACCTACATTTCCACGCCACAGCGCAACCTTGCGCGAACTTTCCAGGTTTTCAGGAATCATTAGGATCTCTTTAGAACGCACGGCAGGTGACATGTAGTTGAATATTCACTACACCCCCAGCTTCTTGCGGGTATAAAATGGGAACCCGTATGTGTTAGCTCACATTCCGAGTTTGGGAGACATCAAGAAAGCTGGTAGTAAAGGTGAGTTTTTTTCTTATCATCTATTAAAATCAGGTCAGTTTGTTTTTGTGCCCAAAAAAATTATGGAGCCTGAATGATGTTCAGCGTTTGCAGAAATATATAGAAACAAGTCTAAGAGCAACTATCTTTCGGACAGAAGAATAGCCGTTTCTAAAGCTTTCGGCACACAATAGGCCTGAGCACCAAGCTTGAGCAGTACCTACCTGAAAGTAAACGTGTCATGAGTAGTGTGATGTGCGTGTGTAAGTGTGCGTTTGTGTGCGTTTGCATGCGCGCGCGCGCGGGTTTGTGTGTGTGTGTGTGTGTGTTGTGGTCTACCTACCTACATTCCACTTAACAACAGGCACAGAGCGGGAGCGGGAGACGGACCCTTAAGGTCGCTTGTTAACGAGACGATTTTCACTAGGTACGTTATTAAACCAAGTCTTTGTCTAATCTGTTAGTATGGGACACTGTATAGAGGTAAAGGTAAGCGTCCGCAGGCCGTAACGGATTTTAGTTAGTCTTGTATTAAAACTGCGAAGACGCTGTTGTATGAGTTCTTAAACAACTCAAGGCCTTTGGACGCTGAAGATTGAAAGAAAACACTTTTAACGGATTATTTTGCGATTTATTTACATTTTATTTTTACTTAACGACCACGGACGCTTTTCGGCGACCGTGGTCATAGGTAGACTAAGGTGTTAGTTGTCATTACATAGTTTTGAAAATAAATTGAAAACTACCATCACTCAAAAATATTAAGTCACGTTGCTATCTACCCAAAATGATCTAACAGTACCTGTGGACGCTGGCCTATAAATACCGGCTTTAAGGGATTCTTTAAGATCCAGTATAATCATTTCACAGATGAAGTTCCAACACCTCCTTGCCATCCTCGTGTTCTCCGTCACCATCTCGTACTGCACCGGCCACATCGGAGGCGGCCAGCTGCTGCATCAGAATGATGGCCCCAAGATGTACTGCGGCAGGAACCTCGCCAGAATGCTGGCGGTGCTGTGCTTCGATGACGAGCAAGACCGAATGGGCAAGCGATCGGAGACCGGGACTATGTATGGTAAGTTTTTGCGCAGAACACACTTGCCTATACTAATATTATAGAGAGTTTGGCGCAACAGATGTAGAGTTAGGAAGCTAAAGGGAAGCGCTTTCTACCGACCGGGTGTTATGGTCGGGGACCAAGGTCATCATCTTTATTTGTCTATCTATATTATTCTGGATCAAACCTTATATGCCGCGGTTCATGTGCAGTACTAGGCTAACAGTTCCATCTAGCCCATGGAGCCGTATTAGCGCGCGCTGTCGTGCTTGCCACCGTTAGGCATGCGCTTGTGATGGCGAACGGTAGAGGTCGCCACAAGAGAAAAGATTTGATTTGTTTGTTTGAATTGAATAGGCTCTAAACTACTGAACCGATCTAAGAAGTTATTTTACCATTAGAACCCTACATTATCACTGATGAACATAGGCTTGTTTGATATTATCAGGGAGCTAGTAGGGAATAATTTAATATAGCGTTGATAACCTGCACTACCTGCTCAAATCTGCCGCGTTCTTCTTATCTTGGGAACAGAGTAGAAAGCAAGGCACAGGAATAAGCCCGACGTTCTAGAGATATAGTCAAACTGACAAAAGGTGTCAAAAGCTTACCTTGATAGTGCCTCTTCACTGCCGTTAAATAACAAAACATAATATTAGGAGCTGTTATTGTACACATAAAATAAACAGTAGCGTTTACGATCTGTTCAGAAATTTAGAAAATCAGAAATTCTTTCAATTACGCCACCATTAATTTATGCAGAGTTGCGTGAAGCTGTTGGTTGCGGGAAGCTCAGCATCGAGCTCGGTGGAGATCCTTGGGGGAATATGCTCAGCAGTGGGCGTCGAATGGCTGATACGATGATGATAGTGATAAAACTATGGATGTATTATTAATGTCTTATTGTGTCCGATGTCCTTACAGAGGCAATCTTGTCGCCATACTACAAAAGCCAGGACACCGACCTCGACTGGCCGTGGATGTCTCTCCACAAAGCCAGGAGTATGGGGCTACCTTCCAGAGGCAAGCGGTACCCGGGCGTGGTCAACGAGTGTTGCGAGAAGGCTTGCAGCATCAACGAACTGATGACCTACTGCTAGTTTATATGATTTGATATTCTTATTTCAATGTTGTATTTCCCTGCTTTCCGTCGTTGTGTCATCTAAATAAATGCTACACCGATCTGTCCTAATTTCTTAGTGGTGGATTGGAGTAGTTTGGTCGGAGATAAGTAGAAAAAAGTCTGTTAAGTGAAACGTAAAATTCACTTGACAGTGAAAAGTCTTTTATTGACCTATCTCCTACCACTAAAGTCACAGGTAGGTCACTTCCTAAAGTCCACAATCATAATGTAGATACTTTAATAGCTCTGTATGGTAAGTGAACTTTTTGACAGGACCAACGGCTTACTATGGGAGTAATTTCGACAGAGCCTCGTAAATTAATGACAGTAGGAAAAAAAATACAACGGCTAGAGGAACCTAACGTATCTAGGCCGTACCTAAGTTGCATGTAAATTGTTTGCATAACTGGTCTTGTTATAGCTATGGCGGGTTCCAAAATAGATACCTTCATACTCGTTATGGCAGAAAAGTATGTTTATGATTATTGATGTATTTTTGAATTCCAAAGCTTGATTAGATTAGATGGTAGTAAAATTATAGCACTACCTTAATAAGTAGTAAGTAATTGTAGTTGTCTGTGTAAAAAATAGACCGTATATTTAGTTTAAACAATGAAACAGCTAAATCCATTGAGCTTAATATAGTTTAAGATGTATACAAAATCGTGCTTATTTATTTATTATTATTGGGTTTATGGGCCTTCTTATCGCCAACTCGACCAAGTTTGATCTATTGTGGCAGCCCTTTGTATTTACAGTTCACTGCTTAGTCCCGTTGAGTCTATAAATTGCCAGACTCTTTGGAGCGTGACTTCTGTTATCTCATCCGGGCGCATGATGTGCCGCCCGAGATGGATACTTCTTATGCTCATAAGCGGGCCGCATGAGCAGAGAATATGCATGGCCGTTTCCTCCTCTGTGTGGCAGAATCTGCACAGAGCGTCTCGTGCTTACCTAGGTATCTACCTATTCTGTTTACTTTATTTTAAATATGTAGACCAGTTGTATTAAAAACTGCCAATCTCATGGCAAATATTTCTGTAAAAAGACGCTTTTGATACGACATGCAAATGGAATTGTATTGAAATAAAATCATTGTTGCATTTGAAATTGTTTAATTTTACAATAAATCTCTATCATATTTTAATCTTTCCATGGATTAACATGGATTTATTAAAATAAGTTCCTCTTGAAACTCAATTGCGCTGCGGTATTTTAAATTGTATTAGACCAGACTGATTTATGTCCTCTCAAGTAACTAGACAGCTTAGTTATTTCGCACTCAAGTTTAATAAAGGGGTTTAAAATTTCAACTGTAGTAGTACAGAGTAAAGTTTCAGTTAGGCTGTGGTATTAATGCCTATATCTACATACTTAAATGTCATCAACGGCTTCAGAGTGCAGTCGAACCGCGAAATGAAATGATTCTTGGTTCTTCGATTTCGCTAAAGTTGAATATTAGTCTTACAAAATTTAGGCTTACGCATCCTTTAGAAAAGCTGTTACGAATACTAACAAGCCGCGGGCGCAGCTGGGGGTTATGTGGGACTGCAGGCATCAGAGAGAGAACCCTCCTACCCACTAAAAATCTGACGGTGCCCTCCGGTGCCATGTGAGTTAGGGACGTGGCGGGTCCATTGTAGGCCAATAGGCTACAGGTATTCACCGCAATTAGTCTTAAGCATCCTAGCCTAAGAGTCATAACGCCGAAGAGTTCCCGATTGGATCCGCGGTGTTAGCATACCGGACGAAAGTTTATCAAATCAGCCACACAGATGTTACATAGGCAATAGCAGAGCAATTCCAAGATTGCAAGTGCCTTTTGAACGCTTAGGCTACCTTAATCGTACGGATTACTATATTTTATTCAGCGTAAGATTTCAATAACAAAATAAACCTTAATCCTGACGATTTTCAAGAAAAATGCGTGCATGTCGTTTATATCGTATATACCTTTGACGACCACTTTGACGACACGTGTAATGGTCAAGAAGTTGACTTTTAACCAAGAGGTCGCGGGTTCGAACCCCGCAATGTACGTAACAGTTGTGTGCATGAAAATGTCTGTTTGTACTGGTCTGGATGTCATATATAGATATTTATTTAAGTTTATTTGTAAAACCACTGTTGATTCTGATATCTGTAACACAAGTGCTCAAGCTACTTACCACGAAGTCAGTTCGATGTATGTGATGTTGTTGTATAATTATTTATTTATTTATAACTGCTATCACTTTGAGGTTAGGTCTATTCGATACCAGACGTGATTTGCACCTTGGCCCGTCGGGGAAAAGAAGTGTTGGAAGGCAAAGGAAAAGATGGGATGATGACATTGTAAAGGCAGACAGGACTGGATGAACATAGCCACTAATAAGGATGAATAGAAAAGATTGGAGGAGGCTTTTACCCTTGGGGACCATTCATAATGGAAAAAAGGTATAATAATAATAACAGCTATCAAATTTGTGTTTTTGCCAGTTAGATGCCGTAAAAGTGAATAATGTAGAAAACATATTTGTGTTGTGCAAATATTGTGTCTTGTTGCATCTAGCTTTCAAGGCAAGGCTGTCCGAGTGGTTCTCATTTTGCTGTGCTCCGCGCTCGGTATGCGGGGCGCGCGACTGACTGCAGAGCGCATTGGGTTTTGCATGATATCTTGGGACAGTAGACGGACGTTGTAAAAAACGCAACAATTTAAAACCACACTTGTATAGTAGAGGAAGTACACTTCCATAAATAGCATTAATAGTCCTCATTTTGTTTAGTTCGGGTCAAGCTTTTCATTAAATGGTTTTAAAACCAACAGCGCTTGCGACAGTCGGACAGTCGGTGGTATTTCTTTCATTTTGGTAACGCTCTGCAGCCGTCAAACATACCTAACAACTGCGGATCAAGCTCAGTCAACAACTATCGTAACGTATTCATAGCGTTTACCTTTAGTTAACTTGTCAATTTGTATGGGGAAACTGTCAGTTTCTGATGCTTGGACAACACGAATACGTCACGAAATGTTCGTGCTCACTGACCTTATGTCTACGGTATCTATTGACGACGTGCAATCTAGTCTTGACGTACTCGCATTATTGTTAAGCAAAGAATGCGTTTAAGTTTGTGGTAAGGCAGCCTGAAGGTATTTTTGCTCTTAAATACCCAAAAATTTAAATTATTGCCAAACTATATTATCAAATTGTTACAAAATTAAACAATTATTATCGCTTAAGACGCCCGTCTGCGATCCTCCTACAATAACAAGTCAACATTTCGTGTTGCTTTTTTCGCGAAAGAAGATATTGCACTTAACATATAAATTAGATGAGCCTTTTATTTAAGACGCAGCCTTAATTCTTAATCCTCTTTCGTGGAAAAGCTGCTTACATTAACTTATTTAAAAGGGGAATAAAAATAACTTTAAGTATTAGACAGGGGGAAAAGTATTTACTGGGAATAAAGTATTTACATATAAAACATTCTAATACATACTACATAGTAGATATTGATTCTGTTTCTTTTTAACAAAATAACTAGACTACGATAGAGTCGGAATCGGACACCATGGGTTCTCTATCTGTTAAGTACTGCTTATTTTAATCTTCTTAATTTTTATGACTTTGAAACTACGGAACTGTTTTAAAAATATTAAGATATTCAATAGTATTTACGTTATCATCTGTGTGTGCTATAAAATATTTTTTTTTTTAGTATTTACTTAATGTTAGCGAAATATCAATTTGCGCGCACTTCGCTATGCCAATGGTAGTACGACGCACATTCCTCAAGCAGCTGTCATTGAAAAGTCCTTTGATAACCCGCGTGTTAAATGGTGTATCATTAATAAATAATATAAATATCTCTATAAACCGTTTTATTACCACAATCCTTTCTATAACAGCATATACAGAGTGGTAAGAATATTTTTGTAGACGCAGTGGAGGGTGACCACTTGTTATTTGATATTATTGATACGACATACAAACAAATAGATAATAATAGAACAGTGGTTTTTAGAAATCCTTCTTCCTACGGTTCCTCGAATCCACCTTTGAGGAACCCAAAAACAACTTAACTCCAACTTAAACAACATTTCACCCACATCCTCCTCGGAACAAGCGAAGCAAATAAATAAACATCCCGTTTTAGTTTTTGTTTGGTCTCTCAAGGAGGGGGTGTGATCGGCACTAAATAAAACAAAGACTGTACCTACAACTTGCACTCGTGTTATGAAAAAAGTTTCGGAGCCGGCAGCGAAATTTGTCGGGAATTGCCCTCTGTGTTCGATAGCTGAAAGTACTAGAGCTGTGGCGCGTTTAGTTTCAAGCTAGTGGCTTGAAAATCAAGAAAAATTTGCCGACTATACTACTGGGGGGTAAGCACGAACATTATCGTAACGTATTCGTGTCGTCCAGTTGTCAGAAACTGTCAGTTTCTCCATACAAATTGACAAGTTAACGATATAATAAATAAATGATAATAACAAATATTTCACAACAATCACACCAATTCTATAGTCCCAAAGTAAGCTACGAGGTTTGTGTTATGGGTACTAGACAACGGATAAACATACTTAAATACATTTTTTTGTAAATAAATACATATTATACATAGAAAACACCCAGACCAGTACAAACACACATGATCATGCACACTTATGCTTGTACTGTGCGGGGATCGAACCCGCGACCTTTGGTTTTAGAAGTCCGACATGTGGACCACTGCACCAAGCGGTCGTCCAGATATAGTCGGCTGGCTCTGTGCAAAACCGGTCCGGCGTATATGGCTGTTAAAGTGCATAATCACTTGCCAAGCAAAATAAAAACATTAAAGGGGCATAAATTTGAAAAAGAATTAAAGCAATTTTTGACTGTCAAGAGTTATTATGATTTGGATGAATTTTTTGCACATTAATATTAATTTTAAAATTGACATGCACTAATTAATAACTGTACTATAATTTATTTGAATTTAATTTTTATTTTTAACATGTTTTATTTGAATTTTAATTGTATTTAATTAAATTAGATTAATTGATTTTATTTAAATAGTACTGGACTGGACAATTTAATGTTATTTATTTGATATTAAATTTAATTTTGACATGTTTTATTTGAATTTTAATTGTATTTAATTGGATTAGAATAATTGATTATATTTTAATAGTACTGGACTGGTCTTATACCTTTGATTGTTGTTGGTTTTATTATTATTGACATTGAATTATATTGCCTTATTTAATTTGCCATGCCCAAATGGGCTTCATGATGTACCTACTTAAGCTGTATTTGTCACCTATTATATACTCAGGAATGCAATAAATGAATATGAATATGAATATAGGTAAACGCTACGAATAAGTTACGACAGTTGTTCATGCTCACCCCACTTATGTGGGGTTATGAATAAAGAATTTCTATTTGTATGTCTCTGTACTATATTAACGATCAGGTAATAAAATCAATCTTAAACTACTTACTTGACTTCTACTAGTAACTAAGTTAAAGCCAATTAATACCAAGAAGGACAAACCATTTGAGAGGAACAGTGACCGCTCGCATACAATTATTGTTTTGGCTCTCTAGGATTACAGATTACCTAATTATTTTATTTCATCTGTTATTTTACCAAATTATTATACTTAGAAGTGATTGGCTAAAATCAAGTTTGAGCACTTTCCGGAATGGCCGAACCCTAACGAAAATTGGGAAAAGCAAGTCACCACGAAACTTTTTTTATTGTCACTGGATAACAAAATCCATCAATCTTAGTAATTAAGAAATAGGAGAAAATATTCGTTCGCAATATCATAGTAGATGATTTTAGTATTTTTAATAGATACATAATTGTCATACAGTTGATGGAGTCAGTTATTATTTTTCTTTGTTTGTTGTTATTTTGCTTTTAATTTCCACTAAACGACGCTAGCGCAGGAACCCGAATACATCCAACTGTAACCACTTGAAAAACTAGAGCTGGAAGTCGCAGGACTTACAATAACGTGACACAGAAGATGCACCTGGAAACACAATACTAACACCAGCAATTTTGTTGTCAGTAGTGTGTTTTCAGGTCCATCCGATCCAATATAGGAGCGGAAGTAGCCACGACGCGTCGTCAGCTAAAATGCAACCTCGGATAGCGTCGATGATCTTCAGATTTGCCAATTTGTTAGCTACGTATAGTTTAAACTAGAAACTTTGGATGTGGTATCTATTTTGGAGCTACCAGAAGCTGTACGAGTAATTAATTATAATCGACGGCACACAGTTACTATCATATTGTATCAGAAATGGAAATACAATTTGCAAAAACAGTTAAATTGAAGTGAGAATTGGCACGGAGTTGTTAGCAGGAAGCAAAATAGACGACACTGTTTTAGGGTTGGTTTGGGTACTATATTGATGACAATTATACAGGGTGTAAAAAAACCTTAACGAAGCCGAATACCACATATTCTACCAATTGTTACGATCATTTTTTTCCTTTACACCATACCAGGGAAGTTAACGGTTACTGAGATATTGATGGTCAAAGTTAGAAAACAAATTTTATGATTTTTACAGAAATGACTTCTGTCCGTTATAACTGAACTTTTTTCCAAATAAACATGATACAAATTGTCACTAGTTCTTTCTTAAAAAGCCTCTAAATGGCACACTCCGCAATGAATAGCGCACACTCGAACCGAACCGCGTCGCAGCGGCGTAAAGCAACACGCCCCGCAGTAACTTTTCCGCGTGCGCGCTGTACATTGCGGGTGGTTAGAATTAAATTATTTTTTTTGATGTCAAAAAATGTTGTTTCCCAGCCAAAATTTCTTTTTTATACGATTTGGTTTGATGTACTGAACGCGTGGTTGACGGCTTCGTTAAGGTTTTTTTACACCCTGTATAATCTTAGGATTCCAATAAGGCTATGTATCAAAACCATCTTAAATTTTTAATTATTTTTTAATCATATTGTTGTTTAATTTCTTAATTATTTTTTAATTAAAATCATTCTATTATTGGCAACTATCAAAAGAGAACTATGCAAACGACATAAAGTGCACCCAACGCTTTTTACTCTACTGTATTTTGCTTATAATTTTTTGTTTACGAACAGCTGAAACAAGAGTTATTCAGTAAAATAAGCGGTGATCAGCAATCTGGTTGGTTACTAGGGTTCGCACACCCAAAGTTCATATCGCTCTAAAATTTATGATCTAGATCGAATAACGAATAAATCATTGCCGTACATGTTTAATAAAAATAGAATCATTTAGACTTTTCACCGTTTCCACTTCCTACGTTAATCCTCAGCGATGCACGTGGGAGTGACTCCGGACCGTGCCTTATCTCTGCCTCGCGACCCTCAGCCGTAGACTTAATACGCCTAACTAAATACTCTGGATAACTTTTGTAAGGATACGATTTTTTATTGCTCTTTGATGGGTATGGTGTTACATTTTATACATACACTAGCTGACCCGGCGAACTTCGTTCCGCCTTAGCGTTGCAATGACTGAACAATGTCATCGAATGACATTGTTCAATCATGTTTTTTAAAATATGCAAAATTAATTGTATATTTTTCAATATTTCTGAGAGATTTTCTTAATATTTTTTTCCGTAAGAAACTTCTCCTAATAATAACAAATACAACAAAAAAAGAATAAGTGAAATCAGTCCAGCTATTCACGCGTGATGCCGTGACCAAGGAAAACGGGTTTCATTTTGTATATATATAGATAGAAGATAGAAGATTATAAGTGGTAGTCTAACGATATATGTCGTTTAAAGCGCTGCGACAATATAATAGGCTAGATGACACCACCAAACGTTGACGTATTCTTTATTATCTGTTAAAATGGTCTGCCTCCATAGATTTTGTATGGGAATACATAAACGTGACGTCACGGTAGTGTATCACAAATCGGAGTCAATGGACCGAATATTTATTGAATTTGGTGTGTTTAAAATTGGTTTCTACAGCTTTTTGGAGATATACTAGTTGTATTAACTTTATAGGGGCTGTGTTTTTTAAACGCCATGGTCTTGAAAATATTTAAGATAGGTGTCATCATGCCTATTGACATTATGGTAATATAAAGTTATGTAAGTAAACTAGAAATCATTTACAAAAACCTAAAATACATACTTACTTTACAAAAAATACGATTAAAAAACTAGCTTTGTGAGGTATTGAAGAGAAACTTCTCTAAAAATAAGACGCTCATATCTAATATCTGACAAAGCGGAATATACACTCTTTTGCAAAAAAAACGGGCACCTAAGGAAATTTACGTTCTAAGGTCGATTTGAGTTAATTAAATGAAATTTATTTCTTTGACGTAGTCTGTATACTTATAATCGTGTAAATTAATGCGCGTGAAGTGAGTTCGGGCAACTAAAAGAAAAAAAAACGATGGATTCTTTAAAACCGATGTACACGCCCAAACAATAAGAAGTGGTCGGCAATAAAGATAAGATTTTTTTTTACTTTTTTTAATTAAATAAAGTTACAAATGTAAAAACCTAATACCGAATGTGACCTCCTCTTGCCAAAATCACAGCTTGAATCCTTCTGGGCATGCTTTCCACGATGTTTTTAATAACGTTTTGAGGAATTCGTTCCCACTCTTCTGCAATGACTATTTTTAGCTCCCTGATGTTTTGTGGAGCAGGTTGCACTGATCTTACACGTCTCTTTAGAACATCCCAGACATGCTCAATTGGATTAAGGTCAGGACTTCGAGCTGGCCAATCTAAACGACGGATCCCAACTTCTTGCATGTACGCTTCCACGTCGCCAGAACGGTGCGAGCGAGCATTGTCGTCCATAAAAATGGAATCTTCCCCAAGTGCAGTCAATGTGGGTTGTGCATATGGAATTAGGACTTCCATTATGTACCGATGTGCATTTAATGTTCCATTTTCTATGAAAACTAACTCCGTACGCTCCGTCGAATTAATTGCTGCCCAAAACATAACGGAACCTCCGCCATAAGGAGTGATTTCTTCGAAACACACTTCCGCATAGCGTTCCCGTGGTCTTCGCAGCACTCGCCGGCGTCGGTCCTCTCCACACAAAGAGATTCTAGCTTCATCAGAAAACAATACTTTATTCCAGTCCTCCAGAGTCCATGAAGCACAGTTCCGAGCAAACTGAAGTCGAGCAACACGGTGCTCACGGAGTAATTTAGGGCCCCGAGCTGGGCGGTAACTCCTGATATTGGCAGCCAAAAGCCTCCTCCTGACCGTCCACAAGCTAACTTCTACTCCTCTTACTTCTTCAAGGCTCTTCTTCAGGTCCACACTTGACGCCTTACGATTCCGCAACGCCTGACTCACCAAAAAGTGGTCATCTCTTGGTTCTGTGCATCGTTTTCTTCCCGAACCGGGTCTTCTTTTGACCGAACCGGTCTCTTGATAGCGTTGCCAAGTCCTCTGGACAGTTGAACGACTCACATTTAGCCGCTGAGACACGTAAGTTTGCAAACAACCTTCTTCAAGTAGGGCTATAATTTTACCGGCCCTTATCGCTTTATCACTCATATCAAAAAGTGGTATTTAATGTAAAAATAAAGATTAAATTGTTTAATTTGCAGAAAATGTCCAAAAAGTTTTAAAATATCGTAATCAGTTAAAAATCGTTTCAGCAATTCGCGCCATTAGTAAAGCAATTTTAGAATAATCCACAATAATCATTATTTTTCTTTTATTAATTTCAAATTTTAAATTTGGAACGTAAAGAATCATGCCAGGATGCTTCAAATAACATGCCAATACATCGTCAAATTAATAAAACCTATTTCTTGTTCTTCTTCATTAAAGTAGAGGAAAAAATCTAAAGTGCCCGTTTTTTTTGCAAAAGAGTTTATTACAGCAAGTAAAACATTTGTTAGACTTGTAACATTCCAATACAGCTCTTTCGGGGCTTCACATTTTAAATTTCAATTTATAAATGGATTACTGTAGCACGCGGCGCGCAGACGATGCATTCGCTATCTGTGAGCTGTGGCTTATACACGATGCAAGCTTTCCTTTCTATTCTACATAAAAAGTCGCTAGCGTATTTAATTATTTCTGGGGACTCAACATCTCTCTGATCAACTATTGTTGCTATTGACCAAGACCATTGAAGCCAAAACACGGATTTCCATGCAACTCGGCAAGCTAATTCTGGAAACTGGGGATTACATATAAACGTCAAAGTGATAATATAATAAAGTACAAGTGCATACGAAAATGATGTTAAATAGTTATGTATATATTTGTTATAGCTTGCTGTTGCTAAATTGAATAGGTATTTAGGAAATATTGAATTTTTACATTTATTACAACAACGGAGTGTGGCAGTCCAAATTTTTCTTTAAGTGTGTTATGATTTCACACTGTGAAGGACGGAGTACTAAGCTCTCGAAAACTAACGTAAAAAAAACTTCAAGAACTTTAACTAGCGTCGAAAACGTCAAAAACATTCGACTAACGCTTCGCTACGCCACCGCCCTCGAAAGCGGCGACTACGGTTCATTGGTTACCAATCTGAAATATCGAGATGGATTCGTATTGTGTTCCATTGGGGCGCAAGACTGATGTTTGTATGCTAAGGAACAATGCGCGATTGGGACGAGATAGCTGAAAAGATTGATAACTTGCTCTCTCTTGTTGAACGGTTTACATTTAGGCAATGCAAATATGTAAGTGCTTGATCAACGAATGAGATTGATTATATAGACTCTGATTACTTGTATACGGGTCTGTGGCGACCTCTACCATTCTTTATCACAAGTGCATGCCTAACGACAAGCACAACAGCGAGAACTGATACGGCTCCATAGGCTAGATGGCGATAGCCTAGCACCGGCCAAATGGTACCGGCCTAGTACCGCACATGAACCGCGGTATATAAGATCCTCGATCCAGAATAATATAGCTAGACAAATCAAGATAATGTCTATCGGAACTTGGTCCCCGACCATAACACGCGGTCGGTAGGAAGCGCTTCCCTTTAGCTTCCTAACTCGAAATCAGTTGCGCCAAATTGGTGACCCCGACGTGATCACTTTGGTGAAGTTATAATATAACTCCGATGATCAGAAGGTGGAATGTATAGGTCTAAACGCGATATTCTTTTTAAATGAGTATTAGAATTGCCGTGGTCACGAGCTGCCTGGTACCGCGACGTCGTCGTCTGTAGATATTGAGTTTGTTCAACGATTAGTACTCTACTTATTTAATAAAAGACGAGTTTAACACCAATGTTAACCGCTGCCTAAACGGGAAAAAGTCTTATTAACAATTTATAATTCTCAAAGCTCGGTTGGCAAAGGGAAGTAAAAGGATAGTGTAATTCTAATCTGGGATTAAAGACTTGAATTTGAAACGATATATATAAAATTTGAGTTTAATCCTAGGAGTAAAGTACTAACTAGGTACCCAGATACCTATTTCGATCTCTTTTGACTTGTTGCTTATCCGTTATTACACTGAGACGTGATTGCAATGAATAAATCATGTTTTAAATAAACTAAGAAAAAGAAAGCCGGGAAAGCGCAGAGGAGGAATGTACTCCGCCTTTTATTCTAAAGAACTTGAAGGTAAATAAAATATGAACTGAGACAAGGGGCTTAGCCATTAGACTCTCTAGTATTATTTAATTAGTTCTCGCCGAGGTTTAGCCTTAATGCAAGAAAACAAAGGTGTTTTAAGCATATCCCAGTGGAGAGAAAAAAATAATGAACGGAAATCCAATTACCTTTAACGAACGTTTTAAAAAATCTCAAGAACCCTTTGTCAGTTATTTAACAACTCATTTCAATATACTTCTAATATTGAAATGAGGCACTTTTACGGATTATTTCGCGATTTATTTACATTTTGTTTTAACCTGACGTTTCGGACCCTTTTCAGCGTCTGTGGTCACAGGTAGACTAAGGTGTTAGTTGTCATTACATAGTTTGAGAAATTTTTAAACTACCTACCATCACTCTAAAATATTAAGTAACGTTCCTATCTACACAAAATGAACTAACAGTATCTTGAGGTCTTGCAGTGCGGGGTTGAGCTTGAGTCTTGGCTAAAACAAGATCCCATGCTTGTAGAATTTTCCAACCATCTTCTCTATTAAAATTAGGGTGTCTTCTAAACGACGTTCTCTTGCGAGGACTTTTGGTTGGTATTTATAAGCAAATAAATATTCATTCATTCATTCATTCAAAGCGTATGAAGTGGTTGGGTTTATCTAACACGTGTTCACACACTGCAAACTTTGTGTTCCGTCTATGTTTAACGTCGGCTATATGTTCTTTAATCCGTACGCTTATACTACGCTTTGTTTGCCCTATGTAGGAGAGTCCGCAGTCACATTCCAGTCTGTACACCCCTGCGTCTTGAAGAGGTATGTTACACTTGACCGGTGGTAAGAATTGGTTGATCTTCTTAGGCGGCTTGGAGTAAGTTTTGATTGCAGCACGCTTCAAGATGTTTCCAATTTTGTCAGTGACACCTCGTATGGAATTCAAATGATTTAGAAAAACAGAAACTAAATTGGTGGGTAAAATTGTGAAAGTATCATCTACGTACCGTTTGTAAAACCTAGGTGTTACAGGTGCTGTGCTCAGAGCTCTGGCCTCGAAGTCTTCCATAAAAATGTCTGCGACAACGGGTGAGACCGGAGAGCCCATTGCAACACCATCTACTTGTACATAGAATTCATTGTCCCACAGTAAATAGCCTGATGTAAGGCAATGTTCCAATAGTTCTGCATATTCTAAGGGCATATTACATTCAGCCAACTTCCTCTTTGTTATTTCAATGCAGTCCTGGACTGGTAAACTTGTACCAAAATATAATGCAGGAGCCAAGTAAATAGATACGCATTGTGAGTCTCTACTCTATCGTATTTAAGTATGTTTATCCGTTGTCTAGTACCCGTAACACAAGCCTCGTAGCTTACTTTGGGACTAGAGAATTGGTGTGATTGTTGTGAAATATTTATTAAATATTTATTATTTTTATTTATTTATTTATTAGTATCATCAGTTGTACTCTGCTGACTCCACGATCTTATAAAATCGTTAAACATTTTCTGATGTTTGTATTTCCAGAAGATATTTGTATATCCAGAATTTTTAATATAAAAACGCTTCTATTGGTGACGCTTCGATCAAAAAAGTTTAAGAGGGTATGTTTTTATGAAACCAACGTTTTTATGAAAACAACAAGCGTCGCAACACGCCGCACTAATATTTCCCACCGTGCAGAATGCTTGTTTCCAATAGGCAATACGGTTTATTGGATTGCCACGTCTTCCCGACCCATCGCTGGCAATTTTGTCGGGAAATATTTCCCCAGACCTGTCAGGTTCGGTCGGGAATTTGAAAAGTGATTTTGAAATTCCTATTCCACTCCAATATACGCTACTCCTGTACAGAAAGAGCAGAAATCTCTAAATAGATACAAGTTTCAAGGTAAAGGGGAGGAGGGCTGTCATCCTGAGATACAGGAATCCCCCTAGTTCAGGTGACAGCCAGCCATATTATTACGTGAAAAACTATACTATTGAAAAAAAAAATTAATAGATTATGTTTTTCGTTGATAATGACCTATTTATGACGCCAGGTACTATTTTAAGTCATAAAAAAACATGCGAATGATCTTTTGGGGCTACGACATAATTTGTACATTTGAACTACATACAGACATAAGTGCATCATCATCATTATCAGTCAATGGACGTCCACTGCTGAACATAGGCCTTCCCCGCAGTTTTTCACATCGACCGATCACAAGCGGTCCGCGTCCAGTGTGATCCTGCGATCTTTATAAAGGTCGTCTGTCCATCTTGTCGGTGGACGTTGCGCTTTTGGTCGAAGGACATATTACATAAGTCACATATGACATAAGTCGACGTAGATTACTATAGAACTGTCTTACATAATAGTATTTTGTGCCAAAAATATAATACAATATCGCTAATATATATGCTTCGATACCGTGAAATAGGGACTATCAGTTCCCGTAACAATGTAATTTGTTTGAGCACCCAAATTCTTGGGAAACTCTCATTCATTTCGCCTATTTATAATGTTCTAGTTTCTAAATGTTCGTAATAAAGGGCTCGAGACTATTTCATATTCGCCCAAATTGGAAATTGTAATGGAAAATGGACAATGTTTAAAAGTTATAAAGCCTCATAATTTATCTCTGGACAGCGCAATAAAAATGATGGCTGGCCTTTATTCAAGGTTGTGCAGTTTAAAATGTACCTATAAACTTAGTTTTAATGGCCGACTTACTCAAAACACAATTTATTTCATGTTTGTGTCTCGTTTTCTTCAGTAAGTTTTTCAGTTTACTGGTAATGCTTTAATCAGTCCTTATTATCTAGTTGTTACATAACTAGCCAGACTCAGAAACTGAACTTCATCACTGGAATTATTATTTGAAGGTATCCAAAGAATTTTAAGTTAGTTCAAAGTCACTACGAGTATAAAGATACCTGAAATTTACTTATATGATTGCCAATCACTTTACCTATACCATGTAGCTTATTATTCAGCTCACAGTATTGTTTCAGCACTGACAAAGAAATGTGCTTACAAAAGCAACTGCGTATCATACCAGAACACATTACAATCATAAGTATACACTTTACGACTTGGTAGTAAAGTCTAAAATAACAGCATTGTTTTTGTGGAAAGTTGTACCTACCTCTCACGTTAAAATAAGTCTTACAAAAGAAATTTCAAGAATTTTCTTCAGATGAAAGTTAAGTGACCCTCAAATTAACCTGTATTCTTATCTAGATTCGAGCCCTGCTTAATTTTCAAAGCATTCGTTAACTTAATATCAAAGGGACGCTGAGTTAGGTTTTTCCAGTAAATCTTATATTTCCATGTTTTCTTCAGTTTTGCTGAATTTTAAAGGAGATTTTGATTAATCATATGTTTAAACTTTCTTGTCGAAAAAAGTACTACAGTTTATTCATGATCTTTCCAACACTTTGATGCGTTACAAAAAAATTTTAACCCACGCGTAAATCGGATGCCTTCAAGATAATGGTACACATACCTCATCTCTGTCAAGAAAAGAAGAACTATGTCAATATCGTAAGAGCTTTAAAGTTGAAGATATTCTGGCCGGAGAGCTTCACAATAAATCATTGTCAAGGCTTCGAGGCACTCGTTAGACGAACCTAATTAAGGAGACTGACAGACGGTGAAGGTAATGCCTTTTTTTAGTTTCTTTCACTCTTCCCCGCTAAAAAGACGTTTCTTTTACTCCTTAATTACGGGAAAAGAGACGTTGTTCTGTTTCAACAGTTCTAAAAATTCGTATTATGACATTAGTGACTGAGTTTAAGCCTTATTTTTTTTCCAAAAGGGTCCGCACTGTTGGGACTTGCACAACTTTCGTTGGCATCTTCGGTGAAGCGAACACCGAGGTCACCCGAACCTGCACGACCGCTCCCGACCAGCTCGCAGTCGAGCCGCACGTTCGCACATTCGCCTTCAAGCACCCGGACGCTCATTTTCTGATTTTATTACCTGTATATTTAAGGGCGAATTAAACTACCCTTTTAGTTACAGTTCGCTAGTATTATTTAACTTATCGATAGGACCTCCAACACGAACTATTTAAAAAGGTAATACAGCAAACGATTACTGACAACAAATAAAATGGCCAGACATAACAGGACTTTATTAGCAAGTGATTCACATAAAATTCATGATTTCAATACCAATCCATCGTATTGCGGTTAGCTACAGATGTTTCTATCAGTTTGAGACAAGTCGGCTAGCTTATTGCTTAAATACTCAGAAAAGTAAGTGATTGTCATTAAGATGCCGTTTCAGAGAGCTAACTGTAACGCATATTCCGTATTTCCGACTGTAGCCTATCGCGTTCACTCGCACAATCAAGTTAACACGAGTGACAAGGACGGCTACATTGAAAACTTTAGACGTTAGTATACAGAGTAAGGTAGGTAGAGTCTCAGTTACAAACAATACAATATTATACAAATTGTATGTACGCAGCATCGGACGTAGCACCCAACTTATTGTATTACGAAAAGAAAACTCAACCACAAGCAAAGTTAAAGACCATGGTAAGACCGTTTTTGAAACGAGTGTGTATTTTAAGCAAACGGTAAGATTATGTTTCTTTTCCTTTTCACTCAGTGTCATGTAGAAGGGCGAAGTAGAGCGGCCTCTAGGATGCTATCCTGGAGTTCAAGTTCTGAAATCATTCACATATCATATTAATTCCACAAATTTCTCATGAACTGATTGATTCCTGACTAAAGCCACTAGTATGTGTATCATGAATAGCACCTCTAATGACGACTAAACACGACCGAGCTCAATGGCCTTCCGCAAATAGCCACCGCAATAGCACCACGTAATACCGTCCAATCTAATTCCAGATGTAAAATAAGTTGGGCAAAATTCAATATTCTCGAAACAATATAGTAACACCTGTGTGGCTGATTTCCATTCGGGACCTTCTGCATAAATATCCAATTTGCCCCGCGTCGGGTTGGTCCCTCGCTCACACACACCGCCTGCTACTGCGCCGTCATTTTGACGAACTATGCGTTTGTATCATTTGAAATTTGAATGACAAATGCCTGACAATAGGTAATTAATTGGATTGCTACTGTAGGGATGGGACCCGGGTGCAGTCAATCAAAAGATGTTGCGCGTTTAACGTATAGTTTATTACTAGCTAATGAGACAGATTACATATGTATATAAGTATTTATTTTTGAAGCGTGCTAGGCCCAACTCTGTTTCTAGTGTACATTAACAGCTTATGTAATATGGAAATTGAAAGTGGGCAGATTTATTCTTATGCAGATGATACTGCAATTGTATTCTCTGGCAAGACATGGGAGAGTGTAAAAAGTGTAACTGAAAATGGTCTTACAAAAGTAGCGGATTGGTTAATGGATAATCTTCTTTCTTTAAATGTTACAAAGACCCATTATATTTGTTTTTCAAAATCAGCTAGTACCCAGCCTAATAATAATATGGAACTAAAAATTCACAAATGTACCCGTAATAATGACCCACCAAGTCTCAACTGCTCTTGTGAAAAAATTACTAAAGTTGATGTAGCTAAGTATCTTGGTATAATGATTGACCAGCGTTTATCTTGGCATGCCCAAATAGAAATGACAATGAGCCGGATACGTAAAATGATGTGGACGTTCAAAATCTTGCGCCATGTCACCTCTGAGAATCTTTTGAAGCAAATTTATGTCTCACTGGTTCAATCCGTTTTGACGTATTGTCTTCCAGTGTGGGGGGGCGCTGATAAAACGAAATTTTTGGATTTAGAAAGGACACAAAGAGCGCTTATTAAGACTACTAGTGGCCGCCCGCGACTTCGTCCGCGTGGAAAGCCTTTATCTTAAAAAATATTTATGAATTGTAGCCTATATGTTATTCTGATGTATAAGTTATATTGTGGTAAAGTTTCATTCTAATCCATTCAGTAGTTTTTACGTGAAAGAGTAACAAACATCCATACATACAAACTTTCGCCTTTATAATAGTAGTAGGATGTTCTTCAAACCTTCTCGGTTCTGTACTGAAAAATTATATCATATGTCGGATCTCCTAACAGTACGAAAATTATTTGTTTTGCAAGTAATTTTAAGAACGCATAAAGTCCTTCCATTTGACCCTAAACTACTAAGTAGAAGAAGAACTTACAAAATAATAAACGTTCCGATAGTAAGGTCTTATTTTGCAGAGAGACTGTTTACTAGGCAGTCGGCTCATCTTTATAACACCATTAATAAATATCTGAATATATACCCTCAAACTCTCTTTGAGTGTAAAACCAGGGTCACTAACTGGTTAAAAAGCAAAAATTATGATGAAATTGAGGACCTGATCAAAATAACCAAGTAGTACATTTGTTAGCCGGAAATTAATATTGAATGTCCACCAGTTAGTGGTAGATCTCTTTATAGAGATCTACTGATCCCAAGATAAGCTATGCTGTCGTAGGGCTAACAACAACAACAAAAACAGTAAACAACAGTCAATAATTAAATAAATAACAATTTCATGCAAAACCATTTACACACGCACACACACACACACACACACACACACACACACACACACACACACGCACATATAAACACACATATAAAAGATGCATAATATATTTCCACTGTAATAAATAACTTTAATTATAATTACTACTAAATATAACATAATCTATATAATTGTTACTGATGACTAAAAAAAAAAGTGTATAAAAAATTGTGTTAAATTAAATTAAATTACTGATATATTCATTGTTATGGAAGAGAAGATGCTCCTAACACAAGCTTGTTTTAGCTTAAAAGGAGCTTCTAACCAAAGTGATGTATTTATTTTTAAGTTGATGAAATAAATTATTTGTATTTGTATTTGTAAGTATTGCAGCTTACGTAATGGGACGTGACACACACTACACTACCATGTACCTTTTGGCCCGAGGAACAAATGCAGCGTACGGTTGCTGAAGTCACGACTAGGTTACAAGATAAGATGGCAACTAATGGCCGTTATGATATTGAAAAGTCCATTTAGTCAACACTGTAAGTTATATAACTGTGACTTTCATAGAAAAATCTGAAACCTCAGATTACTTTTAGTATGAAACTGGCAGGTACTTAACTGAAAGGTATATAAGATATTGAGACTGACCAATAATCACGGATCAACTGAAAATCATGTAGATGGAAAGTCATTTGCAGACTTTTCTGACATGCTATAATTTATAAGTATTAACTTGCTAATAGCGAGGATTTAAAATTACTCTTACGATTTCTTGAGAATAAGGATATCGATTAATCTAACTAAAGTGATTGTTAGCATAACTTGAAGGAGTTATTGAATGAAAACACATAAAATTTTTACTCGCTCCGTGTTACGGATGACTACAGTACTTAACGTTCTTTGTAAGGTAGAAACATACTTTAAAACGTCGAGCAATAAAAACTTTACACTTCTTAACTGTAACATATGCGTTAACTTAAAAAAAGAATATTCAGTTGACGTCTTCATAATTGGTTAATTTGATAAAAAATCACAACAACCATTTAAATGTATTTGAAATATATGTTTTTTAAAGATAAATGAATGTATTAAAGACGAGCTTTACTGTTCATTATATTATTGGAAAGATTCGAATAGCTTGAAATATACATATTTCAAATACGCGAAATTCAGGGGTTATACTCGTAGACAAGTTGTCACACAGACAGGTTATTCAATACTCGATGGGACTGAAATGCCAGTGTGTGACAAAAGTCTCCTAAAAAATAAAGATAACAAAAGGTATACATACTCAGAGGAACATTATACTCATTGTTATTCTATTATTATTATTACACAATTGTCAGTTATAGAAACTTTGATAAACATGCTACTGTAGAAAAAAGTTAAAACCACAAGCTATGCGGAGTAATCCGTAAAAAAATATATATTTGTAAGTTTTGTCATCGAAGAGCGATTTGATATCATAGTAAGCTTTTTCAGCAAGGAAGCCATTGAGCTCAGATTTAAACCTTTTGTTTTCATTTACTGTCCTTATATGCAATTGGAATTTGTTTTATATTTTTGGAGCCGTACAACTGACACTCATTCTTCTGAGAAGAGTCTATGAGTACTTGAGTGTTCGAAGAAGTGGTTCCACATGAAAGCAATGACTCATTTTCAACGCTTATCATCAAAACTTTCGTTTCAAGTGGTGGCCAAAACATCCGACTCGATTCTGAGTATTTTGCGGCTTCGTCTAAGTTATATTTCCCATTTATTCACCCGTTTGATGTGGATTTAACAATAACAATAGTTGTTCGAAAGTTGAAATAAGCCTTTGTCGATGAGTTGGAATTCTCAGAATTGTTTAAAATTTAATATTTCGCTCCGTCAGGGAAACGCTGTGGTGGTGTATTTATTATTATTGTTTGCTTGGAACGGAAAACTATTTAACAGATGTTTTTAATACAAATAAGGAATGTATTTCATCCACCAATTGTTAAGGCATTCCTCTATCAGAAAATAAAGTAAAATGTGTAATATATTCTTTATAAGAAACTGCCTTTATTGGTTTACTAGTCGAAAGAAGTTACTAATTTGTTTTGTCATCAAAACCTAGAAAAATACAAATTGATTATATCAGAATCTTCCCTTTATTACAATGCAAGCGATCCCTTCACAGTCCTTATCTCAATATTTTTAATCCATTATAATAATAACCCATGGACCACAGCATAAAAAGAAGCGCTATAGTCAATTTGAGATCGCAAATCGCAAAATCATTATAAATAAATTTGAAATAAATAAATTATTAAAAATAATAAATATAATTTTACATCAACAGCACATACATTAAACTGACTCCGTGGTAAGTAGCTTAAGCACTTGTGTTACAGATATCAGAATCAACAGTGGTGTTACAAATAAACTTAAATAAATACACATAACACCCCAGTACAAACAGACATGTTCATGCACACAATACAAGCGAACGCTAAGTTTGGGTAGGTGTGTGCTTTGAAACAATTTATTTATTTATAACGTCTTTGCATACAGATCTTTCCGTTCAGATTAGAAGCTTTTTTAGTTTATAACCTAATAAACTTAGCTACATAACGCGTCGGACCAATAGCTGTTGGGGCGGAAAGGTTCTCGAATGGCGACCGCGGGCCATTCGACCTCTGTGGGCAGACCCCATACAAGATGGGCCGACGATCTGGTGAAGGTCGCGGGAAGCCACTGGATGCGGGAACCGTAGGGCTGATCACGGTGACGATCCTTGGGGGATGGAGATCCTTGGCAGTGAGCGTCGAACGGCTGATATAATGATGTTGACCTAATAAAAAGAATGTAAATGGATCCTCAATGCTAAGATAGTAATTCATAAACTACAGATGCCTGAACTTCAAATATCGAGTCTCAATGTTCTAGTCATTTAAAACATCAGTAAGTATGAAAAAAAACACATTTTATTAAAGCGTATTCTTCGATTTCTTATCGCCGTTTTTGATAGATTAAAAGCTTCTGCCGCATGCATGTATTTGATGGCATCTTCACCAAGACATCAAGAACTTATCGAAAAAGTTCTAATAAGTAGCACTTTTGTAGACATGTGTGAAAAATCCACTAAGAAAAAGAGAGACGAGTAAGAAAATGAAAGCCATGAAAGAAAGAAAAAGAGTATGTATATTTTTTCTATCTGGTGAAGTATATAAAGTCGCGAAATGTTTCAGTTTCATAATACACACTAACTTCAACATTAAGATCCGAGTCATATAAGTCAGTTTTGCATTTGTGCAAAGCCGAAACTTATCACGAAAAAATATACTTTTAGGTTTTTCTGTTTATTCAAGGTTGTTAAAGTGTCAAGTCAGTCAAGGTTTGATCTACCATGGCCAATCTGGAAGTCCTTAAACAGGCCCCGGACTCAGGTTGGTCGAAGTAAGGAGAACATGGCCGGGTGGTGATTTTCGGCAAGCTCCAATGTGGCCTGTGTTTGCGGTGCAGTGCAAACTATGGCACACTTAACATCGTGCCCGGCGTGCCCCAACACTTGCACGCCAGCGGATTTAATGAACTGCAGTCGATCCGCAATACAAGTGGCTGAAATCTGGGCTGCCACGATTTGATTCCTCGTGTTCCACCGACATGCTTAGAAGAAGAAGTCAAGGTTACGAAACGCGATGATTAATGACTCCACATACTCATCTATTTTTCCTGCGTCCAAATTGACCTGAATTGTCGAGTGGGACGTATTGATTCTGACAGGGGCAGACAGAGGGCCCTCCACGTTAAAGCGGGATAAGCACTCCGTTCATTAAATCAACCCTCTTGTACCTGGGTCAACTGCATTGTTAATCATTTTCATTGTATAATTGACTCCAATATGCTGTGTTATGCGTTAATATCCCATGTTTAACTTACAGATTTTTGCAAGTCTGCTAAAAACTTGGTAAATTAGTGTCCGCGCTATGGCACCGGGGCGCAAAACAACCATACTTACTTGCCTTGGCTCTCATAGTTAGCCGCTTCGCAGTGACAGCCGCCTTAGGTCGTATTTACCCGGGATACGTCATTGGCGATTCGTGAAAAGATACGGAATCGTTTTTTTTGTGATATGATATCAACAGCGCCAGACCCTTCATAAAACCGTCATGGTTCGTAATTTTTAACGGATGATCATTTTTAAAAGATGATACGCGATTTGTGACGTATCCGTATTTTTCACGACTCGTAAAGCGTGTGAACTTAGGTTTTTAAAAAGCATAGCTCCCGTTAAAACATCGAAATCGTAAGGAAAACAATTCCGTATACAATTTAAGCGCTCAAACTTCACGAATCGTCAATGACGTATCCCGTGTGAATACGTTCTAAGGCGGGTGTCACTGCGAATCGGCTTACTGGGAGAGCCAAGGCTAGTTTAGTAGCGCGGAAATGAAAATGTAAGTCCTTTATTCTACGAAACCCCAGCGGGTAGGAAAAAATAAATGCATATTTTTATGCATAGCCCATTCAAACCGTATACAAGAAGTTTTTTTCAAAGCTGGGTATTTTTCAGCCATCGCCTTTGATTACACCATATAATCCCTTGCGTGTCCCAATGGGGTAGCAGAAAAGTCTCGAGATATAGAGCCAACTTTTCGTCCAAATTCCACCTTCGCTCTCGTGAGAATTCCACTCAGTTTTCTTCGGCAAACATGAGGGAATAACCAAAATAAGCTTCCAACAATGTTGTTAAGAAATTGTTTTATTATCTGCTCAGGGCAAGCCCCTTGGTGGCTCACTGTTAAGAATGTTGTATTATGTGTGTAAGGGGATGGGTACACGTTGTAATATGTGAGTTTTTCGGTTGTGAATTTAATATTTGGGCATTTTCTTGTTTGTGCATAATGTTCTCAGCAATATTTTACGATTATAACTTCACCAAAATAGGTAGGTAAGGTGAGAAGATAAAGAATTTTTGCTGTAAGCAGATTTTGCCTGGTGATTCGGTGATTTTGCACGGTTTTAGCTACTGCCATAGTACAGATTTTAAACTCAGTTTTCGTACATCAAATAATAGTGCTCCCTGTGTAAATACAGCTTGCAGTCCTCTCTTTTTTCTTTTATAATCATGTTGTTTATTAACATAGGTAGTATGTATGTCTCAAAAGGGATTGGTTCGTCGGCCCGCAAAATAATTAATGACAAGTGGAGATCAAATGTCCACAAGCAGTCTTGTTAACAAGTCAGAATGATAGATCAACTTGGGCAAAACAATAAGTCGGACTTAGTTTGATTTTGAGATTGTTAGCCAGAGAATCAGATGCGAAATTTGTGTTTAAATTTATTATTTCTTTATTTATTCTTTCCAAATTTCTTCTAAAATTTTAGGTTTAAGGGAATTTCTAATTTTCAAACAAATATAAAAGCTTCGAAAACTTATGCAATGAACACTAGATTTACATATATCCTGATTTACTTACATCCTGATGAATGAAACACCAAAAGAGGTCTACATATGAGTGGTTGATGAAATAAGGAAGTGCGATCGTCGTAGATAAATTTACAAAAAAAACGATTTTGATCGCCAAATAACACTTATAACGTAATACATCAAATATATAAAAAAAACTCTTGAATTCTGTGTATGATATCTCCACTTTGGGTAGAGGCAAAAATTACGTACTTGAAGAAAGCTTATCCGGCTGTAATTTCTCTCTGATTTTTTGGCATCTCTTTCTCTGCGCTACAAGCCCGTGTCCAAGGTTTTGTTTACCCAAAATTAATCAAATAGCCGGAGTTATGACAGGCCGAACAGACCGAAGCCCGAGGAATGGTTGCCGAATGGTGGCACCCGCCCGCGTCCGATTCAAATGTTAATTGATTAATAGTGCGCTCCGTCTGAGATACGACGTGGCCATTCTGTTTTGAATGACAATGAGATAATCTATGAGTGTTTGTGAATGAGTAAGCTCATATATTGCTGTATCAGACCAACCAGACCAGAGGGCTACCACAGTAGCCGCTTTCTGGGCAAGTAAGATTTAGCCCGTTTTGCCGACACGAAAGACTTGCTGTATCAGCAAGGGTTCATACAAAACCCATATTAAAATCACCAATAAACGTAAACCAGTGAGTCTGATCTGTAACAAAAAGATATTTAAAACAGTCATTGGTTGCTATCATCCATTTTCTTCATTTATGTAGGTCGATTATTTTTTTGATTCAAATACAGCTTTTTTCAATCCATTTATAAAGTCCCTTAAAGGGAAACTTAAACTTTTGCCAGTCTCATAATGATCACACTGAAATAAATAGAAAGTTACAGAGAAAATGGAACTCGGTTTTTTTTACCAAAATTGTTTTTTGGATAGCTAGAAATAGATACAGATACATTAGAAAACAATAAAAAATAATTGATAATGTGTTAAGGATAAACAACGAAAGATTTTCAGCCTGTTTCCAGCTACCTCAACTACTCAGGCTCTAATAAAAAACACTTTCAGGCCACTACGTAGTGCAGGACACGTGAAGCAAATTGCCAATTCCCGATTCCCGCAGTGAAAAATTGCATTGCGCTCGATTACGACGGCGAATTAGGCAGGGAACCTTCAATTTGGTGCCTAACGAGGCTGGCGTTTCTGTTTATTGTCTATTCCTTTAGTATTTTCGGACAAAGCCATTATGCTAAAACCTCTCAACTGACGTATAGGTAATATGTTAAAAAATGTTTTGTGTACAACTTACAACCGCAGACCCTTTGGAAATTAAAGGGAAGAATGCTTATTCTTATTATATGTGCATAGCTTTATACACCATCTATTTAACAATACTACGCGCTACGGTGCTTCGCACTACGGTGCTACGCACTACGGTGCTACGCACTACGGTGCTACGCACTACGGTGCTATCGCTAAGTGCTATGGTACTACGCGCTTTGGAGTTACAGTGCAACGGTACTAGAGTGCTTCGATGTGTCACACTATGAGCCGATTTAAAAGCCTAAGGGACGTTAAATTTTTTTCAAGTTATTTCAATCATCGTGTACGACACAAATGTTGTCAGTGATATATAACAGTCGCTCCTACTTTTACGAACTGTAAGGGTAAGATGTTTGAAATCTCAAAACTTGATCTAAGATAGCACAGACTAACCAGATTTTTTAACTATAAGTTCCCTCATCCTTCAGGATAGTGATGTTCGCGTTCTCCGTTACAAGCGGAGGAGCCGTCAGCGGCCGGCGGCGACACGGCAGGGGCGGGGCGCAGGTGAACTCACTATTAGGGCTGGCAGCATCGCGTAAATGATAACTACTAATACATAATAATAGTCCTCCTGGCCGATTTCGACCACAGCGGCCAATCTCAACAGAGGTCAGCCAACTACACAGGAGATATTATAGTGCACGAGTGTGAGCGCAATACACAGGTGCATTCACTGTTCCATCACACTCAAAGTTCGGTGAGACGGCAATCCGACATGACCGGTGAGAGATCAGGCGCAGGACCAACGGCTTAACGTGCTTTCCGAGGCACGGGGGTGTAACACCGCCAACTTCCCGACTCCGCGCTGTTTTTGAGAAATTCATGACAGGAAATCTCACAAACAATTTGGCTCGACCTGGGATTCGAACCCTGGACCTCTCGGATGTAAGGCAGAAACTTTGCCACTACACCAACAAGGCAGTCAATACATATATTAGTGTTATAAATCTTTTAATTTAATTTAGTATCTTGATTTGTTTTTTCTAATTTTTATCAATTTATTACTCGTATATTTATCAATGACTCCATGCGACTTCGCCGTGTAAGTTCCATATTTTATTTAATATCTTATTTCTCAATTTAGCCGTAGTAAGAAAGTTGTTCGATCCTTATAACAACAATTATCTGGCGTTTACCTTATACTGTCTTCGCCTTTGCCTTGGTTTATTATTCAACGTATAGAAATCAAACATTATTTATTTATTATTCTTCCGCCAATAACATTTGATTTTTATAACTTATGGAAAGCCTATTATTGGCCTTAATATTGGCAAAATTCTGTTTGTTAATATTTATGTAATCGCTGTTGGTTTTCATACAAATAAAAATAAATATTCTCATTCTCATTGTACTTAATTGGATTTCGTAAAAAAAGAATGTATTTTATTAATTTCATTTAATTTTAATCTGATGTATTAGGTATTTGTATAAATTGTATTTGTGATTACTGCTCTATGGACTTTGTCTGAAATAAAAGTATTCTATTTTATTAAAATTCTTTTATTATTTTTATTTTTATATTAAATATTTTTAAACATGCAAAAATTAAGTTAGGAATGTCTGTCTGTTATGGTTTTGCGTCTTAACTATTGATCTGGGCGCCTTGGAAAAGTTGCATTGATTTATTCATAATCGTTGATGGAACAAACGTTGTTAATTCTTCTCAAAATTTATTATGTGATTGATCGACCCATATTAACTTCGGATAAACACGACCCCACCTACTACCTCGAGCCACGGCTACGAAACACAATAGATATTTAATTATTTTGTCGACAATATCGTCTCCTTAGTCATTTTGAGTTTAAGTTGAATATCGACAACGTCGAATAAGAAATATGTGGTTTTATCTTAACGGACTTAAATAACATCCGATAGATTTTTTAATTTCCCGAATATAATCGATTTCTCGATCAGGCTCAGGTATATAACATCTCATGAATTATGAAATTACCCTCCTCTGGGGTCACAACACTGTTTTTACGGCCAGAAATCCATTGTTGGACTCCCAGTGGGGGTATGTAGGGCTACACTTGGTACAGTGGTTCACATGTCGGACTTCTAAAACCAAGGGTCGCGGGTTCGATCCCCGCACAGTACAAGCATAAGTGTGCATGAACATGTGTGTTTGTAAGTGTCTGGGTGTTTTCTATGTATAATATGTATTTATTTACAAAAAAAAAAGTATTTAAGTATGTTTATCCGTTGTCTAGTACCCATAGCATAAGCCTCGTAGCTTAATTTGGGATAAGAGAATCGGTGTAATGAATGTGAAATATTTATTATTATGCATAAAAATTTAAATAATGTTGTGAATGTGCCAGCCCTAAGTCATGCCAATTATTTGCGGCGTACAAGCTCCGGCGAGCGCGTCCCGGAATGTAGCAGGTAGCATTCCAAGACCCGGCCGCGCTCCATTTGGGCATGTCAACATCTAATGGCGTTCGGAAACATTTTCACAGTCCCGATGATGTGGACGATTCGGAAATATTCAGTAAAGATTAAAGGCTGAATGGATTATATCAGAAATGTATTCTGTGTCTTCTTCTGTAGCTGAGATATCGTTAAGTCCGTCTTTTAAACAGTTAAAAAGCTTACTCATAACAGAAATATGCTGTGTCTGCTTCTGAAGATTAGATGATGCATAGGTAAATAGGTGTCTACAACAGAAAATATCACATCTTCAGGTAAGAAAATCTTGCTTTCCGCTTACTGGTATTGCGTACATTCCATCCATCTCTTATATTCAATTGAACAATCTAGTCATACCTTTTCTATACTCCTACCTAATTGCTAGTGTTTTGAAGTGTGGTTGTGTGTGTGATTTTTTCGGTGATACTCGATCTCACAATCGGACTCTTTATTGTGAATTTTGAGGAGTGTTGTAAGGTGGACATCCCTACTAATGCCAATTATTTGCGGCATATAAGCTCCGGCGAACTCAACCCGAAATGTAGCAGGTAGCATTCCAAGACACATCCTTGCTCCATTTGGACATATTAACATCTAAAGGCGTTCGAAAACATTTCCATAATCATAGGCTGACTTGCTATTGATCAGAAGGTATCATAGATACACCGACATTTTTTTAATGTATCGACCTTGTTAAAATCTCAGAAACTGGATGCATCCAGTTCCTGCAGCTGCGTGCAGGCAGCTTGGAACCACTCGACTGAAATTAGCCAACGTCAAACCAGCCAAATAGATGACGATTTCGATGATGTTTAAATGTTAAGCTTAGGTATGCGAGGTTTGAATGATTTGAATGTTTGATTTGATTTAATTTGGAACTATGTAACTAAAAGTTTATATTACTTAATTTGCATTAAATATTTTTTGTCCTAATCGAATATTAATGAAGTTAGGGACGGCGCCGTTTGATTTAACACTGACTAAATACACGTCCATTTACACCAGTACAGATATCTTTTGGTCCTCGTTTGAAGCTCATAGCATAAAATTCTAAAACATCGATCAATTTGGGTGTTTATTACGCAAGCCCCTCTTAAGAAACCCTCCGTTTTAAATATTAATGAGCAATTAAATAAAACAAACATAAACCTCACCCCTTTAACATTAGTTTACAAAACGAATCTTCATAACCGGATTATCTTGGCCGCAAAGATGTCGCAGTTAATAAATGGGTTAAAACCGCTCTAGACGGTAACTTTGGGTTCATGTCACACCGGGCTGCTTAGAAAAGTGGCAAACCTGCTTAAATGATAAAGGTAAGCGCACGTAAAGTAAAACACATATACCTAAGAATCAGAATCACAATCTTTATTGCAAGTCAGATGAGTAAAAGGTGTTACAAATAATGTCAAAGTACAGTGACGCCCGGCTAGGGCACAGCAATCTTAGAAAGGCAAACATTGCCTATTCACTTAAAAACTTAGGAAAAATATTAAGAACATGTAGTCTTCTGAAGACAGTGTCATGGTATTTTGGTATCAGTTAAAAAAAGGAGTGCGTAAAATAAATATTTAAATAAATTAAGACTCACGCGATGATTGTTTTCTTTTAATTGTAAAAACAGTGTTGTGTTTCACAGTTGATTTTTTCTACTGAAAAAATATTTTCCATATTTGCTAGGTACGTTAATGATTAATTACGATGACGCAAACGACTATGAATAACTTACACCGTAATAGATATTTGAACTAATCAAGGGTTAAGGGAAGTTTTTTCTTAATTACAACGTATTAGCCTAGATTAGAAACTAAAACTGCTGACGCCCTTGACTCACTGAACTGTAGAAAAATGCTCATTTAGTCATCAACTTATACTAACCTAGTTTTATATTGATGATATTAATTACTTAGTGTGTAAGTATTTTGTAGTTTCATGTTATTGTTTAGTAGTTATTACTCAGAAGAAGGAAATATAAGCTCTTTCTTACCTGAGATACAGGTTTAAGCTAGTTCAGGCAAAGAAAGTCTTCTATCACGTTGTAATTTTAAGCTCTAATGTATTAACTTTTGTTAATTGAAACTGAATAAATGATTTATTATGATTATTATTATTATTCTCAGTGTAACTTTAGCATCTAAGTGAGACATGGACTATGGAGTTTAACGCAAATTGAATAACACTAAAAGCTGTTTTCGTGGCCAGCTATCGAAGAGTTGGTGTAATTCATAGCAAGCGAGTTAGTTCAGGAACAGGGATTTTGTCCAGGGGGGAAACTTGGGCTTAAAAGTATTTTGTGAATTTTGAGGAGGTAATATTTGTCAAGATTTTATACGGGCAACTAGCTGTCCCGGCAAACGTTGTTTTGCCATATAAATTATTGTCGCTAACCCTTGTCACTAAGGGATATGAATAATAGATGTTGGCCGATTCTCAGACCTACTCAATATGCTCACAAAATTTCATAATAACCAGTCAAGCCGTTTCGGAGCCGTACGGGAACGGACATTGTGACACGAGATGACGAGAATTATATATATATATATATATATATATTATATATATATATATAATTCTCTCTCTATATATATATATATATATATATATATGTCGTGACTCGTAAAACGGAACGTCAAGTCGGAACAGACTTGGGCGCGTTCACAAACGGGGATGGCAGCACCATGTTAGCTAGAACGACAGATGTCAGTCGACAGTTGACTTGAGAGAAATCAGTTGGCGAGTTGTTGCAAAATATATTCCTGGCTTACGATTGAGAATTCAAACGGTGTGGATGTGCTGCCAACCACGTGCTGACCACGCCGCGTTCCGATAACAATCTGGTTCCATCCGACGTACCTACGCGCGTATATCTTGGATTGCCATTTTAACCATCGTGAAGAATAAGCCCTGTCAAAGTGATTCCGCGTCGTATTTTCGGTCTTTCATCATGGACGACAACCCGATACACCAAGAACGCCCAGAGTACCCTCCGACATATATATATAGAGAAGAGATAATAATATTGGTCGTGAAGGTATACTCAAAGCCAATTACTGAGGCTAATTTTGCTGTCAGACGCGATTCGAGGCGACAGTATGCCATCTATGTGTGCTGGCCCTTAGGTCACATTAACATGGAGACAAATCGTTTTTTTTCGCGATTATATTTTTGACATGAGTTATGCTTTTGAATACCCAATACCCATAATGCTCACACGCTTTACGAGCCGTGAAAAACGACGGATACGTCTTTAATCACGTTTCGTCTTTTAAAAATAACCAATCGTTAAAAATCACGAATCGTCCCGGTTTTTGGCGGGTTTGTCACTGTTGCGAGTCGCTCATCAATTTGGGGAGTTTAACGCGGGAAACGAAAGGAGTAAGATGGGCTCTGTTTCCTAATTTTCTTAATTGATTTTTCGTGGTGTATTATTGTGATAGTGAGCTGGAATTATCATCATAATGTGTTACTGAAGGAAAACAATGGAGTAAATGTAAGAAATAGGGTAAGGTGCTCCGTACTGATCCGATCGATATTCCCGCGTAAAACTCAATTTCTTGAGCATTGAATCGTGAACCATCCTCGCATTTCAATGAATTAGGTTAGGGCTTAGTTTGTAAGTAGTATGTAGTTGTGAGAAAGTAGTTTTAAGAATTAATTAATTACCTAAGAAATACACCTAACCAATGACTAGGCAGCATGGTCTAAGACCTTAGCCTATTTATAATGGAACAAAAAAAAATAATCAATTTGCTAATTTTGACGATTCATGAAAAAACCCGAATCCGTATGCAATGCGAACGTTCATCCGCCATGACGTATCGTGTTTTTTGACGAGTCCCGTGTGAATGCGCCCTTCCTATTGCAGCTTTACTTACAGTAAGGTAAGTTAGCTTGAAAAGCAAATAGTCTCTGGCGTGAAACATGTTGTATTTAGTAAACAACTTTAGTACTACATAAATTAATTAACTATAATTTTATTCAGAGCTAAAGCAACTAAAGTACCTATTTGTTAAGCAAATAAACCTACTACACAATACACATGGGGCTGTTTTAATTAGATCTCTGTAGAATTGATTTTGTAGAAACATTCATTTTTGCTAAAGACCTATAGGATTAATAATAATAGTCCTCCTGGCCGATTTCGACCACGGCGGCAAATCTCAACAGAGGTCAGAAAATTGCGCAGGAGATATTATAGTGCACAAGTGTGAGCGCAAGTCACAGGTGCACTTGCTAAACATTGTATTATTTGTAGCCTCCTGGCCGATTTCGACCACGGCGGCCAATCTCAACAGAGATCAGCCATCTGCGCAGGAGATATTATAGTGCACAAGTGTGAGTGCAATTCACAGGTGCACTCACTGTTCCATCACTCTCGAAGTTCGGTGAGACGGCAATCCGACATAACCAGAGAGAGATCAGGCGCAGGACCAACGGCTTAACGTGCTTTTCGAAGCACGGGGGTGTATCACCGCCAACTTCTTGACTCCGAGCTGTGTTTTGAGAAATTCATGACAGAAAATCTCAGAAACAATGTCGCAGCTTACCTATTGCAGCTTTTCTTACAGTAAGGTAAGTTAGCTTGAAAAGCAAATAGCCCCTGGCGTGAAACATGTTGTATTTAGTAAACAACTTTAGTACTAAATAAATTAATTAACTATAATTTTATTCAGAGCTAAAGCAACTAAAGTACCTATTTGTTAAGCAAATAAACCTACTACACAATACACATGGGGCTGTTTTAATTAGATCTCTGTAGAATTCATTGTATAGAAACATTCATTTTTGCTAAGGACCTATAGGATTTATAATAATAGTCCTCCTGGCCGATTTCGACCACGGCGGCAAATCTCAACAGAGGTCAGAAAATTGCGCAGGAGATATTATAGTGCACAAGTGTGAGCGCAATTCACAGGTGCACTTGCTAAACATTGTATTATTTGTAGCCTCCTGGCCGATTTCGACCACGGCGGCCAATCTCAACAGAGATCAGCCATCTGCGCAGGAGATATTATAGTGCACAAGTGTGAGCGCAATTCACAGGTGCACTTGCTAAACATTGTATTATTTGTAGCCTCCTGGCCGATTTCGACCACGGCGGCCAATCTCAACAGAGATGAGCCAACTGCGCAGGAGATATTATAGTGCACAAGTGTGAGCGCAATTCACAGGTGCACTTGCTAAACATTGTATTATTTGTAGCCTCCTGGCCGATTTCGACCACGGCGGCCAATCTCAACAGAGATGAGCCAACTGCGCAGGAGATATTATAGTGCACAAGTGTGAGCGCAATTCACAGGTGCACTTGCTAAACATTGTATTATTTGTAGCCTCCTGGCCAATTTCGACCACGGCGGCCAATCTCAACAGAGATCAGCCATCTGCGCAGGAGATATTATAGTGCACAAGTGTAAGCGCAATTCACAGGTGCACTCACTGTTTCATCACTCTCGAAGTTCGGTGAGACGGCAATCCGACATAACCGGAGAGAGATCAGGCGCAGGACCAACGGCTTAACGTGCTTTTCGAAGCACGGGGGTGTATCATCGCCAACTTTTTGACTCCGAGCTGTGTTTTGAGAAATTCATGACAGAAAATCTCAGAAACAATGTTGCTCGACCTGGGATTCGAACCCAGGACCTCTCGGATGTAAGGCAGAAAGTTTCCCACTACACCAACGGGGCAGTCATAGGATTTATAGTTAAATAGTTAATTGATAGTCGGGTAACTACAAGTGGTTACTCGTGACACATTTATATGTTTTTAACCCCCGACGAATAAGAGGAGTGTTATAAGTTCGATCTTTACGTCTGTTTGTGTGTGTATATTTTGTGATTCTATGTGTGCTGTCCGTGACATCGATCGTAGCTCCCAAATGGAGGTACCGATTTCAATGCGGTTTTTTTTAAATATCGATAATTTAATCACGATTGGTCCTATAGCTTGTCAAAATTCGTCCAGCCGTTGAAGCTCACCAGTTGTTTTTCTGGCTCATTCGGGGCCGTTATTTAACTTTTCAGTTGGAAAGTTAGTTTTTTGAATTCAGTAGCTGAAGAGTTCATGAGTAAAGTTGTTTATTGCTAAACACTGAAAACACTTCTTCTTCTCCAGCCCGTGGTCACCCATAGTCGGGTATAGGCCTCTTCATGAGCACGCCAAGTATTACGGTTCCGTGCCAATCGCATCCAGCCCCTCCCTGCCACTTTTGCGATGTCATCGACCCAACGGGTGGGTTGTCTCCCGACTTTTCGACGTCCCAACCAGGGTCTACTCCACTCAGCAACCTTAAGGGGCCACCTGCCATCTGTTCTGCGGGCCATATGGTCAGCCCATCTCCACTTTAATCTGGACACTTTTAGGGCTATGTCGGTCACTTTGGTGCGTTCCCGAATAAAAACACTTATTTTATATGTACTCTCAAACATATTCTTTTACCATTCAAACATTTTTAATCAAACCCGTAACACGTCCGCGGATCTCATCACACAAGCGTGTTCATACGATTGGTCCGGTTTAACCGAATTAACTGGCGCTAACCGGGCGTTAATCAACGGACGTGTCGCGGCCGGGTGACACCGCTGCTTGATTCCCACCGAGATGCGTGACACGAACACCTTTAACACAGTGGATTTAGAACAGAGTAGGTCTGAGAGAAATTGATGTAAAAAGTTTTTCAGAAGGCCAAATACTTTCCATTTTTTATTTAATGATTGCAAGTGTGACTCAATTGGGTCAGTTATAACGAACGAGAAAGCCTGTAGATCGTTATTAATTGGTATTTCTACATGCCGTATCCAAAAGCTTTTTGGGGTACCTACCTTAGAAACGCTTGTTCACTCCATCGCTTTAAGGATAGACGGTGAAAGCTCTCTACCTCGCTACCCCATCTATAAAACGTTCTGCCTTCCGTTATTTCGCACCAATTTGGGGGCTCTTCTCCGCTCGCCAGTATGATGACTCACCATAATTTATTTATTTATTTAAAACGTTATTTCACAAGAAATGCACAAAGGGTGAACTTAATGCTAAAAGCATTTTCTGCCAGTCAACCTCAAGGTCATGCAGAAAGAATGATGAAGATGCATAATGAGGAAAATAAAGGCCACAACCGTGACATATTCTATGACTCCCTACACAGTATTATATATGTCGTAGAACGTAAAACGGAACGTCAAGTCGGAACGGACTTGGGCGCGTTCACAAACGGGGATGGCAGCACCGTGTTAGCTAGAACGACATATGTCAGTCGACAGTTGACATGACAGATATCAGTTGGCGAGTTGTTGCAAAATTACATTAACTGGACTTACGATTGAGAATTCGAACGGTGCGGATGTGCTGCCGTCCACGTGCTGACCACGCCGCGTTCCGATAACAATCCGGTTCCATCCGAAGTACACGCGTATATCTTGGATTGCCATTTTAACCATCGTGAATAATAAACCCTGTCGAAGTGATTCCGTGACGTATTTTCGGTCTTTCATCATGGACGATAAGCCGATGCACCAATATCGCCCAATCTACCCTCCGACATATATATTCTATGACTCTACATATTATCAGGGAGAAGATTGAGAAGGCGTTTGTTTTATTTGTATCTATTAAGTTACGTTTTTTTTGCATTGACAATGCAAATTTCTTTACAATGTGATATTAACATTAACACATTTATGTAAAAGGTCCCGCCTGTGGCAGTTCCTTTTATTTAAAGTGTGTTTTAATATCAAATTATATCTATTTTGTAGAAGCAGACTTTTTCCTTTTGTATATATTTTGGCAAATTTTATATATATACATCTAATTGGACGGAATAAAACGGAAAAGGTGTTTTTTAAGAAAATAAAGTGGTTTTATTTTAATCTCATCTGATAGTGACGACTCGACTGATCCTTTGTTTCGTCGAAGTTTTTTAACCTTTTCTTGAAAATATTAATACTTTAGAGTGCCTTAACGCTGCAACGCTACAGAAATAATAACAATAATATATCATTTCCAGAATTCAACGCATAGAAACATACAGAAATACAAAGATATATATATATATATACACAGATACAAAAACACAAAAGAAAAACATTGTAATCATCATTTAATAAATGCACATGCATAAAAGTAGTTACGTAGTAAGATTAGATTTAAATCTAAATGTTTGCCCAATATTGCCTACTCATACAAATAGCACAGCTATCAACGATCACAGACAACCATTTTGCAACTTGCGTACACAGCCATAACTACTTCAAATGAACATTGAGAACGTTTCATGAATGTTGATTACCTGGTCAATATTCAATGGGCATAACATTTTGTTAAAACAGCACTTGAATAATCACACTTACCGACCGGTTTGATTCATAAAGTAACTAGTAGAGACGTCCTCCCTTAAGTGTGCGGCTCGCAGGAATCCATTAGATGCAGATGCTAGGGGCAAACAGTTCTCTATTCAAGTCCCACCGATGGGCAGGCTTGACCTGGATAAGCATTGGTTGAATAATTGTGTTTTTTGATAAATTTTGCTGTAGATGCAGATATTGAAACAAGTTACGTATTGCAAAAACGAGGCGTGCGGGCTATATATAAACTTGTAAAGGTTGGGACCGTGACGAAATGAAAGACGTGCTGCTTTAGTTACTGGTTCCAATATAATACATCAAATAACGCTTACAACTACTTATATACTACTCGTAGATACAATAAGGGTGAAGTGAGCTTCACACTACAAACTTAAATCAGATTAAACACTTAGGGAATTGTTTAAAGAAGTTAAAATACTTACAGTTTACTCGCAAAATATTTATGAAAACCGTCAGAAAAAACGTATACTTATTTTATAAAAATAGTTATTTGCAAAACTTTAACACTAGACAAAAATAGGCTTGTCGTTCCACATTTTAGGCTAAATTTGTTGATCACTCATATATGGGTAGAATGTAGGTATATAATTTTTTAGATAATTTCTCTAGATTATTTTAAAACAGTTGTAAAAGACGTATACGTAGACGTACATCATCATCATCATTATCAGCCAAAGGACGTCCACTGCTGAACATAGGCCTTCCCCACAGTTTTCCACATCGACCGATCACAAGCGGTCCGCATCCAGTGCGATCCTGCGATCTTTACAAGGGTCTCCAATCCAGAACTTTTCTGCCCCAACGGCCATCAGTTCTTCGCGCTATGTGCCACGGCGGTTACCATACGCGGTCCACACATTCAATATTTGTACTCGCGGATTGCCATTAAATATTAATTACATACAGTCCACCTTTATTAATCTTCAACATCCCAAGCTATCTCGTCAACAATTTTGTAGACGTACGTCGAAGGGATATTATAAAATTTATGATTATATAAATGACAAAGATATTTGGAAATGTTTGTATGTAAACAATTATTTTAAATCAAATTGGAAAAGAGGCAATGACAATAGTTTCTTGCGCCGCTTCTTCTCAGCACTGGCCCAAATTGTCCCGAAGCGGTGGTAAGATTAACTAATATGTTGGGACGTGTAAAAGTGCTCCTTGTAAGTCTATTTACAACAATAAATTAATTTTATTTATTGTTATTACGCTGCTATCCAACTTGATAGTAAGTGACAGTGCGGCAAAGGGTGGATCATGATGCACCTCGGATGCCCTCGCATCAGGATGCGCATTTCAAAAAAACGTATACTGCATTTTGCAAGTGTGAAAATGCGTATGTTTTATTAATTAAATAGGCTGGACATTTCAACGTTTTGCATAAACAAATAACATTGCAGATAATAGTAACACTTGTCGTCTAGTTTGATACATAAAGTTACAGGTAGAGACGTCCTTGCTTAAGTGTGCGGTTCCATTAGATGCAGATACTGCTGGCTAACAGTTCTATGTTCAAGTTGGACCAATGAGCAGGCTTGACCTAGATGAGTGGATGATCGAATAGTTGGAGCATGAAAGAGATCGCAGCGAACTGTGTCATGTAGTTGCGAAACTGCTCCGATCTGATCGGTTGAAAAAATATTTTAAAATAGTTTAAAAGTCGTAACGTATCGGCTTTTTCTTTTAGTCTAAGATTCGAATATTACAATAATAAAGGTTCTGGTTGCAGCTCAATGGTATGATGAATCTGAAAGACAATTCTCTCTTTATAACATTCTTGCGTCCACATTTAGGTATATTGCATACCTACATTTTTAATTTGACCGTGTTTGTTCGAAAAGAAAATAATAGTAAGTTGTGTGTTGTTGAGGCGTTAATTTTTGCGATTGAATTAATAAGCATGTGAGTGTACTTGTGTATTAATATCTAAAAAAAATGTAAAACATCGTATATTTTGTGAACTTTGTGTAAAAAACGGTGGCATCACCCCTTTTTCTAGTTTTGCGATAACCGTTTGCAACTTAGTACTTTGATTTAATTTCAGTATAATTAAGTTAATTTGAGTATAATTAATCTTTAATGCTTTATGTTTTAACATAGTAGTTTATTTACGTGTTGTTTAGAAAGAGCGGCATTCCTTGATACGAGTTGATATACTCAAAAGGGGGAATCAAATATTTTTTTATTTTATTTTGTATTTTGTATTCTAAACGAAGAAGGCATATTTTCAAGTTTGAGCAATTGCATTTTGCACCTTGAACCATGACAATCAGTTGCTATTTCTTATAAGTTTAAAAAAGTATAGATGGTATTTAAATATCTAGGTTTGAAAAAATATCAAATACGTATAAGTCATTGGATGAAAATCATTTTTCATATTCATTTTGTTTATTATGTTACTATATTTTAATTTTTTACAATGTGATACTAAAACACACTTTAAGAAAAAAACAGACCACCACAGGCGGGACTCGAACACACACCTCTCGCAAGCCGGGCGATTGCTTCTTCGTTTCGTTTATCATCCAACGTATATACAGAGTGGTTTGATTCATAAAGCTCAAACTCGGCCACCAGTAACGGCTAGAGTCGCTCTCGTCGGCCATTAGATGCAGATGCTGGCTAAAACGGCACCCAAGATGGACCGATGAGCTGCACGGTCTGCTAGTAAAATATTGGGGGTGACAACGGATTGTACACTGAGGAGTATCGTTTCGTAACTCATTCCCGTTTGCATCCTCTACAAAGGTTTGCCTTTTAGGGTTTCAATTCTTTTAAATTGAAACCCTAAAAGGAAAACCTTGAATTTTGAATTGAATTTTAGAAAACCAACGACAAAAATACCTTATGCTAATTTGTTAAGTACTAGTTTATAAGTAGGCCAATTTTTTAATTCTTTGATTCAGTTATATGCAGCATTGTGCTTCCAGATGTACTATAGTGAATTACTATAATAGGTTTAGGTTTAGGTTAGGTTTAAAGACATTTATTCTCATAAAGACATACATTAATATCACTTACATGAGAATATGAGTGAACAGAAGTAAACAAACTTGTTGTACATTGCATATACGAGTATACTAATTGTGATACACACATAACATCATCACGAACCAAACAAACCTATAGTGGATACAGAGCCGAAAATGCATTTCAAATGTAGTATTCAATTTCAAATGAGTAGGTATGAATTAGTTTTTATTCAAAATGTAATTTGTAAGCCGCTTTTTGAACAAATTGCACGACTCAATATGTTTAATACTAGAGGGTTTGTGCACCTTCGTATATAACTGTGGTTTGGCCATATCTTGTTCGGGTTTTGGGCAAAACAATGAAGCTCGCGCGTCGGGTGCAGGGGCGTCCAACCTTCGGACGTCTATTAAATTATAGTTCTGTGTGGATTTTTTTGTTAATAGTTTTATATATGAATATGCATGTATTGTATCTATATAATTGATTTATGTTCATTAGATTAGTTTCGCTATATACTTTTGCGGTTGATGTTCGAAAATTATAGTTAAAAATTGTTTTAATGATTTTATTTTGTAGGACTTGCAATCGATTTAAGCTCGTTTTGGCAGCGCTTCCCCAGATTTCAATGAGATATAGGAAATGAGATTTAACTAAACTATTGTAAATTGTATAAAGAAATTTATGTGGTATGCATCTAATATTAAACCGGAGGGAAGCTCGGAGTGATATTAGCTTGGTTGTCAACTGTTTAATGTGTGCATTCCATGTTAAGTGTGTATTCATGTAAAGTCCAAAATATTTTTCTTGCGTTTTTTCTTTTAATGGCACATTATTAATTATGAGTGGTAAATAGGTGGGTATTGGTTTTTGGCCTTGAAAATTACATAGCTAGTTTTAGAGACGTTGATTGTTAGCAAATTGTACTGGAACCAGTCGTGCAAAGTGTCGAGGTCGTGGTGGGCTTGAGATACCAAATCGTCAATTGACAAACCGAAGTAAAAAAGACATGTATCGTCAGCATATAATGTTATATGGCCATTTAAGCCCAATTCGTGCATGTTATTAATGTAAACTAGGAAGAGCAGTGGTCCTAATATCGATCCTTGTGGTACTCCACAAGATATTATGTGTAGAGGATTTTGAGTGGTACTGTCTATCTTTACTATCTGTGATCTATTCGAGAGGTAAGATTCAAACATTTTTAAGGCACAGCCACCAAGACCAATGACCTCCAATTTTTTGAGAAGCAAATTGTGGCTGACAGTATCAAAGGCCTTTTTTAAATCAATGAATATTCCTAGTACAATGTTTCTTTTATCAATGTTGTGTTTAATTTTGGTGACGAGATCTATATTGTTGCTGTCAGTGTGTTATTTTTTGTTCGAAACCCGTACTGCCGTTCAAAAAAGAAATTAATTGAGTCAAGGTGATGGCAATACAGAGATAGAATGATAGTTTCCAGGCTCTGTTTTGGTTCCTGACTTGTAAATTGGTGTTATTTTAGCTATTTTAAGTGTGTCAGGGAATGATCCAGCTTCTAAGAGTTTATTAAAGCATTTAGTTAGTTGAGTTTTTACTAAGTCTTTTATGCACTTGATGACTTTTGTGCTGATGCCATCTAGACCGACACTAGCATTGGAATCCAAATTGTTGATAATATAAACTATCTCTTTTTCAATACATGGATCCAGACTTGTCATTTGTGACTTTCGTGAAATTGGCTTTCGGAGTGCAAGAGTGTAATTAACATGAAAATCTACAGGTATTTTCTCAGCTAAAAATGGTCCTATTGTGGCAAAAAAGCTGTTGAATATTTTGCATATTTCGTAAGGATCTGTAACCTCTACTGAGTTGGCCATAAGTTTTGAGGGAACATAGTTTGGTTTTAACTTGTTGTAGGTTAAAGTATTAAGTAATGTCCATAGTTTTTTCGACTTTCCACTGTTCTTGTTAAATTCACTATATTAGTATGACTTCTTTGCTTTTCGGATCAATTTAGTTACGTGATTTCGTTTTGTGTTAAATCTTTCTTTCAGGTTTTCATCTTATAATCTTAGTTTTTTAGTCCGTCTATAGCTAAACCATTCCTTCTACATTAGCGCCTCGATCGTATTATGCGAGGGCTGAGTGGCGCTCGGCCACTGAGATTCAGCAATATGGAGCATTGTGCTTACTGATGTACTATAGTGAATTAGTACAAATCAAAGTTCTTTAGTCCGTCTGCAGCTAAACTATTCTGTCTACATTAGCGCCTCGATCGCATTATGCGAGGGCTGAGTGGCGCTTGGCCGCTGAGAGCAGCGCGCACTGAGCGCAGTATCACAGGATCGAGATTCAATTATGATGTAGCCGTGTGCACGCAGATGTTAGGTACACAGTCTGGATGTGGCAAAGTCGTTTAAGAGAAACAGCGGGTCGGGAAAACTTATAATAATTACAATTGAGTGTCCAGTTGTCGAGATGGTTTCTAATTTACAACTCCTTTATTTTAGAAAATTCTAAGAAATGCAAACGATGATGAGGGGAAATCTATTCTAGCAAGAGGAATACAAACACGGTGATCACAGATCGTTTAATCGTATTGTCATATGTTTCAAAAAAATCATCATCTATTCTTGATTGGCAAAGAATTTTGAAAATCTTCTTGAAGGAAATTGACGTTCACAAGTGATATTTTGTTTGAATAAAACCTTTGAAATTTGAACTAATTTCGACTGATTGATAATACCAATTCAATCTGAGGTGATGAATTCGATTGGATTCACAGTGAGTTTTTATCATTAAACATCATCTTGACATTGTAGCTTTTGTGTCACAAATAGTAATTATCAAATACATAAATCTCGCAAGTTTTTTCTGACACAGTCAGAAAATTTACAGAATTAAAAAAAGTTGGATAGAAGTGAATATATTGAACGTATTTTTTCACTTGTGTGTACAAAATGGATTGTTATCAAATAATAGTCGCATCCAGCCACTATACATCTGTAATAGAAACGTCTTGGTCCGAACCTGGAGATTGTCCAACATCCTCAGCCTGAGTAATCCACTGTGCATCTTAGTCCACGGTAGTACCTACACTATGTACAGTGTCAGCATATCCGGCTACCCATTTGGTTGCAAAATCGCCCGTATAACAAACGTATAAGATACCACAGTGGTCACCGTAACGTTTTGACCATTGTACATGTTGAGACAAACGCAGCTGTTGTCGGTGGCGCATTGTTTTGTTAATTAATAGTCACTGTGATATGAAGGAATTTGATATTCAATGGAAGTACCGAAGTATAGTTGGAGCGTGAAATTTATACCACATGAAGTTAGATATTCATATTATCATCTTTAAAAATTGCCTAAATTTGCCTTTGGCTTTTGACGTGACAACGTCTTATAAATTGGTTTGCCGGGTGACACTTCAAGAAACTGCGTTACGCTCCGCTCACGTTCCGCGCTCACAATGAGAGCGAGTGAGAGGCACGCGTCCCTTCGACTCGGGCATGGTTAGCCCGCCTAAGAGCGAGTGAGACAGACATAAAAAGTGAAAGGCACGCGTCCCTTCCACTCGAGCACAGTTAACCCGCCTAAGAGCGAGAGAGACAGAGCGAGAGAGAGAGAGAGTGAGAGAGATAGGCATACACACCGGTTCATGTTATACGAATGAATATTCATTCACATTAAAATTATTTTACCACTCAAAGTCGTTGTCACGTAAAACTTTCGCCCGTATACCGACTTTACAGGCAACCAATTTTTTATACAGGACGTTAATCCGACACCTTTAACGCTTAGTTTGGGACTAGGTAATTGGTGTGTTCGTTGAAAAAAAAAATTATTATTTTATTTTACCTTTTTAAGGCGCTGTATTATTTTATACACCTTTTAGTTTAGCTAGGTATATTCTTTGTGGCTCGGTGTGACTAAAAACCATAAACAAAACTTTAAACTCGAAGTAGCATTTTTTGAAACTTGTTGAAATCCATGTGTCAAACGTCCATACGTTGGTAATAATAACATAAGCCAGAGAAAAGTTACATATTAACTTTCTTCACATTTTCAATTTTTCGTGTATCGGATTAACACTCAAAAGAAAACCAAAGATTCATCACAAAAGAGTTAATTTTCCTTCATCAGACGACTAAAGGATGGCAAATGGTGTATCAATTAATGTGGTTCGGAGCTCGGAGCTGCATTTAATGGCTCCTGCGATAAAAAGCCACTCGTGTTTAAGGGCTCGTGCCGCCTTTGAGCGTTGATATTGGAAATAAAAAAAATGCACTTACTATTTAAGTTGATCAAAAACATTAAATTAGAATAAGAACGCAAAGGTTAGGCAAAAAAAAAAAAACAAATTGAATCACAAAAGGCTCTGTGCATAAGAGCTCTACTCATGCATGAAATTCATTGCTAGAGTGAGTGAGTATCGAAAACTGTGTAGAACTTTTTAAAAGTTACTAGCGGATCCGCAGAGTGTATTTTTTTAAATTTTCCGATCTCTTATACCTTCCCTGGACTTCCACGAATATTAAGAGACAAAAATTAGTAAAATCGGTTCAGTCGTCCTCGAGTTTTAGCGAGACTTACGTACAGCATTTAATTTTAATATATAAGAAGAATAGAATTATTATTTGTAGTTTACATTTTGCGTAAATTGCTCGTCCTTCTCTTTGACTTTTAGATATACTTTTTTCCAACTCGAAAAAGTGTCTAATCGCTTTTTAAGAAACGAATAAGATTGAGTAACTATATTTTTAGCATTAACTATGCAAGTTTCTTTACAATGTGAAATTGAAACACACTTAAAGAAAAATCAGACTGTATTTTTATTAAGTGTGTTTTGACTAATAAGATCTTGACTGGTTACACGGCAAAACCTTTAGCTGAACAAGTCGACTCGCTCAAAAATAAAGACAATAAAAGAACCATATCCAACGCAGCTCAGGTTATTACATTTCGCCCATCGGCCGTAAAATGGTAAATAATTGCATTCGGACACGATCGAACGGGACTTCAATTAAATCCAACACTTTTAGAAGCGGATCCGATTACGAACGAGCGCGATACCGACAGGATTTTAACTCGCGATCGAATCAAAATCGGTTACCGTGCCTTCGTTTTGTGTTCATCCCGGCGGTCTTTCATTGTTTGGAAAACGTTTTCTGTTTCGTATTGGGACTTTGCATTTATATCGTCTAATTGATGTTTGCGGAGATGGTTTGTCTGTGTAATTAAAGTTGGTGAGTTTTAAGGTTTTCCCTGATCGAGAATTGGGACAACATTTTTGAAGCAAATCGGTAGCGAACCGAGAAAAGAAAGTAACTCTTCGTTGCAAACATTTTTACAAAAAAAATGTCATTCTCTAAAACCTGATTACACATGACTGATTGGTACATTCGCGAACAGCTGTAATTGTGTGGAAATCAGATCATAAATGAAATGAATAAACATTGTGAAGCATAATAGAGATCAAATCAGATCAGTGTATGTGATGTTGTTATGTATTTAATATTATTATAATAAATAGTATCAGTCATATTTCTACTTTGAGATTATGGGGTTAATCGCAAAAACGAAACGAGCCCAAATTGGTCTAGGTAATCTCCTACAATAACTATGATAGTCATATTTTGGTCGGATTCGACCTACATTACATTTGCTACAGTAGGTATACGTAAGCCTCTATACCCAATACATAAGGTTCGCTTCACCCATGATCAGTTCACCTTACATCAAATCTTTAGGCCATACTCCCTAAGTTTTCGTTCGTATTTTTGGGTCTAGCCATCGCGTTCACTCGCAAGGTCAAGCTTGTAAGAGGAAAAAGGATGTCTGCATCTGACACTACGGATCAGGCTTAGAGAGTAGGGAGGCTGGTATTACAGGGCCTGTAACAAATCAATCCGCATTTATAACGATATACCCGCGGATTTCGCGCCGGAGCTCGCGAACTGGATAAGTAATTGAATTTAAAATGTGCACGCGTGATGGGTGAGCAGGCCAAGTGCGAGAGGTAGCGCCATTTATGTATACGGTGTTAATAAGAATAGCATTATTTTCGTCTAATATTGCTGGACCCGTGACTGCGGATGCTGTAAAATGCATTTTTATAAATAATCTTTAGGTCTGGCACTAAAACATACCATATGCCAACCGTTACACTTGCTGGTGTCCCACTACCAAAGGTCAGTAAATTTAAATACCTGGGCCACTGGGTTACCGAGGATCTGAGTGACAATCTCGATATAGAGAGAGAACGTAGGGCATTGTCGGTGAGATGCAATATGCTGGCTCGTAGGTTTGCTAGGTGTACGCAGGAAGTCAAAGTTACTTTGTTTAAATCTTATTGCCAGTCATTTTACACCTGCAGCCTATGGACCTCACATACGCAGAGAGCCATCAATGCCTTGTGAATGCAGTATAACAATGGTTTCAGGATGCTATTGGGGCTCCCTCGACACTGTAGTGCTTCAGGAATGTTCGCTGCAGCTCATGTTGATGGCTTTCATGCCATTATGCGCAAAAGAAACGGGTCCTTGATGCGCAGGGTGCGTGGGAGCGCCAATACCATCCTGAACACCATTGCATTAAGGGAGGATAGTCCCATATTAAGGCACTGGGGGCAGAGCATTTGTCTCCCACCAAATTTAATTATGTATAAATTTCTCTAAAAAATAATACTAACGTAGTTTTAAGTCATCTGTCACTAACACTATGGATTTATGGTCCGAAATAAAAGATTTTTAATTTAATTTAATTTATAGATAAACAACATCACATACATCATATATCACCTGAATCCGTGGTTAGTAGCTAGAGCACTAGTGTTACAGATATCAGAGTCAACAGTGGTATTACAAATAAACTTAAATAAATACATATTACACCCAGACCAGTACAAACAGACATGTTTATGCACACAGATGTTTGTAACAGTGCGAGGATCGAACCCGCGACCTCTTGGTTAATAGTCAACTTCTTGACCATTGCACCAAAGTGGATGGTGTGAATGGGTCCGAACTATCAGGTTGGCTAACTCCAGCTTAAAAATTGATTGGAAAATCAAATAGACAAATAATAAAAACTTTAATTAATACTGGCGCCCGACGTGGGGAGATAGAATCAAGCATGATGGTAGATGAAGTTATTTTGTCAATTGAGTTAGATATTCATTTAATTATTTAAAAATAACTTAGATTTGCCTATGGTTTTATACCTACCTAAAGGACGTGGATCCGACACATATTTAAGGCGGACCATCAAATAGACAAATAATAAAAAATAATAATTCAAACCAATGAGTAGGTAAGTGTCACGGTAGCTCAATTGGGAGAGCAATCGCCCGGCTTGTGAGAGATGCGGGTTCCAGTCCCGCCTGTGGTAGTCCATTTTTCTAAAAGTGTGTTTTAATTTCACATTGTAAATAAATTTGCATTGTTAATTATAAAAGATGACTTAACTTAATCATTATCATCAGCCTATATACGTCCCACTGCTGGGCACAGGCCTCACCTCAACTATGAGGTGGTGCGAGCCATACTCCACCACGCGGACTCAATGCGGATTGGTGGAGGGGTGTGTGTAAGGTAAGTGACCAACCTTACTGCCAGATGTTATTAAGCCGCCCGAGGGCCTCCAACCAAGCTTAACGACTAATATCTATCGATATTAACCGGGACCAACAGCTTAACGTGCCTTCCGAAGCACGAAGATGCTTGAAATAGACGTCACTTTTATGGTCAGAATGGTCACCCATCCCAGACAAGACCGCGCTGTAGGTTGCTTCACTTTTGGTATCACTACCAAAGCGCTGCAACCACTGCGCCACAAGCACCTCTTGTATTAACACCAATAAATTAGAAAATTCATCTTAACAGATTGTTAACAGTTGAAAAAGTGTGTTTCATTCGGATGTATTAGGTATCATACCGCAACAATCATGGCTGGCTGTAGCCTAAGGAGCACTTAAAGAAATAATAAGTCAATGCATAATATACCCTAATGATGTAATCAATATATTATAAGGTACAATTTATGACATTTTAATTAACTCTTATGAAACTCGACATTTAAATTAATTTATATTAGATAATGTTTTATATTTGCATGCTGTTTGACACGGCTAAATAGGTTTTAGCACTACATATTGTAAAGTGACCAATAAATCAAATGTCTATCGTGCGCAAATGAATATTTCTATTTCTAAAAGCTCAAATTAATACTAACGCTTGACGTGGGAAGATAGAATCAAGCATTATGGTACTTTTTTTTAAAGTAAACACTTAACATACCTTTCCATCAACAGACAACATCACACTCACGCATTTAACTATGTTCAAGTTTGCAAACGGAATGCAAAAACGCTGAAATTTAATTTTAACCTGTTATCCCGTCTGCTGGATCCATTGAGAGGAAATATGGAGTATGTACATAGGTCGCTATTGTGAAGAAAAACGTTCTAGCATAACAATTTTCAACGAACGGTTTATTCCGTGAAGAGATTGCGTTTGGTTTAAAAGGCAATTGATAAGAGTCTGATAATTCACTCGTGAAAATTGTGTTCCATTACATAAATACATTACGTACATTGATCTGACTCCGTGGTAAGTAGCTTAAGCACTTGTCTTACAGATATCAGAATCAACAGTGGTATAAGGAATTAACTTAAATAAGTACTTATAACACTCAGACCAGTACAAAAAGACAAGTTCATGCACACTAATGTTTGTACAGTGCGGGGATCGAACCCGCGACCTCTTGGTTAATAGTCAACTTCTTGACTATTACACCAAAATGGTCGTCCACTCACTCACTCGTTCACTCACTCAACATAACCTGACTTTGCCAGCCAAGATAAGACGGTGGAAGTAGTTCAGATATTAAAATAGGGTTAAGACACTTTCTGTTCCTTTACGTTTATCTCATAGTCCGTGAAAAACTCGGCAAAGTGACCTGAACAGAGCTTAGAAACGAAGTATCCACCGGAGTTGTTAGTACATAATTTTGTGTAGATGTATCATGCGCCAAACGTGTTTCTTAAATCTTTTGGTCCGAATAATTGGCATGATGACAGCTATCTTAAATATTTTCAAGACCATGGCGTTTAAAAAACATGGCCCCATATGAAGTAATTATAACCAGTTTATTTCCAAAAAGCTGTCGAAACCAATTTTTAAACACACAAAACTCAATAAATATTCGGTCAATTGACTCCGATTTCTAATATATGACCGTGACGTCACGTTCATTTATTCCCATACGAAATCTATGGAGGCAGACAGTTTTGACAGATAATAAAAAGTATGTTAACGATTGGTGGTGTCGTCTAGCCAATTGTAATAGTCCTCCTAGCCGATTTCGACCACGGCGGCAAATCTCAACAGAAATCAGCCAACTGCGCAGGAGATATTATAGTGCACATGTGTGAGCGCAATACACAGGTGCACTCACTGTTCCATCACTCTCAAAGTTCGGTGAGACGGCAATCCGACATGACCGGAGAGAGATCAGGCGCAGGACCTACGGCTTAGCGTGCTTTTTGAGGCACGCGGGTGTAACACCGCCAACTTCCCGACTCCGATCTGTTTCTGAGAAATTCATGATCGAAAATCGCAGAAACAATTTGGGCTCTACCTGGGATTCTAAGCCAAGACCTTTCGGATGTAAGGCAGAAAATTTTCCATTAAACCAACGAGGTCCGAATACGGCCAATGACTTAATGTGCTTTGCGCAGCATAAATGTTGTAACATACACTCTGAATACGAACGTCTTGTGACAAAAGTGAATTAATCTAGATAGATACTCAATTACATAAAGTGTTTTCCAGTCACGTAATAAGAGCGTACAAACAAATTCCGGCTCACTCCAACTGCATTCGGTCGTGATTCCCGAAAAAACACGGAAATCTGGGATATATAAAATGGAAACGTGTTCTCAATGCACTTTCCAATTGAAATTTATTATTCCACGGAACAAAACGAGGAGTAAACTTGGTGCCACGTTGCCAAAATACCTAAAGTGCAATACAAAAGGACATCGGTAAGTTTATGTCGGGCTGTTTTTCCATGGTCGGTTACAATATACCAACCGTTAAATATAAACCTAACTAGGTATTTAAAGATGATTGATGATGTTTTAGTTTAGCTACTTTTGAATTTAAATGACCTGGTAAATAGGTATATATTTTATAATATTATATGACTTTTATTTATATTATTTAAAAAAAAAACTTCTGCACAACTTGTGTACATTTGCGGACTTAATGCCGGAGGCATTCTCTACCAGTCAACCACAGCACATACAGATAAAAAGGAAAATGAAAATAAAATGGTTAGGTACCTACTTACTAAATTGAAAAAAAAAGAACAATTAATAAACATACATGCTACTTAATAACTTAAAATTAACAAATTAAAATAATACATAAATACTACTTGGACAACGTAAAAGGTCTTATTCATTGTCTTTGTTTCGTAAAGGAAAGACTGACAATTTTTACACATAGCAAATGATTGATCACTCTATATACTTCACTCTTTTTAAATCGCCAATAGTGTTCTTACGGTTCGTACTTACGTTATGTATGGTAAAGGCAATTTTAATATTTTCCAGAGGTTGACTTATAACATGTAAACAAATCAAGAGTTAAATTGAATCAAGCCTGAAACGTTACAGAGAGTCAGTGTTATATCCAAGCTTTTGGGGCAGGGAAACACTTTCAATTGATTTTCAGTTGAATAGTATCATTAAAAGTCATTTATTTCAGGATTTTGAACCACCCGAGGTTCTTACATATGTTCTAAGGAAACTCTTGGCATTAGGCAGGACAGAGAGCAGGCTGGTGTATACAATCTCATTTAGACAGGTGTCATGATAAAGCAATCGAGCAATGTTCGGGACAAAAAGAAAAAAAAACTATTTTGACTGAACCTTAATTTCGAGTATTTTAAGTACATACATAACTTATTAATAACCAACCTATTCCTAGCCAAATAACCTCAGTTCCGGCAAATAAATACCACAAATCAAGTCTTGTGTATACATAACACAAAACGTAGGTATTTCAAAATGCTTTTCGACCGATTCGAATCGTCGGTTTGATATCGAAACGTTCAAAATCAACATGTATCTGCAGAAAACAATTATTTTAGGAAAACAGAGGCCCTACTCTATAAGAAGGTTTCTATATTTACGACTATCGCAGTCCTAGCGTCTGTAACCGCGTTCACTCGACAAGACAGGCATAATGATCAACCGCAACAACTTTTTAGGGATACTTTTGCGGCCAATAAATGAAATTGCCATATATCATAAATTTATTAAAATGACAAAAACACGATATTTCAATATTCATACGCTCACATACATTTTTATGAGCTTCTTTATCGAGAGTTTTTGACGTGACGACGTCTTATAAATTGGTTTGCCGGGTGACACTTCAAGAAACTGCGTTACGCTCCGCTCACGTTCCGCGCTCACAATGAGAGCGAGTGAGAGGCACGCGTCCCTTCGACTCGGGCATGGTTAGCCCGCCTAAGAGCGAGTGAGACAGACATAAAAAGTGAAAGGCACGCGTCCCTTCCACTCGAGCACAGTTAGCCCGCCTAAGAGCGAGAGAGACAGAGCGAGAGAGAGAGAGTGAGAGAGATAGGCATACACACCGGTTCATGTTATACGAATGAATATTCACATTAAAATTATTTTACCACTCAAAGTCGTTGTCACGTAAAACTTTCGCCCGTATACCGACTTTATTTTATATTTACTTATTTAAGCTTTATTACACAACATAACTATGTACAAAAGGTGGACCTAACGCCGTATGGCATTCACTACCAGTCATACCTTCTTTACCTTAGTCTACCAGAAAAGAGAAAACACAAAAATAATAATACCAGTATTGTGACACATGTTGTTCAGTATAAAGTTTATTTTTCTCTCTTTAGGTCCATTCGATCTCGTTCTGAAAAGTATCAAAATTAAGTATGGCACGTCTATATAGCCGTATGCCGTATGAATACCGTTTGATAGCGAGCGATTCTTGGTCTTCGTCCTGGTCACTCATACCATATAACATTTTTAGTAAACGTGAAGTTTATAAGCAAAAAAACAGGTTTCACAGGGTAGACCCCCCCTGTATAGTCTATATCCCTCGTTGTCAATATTTGCGCGCTTTACTTCTTTAAACAAAACGGACTTGTTATACTTCGATTCTGGCATAGTAAACATGCATGAGTCTTGTTTACACATCGGTAAGCCCATGGCATAATCATGGATGCGTGGAAACAATATCATTCATTTGTAGAAGATAAGTTGGTACTAAATTCCTCTCGAGAGGGATAACTGCATTAGTTTATTTTATTTTTATTTTATTTAACAAGAACAACCAACAAAGCATACACACATTGATATACACTGATCATTAGGGGTCATTTAGAGTGTTGCCTTACTTACAGGCTGCCACGGCATGCACAGATAACATTAGTGAAGCAATATTAGGCTGTAGTGCTTCAATAGTGGCACCAAGATTCTTTTTCTAACATTATATTTTTATGTATTACTAGAAGACTATATACGTTGTCTTACCCTTTGTTTTTTTTCAGTCAGTCTGAATTTAAAAGCGACATACATTTAGGCCATTATTTTGTTTAACATGAAAACCTTGTCCTGATAATGGAATATAAAAAAGAATCATCCAATTTGGTGCAGCAGACACTGCACTACACAATGGAGTAATGCGCGTGAAAACATTTCGGAGGTTCATTTTGATTTATATAATACTAACTTTCACCCGCAACTTCTTCCGCGATAGGTAGTTTATTTGGAATACGTGGTTTTCTCGTGGTCAAAAGTAACTAATGTCCTTTCTTAAGTCTCAAACTATCTTCTTAACAAATTTCAATTAATTCTGTTCAGTAGTTTAGGCGTAAAAGCGATCGGCGCACCTTTATTTTCCCATGGGAACGCGGTCATTTTCCCGCGGTAAAAAGTAGCCTATGTCCTTTCCCGGTTATAAAATTATCTTCATACCAAATTTTATGCAAATTGGTTCAGTAGTTTAGTCGTGATTGAGTACCAAAGAGAGTTATTTTCGCATTTATAATATTAGTATAGATTTCGGGGCTGATGTACAATAAACAGAACCTTACAGCAAATATATAAAAGTCTCTAAGGTAAGAATACGTATTTTTCGTAAATAAAATTCATACTCTAATTGTAAAACATGAAGGTTGCATGTCAAAAAGGTCTTAACATTTGCTGTGCGTGTTGGTTAAGAATTCTGGAAATTATTGGAAATATCGTTTACATGTTAAAATATACTTTAAAATGATTTAATGCCAAGATGTCAGAAGTTGCATACAAAACATTTCAGAAATTTCATTTATGATAAACGACCTGGAAACTACGTAAATAAATTCTTTAAACAACGTAAAAGCGATTTTAAAATCAACATCCTACATTATTGCGAACGGTTAAATATGAAATGCAAAAGGGCTTATTTTTTATAACTGTATGAAAAAACATACCTAATATAAGTACAAATGTTTATTAACGTAGATAAATAGGCACGTTGCGAAAAACCATCAACCATTCCATTCATAAAACTTTACTTAAAACAACATTTATATGTTTTTTTTTAAGTTTCATTTTTTACTTCCCAGCACCTATACGACCTTACCCCATGACACGCGTTCAACCTCTTTTGCACTATTTCATTTAAAAAGATAGAGCGTTTCGCGATATCACTGGCCGGCACGACAGCGCGCCGCGCGTTCCCGATTCAAACGCGCCCAGTGCACCGTAGACAGCGCACTGTCAAAACGTCACTGCAATTGTCAAAATGTCCGCAGCTGACAGACCCAAGTGGAGGCGGAGGAAATCTTCCAAATCGCCAGCGGACGACGACAATGACTGCGCGAGCCTCGCGTGGCTACTTAACTTTAGGCTGGACGAGTTTGTCAACGTCAAGGTGCCTGACGATGAGCCGGTGAAGAAGGAACCCAAGATCATGGTTCCTGATGGACCGCCCGCGCCAAGGAAACCACCCTACACGTATCCTGAGCTGATTGAACGAGCGCTTCGGGAGAGAGGCGAGCTGACTGTGTCTGCTATCTACCAGTGGATTTCGTGAGTCTTTGTGTTTTGATTTTCATTTCCTAGTCAAGATTGTGGTAGGCAGTAGATTTACAAGGCTTGTTCAATCACGTAGGTTACGAAACAGTGGTCGTGTCATAGTAACTTTAGAATGTAAATCACGGTGGCCGTTTCATAGTTAAAAATGTGTAGGTGTGAAGGTAATTTAGTTATTCAAAAGCTTACCTTACCTGGCTGCTTGCTGTGAGGACTGATGATCTCTCCGGAAAGTAAAGAAAACTAATATTTTACAAAATATCCAAAATTTTATTTTCAAGACATATTAAAAATTGAGTATACGTAGGTAGTATTGTTACAACATGCGACATTTTTGTATGACTTCAAGTATTGTTTGATTTAAAAATTTCTCTAAACTGCTTTGGAAAGTCCTCATAAGTCCTTTCATTTACCTCTTACATAAAGAGGCTATCGTTTTGCCTGAAGGTTAGCCCCAATTTCGCATTGAATCTCAAGTGGAAAATTAACATTAAATAACAAATGCTCCTTTATTTTCTATTCTCTCCAAAATACTCTTACCACAATAGCCTGTGATAATGAAAACGAGTATCTTCCAATGGGCTTAATTGCGAGGTTCGGTTACAGAGCACATGGAGCTAGACACTCTGGAATCTTATCTGTTTGTTATAGAGGTGATTTTCCACCAGAGATGTTTGGTTTGAACTGCTGGCATCTGTGTATCGGCAGACAAAAGAGCACAATCAATCAAGTGTAACTCGAAAATATCGTTTATTACAATAACAATAAGGGTACGGTCAACGAAAGCAGATTACAATGTTCATAAAATTTCACAATCATCAATCTAACCAAGACAACTCATGAAGATTATTGTCGATCGATATTTTATTCTATTTCGAAGATATTTAAGTGATAATTTGTTTGGATTTGCATGCGATTGGTTGCTTGATCTGCTGTTTTGTCTCTACCTATTGAAAAGATCTCTCCAGTACATAATGAGATCGAATTGAATGCTCTTCTATAAGCTCCTACACAATGATAGTAAGAAAATCAAAGCTGAAATTAATAATCGATTTTTATTTATTACGTTATTTTTTGTTAATTGCATTTAGGTATGTTTACGGAAAAACAGCATTTGTTACATAAGGCTATAACCTTATATATACCTGATGGCCAGGGCGCCGCTCATTTGAGGCTTGCGCACTACGAACGCGGTAGCCGAACAACTCGACATATTTTCGTGTTCTCTGAGTGAGTTCGGAAGAACGGCATTTTATATTGTCAGTATCAAATAGAATAATAATAGATTAGTTTTACACTGTTGAATTAGGTTAAAACTACCTGTGTAAAGTAAACAAATAAATAAACAAATACATGATATGGAAAGGTCCTATTTAGGAATCAAAACGTATATTCGACGACCACTTTGGTGTAATGGTTAAGAAGTTGACTATTAACCAAGAGGTCGCGGGTTCGATCCCCGCACTGTATAAACATTTGTGTGCATGAACATGTCTGTTTGTACTGGTCTGGGTGCTATATGAATTTAAGTTTATTTGTACTACCACTGTTGATTGTGATATTTGTAACACAAGTGCTTTAGCTACTTACCACAGAGTCAGATCTATGTATTTGATGTTGTTGTATATGCCTAAACCTTGTCCTGCCTACTTTTGTTAAAAAAACCTTACAGCTCTTCTGAATTTCTGCGCGTTTTCAAACACTTACGAATGTTTAACGGTTTAGTTTAATGCAGACTAAGTATTAACTTCAATAAGTTTTTATAAAAATCCTAAGATAAGGCCAGTCTGTACTTATAAAACTCATTGAATTCCAAAGAAATGATGACCGTAAAATTATCAAAGAACTAGCCAGATGATTATTTTGCTATATAAAATTCTCGTGTGACAGTTTTCGTTGCCATACTCCTCCGAAACGACTTGACCGATTCTCATGAAATTTTGTGAGCATATTGAGTAGGTCTGAGAATAGGCCAACATCTATTTTTCATACCTCTAAGTGAATAAAAAAAAAATTAAATGGCAAAACAACGGTTGCCGGGTCAGCTAGTTTTGCTATAGATCTTCACAGCACAAAGATAATAAATCAGAGCACGGACAGACAATAAGGTTCAATAAAAAGTATTTCCAATCACTAGTTCCTAACAGAAAGTGCAGATAACTGCATGTGCATCTTCCCGAAAGCTTAAAACTTCTGCAACCAATTCCCATCTTCATTTTCCAATCACCAAGGTTTGATTTCATTCGGGCTTATTCAATATTTTATGGTAGGTTGATGTGCTGATAGTTGTACATGAACACAAAGCTTTTTCCGAAGTCATATCGAGTTATGAGCACAATGGATTCAGTTATTGTGTCATTTGTGTGTATTCTTTGTGTGAAGTAATTAGAGAATAGACCTCCATTGTGCGGCGAGGGACGTGTTTCCTTGCCTAATTTATAGGAAATTGTGTTAATGGTATACAAGGGGGGGGAAACGGATTATCACTATTAGGCAGTGCTTTCTCAGGTTCCTAATTGTTTTTATTGTATCTACCACTTTTCTGCGACGCTCACCATACATAAATAAAATTTCGTTTGATGGTTTGACTTTTATGTAAATAACATTGAAACTAATCAATATGTTTGATACTCCCAACATTTCACTTGATACTCAAATTCAAGAATGTTCTAGGTCACGAAGGTAACTTTGGATCTTTTCCTTCTTTATCTACACTAATATTATAAAGCTGAAGAGTTTGTTTGTTTGTTTGAGTGCGCTAATCTCAGGAACTGCTGGTTCGAATTGAAAGATTCTTTTTATGTTGATTAGACCATTTATCGAGGGAGGCTATAGGCTATATAACATCACGCTGCAACTATTAGGAGCGAAGAAATCATGGAAAATGTGAAAAAAACGGGGAAAATTATTCATCCTTGAGGGCTTCCGTTGCGTACGCTGCGAAAACGGTTCAAGATACCAAAAATATTTGTATGAAAGAATTTGTCAAGTTGGTCAAACAGTGCTTATACCTTGCACCTCAATAATTCCAAATGATTTACCTTTTAATTTTAAGAGAATTCAATTTCCTGTTAAGCTATCTTCCACGTTACAATTAATAAATCACAGGGGAAAACATTTAAACGCATAGGAATTAACGTCAACAAGACTGCTTTTCACACATACTCGTATGTCGCGTTGTCAAAATCAGGTTGCGGAGAAAACCAATATGTTCTTCTGACACAAGAAAATAAATATAGAAATACAATTACCGCAGAAGTACTTGAAAACAATTATGTTCTTTTAAAATCTTAAAAAATAAATTGTCTAAAATAATAACAGAAAAAATAAATTTGCAAAAATAAAATGATGCCAAAAATAACTATTCCACGCGGACGAAGTCGCGGGCACAGCTAGTGCATTTATATAGGACCAAATAAGACCACTTCCACATAAAGGCGACTTTAGCTTTGCGACAGTCGCGCTGCTGATATTTTTTTATTACAAGATATCTACTTTCAATACCACTACTGCCACGCCGCTGACGCCTTAAGGTAAGCGTCCACAGACGCGCGTCGGACGCATCGCACGCACAGATTTGAGTTTGCCTCGTATACAACTGCGGATCATTGGACACTGTTGTCTTAAGTTTTCATTAAGGCAAATTAAAAACCGTTACGTACGATGCGTCCGATGCATTCGATGCGGGCCTGTGAACGCTTACCTTTAATGCAAAGGTGGCCTGGAGCCTTAAAAACTGAATGTTGCTATTAGTTTTCATACAAGACCGCACACTTGATTCATCTAGGTATTAATATGTATAGCAAAAATGAAGTACAAACTGACTGACAATTGGCATGATGACACCTATCTTAAATATTTTGAAGACTATGGCGTTTAAAAAACATAGCCCATTTGAAGTTAATACAACTAATTTATTTCCAAAAAAAGCTATCTGTCTGAACTATACTGACTTCGTCTATAACCTTGAATTTTTCAGGTTAGTCACGTTGTGTAAATAGGTAGGTACCTACAATAAGAGTTTAGTAAACCTATCGGCGAAAGTTCTGGTTCACGAGTAAAAGACTCTACCACCCCCTATTAAAAGCAGATTAAAACAGCTAGTATTAAAAAAGTACTGACTGCCTCGTTAGTGTAGTGGCTAAGTTTCTGCCTTACATCCGAGAGGGCCTGGGTTCGGAAAATTGTTTCTGAGATTTTCTGTCATGATTTTCTCAAAAACAGCTCGGAGGTGGGAAGTTGGTGGTGTCACACCCCCGTGCCTCGGAAAGCACGTTAAGCCGTCGGTCCTGCGTCTGATCTCTCTCCGGTCATGTCGGATTGCCGTCTCACCGAACTTTGAGAGTGATGGAACAGTGAGTGCACCTGTGTATTGCGCTCATACTTGTGCACTATAGTATCTCCTGCGTACCTAGTTGACTGATCTTTGTTGAAATCGGCCAGGAGGACTACTATTAAAAAAGTAACTTAAAAAAAGATTTTATAATCAAATTGAGCATTGTCTTACAAAAAAACGTATTAAAACTTCAGCTCCATTGGACAAGAGGTTGTTCTTCCTGACCTTTCGTTCGTATTTTTGGATCTAGCCAGCGCTTTCGTTCACACCGTGAAGTTTGTAAGAGTGACATATAGTATGTCTACATTCGAAACTACGGACGAAGGTTCAGACAGTAGGGGGGCTGGTTGGGACAGATGAAACTAAATAAAAGCTTTAAATATAACTAACTTTCCAGTTAAAAAAAAAACCGATTGAGTCAGAAAAACAGCTGGTGAGCTTCAACGGATGGACGGATTTTGACAAGCTATAGCTTAAAAACCACCGTGATTAAATTATCTTTCAAATAGTAAAAACCGCTTTGAAATCGGCCTATAAGTTTTGGAGTTACGACGTCACAGACAGACACACACAAAAACACTTAAACAAACAGATAGGCGTCAAACGTTTAACACTCCTCTTTTTCGTCGGGGGTTAAAAATTGATCGTAATGTACACTTTGTATATATAAACTAGCTGACCCGCGCGATTTTTAAAATATGCAAAAGTAAATGTATATTTTTCAATATTTCCGAGAGATTTTCTTACTATTTTTTTCCGTAAGAACCTTCTCCTAATAATAACAAATACAACAAAAAAGAATCAGTGAAATCGGTCCAGCCATTCACGCGTGCTGCCGTGACCAAGGAAAACGGGTTTCATTTATATATAAATATATATGTATAATAATAATATATAGATAGATAAAGTAAAATAAATATTTTCACAACAATCACACCAATTCTCTAGTCCCAAACTAAGCTACAAGGCTTGTGTTATGGGTACAACGGATAAACATATATAAATACTTTTTTTTGTAAATAAATACTTATTATACGTAAAAAACACCCAGCCCAGTACAAAAACACATGTTCATGCACACTTATGCTTGTACTGTGCGGGAATCGAACCCGCGACCCTTGGTTTTAGAAGTCCGACATGTGGACCACTGCACCAAGCGGTCGTCGAACGTTATGTTTACACAGACGCAGTCACAGGATATAATTGTCGCTCTTATCAGTACGGTTTGTTGACAGAGCATAGCGCTTATCAGCTGGGATTGTGATAGCGATCGCGCGAGGGGAAACTTATTAATTCATTATCGGTGCTCGTTACACGCATTACCGGTTTATTGATTGCGATTTGTGAGAACTGGAAACGTTTTGTTGACACTAGTTTTGGACTGCGGGTTCCTTGGAAAAATATTTTTGAAAAAAATTACGGTAAAAAGTGACGTGTTTAAGGATTTATAACTTTTTGAGCTTTTGCGTTGCTTTGTAGCTGTATTTCTTAAAATATGTTTTATAATTATTTTATTATTATTGTGTATACTTAGAAATATAAAATATGTAACTGTATGATACATTATAATGTTTAAAACATTTTAATGTTAGTCTTGTTTAGTTCGATTCATGTATAAATAACTATATTAGTCATTAAACAACATTACATAAATTAACCCTATGATAATGCATGTATTTCTCCTTTTCATTTATGTTATGCAGTGAAAACACATTTTAGGATTATTTTCTTGTGCTGAACTGATAACTATGTACTGCTTGATTAAGACTTGATGAAATCTGTTGTGATCTCCAATAAAGTAAAATAAAAAATAAAATAAAATTTAAGTATGACGCATCGTTTCTAAAAGCCCTACATAAGAAACCTTACTTTTCTTGTCTACGAGATGTCGTTAAATATGATAAAAAACTTATCATGACTGTATGATTTGGTACATCTAAAACACAGCTTTCTGTTGATCTTAATGATACGCAAAATACTAGCTTTTCCCCGCGACTTCATCCGCGTTAGGTAGTTTTTTCCCGTTATACCGATTTTATCCAAATATAATTTAAATCTTTGGTAATTTAGTAGTGAAAGCGATCAGATTGCCCGGAAAGTAATTTTTCCCATAGGAATGCGTTGTTTTCCCGAGGTCGAAAGTAACTCCTGTTCACAAGTCTCAAACTATCTCTTTACCAAATTTCATTAAAATATGTTTTGTATTTTAATGTAATTTTCCCGCGGTAAAAAGTATACTATGGCCTTTCTCGGGTATCAAAATATCTCCATACAAAATTGTATGCCAATTGGTTCAGTATTTTGGGCGTGATTGAGTAACAGACAGGCACACACGAGTTACTTTCGCATTTATAATATTATTATGGATAATAAAATCACAAGAACAAAAAAAGCGCACGACCAAAAACCGATTAATATCCAAATTAGGTAGCCAGAAACCATAACCAATCAAAACAAGCAGTATCAACAAACGGCGCCCGACCCGAGCACCGAACAGGTGATAACGGGTAATCGCCCCAATTGACGCGATACCTCTGCCATTCCCACTGGGGTGACCATTATTTGTTAATTGTCCAGGATGGGTTTGAAAAGTTTAGGCAAAAAAAGTTTAAGGATTACCACGTAAAAAGGTATTGGATACGTTTATTAGTGGCATGTATGCCTATTGTCGATAATAATCATTTATTATTAATACTACACATTAAAACTAATTTAATATTAATATTCATGCAATTCTCACGCATTAGCTGATTTATCAGTAAGTAAGACTTCTTCTCTGGACTGGCTCTACCTAGAATATTATTGTCCGGCAGATGTGACAAATCACAAATATTCTTTTAATAGCAGACCTGGTAGTCCTGCTCGCTGTTTTGGCAATATTTCCATATTTTCTCATCAATTAAACCTTACCTGGACTTGTACGAATATTTCGAAACTAAAATAAGCCAAATCGGTTCAGCCATTCTCGAATTTTAGCGAGATCAACGAACAGCAATTTATTTGTAGGGGGGTTCCTAAGCCAAAAGGCAGTTTTTATCATTTCACGAACAATATGAAAGAAGAAGAAGAAGATAGACAATTCGGTTCTATAAATAATTTTTATGCATTGCTGACAATATTAATAAAAATAACGATTTACTATAAAAATACATTTAATTACATTAATTATAATACATTTAATCACATAATTACATTTAATTTAAAAGTATCACAATTGATCCAAATCTGTCCACCGACTTTAAATCATTTTATCACCCTCTCTGCGTAGGGTAACCGCGCCGCGCTCGGCCGCGCATCGATCCCCGGTACCGGGCGGCGACGGGCCCGCGACCCCAGTACGCCACGACGTTTGCGCCACACGTCATGGGGTTGCCTTCGTTTTTACTACAGTTGACAATAACCAAAACAATGATTACAGTTTTGTTTGTGATCGCTGCCTAAGAAACTTTTGACGTGACAACGTCTTATAAATTGGTTTGCCGGGTGACACTTCAAGAAACTGCGTTACGCTCCGCTCACGTTCCGCGCTCACAATGAGAGCGAGTGAGAGGCACGCGTCCCTTCGACTCGGGCATGGTTAGCCCGCCTAAGAGCGAGTGAGACAGACATAAAAAGTGAAAGGCACGCGTCCCTTCCACTCGAGCACAGTTAACCCGCCTAAGAGCGAGAGAGACAGAGCGAGAGAGAGAGAGAGTGAGAGAGATAGGCATACACACCGGTTCATGTTATACGAATGAATATTCACATTAAAATTATTTTACCACTCAAAGTCGTTGTCACGTAAAACTTTCGCCCGTATACCGACTTTACAGGCAACCAATTTTTTATTTTTTTTTATTTTTGACAACATTCACACCAATTCCCTAGTCCCAAATTAAGCTACGAGGCTTGTGTTATGGGTACTAGACAACGGATAAGCATACTTAAATAGTTTTTTTGTAAATAAATACATATTAATAGAAAGACCCAGATCAGTACAAACACACATGTTCACATATATGCTTGTACTGTGCGGGGATCGAACCCCGCGACCCTTGGTTTTAAAGTCCGACATGTAGACCACTGCACCAAACGGTCGTCAAACTTTAAGATACTGTATGGTGGAAGCCGATTTTAAGAATTTTTAATAATAACTAGCGGCCGCCCACGACTTTGTCGTGGACTTTATTTTTGCCGCCGAGTTTTATATAAACTTGGAACCCCTATTTTAAACTCATAGGGGTAGAATTAACAAAATCCTTCCTTAGCGGATGTCTACGTCATAATAACATTTACCTGCATGCCATATTAAATTTCAGGCCGATCCGTCCAGTGGTTTGGCCTGTGCGTTGATAGATCACTACGAGTATGTCAGTCAGATCAAGATATCATCCTTATGGTCTGGGGAAGTCTTAGGGACGTGGTAGAGTTCTAAAGAGATCATACGTCATGTCATACAAAGAGGGCACGCAGTGGGCTTTTTACTGAAAACAAAGGGGACTTTTGCTACTGATGAATGGTATTAGTATTTAAAAAAAATTTGTAGTCTTCTTCTTTTTAGCGTGTCGATAGAACACGAGAAATTACTTCGTGGCCCAGAATTCAGCCACTTGTATTGCGGATCGACTGCAGTTCATTAAATCCGCTGGCGTGCAGGTGTTGGGGCACGCCGGGCACGATGTTAAGTGTGCCATAGTTTGCACTGCACCGCAAACACAGTCCACATAGGAGCTTGCCGAAAATTCCCACCTGACCATGTTCTCCTTCGACCAACCTGGGTCCAAAGCCTGTTTAAGGACTTCCAGATCGGCCATGGTAGATCATGTCCAGGAGGGAGTTTCTCGGCAAGTGGGACAAAGGGAGTAGGCAAAGAAGCTTTTTCGCACCAAAGATCACGTCTGGCCTATGCTGGTTCGGTAGAAAGTAGGTGTATAGTCAACGTTATAAATTCGAAATATGCCGCCCAAAGGCTTGTAGTTTACTTCATTCGCTCGTTCAGCCAATAGCAACGCCCGATCCTATATGGGCATACCGGTGGGAGTCAATCCCTATTGGCTGGAAAAAAAGAAACGGGTGTGATGGCCGTTTTTCGTCGCGAGCTGCAAGCTTTGAATCGTAAAGCTGCAAACTTCAACTTTTCTCTGAAATCCAAACATATTTTTGTGATCTGTGCCTGTGACTTGGTGCGCCGAATAACTGTCGTGTCGTGGCAGTGAGGATTCTTCGAAGTGCTACATATTTGCCAGCTATCGTATCGTCACCGCGTCAAGCGCGTGTGTGACCCACTCCTCGCCAGTTTTGAACAAGGGTCATACCAGCACCATCCTGTCCACTCGTGCGTGGAAAAGCCTTCTCCCACTGGTAAGTACAGCTTTATTGGTGGTAGCGAGCGAACCGCGAATTCGTATTTTTTTTTATTGTTGGCAGAGTCTGCTCACAGGTTCTGACCCAGAAGTGCCGTGATCGGTCTATCCGGCAAGGCCATTACGACACATCTTTATGGTGCCGAAACCCGGGAATCAAGGGTGGTTTATGGCCTTTTCTTTAAAATTGAAACAATCGTCCTATAAACATAGCTGGTATTTTTAGTATTTTCGCTATCAATTTTCGCCTAAAACGTATCGTAAACTCATCTTAACGGTTATTTATAACCTTTTCTTAGTGTTAAAATCAACATAAAATACATTTCAATCGATAGTTTGTGGTAGTTACGCATTTTCAATTTATATTTTTACTGTGGTAGGTAGAATAAACTAAAATTGCATTCCATTGTAATTCGTCCATTTTGTACGTTGAATTCATTCATTCCATTGGAAACATTCAATCACTCACAGATCAAATACATTCATTCTAAATAGTGTGATTCAATCACTCAGAAGTGACAGTGACTTTTATTGTAAACATTCGTTCTCATGCGTTCAATATTGTTGTTCATTCGTCACTTGTATTACTCGACATCTTCAAGTGATCACTCCTAAACAAACATTTGTTCTCGTCGATTTGCAGCTTTAATTCATGCACTCGCATATTCGTTGAATGCTAAAGATAATTACCGATCTTACCTTTACAATCTAGCGCTTAATTCGGTGTTTAGGTATACTTTACTCGGCTGTGTTACTTTACATTCGGTTTCAAAATTATTATTACGGATCATACACAAGCAATCTACAGATAATCCGGTGCTTTGTGTACAATTTATCCGGCTGTAATAATAATACTTACCTATTATTTTCGTGTTGCCAACTGTGTTGTTGTCGCGGATCATACTCAAAACTTTTACGTCTTTGGTATAACTAATTCGGCTGTGACAATAACTACAGTTAGTTTTATTCGTTCATTACATTACAGATCGTACGAAAAACCATAAACATTGTGTTTTAGTACAATTAATTCGGATGTAATATTGACAGAATTATACGCCTCACACTCCACTAATCGTTATCGTAAGCAAATAAATAATACGTCTTTAATTCGTTGTTATACTCGGTTCATTTCACCGCAACCACGTGAAGTGAAATCTAAGTTATCGTGTTATACACATCGTCAGCTGTTCCTTGCATTTGCTTACGCGTTTATCGCATACGTCATTCACTCAATTGACACGTGATAGTTCTATTTTTAGCTCGGGCTTTCTACCTGACGTGGTTAGGTAGTTAGTTAAACGTTATTTCTTACTGTTTTACCAAAACAAATAGCGTAAATTTTATTCGTTAGTAGGTACAAGTACAATAAACTTGTAATCATGTCTTTTATTACGAAACGTGCTACTCGTAAGCTTAGTCACACAGGTAATAAATCTAAATCGAAAAATAATTCGGAATACACTATTCATGATTTACCGTCATTACGTCGTAAACGCACTATAGCTTTGAACCGTATGTTGAAGGCATTAGAGGTCGGTATCCAAGCCAAGTCCGATGATAGTCAATGCAATCTCTTTTTTTCATATTGTGATCAAGCATCAGACATAAGGTCAGATTTCGAACTCGCACACTATTCCATACTGGAATTATTAAATTCGTCTGGTGATGAAGATGATCAGTGTGATGATGATGACATTCGTACCCGTTTTGATGACACGTACTTCCATGTTAAATCAATATCAAGATTTTTAAAGGGGCCGGAATCGAAAGTCGTTATAAATAATCATAAAGCTGAATCTACATCATTGAAATCTCACATCAAGTTACCTAAAATTCAGTTGCCTACATTTTCCGGTAATATTAAACAATGGCCTGAATTTATTGATACGTTTAATTCATTGATCCATGACTGTCATTCTCTTACCGATGTGGAAAAGTTTCAATATCTAGTATCAACACTTAGCGGTGACCCGCTCTCGCTTATACGTAAATATCCCGTCACAGGTGATTACTACTCTGATGCGTACGCGGCCTTAGTTGCGCGTTATCAACATAAGCGTGAACTATCTTTCACTTGCTGGAAAGATATTTTAAACGTTTCTTTTAACCTCAACAACGCGATTGAGTTTCGTCGGTCGTTAGATTGTATTGACGAAAACTTAAACATTTTACGTAAACAAGACCTTCCAGTTGACAATTGGGACTTTATTCTCGTTTATCATATTTTATCTAAATTAGACTCGAAAATGCGTCGAGAATTCGAAGAGAAATATATCAACACGGAAATTCCTGAGTATTCTCAACTTAAATATTTCTTACATTCTAAATGTGAATCTCTCTTGCGCGCTAGTCATTTTTCTGAATTTTCTAAATCAAATACTTCTGTTAAGGAGTCAACTTTCCGCACTGTCGCGTCAAATTCGAAGTACCCGGTGAATAATAATTATTCAAAACGTCCTCACGTGACTCATACTTTGTTGACAGACAGCACTAATAAAGTTCAAACTTCAGTGAAAAATGATGAACCGATTTTGAGATGTTCTCTGTGTTCTGCTAGTCATTCAATTACACGTTGTGAAGCGTTTCTCGCTAAATCCGTAGACGACCGTATGTCTTACACAATAGAGGCCAAATTATGTTTCAACTGTCTCAAATCGTCCCATCAATTGAAGGATTGCAAATCGATATTTCGTTGTTTGAAGTGCAAACATAAACATCACACGTTACTTCACAAGGACCATAACGATAATAAATCTAGTGTTGATAAAAACTCCACCGACTCTAAATCCGTGTCCCTATTTGTTAAGGGAGAAAATTCAAAGTCTTCGAAAAAACTTTTAAACACAACTGTACTGTTAGCTACGGCTATTATTCAAATACAGGACTCGGACGGTAAATATCATTCCTTACGCGCTTTATTCGATACCGGCAGCCAAAACAATTTTATAACGCAAAAGGCAGTTCAATACTTAAATCTTCAGCCAGTCTCATGCGATACAAACATCAATGGGTTGGGAGGTATTGCTACTGACGTCACCGGTTTAATTCGTTGTTCAGTAGGTTCCAATAATAATCTACTATTCGATTTAGATATGCACGTTATTTCAAACATTTGTGGTGAGCAACCCATAGCGAAACTTAACACGTCGGGTTGGACTCACATTAATTCGATACCGTTGGCCGATCCAGGTTTCGATTTGCCTGGCCCTATCGATGCTTTGCTCGGTGCAGACGTCTTCGCTGAGTCGCTTCTTACACAACGTATAAAAGGCAATGCGAATCAGCCACTTGCAATTAATTCAGTCTTCGGTTGGCTCTTATTAGGCAGAACGCCACTTGTTTCCTCATCATTGGTACAAATCTCTTCAAAATCCGACATCGAGTTGGCCTCAGCCGCGAGGGCGGGGGCAACGCCAAGCAACTTAAAATAACCATCTTCCTTGCTTTCTGCTTTTGCTTTCTTGCTTGACGTCTCCCCCACTCCCAGCATCTGTCCGATGCTGGGTCTGGCGAATGGTTTAGGGAGGAGCGCAGGTCGCTAAGATCCCCTAAACAAGGCCAGTGGACTACCCTTCTCGAGGTTGCCGCCCGTTATTGGCCAATTACCCTAAGTAATTGGCATAACCGAAACCTCTGGCCGACCCCCCATTATTTCCTCCCCTATAACCCATCCTTCTCCTAGTCCAATCCTGCATAGCCGAACCTGTGGCGGCGTCTATCCACACTCCAGGCTCACACAGCCTTGGGGAACTAAATACCCCCAAAAATGCTGTACCACACTCACCATGGGCAGGTAGTGTGTATCCTCTTCGCCCAACCAAAAACAATATGTCAGCACAAGAAAATAAAGTTATACCCCAGGAGGGTACCACGCACAGTGGAGAATCCCTCACCGAGTCTAACTCGGTCTGTCCCACGTATTCTGGGGGGGACAACTTGCGCTCAACACCAGGCCCAAGCCTGGACTTATCAGGCCTCGCAGAGGCCATAACACTGCTACCGTCAACCTCGACAACCGACACCACCAGAGTGTCAGAGTGGACGGTAGTAGCCCACCACAAGCGCCCCTTCAAAAGGGCCGCTAAACCAACCCCAAATAACCAAGGAATGGCAGGACACTCAGAACGCAGTCGCACCACGGCGCGCGAGACGAGGGAGTCCCAACAGCCAGAGACACTAACCACAATGAACCAAAAGTTGCCAAGCCGACCAGAACGCCGTCGCCCCACGGGGCGCGCGAGAAGGGAAGCTCAACAACCAACAACACCCTCACACAACGACGAGTTGGCGGGCCGACCGGAACGCAGTCGCCCTATAGGGCGCGCGAGAAGGGAAGCCCAACAACCAGCGTCAACATCCACGCACAACATCGGACTGGCAAGCCAACCAGAACGCAGTCACCCCACGGGGCGCGCGAGCAGGGAGGCCCAACAGCCTGCAACAACAGGAGTGACACCGACCGCAGCAGCGGAAACGCAGCGCGAACCTGTGCCATCTACCTCGACGGGGGTGACCTCCGCAGGAGTGGCTCGGCACAGGACGGAGTCACCGCCATCACACCACGGACCACCGAATCAGCCGAAGCGGAGACGGAAACCGAGAGGCTGCCGAGGTCGACATATCGAGGCGGTGGCTTCCACTGCTCCCGCAGGGGAGCAAACTGGGGCCGGGATTGGCCCGGACGAGCGTGCTTCCTCGAAGCGAGCTCGGCTGGACGAAACCCGGACTCCCAGGGGAGAAGCCAAGCGCCCGAGAACCGACACGAGGCAGAGGCGGACGGTGAGCTACGCAGACGCGAGTCAGTCGCATCTGAGAGTAGCGGTTATCACCGCCCCCCCACGCGACCTCTCGCAGGAGCAGGCAGACCAGCTCAGGGAAACTATCGATGATAGAATCCTGCAAGCGGTACTGTCCCAGCCGTCTCCGAGCGCGCAAGCTCCATCTTTCCGGGGGCGCCCCTTCCTCATGGATGGGGTGCTCGCGATGTGGTGTGAGAACGCGAACGCTCTATCTTGGCTCGAGAGGGAAGTCCAAAACATTGCATCACCCATACCCGGAACCACTCTGGCTGTCATCAGACAGTCAGACCTAAAAAAGAGGCTCAGAGCAGGCCTCCTGATACACACCCGCATCACCGACTCCGCAACACTGCAGAAAGTCCTTTGTGCCCAGAACCCCTGGTACAAAGTCGACTCCTGGCAGTGTTACGACATGTCAGTAACCGACCAACCTGGCGAGGCTAGTTCCAGGGAGAAGGTGGTTCACCTTGTCCTGGGAATCCCCGAAGACCAGAGGCAAACCATCATGGATCGTGACCGCCGGGTAGCCCACATGACGGGAAGTGGGTACATTCGCTTCTTCCCTTCAGTAGAGGCGACCACGGCTGAAACTGACCAAACGACAGTGAACGACGACACGACGGCAACTCCAGGGCCTTCCACCTCCGCTCCCCAACCGGGTCTGAGCAGGATGGAGGCGAGCTCGCCGCTGATAAGCGCGGGGGACACTAGCGACGAAGATGGCGTGCTACGTAGCCCCAGCCCTTAGCTCCTTCACCGTCATCCAAACCAACCTCCAGCACAAACAAATTGCGGCGGTCACTTTACGCAGAGTGCTGGAGGAAGACAACCAAACCGTCGCACTGATCCAGGAACCCTGGATCAGAAACAACAAAATACTCGGCTTGAACAACATCAGTGGTAAGTCACTACTATACACACCAGCAGAAAAACCAAGAACGTGTATTGTCATACCCAAAACTATGAATGCCACCTTAATTAACCCTTTCTGTTCTAGAGACCTTACAGCCGTTAAAATAAACCCTACAGAGGACCAAACAACCCTAGTGCTGGCTTCGGTGTATATGCCAGGCGAAGGCGAAATTCCCGCAAAGGAACTAGCCGAGCTGGTACAACACTGCGAAGCCAGTAACTGGGATATCATCATTGCAGCAGACTGCAACGCACATCACACTCTGTGGGGAAGTAAGGATACAAACAAAAGGGGTGAGCAACTAACTGAATACCTATTCCAAACCAATCTGAACATTATAAACAGAGGCACAGAGCCCACCTTTGTAACGTCCAGATGCCAAACCACTATCGACATCACTCTGGCAACACACTTGGCGGCAGATCTCATCGAAGGATGGCAAGTATCCAACGAGCCGTCCTTCGCAGACCACAGACGCATCTGCTTCCAAATAAACATAAAACCACCAAACCCCACCCCATATCGTAACCCCCGTAAGACAGATACAATAAAATACACACGCACACTAACCAAAAAACTAAATGACTTTGAACCCTCTGACGTGACACTCAGCACAGACAACATAGAAACCAATGTACAGTTCCTGACCGCTGCCTTAACGAGCAGTTATGAAGAAGCCTGCCCCGCCGTCATACCTATAGACTCGGACAAAAGTCGATGGTGGGGGCCAGAGCTTGAACGGCTCAGGAAGGCACTCAGGACACTGTTCAATCAGGCAAAAAATACCAGGACCACTGAAGCCTGGGACAAATACAAAACAGCACAGAAACACTACAAGAAACGTATCAGATTCAGGAGGACGGAAGCCTGGCACAAATTCTGTAGCAGCATAAACTCAACAAACCAAGCCGCGAGAGTCAAGAAAATACTGTCCAAAGGGGATATTAATCTTCTGGGCTCTCTCAAAAGAGAAGACGGCACTTACACAAATACAGACCATGAAACCTGCAAATTACTCCTAGAGACCCACTTTCCCGGAAGTCAGATTGCATCAGACTCCGAATGGCAAGATGAACACAAAAAAGCACCAACTATCCAAGAATGGGAAACTGCAAGTAGAATCGTAACCACGGATAAAATTGGCTGGGCCCTGAGAAGCTTCCAACCATTTAAATCCGCTGGACTGGACGGCATATTTCCAGCGCTTCTACAATGGCACTCGAACCAAATCACTAATCACCTACTACAAATTTATAGAGCCTGCATAGCTTTCAAATACGTACCGAAGCAATGGAGGGAGGCAAAAATAGTCTTCCTGCCTAAACCAGGCAAAGAAGACTACACCCTAGCCAAATCCTTCAGGCCTATCAGCCTAACCTCATTTCTCCTGAAAACACTAGAAAAACTAGTAGATAGACACCTAAGAGACGATGTGTTAAAAACCAGATCTCTTCACCCACAGCAACATGCCTACAGGAAAGGCAGATCAACAGAGTCAGCACTACACATGGTAGTGCATAGAATAGAATCGGCCATTAACAACAAAGCATCAACACTTGCCGCTTTTATTGATATAGAAGGGGCATTTGATAAAACAATGCACAACAGCATCAACCACGCCCTACAAAAACTGAAAGTAGAACCAGTCATAACGGAATGGATAAATGAGCTGGTCAGTAAAAGGGCGGTCCAAATTGCGGTAAAAACGATCACCCGTGCAAGGGTGGTCAGGGGGTGCCCCCAAGGGGGCATTCTGTCACCACTCCTATGGAACATAGTAGTAGACAGCCTCTTGAGGACACTGAACGAAAGAGGCTACACTACCATTGGTTATGCAGACGACCTAGCAATTCTGATAAATGGGAACGCAGAGAACATCCTCTGTGATGTAATGCGTGCTGCTTTTCAGATTGTAGAGAAATGGTGTGAGGAACACCAGCTGTCAGTCAACCCCAAAAAAACAGAGCTCATCCTTTTCACTAACAAAAGGAAGCTACCAAATCTAAAACTACCAAAATTATTTAACACCGAATTAACCCTATCAACTCAAGTAAAATATCTGGGCATCACTCTCGATAGCAAGTTGAACTGGGGAAATCACATTGACAACAAAATTAAGAAGGCCTGTATAGCATTCTATCAGTGCAAAAGACTCCTTGGCAGAAAATGGGGTCTCAATCCAAAAATCACACTTTGGCTATACACGTCAGTTATCAGACCCTCCTTAACCTACGGATCAGTTGTATGGTGGCCCAGAACGCAACTGTCCACTATCAAATCCAAACTACAAAGCTTGCAGCGCCTAGCGAGCGTAGCAGCTACAGGATGTATGAGAACCACTCCATCAGCCGCCCTAGAGTTCCTACTGAACCTTAGACCTCTTCATCTGGTCATACAGGAAGAAGCAAAGGCAGCTGCCTTAAGACTGAGAGCAAATGGGCTATGGAAACAAAACACTATGACAACGCACTCCAAAATCATGGAGGACATCACGAAGGAAAGACCCCTTCTAGATGCACCCATGGACAGGATACCATGCCACTACATCTTTGATCGAGAATACATTATCCAACTTACCGAAGAACGGAAAGACAACTCTGGCGTCAAAGAAGTTAGGATATACACAGACGGCTCCAAAACCTCACAAGGAACTGGAGCCGGAGTGTTCTCGTACGACTTAAACATCAACATATCAACCACCCTGGACAAACTAAACACAATTTTCCAAGCAGAATGTATTGGAATTATCAGAGCAGCACAGGCGGTTGCAGCCAGAGACGTCGGAGATCTCAACATCAAAATTGTCTCGGACAGTGCATCCGTGCTTCAAGCTCTACAAAACAACACCATAACCTCTGCCCTCATATTGGAATGTCACAACGCACTCCAACACATTGCAAGGAAAAATAAGATAACCTTGCAGTGGATCAAGGGACACAGCAACTCTCTCGGCAACGACGCAGCCGATGAACTCGCGAAAAAGGGATCCGCGACAACAGTGTTTGGCCCGGAACCGCTACTACCTATACCGCAGGCCCAAATAAAAATATGGCTGCGAGAAGACACCGCAAGAAACCATCTGCTAGAATGGACAAGCAGTGAAGGCTGCAGGCAAACTAAAAATGCAGTTCAGATGCCATCTAAAAAGCTTGCCCGCAACCTCGCCAAACTAACGCGCGACAATCTACGCAGAGTTATAGGGATAATAACAGGCCATTGTCCCCTAAACAAGCACCTATTTAATATAGGTGTAACAAACAGCCCGCGATGCAGAGGATGCCTCGAGGAAGAGGAAACGCCACAGCATGTACTCATGGAGTGCACAAGTGTGGAAAAACAGCGAGCAGACATTCTAAAAAACCCAACATCATTCCCGGAAATCTTTAGTGGCCTAGGCAGGCTGCTAGCCTTCTGGGAGGACTTGGGCTGGTTGGAATAGAGGCAAACACGCACAATGGCCCAATCGTGAGGCTAAGTGCGGAAAAAGCCCTGCAAAACTAACTAACTAACTGGCCTCAGCCGTTCAGCGTTTCTGGGAAGTGGACAGCGTTCCTCAAGCGTCCCCCCTTACACCTGAAGAAATCTTATGCGAACAGGCTTATATGACTGACCACTATCGTGACTCGAGTGGTAGGTACGGAGTGCGTCTTCCTTTCAAGGATAATGTGGAACCAGTCTTCGTGGGTTCTCGTGATATCGCGTTAAGACGTTTTCACGCAATCGAACGTCGTTTGTCACGTGATCCTGTTGTCCACCAACAGTACTGTGACTTTATGGATGATTATGAAAAATCCGGCCACATGTCCGAAGTTAATTTAAAAGAGCTCAGCCAAGGCAAATTTTATATTCCACATCACTGTGTGATGAAACCTGATAGTGTCACAACGAAGTTACGCGTCGTCTTTGATGCATCTGCTAAAGATGCTAAAGGCATTTCATTGAATGACACATTGCTAACGGGACCAAAACTTCAATCTAATATTGTTAGTGTTCTTCTTCGTTATCGAATACACGCGGTTGTCTTTATGGCTGACATACGTCAGATGTATCGACAAATACTGGTCTCTGATGATCATAAGGATTACCAGAGAATCTTTTGGAGGTCAGGCCCTGACCAAGCTCTTAAGGAGTACAGACTCAACACTGTAACATACGGTGTTTCGTCCGCACCGTTTCTCGCGTGTAGGACAATCAAACAGTTGGCAGAGGACGAAGGTAATAAATTCCCTCTTGCTAAGCAAATTCTATCAACCGATATTTACGTCGACGATATCGTCACTGGTTGTGAAGATCTAACCACTGCGTTAGCTGCTAAATCACAAATCGTTCAGTTATTCGAACTAGGTCATTTTGAACTAAGAAAATGGGCTAGTAATTCGCCAGATTTGTTGTCAGACCTTTCCCATGAAGAGTGTCTTCTGGATGCTAAATCGTTCTCTGACAAACAATACCCTACACTCAAGGTACTTGGACTCAAGTGGAATCCAGTATCCGACTCGTTTTTATTCGACGTGAGCTCGACTGATCGACCATGTACCAAGCGAGTTATTCTTAGTGAGATCGCAAAAATTTTCGATCCATTGGGTTTCCTTTCACCCTTAACAATTCAAGTCAAATGCCTATTGCAAAGACTTTGGATTCTCGGAATTTCTTGGGATGAGTCACCACCTGATGGAATAATCAACGTCTGGAAAACTTTTTGTGACCAGCTGCCTACTATTAGTAAGCTGAGTATTCCACGTCGTCTCACTTTTGATAACGTCATTTCATACGAGCTACATGGTTTTTGCGACAGTTCCGAGCTCGCGTACGGAGCTGTTATCTACTTACGCATCTTGTGCGCTGATGGATCTATTCATATTCGGCTGTTATGCGCCAAGGCGCGTGTTGCTCCACTCAAACGTCTTTCTTTGCCTCGTTTAGAGCTCTGTGGAGCTGTTATGCTCGCGGACCTAATAAAATTCGTTCTTGACACGTATCAGGTCAAAATACCTATCGATACTATTCATCTTTGGTCTGACTCGACTGTTGTTTTATCTTGGCTTCGGTCGCACTCGTCGCGCTGGACCACATTCGTGGCAAATCGGGTCAGCAACATTCAGGACATCATTCCTGCAGAATCCTGGCGTCATGTCGCTTCTGGCGATAACCCCGCGGATGTGTGTTCTCGTGGACAACTTCCCCACGATCTTCTTGACAATTCGTTGTGGTGGTCGGGACCATCCTGGCTGTCACAAAATTGTGATCGTTGGCCGAAAAACTCGACAAGGGTTCTTACCGGTGATGAGGAGCAAGTTGTGCGTACTGAGGAGCGCCATTCAGTCGCACTGATGGCCGATCAAAATACTGATAGACAACAGGATTCTATATTCGATACCTTGTTAAAGCGTTTCTCTTCTTTGGAAAAAATAACTCGTATCGTTTCTTACATTCGTCGATTTTTACACAACATACGTTCTAAAAACTCATGCGAACGCCAAAGCGGTTCTATACTTACTGAAAATGAAAATTATCAATCGTTATTACTAATCGTTAAATCCGTTCAAAATTCTTCATTTGTAAGTGAAATACAATGTATCAAATCTAACCAAGCGTTATGTAAACCGTTTCAAAAGTTGAACCCATTTATTGATGAGGCAGGTGTTCTCAGGGTGGGCGGTCGGATCTCTCGTGCCGGTTTAGAGTTCGATCAAAAACATCCCGCGCTCTTACCTTGTGATCATCCCTTCACTAACAAACTTATAGAATCTATTCATCGTAAACACTGCCATACAGGGCAAAATACTACACATTATCTCGTCTTACAACGCTTTTGGGTTTTATCCGCTAAACGAGCTATTCGTCGTTGTCTTTCAAAATGTATCGGATGCTACCGAACTAAACCGAAACCTTTGGAACCGTTTATGAGCGATCTTCCGTCGTATCGAATCAACCAAGTTAAGCCGTTCTCGGTAGTTGGCGTTGATTTCGGTGGACCATTCCGAATTAAAGTCGGGACCCATCGCGGTGCAAAGATGGACAAAGCTTATCTTTGCTTATTCGTTTGTTTGGTTACTAAAGCGGTCCATCTCGAGGTGGTGTCAACACTTTCCACTGATGGTTTTATAGCCGCATTACGTCGCTTCGTGGGCCGTCGCGGACGTTGTAGCATAATCCACGCTGATTGTGGAACGAACTTTATCGGTGCCAGCAACTACTTATCGTTATTGGAACATGCGTCACAGACCGAGCATATCAAATTCGTCTTTAATCCTCCCTCAGGGCCACATTTTGGTGGGGTATGGGAGATCCAGATTAAAGCTGCAAAGTCGCATTTGTACCGTATTGTTGGCAATCAAGTCTTGACGTTTGAAGAACTTAGTACCTTATTTATTCAAATTGAATCCGTTTTAAATTCGCGACCGTTGTGTGCCTTAAGCACAGATCCAAACGATTTAAACGTTTTGACCCCAGGTCATTTCCTTACTCTGGAACCTCTTACCAGTGTTCCCGATGAGGACCATTCCTCAGTTAAACTGAATCGACTTAACCGTTGGCAGTTAATCCAATCGTTCGTTCAAAGCTTCTGGGTGCGTTGGAAACAAGAATATTTAACTTCTCTTTCTCAACGCATGAAATGGACGAAGGTTTCTAAACCGTTATCCGTAAATTCTATCGTAGTCATCAAGGATGACAATCGTGCTCCCTTGCAATGGTCTTTAGGAAGAGTATGCGAGTTACACCCAGGTCCCGATGGAACCGTTCGGGTAGCAACTATAAAGACGAAGGATAGTTTTATCAAGCGACCGCTTGTAAAGTTGTGTCCTCTTCCTATAGAAGCGTAATCCGTTTGATATGATTCATAATTCGTAATTCGTTACTTAATCGTAATTAGAGCTATTATCTAGATAGGTTAATGTTTCTCGTTTCACTCATAATAACTTTTCTTCAAAATAATCTATGTTAGTCGTTAGTAGTAGGTAATTTATCGTTGTCTTGATTCGTTTTATCCGGAAAATACCAGCTGTATTTTGGTGGGCGGTATGTATAGTCAACGTTATAAATTCGAAATATGCCGCCCAAAGGCTTGTAGTTTACTTCATTCGCTCGTTCAGCCAATAGCAACGCCCGATCCTATATGGGCATACCGGTGGGAGTCAATCCCTATTGGCTGGAAAAAAAGAAACGGGTGTGATGGCCGTTTTTCGTCGCGAGCTGCAAGCTTTGAATCGTAAAGCTGCAAACTTCAACTTTTCTCTGAAATCCAAACATATTTTTGTGATCTGTGCCTGTGACTTGGTGCGCCGAATAACTGTCGTGTCGTGGCAGTGAGGATTCTTCGAAGTGCTACATATTTGCCAGCTATCGTATCGTCACCGCGTCAAGCGCGTGTGTGACCCACTCCTCGCCAGTTTTGAACAAGGGTCATACCAGCACCATCCTGTCCACTCGTGCGTGGAAAAGCCTTCTCCCACTGGTAAGTACAGCTTTATTGGTGGTAGCGAGCGAACCGCGAATTCGTATTTTTTTTTATTGTTGGCAGAGTCTGCTCACAGGTTCTGACCCAGAAGTGCCGTGATCGGTCTATCCGGCAAGGCCATTACGACACAGTAGGGCTACACACTTAATAAAACTGCGAAGACTATTACTCGTAATTTGTGGTGACTTGACTTCGAACACTGAACCCTGATTAAAAAAAAATTAAGAACCTGCATGCTGGTGCAACCACCTCTTTGTCTTCCGAACAGCTATTTTAATGAGCACACGACAGCACATCAAGAATAACTCTGCGGTATCTTATGCATTTGTAATACGGGCAATTTTACAACAAAACTTTGTAGCCTGATCAAATATCCGCTTGAAAAGGATTCTAAACGACGCACACAAATTGGTTTCAACCGTACACAAGTTGTATTTTGAGGAAAATTCTTCAAAACACAGAATTTTTAACAAATGAAATGGAAGAATCAACCAATTTTTTCATTTCGATATATCGGTATATCGATAAATTTGAGTCAATGCCTAGTGGACATTTAAAATAAATTATTTTCATCATAATCTTGTAAATTATCAACAAAAAGCCATTTTTCTTTAGCAGGCAACAGCGGCAAATTTTTACCAAAAATAAACACTTTAATAATTTATAACAGTTCAAGTATTTACCTTTAAAACGTGCATTCTGCTGGATAATTTTTTAGCTTACGTCACAGTTACTTACAGAACTAGTCAACATTGCTGAAAATAATTGTATTTACTATAATTTACTAGATATAACTAACAATTTATTCAAACAATTCTATGTCGACTAGGTCGATTTGTCGTTCAAAAATCTGTTATAGTGACATTAGACTCCCCATCCTTTTCTATCATGTTATATTTCCATAAGAGATTTTCTTCTCACACGCTTTATATCTATATCTATAGTATATCCTACGTTTATGGTTTTCAGATACAATTGTCTGGGTTTAGCAACTCCTAGCAATATTTATGAAGAGTTCCCTGTTCTGGAAATAACGTTACATCACGTAGATTAATTTGAACAGCCATTATTCCGAAAATTTAAATCCGTCAAAACGATTACGTGGACATACCTATTACAACAATTTTTTTTATTGCAATTTCGCCCTTATTACTTGCCACAGTTTTTACCTTGACCCTGATGTCATTTTTTTATTTATTTATTTTATTAATATGGGTTCGCTCTTGACATCATTCTCCTTCTAAGAGGTAAAGAATATGTCGACGATGTAGCGAGCTTACCCAGAAGGTGCCTATTGACTTTCGCTTTGAATGAACTCAAGTTATAAGATAGGGGGAACACCGTCGGCGGAAGTCATATGTACGTGTGTCATTGTACGATAATCGTTTTGACGAATATGTCGTTTTTCGGAATATAACTTAGCCGGCTTGTCATGGAGAAGTAGGTGATGGGTGAGATACCCGGATTTCCCGACTGAAAATATGTCTAAGTGTTCAATTTCACACCAAAAACTATCCATTCCCCTCATCTCTTTCCAGCGACCGTTTCCCGTACTACAAAGCGAACGACGAGCGCTGGAAGAACTCTGTGCGACACAACCTGTCCATCAACCCCCACTTCAGGAAGGGGGCCCGCGCCCCCCAGGGGGCCGGCCACCTGTGGTCCCTGGCGGCCAACGCGATAGACCTCCTGCCACTGAGGAACAACGCGTATGAGGAGAGGATAATTGAGAGCGCACACGAAGCGAGGATCATCGCTTGTCCTAAGGTTGGTACTATTCCTAGGAATAGGATGATGTAATGTCTAAAGGATAAAGGATAGGATTGACGACCACTTTGGTGTAATGGTCAAGAAGTTGACTATTAACCAAGAGGTCGCGGGTTCGATCCCCGCACTGTACAAACATTTGTGTGCATGAACATGTCTGTTTGTACTGGTCTGGGTGTTATATGTATTCATTTGAGATAATTTGTAATACCACTGTTGATTCTGATATCTGTAAAACAAGTGTTAAGTAGCTAAACTACTTAACACGGATGTATATTGTTGCTTTAAAAAAAAAGGATAAAAGTCGTCGCACACATTACCAGCACGGATCCAACCCAGCACTTAACTAGAATGAAATAGAGCATTAAGTTGTGAGTTGTTCAATATATTTTGCAATATGAAAAAGCCAACGGCTCGAAGTCAGCGCGCTTACCGCTCAACTACACATCAACTCGCAGCTCGCGTACTTACAGCGCGCTAACGGCGTGCTTACAGCAAACCGTCTGCGTGCAGTAAGCGCGCCGACCCCGAGTCGCCAGCAAAGCAACGGACACGGACTTTGTGGCTGACGTGCAGACTGCGCGCTTGCACCTCACGGTCGGCACACGGGTTATGAGCTTGCAGCCCGCGGCCGGCGCGCTGGCATTCTCTGCTCAAAATTCATGTCTTAGGCGTTAATTGATCTCCATTTCACATCCTTTTTATACTCTCATGGCATGGCATGGATGAACGTTTTTTACATTTCGCATGTACAAGCATTTCTGCTCTAAAGCCAGAAGGTTTTTTTATATGTTGCTATCCAGACATTTGGTCGCAATCTCACCTGATGAAGAGCTGATGTGGCTGAGGATAGATCGCAATTTTACTTAAGACCAAGATCTTGATCACCTAGAGTTCTAACACAGCCTCGAAACAAGGACTTGCAGTGCGCAGTCGCCAGATAGTCGGAGTTTTGTAGTATGCAAATTACAATTCAGACCCTTGACTTTTTGAGAGCAGATATCTAATCTCTGTTCACTAAAACCTTTTAATTAGCACATACGCGAGTTCTAATGATTGCTAATGAATCTTATGAGAAAAAATACAGGGTTTTAATTTAATTATATTCAATTTACTTAATTTCAGGTGATAGTGTTGGACGAAGCGGCGATAGCGGCAGCCAGTATCATTCCCGACCAAGACTTATTCACAGGTAGTACAAGTAAGTTTCATCTATGCATCTCGCCCTTTAAAAGTTAGTAATATGTTGAATTTTTTTTCTTTTCAAGGAATCTCTTGGCTTATCAGCCAACATATTCTTAGTTACTTTAGTAAGGCCTGAGTACCGTCTTTTTACGGTAGAACACACAAGTCATTCAAACGCAGATCTTCTGATGTTGAACCTAAACTATTAATAATGAAATTAGAATATAAACTACTTTGTAAAAAAACTGTACTTTGCGTTGGGTTCCTGCGCTGGCGTAGTTTAGTGGAAATTTATAATTTTTACTACGTTATTTTTTATTTTTTCCCAACTACTGCAGCAATTAAAACGTGGCAATTTATAATTGTAATTTCTTCTACAATTTCCAGTGTTCTTAAACCCGGTGTCGGCGGAGCAGGTGGTCCGCGAGTGCGGGCTCATCACGGCGGACTAACAGCCTTCTTCGTCTTTAGGGTATAAATTGCGTTTGGAGACAACCCTAGCCTAGCATGTGTTACAGGGCTATTGTGTTATGAAGAAAGTTAATAGGCATAAATATTTTAAAAATGGAAAGATGAGATGAACGACCTTACAACTGAAATGTAGAGACCGAAATAATTTATATGAGCTCTGGATGTGTAGAAACTAGTTTTGAAATAGTTTTCTTAGATTAAAAGAGCAAAGCAAACGAAAGGTAATTTATTTTAAGTTTACACGAAATTTCAACTTTGTATTTTACTTTTTCAAAATTAAATCGTGTCTATTTATTACTTTTGGCTATTTAATTAACGGTATTAATGTTCGTCCCTTTATCTATTCAACAATTGGCTCGTCCGGTTTACAAAAGTTACGGGGTTGTCTCCATACGCTGCTTATGAATAAACTATACAATATTAGAATAAAATATTTAGTGATCTCACTATGTCAGATAGCATATACGTAATGATAAGATTCGTGGATTTTATATTAAATGTATGAAACTCATTTGTTTTGTTTTGATTGGAAAAGCTTGCCTTACACATGCATTTCAAAGTATATACCTGACTCACTTTTATATCGTGAAATTAAAAACGTGGTTACTTTTTTTAATTGAACTGAATAACATTAGGTAATTAGCATATTTTTATACTGATTTTTGTAGTTAATATCTCCTAGTTATAAGGTCCCAAATCGAATAAGTCTACAAATTGAATTTTACTCTAGTGTCATGGTATTATGCAAAAACCTTGTAGGTACATACTTCAATCCATAATTCACTGCTAATATCAGCCTCTTTCATAATATACTAGGTTGTGGAAGTGGCCTTCGCACTTAAGGTATTATGTGGGATTTTAAGGGTCACTTTATGGAAGAAATTGATTTTAATGGCTAATGTAAAATATAACGGAGAAGATTTCGACGTAAGTAGGTAGTAAATCTTTAAGTTAATATTGACATTAGTGCTGCTTAATATAGATTTAATTTTAACTAGGAAACAGTATGAGACACGTCCCAGAAGCCTGTAGGCGCATTAAGTCCAATTCGCTAAATGTCCAGTGGTCCTGTTCTCAATTGGTCTAGTTCGCAATTGGGATGATGACACCTATCTAAAATATTGTCAAGAACATGGTGTTTAAAAAACATAGCCCCTATGAAGTTAATACAACCAATATATTTCAAAAAAGTCGTAGAAACCAATTTTTAAACACACAAAACGCAATAAATATTCGGTCAATGATTGTGACGTCACGGTCATGTGTCAGAAATCGGAGTCACCGATTTCTGACACATGACCGTGACGTCACAATCATTTATTACCATACGAAATCTATGGAGGCAGACCGTTTTGACAGATAATAAAAAGTATGTCAACGATTGGTGGTGTCGTCTAGCCAATTGGTCACATACACAGACATTTATTCTCATAAAGACATACCTTAATATCACTTACATGAGAATATGAGTGAACAGAAGTAAACTATCTGGTTGTCGTACATTGCATATATAGTTATTGTGGTACACACATAATACAGATCCGAAAATGCATTTTAAATGTAGTATTCAATTAACTAATTAATACCTATTCATTTGAGTAGGTTTTCATTAGTTATTATTCAAAATGTAATTTGTAAGCTGCTTTTTGAATAAATTGAACGACTCAATATGTTTAATACTAAAGGGTAGCTGGATAGATACATAGATACTGATGGTACATTATTTGTTTGACGTTTTCAAAATTTCGTGGGTTCTTCTTTGCTTTTGGGAACTTAGGTCTGAGTTCACGATATTACTTTTAATCTACTGCTTAGTGTTAGTCAGTGTCAGTTGATATCATACTACGAAAACAATAAGTAATAAGCTGAAGCCGTTGACTTCAATATTCTATCTATATTTGACTGAGAGACATAACTGCCACTGATATGTAGATAACTGTCAGTCAAATATAGATGGAATATTAATCAGATTTTGGAATGCAAATAACTCTGAATGTCAGTTATTTCCAATGAAGCGACACCCTTCAACAAATCATTAGAATAGACGACCACTTTGGTGTAATGTTAAAGAAGTTGACTATTAACCAAAAGGTCGCGGGTTCGATGCCCGCACTGTACAAACATTTGTGTGCATGAACATGTCTGTTTGTACTGGTATGGGTGTTACATGAATTTATTTAAGTTTATTTGTAATACCACTGTTGATTCTGATATCTGTAACAAGTGCTTTAGCTACTTACCACGGAGTCAGATCAATGTATGTGATGGTGTTGTATATTTACTTATTTATTAGTCTTGTCCCGCTTAAAAGAAGAAAACGATGAAAAAACAAACGAAAAAAAAAAACAATTGGTAATATCAAACAATACCAGCGTAACCAATATAAAACGTGGACGTGCCGCTGTGAAACGGAACACGGTTTTAGCAATAAAAACGCTCCACTTTACATCCATAAAGGAGCACCGCGTAAGTTCAATTTAAAGACACCTCTTGCCACTTACACCCGGTCTTGGGAACGAGACGGTAGAGATGAGCCAGCCAATTGCAAAAAAAATTCAACTGTTATTTTATATATTTTTTAAACTTTATGCCACCAAACCAAGCGGAACCGACGAGAGGTGGAGGAGGAAGGTTCTCGAATGGCGACCACGCTTAGGTAAACGTACTGTAAGACGCCCCCGGCTAGATGGACAGACGACCTGAAGAAGGCAGCTAGTAGTGACTGGATGCAAAGGGCGGGCGATCGTTCGCTGTGGCGCTCCTTGGGGGAGGCCTATGTCCAGCAGTGGACTGTAACAGGCTGATATAATGATGCCACCAATATTGTACAATTGGCGGACTAAATGCCTTATCGCATTCTCTACCAGTCAACCGAGTGGGAATGCAGAAAGGGAAATTGGTGATATTTACAATGCGATACACTCACGAAAAAGTACATTAGCCAACTCCAAGTAGCGCAGAGAGCTATGGAACGTGCTATGCTGGGCATATCAATTTTGGATCGAGTTCGCAATGTAACCATTCGGGAACGCACAAAAGTGACCGACATATCCCTAAAAGTGTCCAGATTAAAGTGGAGATGGGCTGGCCATATAGCCCGCAGAACAGATGGCAGGTGGCCCCTTAAGGTTGCTGAGTGGAGTGGACCCTGGTTGGGACGTCGAAAAGTCGGGAGACAACCCACTCGTTGGGTCGATGACATCGCAAAAGTGGCAGGGAGGGGCTGGATGCGATTGGCACGGAACCGCAACACTTGGCGTGCTCATGAAGAGGCCTATACCCGACTATGGGTGACCACAGGCTGAAGAAGAAGAAGAAGAAGAAGACAATGCGATAAAAATGTATGCGCTTTGGAGTGATCTGTTAGCTTACATGTTAAACTGAAAGAATAAAAATGTGCAGTGCAGTTAAGAGCTCATTCATAAGGATATGAACCTTATCCGTTTGTGTTGTGATCGGTTAAGGCCGCTGCATATGTGACGAAGTTCTAATCGGGATGGGACGCTCCCGTCCCGTTTGGAAGATGTCATTTCATCCAAAATATTCTTCTTCCGTATGGGTGGGGAAAATATTTTACCGAGAACGTGGGTTCCCGCCTCGTCCGTGCACCCGTATTATTTGCGTTTTATACATTTTGTATGAAACGTAGATCACTGAGGACTCTATATGATTCCGCTTGGCTCAGAAGTCAAGATAGAGTCCATTGCTACGCTCAGTATCCAACGCACGTGGCGTAAACAGTTCTTCCTAGGTTCATAATATACTATTGTACTTACGAGTATATGAGACCAAATACTCACTGAATATCAGAAGGAATATTAGTTCCATTAATGACGTTATTAATTAAAATAAGTGGTTATACTTTAAACGAGGTGCTTGTGGCGCAGTGGTTGCAGCGCTTTGGTAGTGATACTTAAAGTTAAGCAACCTACGGCGCGGTCATGTTTAGGATGGGTGACCATTCTGACCATTTAAGTGACGTCTATTTACAAGCATCTCCGTGCTTCGGAAGGCACGTTAAGCTGTTGGTCCCGGTTGATATCGATAGATATTAGTCGTTAAGCCTGGTCAGAGGCCCTCGGGCGGCTTAATAACATCTGACAGTAAGGTTGGTCACTTACTCATAGTTGAGGTGAGGCCTGTGCCCAGCAGTGGGACATATATAGGCTGATAAGATACTTTAAACTCCACTGAGGTACTGAAACATCAAAGCGTCGATTCAACCTTTCCTGATTTTTACCCTGTACCTTATTTTTTCGCCAACTACAACTCAGCCCCAAGATCACCAGTTCTCTCAAGTCCGGATCTCTCTTTATAAAATGCGCTAATGACTGATACCTCATCATCATCATATTAGCTGTTCGTAGCCCATTGCTGGACCGAGGCCTGCTCCAAGCATCTCCACCGCGATAGGTCCAGCGCTTTCCTTATCCAGCGGCTTCTCGCGACCTTCACCAGATCGTCGGTCCACCTTGTAGAGGACCTGTAAATGGACCCCCCTGTCGGATCTCCACCTTGTCGTGGTGGGGGGGCTCAGTAACCGTGGCTTTGCCACCCACGGTGAAGCTAAGCGGGATCCCGGGAGGGGACGCTCCACGTGGGCTTGGGGAGGCCTGCGCAGGATGCGTCCAAGAGTGCGGGTGTGGGGGACGGTTTAGGCTGTCCCTCGCAGTCGGGTGCGGTCGCGGGAGGAGAGTCGTCTCGGTGTGTCGTTGCCGTGCGGCCTATCTCCCGCGACCAAACGGGGGCGCACCGTTTGATGGCGCTGCGGTGGGGCCGCAGAGGAAGAGGAGATGCGGTGTGTCGTTGCCGTCCTCCCTATCCTCTGCGGCCGTGTGGGAGTTAGTTTTGGTGGCGGACCCCAACACCTTGCTCCGCCGCCAAGGAGTTTGTGGCCCTCGGGCTATCCGCCGGGGTGCCGTGGTGAATGCTCACGCGACCCCATGGCGCCCCACAATGGTGGAAAGGCGGAATGCGCTGTGGTTTTAGTGGGTATTACGGACCTGTAAATGGAACGTTGTCCGGAACGTGATCGCCATTCGAGAACCTTTCCGTCCCAACGCCCACTGCTACTTTATCTAAGCAATCCTTCGAGCCATGTCCTACTGTTTATCTTATCTTTTCTGATTCGATCGCGCAGAGAAATACCAAGTGTCGCCCTCCCCATTGGTCCAATACTAACCGCAAATGATTTTCCGCATTACCTGTGGGATGAGCACGAACAACTATCGTAACGTATTCGTAGCGGTTACCTATCGTTGAATTTGTATGGGGAAACTGTCAGTTCCTGACGTTTTGACGACACGAATACGTTACGAAATCGTTCGTGCTCACCCCACTGGGCTGTTTGCTCTCCCTTCGCTTTTCACGAACCAAACCGCGTATTGTCGGTGATAAAAACTTTTTTCATTATCCGCGGTATATAAGAGCTTATTGAAAATAACAATGTCGCCTGATGCTTTTGTTTTATTGTAAATTACTTCGCTCGGAGATCGAATCCCGATCATAAGGTTGATCTCAGCTGTGCTGAGTAAAATCAATAGGGATGATGACAACTTCTTCTTTTGATGTCCGGCTTGTAGATAATTCGAACAGTGTAAGAATAACGGCGCCAGATTTATTTAATACTAGCGGACGCCCGCGACTTTGATCGCCTTAGTTTCAGATATCCTAAGGGAGCATTTAATCGGGATAAAAAGTATCCTATCACCCAAGTTAGTTACTGCCCTGTTTGTATACCAAATTTCATCAAAATCTGTTCAGTAGTTTCAGCGTGATTGACGAACTTTCACATTTATAATCTTAGTGCGATATTAGATACAGTCTTGATTTTTACGTGACGTAGCATTTCATAACTCTAAGATGTATCTTGGAATATTATTTCTGCCATGATTGAAAAATGAAATAATACGTTTCTACTTTTTTCAATTAAACGTCGTGTTACAATCCTCAGTTTATAATTAACTTTCGGTCAAATTATGTTTCCTTTTTCTGACCCTGTCATCATCCCCATTCTAGACCTAACTTAGCGCGTTTCATATTTTCATACCAAGATAGTGCTTGTACAAACAACCTAAAACTTCGCGCAGCTTGCTTTTATAAGATGTCATAAAAGTTACAACTTGGAAAAGAAATATATTGGCTGCTCTTGTGCTGGCGATCAAATATATTTTAAGACACTTGGGGTATGGAGGATGAAACTTTATAATTTATGACCATATTCTTTTTGTATTATGTAATTGAATACTCTTAGGGTATAAAAAGAACGAAATTGAGCTTGTAAAAAAAACCGGTCAAGTGCGAGTTGGAATCGCGCACCGAGGGTTCCGTACAAACCTGTAGGTATATAACTCTTGTATAGAAATGAAATTTTCAAAATGCTCAAAAATATTTTTCAAAAATTTCTTTTTTACATGATGAAACTGTAAATTTACGGTTTTCGTAATTTTTCCTATATCTGTACTATAAGACATGACTTCGTACTAAATTTCAAGATTCTAAGTTTACGGGAAGTACCCTGTAGGTTTTGATTCCCGTGCGAGTTTCGAAAATTTGCGGAAATTTGCGGCCTAAATGGCTGTATCTTTTGATTGCGTTGGCTTAGAAGGTTGATTTTTCTACAGCTTCCAGGGACAGTAGACCTAAGTATCATATAGAAATTTCATTTCAATTTCCTGAGAAAAACGGTCTTGACAGACGAACGGACGGACGGACGGACAACAAAGTGATCTTATAAGGGTTCCGTTTTTTCTCTTTTGAGGTACGGAACCCTAATTAAAAATCTCCGACACGAGTTAGGAAAACAGCTGTTGAGCTTCAATGGCTTGACTGATTTTGACCATAGTTAAGAACCACAGTGGTAAATTATCTTCCGAACAAAAAAACTGCACTGAAATCGATCGTTCTGTCTGGAAGCTACGTTACCACAAACAGACACACACAAAAATATATACAGACATACAGAAAAAAACTTACAACACCCCTCTTTTTCGTCTAGGGTAAAAAATATTTTATTATTTATTTATATTATAAATGAAAAAGAAATATATAAATACTGATTTATTCCCAGTTCCCAGACACAAAAACAATCCACTGTTTAGAATATAACGAAGAATGGTTTAAGAAATTCAAATGTTCATTTGAAACTTTCACAACGTCTCGTTAGTATTGACCGTGTCAGTGTCTTGAATTACCACTGGTCTTTTTCTGGTTAACGTTTTACTATCTTCCAAAGACGATGGCAGTTCTTGATGCTTTGTCTCTGGAAGCGGATAGCATACTAGCGCACCAACAATCGCCATAGCTCCAAAGAAACCCCCAGAAACCGTTTCTGGCAACGAATTAATTTGCGGCGCCACAATTTGGCCAACTCTCGATAGAACAGACAGACACCCCAAAACGGAATTCCTTATCGTAGTGGGAAATAATTCTACGCCAAAAAGGAAACAAATGATAAAAGACATAAAGAAAAAGCTGTTACAAATGCAAGCGACGACAACTCGCACCCAGGTCATATGGACTGGGACAGAGATGACGATTATCATGAACAACCCCGACAAAAACATCGTGGCCATCAAAAAATTTCTTCTTTTTAGAATCTTTAACAAAAACGTGGTCGCGATCGTCCCCGGCAACAGTAGCACCCCTGATATGGCAACATTTGTGTGTATGTCTCCGCTCATTTTGCCAATGTACTGAGAGACACCGTAGTACCCCATGCCGCATACGAAGTAAACCACCGACATGCATCCGAGGTTGATGGTAAGCTTTTTGTGCTTGAAAATTTGCCAAAACTTCATTCTCGTGCGATGCGTGTGAGCGTGGCTCGCGTGATAGGCTTCGATTTCATCTTTAATTGTTTCGCTTGAGACGCCATTACTGCAAAACGGGAATGTGAAATTTATCGTTTCCGATAAGCTCGGTGTGAATACACGTGATGGTGATAAAAAAAGAAATTATTCTCTTAATAATACGTTAGGGCTACGTTCAATGATTCGATTATTCCCCGATGGCCCGAACCGAAAATATTTTTTTAAGTATTATGACTTTTTACGTTCAAGGAGCTTAAAATGTTGTATGGTTATATCAACCGTTTTTCTGGCGTGACAATGAAAATTTTCATACAATTCGTCGGATAGAAAAGCACCTTGGTCGTATCAGCACTTTTTATACAAATATAACATTGATCTCTAGCTAAAATAATACCTACAATTTGCATATTTTCTCCATCACAACCACTGCTTCGTCAACACGATCATTATCCATCAACCATTTCGGTGACTCCAGCAGCATCCATTTCAAGGCCACAAAGAATAAAACTGGCATCGACAACGTCAGTTGGAACTGGTCACAGTGACGTAACAGGTACGACACACCAGCCAAGGTGATGTGGCTTATGTTTATTGGTATGTGGAACAGAGCAGTCACAGTTTCTCTGTAGTCGACTCCACAGTATTCAACGCAGAGTACATAGGCCGTGACTATGGCACCCCCCACCCCTATGCCTTCGAGAGCACGGAATGTTGTGAATAGAGCGTGGTCGGGCATGGCGCTTATGAGGCAACCGGATACGGCGAGGATGAGGCAGCTTAACGTGAATGAGGTAAGACGCCCAAATCTGAAAACACACAAATAACAATGAAATGCAGTAAATAATTTGAAAGATGATGGATTTTACTAGTCATATACATTGTCCCGATAATTAATGAGTACACAAGAATTTGCGCTAGATCAAAATAACTAAGGTCTAAATATTGAAATTGACTCCGTAGTACTCGAGGCTCTTAATAATTTAGCTCTCTGATAATTGAGACAATATTCGGCGACATTGATCTTAATTGACGCGGCACAACGACTTCAAACTGCGTTCCAAGTCAAGGTTACTTGATGGTTTTATTTTATTTTATTTATTTAGAAAACCAACGGCATTACAGTTTTATTTGTTAGTTGAGAACTTATGCTAAGTAAGGCTAATTATAGGTTTCCCTTAAGATAACCATAGATAAAACTGAGGAATAGATAATACTGAGGAATAAAACTAATACAAACATTATACACTATCTCTAATTCTATTCTATATTAATATTTATATATTATACTGAAAACGTCAGATTACTTAGGTATGTCCAAAAACTATTGAGAAGAACAAGCGAAAACCGTATCAAAATGCGTTGCCTAGTTTAAAAGTAGCACACTTAGATAGGCACAGACTGAGCGTAACACGACATTGTCTTTATAACAACTATGTAGTGATAACAGCAATACAGGTATAATCAGTGTATTGTATACAAAATTGCCTTAATAAACAATGTGATCCTAACATTCATAACAGCTGTGTTAGAAATAATTTTAATGTTAATGTATAACTATAAAATGTACATCGAAACAGCGACAGAACTAGGTTCGCCGTTCTTTTAGGGTATCAGTAATAAGCTTTTTTAATTGGTCTTTAGAACAATTGAAGATGTCTACATTAGATAATTTTGTGTTATAGGCATTAGCTACTATGGTTTCTTAAAAGTCAACCAACTATTAACAACTAGCGACCGCCCGCGACTTTGTTCGCGTTGAAGTTCGAACCAATGGTACCTAAATTATATTTTTAGGCCCTAGCACCACGACACAGACTGGTTGGAAAGAAATGCTCTTACACAAACAATATATGGAGATGTTCATTCGCATGAGTCCTAAAATGAACCACAACTGAGGCTTCGTTTTGATACTAACAGTCTTACCTGTCTGACAAGACCCCGAAGAGAAAGGATCCAACCAGCGTTCCCAAGTAGCTCATGCTATGCGAGAAACTAACAACCCATTCTGTATCGCAAGCTAAGTCAAACTTCGTCTGCATGGTCTCACTGAACACAGTCCTATTCCAATCTCTCTCTTTGCAAGGACAACCATTTTTTATCCCAGTAGAGTTGCAACGAAACTCCATGGGCGGACTTAGGAATATCAAATTGAGCACATGCCAAAACACTGGCACCTTACTTAAAAATATAAAAAAGAATACATAGAAATGATACTTTGATACCACGTTGAAATACTTCTCAATTGGGTTTTTGATATTTTTATTTTTGGTCATATCTACAATTTATCTAAAATATACGTCGGTGTAATCGCGTCGGTCGTGGAATCACGTTTAGAAATATTGATTTTGGTTCTTCGCTATCGGTTTACTATAAATTTGAAAGTTTCGCTTCCCAGAGGATATTATGTGTGTGAAGTGAAAATTTATATCGTATGTGTGAGGAGCTAAATAAATAACAAAGTTGGGTTAGCGGAGTTTGAAGCTTGTTGTAAAATCACTTTTTTTATATCAACATCAAAATCGATTAATTCGTAAAGTACTTAACCTAGGTAGTACGATTAAAGAAGCTTACTAACGTAAAATATATTATTTAATAATTATCCCAATTGCATAAATGCCCATATATTTATTCGAAGGTTAAGTTATAAGCCGCTTATACTTCATGTCATTTACCACATAATTTGACATTAACATAAACCAAAACGGTAATTTTAGAGTCTGCGAAATTGGACCTAAGTAGCGTAAGACATAGCCCATACTCGTAGTGCATTTTTCTTACTACTCTTCGTTTCAGTTCAGTTTAAAGATCATTTATTTTCTACAAATAATTATAAACCACTTAAGCGAGAAATTTACAACGTAATTGGTTTTGCTTGTTTTGTTTTTGTGACGCTAACGTCACAGATGTAAAAAAACTGCGCTCATTTTGAACTAGAAGTGTTTGGGTTCAGGCGAGATTTTGTAGTTTTTTTATTTAATTAATAAATAAATTTAATTAATAATTTTTTCAGCAGATTTACTGGTTTTAATAAAATTAGGAATCTTATTGTATTGTTTAGCTTCCTCATAAATCAGATACTTTTCCCACTAATTTTCGGTTCGCGAATGAGGCAATACGATCTCATTTCCGTGCCTTAGTTTTTTATGAATTTCATATTTACGAGTGAAAGTTGTAGTTGTTTGATTTTTCTTATTTAAGATTTTATGGCATAGTATACATGTGTTATATACATATGTCAGGTTAATTCTTATGATTTTAGTTAATATATATTTTTATGTTAGAGTTAAAATTAAATAATGATCAGTTTGAGGTTTGTCTGAACTATTATACACGGTGTAAAAAAAACCTTAACGAAGCCGTCAACCACGCGTTCAGTACATCAAACCAAACCGTATGAAAAAAAAAATTTGGCTGGGAAACAACTTTTATTTTTTGACATCATAAAAAATAATTTAATTCTAACCCGCAATGTACAGCGCGCACGCGGAAAAGTCACAGCGGGGCGTGTTGCTTTACGCCGCCGCGACGCGGTTCGGTTCGAGTGTGCGCTGTTCATTGCGGAGTGAGCCATTTAGAGGCTTTTTATGAAAGAACTAGTGAAAATTTGTATCATGTTTCTTTGGAAATAAGTTCAGTTATAACGGACAGAAGTCATTTCTGTAAAAATCATCAATTATTTTTTCAAACTTTAACCATCAATATCTCAGTAACCGTTAACTTCCCAGGTGTGGTGTAAAGGAAAAAAATGATCGTAACAATTGGTAGAATATGTGGTATTCGGCTTCGTTAAGGTTTTTTTTACACCCTGTATATTAGTCAACCTCACACTTACTTAATACAAATGTAGGGTACGGCTGTACCCTACATTACATAGCAGTACATAGCGGCTGCTAAATCTAACTTTAAATGCTTACAAATAGTATAAAACAAGTGAAATCATTATTTAACAATCAGTATAAGGAAAAGATACGAGATTAAGACGTTTGTTTACACAAGTTGTTAATTCATTTATGATGACCGACATAAATAATGGCTTTTGTACTAATTAATTGATGTCAAAGTTATTAATTATCTTGTCTAAGAGATAACACTTAAAAAATTCTTTTCTGCTCCGGTTATGGGGAAGGATTCGAACCCCCGACCTTTGGAAGTCCGGTCCAATGCTCTGACCACTGAGCTACTTGTCTTACTTTATCTTGTCTATTTCGTAAAGTAAAAAGCGTGGGGTGCTTGGTATGGTATATATTAAAATAATTCTATTTTTGGCAATCATAAAAAGAGAACTAAGAAAACGATATTAAGTGCACTCCACGCTTTATACTCCACTGTAATATAAATTCTTTGTACTCACAAATTATTTTCCCTTTTTTAGTTAGCAATAAAAAAGTGTTTTTTTTTTGTTTTTTCAACTATTATTTCGTTACATGACATCGTGACAAGGTAAATAATGTGGCGTAAGATGCGTACGTAATAAGGGCGAATAATTCGTAGCTTGATGTGCTCTCAAAGAATAGTACAGCCGCCTTATCTGGATAGCCAGAGATAATATTAATAGATGAGTTTTGGATGTAATTTTTTTAGTAGCACCGTTTTAGTAGCACAAATATCATAACCTTAATGTATGATAGTTATGATATTTTAAAAGATCATCTTGTGCTAATTCAACTCCAAAGATTTAAAAAAAAATCTTACTTGAAGTATTCACACACTTATGTGGCATTAGTGATATATTCTTTTATATCAATATCCTTAACCAGAAGGTTGTCTGGAAGAGATCGCTTTTAGCTATAATACCGCCTTAATTGTGCATCTTTCTTTGTATGTTGATTTTGTGATATTTTGTGGTGTGAATTAAAGTGTTTTCTATCTATCCATCTATCCTTTAGGCGAAGGCTTGGGAATTATCTGATCTAATTTTATCTAATTGGTTGCCAAACTGTTGATCTAACAGTTAAAACTTTAATTCACATATGCACGCGCTTTCAGCTACCACCTATCAAGTTAGTAAGTGTTTTTGAACTTCCTATCAATTTCCTCTGAGAATAGTTTAAAGAATCAATTTGCGAGCTAAGTTTACGAAACGCCAAGTGAGTTTGCCTTCATTAACTGATTAATAATTGTAAAGTCAAAGTGTGCCGCCCTGAATACACCGGGGGCGAAATCTTCTGTGCAAACTTTGTTCGGCGAACAAAACAAGTAAGACGCTTGTTTATAAGTACACTATGGCCTTGAGATTTTTATGCTTCGGATATTACGCTGCTTATATTTTTGGGATGAAAGTAAAATATGTAATGATAAAATATTGAGTTTGGTTTGGTAGGGGTTGAGTTTTTTTTTAAACTTCTGTACAACTTGTGTACAGTGGCGGACTTAATGCCGGAGGCATTCTCTACCAGTCAACCACAGGTCCAAGCACAGAACATACAGGCGGTGCACATACAGAAGAAAAGAAAATGAAAATAAAATGGTAAGGTACAACTTACTAAATTGAAAAAAAAAGAACAATATTAATAAACATACATGCTACTAATCATAGTTTTTCTTACGGCGTACTACAATATTTATCTTTTTTATGTGATTTTGATAAATTATTTTCTAGTAGCATGTCTCTGGTAATGAGATACTGGCCTTTTCAGCAGAGAGCGAGTCGAACAAAACTATAAAATAAGCAATATATTAAACTATTTACCTATGTCGTCTTAAATGTTTGCGTTTAGTAAGTCGGTAAATCAAAAATCAAGTTTCTTTTCGCATATCATATATGCTAGTAAGCGCAGTAAAGAGGCAAGCTCGACCATTTTTACGCCCCCTTAACCTCATCAAAAGTAACTCAATCATGTGATTTTTACACCCTTAACGCGGCATATTTTAATCTTAAACATGTTCAAACTTGTAACGACATGTTAGTAAGTTAAGCGTGAAGCTCGACACACCAGCCGAACATGATATATGGTGCAAAGCGTTACGAATCAAGGGATCTACTATGTAAGACGATAGCTCTTATCCATTCTCATGCGTAGATGGTTGTTGGGACACACATTTTATTCAATTGAAGAAAAGAATTTATGCAATATAAAGAACTAGAGCATTGGACCGGACTTCCAAAGGTCGGGGGTTCGAATCCTCCCCAATGACCGGAGCCGTAAAGAATTTTTTAAGTGTTATTTCTTTTCGAAATATAAAGAACTAATTAAATACAAAGAAGAATTGGGGCGTAGTCAATGCATAATTTACACCTAATGATGTAATCAATGTAAATATATGATAGGTATAATTAATGACATTTTATTTGACTTTTATCAAAATCGACATTTCAATTAATTTACATTGTTGGATAATGTTTACAAATTTGCATGCTGTTTGACACGGCTAAATAGGTTTAAGCACTATTGTAAGATGAACAACAAGTCAAATGTTATTATTTCTATTTGTATTCCAATTTCAAAAAAGTACTTGTTACTAGTCGCATAGGTACTCGTATGCTATCGCAACTTTATCACCAAGATTCTTCAATAGAGCACTGAAATGTTTAAATCAAAATAAGTAACAATAATAACAAAGTAATGTATTTTCTTCACAACAGTAGGTAATAAAACTTAAAACGTAGATCATTTTCTTTAATGCTGAGTTGTCCATTTCACAGCTCCTTTACCTCGTTAACTCCTCTTTTTCCTAGTCATTATAGTCCCAATAAATAACTGCATATTAAAGTTAACAAAATAGCTAATAAAGTATAATTTTCTCAAGACAATAAGAGTTAGATTTTAGTACCAAGTAATACCTTTTGCTTATCACAATGCACTTTGAAGCTCCCCGTTCTCTTATAAATAATCTTAACTTCATCCCATTGCTAACGAAGTCCGTAATTGAAATAATGCAAAATCCCTAATGGGAGTTCAGTATTCTGACATCTTAACTGATGTATTGCACAAAAACTTGCGGTTTTCACACTCGCACGTACCCAAAATCTCCTACATAGTGAAAGAGATGTAAAATGGGATTCTTATGGAGGATTTTACAGAATAGGGTCCTGAAATTCGGCGATTTATTCACAAAAGAAACTCGCGTTCCTGATGAGTCGAGTGCTTTAAGTGCGGGGGTGTTATTGACGTCTTCAGTAAAAAGATTGTTTGTGGAAGTGATCGAGGGTAGAGGGAGAATAAAAAATGATTCTTTTATACCATGAACGAGTGGGATGTGCGCGAACGAATGTTCTTTAATGGCGCCATTAGTTTTTGGGTGAAACAAGTGAATCAACTCAATAAATCAATTGTATGAATAGTTATTGACCAAAAAATGTACGACTTTAAGGATCTACTTGATTGAACGTCTCTGATATAAGTATCGAATTTGATGATAATCGAATTGAATTTATTGAATTTAGAATATTTTTACTGACATTGTTAATATTTGTGTATGTTACCCTATTGTATTTGCATGCTAACAATTTTGGCAAGACATGTGCACTGTATTTATTGTAAATAATTGTGAATTGGCTAGACGACACCACCAATCGTTGACATACTTTTTATTATCTGTCAAAACGGTCTGCCTCCATAGATTTCGTATGGTAATAAATGATTGTGACGTCACGGTCATGTGTCAGAAATCGGAGTCAATTGACCGAATATTTATTGCGTTTCGTGTGTTTAAAATTGGTTTCTACAGCTATTTTGAAATATATTGGTTGTATTAACTTCATAGAGGCTATGTTTTTTGAACACCATGTTCTTGACAATATTTAAGATAGGTGTCATCATCCCAATTACCAACCGACAGATACGGTACACAGGTGATACTTGATAAAAGCTTGTAAAAAGTTGGTCTGTTGGTTAAAGCATTGGACCGGACTTCCAAAGGTCGGGGGTTCGAATCCTCCCTGATGACCGAAGCCAAAAAGAATTTCTTAAGTGTTATGTCTTTTCCAGCTTGTAAAAAAATTAGGCTTCATTGAATCATTGTTGTCATCTCTAATAGTTCATATATCTTTTTAGTTAGAGGTTCGTGCTAAGCCACCGGTTTTAAGATCAGATTCAGAGGTCCTAGTTTTGGTTCCCAGTGGTACGTACATTGTACTCAGCTTAGTCGGTTGGTGGTAGGACTTTTTATTAGTCCTGCTGGCTAGCTACTACTTGGCGGTTAGAGATAAGATAGGCAGTACCTCAGTGTTTGAGGACTCCGAGGGTAGTGCGCTTACATAATTCACACACTTCATCATCAGCCTATATACGTCTCACTGCTGGGCACATGCCTCACCTCAACTATGAGGTGGTGCGATCCATACTCCACCACGCGGGCTCAGTGCGGATTGGTGGAGGGGTGTGTGTAAGGCAAGTGACCAAGCTTACTGTCAGATGGTTTGAGGCCGCCCGATGGCCTCCGACCAGGCTTAACGACTAATATCTATCGATATTAACCGGCACCAACAGCTTTACGTGCCTTCCGAAGTACGGAGATGCTTGTAAATAGACGTCACTTCTATGGTCAGAATGGTCACCCATCCCAAACATGACCGCGCCGTAGGTTGCTTAACTTTACTTTATCACTACCAAACTTAAGCTTAACTTTATCATTACCAAAGCGCTGCAACCACTGCGCCACAAGCACCTCACACTTAATTCTTATTAATAAACAATTGACATCAGCTGTGATTAGGAGTAAGGTATCTCGCTATGAATAAAAAAAAAACTATCTGGGTAGTACTCATATAGTAGTAATTTTATTTAACGAGATCAATGAAGTGTATTTAATATTAAGTGTATTTTTAGAAAAATATAACATACTTGGTGATAGCCAAAATTGATTCCGGAAAACTAGATCAACCACCTTAGCCGTCTATAGATACATACAAACAGCCCTTCAGCACCTGAATGCTAAGAAATATGCACTAGGTATCTTGCTAGATATGACAAAGGCCTACGATAAAGTGTCCCATGATATTCTACTTTCCAAACTGTATGGTTCAGGGGTACGTGGTACTTCATACAATTGGTTTAAATCATACCTCACAAATAGAAAACAGATAGTCCAAATTGAACATCATAATTCCAAAACAAATGAAATAGAAACAGTAACATCATCAAGAGCGAACAATGACCTGTTCCATCCCACAAGGAAGTGTGCTAGGCTGTGTCCTGTTCTTAATATATATAAACGACCTGCCGAAAATCTTTGACCAGCAAATAGCATTGCCTGTACTGTTTGCAGATGATGTATCAGTCGTAATAAAATGTGAAAAACACCAAAACCCAAACACTATAATCAATAGTACTCTGGAACAAATAGTTATTTGGCTTGAAAAACATAATCTCGAAATAAATTCTAAATAAAACCAAAATTATGGAGTTCCGGGCGTATCAAACAGCACCTTTAGATATAAAAATAATATCAAAAAACACCCAAATAGAGACAATAGATGTAGTTAACTTGCTTGGGTTACACATAGATACAAATATAAACTGGAAAATACATATAGAACAAATAAAAACAAAACTCTCAAAATTCACTTATGCACTTTTCGAAATAAAACATAGCACAAACACAAAGACACCAAAGGCTGAGATCAGCCTACTATGCTTATGCATATTCCTGGCTTAAATATGGAATTATACTGTGGGGTAGTAGTGTGAATATAAATGATATTTTTCTACTTCTTTTACTTATTACTTCTACTCTTTCTACTTAAAAATGTGCAAAAATATCAATCTATTTAAAAAAATGAAGGATATCCATAACAAAAATACCCGTAATAGGGAAAATCTATTCATTCCACCATCAAGAATCAAAATGCTGCACGACAGCCCACATTACATGGCTATAAGAGTATTTAATAAATTACCTCAATACATAAAAAGTGAACAAAAATACATAACATTTAATAAAAAGCTTAAAGAATTCCTCATAAATAAATGTTATTATAAATTAGATGAATATTTAAATAAATAAAAAACAGTACAGAACTCATAATAGATAAATGTTACAACTAAATAGATAAACATTAAATAGAAAATACATAATGATAAAACTAAATAAACTGATACCCAACTAATAAAACAAGAATTAAGACATGCATAATAACTAAAATAGATAAAAAAAATAACGACATAAACGATAACAAACATATAGATGAAAAATACTTGATAACTAACTGTTTATTTTTAAAACTTAAGTTTTTCTGATATTGTCACAACTTTAATAACCGTAAGTCCAAAATGCAATATTTGTAAGTGTTATTATTATAAGATACCTACTAATAATAATTAGGTATAGCCCTCAAATAATTTTCAATAATTTTTGCAATACCCAAACTGAAAGGGTTACTAAGTTATAAGTGTAATTGTCTAGCATAAGACCTGCTATAATTATGTATGTATTTAACACTTAGTTGGCAAATAAAAGAATATGAAATATGAATATGAAATACCTTAATTACACTTATTCAGATAGCAATATCGCGTTAAGTGTTTCATATTTAATTGATTTATTTATAATACATAGTTTAATTAAAAAAAACGAACAGTACAGGCCCTGTAATGGTGGAGGATTGGAGTATGAAAGTCCTCCTGGCCTATCAGGCCACAGCGGCCAATCTCAACAGAGATCAGCCAACTACGCAGGAGATATTATAGCACACAAGTGTGAGCGCAATACACAGGTGCACTCACTATTCCATCAGTCTCAAAGTTCGGTGAGACGGCAATCCGACATGACCGGAGAGAGATCAGGCGCAGGACCAACGGCTTAACGTGCTTTCCGAGCGGGTATAATAAATAACGGTGTTTGGAGTCTAATTATAATATTTTTAAACGGCTATAATTTTATAGAAACCTTGAGCATTAGTAAGCCTTCAATAACTTGGTACCGAAAAGTTTCCAAGATTGTTTGATTTAGTTCAACAACGCAAGAGAGTTTTAGAAGAAAATTCTAAGAACTTTTCTGTTTCAAGGTTTGTTTATACGAGTACCGATGATTCTTTTGTATTTCAACTGGACTCTAATAACTTTTCAACTTGTTTTTACTTTATCTTTGTTTTATTTTTTAGTTCAGCTGATAGTCCCTACCTAATAGTCCTCCTGGCCGATTTCGACCACGGCGGCCAATCTCAAAAGAGATCAGCCAACTACGCAGGAGATATTAAAGTGCACAAGTGTGAGCGCAATACACAGGTGCGCTCACTTTTCCATCACTCTCAAAATTCGGTGAGACGGCAATCCGACATGACCGGAGAGAGATCAGGCGCAGGACCAACGCGCTTAACGTGATTTCCGAGGCACGGGGGTGTAACACCGCCAACTTCCCGACTCCGAGCTGTTTTTGAGAAATTCATGACAGAAAATCTCAGAAAAAAATTTGTCTCGACCTGGGATTCGAACCCAGGACCTCTCGGATGTAAGGCAGAAACTTTGCCACTACACCAACGAGGCAGTCAAAGCCAAGTAGCTGTACCTATACTGATACTAAAATGAGATCATTTTTATTTTAAAGGCCGAAATAATTGCTTAGTTTAGATTATAAATACAACAACATCACATACATTGATCTGACACCGATGACAGTGTTAAGTAGCTAAGGCACGTGTGTTACAGATATCAGAATCAACAGCGGTATTACTAATAAACTTAAATACATAACACCCAGACCAATACAAACAGATGTTCATGCACACAAATGTTTGTAAAGTGCGGGGATCGTCCCTGCGATCTTTTGGTTAACAGTGAACTTCTTGACCATTACACCAAAGTGATCGTCGAATTATTTATGTCCTTCACTTCATGTGATTATGACTTATTGAAAATACGAATCAATCCGCTAATGAATAGATACTTAGGTATATAACTATAGTACAAGTTTATTGGTTCACAGATATTATTGTGATGTTGCAATTGATGTTTTTTACTTCTAATTAAAACGACTGGCCATCCCAGGCTTACAAGAAGGCTCTAGAGGAGTCACGACGGAGACAGTCAACCCTTTGAGGACCAAGGGGACGATATAAACATTTAAAAAAATCTTTTATTTCAGACAAAATATATCCATATGAATGTTAGAAGTGTATGACTTACATACTTATAGTTAGATTTATATTTAAAGTAAGAAATCAAAATTTGAAACACATAAACCAGTTTAATAATTATAATATAATACTCGTAGAATATTAAGATAACTCTTTATTGTAGTGTGTGTGTACCTCACCCACACATATGCAATAGTACTTAAGCGCATGTCTTTAGTTATTTGACACATTAAACTCGCATAAAGATTTCCTTGAGTCTACTTTAATCCCCACATCGCATTATTGCACACCACAAAAAATAAAAACACATAAATAATTTACACGGACTTTTAAGGACTAACTAAGACGATATCGGATGATGAAAAAAAATGAAAAAGGAAAAAATTAAAATGTTATTATATTTCCCTGTGCTACGAGAGTCAGGCTCCTCCTCAAACGCTTAATAAGTAATTTTATTTATTTATTTAGAGTATGTGTGTGTGTACGTGAGTGCGTGTGTGTGGGTGTGCGTGATGATACCAAGTCATATTGACTTATGTACATCTTTATTTGTCTCTTTAGTGTATCTTTAACCATTAATCTGGCTTTTAGCTGGTTTTTATTTTATTCACAAACAAGTCATACACCAACTACAGGCAAAGTTTCGAGTGGCGTTCATTATGCGCGGTTCCGTGGCACCGCCCGTCTCGGGAATATTTGCGATTCACTTTGTAAGCCCCGACCACTCCCGGGTCCCGGTCCATTTTTAAATATTTGATCAAAGATACCACTGTCGGATCTCAATAGGCATGACGACACCTATCTTAAATATTTTCAAGACCATGGCGTTTAAAAAACATAGCCCCAATGAAGTTAATACGAGTACAACCAGTTTATTTCCAAAAAGCTGTAGAAACCAATTTTTTAACACACAACATTTAATAAATATTCGGTCAATTGACTCCGATTTGTGATACACAACCGTGACGTTACGATTTTGTATTTCCATACAAAAACTATGGAGGCAGACCGTTTTGACAGATAATAAAGTGTATAGCAACGATTGGTGGTGTCATCTAGCCTATTGCATCTTGCTTACTTCCGAATTTTAGATTCGGATATGGAATGTCGTCTGTCATTTGTTTTGTGGAGTTGCTTTTTATTAGCAGGACTTTTGGGAGTTCGTGAGAACTCTTCTACTGTAAATAATAACAGTACTGAGGGTAATGGACTCTCAACTTACTGGAAGAGCCACTTAAATAGCATAGGTCTATAAAAAACGAGTACTCGTATTCATGGTTTGGTTAAAGTATAACAAGAACTTCAAGTGTTTTTATACTTAACAAATCTAGTGGTATCAAGTGGAGTTTATGCCTAGGTACATTACCAACAGTAGTGTTATTATTATAACGTAGTACGTTTCAAATGTCAGGAGCTTTTGTGTTAGTGAAAACTTTTAAAATATTTGTTAACATGATGTTTAGCAAAGTGTGGAATCTTAAGAGCGCCACTAAACATGCGTTTTTTTACACTGCATTACACACGTTAACCTATTAAGTACACCTTAGGATGTAAAATGATCCTCCCTGCTCATAAGCGGAGCCCACAGGCCCACACAGACACTAACAGCCCATAACTTTGCAAGTCTAAGTAATAGTAAGCTTAAACAACCCTTAAAACTCCGGCGCAACAAGTAATAAATAAACATTACATTTTCGGAAGCGCATATTAAATTATCCAGATAACTCGTAAGGCTCGGTCTACACGAGTGAGTTATGTGGCGAGGACGTCGCGATAAGGATGAAGACAAGCTCGGTTGAGGTAGTGATTAAGCTATCTACAATGTAATCCAATACAATCATTAGAAGCATTAACTATAGTACCTAGGGTCCCTCATCTTATTGTCATCGGTTTTTAAATTGTTAATTAGCTCTTAAGCTCAATATTCGCCCTCAAATTTTGATTAATGTACCAATGTGTGTATAGCGTGTGTGTACATTTTGATTAATGTACATATCATATAGTGTTTAATATATACACCACTTTGGTGTAATGGCCAAGAAGTTGACTATTAACCAAAAGGTCGCGAGTTCGATCCCCGCAAACATTTGTGTGCATGAACATGTCTGTTTGTACTGGTCTGGGTTTATATGCATTTCTAAAATTTATTTGTAATACGACTGTTGATTCTGATATCTGTAACACAATTACTTAAGCAATTTACCCCGGAGTCAAAAAAATGTATGTGATAATGATGTTGTTGTATATTTTATATAATATACATTTGTCTTACATGATTGTGTGCCTAAGCGTGAACTTACGCATCAGTCTATTGCATTTTCTGTTTCTATTTTTTTTGAGGAATCATTAAATTTTTTTTAGCGTTTCTGAATATTGTATGTTCACGAGATTTTCTCGTGATCAAAATTGCAAAAAATAAAAAAAAACCGGTCAAGTGCGAGTTGTTTTTTTATATAATGAAACTGAAAATGTACGGTTTTCGTAATTTTTCCTATATCTGTACTATAAGACGTGACTTCGTACTAAATTTCAAGATTCTAAGTTTACGGGAAGTACCCTGTAGGTTTTGATTCCCGTGCGAGTTTCGAAAATTTGCGGAAATTTGCGGCCTGAATGGCTGTATCTTTTGATTACGTTGGCTTAGAAGGTTGATTTTTCTACAGCTTCCAGGGACAGTAGACCTAAGTATCATATAGAAATTTCAGTTTGATACCTCCACGCGTTCCTGAGAAAAACGGTCTTGACAGACGGACGGACGGACGGACGGACAACAAAGTGATCTTATAAGGGTTCCGTTTTTTTCTTTTGAGGTACGGAACCCTAAAAAGTATTTAAAGACTTCAATTTGAGGTCATCAAGTCAAAAAGTGACAATTCATCGTGTCGCCATCCGTTCTTTGTGTAGAAATACGAGTATAATAGAACTACACAAGAAAATGCATATTTTTAACTTGAAGCGCCATGCGTTGATAGGGCTCTCAGAGAGTCTGTATCTCGCTACATTATCGAGTGCGGACAGCTGAGCGCTAAGAGGTGTGTTTACTGCAGTGTGCACTGCGCACTAGATGTAGTGTTGTGCGACTATCGAGACTAATATTATAAACGCGAAAGTTACAGGGTTTGTATTCTGTATGTGTATTAAATTTCATTCGAATCTGTTCAGTAGTTTAGGCGTGAGAGCGTTACAGACAGAAATTCAATAGGGAATATTCATGTTTTTCTTTTTGGTCTTAAATTAATAGTTTCCTATTTTATAACATAGAAAAAAATATTAATGGTCTTCAAAGTACTCTAGATATTTTTAAAAATGAAATTTAAAACTTTAAAAAAAATTAAGCAGTTCAAACGCTGCCATTTTGCGCGCTTATGTGACGTCACATGACACGTCCAGTGGGTGTTTACCTTAGTGTTTACTATGGACTTTTCAGTTACTTCGTAATTTTTACAATACAATGTAGTGTCAGATGACGTCACATTTCGTTCGACCTGTGGTGGCGCGTTTTGGAAGTTTGAATTTCGCTCCCTTATTTTGCACTTTTTGAATATTATTTTAGGGGTTTAAATAATAAGTTAATAAAAAAAATTCTTTTCATTATAATATTACGATAATAAGTATTCGAGAAAAAAATATTTTACGCCATTTTAAATTTTATGCATATTCCCTATTGTCGTATTGTGGTCGCTACCAGTCGTATATGGATGTTTTAATGTCGTTTTAACAACTGAACCGATTTGGCTGAAAGCACAGATAGAATAAATGAATGACTTTTCATGGCGTAAAACTTCACGGTACCGGTGAGACACGTAGAAAACTGCATCTATGCGGGTGAATCCGCAGAGCGCAGTTGGTTATTTATACTTCATTGCACTGACCGTGTACAATTGGCGGCTCTTTACAAGTCGACAAGTAAGAATCGTCGAATCGAAATTAAAGCTTGATTCAAGAAAACAATTTAGTGATAATAATATTAAAAATTGTTGTTTTTAGATGGAACAAAATACGCGTATTTAAAAGAATTGAACTACATTTCTGCAATTGCAATTTTAAAAAAGAGTAAAATACAAATTGATCAATACTATTGAAAACCATGCATACCTACTTTTTATATTTTAATATCTGTCGATATTCGATAAATTGTGGAGTGTACACCCAGCACTAGATAAGTTTATGTCTGTATGCATGCGGCTTTAGACCGCTGGTCATTAGTGGCCTCGTGTGTACGGGGGCTAATTGGATGGCCAGTGTGAACTTATACGGATATAAAGATACCCATGAAATACGAGATTTGTATGTTTGATTGCTAATTTAGCGGCCAGTATATTATCAGTAGGTACAAACGTTTCATTGGTTTGCGACTTTTCAACGAGGAGCTTAAGTTCTCTTTATGGTGGCTGTATATTTGTACAAGGTACATTGTAGTTTGCAATATTAGTAGTTACTAGGCGCATCTATGAACTACATTTTGGTCATTGCCGTATTTAAGCTTTGTTGCACAACATAACTATGTACAAAAGGTAGACTTAACGCCGTAGGGCATTCTCTACCAGGCATACCTTTGGGCTAAGCAGAAATGATTAGTGGGCGGTGCGACAAAATAAATAAAAGAGAAAACACAAAAATAATAATACCAATAATATGACACATGAGTTTAAATATAAAATATACAATAAAATTATATGAGACCACACAATGCATCAATGCACCATTACATAATCTTGTATTGAAAAAGGCGGCTATCGGTAAACTTGCATTTTATTTCCGAGCACCCAATCTTCGGTACTCACATTTGCATTGCATCTGTATTGACATTTAATTTTATCAATATTTTTAATGTATTAAAAAATTAAAATAATATTAATTCGCGAAATTCACTCTTTTTTAAAAAATTGGGTCCACCAACAGTATCTTAGCGGGACACCGGCGTATGCAGGGTGTCCCAGGAAACCTGTACCAGCGAAGGTCCTAAGACTCTTATACCTAACGTTAAAAATAGAAAAAAATAAAAACGGTGTCATCTTATTTTTTTCTATTTTATTCTCTTGAGCTTAAAATCAAGTGTTAAATTCTTATCATGCTGGATAGGATTTGGTTGTTTTTTTATTCGTACGAGTGTGACAGATTCTAGCTAAAATATTCAATAAAAAAACTAAAAGAAACTCCATACCGAAACAGTTTATAGCTAAATCCCCCTGAAATTTATATAAACAAAAAAGAAATCGCTGAAAAATCGTTAAATATCGCGGAACATACATTAGGGTCAAACGTTTGGTATTAGTGTCCCCTAACACCAGACCTTCGCTGGCACAGGTTTACTGGGACATCCTGTATATCTCCTAAAAATCATCATCTAGAGCTTGTTCTACCTCTATTGCAGAATACCACCTACCTCCTACCTCCTACCTCTATTGCAGGCACCCATAAGTTCTGCAATGTGTCTCTTGCTTGCGACTATGAATCGCAAGCAAGAGACACATTGCAGAACTTATGGGTGCCACACACGATACAGTATGCTTGCGCAACCTTGGACTTGCGCAAGTATCCTGTATCGTCTGTTGGAAGATAATTGCGCAAGTTCTTCACATGCACAAGTTTTTTAAAAAGTTCCAAATTTCAATTCTTAACTTGTGCAAATTAGCGTTTGCGCAAGTTTTCGTGAACGTGTGTGGGAGCGCGCGCAAGTTTCAGTACTGTTCTAGCCACCTACACGCACGTCGTTTTGGCGCCAAAATGAACGAGACTTCCGAGCGACATTGAGTTCGCGATATTATGGAAGAATTTATAAATATTTACATAATTTTTTGTAGCTAAAATAAAGCCGACTATTGCCACTCCATCCATAGCACAAAATAACACAACCAGGTAGCTCACTTTTAAAAATATATTTATAAAATGGAGCAGGTACGCACGCTTGTACAAATATCAGTGAAATGATATTTGTGCAAGCATGCTTGAGCCGTTTGTGGTCGGCTGCGAAATACGTGAATTTCTAAAATCAAATCAAATTTATTTATTGTGGAACACAGGTACAAAAAGCTCATAATTAAAGTGACGTCTCACTGTGACCTGTCTTATACTACTTTTAACAACTATTTTATTGACTTGACAAATAAAGATGCAAATATATTATGTGAATCCCCTGATGACATGTTAAATAACTCTATTTATTTGACCCCTGTTGACGAATATTATGTTAGGAAAATAATTTTATCACTAAATAACATAAACTCAGAAGAATATGACGAGGTATCTACAAAGATTGTCAAGATATGCAATGAACAGTTAGGCCCTATCTTGGCGTTTCTGATAAATCAGTCAATAATCTCTGGGATATTCCCGGATAGATTAAAACTCTCATTGGTTAAACCACTATTTAAAAAGGATAAAAAGACACTCGTAAATAACTACCGCCCAATTACGCTAGTCCCTATTCTGTCCAAGGTGTATGAGAAGGTTATGCATGGAAAACTTACGTCGTTTTTTGACAAATATCATATACTCAAACACAATCAATATGGATTTCGAAAAAGCAAATCTACTACACATGCGGTATATGACCTAGTCAATGAGACCCTTACACAACTAAACAACAAACAATATACGACAGCGCTCTTCTTTGACATGTCGAAAGCTTTCGATTTTGTTTCGCATGATCAACTTCTAAGAAAGTTAGAACACTGCGGCGTTAGAGGCAATGCTTTGAACTGGATCAGAACATACTTGCAGAACAGAATGCAATCAGTCGAAATCACACAGCTTGATTCAAACCATGTTGCGAGAACCTACAGATCTGAATTTAGGGAGAATAAGTTTGGCGTCCCTCAAGGAAGCGTACTAGGACCTCTTCTATTTTTAATTTATATTAATAATCTCCCAAATGTGACTAAGCATCGAGTGATCCTATTCGCCGATGATATATCTGTAATAGTGACAACTGATAAAAAATTGACATTAAATCACCATAAAAATGACATCAATGAAACAATAATTAAAATAATTGATTGGCTTAGAAATAATAATTTAATTATAAATATTGACAAAACGAATTTAATTAATTTTAATAACATTCCAAATCTGACATTGAATACAAATATTGAAGGACAAATATTAAAAAATACAATAACAATGAAATTCTTAGGCATAGAAATTGACCATAAATTAGATTGGAAACAACAAGTCCAAAAAGTGTGCGATAAAATAAATCGTTTCTCGTTTGCAATTTATAAACTGAAAAAAATAGCAGGTAGGAGTACAGCTCTTACTGCGTACTTTGCTTACATTGAATCAGTCCTGCGATATGCACTCATTATATGGGGTAATAGTACAGACATAGAAAAGGCGTTCGTTGCACAAAAAAAGTGTGTTAGAGCGATATGTGGTACTGCACCTGACGAACCGTGTAAGCCTTTATTTCAATCTCTGAATATTTTGACACTCCCTTGTCTTTATATATTCGAAGCGGCAAAATTTGTGAAAAATAACATTAATTATTTTACTCAAGCCAAAGACGTCTACAAACGAGGAACCAGAAACAGAAATAGGTTAGTTTCCGTTATAATTCCTAAGAGGGCGAAATTCCAAAAAAATTGTTATTGGATGTGCATGACAATATATAATAGGATACCACAAGAAATTCAAGAACTGCCTTTTAATAAATTTAAAAAAGAATTATTCAACTGGCTTAGTGAAAAGGCTTTTTACACTACACAGGAATATTTAAATTGCGATAGAAGATGATAACTAATATTTTTTTGTTAATTTAATGATAATTTGTTGACATTTTGTGATTGTTTAGATAGACATTTTACTATTTATTTTAAATTTATTATGCCAATATTAATTTAAGATTTGCATGCCATTGATAATGGTTGATTAAGCGGATGTATAATTGCTGATAAATAATTATGACCATCTCCAGTGTACCTTAACCAAACGCAAATAAAGATTTCTATTTCTATTTCTATTTCATACAATATTACAGTTATAGTTAATTTCGAAAAATACCTATAAGTTCAGCAATAATTAATAACAATAAAATTAGTTACCAAACAAAATTAGTCTAAACACTTACGTCAAAATATCATTCAAATAGTCTTTAACTGAATAATAAAATTTTTCTGTCAATAGCCATTTTAATTTATTTTTAAATGTCACTGGATCTAATTTTTTTAAACCATCCGGCAATTTATTAAAAATTATGGGAGCCATTCCAATTACACTCTTGTTCACCATAGATGTATTATGTCCTCCAGTTACCAACTTTTGTTTATACTGGGTTCTTATATGAACTGACCTTTTTCTTACATCCGCCACTTTAGTAAACAAGTGCGGATTACATTTAACAAAAGTACAAAGTTCAAATATATAGATACATGGCAACGTTAACAGTTTATATGTTTTAAAAATAGGAACACAGCTGTCTCTATAATAGAGTAAAGTCCAAGCTTGCGCAAGTATACTGTATCGTGTGTGGCCACCATTAAAACGCACACTTACATTCTAAATTCATCCGCTATTATTATGGTTGTTGTATATTTATATTAATTCACCACCAATTTACAGCAAGTTATTTCTCCATCAGCATAACATTTAATCAGCGTGTCTCATCTTCGGGCAGCAGCAAGACAGGCATTCCTTGTTGCATAGCGCCGCCACCCGGCATGCAAGCCGAAGTGACGTAGTGGTTAGATAATGTTGCTGTCCACTGCTGCCGACATATTTTAATCGAAATAGTAACAGTCCTCCTGGCCGATTTTAAACACGGCGGCCAATCTCAACAGAGATCAGCCAAATGCTTCTTCGTTATATTTGCATGCTATACCGTATTATGGCTGAATATGTATGAACTTTATGTCGTTTATTTATTATCTGTTAATGTACCATATTCAAAAGCAAATAAATGATTCTGTTACTGATTCTGAACTACGCAGGAGATATTAAAGTGTACAAGTGTGAGCGCAATACACAGGTGCACTCACTGTTCAAATCATTCTCAAAGTTCGGTGAGACGGCAATCCGACATGACCGGAGAGAAATCAGGCGCAGGACCAACGGCTTAACGTGCTTTCTGAGGCACACGGGGGTACAACACCAGCAGCTTCCCGACTCCGAGCTGTTTTTGAGAAATTCATGACAGCAAATCTCAGAAACAATTTTGGCTCGACCTGGGATTCGAACCCAGGACCTCTCAGATGTAAGACAGAAACTTTGTGACTACACCAACGAGGTAGTCTTTGTTAATATAAATATATAATATAAACAACAACATCAGATACAATCATCTGACTCGTTGGTAAGTATCTTAAGCACTTGTATTACAGAAATCAGAATCACTAGTAGTATTACGAGTATTACACATAAACTTAATTTAACACACAATACCCAGACCAGTACAAATAGACATGTTCATGCACAAAAAGTGTACAGTGTGGTCTACTAACTGGGACCTCTTGGTCCAATAGTCAACTTCTCAACCATTACACCTAAGTGGTAACGACCACTTAGGTGTAAATGTCAAGTTTCAAGGTCAAGTTTAGGAACTAAAACTAATATTAGGTTTCTTTAAACAAAATAATCACAAGAAATTAGAGACCTAATCACTTTATGTTATCATGTCAGAGTTTGTCTTAGATCCCGTCGATTATGTAGAAATTATAATAATCATGTCTCGCGGTAGCTAATCTGAGAAAAATATTCTTTTAACGTTTACTTGAACCAGTTAAGATTTAAATACGTTTCTGTTTAGTGTGTAGGTACCTACTAAAACTTCCGACCAATATTGTTAACTTACACAACCGTCGCATATTAAAGAGCTGATATTTCTACTAGTTAAGTATTACTGTTTTTTTTTAGATTTTTTATTTTACTATGTTACCGAATATTCAATTCAACTCAATTCAATTCTTTATTCAAAACAATATCATTGTGTGCAATAGTACAGCAAAATTAAACTAGAAAATAAAATAAATCGGCACCTATGGAAAACGCACGTAAATGGCAACACTGGACCTAAATAAGCCGTCAACAATCCCCCCCAAAATGCATTGTCTGGTACTGAATAGAAAATTTGGTCGGCCTTTGTTCAGTTGAAGGCTAATAGTTTAGCTGGTTCAAGAGTTGAGAGGTCACACGTTCCTTTGGGATACAGAACCCTTGCTCACTTGCTTACGAAACTTTACCATTTAACAAATAAACGCCAAGTTGTTGGGTCAGGGAGGTTATAATTGTATCCTGCATATCAAATTGTTTTGTGAACGAATTAACTAGGTACTTTGTGTTGGCATTAAGTTCGAGCAGCTTATGGGTGTTTTAAAAGATTATTTTTAGTTAATTAAATAAAATAATAATAAATAATAAATATTTCACAACAATCACAGCAATACGAGGCTTGTGTTATGGGTACTAGACAACGGATAAACATACTTAAATACTTTTTTTTGTAAATAAATACATATTATACATAGAAAACACCCACACCAGTACAAACACACATGTTCATGCACACATATGCTTGTACTAGTTACATGCGGTGAAGAAAGCAGTAATATTCTTCTGGTGTAGCTTTTTCTAATCATCAGTGGGATCTTTGCAGATTTTTTAACTGTGAAAATCTTTGTACATTGTACCGTTTTGTTTTTGTCTTTGATAGCAGTGCGCTTCGCGATTTTATTCTATAACCGAGATGTTGATAAAGAAAAAAAGGTAATATCGTAATTCCACATGATCATTATTTCAGGTTGTTCTTGGCACATTAGTATGTTTAGCTGAGCCTTGGTTCAGCAAACATGTAAGGCAGCATCATTTAGTAACCTCGGGTAAATATATCTGAAGTTGTTGACTAAATTCTTAGCATAAAGCTCGGGCGGGAGTGTGGAGTGGGAGAGTGTACATTTCTTTCAGTGGCCTTCTTCTTCTTTATTTGGTTCTTCTTCTACGGCTTCACATTTTGGCTCGGGGCTTTATTTCTGGAGTTTGCCCTGGCCGTTCTTATGAAGAAAGGAAAAACCTCTACGGAACGTCTTCCTCCGTGAAATTGTTGGAGTTCGAGTTAGCTGTTAAAGAGGCTTCGTTGGTCAGCTGATTTAGTCCTGGGAGCTCAGCTAAGTGTAAATAAACTTTAGATTCCAAACTTATTTCAATTTAGTAGCATTTGAAATTTAATTGTATACGGGTATTAATTTATCAAAAATAATTGGATTTCTTGATATAGTTTAAAGCAAAGACAAGGTGGTTTTTCTTTATTAGTCATATAAAGTACTGAATTTCTTAGATAACAATTTTCTATAGAACCAGACCCAGTATCTACCGTTCTGAGCTATTTTTTTAGTTTTATCAGAGGCCTTTGGCCTATGTATATTGTTCAGGTGTTATTGGTGTAAACACGGCTCTGATAAAATATATCCTACTAAATGCCCATCTCGGCTATTATTCAAAACCTTTACTCCTTTTAACACACTTTGTCCGGGGTCAGCCGAGCAACCCTGTGACAATTAGAATGTCAGTTTTACGTATTACGAGTATTACAAACGTATTTTTACATACAAAACTTAACTCAAGGATTCCCGACGCACTTGGCTGTTTAAATTATACAAACGTATGTCTTAAGAGCGAGTGTAATCTTGTGAAATATTTTAACTTTTGCTTTAAGCTCGTTTTATTATCCGGACTTCTTAAATTGTACTTCATTAAGCACTGCTTGTAACTTGTTTAATTTATTTCAACGAGTTTGTCTATTAGATTACACTTTCATTAATATTTTAAGTCACACTGCCACACACACACACACACACACACACATACACACACACTTACTTACACACTTTTGCTTTAATTTGTAAGTTAGAAAGAGCTTTTATATATATTTTACTTTTATATATAAATGTACATTTTGTTAAGGAAGAGTGACTCCTTCTGCCACAGGTGCTATAGCACTTATAAGAAAGAGTCCACCTCTGCATAACTATATGTAAAATTATTGTTAAGGAAATAAATATTTTTTCATTTTTAGGGTTCCGTACCTCAAAAGAAAAAAACGGAACCCTTATAAGATCACTTTGTTGTCCGTCTGTCCGTCCGTCCGTCCGTCTGTCAAGACCGTTTTTCTCAGGAACGCGTGGAGGTATCAAACTGAAATTTCTATATGATACTTAGGTCTACTGTCTCTGGAAGCTGTAGAAAAATCAACCTTCTAGGACAACGCAATCAAAAGATACAGCCATTTAGACCGCAAATTTCCGCAAATTTTCGAAACTCGCACGGGAATCAAAACCTACAGGGTACTTCCTGTAAACTTAGAATCTTGAAATTTAGTACGAAGTCACGTCTTATAGTACAGATATAGGAAAAATTACGAAAACCGTAAATTTTCAGTTTCATCATATAAAAAAATATATTTTTGAAAAATATTTTTGCCAATTTTGAAAATTTCAAAGTTACTACTACCCCTAATCAACAGGTTTGTACGGAACCCTCGGTGCTCGAGTCCCAACTCGCACTTGACCGGTTTTTTTTAAGTAAATATATTTATTGACTTAATCTTACCATTTATTGATATTCGTGGTAAAAGTTTTTCTCTAGATTTACTTAACCGAAACCTCGCCAAAAATTCGTTCTGATTTTGTTACAAAAATACATTTTGATAAGATCAAAGATTTAGAAGAATTCTTTGATATTATTTTTTAGATGAAGACAGGCTTTGAAACTATACCGTTATTTATAATATATTTTTCATAAATATGAATTCTAGTCTTCAAAAAAGTAGATGTTTGAAAAAATAATAATAAAAAGAGGCGATTTATATCTTTGACACAGATCTTCAAATGTTTGTCGTAGGCGTTGACACCATTACTAGCTTAGATTTACTTAGTATCGACTTGAGACTTAAAAAGGTTTTTCATGTAAATTGATAATATTATTTGAGCACGTGAGAAAAATGTATCCGATGGTTGCTTAGTTACCAGGTTCAGACAACGTTACAGCAAAGAAGATGCCCCTAAATATTACTGAGTTAGTTTGCTTTACGGTCTTGGTTTCTATCTAGTTAAAGATTAATATTGTGGCGACCTCTACCATTCGCCATCACAAGTGCATGCCTAACGACAAGCACAACAGCGAGGGCTGATACGGCTCCATAAGGCCAGATGGCGCTGTTAGCCTAATTCCGGCCATATTGTACCGGCCTAGTACCGCACATGAACCGCGGTATATAAGATTTAGATCCAGAATAATATAGATAGACAAATCAAGATGATGTCTATCGGAACGGAGGAAGCGCTTCCTACCGACCGGGTGTTATGGTCGGGGACCAAGGTCCGATAGACATCATCTTGATTTGTCTATCTATATTATTCTGGATCGAAATCTTATATACCGCGGTTCATGTGCGGTACTAGGCCGGTACAATATGGCCGGAATTAGGCTAACAGCGCCATCTGGCCTTATGGAGCCGTATCAGCCCTCGCTGTTGTGCTTGTCGTTAGGCATGCACTTGTGATGGCGAATGGTAGAGGTCGCCACAATATTAAGTCTACTTGAAAAATTATATTAAATTGATCACTTAATGTTTTAAAACCAAATACAAAAAAGCCGTATTGAAATCGGTCCATCTGAACAATCCCACTGATAGACATACTCTACTCTGAAGATACACACAAACGAAATAGAGATCAGACTGATAACTTATTTATTTATATTTATTAATTTTTGGGAAACATACAGTTCTAACATTACATGACAAAATAGGGATTTAAAATAACACATAAACCAATTAAGTTTCCTCAGCTTAAATAATACATAGAGTAAACCATTTTTTTTAAACATTAAAATATGTGAAACTACAAAATTACAACTATGACATAATTGCAGAGAAACAACAATTACTCATTATTGCAGTAAGTTATGAATTTCTTTTTTAAATTTAACAAAAGTTGACGCAAAAATGTCAACTGACTGAAAATGATTATTATAGCTAAGACAAGTACGAGGCAAAAAAGAGTTACCAGCATACTTAGTCCCATACAGTGGCACATGAAAAAGACACTGATGACGGGCACTAAAACGGGGACACCTAATAAAAATGTTAGCTAAAAGATAAGGAGATAACACCCTCTTATTTCGTCGGGGCTTAAAGAAAATTAAGATTTCCTTTTGGCAACCGCTGAAAACGTATGTATAAACCTAACCTGGACCGACTTCATGACATAACAATATGTATTTAGCTATATCAGCCAATTATTTAGATCTATTTCTATTACTACGAAATGTGTAAGCAGGATAGGGTTATTCTTGTGTGTACTAATAACGCTTACGGTCAAATGTTTGGCTGCGTGCAGTCCACAGCAGGCTGCGAGACATATTTCATGTATAAAGGGATACCAAACTTCAGGACCGACCATCGTGTGAAACATGAAGTTGTGGGTTAAGTCATGGGATCATAGCGAGTAGGCAGGTTAAATGCTTAGCGTTTCTAAACCATTGTTTTTTACAAGCTTGACAAAAAATTGTATAGATTATTAAGTTTTTTACAAAAAAAAAATTAATTATGGACAATATATGTTTTAATTATATAAAAAAATCGACTATCCAGCATAGCACTGCATCCCAACACTAAAATCGTAATACGTGTTTCGTTACATGCAATTACATTTTGCATATTTTTTTTTCTTTCAATTACATTTTATTTGTAGACTAGCATATTCTGGTTGGATTTAATTATATTTTCTACAGTATTAATGATTTAATATTTAACGAATGTGATACAGCTAAAATACTAAGCCATAATTTTAAATCATATTGTAATTGTAAGTGTCACCCGCACCATGTTACAGCGCAAATAGTAGATATAGGAAGTACAACCTCAGGATCGAGCGGACGTGCGATGTGTTACTCAGACTAATCAATGGTCTTTAAGCTCTTAATCTATCTCTCCTTATCTCATGACCTATCAAATGTGCGCTTACGTAAATGTAACGCTTACGTAAACATGGCTCAATAATAGCTAAGAAGATTATAACAGCCACCACGGCACCATGCCCACTGTTGTTTTGCCATTGATTTCCTATTGCTATCGATGTAAATTACAAAATTAATAGCGGTACCTCCCATATTTATTTTAATCCTTCTTTCCCTCTCTTATTCACCCATTAGCCAATAAACGTCCCACTGCTGGGCACAGGACTCATCTCATCTTTGAGGTTGTATCAGCCATACTGTCAGACAAACATTACTGTCAACCAACACAACATTACTGTCAGATGTTATACAGCCGTCCGAAGGCCTGTGACCAGGCTAAGCGACAAATCTGTCCATATTAACCCTTTTTTATTATAAGATCTCACTTCACATTTATGTTTTAAATACTATCTTTTCATTTGCAAGTTTATCGCTCAGCCCACTTCCCTCTGAATGCTTGCTTCGAGCTCTTCCGACCGCGCACAATGGCCCCTGACCACTTCCACTGCAGCACCGGCCTTAGATCCTATACAGGGTGTTAGGATGAACATTATTTTTAAATGTCAATATCACTGATGATTTATCCATATAACCCAAAGGCACGAGCTGACGGCCGTGACGCAAATCTGCTTACCAGCTACAGTTTCATTCATTTAATTGATCAACGAAAAAGTTTACATCCAATATCATAATAACATTTAGAAATACTAAATATCTTATGTTTAGGTTGTAGGAGCTGTTTAAAATGTACAAAAATACTAAAAGCAGAGTATTCAATTCTCAAAAAACAATTTAAAGTAAAACAAAACAATAACGGTCCAAATTCATTCAATTTAATTAAAATATACCACTGTCATTATTAATCAAATCATTATTATTTTCTTTTAAAGCCGATTTTGTTATTTCTTGAGGTGCTTGTGACGCAGTGGTTGCAGCGCTTTGGTAGTTATACCAAAAGTTAAGCAACCCAAGGTGCGGTCAATTTTGGGATGGGTGACCATTTAAGTGACGTCTATTTAAAAGCATCTCTCTGTTGGTCCCGGTAAGTATCGATAGATATTAGTCGTGAAGCCTAATCAGAGGCCCTCGGACGGCTTAATAACGTCTGACAGTAAGGTTGGTCACTTACCTTACAAACACCCCTCCACCAATCCGCACTGAGCTCGCGTGGTGGAGTATGGATCAGACCACCTCATAGTTGAGGTAAGGCTTGTGCCCAGCCGTGGGACGAATATAGGCTGATGATGATGATGACAATTAAATACTAATAAAAATGTCATCATGATACTGTTTCAGCCACTGAAAGGATAAAATTGCCAAAACACCCTGTATAATAATAATAACACTACATCCGTCAACAGCAACCGTCTCGCTCGGTGAAACTAGCAAGAGTGACAGAGAAAGCTAGTTTTAACTGCAACAATCGGTTTGTGGCGTAGTTCACATAGACAAAAGCCATGATTTATTGTCCTCTGTGACACGATTGGGGAAGTTTCTTAGGGCTTAGCTCGGCTTGGGCACACGGTGATAGGGGAAAGGCATTGTAAAGGTCAGTGAGTTTATTGAGTACAGGATGTATGGTGCAATATTGGTAAAGGCCAGTAAAATTCAATCGTTAAATTGACAAAACACGATTTTGGTGAACTATGTTATATCAAAACAGTTATGTGGTAATGGTACTAATGGTAAACGGTATAAGTACACGCGTTTCTTGTCGTGAACTGTCTAATAATAATAACTGCCTCGTTGGTGTAGTGGCAAAGTTTCTGCCTTACATCCGAGGGATCCTGGGTTCGAATCCCAGGTCAAGCCGAAATTGTTTCTGATATTTTCTGTAATGAATCTCTCATAAACAGCTCGGAGTCGGATAAGTTGGCGGTGTTACACCCCCGTGCCTCGGAAAGTACGTTAAGCCGTTGGTCCTGCGCCTGATCTCTCTCCGGTTATGTCGGATTGCCGTCTCACCGAACTTTGAGAGTGATGGAACAGTGAGTGCACCTGTGTATTGCGCTCACACTTGAGCACTATAATATTTCCTGCGCAGTTGGCTGATCTCTGTTGAGATTGGCCGCCGTGGTAGAAATCGGCTAGGAGGACTATTATTATTAATAATATTTTTATACAAGAAAACGTAACATTTGTGTCAACGGGTCAAATGCTGACCGCACGCGATTGATGTCATTGCACTATACATCGTATCGGTAGAAAGCAGGAGAGGTTTCACATACCACTCATCTCATAGCTTCTGTGTGCGGTGCAAACTGATTTTCTCCTTATCTTTTATGAATGTAATTTGATTCAAATGTTTTCGTGCTATTTGATTATAGTAGACAGAATATGTTTTTTTTATTCCTTTGAAGGAAAATTTTATGTAAGTATTTTCTAGTTTACTCTTAAAACATATCATTTTCTTTCGAAAAATCCAAACTAAGCTTAGAAGCTCGTAGTAACAACAAATAAGGATCTCTTTTCCAAAATTTACACTTTACGTCAAAAAAACTTGTCCAAACTTCTAACTAAACGGCGAAGAACAATTCAGCGCAAACGCTCGCGCAAAGTTATTTCTTTATACAGCGTGTCCCATTTTACGACGCAGATAACTTCGCATCCTGTATGCATGTACGTCGATGCAGGTGCTATTTACACGATGGTACTTTGATACTATATGCGTCGAACCAATGGCAGTTGGGGCGGGAAGGTTCTCGAATGGCGACCGCGTGCCGGGCGATGCTCCGTGGGCAGACCCCCTACAAGGTGGACCGACCGAAAGTCGCGGGAAGCCGTTCACTCACTACCCCTGGATAGAATCGAAGCTGTCTTACAAGAAAAAAGTACAAAATTTTCTAAATGAATAAATTGAAAATAATTTTATTTATTATCTATATTAATAATTTGATTCCTATTTATTTTTTGTATATCTACACTAATACTATAAAGCTGAAGAGTTTGTTTGTTTGTTTGAACGCGCTAATCTCAGGAACTGCTGATTCGAATTGAAAAATTCTTTTTGTGTTGAATAGACCATTTGTCGAGGAAGGATATAGGCTATATAACATTACGCTGCAACGATTAGAAGCGAAGAAATCATGGAAAATGTGAAAAAAACGGGGAAAATTATTAATCCTTGAGGGCTTCCGTTGCGTACGCTGCGAAAACGGTTCAAGATACCAAAAATATTTGTATGAAAGAATTATTCCTCTTGAAATGATCTAGAAAAATGTCTGCGACAGTATATGTCTATCTTTTAAGATCAAGTCACTAGATCCGTTTTTGTCGTAATCAAATTTGGCCGAAATTAATGCATCATTTGTTAAGAGTTGTATCAACGTAATAATATTAATCTTTATCCAAATAAATGTGTTGTTGATTAAGAGTATTTAATTGTGAACAAAATTGTCTTTGACATCACTAAATTTCAGTGAATATCTTAGAAGATATTACAATTTTAAAATAACACCAATATAAAATTCACCCGCGCCGCATGATGTGCAAAAAGAACATGACGCTGCAAGGAAGAGAGGCGTTACTTGCGAGCAACGCGGAGAGGGGGGTGTAGCTCTACGAGTTACCACGATGAACCAAAATTAGATTTAATTAATGACCAGTTGCGTCATATCTTCACGTCGACCCTGCCGCAGTGCCTAAAAGCCGATTGTTTAACCAATGCGTCTTACCAGTCTTAACCTACGGAGCCGAAACGTGGAACATGACAGTCAAGCTGGCTCAGCGACTACACGTCACTCAGCGTGCTATGGAAAGGTCTATGTTTGGGATCTCATTAAGGGATAAGATCCGGAACGAGGTCATACGACATAAAACTAAGGTAACTGATGATGTCCAAAAATGTAGCAAGCTAAAGTGGCAGTGGGCTGGCCATGTCTGTCGCAGAACCGACAAGAGGTGGAGCAGGAAGGTTCTTGAATGGAGACCGCTCTTAGGTAAACGTAGTGTGGGACGCAGGAGATATTATAGTGCACAAGTGTGAGTACAATACACAAGTGCACTCTCAAACTGCACTGTTCCATCACTCTCAAAGTTCGGTGAGACGGCAATCCGACATGACCGGAGAGAGATCAGGCGCATGACCAACGGCTTGACGTGCGAACCGAGGCACGGGGGTGTAACACCGCCAACTTCCTGACTCCGAGCTGTTTTTGAGAGATTCATGACAGAAAATCTCAAAAACAATTTTGGCTCGACCTGGGATTCGAACCCAGGACCTCTTGGATGTTAGGCAGAAACTTTGCCACTACAGGCAGTGGTAGGGAGGTAGTATAACTTTTCCTTCTAAGTTACTTTTAATAGTTGACGGGAAAGTACCTCACTTTGAAAATAAAATTGCATTTGAACGAGATTAAGGATTAAAAGTGAGTAACATTGAGGACTTTATATCGAAAGTTCACCCTGAAATAAGCAAAATAGAAAAAAAGGTCATCAATGGATGTGTCAAAGTGCAATATTGGGAGTGAGAAACTGTAGCGTAGACGAAATTAATAAAATAATTATTTGATCACAAGTGGCCTTCGCCCATATTCCCTCAAGTTAAAATAGGTGCCCCAATAATTTTACTTAGAAATCTTATACCACCGGGACCCGAATTCAAATCTTATTTCTTCGCAATATGTAACATGATGGTTGCAATAGTTTAGACTGGTTTAGCAATTGGTCAAACAGTGCTTACCTATACCTCGCACCTCAATGATTCCAAATTATTCACCTTTTAATTTTAAAAGAATTCTATTTCCTGTTATGCTATCTTTCACCGTCACAATTAATTAACCACCGTTACAAGGAATTAATTAACGTCAAGACTGCTTTTCACACATATGTCGCGTTGTCAAGATCAGACCTACAAACGCGTTGCGGACAAAACTAATATGTTCTTCTGACACAAGAAAATAAAACTAGAAAAACAATTAAAACAACTTTAAGCTCTTTTAAAAACTTAAAAAATAAATTGTCTGAAATAATAACAAAAAAATAAATTTGCTTAAATAAAATGATGCCCAAAAAATATTCCACGCGGACGAAGTCGCGGGCACAGCTAGTAATAAATAAGCCGCTGGATGCGGGAAGCGCAGGACTGATCGCGTTGGAGATCCTTGAAGGTAGCTTATACTTAGCAGTGGGCGTCAAAAGGCTGACATGATGACATTGACGATAAGAAAAGCCTGGAGACCAAATTTGACTAATTAAAACCAAAACTACTAACCAATCACCTAACCATGTGTTGGAGAAGAATTCATAATTTAGGTACATAGCCATAAAGAGAATAATAGTAAATGACATATGTCTCATACGATATAGTTACATTAATTTAATCACAAACATCCGTAGCATCTGTCGTAGCATCCACTTCGTAGCATTCCGTGAACGAAGCGTAGCAAACTTCGTAGCACCGTAGCACAGAATAATATTTCTTCCGTAGCTTCATATTATATAATTTATGTGTCTGATTTTTACTGTTAGTGCGGTTTCAAAAAAATATATCTAGATAATATTATTTTTCTTTTAAACAATCGTGCCGTGTAAAGAGACTTACATGGTCCCAACACAGGAGATGGGTTTCGCTTTTTTTTCTCTTTACTTATTTCTCGTAGAAACACTTGCGTTTGCTCAACTTCCTACGTCGTGATGCAGTTTAGGAAGTGCAAAGAGTTTTTAATCTTTTACTCTAACGAACATTTAAAAAAGTTTAGTTTCCGTTTTCAGTCTTTAATTATAAACGAAACAATCTGTAAATAAGGTTTCTAAAGCCCTCAAGGAACGCAATTGTTTTTTGTCTTGGTTATGCATTTGCTAACGAATTTTCGAACAGATTGGGAATCCATAGCCGCCAATAGTGAACAGTGGAGGAGTTTGGGAGAGACCTTTGCCCAGCAGTGGGATGACATAGGTTTATAAAAAAATGAATGCATTTGCAGGTGTTATCTTGCTTCTAAACGAAGAAACATTCGTTCTGACCAAATTCAATATAGCGACCGCTTACCTAAGTTATGTTTTTAATTATTTGCCAAACGGGAAGCCATAAAATTTTATTGGCGCCACTATGTGACGGGAATGAACAATTCGGAAAGTGGCTAAGCGCCACGTAAACACCGATATTGCAGCCGTAAACATAGGAAGGAACTTTCCTAATATCGACTTTTAACAAATTTACGGGGAGAACAGAGGCCACAAATCGCGCGACAAAAACTGCGGAACAATAACAAGAGTGTTAAGCCGGTCGGCGACAATAAAACAGCCACCGACCGGCACTTAGTGTGTGGCCATGAGCGTCGCGGGATAATTTTAAGGCTGCGGCCAGAAGACGGCAGAAATAATGACGACCTCCGTGGTGTAGTGGCGTGAGTACCAATTTTAAGGTGCCACCATCAAAGAGGTCCCGGGTCTAATCCCTGGGGTTGTCATGGGTTTGGGTGTTTGTGGCACCTGTGTGTTTCTGATTCCCATGACACAGAAATTTAAACTATTTACTTTGGGATCAGAGCAATGAATGTGATGTCCCCATTATATTATAAATAAATAAATAAATATTTATTTATTACTCAGTAAATTTACAAGTGGTTTGGTGAGACAACTCCAGGAAGTAATTGTATATTTGTGTCGGAGTGACTCGCTCTTGACTTAGTGCTGGTACTTAGTTTTTGAGTTATAACATAACAAGTGCATTATCTTAACTTGATTAACAGTAAAGGTTTATTATATTAGTACTATTGTTATCCTACCGATATTTTAAACGTCAATGTTTGTAAGGATGTTTTTTAATTTTTAATACAAGACTATTAGCGTTGTCGTCGTTAAGCCATAGATATTAACAAGATAATTCTTTATTTTTCGTGGCCCTAAAAGGTTGCGTAGGTAATGAAAAAAGTAGACTCATTTGGGACCGCGGTCGCGGTAACGGCCGGTTTTGTTGCTATTTCACACTTTTCTTCTTAGCCTACACGTGAGACACACGGCGCTTGTAGTTACAAAACAACGTTATTATATTTTTAGCATTAACAATGCAAATTTCTTTTACAATGTGAAATTAAAACACAATTTAAGAAATAATTTATTATTAAATTTAATATTATATATTTATTATTTATTATAATATTATTTCTATTGACAAAGACACAAAGTGTTTGAAGTATTGATCGCGTCGCACTTATCGCATTGTATCGTTCATTCAAGATAAAGCCTAAGAATAGTACGTTAGCCCTTAAGATATGTCTGCTATATGCTCTAATATTATTTAAAATAACTTCGTTGCCAGAAAAAAATTATTAAAAAAAATTGTTTCCCAAAATATGGCTGTTCATCTTTAGTAATCGTGTGTACCCCACATTTCGACCACGACACGCGTGGGGCGAGTTTTTCAGCGGATACAAGTTTAAGTTATAGCTCCTAGAAAGTATTGTTCGGTGAATATTCTATTTTGTTATTTAGACACTAACGGCCGACGTTGTTTATTGGAGGCCATGATGCATGACCGTTATTGGGCCCCGGAGCCTCCCTTTGTGGTGGGAAATATTGGCATTTTCGCCGACAGTTTTGTCGCACGAATGAGTAAGTTAAAGTGACGTAATCTTTTGAGGTATAGCTCATAAATTGGGAACGGTTATTTAATGGTAAGTAAGATTTCTTGTTGGCGTTTGAGACAAAAAGAAAATGTGTATGTAATGTGCGTGACACCAAAACATAATTTTGCCGATAATCTTTGATTTTTAGTAATAAAATATTATAAAAAATATATATTGTTTACTATAGTTGATGGAATCAGGCGTTACTTTTCTGAAATCCATGACTATAGCTGAAAAAGAGGATTATTTTGCTTTAAATTTCCACTAAACGACAGTCGCTCGTAGTCTGTCGAAGCGACAACATCTCGAGGCGAAACGCGTCGAGTGTTTTGTTGGTGTCAGTGTTGTGATTCCAGGTGCATCTTCTGTGTCACGTTGTGAGTTGTAGGTATTGTAAGTCCTGCGACTTCCAATTCTATCTTTTTCAGGTGATTACAGTTGGATGTATCTTGGTTCCTGCGCTGGCGCCGTTTAATGGAAATTGAAAGCAAAATAATACTCTTTTTCAGCTTCATAGTGGTAGGGTGGTAGTGGTAGTGTTAATTTATATGTTGGGACGTGTAAAAGTGCTAGTTCTTAGCCTACTTACAGAAATAAATTAATTTTATTGAATTTTTTATTGAATTTTATTCATACTGTTTACTTACGGGCTGTCTCATAAACTCTAGGAGTATGGTGCGATACAACGGTATTTTACACTCAATGGCTAAAATGCAAAAAATTCGAAATTAGCTTACCTATTCTAGAAAAGAGCGGATTCGCCGCAATACCCCGCCAGCGGAAAATGTTCAGGGCTGTCAAAACTTAAAAAAAAATGGATTAAAAAGATACTAAAGCCCTGTTTACATGAAAAGGTAAAGGTATGTGTTGGACAAGGACTGTAAGTAGTATCCCTATACTACACTCGACAGCACGTCAAGGTAAGAACTGCGATATTATATGCAACAAAAACGGGTAGCCCATCACCACAGATAAAACTTATAACCTAGATTTAGCATGGTCGCTGATTTGTACGGGAGCCAGAGTGTAACTAAACTCACACATTTACAAGTAAATTAAGTAACGTTAAGACAAAACGAGTTTTGATGGGTCAATTTATTATTTATTTATTTAAGCACTTCTGCACAAACTTAAGTCTACCATTGAACACAAGCAGCAGCAGCTGAGAACTACAGGCAGTGCACATACAGAGAGAAAAAAAAAATGCAAATAATACGGGGTTTTATTTGCTTTTACTTACTTAATAAAATCAAAAATCGTAGGGGTTACAGAAGACCTTATAACACAAACCTATTAATTCAAACTTAACCTTAATACGTGCGTATTATGAATCTAAATCAAATGCATAACTTTTTTTTAGTATTACTATTCCCTACTAGATGTCACTACCTACCGATGTAGTCATATGCCCTTAATGTTTGGAACTTTCTGGATATCTAGAACCTATTCTAGGTAAAATCGTCTTTGTTCTAATATTTGGTAGATCGAATTTAGGTTGTACTTTTTATGATGGCATTTGATTTCTTTTACAGCAAAAATATCAGGTAATTATTCTTGTCGATGCATCATAAAGGAATGATTGATTCTCCTTAAAAAATATGAATTTTGAACAATATATTTTTTTTATGAAATAGACATTTAGAACTTGTTAACAAAATGTGTGCAAGCAATTGTGATCCTTGAGGTGGTGACCACTTTCTGCAGACGACCGTACTTTGAATTACGCTAATAGCGTTATTTATTTTTTGCAGCACAAAATATTACCTAAGAGAATGCAAATTACATACAAAAAAGTCGGGAAGAGAATTTTTAATTTTGAAGATTTAATTTTTAACCTGGGGTTTTCCTTAATACAGGTCCTCAATCATAGAATATCAATTTTGTCTGTGATTTGTGGCTCAACAAGTTAACAAGCTTTTATGTATTTTATCATGTTGCAATCAAATCTTGCTGGCTAAAATTCACCCACTTTTCAATAACTGATTGCGCTAAAATTTTGTATGTGAGTTAAACTTGGATGACAATGCACAAAAAAGTTACGATTTTAGGCTTGTTCAACAAAAAACATTTTGTTTCGTTTGTTACTTGTTTATGTTTCAAGACTTGGGTTATTTATTACCTAGATTAGTATATATTACCTATTTGACTGCTTCGTTGATGTAGTGGCAAAGTTTCTGCCTTACATCCGAGAGGTCCTGGGTTCGAATCCCAAGTCGAGACAAAATTGTTTCTGTGATTTTCTCAAACACAGCTCGGAGTCGGGAAGTTGGCGGTGTTACCCCCGTGCCTCAGAAAGCGCCTGATCTCTCTCTAGTCATGTCGGATTGCCGTCACACCGAACTTTGAGAGTGATGGAACAGTGAGTGCACCTGTGTATTGTGCTCACATTTGCGCTCTATAATATATCTGCGTAGTTGGCTGATTTCTGTTGAGATTGGCTGCCGTGGTCGAAATCGGCCAGGAGGACTATTATGTTTCGAGATCTACCAAAGGTTGGCAGCCCTGCCCTGCGGATGCGGAGTAAACTGCAATATTCTTGTAAATATCTATGAATAAAATATATCTTCTTGCGGATATTGCGAACGCTGGCGCTGTTTGCTATTTGTTTGAATATTAATGACCTATCACTGTTATTTCTTTCAATTCCCACACCTGCACGTGTGGGATGTATAATTTCTGTACAATGTACCTATTGGATTTTGAGAAAAAACTTAAACTGTTCTCTGTAGCACCTAAAATGTCATTAATAAACATGTGTGTCGTACATTATACATGTGCAAAATAACTACTAACAAAGATTTAATAATTAATTCTGATCAAGTACTAATGTAGGTTTCTAACAGCTTTATCACCATAATTAATTTTATCAATATAGATAATGTATAATAGATTATATCTTAAATTAAGCACTTAAAAATATAAACACTAAGGTTTCTTAGCTCTGTAGTAGTATACGTCGATATATCCATTGTTTCAATCATATTTTTTTTATCCAGATGGAAGAGTATTACTACCATACCCAATAGCGGCGCTGGGGGTGATTTCCCTTGTAGTTTTAATTTTTGGGTTATCTACTTTTATTAGGTTACTTCTATTATATTATTTTAAAGTATTTATTTCATAATATTGATTGTAGCCTAATGATTCTTGCAGGAGCAACGAAGCACCCATTGCTTCGTAATAAGAACCCAATATATAACCCTATATTAACTATATTTAATCCTGTATATAACTAAACTAACACTAAAGATCTGCAACTAACAAATAGCACAGTAACACGGTGCTATGCTATACGAAATGCATTAAGAATGCAAGCACCCGCTCTGTGCAGTGCCATAGATATACGAATACGGAGGTAGGAGGGTATCGGCAGTTAAATGTGAGTCTATTTCGAGTGCGACGCTCTAAGTGTTCCTATTACGTTATCCATGAATTTTAGTGTGCTATGTCTTGGAGGAAGAGTATTCTGATGTTTATTATTGAGGCACATTATTTCAATGCACTGTTGGATACGGAACAAATAACGCAAAGACTATGAAATTGTAAGTGTAACATAAGACAGACCGTGCAGGCCCAAGTCATCTATATTGGCTCCCCAACGGCAACGGTGACTCAAGGAGATGCGGGAACTCTTTAAGACTATTCTTCAATGTCAATCTTAACATGTCTGTACCTCGGTTCCCGCATCTACTAGCCTCAACGTTGCCGTTGGGGAGCCAATGTAGACGCCCTGGACAAGTACAGGAATCGAACCTTTAAACTACACGTGGATACTCAGGGTCTTATATCTTAAATAATCAACAAAAAATCAACAGATTAACGTGCTTTTTGAAGCACGAAGATACTTGTGATAAAAGTCACTTTAATTTTTAGAATGGTCACCCATACCAAACAAGACCTCGCCTCGTGTGCGAGCTTACGCCACCAAAGCGTAATTTATTTCATTATATTTAAAGGTTTGCTCTTGATCCAATACTAAGCCCAATTAAGCAAAGACTGAGTCTACGATGGAACTACTGGTCGCCTAGAAGCTGCCTGTTCACTCTAGTCTTGAAAATTCCTAGGTTCAACCTAGGAAGTTGCTAAAACTGCGCCTCAAGCTCCTGTACAGATTATCAAAGGAGGACAAAACTTGCATAGAAGCTGTGAAATAGACCCTTTTAAAATAGACTAACTTATAAATAGACCCTTTATAAATAGACTAACTAAACTACTAACTATCACCTCACCGTCTAAAATTCAGAAAACGCATCAAACCGCGAACCGTTACGGAATAATCCGTCTAGAAACGGCTCTAAGTGCATTCGGTCCCATCTTTTGTCTAAGTGAGAACGACTAACAACTGCTGGCGGAGACAAAGGCCGTTTTAGGTGAGCCGACGGGAAAATTTAATTCAAATATAATACTTTTTTACGAATACTTATTTACAGTATTTACCCTAAAATTCAGTGCTATGAATGAGTTATCTATCTACTACCAAAACTGCCGTGGACTTAAAACGAAATTAAATACTATTTATATGAACATACTCGCCCATTCCTATGATGTAATCATACTAACAGAAACGTGGTTACACCCAGACATAAATAATAGTGATTTTATCGACGCCCGCTATGTTGTTTACCGCAGTGATCGGGACCGAGATGTGACGGGTCGGCACGACGGTGGCGGAGCGCTCATAGCCGTTCTGCGCTCGTACTACTCGGACATTACTGAATTGCCAACCCCTGATGACCCCTCCCTGGCGCTTGTGCCAATTGTTGATCATATAATGGTGATACTTCGCATTGGCAAATGTCAATACATCATTAGTGCAGTTTATTTTCCGCCTGGGGTAAAAAATGACGCATACTTAACCTATTTTCATAACATGCAAGAATTCTTGTTAATAAGTGGGTTTGATGATTTTATTATAGCAGGTGACTTTAATCAACCCAAGTTGGTATGGAACAGGGATGGGACACAAATGACCCTGTCCGATTCAAACGTTGGATCTGTTTACACCTGTATACGAAACTTTATTCAATCTTTGAACTGTATGCAATTAAATATGTTTAAAAATAATCATGATCGTTTGCTTGACTTATTTATCACTAGTGTCTCGAAAAGTAAGTCCTTCAAAGTTATAAATACACTAGTACCATCTGATGTACTCCATCCGCCTTTTTATACTTTGATACCCACTGACTTGGCCGAAAAACACGTAACTAAAAATAAACACTTTAAATATTGTTTTAGGAGTGCAAACTATGAGACTATCAATAGTGATCTTACAAATACTGATTGGAAAGATCTCTTTCTTAATAAATCTGCCGAATCATGTCTTGAAATTTTTTATGAAACGTTGTTAGGTATTATTCGTAATCGAGTACCAAGTAGAACAGTAACCCCTTCGCATTTTCCGATATGGTTTAATTCATCTTTGAAGCATATTTTTATAAACAAGAATAAGGCCTGGATCAAGTGGAAAAGGTATAATAATCAATCTGACTATCTAACATTCTCGTTGTATCGTAGTAGATTCAGGAAAGAAGCAAAAAAATGTTACAATAAATATATAAACAGAACCGAGCAGAGTATTAGAGAAAATGTTAAATACTTTTGGACTTACTTAAAACAGCGCAGAAAACAGACAAATGTTCCGGACAGTGTCTGTTATCTAAACTCAAAAGCAAATAATACTGCTGAAGCCTGTGAGTTATTTTCATCGTTCTTTGAATCTGTTTTTCAGCCAAGTAGTTTGGATGGGTCGTTTAAAATCGATGACATTGAAAACCTAGATTCTAGACCTCGTGCTAGTAATATCATTAATAGTATTTATATATCACCTGAGAGTGTACTCGAGGGACTGGAATCTTTGGATGCCACTAAGAGTGAGGGTATAGACAACATACCACCTATTTTTCTTAAACAAACTGCATTATCGCTTTATATGGCCTTGCACACAATCTACAGTAAGTGTTTAAGTGAAGGAATCTGTCCTACTATTTGGAAATCTGCTAGAATCAGTCCGGTGCACAAGGGAGGTTCAAGGAATGATGTTTCGAATTATCGACCCATCTCTATTTTACCCACCCTTGCCAAACTCTTTGAAAAACTCATACACCATACTCTCTATCCACTGTTACATAACACCATCTTGATTCAACAGCACGGCTTCGTTCAAAAGCGTTCTACCATTACTAACCTCATGGTTTACGTCACTGAGTTATTCGAAAATTTGGATTCTAATAGACAGACTGACAGTGTGTATACTGATTTCAGGAAGGCTTTTGACCGAGTTGATCACAAGATCCTACTTGAAAAGATCGCATTTAATGGTATTCGTGGTAATTTGTGGAGATGGTTCAGGTCGTACATTTTGAACCGAACGCAAAAAGTGGTCATTAATGGATATGAATCAAGCACAATAAACGTAACTTCTGGAGTCCCACAGGGGTCCATTTTGGGTCCTCTACTGTTTATAATTTTTATTAATGACATTAATGAATGCTTCCTACATTGCAAATACTTGTTGTATGCAGATGACCTCAAATTATACCGCTGCATTAATGACGAATCTGATCATCATAAATTCCAAGAAGACCTTGATAGACTTTCTAAATATTGCATCGATAATAAACTAGCTCTTAGTTTGGATAAATGTAAATGTATTACCTTTACTAGAAAGTCAACTCCTATTTGTCATGACTACATACTGTGTGACTCAAAACTGACCAGAGTGCAGGAAATCACTGAACTTGGTGTAACGCTTGACTCTAAAATGACCCTTGATAAACACATAACTAAAATTTGTAATAAAGCGTTCAAAATGTACGGTTTAGTCGCCAGAGCCAGTAATGATTTTAAACGACCAGACACATTCCTCTATTTATACAAAACTTTAATCCGCTCCCAGCTGGAATATGCTGTCTCTATTTGGGATCCTTTCTATGAAAAGTATGCTGACAACCTTGAAAAAATTCAAAAGAAATTCTTAAGATATCTGCACTTTAAATGCTTTCATAGCCGCATTTCTTATAATGTTGCTCTTAATAAGTACAAACTGATTAATCTTAAAAGTAGACGTTTACAATTGCAAGCAATGTTGCTTTACGATCTTTGTCACAACAAGTATGACTGCATTGATTTAATAGATAAGATAAACTACAGTGTGCCGGTCAGGCCACGAGTGCGCGCTTGCCGGGTTGCCAATCTCTTTACTAATACAAGATGTCGTACGAACGCAGGCAAGCGTTCTCCCATGTTTCGTCTGACCGATACCTATAATAAATTATTTATTGATATTGATATTTTTAGTTCTACCGCTTCTAAGTATAAAAAACTTGTTGTAGAAAAGCTTTCCTAAATTCATAAGTAATTTGATCATAAATAAGTATGTGCAGACGATTGCACGTCAGGCTACCCCTTTTTTGTTGCAAAACCGCCGTATAGCATTTACAATGATATCGCTGTCTCTGGCCTGGCATGATGTCGACTGTGCCTACTTTAAACATTTGTTTAACACGTTGAATATATTTGTAATTATTTGTAGTTTAACATATACTTTACCATATCCTACCTAGATTTTGGCGAATCTTGTTTATAAGCAATTTACGTGTGTTACACTTACACTGACTTGTTTCTAAACTTGTTTCGATATCAAACAAATTATTATTTTTAATATAGTGTATACTTATCACTTCTCAACTTCAAAACTACTTAGTAATCTGTGGTTATCGTAGTTGATGTCACAATAACTACATCTTATGTATAACTTTCACCTAGTTTTATCTTATTGTGATATTGTTTGATGACCCAAATAAATGAAAAAAAAAAAAAAAAAAAAAAAAAAATGGGGCGCGGACGGAGCGGAGAGAACTAATTCCTTTCATGCACTGTGCCCCAGGATAGAGAGAGGCAGTACGGAAGAGCAAGGCGGACATGGACTGCTGTTCCGAAACATGCAATGTTCCATGATGGACCATTTCAAAATATATAAGAAATAAATAAACAACAACATCACATACACCGAACAACACGTCAACGACCTTGCGTGTAACATAAACATTATAAATAAGTTCTGTTATATATTATGTTAAATTATAAGGTATATATTCTATGGGCCTGTATTTAATTGTAAATCTGATGCCTGAAACAAATAAATAAATAACTAAATAAAAATACATTGATCTGACACTGTAGTGAGTAGCTTAAGCACATGTGTTACAGATTGTACGGGACGGAAAGAAGTCCCGTCTGTAAAGTCTATGACGTCAGGAAGGATACTAACTCCCTAGTGAGCGTAGATGTCCCTTTACCCCAAGACACTAAGTTCCTAGAGCCCTAGCCCCGCCTAACAATATATACTTAAATATAATACGGAGATACACTTCGAGGTTGGGCAATTTCCATGTACGATGCTAGCTCGTACACAGATATCAGAATTAATTGTGGTATAACAAATAAACTTAAATTAATATTATACCCAGACCAGTACAAACAGACATGTTCATGCATAATTAATAGTATCAGGCGTTACTTTGCGGAAATCCATAATTAGTATTAACATTGAAAAATTACTTAGCTTTAGATTTCCGCTCAGTTACGCCGGCATAAGTACCCAACTACACTACCTGTGACCACCGACTATGTTAGAGAACAAGCACATGCAAAAAGCACCGCCCGCCCTCCCACAAATCGCATGCAAAACAGATAATGCAATAATTAGTACCAACACCGACGTGCAAAAGAAAACCTCAACGCGTTTCGCCGCCTCACGCGGCATCTTCAGGAGGAGATGTTGTCGCCTCGGCTGCGCTCCGACGACTAACCTGTTAACGCTGGTGAGCAGGCCTTTTATACTTTTCCCCCACTATTGTTGTGACGTACTAGCGACCGATCCGGTCCTATTATTACTAATGATATTATTACTATTTTGACGGTTAGAAAAATTTGAAAAAATATTTAATAGTGGGGACGTTGTGTAACTGACCTGCTCATTCAGCAGTGTAAGCGAATTATCTTTATTATGTTTAATTATTTCTAATTGTTCCAAAACGGATAGTTTTAAACTTTTTTCGCATGTGTGTAAAATTGAAAATGTGTGATTATCAGGAATTCTATGTCCTGTGTCTAAAAGGTGTTTCGCGAAATGGGATTTTTCGGGATGGTTATTTCGATACGCGGATATATGTTCTTTATAACGTGTGTTGAAACTACGGCCGGTCTGCCCTACATATGTGGAGTTACATTCATTACAATCAAGTTTATAAACACCAGATTTCTGGTGTTTATCAAGCTTATCCTTACCATTACATAACATTCGTAATGAGTTATTTGTGTTAAAAGCTGCGTGCATATCGTGATTTTTTAGTAACTTAGAAATTCGTTCCGACACCGGTCCTAAATAAATCAAACTAGAATTATACCTGTTATCCTTTTTATCAGGAACAGCGTATAATAAACTAGTTATGATTTTGTTAATTTTATTTTTTATTAAACTGTCAATAATGCATCTCTTGTATCCGTTTGAAGTGGCGATGTGGTAAAGAATATTTAATTCTTTTTTGTAATTAATTTCACTTAATGGTATTGTAAGAAGGCGATGTACATATGAGTTGAACGCGGCCATTTTATGTTGCCACGGATGACAAGAAGATGCATGAATGACAGTGTCAGTGTGGGTTGGTTTACGATATATTTGGAATTCATGCTTACCCTGCACCTTTGTTATTGTTAAATCTAAGAAATTAATACTATCATTCTGTTCTAATTCTAATTTAAATTTAATTTTGGGGTGAATTTTATTTATTTTATTAAGAAATAGATCCAACTGACGGTTTGTTCAGAACAAAATTATTTCCGGTTCAACAATCAATATTATAGACAAAAGGAGGGCTTAGCGATGGGTTCTCCTTTAAGTCCATTAATGGCAGATATTTTCATGGATAATTTTGAAAATAAATACTTTATACATGATAGGAATATTCTTTATTATTATAGATACGTAGATGATATATTGATTTGTTGGACCGGAACAAACCGTCAGTTGGATCTATTTCTTAATAAAATCAGGTCAGGTCAGGTCAGGTCAGTTACACAACGTCCCCACTATTAAATATTTTTTCAAATTTTTCTAACCGTCAAAATAGTAATAATATCATTAGTAATAATAGGACCGGATCGGTCGCTAGTACGTCACAACAATAGTGGGGGAAAAGTATAAAAGGCCTGCTCACCAGCGTTAACAGTTAGTCGTCGGAGCGCAGCCGAGGCGACAACATCTCCTCCTGAAGATGCCGCGTGAGGCGGCGAAACGCGTTGAGGTTTTCTTTTGCACGTCGGTGTTGGTACTAATTATTGCATTATCTGTTTTGCATGCGATTTGTGGGAGGGCGGGCGGTGCTTTTTGCATGTGCTTGTTCTCTAACATAGTCGGTGGTCACAGGTAGTGTAGTTGGGTACTTATGCCGGCGTAACTGAGCGGAAATCTAAAGCTAAGTAATTTTTCAATGTTAATACAGTCAGTTTCGGCCGGTCGCCCACCGTAACCGGTCTTGCGAGCGCGCTTTGTTTCGGAGTAGCTCGATCGAGAATTTTATTTGTGCTTTATAAACAAACAAAATGGATGTTGTAAAGTGCCTATCGTGTAATATTGTTATAAACGAGGTTTTGGTGTTTATCCAAAACAAAATTAAAGTCATGGATAACAA